>CM067841.1:546438294-547688294 GCA_034509565.1 Triticum monococcum
CCTTGGAGGCCGCACACGCATCGGTTCCGACCATTGATTCGGAGCCTACTGCGCCGATCGAGGATCAGCGGTTGGACGCTGCCTCAGGGGCTGCGATCTCAGAGGCGATCGAGCCGAACTCCAACCCCGCACTCCGCGTGGCCCGTGACTCCGAGGAGCCGGATTCCCCTCCGAACTCCGAGCCCCCCGCGCCCCTGCCGATCGAATCCGATTGGGCGCCGATAATGGAGTTCACTGCCGCGGACATCTTTCAGCACTCGCCCTTCGGCGACATCCTAAATTCTTTAAAGTCTCTCTCTTTATCAGGAGAGCCCTGGCCGGACTACGGTCAGCAAGGTTGGGATACGGACGATATGGGAATTCAAAACCCACCCACCACCCACTTTGTAGCCACTGTCGACGACTTAACCAACATGCTTGACTTCGACTCCGAAGACATTGACGGCATGGAAGACGATGCAGGAGACGAACAAGAACCAACACCTGTAGGGCGCTGGATGGCCACCTCGTCATATGACATATATATGGTGGACACTCCAAAGGATGGAGATGGCGATGGAACAGTAGAGGACGATACCTCTAAGAAACAGCCCAAGCGCCGGCGTCAACGGCGCCGCTCTAAATCCCGCCAAAGCAAAAACGGTGATTCCGGCACGAGAGATAATACTACTCCGGATAGCACCGAAGAACACCCCCTCCAGCAAGATTCAACACAAGAGGACAGAGAAGCCAGCCCTCACGAGAGGGCGGTGGACCAAGAGGTTGAGGACAATAATTATACGCCTCCCTTCGAAGACGAGGCAAGCCTCGATGACGACGAGTTCGTCGTGCCAGAGGATCTCGCCGAACAAGAGCGTTTTAAACGCAAGCTTATGGCCACGGCAAGCAGCCTCAAGAAAAAGCAGCAACAACTTAGAGCTGATCAGGATTTGCTAGCTGACAGATGGACTGAAGTCCTTGTGGCCGAAGAGTATGAACTCGAACGCCCCTCCAAGAGTTACCCAAAGCGCAGGCTGCTACCCCGACTAGAGGAGGAAGCACCTACATCACCAGCGCATGACATGGCCGACCGGCCACCTCGTGGCCGCGACAAAGAGGCCTCTTGGCCCTCCACTCAAGCCATGCCCCGACGCCGCGTCAAGCATAGTAAAGCACGGGAAAATGCGCCCGACCTGCACGACATACTGGAGGACAAGGCAAGGCAAACAAGATCGATCTATGGATCACGCAGGTGCCCCATGGCACGTGACGGTGATCGTCACTCCGGATGCAATAAATCCGGCCGGGCCGAACTCAACAGACAAAGCCCCTTCGAGCTACGTCATGATATAGCCCAATACAGAGGCGCCGCACACCCACTATGCTTCACAGATGAAGTAATGGATCATAAAATCCCTGAGGGCTTCAAACTCGTAAACATCGAATCGTACGATGGCACAACAGATCCTGCGGTATGGATCGAGGATTATCTCCTTCATATCCACATGGCCCGCGGTGATGATCTACACGCCATCAAATACCTCCCACTCAAACTTAAGGGACCGCCCCAGCATTGGCTTAACAGCTTGCCAGCAGACTTAATCGGTTCTTCGGAGGACTTGGAAGCCGCATTCCTTGATAACTTCCAGGGCACTTATGTGCGACCACCGGACGCTGATGACCTAAGCCACATAATTCAGTAGCCAGAGGAATCGGCCAGGCAATTCTGGACATGGTTCCTGACAAAGAAAAACCAGATAGTCGACTGTCCGGACGCAGAGGCCTTAGCGGCCTTCAAGCATAATATCCGTGACGAGTGGCTTGCCCGACACCTGGGATGGGAAAAGCCTAAATCTATGGCAGCCCTCACGACACTCATGACCCGCTTTTGCATGGGAGAAGACAGCTGGCTAGCTCGCAACAACAATTTAACCACGAACCTTGGTAATTCGAATACCAAGGACAAAAGCGACAGGTCGCGTCAGAACAAACAAAAGTGCCGCGTTAACAGCGACAGCAACGAGGATACGACAGTTAATGCCGGATTCCGAGGCTACAAATCCGGTCAACGGAAAAAGCCATTCAAAAGAAATACTCAGGGCCCGTCCAGTTTGGACCGAATACTCGACCGCTTGTGCCAGATACATGGCACCCCCGAAAAGCCAGCCAATCACACCAACAGGGATTGTTGGGTGTTCAAGCAGGCAGGCAAGTTAAGAGCCGAAAACAAAGACAAGGGGCTACATAGCGACAACGAGGAGGAGCCCAGGCCGCCGAACAACAGTGGACAGAAGGGATTTCCCCCGCAAGTGCGGACGGTGAACATGATATACGCAACCCACATCCCCAAGAGGGAGCAGAAGCGTGCGTTACAGGACGTATATGCGATGGCGCCAGTCGCCCCAAAGTTCAACCCATGGTCCTCCTGCCCGATCACCTTTGATCGAAGGGACCACCCCACTAGCATCCATCACGGCGGCTTCGCCGCATTGGTTCTAGACCCAATCATTGATGGATTTCATCTCACAAGAGTCCTCATGGACGGCGGCATCAGCCTGAACCTGCTTTACCAGGACACAGTGCAAAAAATGGGCATAGATCCCTCGAGGATCAAGCCCACCAAAACGACCTTTAAAGGCGTCATACCAGGTGTAGAAGCCGACTGTACAGGCTCAGTCACACTGGAAGTGGTATTCGGATCTCCGGATAACTTCCGAAGCGAGGAGTTAATCTTTGACATAGTCCCGTTCCGTAGTGGCTATCACGCACTGCTCGGGCGAACCGCATTTGCAAAATTCAACGCGGTACCGCACTATGCATACCTCAAGCTCAAGATGCCAGGCCCTAGAGGAGTAATCACGGTCAATGGGAACACTAAACGCTCCCTCCGAACGGAGGAGCACACGGCAGCGCTCGCAGCAGAAATACAAAGCAGCCTCTCTAGGCAGTTCTCCAGTTCGGCCTTCAAAAAGCCGGACACTGTCAAGCGCGCCCGGAGTACCCTACAACAAGACCGCCTGGCACGTTCTGAGCTAGCATAGAAATGCGGCCCCAACCCTAGCCCTCGCGATATAGCGAAACCAGTGCTTCGCGTACATAACTACGCTCTTGAAATACCATGGGCACAGGGGAAGGGGCACTATCACGGCACGCCCGAAATACGGCTTAAACCGCACCAGGGGCTACCGGATTCCTTTTTTTCTTTTTTTCTCTTACTCTCAGGACTCCATACTTCGGATGACCCATTCGGCAATTCAACTGCCGCACAAACGATGCAAGATCCAGGAAAGCAGACAAGCCACGCCGCATTATGGAACTCCCAGGTGGTCTCTATTGCGAGCAGTATACCTGTTTTTTAATACAATTCCGCGGCCTGCCCCTGGCCAGGACATGTTAAATAGTCCAATTTCTTTTGCTTATTGCACTATTTGTATCGTTCCGCTTTCATAGCAGCCTTTCTATAAACAATGCATAGCTTTTTGTCTATTTTTTGCATTATCCTCTTTTTTATATATATGTTTATTAATAACATGTTGCATCCGTACACTGTGGTACGGCAAAAATACGCCAGGGGCTTCAGTATCCATCAATATGGCGTGAGAAGTCCGTACACTTTCACAAGCGCGGCACCCCGAACTTATAGCATTATATGCATCGGCTCCGAATCATGATTTGGGTCAATAGTTGGGTTTGCCCAGCTCCTATGTTTTGGTGCCTTACGTTCCGCTATATCGGCTAAGGTAGCACTAGGAGAACTACTGGGATTGTGCCCCAGTTAAGCTGGGCTGAGCACCTCAGTAGAGAAAGCTAAAACTGACTGTCATGATGAGGCGAGAGACCGGTCCCTATTCGAGAGGTTTTTCGAGTCCTTAAAGACTTATGCCGCTTTGAGCGAGGAACCGGCTTTGTCCGGCCAAGGCGTGGATAGCGCCCCGAACTCGGTCTTCCGAATACTAGGGGCTTCGCCGAAATTTAAAATTATAGAGTTCTATGGCTAAGTGAGAGTGTTCAAGCATTATAGTCCGATTGCCTTGTTCGTTGTGCTGAGCGCCTCCCTCGACGGACCCAATCATGGGAAAAAGAGCGCTCAGGTTTATCCCGAACACCCCAGCACTAGTGGCATGGGGGCAGAAGCCGACGACTGGCCATCTCTCAATTTTTTGATAAACGGGCGCACAGAAAGTAATATTTGAAATTCAACAAGCCTTGCTTAGCGCATATGAACAAGTTTTCAGCGCACAGGATAACACGAGCGAGTACATTCAAAAATTACATCCTTGGTACATTCATCCACCATAAGGCGGGCACCAGCCAGAACATCCTTGTAATAGTTCTCGGGCTTGCGATGCTCCTTCCCCGGCGGCGGCCCGTCCCTCACAAGCTTCTCACCGTCCAGCTTACCCCAGTGCACCTTTGCATGGGCAAGGGCCCTACGGGCACCTTCGATGCAGACGGAGCGCTTGATGACCTCCAGCCTTGGACAAGCCTCCACCAGCCGCCGCACCAGTCCGAAGTAGCTCCCAGGCAGGGCCTCTCCAGGCCACAGCCGAACTATGAAGCCCTTCAGGGCTTGTTCGGCCGCCTTGTGGAGCTCGACCAGCTGCTTCAGCTGGTCGCTCAAGGGCACGGGGTGTCCGGCCTCAGCGTACTGAGACCAGAACACCTTCTCCGTCGAGCTGCCTTCCTCGGCTCGGTAGAATGCGGCGGCATCGGATACGCTACGGGGAAGATCTGCGAATGCCCCTGGAGAGCTCCGGATTCGGGTAAGTAACAAGTAGTTTACTTTTATATGTCTGCTTTGCATAGAGAATGCCTTACCCGCCGCTATCTTTTTCACCGCATCCAATTCCTGGAGGGCCTTCTGGGCTTCGGCCTTGGCAGATTCAGTAGTTTTAAGGGCCGCAGCAAGCTTGGACGCTCGCGTCTTTGAGTCGAGCTCCAAACTCTCATGTTTTTTCATGAGAGCCTGAAGCTCTTGCTGCACCCCGCCGACCTGTGCCTCAAATTTCTCCCGCTCGGTGCGCTCCGTGGCCGCTTTCATCTCAGCCTCGGACAGCGCCTGCTTGAGGGTCGCCACCTCAGTTGTGGCCCCTACAATAAGCAGTGTACTCCTGTCATTTTTCGCAATTGTGTCTTCTTATAGGCATTTTTTCTATAAGGTATCTCTTACCTTCTTTCTCCTCGAGCTGCCGTTTGGCAAGGCCGAGCTCTTGCTCGGTCCGCTCGAGGCCTTGCTTCAGGGCACCCACCTCCGCAGTCAGTGCGGCGGTGGCCAGCAGCGAAGCCTGCATACGTATATTGACTCCTTTTTAGTTAGACTCCTGCGATATTTAATAGATCCTCTATTTGGCTTTTCTTTCCGAACTCCAAACAGAGCATCAGGGGCTACTGTCTATGCGGTAATATTTTTACATATTTTTTACTTACCTCGAAGCCTGTTAGAAGGCTAGCACAAGCTTCAGTCAGTCCGCTTTTGGCGGACCGAACCTTCTGGACCACCGTACTCATGATGGTACAGTGCTCCTCGTCGATGGAGGCGCCCTTAAGCACCTCCAGCAGATTGTCCGGCGCCTCCGGTTGGACGGAGGACGCCGGCTCAATAGGCTTGCTCCTCTTGGCAGGAGTTCGCCTGCCACGGTCCGGAACCGTTGATGATTCCGGCGCGGTGTCCGGCTTATAGCCAGACTTGGAGCCCTGGGGGGTCTTGTCCCCTTTACTCCTGGAGTCCGGGAGGTCGCCTCGCGGTTCCTCCTGGACCACCTCCTCTTGCCCCGGAGCTTGTCGCGACGCCACTTCGGTGTCATCCGCAGCACAGGGGGAGGCAGTGGGCGGAACTGAATTCACGTCCGAGGAATCCAGGGAGCCGCTTGATGACTCGTCGAGCCCGTCCTTGGGCGGGCTGCATGATTATATTTGACGTTAGGGAAAGCTGCGCAACAAAAGGAATATCATGAGTTACTCTGGTATCCGAACACTTACAATTTCGCCGGACGCTTGGCCCTGTCCGGCCACTCCTCTTCGTCCTCGTCGGCGTCGGGGGCATAGTCCGGCGGAGGGGTTTTCCTCTTCTTGGACCCTTCGGCCTCCCCTACTTTGGCAGCCTTCCTCTTCTTTCCTTCCCCCGTTGGAGGGGGAGAGGTCTCTTCCTCCTCCTCCTCGTCTTCATGGGAGGAGTGCGTCTCGGACTCGTCGGACGACGAGTCCGACACCACCATATGCCAGGAACTCTTTCGAGTCCCCGTGGCCTTCTTCTTCTTGGCCTTCTTCTCCGGCACCACATAAGGTGCCGGAACCAGCAGCTTCACTAGGAGAGCAGGGGCTGGGTCTTCGGGCAAGGGAGCCGGACAGTTAATCAGTCCGGACTTCGCATGCCAATCCTGTCAAAGGTGAGGGAGTTTAGATCCCGCATAGAGTCAAACTATGAAGAAACTTAACATCCTGTAAAAGATGAAAATATTTTACCTCGCCAGCAGGACGCTGCGAGCTGAATCCGCGGTCTTCGGAGGCGGATGTGGGAGCCTCGGCGCCTTTGGTTAGCCCCTTCCAGACATCTTCGTACGTCGTGTCGAAGAGCCTGCTCAGAGTTCGGTGCTGCGCCGGGTTGAACTCCCACAGATTGAAGTCCCGTTCTTGACACGGAAGGATCCGGCGGACGGTCATGACTTGGACTATGTTGACAAGCTTGAGCTGCTTGTTCACCAGGGACTGGATGCACTTTTGCAGTCCGGTCACCCCACGACAAGCCCGTCTCCTTCCAGGATGTGAGCCATGTAGGGGGTCCGGATTGGAATTCAGGGGCTGCGATCCACTTCGGATCACGTGGCTCGATGATGTAAAATCACCCTGACTGCCACCCCTTCAAGGTCTCCACAAAGGAGCCCTCGAGCCATAGGACGTTGGCTATTTTGCCCGCCATGGCACCTCCGCACTCCGCCTGGTTGCCGCGCACCACCTTTGGCTTGACATTGAAGGTCTTGAGCCAGAGGCCGAAATGGGGGCGGATGCAGAGGAAAGCCTCGCACACGACAATAAACGCCGAGATATTGAGGATGAAGTTCGGGGCCAGATCGTGGAAATCTAGGCCATAGTAGAACATGAGCCCGCGGACGAATGGGTGGAGAGGAAAACCCAGTCCGCGGAGGAAGTGGGGAAGAAATACTACCCTCTCATGGGGCCTTGGGGTGGGGAGAAGTTGCCCCTCCTCAGGAAGCCGGTGCGCGATGTCTTTGGACAGGTATCCGGCCTTCCTTAGCTTTTTGACATGGCCCTCTATCACGGAGGAGACCATCCACTTGCCTCCCACTCCGGACATTGTTGGAGAAGGTTGAGGTAGGAAGTGCGGGCTTGGGCGCTGGAGCTCGGGTGCGCAGAAGATGGATAGGCAAAGGAGGAAGAAGGCGTAGGTAAAAAGGTGGATCCTTATCCCCTTATATGGGCGGATGCGACTGTGCGTCCCCACCAGCCTAGTAAAACTCGCTTGCCTCCCAAGCGCCGTGATAAATGGCGCGGTTGGGTTACCCACGCCCGTATTGATGAGAATCCTGTAAATGGGGGACACGATCTCTGCTTTGACAAGACGTGCCAAGGAAACCGCCTCGCAAAACACGCTGAGGTGGAAAAGTGAAAACGATTCAAATAAAGGCTTGGCTGTAGTGTGATGTCACGCTGTGGAATACGTCGGCAGATTAGATTTGTGTTAATATTATTCTCTCTGTGGCAATACATGGAAACTTATTTTGCAGAGCGGACACTACTCTTGGTGTTTACAAAATTTTATGAAGAATTTGGAGGAGGAACCCACCTTGCAATGCCGAAGACAATCTACGCGCCAGACTCGTCGTCATTGAAGCCTGGTTCAGGGGCTACTGAGGGAGTCCTGGATTAGGGGGTGTTCGGATAGCCGGACTATAGCTTCAGCGGACTCTAGGACTATGAAGATACAAGATTGAAGACTTCGTCCCGTGTCCGGATGGGACTTTCCTTGGCGTGGAAGGCAAGCTTGGCGATGCGGATATTCAAGATCTCCTACCATTGTAACCGACTTTGTGTAACCCTAACCCTCTCCGGTGTCTATATAAACCAGAGGGTTTTAGTCCGTAGGACAACTTCATCATACAATAATCATACCATAGGCTAGCTTCTAGGGTTTATCCTCCTTGATCTCGTGGTAGATCTACTCTTGTACTACCCATATCATCAATATTAATCAAGTAGGACGTAGGGTTTTACCTCCATCGAGAGGGCTCGAACCTGGGTAAAACATCGTGTTCCTTGCCTCTTGTTACCATCCGGCCTAGACGCACAGTTCGGGACCCCCTACCCGAGATTCGCCAGTTTTGACACCGACAGGGCCTGTTCCGGAGCTCCGCCGGAGGGGGCATCAATCATGGAGGGCTTCTACATCAACACCATAGCCCTTCCGATGAAGTGTGAGTAGTTTACCTCAGACCTACGGGTCCATGGTTATTAGCTAGATGGCTTCTTCTCTCTTTTTGGATCTCAATACAAAGTTATCCCACTCTCTTGTGGAGATCTATTCGATGTAATCTTCTTTTATGGTGTGTTTGTTGAGACCGATGAATTGTGGGTTTATGATCAAGTTTATCTATGAACAATATTTGAATCTTCTCTGAATTCTTTTATGTATGATTGGTTATCTTTGCAAGTCTCTTCGAATTATCAGTTTGGTTTGGCCTACTAGATTGACCTTTCTTGCAATGGGAGAAGTGCTTAGCTTTGGGTTCAACCTTGCGGTGTCCTTTCCCAGTGACAGTAGGGGCAGCAAGGCATGTATTGTATTTGTTGCCATCGATAACAAGATGGGGTTTTCATCATATTGCATGAGTTTATCCCTCTACATCATGTCATCTTGCTTAAAGCGTTACTCTGTTTTCTTGAACTTTACACTGTAGATGCATGGTGGATAGAGGTCGATGTGTGGAGTAATAGTAGTAGATACAGGCAGGAGTCGGTCTACTTGTCTTGGACGTGATGCTTATATACATGATCATACCTAGATATTCTCATAACTATGCTCAGTTCTGTCAATTGCTCAACGGTAATTTGTTCACCCACCGTAAAATACTTATGCTCTCGAGAGAAGCCACTAGTGAAGCCCATGGCCCCCGGGTCTATCTTCATCATATTAATCTTCCAATACTTAGTTATTTTCATTGCCTTTTATTTTAGTTTGCATCGTTATCATAAAAATACCAAAAATATTATATTATCATATCTATCAGATCTCACTCTCGTAAGTGACCGTGTAGGGATTGACAACCCCTTATCGCGTTGGTTGTGAGGATTTATTTGTTTTGTGCAGGTGAGAGGGACTCGCGCGTAGCCTCCTACTGGATTGATACCTTGGTTCTCAAAAACTGAGGGAAATACTTACGCTACTTTGCTGCATCACCCTTTCCTCTTCAAGGGAAAACCAACGCAGTGCTCAAGAGGTAGCAAGGCTTCGCTCGTGAAACACTTGGTGCAGTGGATGGCTTCGAAGCCTTGGGTTTCTTCTGCTTCACAGGCTTCGGTGGTGCGCTTCGTGAGAATGAGCGTCATCTGCAGAGTGATCCACGGCTACCCCTTGAACCATAATGTGAGTGATGAGACCTTCAAGGTTGTAGAAGGGCCCAACAATATTAGGTTCAGCGTCGCGTGTGCCGTCGGCACGAGGAGCAGATGGACCGGGGTTGAAGTCTAATCCAAGCGATTTCTTGTTCCCTTTGGCAGATGCTTTGGCAAACTAAAGGTTGCGCTTGAATAGATTGCCGTCGCGACACCATAGCAGTGATGATTGATCGGCATTTGTAGGTTGTGGTCCACAAACCATACACGGGTAGAAACCCTGAGCAATAGCTTCAGTTTTGTTCTTGGGTTGAAGATTTCAAAAGAGAATATCATCCCAAGGACATTTGAGGGCATTCTTCTCAGCATACTCCTTGGTCACGAACTTGTATTTGAACCATTGCTCTGCCCAATATCTTCGAATCCATTGGATTCGTGTTTTGCGCTGATTGTAATACTCTTCGGGATCAGTCTTGTATAGTTCATAGAGATCTTCAGGCAAATCCTTTGATGTATCCCCACGGCGCTTCCTGCCTCCCTTCCTTGCTGACTTATCTGCAGCCATGTAGTTCAGACTGAATGACTTCAAAACTGTCAAAGGCTTCCGTCTGCTGGTCAGACAGGAACTAGCTTCTGGAGAATTGATGTGATGCTATAAGAACTCTGCAAATGAATGAAAACTATGAGGACCAAGGGATTCTCCCACGGACATGTACCTGTGACAGCATTAGAGATGCAAGGGAAGGGGAAGAGGTCATATGCATTCTTAAAAGATTTTGAAGATAAATCAGTTTAGAAGACATTCACTCATATGTTGATAGTTGGTTCTAGATTTGTATGAATCCAAGAATAAGTACAAGTGAGGAATCTAGCTACTTTGTGAAGCATAAGTGAATATACTAGGCATGTTATGAGATGCAGAACAAGATAGATTCAAATTTGCAGGGACAGAAACCACTTGTGGTTGAAAAGGATGAATCTATCGGATCAAAAGGACTGTAAAAAGAGTTTTTATTTACCACATGAAGAACTGCTAGACGGAGTAGAAGATGAGGCCGAGCAGTTCGATCTTCCATGCCCTAACTTGGTGACGGAGGACACCTACGGTGACGCCGGAGACGATGATGTTCGCGGCCGACGTGAGGACGGCGTCGGTGAGGTCGTGGCAGCTAAGCGCTTCGTCGCCGGCGTCGTCGAGAGCTAGCGGTGGCGCTAGGGTTTGTGCGAGAAGGAGAAGTGGAAGAAGAGATAATGACTGGGGTGTGGCGTGTATTTATAAGGACAGGGACGGCACAATGTTATTACGCAGGTGCCCCTGGCGGTTCACATCTGAAGAAAACATGGCGAACATGCAACACATTGGAGGTTGTTCCATGTTCCCACGCACGCCTGGATTGTCGGGTGGTCGTTCCCGCTTCTCTGGGTTTCAGGCAAAAAGGATTGAGCATTTAAATCAGATTTAATGTTTATCTCTGTGTCTTCTGCTGACAAGGACGCAGAGAAGACATACGACAGTTTCAATAGAATGCATATGATTTGGATAGATAGATTTGAGACAGAAGCATAGAGAGGTTAGGGTCCGATCACATTCACTTAGTTCAAAAGATTTAAATGAGAAGACATAGATATAAGTGAATGTTGTAGAGGACATAACACTAACATATGAATATATCCGAATAAGACCAAATCAATATAGTGAAGATAAACATGAAGACATGTTCATATTGAAGACAAACCAAACACGAAGATTTTGCAAATGTAACGCCAACAGAAAACACTCCAAACAAAATTTTGGTGGTGGCATTACCCACCGTATAGGAAGTATTAGACCCAGACACGACGCACAATTATCGTGGCACTCCGAAGTCAAATTCTGCATTAATGTATTCACACTTAGAGTGTAAGTCTTCATTAATTAAAGATATACGTTACTTCGTGTGTTGCACATCTAAGTCATCAACATGCATAAGTGTTAGGATGTGTGCCTGATCACAGGACATTTGAGGATTCCAAGATATTTAGCTCACACCACAACTTGCAAAACCTTTTCTCATCCAAGGGCTTTGTGAAGATATCTGCCAGTTGCTCTTCATTGTTGACGTGAATGATATCAATATCTTCCTTCATGACATGTTCTCTGAGAAAGTGATGACGGATCTGAATGTGCTTTGTCTTCGAGTGCTGAACTGGGTTGTTGGCAATCTTGATGGCGCTTTCATTGTCGCAGTAGAGTGGTACTTGCTTCAGATGGATGCCATAGTCCTTGAGTGTTTGCTTCATCCATAGAAGCTGAGCGCGGCAAGATCCAGCAGCAATGTATTCAGATTCAGCAGTGGAGAGAGATACACAGTTCTGCTTCTTTGAAGACCAACAAACAAGTGACAGTCCCAGAAAGTGACATGTGCCTGATGTAGACTTGCGATCCACCTTGTCACCAGCATAATCAGCATCCGAGAATCCAACTAGATCAAACTCTGAGCCCTTTGGATACCATAATCCTAGTGTTGGGGTGTAAGCCAAATATCGAAGAATTCGCTTCACAGCTAAGTGATGCGATACCTTTAGTGCCGCTAGGAATCGGGCACGCATGCAAACACTAAGCATGATATCTGGCCTAGATGCACATAAATAAAGTAAAGAACCAATCATGGGACAGTATACCTTTTGATCGAACTCTTTACCATTGGTGTCAGGACCCAGATGACTCTTGGTTGGCATTGGCGTCGTGTAACCTTTGCGGTCTTGCATTCCAAACTTCTTCAGGCAGTCTTTGAGGTATTTCTCTTGAGATATGAAGATGTCATGGCTTTGCTGACATATTTGAAGACCAAGGAAGAACTTCAGCTCACCCATCATGGACATTTGATATTGCTCTTGCATCATGTGTCCAAACTCATCACTGTATTTTTGATTTGTGCACCCGAAGATAATGTCATCCACATATATTTGGCACACAAACAGTTCACCATCTTCGTGAAGAGTGTGGGATCCAGGGAACCAGGTTTGAAGCCTTTGCTCTTCAGGAAGTCTTTGAGTGTGTCGTACCAAGCACGAGGGGCTTGTTTGAGGCCATATAGTGCCTTGTTGAGCTTGTAAACCATGTCAGGATGTTTTGGATCTTCAAAGCCAGGTGGTTGTGCAACATACACTTGTTCTTCAATCTTGCCATTGAGAAAGGCACTCTTTACATCCATTTGATATAGAAGGATGTTATGATGATTTGCGTAGGCTAGCAGTATGCAAATGGCTTCAAGCCTAGCCACGGGAGCAAATGTTTCATCGAAGTCAATTCCTTCAACTTGAGTGTATCCTTGAGCAACAAGACAAGCCTTGTTTCTGACAACTTGACCATGCTCATGTTGATTGTTGCGATATATCCATTTAGTGCCTATGATATTGTGTTTACGAGGATCAGGACGCTTGACCAATTCCCACACATTGTTCAACTCGAACTGTTGAAGCTCTTCTTGCATAGCTTGAATCCACTCAGGTTCCATGAATGCTTTAGCAACTTTCTTGGGTTCAGATATTGAGACAAATGTAAAGTGCCCACAGAAATATGCTAGTCGTGTTGCTCTTGAATGAGTGAGTGGACCAGGTGCATTGATGCTACCAATTATCCTCTCAATCTGTACTTCATTTGCAACACGAGGATGAACTGGACAAAGATTTTGCCCTTGCTGATCATTGTCATCATTCGGAGGATTGTCTTTAGGTTGAGCATTGTCTTCAGGTTGATTAGGTGCAGAAATGATAAGTTCCTCTTCAGCCTGAGTTTCAGACGGTATGATTTCTCTAGTTCCCATAAGCTTGATGGATTCACTAGGTGGAATTTCATCCAGCACATTTGGCAGGCGCTCTCTTTGCGAGCCGTTAGTCTCATCGAACCGCACATCCATAGTTTCAACCACTTTATAGTGAAAGAGGTTGAAGACTATGTAGGAGTGCGAATCCTTTTCGTAACCAAGCATAAAACCTTCATGTGCTTTCGATGCAAATTTTGAAGTGTGATGTGGATCCTTGATCCAGCACCTAGCACCAAATACTCTGAAGTAACTAATGTTTGGCTTCTTACCAGTAAGGAGTTCGTAGGATGTCTTCTTCAGAAGCTTGTGAAGATAAACACGGTTGATGACATGGCATGCAGTATCAATGGCTTCGGGCCAGAACTTTCTTGGAGTCTTGTATTCATCAAGCATCGTCCTTGCCATCTCAATGAGTGTTCTATTCTTGCGTTCCACGATGCCATTCTGCTGTGGCGTGTATGGAGCTGAGAACTCATGAGTGATACCCAAGGTGTCAAGATAAGTGTCGAGGCCGGTGTTCTTGAATTTTGTGCGATTGTCACTTCTGATATGCTTGATCTTGATGCCATAGTTGTTCATGTCTCGATTGGCGAAGCGTCTGAAGACATCTTGCACGTCAGTTTTATAGAGGATTATGTGTACCCATGTATATATTGAATAATCATCAACAATGACGAAGCCATAGAGACAAGCAGTAGTAGTTAGAGTGGAGTAGTGAGTAGGGCCGAAAAGGTCCATGTGTAGCAGTTCGAAAAGTTGAGTTGTTGTCATGATTGTCTTCACGGGATGCTTGGCCCTCGTCATCTTTCCAGCTTCGCAGGCACCACATAAGTGATCCTTCTTGAACTTGACGCCCTCGATGCCTATGACATGCTTCTTCTTTGCGAGAGTATGCAAGTTCCTCATGCCAGCATGCCCTAGCCTTCGATGCCAGAGCCAGCACTCTGAAGCTTTTGCAAGAAGACATACGACAAGCTATGGTCCTGCTGAGAAATCTACCATGTACAAATCATCTTTGCGATACCCTTCAAAGACTAGAGACTTTTCAGATTCCATTAGAACAAGGCAGCGATATTTTCCAAATATCACAATCATGTTCAAATCGCAAAGCATTGAGACAGACATTAAGTTGAAACCAAGGGATTCAACAAGCATCACTTTATCCATGTGCTGATCCTTTGAGATTGCAACTCTACCTAGACCCAATACCTTGCTTTTACCAGTGTCAGCAAATGTGATGTGACTCTTCTCAGATGGACGTAAGGTTGAGTCCATGAGAAGACTTTGATCACCAGTCATATGATTAGTGCATCCACTATCAATAATCCATTCTGAAGCAGCTGGTGTCATACCCTATAGAACAGTTAGGGGATAGGCTTCACGAAGAGTATTGTGAAGCATAAGCATTTGACGAGCAAGTGAATTATGAAAGCTCAGATCGAGGTTAGAACTGATAAGATGCATGTTAAGCGACTCAAGAATGAAATACATAATAAGATCATTTGGGCATTTTATCTTGCGCCCACAAGATGTTTTAGGTCCCCAGCAATAGCTTTAGACGCCTTTGATTTCAGGCTCAAGACCTTTCCCTGCAAAAGAGAGTTAAGTTTTATTAACCACCCACATCTTCAGGGGTGGCTTCGAAGCAATGAGTCTAAGTGCAGCATATGAGAACTTTGGCTTTGGAGCCCTAGCAAACAGTATTGCAGGAGGTGAATAATACTCATGAGAATAAGCAGAGTAGTTCTTGGTCTTATGAACATGGCGGTTTGATGAAAGACGCTCATGTTCATAGGCCTGAGTATGGTTTCCCTGCAAAATATTTGTGTTAGTGCGACTCTGGTGAGTCCTTTGTCTGTATGAAGCCTTTGGACCATATGAAGCATGTGGTCTGGGGTTTGTCTGCTTCCCTTGTGGTGTCATGATGACATTCACAGGAAGATTATCCAGACACCTTTTGGGCACCCAGACTTTCTTCATAGGTGGCCCATTCCTGCAGTTAGTACCAATATACCTGGCAAACACTTCACCATTCTGATTTTTAAACAGTTTATAGTTTGCATCAAAGGATTCATCAATGGTAATAGGGTTAGCACAAGTGAAGCCAGATAGAGTGGATGGATCCACTGAAGGTTCCTTTGCAGCAACCCATGTGGTTTTGGGGTACTGCTTGGGCTTCCAGTAAGAGCCATTAGCATTCATTTTCCTTTCAAACCCAACACCCTCTTTCCTAGGGTTTCGGTTTAGAATCTGCCTTTTGAGGACATCACATAGTGTCTGATGCCCTTTGAGACTTTTGTACATCCCTGTTTCAAGCAATGTCTTCAACCTAGCATTTTCATCAGCAATAGCAGTAGTATCCTCAACGGAGGGGTTAGTTACCACATCAACAGTTGAAGATATTGCAAGAGTAGCAGTAGTAGAACATTCAGCAACAGAAGTAGTGTTATCATGCTCAAGGCATTTTAGACATGGTGGTTCAAATCCTTCCTGAGCGGGACTGATCTGTTGAGCGCAAAGTGACTCGTTTTCCTTTTGAAGATCTTCATGAATTGCTCTCAATTTCTCAAGTTCTTGCTTCCTTTGAAGATAATCATAGGAAAGCTTTTCATGAGTTGTTGAGAGCATTTCATGACGACTTTCAAGTTCCTCATACTTAACATGAAGATTTTTTTTATGTCTAACAATTTTAAGATTTTTTTTATGTCTAACAGTTTTCATGAGTTGTTGAGAGCATTTTAAGATCGAGTCATTTCCGCGTCCAACAGGTCATCACTTTTGTCTAACAGTTTTTGAATATGTTCCATAGCTTTCTGTTGTTCAGTTGCAATTTTAGCAAGTGTTTTGTAGCTGGGTTTGGAATCACAATCAGAGTCATCTTCACTGGATGTTTGATAGTGAGCATTGCGTGAGTTTACCTTGGCACCACACGCCATGAAGCAATAGGTGGGAGCGGAGTCATCCTTGTCATCAGCGTAGGTGATGAAGCCATTGTCTTCAGTGTTGAAGATGGACTTGGCAACGTAGGCTGTGACCAAACTTGCGACGCCAGAGTTGGACTCCTCCTCAGACTCCACCTCCGCCTCCTCAGAAGCAGACTCCTCCTCTGAATCCATTTCCTTGCCAACAAACGCACAAGCGTTGCCAGATGAGCTCTTCTTGTGTGATGAAGACTTTGAGGAAGACTTGGAAGAAGACTTTGAGTATTTCTTCTTCTTCTTCTTCTTCTTCTTCTTCTTGTCATCAGAATCATATTCCTTGCTCTTCTTCTTGTTGTTGTTCTCATTGTCCCACTGTGGACACTCAAAGATGTAGTGACCAGGTTTCCTGCAATTGTGACATGTTCTCTTCTTGTAGTCATGAGTAGAAGCTTCGTCATTCCTTGAGCTGGATCGTGAAGACTTTCTGAAGCCTTTCTTCCTAGTGAACTTCGGGAACTTCTTCACAAGCATAGCAAGCTCCTTTCCAATATCTTCAGGATCATCAAAATTGCAGTCAGATTCTTCTTCAGATGAGGAAACAACTTTTGCCTTCAAGGCGCGAGTTCGGCCATAGTTGGGACCGTAGATATCTCTTTTCTCAGAAAGCTGAAACTCATGTGTGTTGAGCCTTTCAAGTATGTCAGACGGATCGAGTGTCTTGAAGTCAGGGTGTTCTTGAATCATTAGGGCTAGGGTGTCAAACGAGCTGTCAAGTGATCTCAGGAGCGTCTTGACGATTTCATGCTTGGTGAAAGTGCTAGTGATCGACTAGAGGGGGGTGAATAGGCAATTTTTATGAAAGTCTTCAAAACATGGAAGTTTCAAAGACAAACAATAGAAATAAACCTATTACCATGCAGCGGAAGGTAGACTACACTAGGAAAACCATAGTCAAGTATTCAATGGAGTGAAAGCACAATGACTAATAGCAGCTAGGCAGTAAAGATCAGGTAGGAAGATATTGTGAAGCTAATCAGAACAAGCAGACACTCAGTGAAGACAAAAGATAAAGCAATCATACAATGACTTCACAAGGACCAATAGTAAGTAAAGGGAAGGTAAGGATGAAACCAGTGACTCGTTGAAGACAACGATTTGTTGGACCAGTTCCAGTTGCTCTGACAACTGTACGTCTGGTTAGGGAGGCTGAGATTCAACTCAGAAGACCTCGTCTTCACCTTATTCCCCTTGAGCTAAGGACACCCAATCCTCGCCCAATCACTCTGGTAAGTCTTCAAGGTAGAGTTCCAAAGCTTCACAGACTTTGTTCACCGACGATCCACAATGACTCTTGGATGCTCAGAACGCGACGCCTAACCGGCTGAGGGATTCACAGTCCTCAAGTGTAATAAGTCTTCAGATCACACAAACAGGAAGACTTAAGTGATGCCTAACACTCTTTGGCTCCGGGTGTTTAGGGCTTTATCCTCGCAAGGAATTCTCTCTCAAAGGCTTCGAGGTGGGTTGCTCTCAAACGACAAAAGCCGTGTACTAACTCTAAGCAGCCAACCGTTTATGGTTGTAGGGGGTGGGCTATTTATAGACACTAGGCAACCTGACCTGATTTGTCCGAAATGACCCTTGGTCACTAAGGAACTGACACGTGTTCCAACGGTCAGATTTCAAACACACACGTCAACTTTACTTGAGCTACAAGCAAAGCTGACTTATCCAACTCTGGACAAGATATGCTCTCATAGTCTTCACTCGAAGACATAGGATTTTGGTTAAGCATCACTTCAGTCATTCTGACTGGTTCTCTTGGACCCCACTTAACAGTACGGTGGTTCCTATGACTCAACAAGGAAAAACACAGAACGACGAAACCGCTAAGTCTTCGCGCTCCATAGTCTTCACGCGATGTCTTCTCTTGTCATAGTCTTCAATGTGAATGTCTTCACATACCACCTTTGACTTCAATGTCTTCATACATTTTTCGGGGTCATCTCTGGTAGGAAAACCGAATCAATGAGGGACTTCTACCTGTGTTATCCTGCAATTCTCACAAACACATTAGTCCCTCAACCAGGTTTGTCGTCAATACTCCAAAACCAATTAGGGGCGGCACTAGATGCACTTACAATCTCCCCCTTTTGGTGATTGATGACAAACTGGTTGAAGTTTTCAACGGGGAATATAATATGTGAAATTGTAAAGGATAGGTTATTGTCTTCATAAGTGGCAAAGGCTCCCCCTGAAGATGTGCATATAAGTAATTTGCTTTTGGTATGCAAATGCACATGGCAGGTTGTACTTGTGGAGTTCCTCTTCAACTTATGATGACAATTCATCATGCATGAAAAGTATGTGAAGATAATGACATGCATAATGAAAAATGGATGTCTGCAAAATGATCTAACTGTGGAATTTATCGTCGCACATGCGGAATTTATCATCGCATCACAGAAAAGCAAATAAGTAGCAGACGACCATTGAGTTTGAGTGTTACAACTCAAAGAACCAAATGTATCAAAACGCGAGAGTTGTAAACACTAGGCAAAATATAAAACCACTGCCCATATGGACCCGCTTGAATACTATCAAACTCATATGCTTCTCCCCCTTTTGTCAGTAAGGACCAAAAAGGTTTGAAGACATAGAGCACCTACTCATTCTCATGAGGAGTTGGTGAAGCAACAGGGTCGTCGGAGTTGGTTGGCGGTGCAGACGAACTCGGTGCAGTGGTGATTCGCGCCGAAGGTGGTGAAGTAGCATCGTCTTCATCATCGATGACACGTGCATTCACTGTTGCAGCAGAGGAGGAGAACTCAGAGTCTTCAAGAGACGGAGTACGCCGCAGCAAGGTCCTTCTTGGAGGTGTTGTGTCAAGCTTGAAGCGTTCGGAGAAACCATCCTCTTGAAGATCATCTTCAGAACACATAAGCATCAGCCCTTTCCATGTACGCCGACAAGTTTCAAGGGCGACAAAGGCATTCTTGGTGGCAAGGTTGCGAATCCTGTTTACGTCCACCAAGAGGCTTTGCATTTGGCGCCTCAGCCAGTCATGATGCTTATCCTGTTTCTGATGAAGGGCAACCAGAAGCTCTCGGTCATTGAGAACACGGGATCGCTTCTTGGGCCGTTGTGCAATGGTGCTTTTAGTGGCTTCAGTGAGGGCACGATGAGGTGCACGGGTAGTACCAGCCAGAGGATAAACACGAGTGACTGCTGGGTCGCCTTCAATGTGTTGAGAGAAACTTTGCTTATCAGCATTCTGAAGACTAAGGGGCTCCTTGGCAGGCTCTGGATAGATGGCTTCAACTGACATGTCGACGTCAGGCAGAAAAATCCGATGATTGCGAGCAGAGGGCTGATAGGTGACAGCTGAGTGTAGTTTGATCAGACGCATAATCCATGGGGCGTAAAACTTCAAGCCAAAGAGATCAGATCCGGATGCAGCAAGTTGGCGGATGAAGAAGTCTTGTGCATTGAAGCTTTTTCCGTGAAGAATATGGAAGACCAAAGTCTTCATTGCACCTTCTAGCTTTGCATGTGGAGAATGTCCTTTGATGGGCCAAAGAGTTTGCCTTATGATGTGATAGATAGTGTGTGGCAGATACTCAAGGTCTTCAACAAAGAACTCCTTAGGATATTCAGCATCTGGAGGCAAAGGCTTCATCATGCTAAGCATCTGACTCATGTTGGGTTCGGGCTTGTGAAAAATGCTTTCCATAGCAGCACTGTGAAGCTGACAACCAGGTTCATAAAGATCTCCTAGAGTGGGCAGGCCAGTGAGCTCAATGATATCAAAGGCTTTGGCTTCGTGATGAACATTGCCTGTCATCCACTCAAGGACCCTGTCGGATTTCGGGTTCCGGCAGACCCTTGAGGTTCGAACACTGGGGTGCGCGCGGAGATTTCGCCTCCTACCTACCTGCACCCCTCTGCCATGCTAGGATCTAAACTACCGAAAGAACAACACAAGAGACACAGGGTTTATACTGGTTCGGGCCACCGTTGAGATGTAATACCCTACTCCAGTGTGTGGTGTGTGGATTGCCTCTTGGGCTGATGATGATGAACAATACAAGGAAGAACAACCTCGTGAGGGCCTGTTCTTGGCTGGGGCGATGAACTGCTGGATGGGGTTCAGTCACCTTTCTCTCTCTCTCTCTCTCTCTCTCTCTCTGCTTCCAACCAAACGACCCAAGCGACCCCCTCTAACGAGCCTCTTCCTTCCAACCTCTCAACCCCCTTGCTCTGTGGGTGGCTGGTCCTATTTATAGAGGCCCTGGTCCTCTTCCCAAATATTGAGCGGGAAGGGAGCCAACAATGGCGGGCTAATTTGAAGGGGGACAGCAAGTATCAGTTATCCTGACAAAAGTAGTCTTCGTCTGTGCAAAGCTCTGGTGATGACGCCGTCTTGGGCTCCACGGTGACCTCCGTCTTGTAGTCCTCCTGGTCTTGGTCTCATTGCACCGAAATGGCAACCTTTGCCTGACGCCTCGGTACTCCGCGGCTGCGCTTGCCCCCTTTGCACCAAAGAGGAAAGGAGGACGCTGCGCGGGCTGGCACCCGCCTGGCGCCCTTGGTCGTCATGGCTTGCGTCACGGGCACCTCATGAGGTACCCCGCCTTGATCTCTCCGCCTCCTCGTGAGCCAGCCTGACGAGGCCATGCCTGAGGAAGCTCCGCATCGTCTACCCCGCGAGGCTTGGCCCCTTGCGAGGGTCTTGGGTTTGTGTTGGTGAAGATGGGCCGCGCTGGGCCCCCCTTTGAGCCGTGCTACAGGCCGCAGGCAGGCAAGTCTGGGGACCCCCGTTCCCAGAACGCCAACAGTAGCCCCCGGGCCCAAGGCGCACCCGGGCTTGGCCGTGCAAGGAGGCGGAAGGGCAAGAGCGAAGCGCCACGGGCCCTAACAACCTGCGGCCTTAGGCGCCGCGCGGCGGTTGATTGGACGTGGGCGACACTATTCCCCCACGCCCTCCTTATTTTGCGCCATGCTAGGCGGACCCGTAGTCGTACACAGTCGTTCCCCTTTTATCGCTCGAGCACCCTCTGTCCTTCCTCCGCTCGAACTCTGGTTTTTGTTTTCAATTCAATCTCGAACCCTTCCCCCCCCCCCCTTCCCATCGCCATGGCCCCGACGAAGAAGGGAAAAGGGAAGAAACCCGTGTCTCCGCCTTACCCGCCGCCATTGGCGGCCCCCGCCGAGGGCTTGGGCAAGGTCAGCTTGGCTCTGGCCACCATCTTCAATGAATGCGGGAGGACGACGGCCTGGCCCGTGTCCCACTTCTCCATTGATAGGATAGTTACCGAGGTCCCGTATTTTGCCGACGCCCTGTGGGCAGGTCTGGTTCCTCCCTTTTCTGATTTCTTCAACGCCGTGCTTTCCCACTATCAGATCCACATGATGCATCTGAGTCCTGAATCCATGACCCTCCTTTCGGTCTTTGCCTTTGTTTGCGAAGCTATGGTGGGCATCCCTCCTTCAGTTGCCTTGCTGCACCACATCTTCTCGCTGCATCTTGTCGACCCTGCCCAATGCTGGGCGTGCATGAGCTTCCTTGTCGCGTCTGAGACTGCGGCCTCTGGGATTGACTTCAAGCTTCCCCTGCCCGCGGTTGGGTTCTGCAAGCGGTGGCTGTATGTGGACGCAGGGGTGCCCACCCCCCTGCTATCCGAGGCGACCTCGCCTGTTGTCCCCAATTCGGGATGGGGCCAGGAGACGCTTGAGAGCCCCGGCTCGTCTTCGTCTGGCACCGCTTCGCGCTCTTGAGGTCGCTTGGCGTGACAGCGCCCAAGGTGGTGAAGGAGTTCCTGCTATGCCGCGTTGCTCCTCTTCAACGCCACTCTCGCTAGATGTGGGCCTTCCGCGGGCGCGAGGATCGTATGAGGCTCCAGGAAGAGGACCTGGCTCCTGAGGTGCTGAAGACGGCGCTCTTGACCCTGGCTGGGGACCCCAACCCCAGCAGCATCCGGCAGGGAGGGGCCTTGCTGTACCTCTGCCAGAGCAGGGGCGACTTTGTGAAGCAGATGCTTGTCTTTGATGAGTGGGGGCCACGCTCCGCCGGCCTCCAAGGACCTTGCGAGAACCCAGTGGTGGTGACTGCCCTTCCAGTCGGCCAAGGTGACTCTTCCTCAAGTGGCGGAGCAGGAAGGCACGAGGCGCCAGAGGTCGAGGGGGCTCCCGGCGTGGTGACAGCGCCAGGCGAGGCTCATGAGGAAGCAGTTATCGGGGCCTGTGCCGCTGAGGCTGAGGGTGACAAACAGCTGCCCTCTGCGCCTGCGACTGAGGCCCCTGAGGCTCCAGCTGCTTCTCTTGGGGAGGCGATTGGCGGCGCACATCAGGCAGGCGCCCCTGACGCTGATCGTCTTTGTCGGCGTTCTGGGAATGGGGGTCCCTAGACTTGCCTGCCTGCGGCCTGCGGCGTGGCTCAAAGGGGGGCCCAGCACGGCCCATCTTCACCAACACAAACTCAAGACCCTTGCGAGGGGCCAAGCCTCGCGGGGTGGACGACACAAAGCTTCCTCAGGCACGGCCTCGTCAGGCTGGCTCACGAGGAGGCGGAGAGATCAAGGCGGGGTACCTCGCGAGGTGCCCGTGACGCAAGCCATGACGACCAGGGGCGCCAGGCGGGCGCCAGCCCGCGCAGCGTCCTGCTTTCCTCTTAGGTGCAAAGGAGGCAAGCGCAGCCGCGGAGTACCGAGGCATCAGGCAAAGGTTGCCGTTTCGGTGCAACGAGACCAAGACCAGGAGGACTACGAGACGAAGGTCACCGTGGAGCCCAAGACGACATCATCACCAGAGCTTTGCGCATGCGAAGACTAATTTTGTCAAGATAGCTGATACTTGCTGTCCCCCTTCAAATTAGCCCGCCATTGTTGGCTCCCTTCCCGCTCGATATTTGGGAAGAGGACCAGGGCCTCTATAAATAGGACCAGCCACCATAGTAGGAGAGGGGATCGAAATCCGAGAGAGAGAGAGAGAAGGCTGACTGAACTCCTCCCAGCAGTTCATCGCCCCAGCCAAGAACAGACCCTCGCGAGGCTGTTCTTCCTTGTACCGTTCATCATCATCACCCCAAGAGGCAATCCACCCACCACAAACTGGAGTAGGGTATTACACCACAACGGTGGCCCGAACCAGTATAAACCCCGCGTCTCTTGTGTTGTTCTTTCGATAGTTTTGATCCTAGCGTGGCGGAGGGGTGCAGGTAGGTAGGAGGCGAAATCTCCGCGCGCACCCCAGTGTTCAAACCTCAAGGGTCTGCCGGAACCCGAAATCCGACATTTGGCGCGCCAGGTAGGGGTGCGCCAGAATTCGTCTTCCATCACCCCGTTCCCCTCCGACCATCACGCTCATGTCTGACGCTCGTCGGGCCCGCGTGGAGCACTGGGCCGCCCTCGCTTCCCGCGTCGCCTAGACAGCCCCTGTCGGCTGGCCGTTCCCCGTCACCTGCCGTCAACACCGCCACCGGCCCGGCGGGGGATGAGCAGCAAGCATCGTCTCAGCATCCATCCGTGCGCCTAGACGGCCGCACCGCAACTCCCTCGCTCGCCCCAGCTGGATCTTCGTCCCGCGTGCTCCGTGTGCCCATGGAGGCTCGAGCCACGCTCATCGCGGCAAACGAGCTCCTGCACTACCATCCCGTCGATGACGTCTACGAAGAATGGCTCGACCGCGTCACCGAGCTCGTCCACGCCGCAGGGGGCTGTCGGATTTCGGGTTCCGACAGACCCTTAAGGTTCGAACAGTGGGGTGCGCGCGGAAATCTCGCCTTCAACCTCTCCGTCTCGATGGGATCTAAACTACTAAAAGAGCTGCACGAAAGACACAAGATTTATACTGGTTCGGGCCACCGATGTGGTGTGATACCCTACTCCAATGTGTGGTGGATGGATTGCCTCCTGGGGCTGGTGTGGATGAACAATACAAGGTAGAACAGCCTCGCGAGGGTCTGTTCTTGGCTGTGGTGATGAACTGCTATGAAGAGTTCAGTCACCTTTCTCTCTCTTTCTCTCTCAGATCCTGGACCGAACAACCAGGAATCGAACCCCCAGGAATCGAACTCCCAGGAATCGAACCTCTTGCTATGTGGGTGGCTAGTCCTATTTATAGAGGCCCTGTTCCTCTCCCCAAATATTGAGCGGGAAGGGATCCAACAATGGCGGGCTAATTTGAAGGGGGACAGCGAGTACATCTATCCTGACAAAAGCAGTCTTCGCCTGCCAAAGGCTCTGGTGATGACGCCGCGCTGGGTTCCATGGTGACCTCCGTCTCGTAGTCCTCCTGGTCTTGGTCTCGTTGCACCGAAGTGGCAACCTTTACCTGATGCCTCAGTACTCCGTGGATACGCTTGCCCCCTTTGCACCAAAGAGGAAAGAGGGACGCTGTGCGCGCTAGCACCCGCCTGGTGCCCCGTGTCGTCATGGCTTGCGTCATGGGCACCTCGCGAGGTACCCCGCCTTGAACTCTTCACCTCCTCGCGAGCCAGCCTGACGAGGCTGTGCCTGAGGATGCGACGTGTCGTCCGCCTCGCGAGGCTTGGCCCCTCGCGAGGGTCTTGAGCCTCGTGTAGATGAAGTTGGGCCGCGCTGGGCCCCCACTTGAGCCACGCCGCAGGCCGCAGGCATGCAAGTCTGGGGACCCCCGTTCCCAGAATGCCAACAGTAGCCCCCGGGTGCAAGGCGCGCATGGACTTGGCCGTGCCGAGAGGCGAAAGGGCAAGGGCGAAGTGCCGCGGGCCCTAACAGCCTGCAGCCTTGGACGCCGCATGGCGGTTGATTGGACGTGGGTGGCACCGTTCCCCCACGCTCCCTTATTGTGCGCCCTGCTAGGCGGACTGGTAGTTGTACACAGCCGTCTCCTTTCCTGTTGCTCGGGTGTCCTCTGTTCTTCCTTCTTTCGAGCGCCTCCCTCTGCCTTCAATCCAATCTCGAATCCCCCCCTCCTTCCCATCGCCATGGCTCCAACAGGGAAGGAGAGAGCGGAGAAACCCATGCCTTTGTCTTGTGCGCCACCAACGGTGACCCCCCTCGTCGGCCGGTCGACTGTGCTCAACCAAGAGTGCATGGGCAGGGACAGCTTGGCCCTGGCCACCGTCTTCAACGAGGTGAAGGAGTTTCTGTTGTGTCGTGTCGCTCCCCTGCAGCGGCACTCTCGCCGAATGTGGGCCTTCCGGGGGCGCGAAGACGACATGAGGCTCTAGGAAGAAGACCTGGCTCCCGCGGCACTAAAGTCGACGCTCCTGACTTTGGCCGGGGACCCCAATCCTGGCAACATCCGGCAAGGCGGGGCCTTGCTATATCTCTGTCAGAGCAAGGCTGACTTCGTGAAGCAGATGCCCGCCTTCGATGAGTGGGGGCTGCGCCCCGCCGGTCTCCAAGGGCCTCGCGAGAACCCTGTAGTGGTGACTCCCCTCCCAATCGGCCAAGGCGACTCCTCCTCAAGCGGCGGAGAAGGGAGGCAGGAGGCGCCTGAGGCCGAGGAGGCTCCGGAGGAGGGGGCAGCGTTGTGTGCCGCCCGTGAGGGGACGGCTCCGGAGGAGGGTGCGGCGCCCGAGGCTGCCTACGCGGGGGCAGCTCCGGAGGAGGGTGCGGCGCCCGATGCCGCTCGTGAGGAGGCAGCTCCTGAGGCCCGTACTGCTGTGGCTGAAGGCGGTAGGCAGCCGCTCCCAGCGCCCAGGGCTGGGGCCTTGGAGGCCCTGGTCCCGGCTTCTGACGAGGTGATTGGTGGCACGCACCAGGCGGGCGCTCCCGACGCGGGCCGTCCCGATGCCTCGTCCTCGTGGCAGGTTGATCCTTGCGCTCTTCTCTTAGGCTGCTTCCGCGTGGACTTCGAGGCCCTCCGGAGGAAGAGGGAGGCTCTGGGTGTTGACTCCCCTTGTCGCGTGCTGAAGCGCATGAAGTACTTCACCACTGACGAGTAAGTCTTTTTCCTTTCTGACTCCCGATGCTCTTGTTGCTTTCGCTGATTCTTGCTCCGCAGGCCCCTTCCAACTGAGATCGCGGGAGTCGCCGAGGCACCACCTCCCTCGGCTTTGCCTCCTCCGCCATCCTCAAGTGCTCCGAGCAGCTCTGCCCTCGTGGTGAGGGCGTCTGATGGGGCGGATCATCTCGAGGTGCATCGCGGCCCTTCATTCCCCGCGCTTCTCCTTCGCGGGCCTTCTCAGGGGATAGCCAGTCTGTCGGGTACCTCCCGTCTGGCCTTGGACTGCGACTGGTTGAGGCGCCACCTACGCCCCTCATCTGGAGGCGGGCTGGCCCTTGGTCGGGCTTCTGATGTGGCGCGTCCGGCCATTGCGAGGTCGCCAGCCCCCAGCCCCCTGCCCGGAGGGGGAACGATGACCCGTAGCCCCGGCGCCTGCTTGGGGCAGATGATGACGTGGAAGATGTGCTCGAGCGTGCTCGGGAGCGCCGCTCGCGCCGCCAAGGGTTCCTTCGACGAGCGGCCGACGCGGTGGACCTTCTTGGGGAAGAGCATGCCACTGAAGATGCTCGCCTGGAGGCCGAGGGCCTGCACCTAGCTGCAGGGAGGCGCGAGCTGGAGGCCGCCATCGCCCTTGTGCGCCGCCAACGCGACCTTGATGATGAAGAAGCAAAGGCGTCGCTGGAGGCCTCCCGAGTGGCCCGCTCCCAGGCCATCGAGGAGGCCCGGAGAGCTGATGGGTGGCGAGAGGCGGCGGAGGAGCGAGCTCACGAGCTCCTGGCCCGATGCCACTCGTTGGAGGAGCAAGCGGAGCTGCGCGAGGTAGCCCTCGCATCGATGGAGGTGGCCTCCGGTGACCCAGCTGAGCTTCGGAAGCGCGAGGAAGCGTTGGCGCTGGAGGCCGCCGAACGCTCCCGTGAGTACGAGAGGCTGGAGACGAGGGAGCGCCTAGTGAGGCAGGCGGAGGACGACGTCACTGCGCGGGAAGCGCGTGTCCTGGAGGAGGTTTGTCGTCGGGTGGCGATGGCGCGCCAAGGCCTCGAGCGTGAGTTCGAGGGGAAGCTAGGGATGATCCGGGTCGAGGCTGAAGGCAGAACCGCAGCCCTGAGGACCCAACGGGATGAGGCGATGCGGCTGGCCGACGCCTCCCGGGCCGCCCTTGAGGCAGCGCAGACAGAGCTGGCCGCCTCTCAAGCCGAGGTGCTCCGCCTTCGCCAACGGATGGAAGAGGCCGAGGCCGTCGAGCGCCAGAACGCCGACGAAATACGCTAGCGGCGGCTCCTGGAGCACGCGCATGGCCCAATGTTCACCACGCTCAGGGAGAGGGCCAACTCGGCCTTGGGCAACATCTGCGAGGCGTCCGTCGGTGAGCCACACACGATCAACTACGCCAGTAACCTGCAGTTCTTCACCGCCGTGGTGGCGCAGCTGGAGGCGCGGTCGGTTAGGGCCGACAGGTTGGTGGAGGAGAGGAGCCGCGCCTTGCTCAAGCGCGCCTTCTCCCGTGTCTTCAGCCATCTTCAGAACATGAATCCCCGCTTCGACTTCGACGCCGTCATCGCCCCAGTCCCCCAGGCCGTCCGGGATGACCTATCGCGCTGCGTGGAGGATAACGTGGACGCCCTCGTCAGGGCCTTCACTTCGGATGACAGCGACGTGGTCGTGGGTGCTGATGAGGATGGCGCGGCGAGCAGCCCTGACGTCGCCGGCAGCGACGCAGGCGGCGATGGCGAGCTCGGCGACTCCAGCGAGGGCTCAGGAGGTGCTTCCGGGGACGCATTGGGGGATTGGTCCAACTGAGAGCATATCGCTCCTGTCTTTTCACTCTGCATGAATAGCACTTAGGCTTTTGACCTGGTGGTGTGTGAGAGCATTTTGGGAGGGGAAGCCCCTCATGTAAAAACCTGTGTCTATCATATTAGTAGTAACCAAATTGCGCTCGCGCCTGACGGTGGGCTGGTTTACCTTTGTCCCATGCTGGTTCCGAGGCGGCCTGCAGGAGGGCGCGACGCCTTGGGCGCCTTCTAGCTGGGTCCTCAGGATGTGAGGTTGTCGCCGATGAGAAACTCCTCATGCGTTGGCCTTCTCCACGGGCCCTGGGCCTTCTCCCGAACGCGATGACTTCACAAGTACTCGCCTTGCTTCACAGGCTCCGGGCCTTTCCCTCGAGCGCGAGAGCTTCACAGACACTCGCCTTGCTTCATAGGCTCCGGGCCTTTTCATCGAGCGCGAGAGCTTCACAGGCACCCGCCTTGCTTCACATGCTCTGGGCCTTTTCATTGAGCGCGAGAGCTTCACAGGCTCTGGGCCTTTTCCTCGAGCGCGAGAGCTTCACAGGCACTCGCCTTGCTTCACAAGCTCTGGGCCTTTTCCTCAAGCGCGAGAGCTTCACAGGCACTCGCCTTCCTTCACAGGCTCTGGGCCTTTTTCAGATAGGACAACCTCCGCAGGCACCCGAAAATCCTCCCGAGGGGGAGCAACAGCGGCAGCCTGGGCTGCGCACTAGCCTGGCCTGACCCGGCTCGAGAGGGGCTCGCGAGGGGAGGCAGCTGTGACGAAGCGGCAACCAGAACGCGAGAACAGCTCGAGCGAGAACAAGCACCCCTCCCCCAAACACACGCAAATCTCAAATTCGAATCCAACTTAAATCCAGCGAGAGAAAAGCTACAACCAAAGGGAAGGGCAACAAAAAGGCAGACAAAAAGGCCGCGTCCGGCACCTAATCTAGTCTTGGACGTCTTCTCACCAGCGCGGAGCTAAGTGCTGTCCACTGGGCGTGGGAGGGAGCCCCAGGGCCTGAGGCCGGCACCCCTGAGACTCTGGGGCGTGTACAGCACCACTCATTATTACGTGAGAGTGTCACGGGGTGGCGAGCTTCACAGGCACTGGGCCTTCTTCACAGGTACTGGCCTTGCTTCATATCGCCAGACGAGGGCCCCGCCTTGCGCCACACTCTAGTGCCATCAGCAACGACTGGAACCCAGGACGCCGCCCGATGGGGTAGAGCGGTCGCCAGCGGTTCCCCCGACGACCACGGGTCCTCTGCCAGGGGAAGGCCCTGAGGCACCTCCCCAGCAGAGGGCCTACTTCCTGAGAACGCCTTGCTCCGAACGCCACGGTGGTGATGTCGGATCCCGGCCCCTCCCCTGCAGCCCCCTGCACCCTCCTCCCGAGGGGGGAGGGACTATAGGAGCGGGGCAGCCGCTCGCCATGGCGACCTACACCTCCTGCGATCCACGGTTAGCATATACCTGCCCCTGAAGAGTTAGCGGCGCCCGGTGATCGCTGCCTCCAGCGTGGCCAGCGGGCTCGTCCTGTGGCGCCTGGAAGGGCTCAGCCTCCATCACCTCGTCCCCCCAGCTGGGGCCGAGGAGTGAGCCCTGCCCGTCCTCGTGAGGGTGTCCTTGGTCCATCATGCGGGGCACGTACTCTTCCGTCGCCGTCATCCCGTACGCCATGCCGTGGCGCCCCGCATGCCATGCGGCCCCACCTGTCATGCCTGCCACTGGGTGGCAATGCGGCTGCCCTCCGGGGCCACGGGTCGCGCCGAGTCCTTCTCCTTCGCGGGCCGGGGGCGGGGGCAGCGCCGCCACCGGTCCGGTGCTGACAGCTTCGCTGGCGTCGGAGTAGCCTTGAAGCCCGCGGGCGCGCGCGGAGCCCCCGTGCGGGTCGCTCTAGGCTTGAGATGGGAGCTGGGTGGAGAAGGGGTGAGCCCCCGAGGCGGCGAAGCCCAGGAGCTCCGCCACTCGCTCTAGCAGCACGTCGTGGCCGCCCTCCAGCAACCTGCACCGCAGCAGCTCTCGGGCCACCATGAGCGCGGCCCTCGAATTCGCCTGCTCCCGGCGGGTGTATGATGTCGTTGACGCAGCGTGATTGGAGGCCCTTGCTGCCGACCGAGCCTGCTGCGGCGTAAGAGTTGCCGAAGTTTGTCCGCGTTGCCCGCGGCCCGCAGCGCCCTGCAGACCGCGAGCTGCCTGGGGCGCGGGGTCGCCCGAGGCGAGCGGTTCCACGCGTTTGGGCCATGCAGCCCATGGGTCGGGGTTGACCTCCTGGTCGCCGGGCATGGCGATGAAGACGCGACGGGGCACGGAGTGGTGGGAGACGAATTCCGGCGCACCCCTACCTGGCGCGCCAAATGTCGGATTTCGGGTTCCGGCAGACCCTTAAGGTTTGAACACTGGGGTGCGCGCGGAAATCTCGCCTTCAACCTCTCCGTCTCGATGGGATCTAAACTACTAAAAGAGCTGCACGAAAGACACAAGATTTATACTGGTTCGGGCCACCGATGTGGTGTAATACCCTACTCCAGTGTGTGGTGGATGGATTGCCTCCTGGGGCTGGTGTGGATGAACAATACAAGGAAGAACAGCCTCGCGAGGGTCTGTTCTTGGCTGTGGTGATGAACTGCTATGAAGAGTTCGGTCACCTTTCTCTCTCTTTCTCTCTCTGATCCCGGACCGAACAACCAGGAATCGAACCCCCAGGAATCGAACCTCTTGCTATGTGGGTGGCTAGTCCTATTTATAGAGGCCCTGGTCCTCTCCCCAAATATTGAGCGGGAAGGGATCCAACAATGGCGGGCTAATTTGAAGGGGGACAGCGAGTACATCTATCCTGACAAAAGCAGTCTTCGCCTGCCAAAGGCTCTGGTGATGACGCTGCGCTGGGCTCCATGGTGACCTCCGTCTCGTATTCCTCCTGGTCTTGGTCTCGTTGCACCGAAGTGGCAACCTTTGCCTGATGCCTCGGTACTCCGCGGATACGCTTGCCCCCTTTGCACCAAAGAGGAAAGAGGGACGCTGTGCGCGCTGGCACCCGCCTGGTGCCCTGTGTCGTCATGGCTTGCGTCATGGGCACCTCGCGAGGTACCCCGCCTTAAACTCTCCGCCTCCTCGCGAGCCAGCCTGACTAGGCTGTGCCTGAGGATGCGACGTGTCGTCCGCCTCGCGAGGCTTGGCCCCTCACGAGGGTCTTGAGCCTCGTGTAGATGAAGTTGGGCCACGCTGGGTCCCCACTTGAGCCACGCCGCAGGCCGCAGGCAGGCAAGTCTAGGGACCCCCGTTCCCAGAACGCCGACAGGGGCTCTTCCGCGCCGTCCGTTCCGCTGCACCGCACCCCGCCCCGCGCGGGCGACGAGGCTCCGGCGGCGCCCCGGCCGCCTCCTCCTCAAGAAGACGCCATGGCTCCATGGCGCGCGGCCCCTGGGCGGAACCCGCTCTATTAGGTGCTAGAGCAGCAAGAACAGAGCTGCCAAGAAGTCCCTCGCCCGCCAGAAGCTGCCCGGGCGCTCCCTGCGCCAGCACATCACGACCATCCTCCTGCTCCAGCGCGTGGGGACATGCAAGACCAGGCTCTCCATCACCCAAGGCCTCCCGTGGCCATAGCGGGCTGCCGCGCCTACACCACTGAACTGCGCACCGTCGCGTGGCCAGGCAAGTTCAAGCCGAACCTGCCTCCTCGCTACGACGGCACGGCCGACCCTGCGGAGTTCCTCCAGCTCTACGAGCTGGGCATCGAAGCTGCCAACGGAGACGAGAAGGTCATGGCGAACTGGTTTCCCATTGCGCTCAAGGACGGGGCCCGCACCTGGCTCCTAAACCTGGCTCCAGGCAAAATCTCCTCCTGGGAAGAGATGCGCACCCGCTTCATCGCCAACTTCCAAGGTACTCGCGACCGGCCACCCGCCGTGAGCGACATGCGTCGCATCAAGCAACAACCCGGGGAGACCCTGCAGAAGTATATCCAGCGCTTCAACAACGCACGCCTCAAGATTCCCAAGGTGACTGAAGAGGCCATCATCTCAGCCTTCTCCGACGGCGTGCGCGACGTCAAGATGAAGGAGGAGCTGGCGATGCATGAAGACCTGTGCACTTCCTTAGAGCTGTTCAACTTGGCAAACAAGTGCGCCAGGGCTGAGGAAGGGCGTCTCTCCCTCCTCGAGCTGCCTGCCACAGACCCAGAAGAGAAGAAGCTCAAAGCCAAGGAAGTGAAGCGCAAGGGGGCTGGCGTGCTCGCGGCAGAACCAGACACCAAGCGAGGCAGAGATCAGCCCGGACCTCCCAAGGGTAGCCGGTACTGCGTGTACCACGACCTCCACACCCACAACACCAGCGAATGCCAAGAACTCCGAGCCGTGCGAGAAGGAAGGATCGGCCGTCACCCTGACCACGGTGACCGGGGCTACGGCCGAGGAGGAGGAAGGAACGCAGGGCGCTGGGAAGACCGTGGCCCGCGCCAGGGGTGGCGCGACCAACCTCGCAAGGATCGCTGGCAAGACCCGCCTCGCGAGGGAGGCTGGAGGGATCAGCCTCGCGAGGATCGCCCGCAAGGCAACGCAGGCCTCCCACTGCTGCCGCCACAACCAAGGAGAAACGAGGACCGCCACCAGGACGAGGAGGCTGGGGGCTTCCAGGAGCCGCGCGCGATCGCCTGCATCCTGGGCGGAGCTCAAGCCCTAGCCTCTCAATGCATCTTCAAGCAGTTCGCCCGCAAAGTGAATGCAGCCCTCCCCAGGCTCGAAGCCACGCGCCCTCTCAGGTGGTCGGCGTGCGCCATCACCTTCAGCTCAGCAGATCAGCTCAAGTGTGCAGCTACAGCCGGAGTCCTCCCAATGCTTTGTTCCCCAATCATCAGCAACGTGGTGGTCACCAAGACCCTCATCGATGGCGGGGTAGGGCTCAACGCCCTATCCGTAGAGACATTCAACAACCTCCAAGTGCCCTACAGCCAGCTCCAGCCAACCAAGCCTTTCTCCGGTATCACCGACGGCTCTATGGTCCTGATCGGGCAGGTCCGCCTCCCTGTCACCTTCGGGGCACGCGACAACTACCGCACCGAGCTCATCGACTTCAACGTCGCTCACATCCACCTATCATACAATGCCATCCTCGGGTACCCAGCGCTGGCCAAGTTCATGGCCGTGACTCACCACGGCTACAACGTCCTCAAGATGCCAGGAAGCGGCGGAGTCATCATGGTGCCCTGTGAAGAGAAGGACACGGTGTGTTCCCTGGAGCGAGCCTTTCAGGCCGCATCACTAGAAGACCCAGATCGCGGAAGCAGGAGGCTTCCCGAGGCCGCCCCCAAGAAGAAGAAGACATCGTCCGGCCTGGCCCCTCAGGAGGCAAGCCCCTCTGGGCACGTGCCTGCCCAGGGGGAGCCTCCTTCCATCGCATAGGAAAGCGCGCCCAGCACCCTCCCCAGGCAGGGCTCGGGGGCTCTCCCCTGGAGGGCCACCGACCTAGCCAGGGTCACGAGGGATGCGCTTGGGCACCACATGGAGGCGTGTTTCGAAGCACATTTCCCTCAAGAAGGAGCAAGGCAAGGAGATCCAGACCCACAGGAGTTCGTCAGCAAGGCCATTCAGGAGTTACAGGAGTCAAGAGTCATGAGAGGCGCCCGCCGCCTACCAGCAGTGGCTCCCCATCCAGGCGAGGATGGCGGGCTGCGCGTCTGCATCCACGTACCAGGGCTCAACCGAGTCGCCTCCCTGGGGCGCCTCTGGCCCTCGCGAGTGAGGCGCTGCGGAGGTCCACCCCACAGCTACGTTCGCATGCCTTACGGCTTGCCGAGCGCGGCTGACACGCACCAGCGCCTCATGAAGGGCATCACGGAGGCACAAGAGGCCAGGCGCTCCGCAGCCCTGGCGGAGATGGAGATGGCCCGCGAGGAACCGCCAGCACCTCCGGAGCCTCCCGAGGCCCCTGGGCTTGGGGGCTCATGAGGATCGGCTTCCGCAGCCCACCGAGCCGGCTACACCAACACCCCTTCATCTTCAGCGTCGTCAGGTGACATCTTTCAAGTTTCACTTCCAGCTAGGAGCGCCCCAGGGCTGCATTATTCCCAGGCCGCGTGGGTCCGTCCCTGCGGTGTGTATCCCTTTTATTTCGCGTCGATTAGCTTACCTTGTTGGGGGCGCCCCTCGGGCTGCATCACCCCCGAGTCGCTCGGGCCTGACCCAGTGATCTCCGCATTCCCAGCATCTATTTGAACGAATCCACTCCTTCGCGGCTAATGTGCTTTACCTAGTTGCCTGCTCAGCTGACGCCAACTAACGGAGCTGCTCCCAAATGGCACGACGCTTGCGCATGGGTCCGTCCCTGCAACGCCGACAAACCTGGATGGCTGAGCTCTGGCCCCGGCAGCCCCGCATAGCGTCACCTCGTCAAGCCTTCAGTGCCACACTACCCTTCGGAAGCAACCAACAGCTGACCGTCAATTGTTATGGCAACCCCTTGCTTTTTCTATGATGGACCTGCGGGGCCTCCTGAGGGAGTTGCGTCAGGCGAGGCTCTTGCTGTGTCTCCTTCGCTCTCGTCTGCGCGAACCACTTGCACGTTAAAGGGGGGGTGCCTGAGCATCGCGACTCAGGGCTCCTACTAGCTCTCTAGCCCTCACCCTCTGGCCTTGACCACGGCATCGCGACCTAGCATACCAGCGACGGCTGAGACTCGCTCGAGGGCCGGGACCCGAGGACGTAGAGCAGAAAGGGGAGCAAAGGCGAGAGGGGAGAGACACACAAGGACCTCGCCGAGCAGCCTCGTGCCTGCCGATGCACGGACCCGGACACACACCAGAGAGCGGCCCCTGATCCTCGAGATAAGTTATCGCCCGGAAGCGCCAGCTACCGTGGCACCATCCCTGCACCTAATGCTATCCCATGTTAGCGACGTCGCTCCCCTTTCTCACCGAACGACGGCTGCTTGGGCGCCAAAGGGGACCTCCTGAGCATCGCGACTCAGGGGCTCTTACCGGACTCCGGGTCGCTCACCTCCTGGCCTTGACCACGACATCACGACCTGGCATACCAGCGATGGCTGAAGCCGCCTTGGGACTAGGACCTGTCGGCGCAGAGCACCAAGCCCTCGTGAGGTTCGAAAGGGAGGACCGAGCTAAGACGGGATGAGCAACTCGCGCAAATCTACGACAAGGGTTATATTAACAAAACAGGATCACATGCACCTTACAAGCCCCCACGGGGCGCGTTTTTGGTTCCTCGTAGGGAATAGATCCTAAAGAGACGCAAACTACGCGCATCGCTACAAAATACGCCATCATCAACAGTGGGTCGTCAAGCACCGACGCCAACCCCATCTAGATCAGAGTCGGCGGCGGCCTGACGAGCTTGCCCTACTCCGGGAGCGGCGCCGGCTCGGGGGCTCGTAGCTGTCGTCGCTCGTCTCTGGAGCCGCGAAGGGCTCGCCGGAGTCGCTGGAGCCTCTGACGTCTCCACCGCCTAAGGAGCAGTCAAGGGAGCGGTTGGCGAGCCCAGTCCTCGTCACAGCAGGGCCCTGGCCGCCTTCACCGGGGAAGCACTCCACCCGGCGCCCGTTCGCGTCGAAGGCCTTGAGGAGCATCACCGAAGCACCGTCGTGGTCCAAGTGGACCGCGAAGACGCCCCTTGTCCTACAAACCCAGGCGATCTCTCTCCAGCCCCGAGTCATGTAGACCTCACCCGGGGCGACGACCGCGACCTCTGCCTTGGTCGCGAGGGTGCTGCAGCCGGCGTGCTGCAGCCAGAGCTCTAGGGGCTCCCCCTGTGGGATGACGGAGGTGAAGAAGGGAGGCAGGCGGATCCAAGACTGAAGAGGAATGGCGACATGGAGCACGAACTCTTGGGAGGAGCCCTCGGTGTGGACCCCAGGGGGGACGACCCACACCTTCATGACCCGTCGGCGCCGCCCGCGGTGGTCAGCACCAGCTCCTTCAGGGCCCTCGACGTGGGCATACAATGGAAGCGGGAACCCCGGCGGCGCCCGCTCGCCCCAAGGCCTCAACACCACCTGGAGAGCCCCCTCGTCCGGGCCATGGGGGGTGAGCCATTTCTTCGGCAGAAGTGGGTCTGGTCCCTCTCGGGGGGGGGGGGCTTTCCCTTCTCTGCCGTCGAGAACCGGCGGATCGGAGCCATTATGGCAAGACAGAGCAAGCATCGGGAAGAAGGAGAAGCAAGGAGAGATGAACCGGAAGGGCGCACGGCATCCCGTACTTATAACCGGCGGAGGCCAACCGCCGACCTCCACGATCACAGGTAATCATGACCCGTTTTGCATGCAGGGACTTGTCCAATCCGTGCAGTTGCCGATGCGCCGTGGGGAAGTGGAGGCGCCCACGTCCAGTCAACCGCCACGCGGCACCCAAGGCCGCAGTCTGTTAGGGCCCGCGGCACTTCGCTCTTGCCCTTCCGCCTCCCTGCACGGCCAAGTTCGGGCGCGCCTTGGGCCCGGGGTCTGCTGTCAGCGTTCTGGGCACGGGGGTCCCCAGACTTGCCTGCCTGCGGCCTGCGGCGTGGCTCAAAGGGGGGCCTAGCGCGGCCCATCTTCACCAACACAAACTCAAGACCCTCGCAAGGGGCCAAGCCTCGCGGGGCGGACGACACAGAGCTTCCTCAAGCACGGCCTCGTCAGGCTGGCTCACGAGGAGGCGGAGAGATCAAGGCGGGGTACCTGGCGAGGTGCCTGTGACGCAAGCCATGGCGACCAGGGGCGCCAGGCGGGCGCCAGCCCGCGCAGCGTCCTCCTTTCCTCTTTGGTGCAAAGGAGGCAAGCGCAGCCGTGGAGTACCGAGGCATCAGGCAAAGGTTGTCGTTTCGGTGCAACGAGACCAAGACCAGGAGGACTACGAGACGGAGGTCACCGTGGAGCCCAAGACGGCGTCATCACCAGAGCTTTGCGCAGGCGAAGACTACTTTTGTCAGGATAGCTGATAGTTGTTGCCCCCCTTCGAATTAGCCCGCCATTGTTGGCTCCCTTCCCGCTCGATATTTGGGAAGAGGACCAGGGCCTCTATAAATAGGACCAGCCAAGAGGCTGGGGACCCCCGTTCCCAGAACGTCGACAGACCCAAGTCTTCGGATCCCTGTTGTAGCCACGAATATGAAGAGTGGCATAGAATTGGAGCAGCAATTCTTCGTTCCAATGCTCCTTGTCAATGACGAACTGCAACAAACCAGATTCTCTGAAGCAATCCAGCGCTTCTTCCAAACAGGGCAGACCAGTTATGGCTTCAGTGTCAAGACGCATATGGGGAAAAATGCAACCTTGATTGTACAAGATGCATGAGTAATAACTGCGCTGCTGATAGCTCCAGAATCGATCAGAAGATATTCTTGCCTTTGAGTAGGGGTTCTTGGCGCTATTGAAGAAGGTGTTGTGTGCTTTGAAGTCATTGATATTGAACGATCCGGGTGCAGATGCAGTGCCTGGAAACCTAGGCAGCCTTGGCATTGGCTTCTGAACCTGAGGCCTGCGCTCGACGTGATAGTCAAATTGGGGACCAGCAGTAGGTGGAGGAACAAGAAGAGGCCATTTGACAGTTAAGGATGGCAATTTTACCCATGGGCATGGATACCCATGGATATCCGACCCGAATGGATAGGGTTTGGATATGCTTTTGTGTCCATGGGAGGCGCCCAAACCCGACCCGATTGCTCGTGGGTAGGGCATGGATATAATCTTGTACCCGTGGGTATACCCAAACCCGATCCGATAGTATGACTTAATGGGCAAAAAATTGCTATCCCTGCCCCACAGTCACGTGTCCCACTGCAATTTTACGCTTTGTTATCTAAAACATGCAAAATAAATTGCATAATCCCCGCTGTAACTTTTATTAGTTGACATTTAATCCCCTCAGTAACATACTTCAATGACCAACACCCCTTCCCTTATTTTTATCTCCTTGTTAAATGAATCGTCATTCTCATCTATTAGAAAATAATAAATGATCTTAAGTTGTTAGTGGACGTTGATTTACCATAAGTTGATGTTTACCGTAATTGAGGCCTAGCCTGCCACGAGGTGAATACTGGAAGAGCTTATGTTAACATTGTGTTATGTCTTATTTATATGTCTCGAGGGGACCCAATGGATATCCAGTGGGTATGGATATTCATCGGGTTTGGACATGGACACAATTTTTCACCCATGGATTTTTTCATGGACGGACAAAGACTGTCTTCATGGATATGGATATGGATTTGATATTGTTCAACCCGATCCAAACCCGACCCATTGCCATCCTTATTGACAGTGATGAGCTGACCATAGTTGTATGCTCGCTCAATAGTATGTGGCCTTGGTGGCGGAACAGGAGCAGTGGCATCAATAGAGGCGTCAGGATGCACATTTGTTATAGGTGCATCATTGGCTTCATTGGCCTCTGGCACAGTGTTAGGTGCAGGCTCCACAGTGTCTTCAGCCATGACCACGTCATTGGCTTCAGTGGTGTTAGTGGTGGCAGCCTCAGGATTCTCAACCTCCACTTGAGGAGCTGGAGGGTCGGGCACTGACATGTTCACTTCAGGAACATCTTCTTCAGTGATGGGGAAAGTAGGGACACGTTCTTCTGCTTGTTTTTCTTCGGCTGATGTAGCCGGATTGTCTTCAGCAACTTTAGCTTCAGACTCAGAAACGTTCATAGTAGGAGTGGCTTCGGGGAACACCTGACGTGCAACAGATTGGTGGTGCACTTCTCCTTCTGAAACGCTCGAAAGAGGGACTTGGGGCCTTGGTCCTTTGTGAAGCCTGCGTAATGCTGGCGACGCTTGTCAAGATGGAGTTGGCTGGGCCACAAAGTCACCATCATCTTGCACTATTGGGGTAGTTTGCGGTTGGGGAGAGCTTGGAGTGTCTTGTCTCTGTGGGTGATCAGCCCACGATGCATCCTGAGCAGTTGGCGTCAGACGATGACCAATGCTGATGAGTTCGCTGTGCGTGAGCACAGGCGATGATACCAGTTGGTGCTCGATCTGGGGAAGGACTTCATCATCTTCAACATTGTCATGGTGACCAATGTCTTCAGCAGTGGTGGGGTCAACTGCTGGAATGTCTTCAGGAGCCTCTGTGGAAGCAGGCTCATGAATTACCATCCGTCGTTCTTGATGCGAAGAGGCAGGACGAGCAACCGAGATGGGCTCAACAATAAGGGGCTCTATGGGAGTAGCCCGATCTTTCTTGGTTTTGCGCTTCTTCTTGGAGGGAGCGACATCAGAAGCTTCAGGATGTTTCCTCTTTCTGGCTTCAGCCTCGGTAGCCCTTGTCTTCTTTAATTCTGAAGCCACTGTGGGGACCTTAGGCTTCGATCCTATCATACTGGCTGGGAAGACAATGGGATGTGCTTCCTGCCTTGTTGCTTCGGGTTCGTCCACAGCTGGCTTCTTCTTCTTCGTTGCAGCCATCCTGGGATCGATGTCAGGACGCCCAAGAGCCTTGCGCTTTTCAGCTTCATTGTAGGCTTGCATGCACATGTCAGACAGACTCTTCATGCGCTCATGAGAACCTTTAACTTCTTCGTGTTTCTTGAGAAAGGCTTCCTTGAGCTCGTGCAGCATAGTCTTGAAGTTCTTGACATCTTGCACGCTCAGCTTTGCCATGTGCTGCTTGAACTGAGCTTTCTCATAGTCGATCTTTTGCTTCAGTTCAACGATGCGCTGAGCTAGAGCTAGCTCAGAAGCAATGGCGCTAGTGAAAGCGACACTGAGGCTAATTGGAAGTTGCAGATCATCAAAGCTAAGATTGGGGGTTTAAAACCACTCATCAATGAAGTTGTGAAGGATTGCTACGTTAAAGAGAGGAAAATCATTGAAGATTTCTGCTTCTTCTTTGCTCTTGATCAGTTGCTCAAGAGCGTCATCTGCAAGATCTTCATCACTGGACAAATCAATGGCGTCGTTGCGCAGAATAGAAGCAGCAGTCAGTTCTTGGCTGGTGGGTTGCAAGGGCATCTTTACTCTTGAGGGCTTGGAGATGCGTGACAAATCTTCAGACTGCACATTGTGTTCAGGAGGTGCAGTGGCCAGAGGCTTCACCTGTAAGACCTTTGGTGCAGGAGCAGGCTTTGAAGCTTTAGGCTTCTTCAGTTTCTTTGGCTTCGGCGGTGCAGGCGCTTCATCAGATTCAGCGTCATCTGCAGGTTCATCCACGGTTGTCCCTTGAACCATGATATGAGTGATGAGACCTCCCAGGTTGTAGAAGGGCCCAACAAGATTGGGTTTAGCTTCGCGTGTGCCATCAGCACGAGGAGCAGAGGGGCCTAGATTGAAGTCTAAGCCTCGTGACTTCTTGTTCTCTTTGGCCGAGTTCCTGGCAAACTGAAGGTTGCGCTTCAACAGATTATCATCGCGGCACCACAGTAATGAAGATGGGTCTGCATCCGCAGGCTGCGGTCCACGGACCATGCAAGGATAGAAGCCTTGTTCAATGGCTTCAGCTCTGGACTTGGGTCGAAGATTTCTGTATAGAATGTCTCCCCATGGTCGTTTGATGGCATTCTCCTCAGCATATTCCTGGGTCACAAACCTGTACTTGAACCATTGCTCTGCCCAATATCTTCGAATCCATTAGATTCGAGTTTTTCGCTGATTGTAGTCCTCCTCTAGATCTGTCTTGTACAACTCATAGAGGCCAGGAGGCAAATCTCTTGAGGTGTTGCCACGATGCTGTCTGCCACCCTTTCTTGTAGGTTTCTCTGGTGCCATGAAGCTTAAACTGAAGGACTTCAACACGTTTAAAGGCTTCCGCTTTTTGGTCAAACAAGAACTGGCTTCGGGAGAGTTAATGTGATGCTGTAAGAATTCTGCAAACGAATGCAGACTATGAGAACCAAGGGATTCTCCCACGGACATGTACCTGTGACAGCATTAAGGTGCGAGGGAAGGGGAAGAGGTCATATGCATTCTCAGAAGATTTTGAAGATAAATCAGTTTAGAAGACATTGACCTCATAGTGCGAAGACATTCAATCATAGATAGAGAGTTGGTTCCAGATTTGTACGAATCCACGAATAAGTACAAGTGAGGAATCTAACTACTTTGTGAAGCATAAGTGAACATACTATGCATATTATGAGATGCAGTATGAAATAGTTCCAACTTGTGTGAACAGAAACTGCGTGTGGTAGAAAGTGATGAATCTATAGGATCAAAGGGGTCGTAAAAAGGAAGTTTTATTTACCACACAAAGAACTGCTAGACGGAGTGGGAGAGGAGGCCGAGCAGTTCGATCGTCCGTGCCCTAACTTGGCGACGGAGGACACCTACGGCGACAACGGAGAAGAAGATGTCCGCGGCCGGCGTGAAGACGGCGTCGGTGAGGTCGTGACAGTTAAGTGCTTCGTCGCCGACGTCATCGAGGGCTAGCGGTGGCGCTAGGGTTTGTGCGAGAGTGGAAGAAAGGATAATGACTGTGGTGAGGCGTGTATTTATAGGGACAGGGATGGCACAGTGTTATTACACAGGTGCCCCTGGCGATTCACAACTGAAGGACACATGTCCATCATGCAACATATCAGAGGTTGTTCCATGTTCCCACGCACGCCTGGATTGTCGGGTGGTCGTTCCCACTTCTCCGGGTTTCAGGTGAAGGAATTAGCATTGAAAACGGACTTAATGTTTGTCTCTGTATCTTCTGCTGACTACGATGCAAAGAAGACATTCGACAGTTTCAATAGAATGCATATGATTTGGATAGATAGAGTTTGAGATAGAAAGCATAGAGAGATTAGGGTCCGATTGAAGGAAATATGCCCTAGAGGCAATAATAAAGTTATTATTTATTTCCTCATATATCATTATAAATGTTTATTATTCATGCTAGAATTGTATTAACCGGAAACATAATACATGTGTGAATATATAAACAAACAGAGTGTCACTAGTATGCCTCTACTTGACTAGCTCGTTAATCAAAGATGGTTATGTTTCCTAACCATGAAATAAGAGTTGTTATTTGATTAACAAGGTCACATCATTAGTTGAATGATCTGATTGACATGAGCCATTCCATTAGCTTAGCTCCCGATCGTTTAGTATGTTGCTATTGCTTTCTTCATGACTTATACATGTTCCTATGACTATGAGATTATGCAACTCCCATTTACCAGAGGAACACTTTGTGTGCTACCAAACGTCACAACGTAAATGGGTGATTATAAAGGTGCTCTACAGGTGTCTCCAAAGGTAGATGTTGGGTTGGCGTATTTCGAGATTAGGATTTGTCACTCCGATTGTCGGAGAGGTATCTCTGGGCCCTCTCGGTAATGCACATCACATAAGCCTTGCAAGCATTACAACTAATGAGTTATTTGCGAGATGATGTATTACAGAACGAGTAAAGAGACTTGCCGGTAACGAGATTGAACTAGGTATTAGATACCGACGATCGAATCTCGGGCAAGTAACATACCGATGACAAAGGGAACAACATATGTTGTTATGCGGTCTGACCGATAAAGATCTTCATAGAATATGTAGGAGCCAATATGGGCATCCAGGTCCCGCTATTGGTTATTGACCAGAGAGGTGTCTCGGTCATGTCTACATAGTTCTCGAACCCGTAGGGTCCGCACGCTTAACGTTTGTTGATGATATAGTACTATGTGAGTTATGTATGTTGGTGACCGAATGTTGTTCGGAGTCCGGGATGAGATCACGGACATGACGAGGAACTCCGGAATGGTCCGGAGACAAAGTTTGATATATGGGATAATAGTGTTTGGTCACCGGAAGGGGTTTCGGATGTTTCTCGAAATGTTTGGGTACGAGAACACTTTATTTGGGCCAAAGGGGAAAGCCCACAAGGTTTTTGGAAAGCGCAAAAGGAAGTTTTGCGGAGTCCAGGGGCCAGACGCCAGGGTCCCTCGCATCTGGGTCCAGACACCGGGAACCCTGGCATCTGGCCCTGGAGTCCGAGAAGGACTCTTGCCTTTTGGGTGAAACCGACTTTGTGGAGGCTTTTACTCCAAGTTTCAACCCCAGGGCTCAATATATAAATAGAGGGGCAGGGCTAGCACCAAAGACACATCAAGAAACACCAAGCCGTGTGCTGGCAACCCTGTCTCCTCTAGTTTATCCTCCATCATAGTTTTCGTAGTGCTTAGGCGAAGCCCTGCGGAGATTGTTCTTCACCAACACCGTCACCACGCCATCGTGCTGCCGGAACTCATCTACTACTTCGCCCCTCTTGCTGGGTCGAGAAGGCGAGGACGTCACCGAGCCGTACGTGTGCAGAACTCGGAGGTGCCGTGCTTTCGGTACTTGGATCAGTCGGATCGTGAAGACGTTCGACTACATCAACCGCGTTGATATAACGCTTCCGCTTACGGTCTACGAGGGTACGTAGACAGCACTCTCCCCTCTTGTTGCTATGCATCACCATGATCTTGCGTGTGCGTAGGAATTTTTTTGAAATTACTACGTTCCCCAACAGTGGCATCCGAGCCTAGGTTTTATGGTTTGATGTTATATGCACGAGTAGAACACAAGTGAGTTGTGGGCGATATAAGTCATACTGCCTACCAGCATGTCATACTTTGGTTCGGCAGAATTGTTGGATGAAGCGGCCCGGACCGACATTACGCGTACGCTTACGCGAGACTGGTTCTCCCGACGTGTTTTGCACACAGGTGGCTGGCGGGTGTCAGTTTCTCCAACATTAGTTGAACCGAGTGTGGCTACGCCCGGTCCTTGCGAAGGTTAAAACGGCATCAACTTGACAAACTATCATTGTGGTTTTGATGCGTAGGTAAGATTGGTTCTTGCTTAAGCCCGTAGCAGCCACGTAAAACTTGCAACAACAAAGTAGAGGACGTCTAACTTGTTTTTGCAGGGCATGTTGTGATGTGATATGGTCAATACATGATGCTAAATTTTATTGTATGAGATGATCATGTTTTGTAAACGGGTTATCGGCAACTGGCAGGAGCCATATGGTTGTCGCTTTATTGTATGCAATGCAATCGTGTTGTAATGCTTTACTTTATCACTAAGCGGTAGCGATAGTCGTGGAAGCATAAGATTGGCGAGACGACAACGATGCTACGATGGAGATCAAGGTGTCGCGCCGGTGACGATGGTGATCATGACGGTGCTTCGGAGATGGAGATCACAAGCACAAGATGATGATGGCCATATCATATCACTTATATTGATTGCATGTGATGTTTATCTTTTATGCATCTTATCTTGCTTTGATTGACGGTAGCATTATAAGATGATCTCTCACTAAATTATCAAGAAGTGTTCTCCCTGAGTATGCACCATTGCCAAAGTTCGTCGTGCCCAGACACCACGTGATGATCGGGTGTGATAAGCTCTACGTCCATCTACAACGGGTGCAAGCCAGTTTTGCACACGCAGAATACTCAGGTTAAACTTGACGAGCCTAGCATATGCAGATATGGCCTCGGAACACGGAGACCAAAAGGTCGAGCATGAATCATATAGTAGATATGATCAACATAATGATGTTCACCATTGAAAACTAATCCATTTCATGTGATGATAGGTTATGGTTTAGTTGATTTGGATCACATGATCACTTAGAAGATTAGAGGGATGTCTATCTAAGTGGGAGTTCTTTAAGTAATTTGATTAATTGAACTTAAATTTATCATGAACTTAGTACCTGATAGTATCTTGCTTATGTATGTTTGATTGTAGATAGATGGCCCGTGTTGTTGTTCCGTTGAATTTTAATGCATTCCTTGAGAAAGCAAAGTTGAAAGATGATGGTAGCAATTACACGGATTGGGTCTGTAACTTGAGGATTATCCTCATGAAGGAAATATGCCCTAGAGGCAATAATAAAGTTATTATTTATTTCCTTATATCATGATAAATGTTTATTATTCATGCTAGAATTGTATTAACCGGAAACATAATACATGTGTGAATACATAGACCAACAGAGTGTCACTAGTATGCCTATACTTGACTAGCTCGTTAATCAAAGATGATTATGTTTCCTAACCATGAACAAAGAGTTGTTATTTGATTAACGAGGTCACATCATTAGTAGAATGATCTGATTGACATGACCCATTCCATTAGCTTAGCACCCGATCGTTTAGTATGTTGCTATTGCTTTCTTCATGACTTATACATGTTCCTATAACTATGAGATTATGCAACTCCCGTTTACCGGAGGAACACTTTGGGTACTACCAAACGTCACAACGTAACTGGGTGATTATAAAGGAGTACTACAGGTGTCTCCAATGGTGGATGTTGGGTTGGCGTATTTCAAGATTAGGGTTTGTCACTCCGATTGTCGAAGAGGTATCTCTGGGCCCTCTCGGTAATGCAAATCACATAAGCCTTGCAAGCACTGCAACTAATATGATAGTTGTGAGATGATGTATTACGGAACGAGTAAAGAGACTTGCCGGTAACGAGATTGAACTAGGTATTGGATACCGACGATCGAATCTTGGGCAAGTAACATACCGATGACAAAGGGAACAACGTATGTTGTTATGCGGTCTGACCGATAAAGATCTTCGTAGAATATGTAGTAGCCAATATGGGCATCCAGGTCCCGCTATTGGTTATTGACCGGAGACGTGTCTCGGTCATGTCTACATTGTTCTCGAACCGTAGGGTCCGCACGCTTAACGTTACGATGACAGTTATTATGAGTTTATGCATTTTGATGTACCGAAGGTTGTTCGGAGTCCCGGATGTGATCACGGACATGACGAGGAGTCTCGAAATGGTCGAGACATAAAGATTGATATATTGGAAGCCTATGTTTGGACACGGAAGTGTTCCGGGTAAAATCGGGATTTTACCGGAATACAGGGAGGGTTACCGGAACCCCCGGGAGGCAAATGGGCCTATTGGGCCTTAGTGGAAAAGTGAAAAGGGGCTGCCCACAAGGGCTGCGCGCCTCCCCCCTTCCCTAGTCCTATTAGGACTAGGAGAAGGGGCCGGGCCCCCTCTCTTCTCTCTTCTCCTTGAGGAGTCCTATTAGGAATAGGATGGGAGGGGGAGTCCTACTCCCGGTAGGAGTGGGACTCCCCCTGCGCCTCTCTCCCTGGCCGGCCGAACCCCTCCCCCTGCTCCTTTATATACGGGGGCAGGGGGCGCCCCATAGACACACAAGTTGATCATTGTTGATCGTTCCTTAGCCGTGTGCGGTGCCCCCTGCCACCAAATTCCACCTCGATCATATCGTTGTAGAGCTTAGGCGAAGCCCTGCGTCGGTAGTACATCAAGATCGTCACCACGCCGTTGTGCTGACGGAACTCTTCCTCGATGCTTTGCTGGATCGGAGCCCGAGGATCGTCATCGAGCTGAACGTGTGCTAAGAACTCGAAGGTGCCGGAGTAACGGTGCTTGGATCGGTCGGATCGGGAAGAAGACGTACGACTACTTCCTCTATGTTGTGTGATCGCTTCCGCAGTCGGTCTGCGTTGGTACGTAGACAACACTCTCCCCTCTCGTTGCTGTGCATCACCATGATCTTGCGTGTGCGTAGGAAAATTTTCGAAATTACTACGTTCCCCAACAGTGGCATCCGAGCCTAGGTTTTATGGTTTGATGTTATTTGCACGAGTAGAACACAAGTGAGTTGTGGGCGATACAAGTCATACTGCCTACCAGCATGACATACTTTGGTTCGGCGGTATTGTTGGGTGAGACGATCCGGACCAACCTTACGCGTACTCTTACGCGAGACCGGTTCCCTCGACGTGCTTTGCACATAGATGGCTTGCGGAAGACTGTCTCTCCAACTTTAGTTGAACCAAGTGTGACTACGCTCGGTCCTTGAGAAGGTTAAAACGGAGTCTATTTGACGAACTATCGTTGTGGTTTTGATGCGTAGGTGAGATGAGTTCTTACTTAAGCCCGTAGCAGCCACGTAAAACTTGCAACAACAAAGTAGAGGACGTCTAACTTGTTTTTGCAGGGTATGTTGTGATGTGATATGGTCAAGGCATGATGCTGATTTTATTGTATGAGATGATCATGTTTTGTAACCGAGTTATCGGCAACTGGCAGGAGCCATATGGTTGTCGCTTTATTGTATGCAATGCAATCGCGATGTAATGCTTTACTTTATTACTAAGCGGTAGTGATAGTCGTGGAAGCATAAGATTGGCGAGACGACAATGATGCTACGATGGAGATCAAGGTGTCGCGCCGGTGACGATGGTGATCATGACGGTGCTTCGGAGATGGAGATCACAAGCACAAGATGATGATGGCCATATCATATCACTTATATTAATTGCATGTGATGTTTATCCTTTTATGCATCTTATCTTGCTTTGATTGACGGTAGCATTATAAGATGATCTCTCACTAAATTATCAAGAAGTGTTCTCCCTGAGTATGCACCATTGCCAAAGTTCGTCGTGCCCAGACACCACGTGATGATCGGGTGTGATAAGCTCTACGTCCAAATACAACGGGTGCAAAACAGTTGCACACGCAGAATACTCAGGTTATACTTGACGAGCCAAGCATATACAGATATGGCCTCGGAACACGGAGACCGAAAGGTCGAGCGTGAATCATATAGTAGATATGATCAACATAACGATGTTCACCATTGAAAACTACTCCATCTCACGTGATGATCGGTTATGGTTTAGTTGATTTGGATCACGTGATCACTTAGAGGATTAGAGGGATGTCTATCTAAGTGGGAGTTCTTAAGTAATTTGATTAACTGAACTTAAACTTATCATGAACTTAGTACCTGATAGTATCTTGCTTGTTTATGTTGATTGTAGATAGATGGCTCGTGTTGTTGTTCCGTTAAATTTTAATGCGTTCCTTGAGAAAGCAAAGTTGAAAGATGATGGTAGCAATTACACGGACTAGGTCCGTAACCTGAGGATTATCCTCATTGCTGCACAGAAGAATTACGTCCTGGAAGCACCGCTGGGTGACAGGCCTGCTGCTGGAGCAACGCCAGATGTTATGAATGTCTGGCAGAGCAAAGCTGATGACTACTCGATAGTTCAGTGTGCCATGCTTTACGGCTTAGAATCGGGACTTCAACGATGTTTTCAACGTCATGGAGCATATGAGATGTTCCAGGAGTTGAAGTTGATATTTCAAGCAAATGCCCGAATTGAGAGATATGAAGTCTCCAATAAGTTCTGTAGCTGCAAGATGGAGGAGAACAGTTCTATCAGTGAGCATATACTCAAAATGTCTGGGTATAATAATCACTTGATTCAGATGGGAGTTAATCTTCCAGATGACTGCGTCATTGACAGAATTCTCCAATCACTGCCACCAAGCTACAAGAGCTTCGTGATGAACTATAATATGCAAGGGATGAACAAGACTATTCCTGAGCTCTTCGCAATGCTGAAAGCTGCGGAGGTAGAAATCAAGAAGGAGCATCAAGTGTTGATGGTTAGCAAAACCACTAGTTTCAAGAAAAAGGGCAAAGGGAAGAAGAAGGGAAACTTCAAGAAGAACAGCAAGCAAGTTGCTGCTCAAGAGAAGAAACCCAAGTCTGGACCTAAGCCTGAAACTGAGTGCTTCTACTGCAAGCAGACTGGTCACTGGAAGCGGAACTGCCCCAAGTATTTGGCGGATAAGAAGGATGGCAAAGTGAACAAAGGTATATGTGATATACATGTTATTGATGTGTACCTTACTAGAGCTCGCAGTAGCACCTGGGTATTTGATACTGGTTCTGTTGCTAATATTTGCAACTCGAAACAGGGACTACGGAATAAGCGGACGCTAGCAAAGGACGAGGTGACGATGCGCATGGGAAACGGTTCCAAAGTCGATGTGATCGCGGTCGGCACGCTACCTCTACATCTACCTTCGGGATTAATATTAGACCTAAATAATTGTTATTTGGTGCCAGCGTTGAGCATGAACATTATATCTGGATCTTGTTTGATGCGAGACGGTTATTCATTTAAATCAGAGAATAATGGTTGTTCTATTTATATGAGTAATATCTTTTATGGTCATGCACCTTTGAAGAGTGGTCTATTCTTGTTGAATCTCGATGATAGTCATACACATATTCATAATGTAGAAGCCAAATGATGCAAAGTTAATAATGATAGTGCAACTTATTTGTGGCACTGCCGTTTAGGTCATATCGGTGTAAAGCGCATGAAGAAACTCCATACTGATGGACTTTTGGAACCACTTGATTATGAATCACTTGGTACTTGCGAACCGTGCCTCATAGGCAAGATGACTAAAACACCGTTCTCTGGTACTATGGAGAGAGCAACAGATTTATTGGAAATCATACATACCGATGTATGTGGTCCGATGAATATTGAGGCTCGTGGCGGATGTCGTTATTTTCTCACCTTCACAGATGATTTAAGCAGATATGGGTATATCTACTTAATGAAACATAAGTCTAAAACATTTGAAAAGTTCAAAGAATTTCAGAGTGAGGTTAAAAATCATCGTAACAAGAAAATAAAGTTTCTACGATCTGATCATGGAGGAGAATATTTGAGTTACGAGTTTGGTATACATTTGAAAAATTGTGGAATAGTTTCGCAACTCACGCCACCCGGAACACCACAGCGTAATGGTGTGTCCGAACGTCGTAATCGTACTTTACTGGATATGGTGCGATCTATGATGTCTCTTACTGATTTACCGCTATCGTCTTGGGGTTATGCTTTAGAGACGGCCGCATTCACGTTAAATAGGGCACCATCAAAATCCGTTGAGACGACACCTTATGAACTATGGTTTGGCAAGAAACCAAAGTTGTCGTTTCTTAAAGTTTGGGGCTGCGATGCTTATTTGAAAAAGCTTCAACCTGATAAGCTCGAACCCAAATCGGAGAAATGTGTCTTCATAGGATATCCAAAGGAAACTATTGGATACACCTTCTATCACAGATCCGAAGGCAAGACTTTTGTTGCTAAATTCGGAAACTTTCTAGAGAAGGAGTTTCTCTTGAAAGAAGTGAGTGGGAGGAAAGTAGAACTTGACGAGGTAATTGTACCTGCTCCCTTATTGGAAAATAGTACATCACAGAAAACTGTTTCTGCGACACCTATACCAATTAGTGAGGAAGCTAATGATGATGATCATGAAGCTTCAGGACAAGATACTACTGAACCACGTAGATCAACCAGAGTGAGATCCGCACCAGAGTGGTACGGTAATCCAGTTCTGGAAGTCATGCTACTAGATCATGATGAACCTACGAACTATGAAGAAGCGATGGTGAGCCCAGATTCCGCAAAGTGGCTTGAGGCCATGAAATCTGAGATGGGATCCATGTATGAAAACAAAGTATGGACTTTGGTTGACTTGCCCGATGATCGGCAAGCAATTGAGAATAAATGGATCTTCAAGAAAAAGACTGACGCTGACGGTAATATTACTGTCTATAAAGCTCGACTTGTCGCGAAAGGTTTTCGACAAGTTCAAGGGGTTGACTACGATGAGACCTTCTCACCCGTAGCGATGCTTAAGTCCGTCAGAATTATGTTAGCAATTGCCGCATTTTATGATTATGAAATATGGCAGATGGATGTCAAAACTGCATTCCTGAATGGATTTCTGGAAGAAGAGTTGTATATGATACAACCAGAAGGTTTTGTCGATCCAAAGGGAGCTAACAAAGTATGCAAACTCCAGCGATCCATTTATGGACTGGTGCAAGCATCTCGGAGTTGGAATAAACGCTTTGATAGTGTGATCAAAGCATTTGGCTTTATACAGACTTTTGGAGAAGCCTGTATTTACAAGAAAGTGAGTGGGAGCTCTGTAGCATTTCTGATATTATATGTGGATGACATATTGCTGATTGGAAATGATATAGAATTTCTGGATAGCATAAAGGGATACTTGAATAAAAGTTTTTCGATGAAAGACCTCGGGGAAGCTGCTTACATATTAGGCATAAAGATCTATAGAGATAGATCAAAACGCTTAATTGGACTTTCACAGAGCACATACCTTGACAAGATTTTGAAGAAGTTCAAAATGGATCAAGCAAAGAAAGGGTTCTTGCCTGTGTTACAAGGTGTGAAGTTGAGTCAGACTCAATGCCCGACCACTGCAGAAGATAGAGAGAAAATGAAAGATGTTCCCTATGCTTCAGCCATAGGCTCTATCATGTATGCAATCCTGTGTACCAGACCTGATGTGTGCCTTGCTATAAGTTTAGCAGGGAGGTACCAAAGTAATCCAGGAATGGATCACTGGACAGCGGTCAAGAACATCCTGAAATACCTAAAAAGGACTAAGGATATGTTTCTCGTATATGGAGGTGACAAAGAGCTCACCGTAAGAGGTTACGTTGATGCAAGCTTTGACACTGATCCGGACGATTCTAAATCGCAAACAGGATACGTGTTTACTTTAAACGGAGGAGCTGTCAGTTGGTGCAGTTCTAAACAAAGCGTCGTAGCGGGATCTACATGTGAAGCGGAGTACATAGCTGCTTCGGAAGCAGCAAACGAAGGAGTCTGGATGAAGGAGTTCATATCCGATCTAGGTGTCATACCTAGTGCATCGGGTCCAATGAAAATCTTCTGTGACAATACTGGTGCAATTGCCTTGGCAAAGGAATCCAGATTTCACAAAAGGACCAAACACATCAAGAGACGCTTCAACTCCATCCGGGATTTAGTCCAGGTGGGAGACATAGAGATTTGCAAGATACATACGGATCTGAATGTTGCAGACCCGTTGACTAAGCCTCTTCCACGAGCAAAACATGATCAGCACCAAGGCTCCATGGGTGTTAGAATCATTACTGTGTAATCTAGATTATTGACTCTAGTGCAAGTGGGAGACTGAAGGAAATATGCCCTAGAGGCAATAATAAAGTTATTATTTATTTCCTTATATCATGATAAATGTTTATTATTCATGCTAGAATTGTATTAACCGGAAACATAATACATGTGTGAATACATAGACCAATAGAGTGTCACTAGTATGCCTCTACTTGACTAGCTCGTTAATCAAAGATGGTTATGTTTCCTAACCATGAACAAAGAGTTGTTATTTGATTAACGAGGTCACATCATTAGTAGAATGATCTGATTGACATGACCCATTCCATTAGCTTAGCACCCGATCGTTTAGTATGTTGCTATTGCTTTCTTCATGACTTATACATGTTCCTATAACTACGAGATTATGCAACTCCCGTTTACCGGAGGAACACTTTGGGTACTACCAAACGTCACAACATAACTGGGTGATTATAAAGGAGTACTACAGGTGTCTCCAATGGTGGATGTTGGGTTGGCGTATTTCAAGATTAGGGTTTGTCACTCCGATTGTCGGAGAGGTATCTCTGGGCCCTCTCGGTAATGCAAATCACGTAAGCCTTGCAAGCACTGCAACTAATATGATAGTTGTGAGATGATGTATTACGGAACGAGTAAAGAGACTTGCCGGTAATGAGATTGAACTAGGTATTGGATACCGACGATAGAATCTCGGGCAAGTAACATACCGATGACAAAGGGAACAACGTATGTTGTTATGCGGTCTGACCGATAAAGATCTTCATAGAATATGTAGTAGCCAATATGGGCATCTAGGTCCCGCTATTGGTTATTGACCGGAGACGTGTCTCGGTCATGTCTACATTGTTCTCGAACCGTAGGGTCCGCATGCTTAACGTTACGATGACAGTTATTATGAGTTTATGCATTTTGATGTACCGAAGGTTGTTCGGAGTCCCGGATGTGCTCACGGACATGACGAGGAGTCTCGAAATGGTCGAGACATAAAGATTGATATATTGGAAGCCTATGTTTGGACACCGGAAGTGTTCCGGGTAAAATCGGGATTTTACCGGAATACCGGGAGGGTTACCGGAACCCCCCGGGAGGCAAATGGGCCTATTGGGCCTTAGTGGAAAAGTGAAAAGGGGCTGCCCACAAGGGCTGCACGCCTACCCCCTTCCCTAGTCCTATTAGGACTAGGAGAAGGGGCCGGCCCCCCTCTCTTCTCTCTTCTCCTTGAGGAGTCCTATTAGGAATAGGATGGGAGGGGGAGTCCTACTCCCGGTAGGAGTGGGACTCCCCCTGCGCCTCTCTCCCTGGCCGGCCGAACCCCTCCCCCTGCTCCTTTATATACGGGGGCAGGGGGCACCCCATAGACACACAAGTTGATCATTGTTGATCGTTCCTTAGCCGTGTGCGGTGCCCCCTGCCACCAAATTCCACCTCGATCATATCGTTGTAGAGCTTAGGCGAAGCCCTGCGTTGGTAGTACATCAAGATCGTCACCACGCCGTTGTGCTGACGGAACTCTTCCTCGACGCTTTGCTGGATCGGAGCCCGAGGATCGTCATCGAGCTGAACGTGTGCTAAGAACTCGGAGGTGCCGGAGTAACGGTGCTTGGAACGGTCGGATCGGGAAGAAGACGTACGACTACTTCCTCTACGTTGTGTGATCGCTTCCGCAGTCGGTCTGCGTTGGTACGTAGACAACACTCTCCCCTCTTGTTGTTGTGCATCACCATGATCTTGCATGTGCGTAGGAAAATTTTCGAAATTACTACGTTCCCCAACACCTCATTGCTGCACAGAAGAATTACGTCTTGGAAGCACCGCTGGGTGCCAGGCCTGCTGCTGGAGCAACACCAGATGTTATGAACGTCTGGCAGAGCAAAGCTGATGACTACTCGATAGTTCAGTGTGCCATGCTTTACGGCTTAGAATCGGGACTTCAACGACGTTTTGAACGTCATGGAGCATATGAGATGTTCCAGGAGTTGAAGTTAATATTTCAAGCAAATGCCCAGATTGAGAGATATGAAGTCTCCAATAAGTTCTATAGCTGCAAGATGGAGGAGAACAGGTCTGTCGGTGAGCATATACTCAAAATGTCTGGGTATAATAATCACTTGATTCAGATGGGAGTTAATCTTCCAGATGATTGCATCATTGATAGAATTCTCCAATCACTGCCACCAAGCTACAAGAGCTTCGTGATGAACTATAATATGCAAGGGATGAATAAGACTATTCCCGAGCTCTTCGCAATGCTGAAAGCTGCGGAGGTAGAAATCAAGAAGGAGCATCAAGTGTTGATGGTCAACAAGACCACTAGTTTCAAGAAAAGGGGCAAAGGGAAGAAGAAGGGGAACTTCAAGAAGAACGGCAAGCAAGTTGCTGCTCAGGAGAAGAAACCCAAGTCTGGACCTAAGCCTGAAACTGAGTGCTTCTACTGCAAGCAGACTTGTCACTAGAAGCGAAACTGCCCCAAGTATTTGGCGGATAAGAAGGATGGCAAGGTGAACAAAGGTATATGTGATATACATGTTATTGATGTGTACCTTACTAGAGCTCGCAGTAGCACCTGGGTATTTGATACTGGTTCTGTTGCTAATATTTGCAACTCGAAACAGGGACTACGGATTAAGCGAACACTGGCAAAGGACGAGGTGACGATGCGTGTGGGAAATGGTTCCAAAGTCGATGTGATCGTGGTCGGCACGCTACCTCTACATCTACCTTCGGGATTAGTATTAGACCTAAATAATTGTTATTTGGTGCCAGCGTTAAGCATGAACATTATATCTGGATCTTGTTTGATGCGAGACGGTTATTCACTTAAATCAGAGAATAATGGTTGTTCTATTTATATGAGTAATATCTTTTATGGTCATGCACCCTTGAAGAGTGGTCTATTTCTGATGAATCTCGATAGTAGTGATACACATATTCATAATGTTGAAACCAAAAGATGCAGAGTTGATAATGATAGTGCAACTTATTTGTGGCACTGCTGCTTAGGTCATATCGGTGTAAAGCGCATGAAGAAACTCCATACTGATGGACTTTTGGAACCACTTGAATATGAATCACTTGGTACTTGCGAACCGTGCCTCATGGGCAAGATGACTAAAACACCATACTCCGGTACTATGGAGAGAGCAACAGATTTGTTGGAAATCATACATACCGATGTATGTGGTCCGATGAATATTGAGGCTCGTGGCGGATATCGTTATTTTCTCACCTTCACAGATGATTTAAGCAGATATGGGTATATCTACTTAATGAAACACAAGTCTGAAACATTTGAAAAGTTCAAAGAATTTCATAGTGAAGTTGAAAATCATCGTAACAAGAAAATAAAGTTTTTACGATCTGATCGTGGAGGAGAATATTTGAGTTACGAGTTTGGTGTACATTTGAAACAATGCGGAATAGTCTCGCAACTCACGCCACCCGGAACACCACAGCGTAATGGTGTGTCCGAACGTCATAATCGTACTTTACTAGATGTGGTGCGATCTATGATGTCTCTTACTGATTTATCGCTATCGTTTTGGGGTTATGCTTTAGAGACGGCCGCATTCACGTTAAATAGGGCACCATCAAAATTCGTTGAGACGACGCCTTATGAACTATGGTTTGGCAAGAAACCAAAGTTGCCGTTTCTTAAAGTTTGGGGCTGCGATGCTTATGTGAAAAAGCTTCAACCTGATAAGCTCGAACCCAAATCGGAAAAATGTGTCTTCATAGGATACCCAAAGGAGACTGTTGGGTACACCTTCTATCACAGATCCGAAGGCAAGACATTCGTTGCTAAGAATGGATCCTTTCTAGAGAAGGAGTTTCTCTCGAAAGAAGTGAGTGGGAGGAAAGTAGAACTTAACGAGGTAACTGTACCTGCTCCCTTATTGGAAAGTAGTACATCACAGAAAACTGTTTCTGCGACACCTACACCAATAAGTGAGGAAGCTAATGATAATGATCATGAAACTTCAGGACAAGATACTACTGAACCTCGTAGATCAACCAGAGTGAGATCCGCGCCAGAGTGGTACGGTAATCCTATTCTGGAAATCATGCTGCTAGATCATGATGAACCTACGAACTATGAAGAAGCGATGGTGAGCCCAGATTCCGCAAAATGGCTTGAAGCCATGAAATCTGAGATGGGATCCATGTATGAGAACAAAGTATGGACTTTGGTTGACTTGCCCGATGATCGGCAAGCAATTGAGAATAAATGGATCTTCAAGAAGAAGACCGACCCTGACGGTAATATTACTGTCTACAAAGCTTGACTTGTTGCAAAAGGTTTTCGACAAGTTCAAGGGGTTGACTACGATGAGACCTTCTCACCCGTAGCGAAGCTTAAGTCTGTCCGAATCATGTTAGCAATTGCCGCATTTTATGATTATGAAATTTGGCAGATGGATGTCAAAACTGCATTCCTGAATGGATTTCTGGAAGAAGAGTTGTATATGATGTAACCGGAAGGTTTTGTCGATCCAAAGGGAGCTAATAAAGTGTGCAAGCTCCAGCGATCCATTTATGGACTGGTGCAAGCCTCTCGGGGTTGGAATAAACGCTTTGATAGTGTGATCAAAGCATTTAGTTTTATACAGACTTCCGGAGAAGCCTGTATTTACAAGAAAGTGAGTGGGAGCTCTGTAGCATTTCTGATATTATATGTGGATGACATATTACTGATTGGAAATGATATAGAATTTCTGGATAGCATAAAGGGATATTTGAATAAGAGTTTTTCAATGAAAGACCTTGGTGAAGCTGCTTACATATTAGGCATAAAGATCTATAGAGATAGATCAAGACGCTTAATTGGACTTTCACAAAGCACATACCTTGACAAGATTTTGAAGAAGTTCAAAATGGATCAAGCAAAGAAAGGGTTCTTGCCTATGTTACAAGGTGTGAAGTTGAGTCAGACTCAATGCCCGACCACTGCAGAAGATAGAGAGAAAATGAAAGATGTTCCCTATGCTTCAGCCATAGGCTCTATCATGTATGCAATGCTGTGTACCAGACCTGATGTGTGCCTTGCTATAAGTTTAGCAGGGAGGTACCAAAGTAATCCAGGAGTGGATCACTGGACAGCGGTCAAGAACATCCTGAAGTACCTGAAAAGGACTAAGGATATGTTTCTCGTATATGGAGGTGACAAAGAGCCCATCGTAAACGGTTACGTTGATGCAAGCTTTGACACTGATCCGGATGATTCTAAATTGCAAACCGGATACGTGTTTACATTAAACGGTGGAGCTATCAGTTGGTGCAGTTCTAAACAAAGCGTCGTGGCGGGATCCACATGTGAAGCGGAGTACATAGCTGCTTCGGAAGCAGCAAACGAAGGAGTCTGGATGAAGGAGTTCATATCCGATCTAGGTGTCATACCTAGTGCATCGGGTCCAATGAAAATCTTCTGTGACAATACTGGTGCAATTGCCTTGGCAAAGGAATCTAGATTTCACAAAAGAACCAAGCACATCAAGAGACGCTTCAATTCCATCTGGGATCTAGTCCAGGTGGGAGACATAGAGATTTGCATGATACATATGGATCTGAATGTAGCAGACCGGTTGACTAAGCCTCTTCCACGAGCAAAACATGATCAGCACCAAGGCTCCATGGGTGTTAGAATCATTACTGTGTAATCTAGATTATTGACTCTAGTGCAAGTGGGAGACTGAAGGAAATATGCCCTAGAGGCAATAACAAAGTTATTATTTATTTCCTCATATATCATGATAAATGTTTATTATTCATGCTAGAATTGTATTAACCGGAAACATAATACATGTGTGAATATATAAACAAACAGAGTGTCACTAGTATGCCTCTACTTGACTAGCTCGTTAATCAAAGATGGTTATGTTTCCTAACCATGAACAAAGAGTTGTTATTTGATTAACAAGGTCACATCATTAGTTGAATGATCTGATTGACATGACCCATTCCATTAGCTTAGCTCCCGATCGTTTAGTATGTTGCTATTGCTTTCTTCATGACTTATACATGTTCCTATGACTATGAGATTATGCAACTCCCGTTTACCAGAGGAACACTTTGTGTGCTACCAAACGTCACAATGTAAATGGGTGATTATAAAGGTGCTCTACAGGTGTCTCCAAAGGTAGATGTTGGGTTGGCGTATTTCGAGATTAGGATTTGTCACTCCGATTGTCGGAGAGGTATCTCTGGGCCCTCTCGGTAATGCACATCACATAAGCCTTGCAAGCATTACAACTAATGAGTTAGTTGCGAGATGATGTATTACGGAACGAGTAAAGAGACTTGCCGGTAACGAGATTGAACTAGGTATTAGATACCGACGATCGAATCTCGGGCAAGTAACATACCGATGACAAAGAGAACAACGTATGTTGTTATGCGGTCTGACCGATAAAGATCTTCGTAGAATATGTAGGAGCCAATATGGGCATCCAGGTCCCGCTATTGGTTATTGACCAGAGAGGTGTCTCGGTCATGTCTACATAGTTCTTGAACCCGTAGGGTCCGCACGCTTAACGTTCGTTGACGATATAGTACTATGTGAGTTATGTATGTTGGTGACCGAATGTTGTTCAGAGTCCGGGATGAGATCACGGACATGACGAGGAACGCCGGAATGGTCCGGAGACAAAGTTTGATATATGGGATAATAGTGTTTGGTCACCGGAAGGGTTCCGGAAATCACCGGAAGGGGTTTCGGATGTTCCCCGAAATGTTTGGGTACGAGAACACTTTATTTGGGCCAAAGGGGAAAGCCCACAAGGTTTTTGGAACGCAAAAGGAAGTTTTGCGGAGTCCAGGGGCCAGACGCCAGGGTCCCTGGCGTCTGGGTCCAGACGCCGGGAACCCTGGCGTCTGGCCCTGGAGTCCGAGAAGGACTCTTGCCTTTCGGGTGAAACCGACTTTGTGGAGGCTTTTACTCCAAGTTTCGACCCCAGGGCTCAAAATATAAATAGAGGGGCAGGGCTAGCACCAAAGACACATCAAGAAACACCAAGCCATGTGCCGGCAACCCTGTCTCCTCTAGTTTATCCTTCGTCATAGTTTTCGTAGTGCTTAGGCGAAGCCCTGCGGATATTTGTTCTTCACCAACAACGTCACCACGCCGTCGTGCTGCCGGAACTCATCTACTACTTCGCCCCTCTTGCTGGATTGAGAAGGCAAGGACGTCACCGAGCCGTGCGTGTGCAGAACTCGGCGGTGTCATGCTTTCGGTACTTGGATCGGTCGGATCGTGAAGACGTTCGACTACATCAACCGCGTTGATATAACGCTTCCGCTTATGGTCTACGAGGGTACGTAGACAACACTCTCCCCTCTCGTTGTTATGCATCACCAACACTGATCACATTCACTTAGTTCAAAAGATTCAACAAGGAAGACGTAGCTATAAGTGAATGATGTAGAGGATAGAACACTAGTATGTATATATCAGAAGACAATCAAGTCAACATAGTGAAGATAATCATGAAGACAAGTTGAAAATGAAGACAAACAAAATGTGAAGACATAGCACATGTAACGCCATGGGTAAAACACTTCAAACAGAAGAATTTGGTGGTGGCATTACCCATCGTATAGGAAGTATTAGACCCAGACACGGCGCACAATTATCGTGGCGCTCCGAAGTCAAATTCCACGTTAATGTATTCACACTCAAAATGTAAGTCTTCATTGATTGAAGATATACTTTACTTTGTGTGTTGCACATCTAAGTCAGCAACATGCATAAGTGTTAGGATGTGTGCCTGATCACAGGATATTTGAGGATTCCAAGATATTTAGCTCACACCGTAACTTGCAAAACCTCTTCTCATCCAAGGGCTTGGTGAAGATATCTGCCAATTGCTCTTCAGTGTTGACGTGTATGATATCAATATCTTCCTTCACAACATGATCTCTGAGAAAGTGATGACGAATTTCAATGTGCTTTGTCTTCGAGTGCTGAAATGGGTTGTTGGCAATCTTGATGGCGCTTTCATTATCGCAGTAGAGTGGTACTTGCTTCAGGTGAATGCCATAGTCTTTGAGTGTTTGCTTCATCCATAGAAGCTGAGCGCAGCAAGATCCGGCAGAAATGTATTCAGATTCAGCAGTGGAGAGAGATACACAGTTCTGCTTCTTTGAAGACCAACATACATGTGATCGCCCCAGAAAATGACATGTGCCTGATGTAGACTTGCGATCCACCTTGTCACCAGCATAATCAGCATCCGAGAATCCAACTAGATCAAACTCTAAGCCCTTTGGATACCATAATCCTAGTGTTGGGGTGTGAGCCAAATATCTGAGAATTCTCTTCACAGCTAAGTGATGCGATTCCTTTTGTGCCGCTTGGAATTGGGCACACATGCAAACACTAAGCATGATATCTGGCCTAGATGCACATAAATAAAGTAAGGAACCAATCATGGAGCAGTATACCTTTTGATCAAACTCTTTACCATTGTCGTCGGGACCCAGATGATGTTTGGCTGGCATTGGCGTCACGTAGCCTTTGCAATCTTGCATTCCAAATTTCTTCAGGCAATCTTTGAGGTATTTCTCTTAAGATATAAAGATGCCGTTGCGTTGCTGACGTATTTGAAGACCAAGGAAGAACTTCAGCTCACACATCATGGACATCTGATATTGCTCATCATATGTCTTCGTGAAGAGAGTGGGGTCGAGGGAACCAGGTTTGAAGCCTTTGCTCTTCAGGAAGTCTTTGAGTGTGTCATACCAAGCCCTAGGGGCTTGTTTGAGGCCATACAGTGCCTTGTTGAGCTTGTACACCATGTCAGGATGTTTTGGATCTTCAAAGCCAGGCGGTTGTGCAACATACACTTCTTCGTCAATCTTGCCATTGAGAAAAGCGCTCTTCACATCCATTTGATGCAGAAGAATGTTATGATGATTTGCATAGGCCAGCAGTATGCGTATGGCTTCAAGTCTAGCCACAAGAGCAAATGTCTCATCAAAGTCAATCCCTTCAACTTGAGTATATCCTTGAGCAATGAGACGAGCTTTGTTTCTGACAACTTGACCATGCTCATCTTGATTGTTGCGATATTTCCATTTGGTGCCTATTATATTGTGCTTGCGAGGATCAGGACGCTTAACCAGTTCCCATACATTATTCAGCTCAAACTGTTGAAGCTCTTCTTGCATAGCTTGAATCCATTCAGGTTCCATGAAGGCTTCATCAACTTTCTTGGATTCAGATATTGAGACAAATGCGAAGTGCCCACAGAAATTTGCTAGCTGTGTTGCCCTTGAACGAGTGAGTGGACCTGGCGCATTGATGCTATCAATTATTCTCTCAATCTGTACTTCATTTGCAACACGAGGATGTATAGGACGAAGATTTTGCTCTTGCTGATCATTGTCATCGTTAGAAGGATTGTCTTCAGGCTGAGCATTGTCTTCAGGTTGATCATTGTCTTCAAGTTGATCAGGTGCGGAGATGATAAGTTCCTCTTCAGGCTGAGCTTCAGATGGTATGATTTCTCAAGTTCCCATAAGTTTGATTGATTCACTGGATGGAACTTCATCTAGCACATTTGGCAGGTGCTCTCTTTGCGAGCCGTTAGTCTCATCGAACCGCACATCCACAGTTTCAACCACTTTATAGTGAAAGAGGTTGAAGACTCTGTAGGAGTGCGAATCCTTTCCATATCCAAGCATAAAACCTTCATGTGCTTTTGGTGCAAATTTTGAAGTGTGATGTGGATCCTTGATCCAGCACCTGGCACCAAATACTCTGAAGTAACTGACATTTGGCTTCTTGCCAGTAAGGAGCTCATAGGATGTCTTGTTCAGAAGCTTGTGAAGATAAACACGGTTGATGATATGGCATGCAGTATCAATGGCTTCAGGCCAGAATTTTCTTGGAGTCTTGTATTCATCAAGCATCGTCCGAGCCATCTCAATAAGTGTTCTGTTCTTGCGTTTGATGACGCCATTCTGCTGTGGCGTGTACGGAGCTGAGAATTCATGTGTGATGCCCAAAGTATCAAGATATGTATCTAGGCCAGTGTTCTTGAATTCAGTGCCATTGTCACTTCTGATGTGCTTTATCTTGACGCCATAGTTGTTCATTGCTCGATTGGCGAAGCGTCTGAAGACATCCTGCACTTCAGTCTTGTAGAGGATTATATGCACCCAAGTATATCTTGAATAATCATCAACAATGACAAAGCCATAGATACAAGTAGTAGTAGTAGTAAGAGTTGAGTAATGAGTGGGACTGAAAGTGCAACTATCCCTAGGTGGTTTTGGTAATTCATAACAACATATAGCTCATTGAGCTAATGCTATTCCAAGATGATTATTTCAAGAAAGCTCAATGATTGGCATGGCATGGACGGTGAAAGTGGAACCCTCAAAATTCTAAGGACAAAGGATTGGCTCAAGCTCAAAAGCTCAAGACTCTTCATTTTATATTTTAGTGATCCAAGATCACATTGAGTCTTTAGGAAAAGCCAATACTATCAAGGAGGGATGAGGTGTTGCTTAATGAGCCTCTTGCTTCATGTGCTTAGTGATATGCTCCAAAACCCTCAACTACTTTTCCATATCCACATTTGACCTAAACCCAAAGCCAAACTCGGTCCTATCGATTCTTTCTATCTGGCGCCACCGAGTTTCACTTGTCATAAGCCACTGCCAAACCCTAGCAATTTGGTTCTACCGATAGGGATCTCGGTCTCACCAAGATGGGATTGCAAACTCTCTGTTTCCCTTTCGTAACTTTTCGGTCTCACCGAAAGAGCGGATCGGTCCCACCGAGATTGCAATGTAAATTCAATGTTTCCTTTTTGTAACTTTTCGGTCTCACCAAAAGAGCAAATCGGTCCCACCGAGTTTACCTGACCAACTCTCTGGTTAGATTATTACCAAAATCGGTCTCACCGAGTTTGTGCAATCGGTCTCACCGAGATTACGTTATGCCCTAACCCTAACAAAATCGGTCCTACCGAGTTGCATGTCAGTCCCACCGAAAATCTCTAACGGTCACTAGGTTTACTATTTTGGTCTGACCGAATTTGTTGATTCGGTCCCACCGAGATTGGAAAACTGTGTGTAACGGTTGGATTTTGTGTGGAGGCTATATATACCCCTCCACCTCCTCTTCACTCGTGGAGAGAGCCATCAGAACACATCTATACTTCCAAATCATATGTTCTGAGAGAGAACCACCTACTCATGTGTTGAGACCAAGATATTCCATTCCTACCATATGAATCTTGATCTCTAGCCTTCCCCAAGTTGCTTTCCACTCAAATCTTCTTTCCACCAGATCCAAATCCTATGAGAGAGAGTTGAGTGTTGGGGAGACTATCATTTGAAGCACAAGAGCAAGGAGTTCATCATCAACACACCATTTGTTACTTCTTGGAGAGTGGTGTCTCCTAGATTGGCTAGGTGTCACTTGGGAGCCTCTGACAAGATTGTGGAGTTGAACCAAGGAGTTTGTAAGGGCAAGGAGATCGCCTACTTCGTGAAGATCTACCGCTAGTGAGGCAAGTCCTTCGTGGGCGATGGCCATGGTGGGATAGACAAGGTTGCTTCTTCGTGGACCCTTCGTGGGTGGAGCCCTCCGTGGACTTGCGCAACCGTTACCCTTCGTGGGTTGAAGTCTCCATCAACGTGGATGTAGGATAGCACCACCTATCTGAACCACGGGAAAAACATCCATGTCTCCAATTGCGTTTGAATTCTCCAAACCCTTCCCTTTACATTCTTGCAAGTTGCATGCTTTACTTTCCGCTGCCAATATACTCTTTGCATGCTTGCTTGAATTGTGTGATGATTGCTTGACTTGTCCTAAAATAGCTAAAATCTGCCAAGAACTAAAATTGGGCAAAGGTTAAGTTTTTATTTGGTCAAGTAGTCTAATCACCCCCCCCCCTCTAGACATACTTTCGATCCTACAAGTGGTATCAGAGCTTTGGTCTCCATTTGCTTTGATTTCCATAGCTTTTGGTGGTCATAGCCTTGGTTTCACAACCTAGGAGAGTATGGCGTCTAGCGAGGGAAATTATCACCGTAGAGGTCCTTACTTTGGTGGTACTAATTTTGCTAGTTGGAAGCATAAAATGAAAATGCATATTCTTGGACATAACCCTGCCGTTTGGGCTATTGTGTGTGTTGGTTTGCAAGGTGACTTCTTTGATGGGAGAGAACCAAACCGTGAAGCTACCGCGGATGAGTTGAAGATGTTGCAATACAATGCTCAAGCTTGTGATATTCTCTTCAACGGATTGTGCCCCGAAGAATTCAACAAAATCAGCCGTCTTGAGAATGCAAAGGAAATTTGGGACACTTTGATTGATATGCACGAAGGTACCGACTCCGTCAAGGAATCCAAATTGGATGTGCTTCAAAGTCAACTTGACAAGTTCAAAATGAAGGACGGTGAAGGTGTCGCTGAAATGTACTCTAGGTTTGCTCTCATCACAAATGAGATTGCCGGCTTAGGAAGTGAAGAGATGACCGATAGATTCATCACCAAGAAGATTCTAAGAGCCTTGGATGGAAAATATGATACCGTGTGCACATTGATCCAAATGATGCCCAATTACAAAGATCTCAAGCCAACGGAGGTAATTGGAAGAATTGTTGCTCATGAGATGTCACTTAAGGATAAAGAGGAACTTCACAACAAATCAAGTGGTGCCTACAAAGCCTCATGTGAAGCCCCTACGTCATCAAGTGAGAAACAAAACTTCAATGAAGAATTGAGCTTAATGGTGAAGAACTTCAACAAGTTCTACAAGAGTAGAAGCAAAGATAGAAGCTTCAAGTCAAGGTCCTACAATGACAAAAGATCTTCTAGTCGAGAGAGAAACTGCTACAATTGTGGAAGACCCAGACACTATTCCAATGAGTGTACGGCTCCCTACAAGAGAAGAGAAGACTCTCCAAAAAGAAGAAGCAAAAGAGAAGAATCACCACCAAGAGAGAGAAGGAGTAAAGATGATCGTTATGAACGAAGATACTCACGGAGAAGCAAGGATTCGGAAAGGAAGGAAAAATCATCAAGGAGCTACACAAAACGAAGACATCAAGCTCATGTTGGTGAATGGGTATCCGGCTCCGACTCCGACAGCCACTCCGAGAGAAGTTATCACTCCGATTCCGAATATACTCAAGATGAAGGTGTTGCCGGTCTAGCACTTGTGTCAACCAACTCCTACAACATATTTGACTCACCAAATGAAGGAATTGGAAGATGCTTCATGGCTAAAGGTCCTAAGGTAACACACCCCGAGTATGTTGACTTTAATAGTGATGAAGATGACTTGTTAGGTGATGATGATTTACTTGTTGACAACTCTAGTGAGGAATACTATGATGAAACGTCAATTAATCATGCTAATCAAGATAAAACGAATGACAATGATAAGGAAAAGGTTGAGGCTCTAACTAAAGAACTAAACACTCTTAAGTTAGCTCACGAAACTATCTTCGAAGATCATCGAGAACTTTTAAGAGCTCATGAGAAGTTACGCTTTGAAAAGCTCAATCTTGAGCAAGAGCATGAGTTTTTAAAGCCAATCAATGATGATCTCCGCAAGAAAAGTTCTTCTTACATTGCCAAGCATTTGCTCTTATCCACTTACATGCCTCAAGTCAAGTCTAGTAACAAGAACAAGAAAGATTCTTCCTCTAGTAGTAACAATGATCATGCTAAATCCAATATTGTTGCTTCTAGTAGTTCTCTTGATTCCACTAATGATTCTCTTAGCCAAGTTACACTTGAGCAAGAAAATAGCTTATTGAAGGGAATTATAGAGAAAGGAGTGTACAAAAGCCTTGCCGGGAGTAAGAAATTCGAGGAAATTGTGCGCAAGCAAGGAAGGCACCAGAAGAATCAAGGTGTTGGTTTTGAACGAAAGTTCAATGCCAATGGAGTTGAGTGGGAAGAAGATCAATACCCCAAGACAAAGTTTGTTCCTCAACAAGAGAAGTACGATACTTCCTTCAAGGGGACACAAGCTCAAGATGATCTTCCACCACAAGACTACAAGAAAAAAAGGCAAGGACAAGCTTCAAGAGGAAATTGATGCATTTGAAGAAGCTCCTAAGACCTTAGTCAAGTGGATTCCCAAGACCACTTCAAGTTCCACTTCATCAAGTACGACTACAACTCCAAGGATTCCCATCAAGATGGTGTGGATCCATAAGAAGAAGAACTAGAGAGTTCTTGAGGGTGACTCCGCCAACATACTTCACTCTTATCATTTTGGCAAGAACAAGTGCAATCAACTTCCACATCTTGCACTAGTTCAAGGAGTCACAAACCCTCTTGTTGGTAAGAGAAGGGACAAGGTAACCTAAAGTTTTCATGGACATCATCTTGTGTGTGCATCACTCTATGTCTATGGATATCCTTGTTTGTTCCTTGTGGGACTAACCCATGTAGGTATTGAAAGTTCAATTCACTCAAATGGATAGCTCCAAGTGATCTACATCAACATTGAGCATCCACATCTTCAACATCTACATGAAGTCATCATCGACAAAACCCAAGGTTAGTTCATCCCTCTTAGGGGGGATATCACATCTAGGGAGAGCTTTACTCTAAGACTTGAGCTAAAGCAACTCTAAAGATGTGAACACAACAATGCTTTATGTAAAAGTGGTAACCCCACTTGAGCTTAAACGATGAGTATGACCTATGATCAAGTGTTCTCACTTGACTCCTAAGTCAATATACTCATATATATAGATGACCTAGTCATCGCAAATTGCTTGATAGATGCTAGAATTGGTTGTGCATGCTTTGTCACATATTTCAATTGCCATCTTATTGTGTGAGCATGTTGGTTGCATATTTTACTGATTCGAGGACATCCACTTGTTGTTTTGATTGTTTGGTTTTATTTCCTTTTGCCAAGTGGATGGACAAGAATGCCTAAGAACCTCCTCTAGCTATCTATGCTTTTCTCGTCTCAAACTCTATTCATGCTACATCACAAAATTTGATCAAGTCAGATTCGAACCACTCTGTGTGAGGAGCACTCGGAGTCCCCGATTCGTCATAGACTTAAACTTCCAAAACCTCTTTGTGATTCTCGGTCTGACCGATACCCCACTTTCGGTCTTACCGAGATCATTAAGTTGATCTATGTTTTCGATCTCGGTGCAACCGATTTGAACCACTCGGTCACACCGAGTTGCAATAACTATATACAATTTTGCATCTCGGTGCCACCGAGTTGTTCCACTCGGTCACACCGACAGGGTCGGGCTATATATAGTCACGGGCAAAAATTTGGAAATTTCTCCGAACCCCTTTGCCCGTGTGATAGCTCGCTCTGCCAACGTGGTCTCCGGATCATCTCCTCGCCGCCAGCCGACTCCAGTCGCTGGTCTCCATCACCGTCAACGGGAATCAACCCCGCCGTTGCCGCCGTAGCGAGTCTCCGCCGAACTAGGGTATGGACTCGATCTTTGTGCTATTCTCCAATCCGATTCTTAGCACATTGTGATCATAATGATTCTTGCCACATTTGATAAACTTCTATCCAGTCAATGAACTCGTAGATTAGGTTTGATTCGAAAATTTTAGGGTTAGGTTTCTGCCGAAACCATCTCGAACCCACCGAGTTGAAAAACTCGGTCCCACCGATTTGGCTCATGCCATTGCACAAGTAAGACTCGGTCTGACCGAGTATTACTAATCGGTGTGACCGATTTTGGAACTTTGTGAAACCCTAGCAGTCTCGGTGCCACCGAACTGTGACTCGGTCTGACCGAGTTCACTAGTTTAGGTTCCAAAAACTGCTTCGGTATCACCGTGTTTAAAAATCGGTAGATCCGAAATGCTTTCTGTGGGAAACTAAAACTAAGATTTTGAATCATTCTTTTGCAAAAATCTCTGCATTTTGTGATGCTCATCCACTCTACCTCATCTATAAACTATTCACAGGGTCAACAGTCAGCTTATTCATCATGTCAGACCAAAGTGATAGCCAGAATTTGTCAGAGCAGCCAGTGCAAATGAGTGAGGGCACTAGTCCCTCCAGTTCTTCAGATGGTGGCAGCAGGAGCACACCTAGCAACCTGCCAAAAGCTGCCACAAGACAAAGAAAGAAGAGAACCTCAGAATCAGAGGATGAAGATTATGTGGCAGAGGAAGAGGAAGCCACATCAAAGAGAGTTGCACTCAAAAAGGAGCATGGCTCAAGACAGAGCACCAAGCCAGGCTTAAAGGTCAAAAGGCCAGCAGGCAGGCAGCCTATGCCAAAGGCCAGAGCTTCAACTCAGATTCCTGAAAAGCCTGCAACCATAGAGCCAGTTGCTGTTGAAGGAAAGAAAAGGAAGGAAAGGGTTAAGAAGACCGTAGCCAGAGTGCTTGGAAAGGCTTCCATCATGGAAGAAGAGGAAGAAGAAGAGGTTGCTGCACCAGCACCTAAGGCACCTAAGCTTATGGGTGATGCTATCAGGACAGGGGCTGCTGCATCCAAGCCCAAAGAAGCACCCAAAGCTGCCTCCAAGCCCAAGTCTGCCCCAAAGAGAAATACGAGGAGCATACCTGCAACTGAGAAGAACAAGGCCCCAGTGCCTGAAGCTGCTGAAGAAGATGATGAAGAGCATGTTCTGAGAAAGCTCAAGCCCAAGATCCCAAACCACAATGATGCTCATCCTGTGGCTGAGGACATGAAGCTCAGAAGAGACTCAGGGCTGAGGAAGTGGAGAGAAGCAGATCCATATGCTTCAAGGAGAAGAACTGTTGTTGACTACAGGTTCCACACTAAGGAACAACAGGACTTCTATGAGACAGTCTTGTTAGACAAGAAGTCAATTGTATGTGATATGAGATGGGTCAACTGGGAATATATCAAGGAGAATGAAGAGCACTACCCTGGAGTGCAGGACAGCTTCAAGGCATGTGGAGTAGCAGACTTTGTTGGGCAGAAGCTCACAAAGTGGAATGAGGAGCTTATCATGCAGTTCTACTCCACAGCACATTTTTATCCAGATGGGAGGATTGTTTGGATGTCTGAAGGTAAGAGGTACCAATATATAGTTGCTGAGTGGGCACAGCTTATCAATGCCCCAGAGGAAAATGAAGATGACTTGGATGTCTATTCCAAGAAGAAGATGGATCATAACTCTATGTCCAATATGTACAAGGAAATTCCAAATGAGGCACTTGATACTTTCAAGTTTGGGTCTGTGCATTATCTTCTGTCAGGGCTGCCAACCATCAACTGGATCCTTAGGCACACACTTTTGCCCAAGTCTGGAGATCACAGGATGATCAAAGGTCATGCCATTAACTTGCTACATATCTTTGATGTGCCTCAGAAATTCAAGGTCATGAGCCTCATGGTAGAGACTATCAAGAGGACTGCAGCAGATCAGAAGAGGAGCTGTGGATATGCCCCTCAGATCCAGATGTTGATTAACTCAAGAATGGGCACAGACACATACTTGTTGGACAAGGAACATTTGCCTATCTATCCAGATTTCGAGGACAACCAAGTTGTGATGACCAAAGATGAACCATCTTCAGCCCATGCACAAGCCAAGAAGGAGAAGGCAATAAAGGAGAAAGATGCCAACTCAAGAGGAGGCATCTGAGTACTTCTTGAAGAACAAGCAAGAGCAGCTCAGTTACTTGATTGCATCCACCCTGCGGATTGAGAAAGGACTGGCCACCCTAACTCAGAACCAGGCAAGCCTAGAGAGAATCGTAGAACAAAAGTTCTATGACTTGGATATCAAGGTGACAGAGATTCAGACTGCAGTGGAGCAGCTCTAAGATGACATGCAGGAGAGGAAAGGGAAGACAACCACTAATGCATTTGCCAGAGTGCCACGAGGTCCGAGGTCGTCTGCAGTGCCAGTTCCTGACACAAGAGCAACCGCCTCAGCTCCAGCCGCAGCAACAGCCCAACCTGCTCCAGCATCTACTTCAGCCTCAACTCCAACCGCGTCTATGGAAGCCTTCGTCCTTGGAGTGATCCGGACTCCACCACCACCTGAAGATCAAGCCTGAGTGTCGATTTAGCACTATGCATTTTCTAGGAACTTTTTGGTAACTTGTTGCCAAAGGGGGAGAAAATGTATATATCATAGGCTTCAAGAGAGAGTGTTGCTTTTCTCTCTTGCTTTATTTGGTGGTTTTTCAAACTTTCTTTGCTTTTGGTTGAGATACTTTGATATGCTTGTGAGACATTGATGATCATGTGTTTGATCATAAGCTACACTTATGCATGCTTGATATATCTTATCTATCTTATTTGGTCATTCACTTTTCTTGGTGATGAGTGCATGTATTTCATTCTTATCATTTTAAGCGCTCCACCAAGATGTATGTGACATGAAAGAGTAACCCATGACTCTAACTCTTTGTGCATTTGCAGTCCAAAGCAAATCTTAAATATGCACAAATTTAGGGGGAGCTCTTACTTATCACATACTTCTCAAAGCGACGATGTAATTCATTCTTATTATCATTTGTCGAAGCTTTGATCTATATGTTGTCATCAATTACCAAAAAGGGGGAGATTGAAAGTGCAACTATCCCTAGGTGGTTTTGGTAATTCATAACAACATATAGCTCATTGAGCTAATGCTATTCCAAGATGATTATTTCAGGAAAGCTCAATGATTGGCATGGCATGGATGGTGAAAGTGGAACCCTCAAAATGCTAACGACAAAGGATTGGCTCAAGCTCAAAAGCTCAAGACTCTTCATTTTATATTTTAGTGATCCAAGATCACATTGAGTCTTTAGGAAAAGCCAATACTATCAAGGAGGGATGAGGTGTTGCTTAATGAGCCTCTTGCTTCATGTGCTTAGTGATATGCTCCAAAACCCTCAACTACTTTTCCATATCCACATTTGACCTAAACCGAAAGCCAAACTCGGTCCTACCGATTCTTTCTATCCGGCGCCACCGAGTTTCACTTGTCATAAGTGTAACGCCCCATATGTAACCTTCCCGAATTGTACTCCAACTCTTGCCGTTTCCGGCATTAAGTTATATTTAATTCTCGGGTTCGGGTCTTTGTCTCCGTGTGTTGTTTTCGTTTTCGTGCATCTCATATCATGTCATCACGCACATTGCATTTGCATACATGTTCATCTCATGCATTCGAGCATTTTCCCCGTTGTTCGTTTTGTATTCCGGCGCTTCATTCTCCTCCGGTGGCCATTTCTAGCTTTCTTTCGTGTATGGGGATTAAACATTTCCGGATTGGACCGAGACTTGCCATGCGGCCTTGGTTTACTACCGGTAGACCGCCTGTCAAGTTTCGGGTCATTTGGACTTCGTTTGATACTCCAACGGTTAACCGAGGGACCGAAAAGGCCTCGTGTGTGTGTGCAGCCCAACACCCCAAAACCCACCAAACTCTGCTCCATCGTCTCGGTCGTTCGATCACGATCGTGTGGGCGAAAACCGCACCTCATTTGGACTCTCCTAGCTCCCTCTAGGTCTATAAATAGACCCCCTCCTCCAAATCCCGGATCCCCTTTCCAAACCCTAAAAAAACAAATCTCCCTCCTCCGCCGCCGACGGACGTGTCCGGCCCGCGCCGGACAGCGTTCGCTCCATCGCCGCTGCCCGCCTGCACCAGTGGCAAGCTGCCACATGGCGCGCCGCCGCCGCCCGCCGCCGAAGCCCGCGAGGCCCATCCGGGGCCCCCGCGGCCCGATCCGGCCACCGCCGCCAGCCGCGCGCCCCGCGCCCTTCCCCTCCAAAGCCGGTCGCCACTCCGCCGCGGGAGCTTGTCGCCGGCGGCGGTCGCCCCGGCCGCCACCGGAGCCGGATCCCTCGCCGCCCTGTAGCCCGGCCCGCGCCGCCGCCGCGCGCGCCCGGCCCTGCCGTCCCCTTCCTCCCGGCCGGCGAGCCGCTCCTCCGCGCCAAGTTCCTCGCCGGCGAGCTCAAGTCCCGGCCGTGAACAGTGATTCCGGCGACCTCGGGAATCGCACTGGATCTGGATCTGGAAAATCCCCTCGGTTGACTTTTGACCTAATATTCCAGTTTTTTGTGCTATGTTTGACCTGCCATATCTTTGCATCCGTAGCTCCGATTTGGGCATATGATATATCAAAATCTTCATCTCGACGAGTACATCATTTCACTCCATTGCATCATTTGCATTTGAGGTCATCTTGTTGGCCAAAATGCTGTTGGAAGGAGGCATCATGAGTTAAATTGCAGATCCGTTAGTTCATCATGCACTTTTGTCATTTTTGCCATGTTTAATCCGTGCATGATATGCCTGTGCCCCTTTGGGATGAATTGTTAAGCATGTTGTCTTCTTTCCAGAGGTGCCTCCCTTGAATTTTTAGGATGTGTGTGTTGTCTTGTGCAAGCTTGCGAAGTAGGGTACCTGAGTTTACCGATTTCAGGGACTTGGTGAAAATCACTAAGTCTGGGATGTTTTAGTTCACGATGCTATATGTCCAGCTTGTTTCCTAGTGATCCATGCCTCTTTTGAGGATGATCAGTAAGAGTGATTTGTTATGCTTGTTGTGCTTAATCCATCCATGTCTTTACTTGTTATGTTGGAGCACCCTATGTTGACTCAATCGAGCTCAACTTTTGCATAGTTGTTGTTTTGGGCAGATCGTGAACTCTTTTGCGATTTTGCCGGAGCTATTGCTAGTGATCCATGCTTGCTATGCCATTGTTCTTGCCATGTCTAGCTATCATTTTGTGCCTTCTTAATGGATATATGCTTGCCTTGCCATGACTTGCACCGTAGTGAGAGCATCGAGCTCGTTTACATGCCTCCGTGAGTTATATTTCAGCATGTCCCAGTTTTCACTAAGTCTGAAAACTGATTGTGTTTCATCGATGTTCGTGTGCTCATTAGAGTATTTTGTGAACCCTTTTGGCCCCAGGTCATTTTGGGTGTTTTGTTAAGCTTGTTGAGTAGCTCCATGCAGTTCTCTTACTTGCCATGTTCAGATTTTGCTTCATGTTGTTTTGCTGCTCCGAAGAGAGCATCGTGGTCTGAAATTTCAGACTAGCGTTAATTTCGCTAAGTCTGAAATCTGTTTTGCTTATTCAGTTTTGCCATGCTTGTTTGAAGCCCTTAATGGATAAATTTGCCTATGCCTCAGTCCTGATGATTTGTTAAGCTTCTTGAGTACATCACTGCCATGCAATTTGTTTTCATGTCGGGTGGCTGTAGCATGTTCATTTCATTGCATATAGGAGCCTACTTGCTGTAAATCGCAGATCGGTTCGTTTAGTAAAACGCTTGCCATTTCTAAACCGTAGCTCCGATTGCCATGATCTTTATATCGTTTTCAGGGGATTTATTCCTCTCTATCCAGTGACACACTTGGTTTTCCAAGTTGAGGCCAGGTTCATGCATTTCCTGTCACGTCTTGCATTTTGCATCCCGCATCGCATCCCGCATAGCATATCATCTTTGCATCTTATTGGTTGCCCTTGCACGTGGTTGATTGTATCCTTGTTGCTTGTTTGTGTTGTTGGGTAGAGCCGGGAGACGAGTTCGCTAACGAAGAGCCCGTTGAGTTTGCTTTTAAGGATCCAATCAATTCTGACAACTGTGCAGGCAAGATGATCACACCCTTGAAATCACTACTATCTTTGCTATGCTAGTTTGCTCGCTCTTTTGCTTTGCCAATGCTACGATGCCTACCACTTGCTTGTCAGCCTCCCAATTGCCATGCTTGAGCCTCTAACCCACCTTTGTCCTAGCAAACCATTGATTGGCTATGTTACCGCTTTGCTCAAGCCCCTTCTTATAGCGTTGCTAGTTGCAGGTGAAGATTGGAGCCGTTCCTTGTTGGAACACTTATTTACTTGTTGGGATATCATTATATTGCTATGCTATCTTTACTCATCTATATACTTGGTAAAGGGTGGAAGGCTCGGCCTCTCGCCTAGTGTTTTGTTCCACTCTTGCCGCCCTAGTTTCCGTCATATCGGTGTTATGTTCCCGGATTGTTGCGTCCCTTACGCGATTGGGCTATAATGGGAACCCCTTGATAGTTCGCCTTGATTAAAGCTTTTCCAGCAATGCCCAACATTGGTTTTACCATTTTCCACCTACCCCTTTTTCCCTTTGGTTTCCGGAGCCCGAGGGTCATCTTCATTTTAGCCCCCCCCCCCCCACGGGCCAGTGCTCCTCTGAGTGTTGGTCCGGAACGTCAGCCGCCGGTGGCCACCAGGGGCAACTCTGGGCTGGCCTACCGGAAGTTTAGACAATCTGAGTGTGCCCTGAGAAAGATATATGTGCAGCTCCTATCGGGATTTGTCGGCACATTCGGGCAGTGTTGCTGGACTAGTTTTGACCTGTCGAATCATCTTATTGTACCGGGATACCGAGTCTGATCGGTGGGTCCTGGGTGGAGGTCTATTCCTTCGTTGACCATGAGAGCTTGTTATGGGCTAAGTTGGGACCCCCCTGCAGGGATTGATCTTTCGAAAGCCGTGCCCTCGGTTATGGGCAGATGGGAATTTGTTAATGTCCGGTTGTAGATAACTTGAACCTTAAATAATTAAAATGAATCAACTGAGTGTGTTGCCGTGATGGCCTCTTCTCGGCGGAGTCCGGGAAGTGGAGACGGCGTTGGAGTTATGTTTGCGTAGGCTGCTCTATATAGTTTTCCGCTCATGCTTTGCCTCCACTTCTCGCTCTCCTTTGCGAATAAGTTAGCCACCATATATGCTAGTCGCTTGCTGCAGCTCCACTTTCATTAACCCCTTTCCTACCTATTAAGCTTAAATAGTCTTGATCGCGAGGGTGCGAGATTGCTGAGTCCTTTATGGCTCACAGATTACTATTACACCAGATGCAGGGACCGACGATACCTCTCCGGATGGCGCGCTCGAGCTGAAGTGGGAGTACGACGAGGACTCTCAGCGTTACTATGTTTCTTTTCCTGATGATCAGTAGGGATGCCTATTCGGGGTTAGATTCAGGGCCTAGTCGCTTGTTGGGGGTCTTTTCTATTTTGGCGCCGTAGTCGGGCCATGAGTGATTGTATGATGGATGTTATTTATGTACTTTGATGTGACGTGGCGAGTGTAAGCCAACTATGATATTATTCCCCTTTATATTATATATGTACATGGGTTGTGTAATGATTCCCGACTTGCGACATTGCTTTCAATGCGCCTATGTCTCTAAGTCGTGCCTCGACACGTGGGAGACATAGCCGCATCGAGGGCGTTACAAGTTGGTAATCAGAGCCTTCCCCGACCTTAGGAGCCCCATTGCTTGATCGTTCTTAGCAGCCGAGTTGTGTCTAGAAAAATATTTTGAGTCCTTAGGAATTATATATCGGAGAGCTTAGGAATTCTTTTTACTTCCCAGTCTCCTCATCGCTCTGGTAAGGCATCCTGACGTAGAGTTTTGACTCTTCTCTTCTCAAATTTCACTAAAAAAAATTAGGATCACGCGAGTATCTTAGTTTTGTTCCGATGGCTTATGATGAGAATACTGTCTTGGTGCCTCCTGTCAGGGGTTTAGTGGAAGTGTCCCGGGGAGTTGAGCTCTGAGGTGTTGTCATCATAATTCTATCGTTGCAATTCTGGCATACTTGAGATATGTGCGCGACATCGAAAATCTCCTTTATGCAGTTCATTGGTGACATAACCTCGACGCCACCCAGTACTGGGGCGGGATTTCGGGAGTATCGCCATAACTTGTATAACGGATGCTTTTCGAAGGTTGAGATAGATGGTTTCCGAAGGTTTCTTGGTTATGAGTTGAAGGATGGATGCAGCTGGATGTAGGATTTGCCAGCTTGGGTGAGATATTATGCTTCCCCTGTATCCCCAACACCTGATTGCATAACCGGAAAGTTTCGGGAATTTCATAGGTGGGAATTCAAGTAGCCTTAGGATATCTTTCCAACAGATATGTGATATGAAATTGGGGTTCGACGTCTAGTGGTTCGCCTATTCACGGTCGATTTTACAGTGGCCTCGTTGTGTCTTAAAGAGTCCTTGGCTATGCTGACTCGGGGACGCTTCGTATGTCATGTGCACTGCCTTGTACATGATGGTGCTGTACGGTCGAGCCCGTGTAGGTCCTACCACGAACACTTTGGATGAAATTTCTATCATGTGTTTGTTCCGGCTTATTCCGCAAGCCAACCCTTGGTTTTATTTTGAGTTGTGGTATTCGTTCTGCTTCGACGTCATATGTTGATTCCATTCCTCGTTGATGTACCTCTTCTACCTGATTCTTCGTGGCTTCGCAATTTAGGAATATGTGACCACTTCAAGAGAAGTGCATTCGTTCATTTTGTTCGGATGTGAAGACTTTATGTTGCAATTTTCATTCCGTTGGTTTCACCTTCAATATTTCTCTATTTGTGTGCTAACGGTGGTCAACCTCTTCAGGATGGCTCCCGCTAAGAGCACCAGTCAGAACCAGAATCAAGATCCTCCGCCACCTCCGCCTCCTCCGGAAGCATGGCAAGCTGTGATGGCTGCTACTAATGCAAATACACAGCTGATCATGCAAATCATCCAAGAGCGGAATCAAAGCAGTCAAGGAAATCAAGGCAACAACCAGAACCAATTTGCAACTCTGAATCAGTTCCTCGCAAATGGTCCAAAGACGTTCAGTAACTGCGTTGAGGCTACCGATGCTGATGATTGGTTAGTCGATCTGGGCAAGCATTTTGAATGTAGCAACGTTAGACCTGAAGATTTCGTCAAGTTCGCGTCTTTCCAGCTCAAGGATCAGGCCGCAGAGTGGTTTCAGCAGTACCGGGATTCCAGAGGTCGACGTTTGATCACTTGGGATGATTTCCGTCGTGATTTTTGAGCTCATCACATTCCTCAAAGTGTGACTGAAAGCAAACGTGAAGAATTCCGCAATCTGAAGCAAGGCTCTTTGTCTGTCTATGACTACAACAAGTTGTTCCAGAAGCTCGCCCGTTTTGCCAAGCAGGATGTTCCTGATGAGAAGAGCATGATCTATCAGTTCAGGGGTGGTCTTCATGAAGAAATTCAGCTCGCTCTTGTCCTCTTCGAGCCGCTGAGATACGATGAGTTCTACAACATGGCACTGAAGCAAGAGGCTGCTCAGCTAAGGTGTGATGCTTCCAGGAAGCGAGTCAGAGACACTACGCCTTCTTCCTCTACTCAAGTGGCCAAGCAGCAGAAGTATTGGCTTCCTCCTCCTCCGTTCCGTCAGCCGTATCAACAGAAGAGCAAAGGTCGCAGTGGCTCGTCCCACCCACCCAACCCAGGCTTTCAGAACAAGACTTCGTCTCAAGCTTCAAGATCGAGTGCTCCGTACCACCGTCCGCTCTCAGAGGTCACGTGCAACAAGTGCCAACAGAAGGGTCACTATGCCAACAAGTGTTTCAACCAGAGGCGTCTTCCTCCTCCTCCTCCTGTCAGATCGGCAAGTACAGTTGTGGTCAAGCATAATCCCAAGCACGCCAAGGTCAATATGGTGAATGCAGCTCAGGCAGAGGATTCGTCAGATGTGATCATGGGTAACCTTCCTGTTAACGATGTTCCTGCAAAAGTACTTTTTGATACAGGTGCATCGCATTGTTTCATCTCGAAGCCTTTTGCATCTAAGCACGGGTGGTTTTCTCAAGTTATGCATAAGCCATTAGCAGTCGTCTCTCCGAGCAGATGCTTGCTTGCTAACTATGAAGTTCCGGATATTTCTATCTTGCTGGGTGACTTTAAGTTTCTGGCTTCCCCTATGATTCTTGGTAATTCTGATATCGATCTTATTCTTGGGATGGACTGGCTCTCTAAACATAAAGCTCAGCTTGATTGTGCGGCCAAGCAGATTCAACTGACTCATTCGTCTGAGGAAGTGATTGTCTTTGCTGCTCGGGATAATACCATCCGGTTGTTCTCTCTCAATGAAAAGGGTGAATTGGATGCTATTTCGCAGATTCTGGTTGTTTGTGAGTACCAAGATGTCTTCCCTGAAGAACTCCCAGGCATGCCTCCAAACCGGCCGGTTGAATTTGTGATTGAACTTGAGCCCGGTACGGAACCTGTGTGCAAACGGCCTTACAAGCTCGGCCCCGAAGAGTTGAAGGAGTTGAAGAAACAACTCGATGTGCAAGAAAGAATGGGTCTCATTCGGCCTAGTACTTCTCCGTGGGGTTGTGGTGTTCTTTTTGTGAAGAAGAAGGATGGAAAGGACCGACTTTGTGTTGATTACCGTCCATTGAACAAGAAGACAATCAAGAACAAATATCCACTTCCCAACATTAATGAGCTGTTTGAACAACTCAAGGGTGCCCAAGTATTCTCCAAGCTTGACCTCCGTATGGGTTATCATCAAATTCGCATTCGTGAGCAAGATATTCCAAAGACGGCGTTCAGAACAAGCTATGGGTCATATGAATACACCGTTATGTCTTTTGGCCTCGCCAACGCTCCTCCGACGTTCTCTCACATGATGAACTTCATCTTCAACCCCTACACCAACGACTTTGTTTTGGTCTATCTCGACGATATCCTGGTTTTCTCGAAGAACAAGGAAGATCATGCCAAACACTTGCGTTTGGTTCTTGACAAGCTCAGGGAACATCAATTCTACGCCAAGTTCTCCAAGTGTGAGTTTTGGCTCGATGAGGTTCTTTATCTTGGCCATATTATCTCTGCCAAGGGCATTTCCGTGGATCCTGAGAAGGTGTCTGCAATCGTTAATTGGGAACCTCCTCAGAATGTGAAGCAACTCCGAAGCTTCCTCGGTCTTGCAAGTTACTGCCGAAGATTCGTTGAAAACTTCTCCAAGATCGCGAAGCCTCTCTCAAATCTTCTTCAGAAGCACGTCAAGTACGTTTGGTCTCTGGAGTGTGATATCGCTTTCAACGCTTTGAAAGAGAAATTGATCACTGCTCCAGTTCTAACTCCGCCTGATGAAACCAAGCCGTACGAGGTCTTTTGTGATGCCTCTCTCCAAGGTTTAGGTGCTGTACTGATGCAAGAGAAGAAAGTTGTTGCTTATACCTCTCGCCAGTTGAAGCCTAATGAGAAGAACTACCCCACTCATGATCTCGAGTTGGCGGCAGTTGTGCACGCATTGTTGACTTGGAGACATCTTCTCTTGGGAAGGAAAGTGGACATCTTCACTGATCACAAGAGTCTCAAGTACATCTTCACTCGGCCTAATCTCAACCTCAGGCAGACTCGATGGGTCGAAATGATTCAAGAGTACAATCCGAGTATCGAGTATACTCCAGGCAAGGCTAATGTGATTGCTGACGCTTTGAGCAGAAAAGCATATTGCAACAGTCTGATTCTCAAGCCTTATCAACCCGAGCTTTGTGAAGCTTTCCGCAAACTTAATCTGCAAGTTGTTCCTCAAGGTTTCCTCGCCAACCTTCAAGTTTCTCCTACCTTGGAAGACCAGATTCGCCAAGCCCAGATTCTTGATGCTATGGTGAAAAAGGTGAAGATTGGTATTGCAAAGAGTCAGTCCAAGTACAAGTGCTACCGACTTGATGACAAGGACACTGTCTTCTTCGAGGATCGAATTGTTGTGCCCAAAGGTGAACTTCATAAAGTGATCATGAACGAGGCTCACAACTCTCTCCTCTCCATCCACCCTGGGAGCACGAAGATGTATCAAGATCTGAAGCAAACTTATTGGTGGACTCGAATGAAGCGCGAGATCACTCAATTCGTGAATGAATGTGATGTTTGCAGAAGAGTGAAAGCAGAACACCAAAGGCCAGCAGGTCTCCTCCAACCTCTTGCCATTCCAGAATGGAAGTTTGACCACATTGAAATGGACTTCGTGACTGGGTTTCCTAAGTCCAAGCGTGGCAATGATGCTATATTCGTTGTCATCGACAAGCTCACCAAAGTGGCTCATTTCCTGCCTATCAAAGAGTCAATCACTGCAGCTCAATTGGCGGAGCTCTATACCTCTCGAATTGTCTCTCTGCACGGTATTCCTCAAGTGATATCTTCAGACCGTGGCAGCATCTTTACCTCCAAGTTTTGGGATTCTTTTCAGAAGGCCATGGGTACCAGCATTCGCTTCAGCACTGCTTTCCATCCTCAAACAAGCGGTCAAGTCGAGCGTGTCAACCAGATTCTTGAAGATATGCTCAGGGCTTGTGTTATCTCCTTCGGCATGAAGTGGGAGGATTGCCTTCCTTATGCTGAATTCTCGTACAACAATAGTTTCCAAGCAAGTTCCGGCAAGGCCCCATTTGAAATTCTGTATGGTAGGAAGTGTCGTACACCTCTCAACTGGTCTGAAACCGGTGAACGTCAGTTGCTGGGTAATGACCTAATCACAGAGGCAGAAGAAATGTGCAAGGTCATTCGTGATAACCTCAAAGCAGCCCAATCCCGCCAGAAGAGCTACTATGACAGCAAGCACCGTGATTTGGCCTTCGAGATCGGAGATCATGTCTACCTCCGCGTCTCTCCTATGAAAGGGACTCGTCGCTTCGATATCAAAGGGAAGCTTGCCCCCAGATACGTCGGGCCTTTCAAGAGCGTCAGCAAGAGAGGCGACCTCGCCTATCAACTCGAGCTTCCTGCAAACTTTGCCAATGTTCATGATGTGTTCCACGTCTCGCAACTCCGTAAGTGCTTCAAGACGCCTGAGCGTACCATCAACTTCGAGGACATTGAGCTCCAAGAAGATCTCTCCTACCATGAGCACCCAGTTGCAATCCTTGAAGAGACTGAACGCAAAACTCGCAACAAGTCAATCAAGTTTCTCAAAGTCAAGTGGTCACACCATTCCGACCGTGAAGCTACCTGGGAACGCGAGGATCACCTCCGTTCTGAGTACCCGGAGTTCTTTCAGTCCTAGATCTCGGGACGAGATCTTTTCGTAGTGGTGGAGTGTTGTAATGCCCCATATGTAACCTTCCCGAATTGTACTCCAACTCTTGCCGTTTCCGGCATTAAGTTATATTTAATTCTCGGGTTCGGGTCTTTGTCTCCGTGTGTTGTTTTCGTTTTCGTGCATCTCATATCATGTCATCACGCGCATTGCATTTGCATACATGTTCATCTCATGCATTCAAGCATTTTCCCCGTTGTCCGTTTTGTATTCCGGCGCTTCGTTCTCCTCCGGTGGCCATTTCTAGCTTTCTTTCGTGTATGGGGATTAAACATTTCCGGATTGGATCGAGACTTGCCATGCGGCCTTGGTTTACTACCGGTAGACCGCCTGTCAAGTTTCGGGTCATTTGGACTTCGTTTGATACTCCAACGGTTAACCGAGGGACCGAAAAGGCCTCGTGTGTGTGCAGCCCAACACCCCTCCATTTTGGCCCAAAACCCACCAAACTCTGCTCCATCGTCTCGGTCGTTCGATCACGATCGTGTGGGCGAAAACCGCACCTCATTTGGACTCTCCTAGCCCCCTCTAGGTCTATAAATAGACCCCCTCCTCCAAATCCCGGATCCCCTCTCCAAACCCTAAAAAAACAAATCTCCCTCCTCCGCCGCCGACGGACGTGTCCGGCCCGCGCCGGACAGCGTCCGCTCCATCGCCACCGCCCGCCCGCACCAGTGGCAAGCTGCCACGTGGCGCGCCGCCGCCGCCCGCCGCCGAAGCCCGCGAGGCCCATCTGGGGCCCCCGCGGCCCGATCCGGCCACCGCCGCCAGCCGCGCGCCCCGCGCCCTTCCCCTCCGAAGCCGGTCGCCACTCCGCCGCGGGAGCTCATCACCGGCGCCGGTCGTCGTCGTCGCCGGTCGCCCCGGCCGCCACTGGAGCCGGATCCCTCGCCGCCCTGCCGCCCGGCCCGCGCCGCCGCCGCGCGCGCCCGGCCCCGCCGTCCCCTTCCTCCCGGCCGGCGAGCCGCTCCTCCGCGCCAAGTTCCTCGCCGGCGAGCTCAAGTCCCGGCCGTGAACAGTGATTCCGGCGACCTCGGGAATCGCGCTGGATCTGGATCTGGAAAATCCCCTCGGTTGACTTTTGACCTAATATTCCAGTTTTTCGTGCTATGTTTGACCTGCCATATCTTTGCATCCGTAGCTCCGATTTGGGCATATGATATATCAAAATCTTCGTCTCGACGAGTAAATCATTTCATTCCATTGCATCATTTGCATTTGGGGTCATATTTTTGCCCAAAATGCTGTTGGAAGGAGGCATCATGAGTTAAATTGCAGATCCGTTAGTTCATCATGCACTTTTGTCATTTTTGCCATGTTTAATCCGTGCATGATATGCCTGTGCCCCTTTGGGATGAATTGTTAAGCATGTTGTCTTCTTTCCAGAGGTGCCTCCCTTGCATTTTTAGGATGTGTGTGTTGTCTTATGCAAGCTTGCGAAGTAGGGTACCTGAGTTTACCGATTTCAGGGACTTGGTGAAAATCACTAAGTCTGGGAAGTTTTAGTTCACGATGCTATATGTCCAGCTTGTTTCCTAGTGATCCGTGCCTCTTTTGAGGATGATCAGTAAGAGTGATTTGTTATGCTTGTTGTGATTAATCCATCCATGTCTTTACTTGTTATGTTGGAGCATCCTAAGTTGACTCAATCGAGCTCAACTTTTGCATAGTTGTTGTTTTGGGCAGATCGTGAACTTTTTTGCGATTTTGCCGGAGCTATTGCTAGTGATCCATGCTTGCTATGCCATTGTTCTTGCCATGTCTAGCTATAATTTTGTGCCTTCTTAATGGATATATGCTTGCCTTGCCATGACTTGTACCATAGTGAGAGCATCGAGCTCGTTTACATGCCTCCGTGAGTTATATTTCAGCATGTCCCAGTTTTCACTAAGTCTGAAAACTGATTGTGTTTCATCGATGTTCGTGTGCTCGTTAGAGTATTTTGTGAACCCTTTTGGCCCCAGGTCATTTTGGGTGTTTTGTTAAGCTTGTTGAGTAGCTCCATGCAATGCTCTTACTTGCCATGTTCAGGTTTTGCTTCATGTTGTTTTGCTGCTCCGAAGAGAGCATCGTGGTCTGAAATTTCAGACTAGCGTTAATTTCGCTAAGTCTGAAATCTGTTTTGCTTATTCAGTTTTGCCATGCTTGTTTGAAGCCCTTAATGGATGAATTTGCCTATGCCTCAGTCCTGGTGATTTGTTAAGCTTCTTGAGTACATCACTGCCATGCAATTTGTTTTCATGTTGGGTGGCTGTAGCATGTTCATTTCGTTGCATATAGGAGCCTACTTGATGTAAATCGCAGATCGGTTCGTTTAGTAAAACGCTTGCCATTTCCAAACCGTAGCTCCTATTGCCATGATCTTTATATCGTTTTCAGGGGATTTCTTCCCCTCTATCCAGTGGCACACTTGGTTTTCCAAGTTGAGGCCAGGTTCATGCATTTCCTGTCACGTCTTGCATTTTGCATCCTGCATCGCATCCCGCATAGCATATCATCTTTGCATCTTATTGGTTGCCCTTGCACGTGGTTGATTGTATCCTTGTTGCTTGTTTGTGTTGTTGGGTAGAGCCGGGAGACGAGTTCGCTAACGAGGAGCCCGTTGAGTTTGCTTTTGAGATCCAGTCAATTCTGACAACTGTGCAGGCAAGATGATCACACCCTTGAAATCACTACTATCTTTGCTATACTAGTTTGCTCGCTCTTTTGCTTTGCCAATGCTACGATGCCTACCACTTGCTTGTCAGCCTCCCAATTGCCATGCTTGAGCCTCTAACCCACCTTTGTCCTAGCAAACCATTGATTGGCTATGTTACCGCTTTGCTCAAGCCCCTTCTTATAGCGTTGCTAGTTGCAGGTGAAGATTGGAGCCGTTCCTTATTGGAACACTTATTTACTTGTTGGGATATCATTATATTGCTATGCTATCTTTACTCATCTATATACTTGGTAAAGGGTGGAAGGCTCGGCCTCTCGCCTAGTGTTTTGTTCCACTCTTGCCGCCCTAGTTTCCGTCATATTGGTGTTATGTTCCCGGATTGTTGCGTCCCTTACGCGGTTGGGCTATAATGGGAACCCCTTGATAGTTCACCTTGATTAAAGCTTTTCCAGCAATGCCCAACATTGGTTTTACCATTTTCCACCTACCCCTTTTTCCCTTGGGTTTCCGGAGCCCGAGGGTCATCTTCATTTTAGCCCCCCCCCCCCCCCCCCACGGGCCAGTGCTCCTCTGAGTGTTGGTCCGGAACGTCAGCCGCCGGTGGCCACCAGGGGCAACTCTGGGCTGGCCTACCGGAAGTTTAGACAATCTGAGTGTGCCCTGAGAAAGAGATATGTGCAGCTCCTATCGGGATTTGTCGGCACATTCGGGCGGTGTTGCTGGACTAGTTTTGACCTGTCGAATCATCTTGTTGTACCGGGATACCGAGTCTGATCGGTGGGTCCTGGGTGGAGGTCTATTCCTTCGTTGACCGTGAGAGCTTGTTATGGGCTAAGTTGGGACCCCCCTGCAGGGATTGATCTTTCGAAAGCCGTGCCCGCGGTTATGGGCAGATGGGAATTTGTTAATGTCCGGTTGTAGATAACTTGAACCTTAAATAATTAAAATGAATCAACCGAGTGTGTTGCCGTGATGGCCTCTTCTCGGCGGAGTCCGGGAAGTGGACACGGCGTTGGAGTTATGTTTGCGTAGGCTGCTCTATATAGTTTTCCGCTCGTGCTTTGCCTCCTCTTCTCGCTCTCCTTTGCGAATAAGTTAGCCACCATATATGCTAGTCGCTTGCTGCAGCTCCACTTTCATTAACCCCTTTCCTACCTATTAAGCTTAAATAGTCTTGATCGCGAGGGTGCGAGATTGCTGAGTCCTTTGTGGCTCACAGATTACTATTACACCAGATGCAGGGACCGACGATACCTCTCCGGATGGCGCGCTCGAGCTGAAGTGGGAGTACGACGAGGACTCTCAGCGTTACTATGTGTCTTTTCCTGATGATCAGTAGGGATGCCTATTCGGGGTTAGATTCAGGGCCTAGTCGCTTGTTGGGGGTCTTTTCTATTTTGGCACCGTAGTCGGGCCATGAGTGATTGTATGATGGATGTTATTTATGTACTTTGATGTGACGTGGCGAGTGTAAGCCAACTATGATATTATTCCCCTTTATATTATATATGTACATGGGTTGTGTAATGATTCCCGACTTGCGACATTGCTTTCAATGCGCCTATGTCTCTAAGTCGTGCCTCGACACGTGGGAGACATAGCTGCATCGAGGGCGTTACAATAAGCCACTGCCAAACCCTAGCAATTCGGTTCTACCGATAGGGATCTCGGTCTCACCGAGATGGGATTGCAAACTCTCTGTTTCCCTTTCGTAACTTTTCGGTCTCACCGAAAGAGCGGATCGGTCCCACCGAGATTGCAATGTAAATTCAGTGTTTCCTTTTTGTAAATTTTTGGTCTCACCGAAAGAGCAAATCGGTCCCACCGAGTTTACCTGACCAACTCTCTGGTTAGATTATTACCAAAATCGGTCTCACCGAGTTTGTGTAATCGGTCTCACCGAGATTACATTATGCCCTAACCCTAACAAAATCGGTCCTACCGAATTGCATGTCAGTCCTACCGAAAATCTCTAACGGTCACTAGGTTTACTATTTCAGTCTGACCGAGTTTGTTGATTCGGTCCCACCGAGATTGGAAAACTGTGTGTAACGGTTGGATTTTGTGTGGAGGCTATATATACCCCTCCACCTCCTCTTCACTCGTGGAGAGAGCCATCAGAACACATCTACACTTCCAACTCATATGTTCTGAGAGAGAACCACCTACTCATGTGTTGAGACCAAGATATTCCATTCCTACCATATGAATCTTGATCTCTAGCCTTCCCCAAGTTGCTTTCCACTCAAATCTTCTTTCCACCAGATCCAAATCCTATGAGAGAGAGTTGAGTGTTGGGGAGACTATCATTTGAAGCACAAGAGCAAGGAGTTCATCATCAACACACCATTTGTTACTTCTTGGAGAGTGGTGTCTCCTGGATTGGCTAGGTGTCACTTGGGAGCCTCCGACAAGATTGTGGAGTTGAACCAAGGAGTTTGTAAGGGCAAGGAGATCGCCTACTTCATGAAGATCTACCGCTAGTGAGGCAAGTCCTTCGTGGGCGATGGCCATGGTGGGATAGACAAGGTTGCTTCTTCGTGGACCCTTCATGGGTGGAGCCCTTCGTGGACTCGCGCAACCGTTACCCTTCGTGGGTTGAAGTCTCCATCAACGTGGATGTAGGATAGCACCACCTATCCGAACCACGGGAAAAACATCCGTGTCTCCAATTGCGTTTGAATTCTCCAAACCCTTCCCTTTACATTCTTGCAAGTTGCATGCTTTACTTTCCGCTGCCAATATACTCTTTGCATGCTTGCTTGAATTGTGTGATGATTGCTTGACTTGTCCTAAAATAGCTAAAATCTGCCAAGAACTAAAATTGGGAAAAGGTTAAGTTTTTATTTGGTCAAGTAGTCTAATCACCCCCCTCTAGACATACTTTCGATCCTATAGGGACCGAAAAGATCCATGTGTAGCAGTTCGAAGGGTTGAGTCATTGTCATGATTGTCTTCGAGAGATGCTTGGCCCTCGTCATCATTCCTACTTCACAGGCACCGCATAAGTGATCCTTCTTGAACTTGACGCCCTCGATGCCTATGACATGCTTCTTTCTTGCAAGAGTGTGCAAGTTCCTCATGCCAGCATGCCCTAGCCTCCGATGCCAGAGCCAGCATTCTGAAGCTTTTGCTAGAAGACATACAGCAAGCTGTGGTCCTGCTGAGAAATCTACCACATACAAATCATATTTCTGATACCCTTCAAACACTAGAGACTTGTCAGATTCCATTAGAACAAGGCAATGATATTTTCCAAACATCACAATCATGTTTAAATCGCAAAGCATTGAGACAGGCATTAAGTTGAAACCAAGGGATTCAACAAGCATGACGTTATCCATGTGTTGATCCTTTGAGATTGCAACTCTACCTAGACCCAATACCTTACTTTTACCAGTGTCAGCAAATGTGATGTGACTTTTGTCAGATGGACGTAAGGTTGAGTCCATAAGAAGGCTTTGCTTGCCAGTCATGTGATTAGTACACCCACTATCAATAATCCATTCTGAAGCAGCTGGTGTCATACCCTACAGTGCAGTTAGGGGGGTAGGCTTCACGAAGAGAATTGTGAAGCAAAAACATTTGACGAGCCAGTGGATTATGAAAGCTTAGATCGAGATTAGGACTGATAGGGCAAGTAGCAAGCAACTCAGGAACAAAGTACATAATAAGACCATTTGGGCATTTGACCTTGCGCCCTACAAGATGTTTAAGGTCCCCAGCAATAGGTTCAGACGATTTTGGTTTTCAGCTGGAGACCTTTCCCTGCAAAAGAGAGTTAAGCTTTCTTAGCCACCCACATCTTCAAGGGTGGCTTCGAAACAATGAGTCTAAGTGCAGCATCTGAGAACTTTGGCTTTGGAGCCCTAGCAAAAAGTCTTGCAGGTGGACAATAGTACTCATAAGAATAAGCAGAATAGTTCTTGGCCTTATGAACATGGCGGTTTGATGAAACACGCTCATATTCACAGGCCTGAGTATGGCTTCCCTGCAAAACATTTGCGTTAGTGCGACTCAGGTGAGTCCTCTGTCTATATGAAGCCTTTGGACCGTATGAAGCATGTGGTCTGGGGTTTGTCTTCTTCACCTGTGGTGTCATGATGACATTCACAGGAAGATTCTCCAAACACCTTTTCGGCACCCAGACCTTCTTCATAGGTGGTCCATTCCCGCGGTTGGTACCAATATGGCAAACACTTCACCATTCTGATTCTTAAACAGTTTATAGTTTGCATCAAAGGATTCATCAATAACAATGGGTTTAGCACAAGTGAAGCCAGATAGGGTGGATGGATCCACTAAAGGTCCCTTTGCAGCAACCCATGTGGTTTTGGGGTACTGCTCAGGTTTCCAGTAAGAGCCATCAGCATTCATTTTCCTTTCGAACCCAACACCCTCTTTCCTAGGGTTTCGGTTCAGGATCTGCCTTTTGAGGACATCACATAGTGTTTGATGCCCTTTGAGACTTTTGAACATCCCTGTTTCAAGCAATGTCTTCAACCTAGCATTCTCATCAGCAATAGCAGTGGCATCCTCAGCAGAGGGGTTAGTTATCACATCAACAGTTGAAGATATTGCAACAGTAGCAGCAGTAGAACATTCAGCAACAGAAGTAGCGTTATCACGCTCAATGCATTTAAGACATGGTGGTTCAAAACCTTCCCGAGCGGAACTGATCTGTTTGGCGCGAAGTGACTCGTTTTCCTTTTTAAGATCTTCATGAGCCGCTCTCAATTTTTCAAGGTCTTGCTTCCTTTGAAGATAATCATAGGAAAGCTTTTCATGAGATGTTGAGAGCGTTTCATGACGACTTTAAGGTTCATCATACTTAACATGAAGATTTTTTATGTCTTCAATTAAGGACTGAGATCGAGTCATTTCAGCATCCAACAGGTCATCGCTTTTGTCTAATAGTTTTTGAATATGTTCCATAGCTTTCTGTTGTTCAGTTGCAATTTTAGCAAGTATTTTGTAGCTGGGTTTGGAACCACAATCAGAGTCATCTTCACTTGATGTTTGATAGTGAGTGGTGCGTGAGTTTACCTTGGCACCGCGTGCCATGAAGCAGTAGGTGGGAGTGGAGTCGTCCTTGTCATTAGCATCGGCGTTGGTGACATTGTCTTCAGTGTTGAAGATGGACTTGGCAATGTAGGCTGTAGCCAGACTTGCCACACCAGAATCGGACTCCTCCTCAGACTCCACCTCCGCCTCCTCAGAAGCGGACTCCTCCTCTGAATCCATTTCCTTGCCAACAAATGCACGTGCCTTGCCAGATGAGCTCTTCTTGTGTGATGAAGACTTTGAGGAGGACTTGGAAGAAGATTTTGAGTATTTCTTTTTCTTCTTGTCGTCAGAATCATACTCCTTGCTCTTCTTTTTCTTCTTGTTCTCATTGTCCCACTGCGGACACTCAGAGATGTAGTGGCCAGGTTTCTTGCATTTGTGGCATGTTCTCTTCTTGTAGTCATGAGCAGAAGCTTCATCATTCCTTGAGCTTGATCGTGAGGACTTTCTGAAGCCTTTCTTCTTGGTGAATTTTTGGAACTTCTTCACAAGCATAGCAAGCTCCTTTCCAATGTCTTCAGGATCATCAGAACTGCTGTCAGACTCTTCTTCAGATGAGGAGACAGCTTTTGCCTTCAAGGCACGAGTTCGCCCATACTTGGGACCGTAGATGTCTCTTTTCTCAGAAAGCTGAAACTCGTGTGTGTTGAGCCTCTCAAGTATGTCAGACGGATCAAGTGTTTTGAAGTCAGGACGTTCTTGAATCATCAGGGCTAGGGTGTCAAACGAGCTATCAAGTGATCTCAGGAGTGTCTTGACGACTTCATGCTTGGTGATCTCAGTAGCGTCGAGGGCTTGAAGCTCATTTGTAATGTCAGTGAGTCGATCAAACGTGAGCTGGACATTCTCATTGTCATTCTCTTGAGGCGGTTGAAGAGGTTGTGAAGGACGCTGATTCTTTGATCTCTCTGGGTTGAGACGCCTTCATTGACCTTGGAGAGCCAGTCCCAGACTAGCTTAGATGTTTCCAAAGCACTCACGCGGCCATACTGTCCTTTGGTCAGATGACCACAGATGATGTTCTTGGCAGTGGAGTCCAGTTGAACGAACTTCTTGACATCAGCAGCGGTGATACCTTCACCAGCCTTGGGAACACCATTCTTGACGACATACCATAGGTCGACATCAATGGCTTCAAGATGCATGCGCATCTTATTCTTCCAGTAGGGATATTCAGTTCCATCGAAGACGGGGCACGCAGCGGAGACTTTAATTATCCCTGCAGTCGACATAGCTAAAACTCCAGGTGGTTAAACCAAATCACACAGAACAAGGGAGTACCTTGCTCTAATACCAATTGAAAGTGCTAGTGATCGACTAGAGGGGGGTGAATAGGCGATTTTTATGAAATTCTTCAAAACATGGAAGTTTTGAAGATAAACGATAGAAATAAACCTATTACCATGCAGCGGAAGGTAGACTACACTAGGCAAACCATAGTCAAGTATTCAATGGAGTGAAAGCACAATGACTAATAGCAGCTAGGCAGTAAAGATCAGGTAGGAAGATATTGTGAAGCCAATCAGAACAAGCAGTCACTCAGTGAAGACAAAAGATAAAGCATTCATACAATGACTTCACAAGGACCAACAGTAAGTAAAGGGAAGGGAAGGATGAAACTAGTGACTCGTTGAAGACAATGATTTGTTGGACCAGTTCCAGTTGCTGTGACAACTGTACGTCTGGTTAGGGAGGCTGAGATTCAACTCAGAAGACCTCGTCTTCACCTTATTCCCCTTGAGCTAAGGACACCCAGTCCTCGCCCAATCACTCTGATAAGTCTTCAAGGTAGACTTCCAAACCTTCACAGACTTCGTTCACCGGCGATCCACAATGACTCTTGGATGCTCAGAACGCGACGCCTAACCGGCTGGAGGATTCACAGTCCTCAAGTGTAATAAGTCTTCAGATCACACAGACAGGAAGACTTAAGTGATGCCTAACACTCTTTGGCTCTGGGTGTTTAGGGCTTTATCCTCGCAAGGAATTCTCTCTCAAAGGCTTCGAGGTGGGTTGCTCTCAAACGGCAAAAGCCGTGTACTAACTCTGAGCAGCCAACCGTTTATGGTTGTAGGGGATGGGCCATTTATAGCCACTAGGCAACCCGACCTGATTTGTCCGAAATGACCCTTGGTCACTAAGGAACTAACACGTGTTCCAACGGTCAGATTTCAAACACACACGGCAACTTTACTTGAGCTACAAGCAAAGCTGACTTATCCAACTCTGGACAAGATTTGCTCTCATAGTCTTCACTCGAAGACATAGGATTTTGGTTAAGCATCACTTCAGTCATTCTGACTGGTTCTCTTGGACCCCACTTAACAGTACGGTGGTTCTTATGACTCAACAAGGAAAAACACAGAACGACGAAACTACTAAGTCTTCGTGCTCCATAGTCTTCACGAGATGTCTTCTCTTGTCATAGTCTTCAATGTGAATGTCTTCACATACCACCCTTGACTTCAATGTCTTCATACATTTTTAGGGGTCATCTCTGGTAGGAAAACCGAATCAATGAGGGACTTCTACCTGTGTTATCCTGCAATTCTCACAAACACATTAGTCCCTCAACCAGGTTTGTCGTCAATACTCCAAAACCAACTAGGGGTGGCACTAGATGCACTTACACTTGGTGATCTCAGTAGCGCCGAGAGCTTGAAGCTCATTTGTGATGTCTGTGAGGCGATCAAACGTGAGTTGAACATTCTCATTGTCGTTTCTCTTGAAGCGGTTGAAGAGGTTGCGAAGGATACTGATCCTTTGATCTCTCTGGGTTGAGACGCCTTTGTTGACCTTGGAGAGCCAGTCCCAGACTAGCTTCGACGTTTCTAGAGCACTCACACGGCCATACTGTCCTTTGGTCAGATGACCACAGATGATGTTCTTGGCGGTAGAATCCAGTTGAACCAACTTCTTGACATCAGTAGGGGTGACACCTTCACCTGTCTTGGGAACGCCATTATTGACGACATACCAGAGGTCGACATTAATGGCTTCAAGATGCATGCGCATCTTATTCTTCCAGTAGGGATATTCAGTTCCATCGAAGACGGGGCACGCAGCGGAGACTTTGATTATCCCTGCAGTCGACATAGCTAAAACTCCAGGTGCTTAAACCGAATCACACAGAATAAGGGAGTACCTTGCTCTGATACCAATTGAAAGTGCTAGTTATCGATTAGAGGGGGGTGAATAGGCGATTTTTATGAAAGTCTTCAAAACATGGAAGTTTCGAAGACAAACAATGGAAACGAACCTATTAACATGCAGCGGAAGGTAGACTGCACTAGGCCAGCCATAGTCAAGTATTTAATGAAGTGAAAGCACGAAGACTAATAGCAGCTATGCAGTATGGATCAGGATGGAAGATAGTATGAAGCCAATCAGAACAAACATTCACAAAGTGAAGACAAACAGATAATGCAAGCAGGCAATGACTTCACAAGGACCAACTGTAAATAAAGAGAAGGGAAGGATAGAACCAGTTGCTTAATGAAGACGAGGGATTTGTTGGACCAGTTCCAGTTGCTGTGACAACTGTACGTCTGGTTAGGGAGGCTGAGATTTAACTCAAAAGTTCGTGTCTTCACCTTATTCCCCTTGAGCTAAGGACACACAGTCCTCTCCCAATCACTCGGGTAAGTCTTCAAGGTAGACTTCCAAACCTTCACAGACTTCATTCACCGGCGATCCACAATGACTTTTGGATGCTCAGAACGCGATGCCTAACCGGCTAGAGGATTCACAGTCCTCAAGTGTAACAAGTCTTCAGATCACACAGACAGGAAGACTTCAGTGATACCTAACACTCTTTGGCTCTTGGTGTTTAGGGTTTTGTCCTCGCAAGGATTTCTCTCTCAAAGGCTTCAAAGGTGGGTTGCTCTCAAATGACAAAAGCCGTGCACTAACTCTGAGCAGCCACCAATTTATGGTGTAGGGGGTGGGCTATTTATAGCCACTAGGCAACCCGACCTGATTTGTTCGAAATGACCCCGAGTCACTAAGGAACTGACACATGTTCCAACGGACAGATTTCAAACACACATGACAGCTTGACTTGGGCTACAAGTAAATCTGACTTATCCAACTCTGGATAAGATTTGCTCTCATTGTCTTCGCTCGAAGACTTAGGATTTGGTTGAGCATCACTTTAGTCATTCTGACTATGTTCACTTGGACCCCACTTAACAGTACGGTGGTTCCTATGACTCAACAAAGAAGAAAATGAAACTACGAAACAACTATGTCTTCGTGCTCCAAAGACTTCATGCGATATCTTCTCATGTCATAGTCTTCAATGTGAATATCTTCACATACCACCATTATCTTCAATGTCTTCACACATTTTTAGGGGTCATCTCCGTAGGTAAACAGAATTAATGAGGGACTACCACCTGTGTTATCCTGCAATTCTCACAAACACATTAGTCCCTTAACCAGGTTTGTCGTCAATACTCCAAAACCAATTAGGGGTGGCACTAGATGCACTTACATTATTTTTAGTAGTCTCTGAGGTGTGAAATTCAAGTTTTATTTTGCTTGTGCAATTGAAAATAAATGCTGGCAGAGATATTAAAATTCAAACCTGGCTTATTTTTCTCAATATGGGTTCAGAAGGAAATTGTCATTGAGCTTCTATCTAAAGGTGTGTCAGATTAATAGGTTGTTGTCATAACTCTTGATTTTGAGTAATGCAAAGCAATGTCATCGGTACATCTTGGGTTGTCGTTCTTCCAGAGCGAAGGATTTCCCCCCTAGATTTTGCTATGAAATAATGCTTGTATAACGCCTTGATCTCTTGGCTATACCATGCTTTCTTGACAATACTATACTTGCAGAAGAATGATGCTTCTATAGAATGCCACAATGAGTTCTGGAAGCTCTTTTAATTTTGTGTTCACTATGGACGAATGAACCATATAATTTGTCAATTTGATCAGTACTTGCTGACTACTTGCTTTCATGTTGCAATCTCAGTTTTAGGCACTTCATAGCCATAGAATAATTTTGAATTGTTATGCTCAGTACACCAAATGGTGTTCCTAGGTAATGCACTGTTTGCAACTAAGATTTGTCTTTAAGCACCAAGGCGTAGTAGTATGCATTGAAATAAATGGGTCATTTCTATCTTTCTGGTGCTCGTAATAGACTTTTTCATTTTGGATTTGTATGCTTGAAATTTGATTATTTCTACCAGCTGAGAATGGAAATGAAATGTACCGCAGACACTTTTTCATTAGATTTCAGCAGCCTCAATGGCTGATGGCAGCAACCTCATGGGCCACACATCCCCTTCCTTAATTGCATGCCCTCACAAAATGGATGGGGATTGGGTTCTTTGGTTGTCGCCGCCGGACTCAGTGAAGGACGAAAAATCGAGATGATCCAGTGGAGAATAGATGCCACGGGCTGAAGAAAGGAGGCGGCGGTTTCAGAGCACACACCTTGAAGCGGAGAGGCGGCAGGGGAGTGGGTTTGGATGGCAGAGGGAGCGAGACGAGGCAACATCAGATGGGAGGCATGGTCAAAAGCGGCGCCATAGGAGCAATCGTGCGTGTGTGGGGGGCATACCAGGGAGAAGGAAATGGGTGATCGGTTTTCCAGGGCTTTTTCCTTGCATCGGGAAATGGGTTCGGTTGAAAAACGATGAGGTGGGGAGGTCACGCGAAGGGTGGAGACGTGGGTACCATATAACGTACCAACTGTGCTTTAATAGTAGAGATTAAGATGTTGATATTTTATTCATTTTCTACTTAGCTGAACATTCTTTGAAGAAAAAAAACTATGAAACTTGTAATGTATCATGGTCGCAATTTGTGAAGTAGAACTAACTATCCTTTGACCAAATACTCTTTGATCATTCATCAATTTTTATGTATTTGTCGCCTGTGACAACAAATATGGAATACATGTCTGCATTCTTGAAAGAACAACATGCTATTCTGATTACGTGCAACTTTTCTGATAAAAAATAGTCGTTACTCAGGAATCTGGATCAAATAACTATGCACTATAGGCACTAATATGGTTACCTTTGAATGAGTTTGTTAATGTGTTTTACTGTGATGTTTCATATGTTCATTAGAAAAAATAAAGGCTTATTTGCTTGCATGTGCTTTCTCATGTTTGTTTGTTTGTTTGTTTGTTTTGTCTTCTGGTTGTTCCTTTTCTATAATTGTCACATAAAGTGAACCGAAGCTCATATTCTATATTTTTGTTGTGTAGATACCCGCGAGCCCGCTGTTGAACTCGCTGAAAATGGAGATAGACATGAATTTAACGGTTCTCATACATTTAAATCTCAGTGAATTCATACCAGTTTCTATTTGGAACTGAGATAACTAGGAATCATTTCCTTCATGATACTGGTTGTATGAGCTTTTTTTCCTTCGGTGTAGGCCAATATTGTACAAAGTTATTTCCTAAAATTATATTCGAAGGTGTCTTCTATGAGAGTAACCATCTCAATCTTTTTTCTATATTTGTCACAAGGTTCTTGTGCTGAAGTGGTTTTTTTGGTCAATATGTTTTCTTCTGAATATTTCAAGAATGAATATTTCAATATGTTATAAGTGAAAAATTATGTAGTGACAAATGTTTGGGAATCATAGTGGCGAAAAGGTGCAATGCAGGAAGAGAAACTTTAGTGATTATTGTAACGTGCTTGTGGCATTTTTCGTCTTCTGCCCGTAGCAATGCACAGGCATTCTACTAGTGTCATTAGATTTTCAGTCTTGTTCTTTCGGGTTTGAATTTATAAACTCCAATATCGAGCGCCTCGCTAAGTACGCGCTTAGCCTTTTCAGTAGGTGTAGGTCTCCATGTTTTAGCTTCTTCAACCTCCCGATTCAAATTGTATTCGTCACAAGATTGTTGAACAATAAATAAAGCATGTGTTTAGCTAAAAAACACTTAAAAATGTCACTTGTCGGCTGTTGTTGTCCAAAAAACTACTATAGAAAACATTGTCTAACAGATATTTTTTTCCGGATATATCTAACACACACCCATTTCTCAAAAAAGACTTTCGTCTCGCTTTATATATAAAGCAACACAAAAAAATACACGACGGAGTGATACACAATGTGATGAGGAGGCCCCAATACAAAGCAAATTCAAAGATACAATATAAACCTAGAACAAGCTAACACCTCTCCGAGCTTCACAACAACATCCCTAAGAGGGTGACAACGCAAAGCGTCGCCATTGCCAAGTCCGAGCAGACAAAGATTTTTACCCGGAGCCCTGACATAAGAAGACCCACAACGACGACTTCAAGTAACCTTTTAAGAGCATGGCCAATGCATAACCCTAAACCTACTCCCCGACAAGTTAGTACATAGACCAGCTACCCTCGGATGTCATTGTGGATCAAAACTTTTTTTTAGCAAAAAGTCTAAGGGCAGCTCCAACGCTAATCCTTAAAATGGACCGCGCACTGGTTAGACTAGTCTGCAGACATGGATGCGGGAATCGACTGTCAACCACATCTTCTAAACGTCCGCCTAGGTCTGGCCAATTTGAATTTCAAATGCATATCGACTGATTTCTTGTATTCTCTGTAAGATCAATACTTTTACTTTGAAAAAGCAACAACTTTACTTTTGAAGTTACGTTCACTTTGGAGCGGCGTGAATGCGCGCCAACCGCTTTGCGCGATAATGGTTTTTCGGACGAAGAGGGTTTAGGGTGGGACTATGGTGTCGAATGCGTGAGTGGCAGCGGTTTGTACACCCCAAAATCTCTCTTTATTTTGTATTTGGTTTGCGGAAAAACGAACGTCGCATCGCTCCACGAACCGATGAGGTACGGTGTTACAGTTAGATAATAAAACACGTCCCGGGTCGCGAGCGATTTGAGGGTAAGCATTGGAGATGCCTAATTATTCTCCACCGTCCGATCATTGAGATTCGCAGTCTCCAATGCTAGAGAAACCAAACTTTCCAACCAAACGGCAGACCAACCAAACCCCCGTCTTCTCCACCGCGCCGTCTCCCTCCTCCAACCCCCCCACCTACCACCACTCTCCTCCTCCCTCCCCCACTCCAGTCTCATAAATCCCGGACCCCACGCGAATCTCCCCGCACCCGCGGCGAATCCACGAGGGGGAGCGACCCGCCGCCCGATTATGGAGTTCCTGCAGGGGCAGAGCACGGAGACCACGGTGGCCGTCGCGGTCGCCGTCGTCGCCGTGGCCGCCGGCGCCGGATTCCTCCTCCTCCGCAGCAAGAAGCCCAAGGGTACGCGCGCTCGAGTCCGTACGGATAGATAGACACTTTCGCGCGCGTGTTCGAGCTCTGGTGCGTGGGTTTCTGTGGATCGAGGATGCTTTGCTGATGGCTAGGGGAGTGGATCTCCTGAAAGAGATGCCGCGGACGCGGATGCCATTTACTTAGGTTGTTTGCTACAGATAATATTGATATATTTGAATCGACAGTGACTTCATGTTCACTCTTCATCCAAAGTTTCAGCATGACTTGAATATTTAGTTCGCATGCTTTTCTGCACCTGCAGATTCTAGGGGATTTTTAAACTGTTTATGTGATTCATTTTCACACTTGCTACCCTCTGAACAAAATTATTTGCTCTATTTAAAGCAAGATTACTGCTTTTGAAGTTTGTGTCTAATATTAATATTAATGGATGTGCTATGGTCTGTAGGCTGCTTGGATGCTGAGAATTTCAAAGAGTTTAAACTCGTGCAGAAAAGACAGATCAGTCATAACGTGGCCAAGTTCAAATTTGCTCTCCCGACACCTACTTCTGTGTTGGGCCTTCCAATTGGCCAACATATAAGCTGCAGGTTTGAACATAGTGCTCATGCCCTGGTCTACAGTTATGATGTTGAGTTGAATGTTCATTCTTTTTGGTTCATGGAGTCAGTCAAATATTCTTAATCTGTTGTTTTCTGTGTTATGTCAACTGCCGCAGAGGGCAGGATGCTACTGGTGAGGAAGTAATCAAGCCTTATACTCCGACAACACTGGATTCTGATATTGGATACTTTGAGCTTGTTATAAAGGTAACTTGCTGTAAACATGTCCCATTTATTTTGCTTTAGTATTATTTTGTCTCATTATCTCTATTTGCGATATCAATCTATTCCTCTATCTGTGTATAGTGTTGTGAATTCAGAATTCACCCTTTTTTTTACAATTTTTCTTTGTCATTATACAGATGTATCCCCAAGGAAGAATGTCCCATCATTTTCGTGAGATGAAAGTTGGTGACTACATGTCTGTGAAGGGACCAAAGGTATGTCTATCTTTTTATTGTAAGTAGCTCTTGATCGTTGCATACCGAATCTCCTGGATTTGGCCATTTTCGTGGTCTTTTCTTCTGGATTTTATCTTTGTTGTATCTTTAAATTCCTTGAAACATAAACAACACCATATGGATCATAATTTTGCTAACAGAAATGTGTAAATTCACAATTCCATGCATGTTGATATTTCAAATCAGAGGTTAAATGCGTTTGTCTCTAATGCAGGGCCGTTTCAAGTACCAGCCTGGGCAAGTGAGAGCATTTGGAATGATAGCTGGAGGATCAGGCATTACACCAATGTTCCAAGTAATAAGTGATCCAAAGTTCTTTCATTGCAGTTAATACTTGAAACATTCTGCTAGTACTGAGCAATGCATCTTGCTATCTTATCCTAGGTCACAAGGGCAATTCTTGAGAACCCAAGCGACAATACAAAAATTCACTTGATCTACGCTAATGTCACATATGACGACATTCTTCTGCTGGTATGCTTTTCTTGTCAAATTTGCTGCAGTTCTTCACTGGCACTTTATCTGACTATCATTCCAAATTTGTTCTATTTTTGATACATAGAGCAGAAACATATCATAAGATCAACCATTGTGAATTGTATTTCATACACGCCTTTCCCATAAGGATTTTTCTTCCACAATGTGCCAACAACCCTGTTTCTTATTAGTGATAAATATTTACTACTCCCTCCGATCCATATTTACTACAAAGCTGTACTAAAGCGGCGACAAGTAATATGGGTCAGAGGGAGTAAGTGATAAACACTAGCCAATAGTATATTTTATTTTGTTTATTTTGTTCTGTTATACCATTTCTTTACTGGTTAGACCTGTACAAGAAAATGACAGGTTGGCCTAATACTTAGTGATTGCTTTTGGGAAGCTCGTTAGGCTTACAGTACGATTCCTTCATGGTGAATGGAGTTTGCTATGTTACCAGTATGGTATTATGCTTTGAGTCCTGATGTTCACTTCTTTCTTCGATCCATGCAGGAAGAACTGGACAATATGGCTAAAAACTATCCTGATCGCTTCAAGATCTACTATGTCCTGAATCAGGTGTATATTCTGTCCTGAACTTTGAATGCTTTGTCCTGTGACCTGTTATAAACTGCATGGCTGACCCTTTATGTGTAACTAGTCTTGACTGATATGAGTATTGCAATCCTCACTGAATCCTCGAATGATAACTTTCATGCACTATATGATTACTGCAATCCTCACTGAATCCTCATGTAACACAATATATCACGCTGAGGAACGTTCCTCGTACGCACCTTACTCTATAGCCATTGTTTTCCGTGTGCAGCCACCTGAAGTCTGGGATGGTGGTGTTGGGTTTGTGTCAAAGGAAATGATCCAAGCTCACTGCCCAGCGCCTGCCGCCGACATTCAGGTAATCTCGAGACTTCGGTGAACGTTGAAACCAGCATTTCTTTGTGAAACCTTCAAAATGTATTTCATCTGACGAACAAGACACTGATGCGACGCTCTTTGCCTTGTTTCAGGTATTGAGATGCGGGCCTCCTCCGATGAACAAAGCCATGGCTGCAAACCTGGATGACCTTGGCTACACCAAGGAGATGCAGTTCCAGTTCTAGGTTTCGACGGTGGAAGCTTTACCAAAATAACGGGTCGCATGACCATTCTTAGTATTTTTTTCAGTTTGACATGGGCTGATTGACGCCATTTAGCTCGTGTAGACACACTCCACAGTCCATGAAGTGGCAGTTATACCGTGATGCTGCACGTTGATGCGTGTCCAGTGTTACTTGCGTCCGTAACGCTATTTGCCGAGTATAGGAGACAACAGCTTATCAGCATGCCAGAAATAAGTTTCTTTTTTACATGAAACCACTGCGATTTCATTCACCCTTGGCTAAAGCATCGCTCACCACCGAATGACCGACGAGTGTCTGGCCATGTCTCCCTATTGGCACCAAAACAAAACACACACCGAATTAAAGTTTAAACTCACAAAGGTACTTCATTTTCCACGGCAATACATTAAGCTACATGTGTGAAAACGCTCTGTTTTTCTGGAAGTACTGCTTGTTACAAATCCGAGTACACATTACAATTACAGTACAACGGATCTAGTAAGTTATTGCACACAAGGACCAGACCTGAAAGTTACCAGCCGCTCAGATTGGAGAACACCATACATTCAAAAAATTTGTACCAACAGACGATTTTTTCTACAGATCTTCCACGTTAATCCCTCCACTAATCCCTTTTCCGAACATCGCTGTGGGCCTCCTCCCCTCTAATAACCCGATGTTGCAAAACTCCCATGTGGTAGCAGGTGTAGCATATTCAGGAACGGAGGAAGAAGTGTTTCATAATTCAGAATTTCGTACCCATGCATACAGCGTCCGCGCTATTTCTGGCTGTCCGTAGATGCAAAGCCTGTGGCAGCCAGCAAACCACAGCAGATGCCTTTCCCGCAAAATAATAAATAAAATAAAATGAAAACCAGCTGCTGTCCGGTGTCCGCACAGCGAATTCGCCTGCTTATTTATGAGCAAAGTGCGAATCCGGGACAGCAAATCAGCCGTCTTTTTCTCCTCGGCCCCGTGCGCGTGTACGTACTCCTGCGTACGTCCCCGTACCGTGCCGTGCGTCTGCGCTCCTCTCTCTCCACATGGGGTGCCGGGGGCACCAGCGAGGACAGCATGCTGCCGTACACTACAGCCCGCAACGCACACTGTCTGAATAAACAAATGGACACCAATAAGCTCAGCATACAGTAATGCCTGTACACACTACACACACACACAAAGAAAAAACGAGCCTCGATCTCGTCTTTTCCACGTATGGGAACCCATACGTAGAAGAAAACATGTAGCCGATGATGCTCTGGAAAACGATAACGTGCTGAACAACGTTGCCATCTCAAACTCGGTGTAATTATGAAGAATTATCGAGCAAGCATACTACGAGACTCTCCTTTGGTTATCCCCTGGATCCGATCTCTCGTGCACAGAAATAAAATCACTGCCATCATCACCTTAAAACAAATGCGCGCGCATCATGGAGCCCCACTAATTCTCGATGCATCGAGAGGTCGTCGCTGTCTTAATAATGTAACGTAATGGAGATGACGATCCATCGACCCTAACCCGTAGGTAGATCATAGCCTCACCCTGACCCAAATCATACCGATTGCAAATTGCATTGCATGGCCACATTCCCCTACCATATGTGCACTTTCATTACCCCTGGAGTGATGGTGATATACATCAATTGCTGACAAAAACATCCACATCCGATGCAATCATGGCCCTACTTAATAAACTGTTAAAAAAAACTTAAACTGTTACTCCAGAGCTACTCCCTCCGTTCGGAAATATTTGTCCTAGAAATGGTTGTATCTAGACTTATTTTAGTTATAGATACATCCATTTTTAACCATTTGTAAGACAGGTATTTCCGGACGGAGGGAGTACTAGAGAAGAATTAGTTACCACAAACTCGTATGGCTAATTTTAACGGGAGGCTAAAAGAGTTATATTTGTCTTGCCTAGTCTCGTGGACAGTTTTAAATAAATGATAAATTAACGTGTTTGATGTCATTTTGCTGGCATCCTTAGGTCACATAAGTGGTGGCTGAAGACGCTAGTATTGTGGAGAGACAAGGGTGCACGATCTGTCCACCTCTAGTTAGCATCTAATTCAGATTCTAATAAGCGATGTGGACACATGGCTAGCCTTAATGTGCAAGGTTACCATAATTGACCTTTTATACATCACTACCGTTCTAATTTCTTTTTGTCGCTGTCAGTTGATGCCACCTATTCCCATCGAGCGTGCGAGCAAAAGGTCGTGGCGCGAGGATTGCCATGTAATATAGATGATGTTTGTTGAAAATACACTTCGATAAGCTAAGGACCATGAGATGGTGGTGATGTGCAGCAATCGAACCAATCAAGGCTAATTAGTGCTGAACAGTGCAAAAATGGACCAGATACATCGTCGTCACGCCCCACGCCGTGTCCTCCTAGTATGGGGCTCATCTACGCGCCTTGTGGTGTGCACGCAGCTAATCATGAATGTGACGGCTTATTATTCAAAAAAAAAATGTGACAATTTATTCTTCATATTGCGACATAATTGGCTCAAAGTGTCGCTTTCCCCCTCGCCATGAGAGCGATTTATTATCATGTGAGTTTATTCCTAAGTTTATTTTGAGATGTGAGCCTAAATCTTCTATGTGTATATCGTCCTGATGCTTTGGCAATTAATCAATAAAAAATGCTTCTTTTTTGGGTTAATTTGATAAATGCCACTTCAAATCTGGTGATTCCGAGAAATGCCACTGCAATTTTCAAACTTGGAAAATGCCATTTCATGCCATTTTCAGTGGCATTTTTCAAAGTCTGCAGCGGCGTTTTTTCAAAGTTTGCAAAAAAAAGTTTTTTTTCGAAGTTTGAAAATAGCAGTGGCATTTTTATGAATCACCATAATTGAAGTGGTATTTACCTAATTAACCAATAAAAAGTACTTCGATTTGTGAATAAGATAAAATAAGCAGTAGGTAAAACTCGGTTTGTTCCAGAAAAGAAAAGAAAAAAAAATTCACCCCTCGACCTTTGACATGGTCCACATTTGAACCCTAGACCGGGGTATTGAGCCTTTTCCGAGTCGCTCTTCAGAACCAGTCCTCCCAAGTCCCAAGCCTCATCCTATATGGCACCAAAGTACTTGAGCACAAACACAATCGTTTGACATTGGTGTGCCTTTTCTTTTCTCTTTCTGGTTTGTGATTTGTGAGGAACCACCACCAGGAAATGGAGGGAATGATTCAACCAAAAGCCAGCCATGAGCCATGGCCGGGCAAAGAAAGTCTCAGACACGGAACCAACGACGCACCACATAAAATAAGCTTCCCCTTTTGTCCTTGCGTCCGCCGTTGACCGGCAGCAGACAGGGAGAGGTTCCCAGCCCAACTAACCAACCCAAACCGCCTCCACCACCAGCACCACCACCTTCCCTCCGCCGCGCGCCAAAATCCAATCAATCCCGCCGCACGTGCGCCGCTCAAGCTCCTCCTCATTCCCTCCCATGGTCCACCCCCACCCCCACCACCGCCGTGCTCATGCCGCGTCGTGCCGCCTGTAAACAAACGCCGCGGAGGGGGAGGTGAATTCTTTTTTTCTCGGGTAGGAGGACGGCGCCGCTGCCGCTGCTGCGCACAGTAGTACGGGACAGTTGTCCGGGGAGAATAGTTTAATTCTCCGGGCCGGGTGGGGGTGGGGTGGGGGGTGCGGGGCCGGCCTAGGTAATGGCCGCCGTGCCCTCCTCGACCGTGCGCCTCCCGCACCTGCAGACCCCGCCCCGGCTTCCAGGGGTCGTCGTCTCCGCGCCCGCGCCGCCGCTCCTCTTCCCTTCCCCCCTATCCGCCTCGCCTTTCTTGTCGCGGCCTTCCCGGTGGTTAGGGGGAGGAGTCGTTGGGCTGGCCCCTTCTTGGCTAATTTAGGAGGAGGGCCCTGCGCCTCTGGTGGGGGAGGAGGGATCGAGTCCACGGCTCTCCCGGGCGGCGCTGCGGTGGCCGGATTTGCTGGTGCCGGCGAAACTGCTGCCGATTCGGTGGGTTCCTGCTTCGCCTCCGCACTGCTGTGATTTCTGTTTCATTTCGTGCTGTTCTGTCTCCTGTTCATCCCTGCCTCTGTTCCGAGCTGTAATGTGCAGTGGATTCTCAAGATCCCGTGTGTCAGATACAGATAGGTAGGCTACTTTTTGGAAAGAGCATGCTCTGTGGATGTGGGGGCTGTTTTTGATGTGAAAGGTTTCTGTTTATTCTGGCTTGGGCCATACATCAGTTCTTCAGGTCTAGAGTGTGGGGATTTGAATTTGAATTTGAACAACAATTTAGATCCAGGAGGTTCTTTTGGGGTGTAAATATTCTCCTTCATTCCCTTTTTATTTTCTGGGACAAGTGCATGCACATGCTTTCTTTCCCCTATTTATTTGTGCTGATGTCGGAGTTATCCCCCTGTTCATCTAATTAGTATTTCCTTGCAATGAACCGCGCACTCTTTAATTTCTACCCAATAATGTGGTCAGATTTGGGCCTGGAATAATAAGCTTCGGTTGTTTTCGGCGGACTTCAAAGCGAATGGCGTTTCCAGATGATGAAAAGATGAAGGTATGTGTCTCTTGTTTCACCCCATTTTGCTCCTCTTTCTTAGTTTCAGAGATACATCATTGACTGAAGTATTTGGATTTACATCATTGTGCTCTAGGGCTGTCGTCCAAAGATATTCGGGGCGAAAGATAAGAAAGCCGCGAAGAAGACAGACCGTCCAAGCTCCTCTGCTGGTAGTTAATCTTAATTCTTTTGGAAGCTGAATAACTGAGTCACTGTCTTGTAGTAATAAATAGATGAGCAAAATTTTATCAAAATTTAGCTCATCTGGGTTCTTTTTTTTTTGTTAAGTTGGTTGTCAGTTCATTAAGTCCATTGAGGCTCTGTCAACTTCATATAATCAGTGCTATGAAGAAGCAGCCAGTTCAACGGAATATGCTAGAATTCATGTGTTTAACATTCAAGAATTACACAATTTGACATTTTGTATCTAATTCGGTACAATGTTAGTAGGATTTCGTGATGATACCGTTCCATGTTCTCTTGTCATCTGCAGTTAAGTCTGCACCAAGCTCCTCCAAGGCGCAATCTTCTTCCCCATTCAGACCACTTTCAGGTAGCTTTCTATCTGACACTTTGCTGCACTGGATCACTCTTTCGATGCTGCTGGTTTTATTTGACTGTCTTATTCTTGTGTTTCTTTGGACTAATTGGAAGCAGAAGTTCGGAGCATGCGCGAAGTTCGGAGCATGCGTCTGAGCCATTTTCTAGCCCGTTCTCCAAGTGTCATAAAAACTGAATCTTTTAGGTCAGGTCAAACAGCCTAACTTGCATTTTCAGTTATGATTCACTCTCTAGTTGGAAATGATATTGGTCTCTTGAATTTTATTTAAATTCACTCATTATACAGGGTATTTATTTCTACATGGAACGTTGGAGGAAACACACCTACCGCTGAGTTGAATCTGGACGACTTCATTCCTGCAGATGACCACTCAGATATTTATGTTTTAGGGTATGTAATCCATCTGTTTCTCGCAGTTCTGAAATGTACGCCTGTCAATACTAGTAGTTGCAGACTTGCGGTCCCGAAAATTCATAGAAGAATACGCAGTGATCGACTTACATACTTTCTGTACATTTCACTCCCCCTATTCATAAACTCATACTAAATGTAAATTAATAAAAAACAGTATGTTATGCTTTCCTTTTTTTTTTGTTTCTTACAGTCCTTTGGGTGTTATTGACATTCTGGCATTTAATCTTTATCACAATAAGCTGTATTTTCCTTGGAGTTAAATTGGCTTGTTTCAGTGAACAGACAACATTCTTACGTCTTTTTTCTATCGTTCACACAGTTTTCAGGAAATTGTCCCTCTCAATGCTGGTAATGTGCTTGTGATCGAAGACAACGAACCAGCTGCAAGATGGCTTGCTCTTATAAACCGCACGCTAAACAGAACAGTTGACGGGGATGCTGATATCTTCTGTCACAAGCCATCTCTATCCCTTGATTCAACCTCTTCTCGATCTTCATCAAACCTTGACGCTTCTTTCTCCAACCGCTCTGGTTCTGCAATCTTCCAGTCCTCCTTAAAATCTATCAGGAAGCCTTACATGCCAACTCAGAGAAAACTGCTCAAAATCTGCAACTGCTCAGTCGAAATGCCCAGGAAATCCTACAAAGATGCTTGCTTTGGATGCCCACAAGCATACATTAATGAGACCGACTCTTCGGAAGAAGATGAAGTTGATGCCAGATCAAATAATGCTTCTGGTTATGTGGTTGATGGAGTGATTTCGTCTGCTTCTGCCTCTAGTGATCAGCTAAAATATAACCTCGTATCTTGCAAACGAATGGTTGGTATTTTTGTTACAGTATGGGCAAAGAAAGAACTAGTGCCACATATCGGTCATGTGAGGACATCATGTGTAGGCCGTGGAGTAATGGGTTATCTTGGAAACAAGGTTAGAACTGAATCTGTATTCAAGTAATTCCTTTTGATTATGCAAGGTGTAGCATGGCCTAAATTTTTATGGAACTAAAGATGCGAGATAAAATGTTATGATAGTCGCAAAGACATTAACAAAGACAATTATGTAGTACTATGCTCATGCTCTGTTTCTCGTATCATGTTCTTTATCGGATTCAACATTTGGCTACAACAATAACAACTCCGCCAAAAAAACAGAACTGAAAAAAACTCTGAAGCATCCTAAATGGTAGATCCCTTAATTCTTTTATGCCTTGCACTTACTTTTTGGCTTCAGGGATGTATATCAGTGAGCATGACACTGCACCAGACAAGCTTTTGTTTCATCTGTAGCCATTTGGCTTCAGGTGAGAAAGAAGGCGACGAGTTGCGGCGCAACTCAGATGTTTTAGAGATACTGAGGGCCACGCAGTTTCCAAGAATTTGCAGAAGAGCTGGGCAAAGAATCCCTGAAAAAATTATTGACCATGAGTAAGATACTAATGCTACAATTATTTTAAAGCTTTTATTTATCATGCTGTTATCTGATTATTGTGCTATTTATTTTAGCCGGGTGATATGGTTGGGGGATCTGAACTACCGTATTTCCTTGAGCTATGAAGATACCAAGAAACTTCTGACTGAAAATAACTGGGATGCCCTTTTTCAAAAGGATCAAGTAAGCACCTAAAAAAATGGCGCCCATTTTTTTGTAATTAGTTGAGCGCAACTCAATTTCCCCAACGAGGAACTAAACAATTAAAGTAATGGAATGAGAGAAGACTTGACTTTGTAGAATTTTCATTTTCAGCTTAACACTGAGCGCGATTCTGGAAGGGTATTCAGGGGCTGGAGCGAAGAGAAGATATATTTTGCCCCCACATACAAGTACACTTTTAACTCAGATTCTTATTCTGGAGAAACTGCAACCTCAAAGAAAAAGAGGAGAACCCCAGCCTGGTATTTATCTTGTTCATATTAATTCGTTTTATCTTACAAATAACTCCTACTTTAGAAGCTATCATAACCATTAGTAGTATTAATAATTAGTTATGACGGTATGATCACAAATTATATATATATATATATACCTGTGTACGACTTCAATAATCATGCATGCCCATCTTTGTGTGCCAGAAGAAGCTTAGACATAGTTTGTTCTCTTGAGATGAAACCAGGTATATTAGCTCAAGCATATTGGTTAAAGTTGCGGAAGCAAAAACAATAGAACTATTCACATCATCAGATAACTCACAAAGAGGATGTTTAAAAAATCCCAGTCTACATTTCAGTTGATGTATCTTTTTGTCTTGCAATTTAAGGCCTAACTATACAATGAATTATTAATGAGTTATCAGTTCGTGTAAGCTAAGCAGTTCAACTTGTTCAGGTGTGATAGAATACTATGGCATGGAGATGGGATTGCGCAGTCATCCTACTTCCGTGGGGAGTCTAAATTTTCTGACCATCGTCCTGTCTGTGGATCATTCACTGTGGAAGTGTATTTGCTGGACGGCAAATCAAAGAGGCGCACATCTAACACTAATATTAGAATTGGTGCTGAAGAGCTCTTACCGACGAGTAAGAATAAGGTTACCAAAGGTGTGCACCTTCTTTCTTTTCAGTTAATCTCTGCAAAATAAATCGCGCCTACGAAAGTTTACATAAAGCAATGGAAACTCCAGTATATGCATAGACAAGTTAATAAGTATGATCATAACACTGCAGGTGCTGGGACCAAAACCACAAAATAAATCGGCTCATGTCATGCCACTCATAGAGGAAGGTGCTGAGGAAACTTTATGCGGCTGCCGCTTGTTATCTGTTTCCAGCAAATTGTTTTCTCACAAAGAGAAAGGTGATTATTATGTTGTACAGTAAATGTAATCACATGTAGTTTTCAAATGGCAAGTGATTAGGTTATATACTTCAGAAATTCCCACGATATTCTTTTTTCTTGGTTCGGGTAGAGCAAGAAAGCCTCTGCACAGTTTTGCAAGTTGTGTCTTACAAACCACTGTAGTTGTAGATGTGTTAAGCTTGAGTTTTGTCTGGAGCAAAGTTGTACTGAAAGAAGGCATCTAATCAAATTGTACAATACATTCTTTCTTATCTTGATACACAAGATCAGTGTGATGGTCATTTCTTGTGGGTGCTATTCATATTATTGCTTTTTTTCCCTTGCCTTTTATGTTCGTGATCTCATTCAGTCAATTGCATCTGTTGCCGTTGTGTGCCTGCTGTTCTTAGCTGGTATTTGAGCAGCACTGTATTTGAGGAAAGCTTTGCTCCAATCAAACAAAGAGGGAGGGAAGGAGGGAGAGAGAGATTGATCAAACACATAGCTATTAGTATATACCCTCAGTTCCGAGGGTGAACTACTCAGCTCTCACCACGTCGTCGACCTCGACTTTCAAGTACAATTATTTCATCGAACGACCGGACGAGGCCGAGGCGCTGATTTCAAAGATCAGAAGGTTTTTAGTTAGAAAGTCGATGTTCAACTCAAGGCTACCACTATAATATCAAGATTTGATGCAGACATTTATAACTCTAAATAAAAACTCCACGGGGCCAGCGGAACACGACATCTCTGTGCGCACGTTTGGCGGTCGGTGCCCCCGCATGATTTCGCCGGGCGTGCGCGCACGTTTCTTCGCTGCGTGACGGCCGTTGGATCGTCGGATTCTGCCACGTGAGCGGCGGGGATCTCTCCCGCCTCGCAGTCCAGTCCCCCGCTCCCTCCATTCCCCTGAAGCGTGGCCACTGGCGACCACTCCCAGGCTCCACCTCGCCGCCACCGCCGCCGCGGCGTCTTCTCCTCCGCCTCCCCGCCTCCATTGGTCGCCGGCGTCGGCTAGACAGAGAGGGAGAGGGTCGGTTTAACTGCGATGGCGCGGGCTCCCCTTACCGGCCCCGCTCTGTCCCTCATCTCCGTCATCCTCCTCCTCGTCGGCCGCCGCGGCGCTGCCGGGGGCGGCGGCGGCGGTGGCGGCAGGGGCAGCTCCGTGTACCCGGCCCCCGTCGTCTACCCGCACCACTCCAGGCAGATCTCTTGGTATCCCAGGTCAGCTGATTTTTCCACTGCCCCTGTCCTCGCCTTGCTTCATCTCGCCTCCGATCTCGATTTGGGCGGGCTCGTCGAACCGGGCGACTGACATGTGCTTCATGGCCTGCGCAGGGCCTTCCTCTACCCGCACTTCCTCACCGACGACGAGGCCAACCACCTAGTCTCCCTCGTCAGTGCTTCTTCCGCTGCTCCCAGTCCCCATTGAAACTCAGAGAGCTATTGCTGTGGGGCTGTGTCTGATTCTGGGGTTCTCCTGCTTGTTTAGGCCAGGGCGGAGCTCAAGAGGTCGGCGGTCGCCGATGACACGTCCGGCAAGAGCAAGCTCAGCGAGGTCCGCACCAGCTCCGGCACCTTCATCGGCAAGGGCCAGGTCGGCCATTTGCTTTTCAGCTCATAGGCATTATCTTAGAAAAGAAAATTCCATGGATTGATCATCTCTCTTGCATGTTTCATCTGAAATTTGAGCTCAGCATCTTATGTAGTACTACAATTTTCATGTTCCATAGCAATTACTCATATGTCATATGTACTCTCTTATAGGGCACTGTCTATATATGTACTCTTCATGTTCTTTTATTTCTCAAGGGAACAATATCTTGTTTATTTAGTGACTAGCCATAGCTGGGGTCCAGGAGTACAGTACAGTTCAGGTATTTTCTTCTGATGATCAATTTTTTCATCCGATGATCAATCATGTCCAAACTTGTAGGATCCAATTGTTGCTGGTATAGAGGATAAAATTGCCGCATGGACATTTCTTCCAAAAGGTTGTGAGACAATAACATTGCACTTTTCTATTCATGCATTTCGGGGGTGCTTATTATTGCAGTTGTAGAGAATAAAAATATGTTCCATTTGTGAATTGTATTTGAGTTTGATAGGGGAAGAACTTTTTTTAGCTGGTTAGAATCCAGTCCAACGGACCTAACCAAACTGTGGACAGATCTTCATAGAAACATAAAAAAAGTCCAAAAGAGGTAGAACTTTTGCCTTTCCATCAAGTTAGGAAAGGAGTTCTCTAAAAAGTTGAGACAAGAGTATGAAGTACAAATTCACTTCACACGGAGATACAAGTGCATCTAGCAGCTCAAGGTGTAGAAAAAGATCTAAAACGTCATACTGTCCTAGTTACCCTACGGCGGTACATTCTACTAGTTGGCCAAATTCTATGCTCAAACTACCACAACATGTCACACACTATGTTCACCATTTCCATTTGTTTTCCTAATTGTATTTTGTGCTTTGCACAAGTTTTCAATGCAAAGGGTTAAGAGCCATGGTGTTTTATCCTCTTTCATCATGTCCACATTTGACTCGAGAACCTGTAGAACAGCTACGTGTTGTTACTTGGGCATATCATGTATCTGTTGTGGTGTCAAACACTCAAACCCAATGCACTACAACACCTTTTGCTGTTGAGCATTAGCATTAGTTTGGACTTTGAATGTCATGTCATAAAAATCCTGGGCTTGATAAAGAGGAATTTTCAGGGTTATTTATTTGCTGCACTTCTGTTTATATATTCCAATTTTATGTGTATGGTAGAAAGTTGAACTTCAAGGGTCTGAGAGTCTTACTGTTTTCAGTTTTGCTTATAAGTGTTATAAAATGACCAGAGAACGGCGAAGATATGCAAGTTCTAAGATATAAGCGCGGAGAGAAGTATGAACCGCACCATGATTTCTTCACCGACAGTGTTAACACTATCCGTGGTGGACATCGTGTAGCTACTGTACTTTTGTACTTGACCGACGTTGCAGAAGGAGGGGAAACTGTTTTCCCCTTAGCCAAGGTAAATTTTCTTTCTTCACAGTGGTGGTGCTCAATAAGATAGAAAATGTGTCAGATTGCTGATTTGTTGTCTGAGCCAGTCACAAGTAGCCATTACCACCGTAGTGTTCTTTTGTACTTTTATTTTTGCAATGACTCCTGTACTTATTCCTAGTTATGCCTATTCATTTGTCAAACAGGCACGTAAAGGATCACACCATAAAGATTTGTCAGAATGTGCACAGAAAGGACTTGCAGGTATAATTTTCGTGCTCTTTTCCTTTTTGGCGGTCCTAATTCCCGAGTTATCAATTAGACACCCGAAACATTTCTTGACTGACATGCACCTGTATCCATCGTTCCTTAGTGAAACCACGGAAAGGGGACGCCCTTCTGTTCTTCAACCTTCGCCCCGACGCGGAGACAGACCCGTCGAGCCTCCATGGCGGATGCGAGGTCATCAAGGGGGAGAAATGGTCTGCCACGAAATGGATCCGCGTGGCCTCGTTCGACAAGGTCTATCACATGCCAGGCAACTGCACCGACAACAGCAACAGCTGCTCGCAGTGGGCAGCGCTGGGAGAGTGCACGAAGAACCCGGCGTACATGGTGGGAACCTCGGCGCTGCCCGGTCACTGTAGAAGGAGCTGCAACGTGTGTTAGCGCTGGAATGGAATCCTTGGAACGCCGCTTGTTGCTGGAGTTGGGGTTCATGAAGGAGCAGCAATGGCGGGTCGAACTGAGCTGGTGTCCCACGAGGTTTGGTCGTCCAGATGGTACCGGTTTCTTGTTACTCCCTGATGGCAAGCTGGTTCCTGGCTACCAGTGTTTATTTATTGATGAATGTCTAGATAGTATCAGAGGACAGACCCTGTTGATTAGTGCTCGTGATTTGTGCTAGGCAGGCAGAGATGAGTTGATTGTTAGAGTTGGTCCATGACAGGTTTCATGAGCTTGTGGTGCCGTTTTGTGTGGGTAGACTGTAGGGACTGTAATCTCTTTTCGCACTCTTGTGCTATACTAGTATATATATGTAGCACGAACACGCCCTGAATTTGACTACTGTGGCACTATTACAACGAACTGAATCATCCATGTGCACAGAAGAGAATGTCGTTGGGCGCTTGCCCGTGGTGTGATGATGCTGAAGAGGAGGCGGTTTGCACGGAACTGCTGCAGATGAGGGAATTGAATGCCTCTCGTCTGGATCACGAGAGGGATTGCTGGCTGGTGATGCCTTTCATTCATTGCAACCGCAGAAAGTATCGACTACTCCAATCCTCGCAGCCGCCTTGAATTCAATTCTTCATCGCCCCCGAAATGCGGAAATGGCTACTACTGTAGCCACCTTGCGGTTGCCGCCTTGCCTGACTTGCGAGGTTGCGATCGAAGGGGGAGACTTGTGTGAGATCTATGAGATCGATTTTTTTGAAAAGAAAAACATGCTCAAAGATCCTCAAAAATTGTGTAGACACATCAACGTTTGATGTACAATCTCAAAAAGTTTCAGTTCCTAATTCAACTTACATTAATGGAAACAAAAAAAATCGAACTTGAATAATATCAAAGTGCCATTCACCCACGCTTTCACTGTTCGCATTTGAATTTGTCTTTTTTGAATCTCTAAATGCACATCGAGTTTTCAGCTGATTTCTTTTTCCGGAGTTGCAGACATACCCCACATGGGTGTACTCAAATAATTTCAGATTTTTAAAAAACATCTAAATAAGATTTTTTTTAGGGTTGATCTGACGATCTCATGTAAATGTCCCCGCGATATGAATGATTGAGCATGCATTCATGCACTCATACGTAATGTACCGTGTTAGTAGAGTACAGCACGAAATTAGAAGGAATTTCGTGCTGTAATGGAGCATGGCAACCGGACGGGGGCACGCTTAGTTGATGCGACTGACGGATGCTTGTTCGGGCCACGGCTCGGCGTCACGAGGAAGGTGTGATGCGAGGGCGCATGCGCGCACGACAATGTTATCGAGAGTTGCTACACCTCACGTCACGAACGAGTTTATGAGTGAGCGACGGATCAATTGATTAGCATAGCACATAACATGTTGGCCGGGAAATAACTGGTACTGTATTTATCTACTACCTAGAATCATCATACTGGAGTACACTAGCACACACTGAGAAGCATGCCAATCATTCACGCGACAGATCTTTATCGAACGATGAACAGTCTCCCTCCTAGAAGAACGCCGTCCCGACGGCGAAGGAGGCGGCGAGGGCGACGAGGACGCCGGCGGCGTGGATGCTGCGCGCGGCGTGGCTGGGCTTGGGCGACGCCGGCGGCGAGGCGAACGGCGAAGGACCTGCGACGGAGATGGCATATACAGGAGTATATTAGTTGTACGCCTACTATACCACTGCAGTACTCTGCTCCATGGCACTAGTACGTGATGACAAGCACGTGAGCTGAAACTGTGTGTATGACTGTGCGTCTGTACTCTGTACCTACGAGCATACATATGGCCACTGAATGTTTTAGCATTATTACTTCTGGTTTTTCTCTTCTTTTATTTATATACTTCATCCGTCTGAAAATACTTATCATCAAAATAAAAAAAATGTATTTAAAACTAAAATACATCTAGATACATATCATTTTATCCATTTTGATGACAAGTATTTCCGGATCGAGAGAGTATTTAACTAATATACCTAGTACTACCATCAATTTCTTGTATTAATCCTTGCTCTTGGTCTTTGACTCTTGGGCAGTCAGAAAGAATTATTAAACTGAAGCCGCAACTGAAATTCTACTAGTACTGCATGCGGCGGCGCTTACCAGCAGGGTACTGCGGGCTGTCGCCGGGCGACATGGGCGAGGGAGATCCCGGCGCGGGCGCCGGAGATGGGCCCAGGCGAACATTGTAGCCCATTGCTGCAACAAAAACATCCATATAAATCAAATCCACCCCAAGAGAGACTCATATAATTAATGAATAGAGCAAATCCAGCGGCAACCTGCAGCGGAAGGGCTTGAGTTGAGTTTACCAACCTGCGCAGGTGCTGAGGGGCGGGGTGGCGACGCGGCAGACGCCGGGGAGCGCGAGCGCGCGGGCGTAGTCGACGGCGATGCCGAGGGAGTCGGCGGCCCCGGAGAGGAGCTCGCAGAGGCAGACGGGGTTGGAGCCCACCATGCCGGCCAGCTCCGGGCAGCACGGCTTGTCCGGCGCGCGCGCCTTGCTCCCGGCCTGCACGTACGGCAGGCAGTCCGTCATGTTGAGCAGCGAGTTGAGGCACGCCGCGCTCAGCCCCGCGGCCGGCCCCGGCGCCGCCGCCGCCGCCGCCTTCGGGGGAGCCGAGGGTGGCACCGCCACGTGCGGCGCCTGCGCCTGCGCGCATGAGAGTGAGAGCGAAAGCGAGAGCAGCGCCGCTGCGGCCAGCACGGCCGGCGCCGACCGCTGGCGTGGGGCCGCCGCGAGCGCCATGGCTGCGGCCTGCGGCGGTCAAGGGCGGGCGGCGGGTTTGTTGGGAAGCGGTGGGCGAAGAATTAATGCGGAGGCGGACGAGAGGGAGAGAGCGGTGCGGCTTGGAGTGTAGTAGTGCAGTGGCTAGGATCGGAGGCGGTGTTTATATAGGCGTGGAGCGTGAGGGAGGTGGCAACTGGGCTGCACCAGCCAGATGTTGTGTGCCATCGAACGAGCGGAGTACGTGGCGAGCGGCGGCTGCCAACTTTCGGTGCATTTCAAGGGCATACATATCTATCTCTAGGATTCGCAGGAATTTCACGTGAAATTTGGTTAGTTTTTTTTTTGAACACAAATTTGGTGAGAATTTGGCATGAATGAAACAGCGTGAATCCCGCAGGAAGCGGATACGAGAATTCACATCCCATCAAGCTCTGCAACCACTCAGGAAGCTCTCCGTGTGTCTACAATGGACACTGAATTCTTGCTGCAAAATGGAGATTGAGTTCGTGGGAGAAATAATGACCCCGTGCATGGTGCTTTCCAGTACGTGTTGTGGATGAGGATGGTGTCCTATTGCTAGCTTTGGAGGCTGTTTGTTAGCAATGGCGGCAATGACGGCAGAAGGAGCGCGGTTACAACCAGTCCGTTGGTCATAACGAACGCGATGGTCGTCTATCTATCCCGCCATTCCCATTACTGACGGAATGGAACGTCCATCTTCTCCTTCTCTTACTCATCTTCTTCCTTATCCGGCGATAAATGCGCTCCCGGCGGCGGCGCGCTCCACGACCGGTGACGGAATGGAACGTCCATCTTCTCCTTCTCTCACTCATCTTCTTCCTTATCCGGCGACAAATGCGCTCCCGGCGGTGGCGCGCTCCACGACCGGTCGACGACGCCTGCCTGGAGGAGGACGAGGACGACAGACACAGTTTGACTTTGGCATGCGCGATGCGTGCATGGCAGTCCACACACAGCTGTTCTTGCTCACACGGGCAGGCAGTCAGATCAAGCAAAAAATAGCAGTGTCAAAGTGGAGTGCGTGCCTTCTTTCTCCCTGGGAATCAATGGAGCCACGCCGCGCCGGGCGGTGCACGGCTGAGGCGATGGCAGATCAGGGGAGAGCATTTATGTCACAGGCTGCACGCACGGAGCTTGCCAACAAAATTCCCTACTAGTGATATCGACGGTGATGGCAGAGCGGCTGATTACTTTGTTTTTGCATGACAAGTCAAGGAGACAATTCGTACCTAGTACGCGAAAACAATTCAGCTCATCGATGGGATGGGATGGGATGGGAATGTGATTGATTCATTCCAGCGGGTTCGACGTAGTGCAAGTTGATTTACAGGCTACTGCTAGCGTCAGTCGGTCAGCGACCTACAGAGTGATATCGACAGCACTTCATTTCCACCGTGATAACCTGGACCTGACAGGGTCCTCCATAAGCAAGCGCCCTCTTCTGTTCGATTCCATCAACCTGTCAAAGGGTCAAGACAGCTTAATGGCATCAGAATGGAGTTACAGAATCCTCGCTCCATTATTCATATGAAAATCAACAGCTCGAGTTCTCATCCTATCAACAACTGTAAAGTCATCACAAGCCGGCACTATAACGTCACCCTCGCTGAGATTTCAGATTTGCAAAATGAAACTACACACAAAGTGTGAATCCGTATATTAATTAAGATAGCCTGTGTATATCCCTTGAGAAAAAACACTCGAACCCCTTTAGTTCATGGTTATGTCACAGTGCAGGCATAATCAATGCGCGGATGGCTGTGATAGATATTCAACTAATGACAACATCTTTAAAGCGCATTATAAAGAGAAGTGCTATAAATATATTTAGATACCCCCACTGTTTTTATTTCCTCCGCATATTAGATTTGACTGAAGTCACCAACTTTATAGAAAGCAATATAAACATTTATCATAAAGAATCTATATGATGTGGAAGTACATTCAATAATGAGTCTAATGGTATTGATTTGTTATTGTATATGTTAACATTTTTGTCTATAAACTTTGTCAAAGTTTACAAAGCTTGACTTTGACCAAAGCTAATACGCGGAGTAAATAAAACTGGAGGGAGTACCTTAAAGGCCAAAATGAGCCACTTCCTCATCTTCTCCTTCTTCGTCTTCATCTTCTTCATCATCGTCATCAATCTCGCAAAATCTGAAATCCTCCACCGCCTCCTCTTCTTCCTCCTCGTCCACATCGCCCATCATTTCTGAAGAGGGAATTCTGCCCCTCAAACCAGTGCTGAGCACCACAGTTTCTCCTTTGGACTTCTCCATATCTCTTCTCAGTCTTTCCATGTTCTCGTTCCTGCGCTCAGCCTCTAGTCTCTCCTTCTCAGCAATCCTCTTGTCAAGATCAGACCTGATAAAGATTGTCAGATAAGAGTAACTAATAAGTATTTTTTGGCGTCGACACTCTGTTCATCAATTGTACAACTATATCATAAGGGACAAACCTGTAAGTCTCCATGTATTCTTTGGCGCTTGCTTCTATAGCTTCGAAAAATGCATCAACTCCAGTGCCAGATACTGCGGATACTCCAACAGAGCGTAGGTTCTTGTAGAATTCATCTAACACAAGAGAGAGACTCCGGGTAAATGAAGAGGAGTATGATGAGTCGGAATCCAAAGCTGCCTGAAATGCTTCAAAGTCTTGCATCCACTGCTCCAGCAAAAAATGAAGGCCAAGTTACAAAAGCTTTGAAGGAAACATCATGGACACATGTCACAGATGAAAACCCTGTTTTTAAGTATATTTCACTTTTTAGATTATTCGATGAACCTAAACCATACGCGTCAGCATGGCAGCTCAAATGGGACATATTGACAAAAGAACTGCATACAACACAGTATGGAATATATATGATAGTAGCTAAATGCAATACCAGTGCACATAATCAAGAATAGTGAAACTGAAATCATCACAAGGGTGTACCTACCTCAAGAGCAAACTCATGCTTGGCTACATCAACCTTGTTAAATGTCAGCACCAGAGGCAGACGGGTCTTGTAGAGGATACTGCACGCATACATCATGTTGCTCATAAAGGTTACAGGGTTTGTCGACCTGGGGGTGTCAACCACATATGCAACAACCGTTGGAAATGTTGATCCAAAAGCTTCAGTTATGATAGCTCCTGAAGCCGACCAAGTGAAGATTTCAATCTGCCCTGGGGTATCCACCAGCACATAATCCAGCTGGTCTGCTCGGCTTTCAATAACAGATATAACCTACAAGGATGAATATTGGACATACATTAGCTGAATGGTACTACAAGAATAGAGGGAAAAGTCGTGTCCCAAATACCCGGAAATGCAGCATACAAATTTTGCAGAAAGAAGTTGGCATTATTCAACACACAATCAAATAATTTTCTATGAGCTCAGCATTAGGCTATAAATTAAGCACAATTCATGCAACAGTTACATTGAATGATAGAAATTGACATGAATTAATTACCAAAAAGAACACACGAAACAGTTCAGTCATCTTCCATTTTATAGCCTAACAGAGGATTTCAATAATGCACGTTATCATTCTAGACGTACGATATACATATAGGATGGGTACCTCATCAAACTTTTTTTTTTGAACCGGGCATCACCCCTTTCCATTACTTTGACATAACGGAAATACATACCTCATCAAACTTGGTTGAGAAGAGGTTGAGTGAGGTAAGAATGCCACCATTGGGACCGAGTCCGTACTCTTTCATCACCTCCTTGTACCGCATGGTGTCTCGAATATCAATGTTGGCCCCGAATGGCAGCGTCATCACCGCAGGGTCAAGGTTGAGCACGTATCCCCTCATGTTCATCGATGCCTGCATATGGCACACCAGACGGTGCATGAAGGTGGTCTTCCCCGTCCCTGCATTGTAGAGCAGAACAGTAAGCTTCCAATCCCAAAATCTCCCAGCAAAACCTAACATGTCACAGGTTCGCTGCGCCATCCGTACTACTGTAATTGTAGAAACTGAATATTGGCGAACGAAATCGAGCGCACCGGCCATGCCGATGACGAGGACGACCACCGGCTTCTTCTTGAAGCTGGTGCGGCCGGGGGCAATGGATAGGCTCCCGATGGAGTCCGCGAGCTCCTCGTCCTCCCCCTTCCCGTCGGCGTCCGCCTGCGCACGCCATACAGGACAGGAAGCCCAGAGGCAATCAGAAACAAAACCCTGAAAAAAGGGATGGGGGAATTCCCCGAGAAAAGGTTGGCGGGCGGCGGCGGCTTGCCTGGTCCTCGAGGTCCATCTGGGTGGGCTTGCTCTCGGCGGGCGGTTCGGAGTCGATGTCCATGGGCAGCTCGGGTGGTGCCGAGAGACGGCGGCCGGAATCGAGGAGGTTGACGGGGACGGGGGCGGCGGCGGCGAACCAATCGGGGAACGGAGTGCGGCGTACGGGGACGGGAAGAGGGCTCCTGTTCGTGACAAGTGTGGGTTCGACCCAACCCCGTGAGTTCGATCCGTTGCATTTTTGCGGGTTGGAACTATACCTGGCCAAACCTGAGGCAAAAAATCCAGGCCCGGGCCCGGCCTGGCCATCGGACCTGTTTTTTGGGCCCAAGCCCGGCCTGAACGTGTAAAAGCCCGCCAGGCCTTGGGCTGGGCCCCTTCAGAAAAGCGCAAAAATGATGGATCCGGACCTGACCATCGAGCTCAAAATCTAGGCCTAAGATTGGGCTGGGTCGGGCTTTTTCGGGCCGGACTTCCCATGGCCAGGACCAGTTGGAACCCCATCCACACCGCACTCCAGGCCGCATCGGTTTCCATAACCATTCGTAAATGGCCCATCTAGTCTACGTGAACCTGGCACATTTGCTCTAAAATGTTGTTGCTTGCACTCTAGGCCACATTAGTCTGAGTGTGGTGAAGAACTTCATAATCTTCGTACAACTCATCATAACTGTGTTGTTTGCTTATATCATTTGATTGTATGTAACATTTATTAGTCGCATTGGGGTTTAGTGACTTGGTATGATCCTTGTGTGACCATATATGATGCTTTTCTGAGCTTGAGAAATTGTATGTGATTTGGCGGTGATATAATTGATATATACATATTTGTTTTCTTGCAAGGATAATTGATTTGATTTTTTAAAATGATGACGAAAGCTTTGCCGAGTTCAGTACTTAGAAAAAGAACTATACCGAGTACAGAACTTGGCAAAGGCACCACGTATCGCGCTTTGATCACTAGACAAAGGCTTTGTCAAGACCCTTATGAAAGATCTCGTCAAAGAGGGATCGTTGGGGTTCTTCCGTAGATGGTGCGCTGAGTTCCAGCTCTCGCAAACATGAGCACACAAATAAGTCTCTTTGTTGAGAGCCCGCCGAAGCATCTTAGCAAACGAAGGGCGGACGGTGTACTCGGGTGGACATGTGGCGTCCATGTGGGAAAAACATATGATTAGAGCGGATTGCTAATATGTACTCTCTCTGTTTCTTTTTAGTCTGCATGTAAAATTTGGTCAAAGTCAAACTTTGTTAACTTTGACTAAGTTTATAGAAAAAATATTAAGATTCACAATATGAAATCAATATCGTTAGATGCATCATAAAATTAATTTTCATACCATATAACTTTAGTATTGTAGATGTTGATATTTTTTCTAAAAAGTTAGTCAAACTTTACAAAGTTTGACTTTGACTAGATCTTATATGCAGACTAAAAAGAAATGGAGGGAGTTGAAAGCACAAGTGCTCCCTAGGTGGTTTTGGTAATTAATGACAACATATCTCTTGTTGGACTAATGTTTCTATCTAGTATGTTTCAGATAAGTTCAACAATGGAGTGGCATGGACTAAAGGTTGTGGGAAGTTCTCCAAGATGCTAAGGACAAAGGATTGGCTAAAGCTTAAAGCTCAAGACTCTTCATTTTACATTTTAGTGATCCAAGATCACATTGAGTCCATAGGAAAAGCCAATACTATCAAGGAGGGATGAGGTGTTGCTTAATGAGCCTCTTGCTCAAGTGCTTAATGATATGCTCCAAAATCCTCAGCTACTTTCCCACTTCCACATATGATCTAAACCCAAAGCCAAACTCGGACCTATCGATTATTTCTATCCGGCGCCACCGAGTTTCACTTGTCATAGCCACTGCCAGAAACCCTAATCAGTTCGGTCTCACCGATGGGATCTCGGTCTCACCGAGATGGGCTTGCAAACTCTCTGTTACCTATTGCAATACCCTCTGTCCCACCGAAATATGCAATCGGCCCCACCGAGTTTGCTTGGCCAACTCTCTGTTTCGCTTATTACCAAAATCGGTCCCACCGAGTTTGAGTAATCGGTCAAACCGAGTTGTGAATTTACCCTAACCCTAGCACATCGGTCCCACCGAGTTGATCCAGTCGGTCCCACCGAAAATCTCTAACGGTCACTAGGTTTACTATTTCGGTCTGACCGAGTTTGTTGATTCGGTCCCACCGAGATTGGTAAACTGCGTGTAACGGTTGGATTTTGTGTGGAGGCTATATATACCCCTCCACCTCCTCTTCACTCGTGGAGAGAGCCATCATAACACATCTACACTTCCAACTCATATGTTCTGAAAAAGAACCACCTACTCATGTGTTGAGACCAAGATATTCCATTCCTACCATATGAATCTTGATCTCTAGCCTTTCCCAAGTTGCTTTCCACTCAAATCTTCTTTCCACCAAATCCAAATCATGTGAGAGAGAGTTGAGTGTTGGGGAGACTATCACTTGAAGCACAAGAACAAGGAGTTCATCATCAACACACCATTTGTTACTTCTTGGAGAGTGGTGTCTCCTAGATTGGCTAGGTGTCACTTGGGAGCCTCCGACAAGATTATGGAGTTGAACCAAGGAGTTTGTAAGGGCAAGGAGATCGCCTATTTCGTGAAGATCTACCGCTAGTGAGGCAAGTCCTTCGTGGGCGATGGCCATGGTGGGATAGACAAGGTTGCTTCTTCGTGGACCCTTCGTGGGTGGAGCCCTCCGTGGACTCGCGCAACCGTTACCCTTCGTGGGTTGAAGTCTCCATCAACATGGATGTAGGATAGCACCACCTATCCGAACCACGGGAAAAACATCCGTGTCTCTAATAGCGTTTGAATTCTCCAAACCCTTCCCTTTATATTCTTGCAAGTTGCATGCTTTACTTTCTGCTGCCAATACACTCTTTGCATGCTTGCTTGAATTGTGTAATGATTGCTTGACTTGTCCTAAGATAGCTAAAAACTGCCAAGGACTAAAATTGGGAAAATGTTAAGTTTTTATTTGGTCAAGTAGTCTAATCACCCCCTTCTAGACATACTTTCGATCCTACAAGTGGTATCAGAGCTTTGGTCTTCATTTGCCTTGATCTCCATAGCTTTTGGTGGTCATAGCCTTGGTTTCACAACCTAGGAGAGTATGGCGTCTAGCGAGGGAAATTATCACCGTAGAGGTCCTTACTTTGATGGTACTAATTTTGCTAGTTGGAAGCATAAAATGAAAATGCATATTCTTGGACATAACCCCGCCATATGGGCTATTGTTTGTGTTGGCTTGCAAGGTGAGTTCTTCGATGGGAGGGAACCAAACCGTGAAGCTACCGCGGATGAGTTGAAGATGTTGCAATACAATGCTCAAGCTTGTGATATTCTCTTCAATGGATTGTGCCCCGAAGAATTCAACAAAATCAGCCGCCTTGAGAATGCAAAGGAAATTTAGGACACTTTGATTGATATGCACGAAGGTACCAACTCCGTCAAGGAATCCAAGTTGGATGTGCTCCAAAGTCAACTTGACAAGTTCAAGATGAAGGATGGTGAAGGTGTCGCCAAAATGTACTCTAGGCTTGCTCTCATCACAAATGAGATTGCCGGCTTAGGAAGTGAAGAGATGACCGATAGATTCAGCATCAAGAAGATCCTAAGAGCCTTGGATGGGAAATATGACACCGTGTGCACATTGATTCAAATGATGCCCAATTACAAAGATCTCAAGCCAACGGAAGTGATTGGAAGGGTTGTTGCTCATGAGATGTCACTCAAGGATAAAGAGGAACTTCACAACAAATCAAGTGGTGCCTACAAAGCCTCATGTGAAGTCCCCACATCATCAAGTGAGAAACAAATCTTCAATGAAGAATTGAGCTTAATGGTGAAGAACTTCAACAAGTTCTACAAGAGTAGAAGCAAAGATAGAAGCTTCAAGTCAAGGTCCTACAATGACAAAAGATCTTCTAGTCGAGAGCAAAACTGCTACAATTGTGGAAGACCCGGACACTATTCCAATGAGTGTACGGCTCCCTACAAGAGAAGAGAAGATTCTCCAAAAAGAAGAAGCAAAGAATCACCACCAAGAGAGAGAAGGAGTAGAGATGATCGTTATGAATGGAGATACTCACGGAGAAGCAAGGATTCGGAAAGGAAGGAAAAATCATCAAGGAGCTACACAAAACAAAGACATCAAGCTCATGTTGGTGAATGGGTATCCGGCTCCGACTCCGACAGCCACTCCGAGAGAAGTTATCACTCCGACTCCGAAGATACTCAAGATGAAGGTGTAGCCGGTCTAGCACTTGTGTCAACCAACTCCTACGACATATTTGACTCACCAAATGAAGGAATTGGAAGATGCTTCATGGCCAAAGGTCCTAAGGTAACACACCCCGAGTACGTTGATTTTAATAGTGATGAAGATGACTTGTTAGGTGATGATGACTTGCTTGTTGACAACTCTAGTGATGAGTACTATGATGAAACATCAATTAATCATGCTAAAATGAATGACAATGATAAGGAGAAGATTGAGGCTCTAACTAAAGAACTAAACACTCTTAAGTTGGCTCATGAAACTATCTTCGAAGATCATCGAGAACTTTTAAGAGCTCATGAGAAATTACGCTTTGAAAAGCTCAATCTTGAGCAAGAGCATGAGTTCTTAAAGGCAATCAATGATGATCTCCGCAAGAAAAGTTCTTCTTACATTGCCAAGCGTTTACTATTATCCACTTACATGCCTCTAGTCAAGTCTAGTAACAAGAACAAGAAAGATTCTTCCTCTAGTAGTAACAATGATCATGCTAAATCCAATATTGTTGCTTCTAGTAGTTCTCTTGATTCCACTAATGATTCTCTTAGCCAAGTTACACTTGAGCAAGAAAATAGCTTATTGAAGGGAATCATAGAGAAAGGAGTGTACAAGAGCCTTGCCGGGAGTAAGCAATTCGAGGAAATTGTGCGCAAGCAAGGAATGCACCGGAAGAATCAAGGTGTTGGTTTTGAACGAAAGTTCAATGCCAATGGAGTTGAATGGGAAGAAGATCAATACCCCAAGACAAAGTTTGTTCCTCAACAAGAGAAGTATGACACTTCTTTCAAGGGGACACAAGCTCAAGATGATCTTCCACCATAAGACTACAAGCAAAAAGGCAAGGACAAGCTTCAAGAAGAGATTGATGCATTTGAAGAAGCTCCTAAGACCTTAGTCAAGTGGATTCCCAAGACCGCGTCAAGTTCCACTTCATCAAGTACGACTACAACTCCAAGGATTCCCATCAAGATGGTGTGGATCCAAAAGAAGAAGAACTAGAGAGTTCTTGAGGGTGACTCCGCCAACATATTTCACTCTCATCAGTTTGGCAAGAACAAGTGCAATCAACTTCCACATCATGCACTAGTTCAAGGAGTCACAAACCCTCTTGTTGGTAAGACAAGGGACAAGGTAACCTAAAGTTTTCATGGACATCATCTTGTGTATGCATCACTCTATGTCTATGGATATCCTTGTTTGTTCCTTGTGGGACTAACCCATGTAGGTATTGAAAGTGCAATTCACTCAAATGGATAGCTCCAAGTGATCTACATCAACATTGAGCATCCACATCTTCAACATCTACATGAAGTCATCATCGACAAAACCCAAGGTTAGTTCATCCCTCTTAGGGGGGATATCACATCTAGGGGGAGCTTTACTCTAAGACTTGAGCTAAAGCACCTCTAAAGATGTGAATACAACAATGCTTTATGTAAAAGTGGTAACCCCACTTGAGCTTAAACGATGAGTATGACCTACGATCAAGTGTTCTCACTTGACTCCTAAGTCAATATACTCATATATAGATGACCTAGTCATCGCAAATTGCTTGATAGATGCTAGAATTGTTTGTGCATGCTTTGCCACATATTTCATTTGCCATCTTATTGTGTCAGCATGTTGGTTGCATATTTTACTCATTCGAGGACATCCACTTGTTGTTTTGATTGTTTGGCTTTATCTTCTTTTGCCAAGTGGATGGACAAGAATGCCTAAGAACCTCCTCTAGCTATCTATGCTTTTCTCGTCTCAAACTCTATTCATGCTGCATCACAAAACTTGATCAAGTCAGATTCGAACCACTCTGTGTGAGGAGCGCTCGGAGTCCCCGATTCATCATAGACTTAAACTTCCAAAACCTCTTTGTGATTCTCGGTCTGACCGATACCATACTTTCGGTCCTACCGAGATCATTAAGTTGATCTAGGTTTTCGATCTCGGTGCAACCGATTTGAACCACTTGGTCACACCGAGTTGCAATAACTGTATACAGTTTTGCATCTTGGTGCCACCGAGTTGTTCCACTCGGTCACACCGATAGGGTCGGGCTATATATAGTGACGGGCAGAATTTTGGAAATTTCTCCGAAACCTCTTCGCCTGCGCATAGCTCGCTCTGCCTCCTGGGTCTCCGGATCATCCTCCTCGCCGCCAGCAGCCTCCTGTCGCTGGTCTCCGCCGCCGTCAACGGAATTCTGCCCCGCCGTTGCCGCCGTAGCGAGTCTCCGCCGAACTAGGGTATGGACTCGATCTTTGTGCTATTCTTCAATCCGATTCCTAGCACATTGTGATCATCATGATTCTTGCCACGGTTGATAAACTCCTATCCAGTCAATGAACTCGTAGATTAGGTTTAATTCGAAAATTTTAGGGTTAGGTTTCCGCCGAAACCATCTCGGACCCACCGAGTTGAAAAACTCGGTCCCACCGATTTGGCTTATGCCATTGCACAAGTAAAACTCGGTCTGACCGAGAATTGCTTATCAGTGTGACCGATTTTGGAACTCTGTGAAACCCTAGCAGTCTCGGTGCCACCGAACTGTGACTCGGTCTGACCGAGTTCACTAGTTCTGATGCCAACACTGCTTCGGTGTCACCGAGTTTGAAAATCGGTAGATCCGAGATGATTTCAGTGGGAAACTAAAACTAAGTTTTTGAATTATTCTTTTGCAAAAATCTCTGCATTTTGTGATGCTCATCCACTCTATCTCATCTATAATCTATTCACAGGGTCAGCAGTCAGTTTGCATCATGTCAGACTAGAGTGACAGCCAGAACTTGTTAGAGCAGCAAGTGCAGTTGAGTGAGGGCACCAGCCCCTCAAGTTCCTCAGATGGTGGCAGCAGGAGCACACCCAGCAACCTGCCTAAAGCTGCCACACATCAAAGGAATAAGAGGACTTCTGATTCTGAAGATGAGGACTATGTGGCAGAGGAAGAGGCTAGCCTGAAAACCAAAAGGCCAGCAGGCAGGCAGCCCATGTCAAAGGCTAGAGCTTCAACTGTGAAGCCTGCTCCCATTGAGCCCGTTGCTGCCGAGGGCAAGAAGAGGAAAGAACGAGTGAATAAGACTGTGGCCAGAGTGCTTGGGAAGGCCTCCATCATGGTAGATGAGGAGGAGGAAGAAGAAGAGGTTGCTGCACCAGCACCCAAGGCAGCCAAACTTATGGGAGATGCCATAAGGTCAGGGACAGCTGCATCCAAGCCCAAGGAAGCACCCAAGGTTGCATCTAAGCCTAAGAGTGCACCAAAGAGAAACACCAGAAGCATCCCAGCCACTGAGAAGAACAAGGCCCCAGTGCCTGAAGCTGCAGAGGAAGAGGAAGAGAATGTCCTTCGGAAGCTCAAGGCCAAGATCCCAGACCACAACGATGCTCATCCTGTGGCTGAGGATATGAAGCTCAGGAGAGATTCAGGGCCGAGGAAGTGGAGAGAAGCAGATCCGTATGCTTCTAGGAGAAGGACTGCAGTGGACTATCGGTTTCATACCAAGGAGCAGCAGGATTTCTATGAGTCTGTTTTGCTTGACAAGAAGCCAATTGTGTGTGACATGAGATGGGTCGACTGGACCTACATGAAGGAGAATGAGGAACACTACCCTGGAGTATATGACAGCTTTAGTGCGTGTGGAGTGGCAGACTTTGTTGTGCAGAAGCTCACAAAGTGGAACGAGGAGCTAATCATGCAATTGTACTCCACAGCACACTTCTATCCGGATGGCAGGATCACTTGGATGTCAGAGGGTACAAGGTACCAATCCACTGTTGAGGAATGGGCGAAGTTGATCAATGCCCCAGAGGAGCAGGATGATGACTTGGACATTTATGCCAAGAAGAAGATGGACCACAACTCTATGTCCAACATGTACAAGGAGATTCTGAATGAAGCACTTGACACGTTCAAGTTTGGCTCAGTGCACTATCTTCTGTCAGGATTGCCTACGATCAACTGGATCCTTAGGCACACTCTTCTGCCCAAGTCTGGAGATCACAAGATGATCAGAGGTCACGCGATCAATTTGCTCCATGTCTTTGACGTGCCTCAAAAATTCAAAGTCATGAGTCTCATAGTGGAAACAATCAAGAGGACAGCAGCAGACCAGAAGAGGAGCTGTGGATATGCCCCACAGAATCAGGAGCTCATCAACTCCAAGATGGGCACGGGCATATACCTCTTGGATAAGGAACACCTGCCCATCCGTCCAGACTTCAAGGATAACCAAGTGGTCATGACTGAATGAGCCATCATCTGTCCATGCACAAGCTCAGAAGGAGAAGGCGAAGAAGGAGAAAGCTGCCAGGATGCCTACTCAAGCAGAGGCATCTGATTACTTCCTAAAAACCAAACAAGGGCAGCTTGGTTACCTGATTGCGTCCACCCTGCGGATTGAGCAAGGACTTGCCACCCTGACTCAGAACCAGACAAGTCTAGAGAGGATCATGGAACAGAGGTTCTATGACTTGGACATCAAGGTGAAAGAGATACAGACCGCCGTGGAGCAGCTCCAGGAGGACATGAATGAGAGGAGAGGCAGGACCACGACTGATGCTTTTGCCAGGGTGCCACGAGGTCCGAGGTCGTCTGCACTGCCAGTTGCTGACACCAGAGCTACAACGTCTGCGCCAGCCACAGCCTCAGTTCCACCAGCTCCAGCATCCACTTCAGCCTCGACTCCGACCACGTCTACCGAAGGCTTCGTCCTTGGAGTTCTCCAGACTCCGCCACCACCTGAAGATCAAGCCTGAGCGTCGACTTAGCACTATGCATTTTCTAGGAACTTTTTGGTAACTTGTTGCCAAAGGGGGAGAAAATGTATAGATCATAGGCTTCGAGAGAGAGTGTTGCTTTTATTCTCTCTTGTTTTATTTGGTGGTTTTTCGAACTTTGTTTGCTTGTGTGTGAGATACTAAGTCCTTATGTTTGTGAGACATCGATGATCATGTGTTTGATCATAAGCTACACTTAATGTTTGCTTAATGCTTGCTTAAATATTATCATTCTATCTATCGTTTGTGATCATTCACTATTCTTGGTGATGAGTGCATGTATTTCAATCTTATCATTTTTGAGCGCTCCATCAAGATGTATGTGACATGGAAGAGTAACCCATGACTCTAACTCCTTGTGCATTTGCAGTCCAAAGCAAATTTTTAAATATGCACAAATTTAGGGGGAGCTCTTATTTGTCACATACTTCTCAAAGCGACGATATATTTCATGCTTATTATCATTTGTCGAAGCTTTGATCTATATGTTGTCATCAATTACCAAAAAGGGGGAGATTGAAAGTGCAACTATCCCTAGGTGGTTTTGGTAATTTATAACAACATATAGCTCATTGAGCTAATGCTATTTCAAGATGATTATTTCAGGAAAGCTCAATGATTGGCATGGCATGGATGTGAAAGTGGAACCCTCAAAATGCTAAGGATAAAGAATTGGCTCAAGCTCAAAAGTTCAAGACTCTTCATTTTATATTTTAGTGATCCAAGATCACATTGAGTCGTTAGGAAAAGCCAATACTATCAAGGAGGGATGAGGTGTTGCTTAATGAGCCTCTTGCTTAATGTGCTTAATGATATGCTCCAAAATCCTCAGCTACTTTCCCATATCCACAAATGACCTAAACCCTAAGCCAAACTCGGTCATACCGATTCTATCATTCCGGCGCCACCGAGTTTCACTTGTCATTTGACACTACCAAACCCTAGCAATTCGGTCCTACCGATAAGGATCTCGGTCTCACCGAGATGGGCTTGCAAACTCTCTGTTTCCCTTTCGTAACTTCTCGGTCTCACCGAAAGAGCGAATCGGTCCCACCAAGAATGCAAGGTAAACTCTATGTTTCCTTCTTGTAACTTTTCGGTCTCACCGAAAGAGCAAGTCGGTCCCACCGAGTTTGCCTGACCAACTCTCTGGTTAGCTTATTGCCAAACTCGGTCTCACCGAGTTTGTGCAATCGGTCTCACCGAGATTACGTTATGCCCAAACCCTAACCGAATCGGTCCTACCGAGTTGCATGTCAGTCTCACCGAAATTCCTAACGGTCACTAGGTTTACTATTTCGGTCCGACCGAGTTTTCTGATTCGGTCCCACCGAGATTGATAAATTGTGTGTAACGGTTGGATTTTGTGTGGAGGCTATAAATACCCCTCCACCTCCTCTTCACTTGTGGAGAGAGCCATCAGAACAGATACACCATTCCAACTCGTATGTTCTGAGAGAGAACCACCTACTCATGTGTTGAGACCAAGATATTCCATTCAAACCATATGAATCTTGATCTCTAGCCTTTCCCAAGTTGCTTTCCACTCAAATCTTCTTTCCACCAGATCCAAATCATATGAGAGAGAGTTGAGTGTTGGGGAGACTATCATTTGAAGCACAAGAGCAAGGAGTTCATCATCAACACACCATTTGTTACTTCTTGGAGAGTGGTGCCTCCTAGATTGGCTAGGTGTCACTTGGGAGCCTCCGACAAGATTGTGGAGTTGAACCAAGGAGTTTGTAAGGGCAAGGAGATCGCCTACTTCGTGAAGATCTACCGCTAGTGAGGCAAGTCCTTCGTGGGCGATGGCCATGGTGGGATAGACAAGGTTGCTTCTTCATGGACCCTTCGTGGGTGGAGCCCTCCGTGGACTCGCGCAACCATTACCCTTCGTGGGTTGAAGTCTCCATCAACGTGGATGTAGGATAGCACCACCTATCCGAACCACGGGAAAAACATCCGTGTCTCTAATAGCGTTTGAATTCTCCAAACCCTTCCCTTTATATTCTTGCAAGTTGCATGCTTTACTTTCCGCTGCCAATACACTCTTTGCATGCTTGCTTGAATTGTGTAATGATTGCTTGACTTGTCCTAAGATAGCTAAAAACTGCCAAGGACTAAAATTGGGAAAAGGTTAAGTTTTTATTTGGTCAATTAGTCTAATCACCCCCCTCTAGACATACTTTCGATCCTACAGCTTTGGTCTCCATTGCCTTGGTTTAATCACCATTGGAGGAAGATGGATGTGTCTACTTTAGGGAGTCTTAGACATAGAGCGCCTATTCTTGATGGAGAATATTTTCATGAGTGGAAAAATGAGATGCTTGTAATCTTCAATCAATATCATTTGAACAAGTATATTGCTAGTCCTTGTGCACCTCATATTGATCCTTTGCATCCTACCCTAGATGAAGATATTGACATGATTCGCAATCTTAGAACTATTGAGCTCATCATTAGAGGATTGCCCAAAAATTTGATTGCTAGTTTGCCTACTCTTAATTGTGCCTATTATGGAAATTTCTTGAGGAACGATTTCCCGATCATTCCTTGAAAAATTTGGATGAAATTCTCCATAAATCTATTGCCTTGAGTAAGATGAACTCTAGTGATCCTAGTTTTGGTGATTGTCTATTTGAGCTTACCAATCTCAAGCATGCTAAAGGAGATGTTGGAATTATTATATCCGAAGCTATAAGAATTCATAAAAGTGACCACTTTGATGATCATTTATCTAATGAATTACCCTCTCTAGGAAATGATGAGTCACAAGATCATGGTGAACATGGATACTATGATGATGATGATGATAGTGACTTCGATCTTGATGATGCAATGAGACATTTTGGTCTTACGACAAATCTTCGGGGATATGCGTCAGGAGGAAAGGAATGGGTTCTTGATAGTGGATGTACTGATCATATGACCGGAGATGAAGAGATGTTCCATGAGCTTGCTGAAAATGACGGCCCTCGGAAATATGTCACCTTTGGTGATAATTCAAAGGGTAAAGTGGTTGGCCTTGGTAAGGTGGCCATCTCACATGATAGTTCCAATCAAAATGTCATGCTCGTTGAATCTCTCGGCTACAACTTACTTTCAGTATCTAGACTTGCTGATTTCGGTTTGAATGTCCTATTTACTGAGGTAGATTGCCAAGTATTCCGTCAAGACAATCATAAAATGGTCTTTACCGGTATGCGTAGAGGTGATCTTTACATTGTCGATTTCTCTAAAAAGGCACAACCTAAAACTTGCTTTATTGCTAAATCCTCAAAAGGTTGGTTGTGGCATAGACGACTAGGTCACGTTGGCATGAGAAACCTTGACAAGCTTATTAAAGGAAATCATGTCCTTGGAGTTAATGATGTCATATTTGATAAGGATAGACTTTGCAGTGCTTGTCAAGCAGGTAAACAGGTTGGAGGAAGGCATCCCGTGAAGAACATCATGACCACAAGGAGGCCACTCGAGCTACTTCATATGGATCTTTTTGGTCCCAACGCCTACAAGAGTCTCGGTGGAAATTCTTTTGGTCTAGTTATAGTTGATGATTTTTCAAGATTTACGTGGGTGTTCTTTCTTAATGACAAGTCGCAGGTTCAGAAGATCTTCAAAAACTTCACTAGGAAGGCCCAAAATCAGTTTGACGTGAAGATCAAGAAGGTTCGGAGTGACAACGGAATGGAGTTCAAGAACGCAAATGTCGACACCTTTCTTGACGAAGAAGGGATTTCACATGAGTTCTCGGCTACGTACACACCTCAACAAAATGGAGTTGTTGAGAGGAAGAACTGGACGCTCATCGAAATGGCAAGAACGATGCTTGATGAATACAAGACGCCAAAGCACTTTTGGGCAGAAGCAGTTGAGACAGCTTGTCATGCAACAAATCGCTTGTATCTTCACAAGCTACTCGGCAAGACGGCATACGAGCTCCTCACCGGTAACAAACCCCAAGTTGGATACTTTCGAGTATTCGGCTCAAAGTGCTACACTCTTGACAAGCATCGTCGTTCAAAGTTTGCTCCTAAATCTCATGAAGTTTTTCTACTTGGTTATGGCTCAAACTCTCACACTTACCGTGTCTACAACAATTTCACCCGAAAGGTTGAAGAGATGGTAGATGTGAAGTTTGATGAATCTAATGGCTCGCAAGTAGAGCAATTGCCAATCGATGTAGGAGATAAAGACCCTTCAGAAGCAATCCAAGACTTGTCTATTGGCAAAATTCGTCCAACGGAGGTGAAGGAGAGTACCTCGTCCGTCCAAGTGGAAGCTTCTACTTCACGACAAGGTGAACCAAGAATTGATACGGAAGCATCCACAAGTGGGACACACCAAGATGAAGAAGACAAGGAAATGCATCAAGACGAACATCAACAACCTCCTTCTCCACCACGACAAGAGAACGACAACATCAACAATGAAGAAGGCCAAGAAGAAGAACAAGATGAAGAAGATGTTCAACAAAGGCCCAAGCAAAAGCTCTCACGAGTTCGAGAAAGAATTGCCAAAGATCATCCCATTGAGCAAATCTTCAATGATATACAAACCGGGAGAATCACTCGCTCAAAGACTCGTTTAGCTAACTTTTGTGAAAACTATTCATTCATCTCTAGCATTGAACCTATGAAGGTTGAAGAAGCATTGGAAGATCCGGATTGGATAAACGCTATGCATGAAGAGCTACACAACTTTGAGAGAAACCAAGTTTGGACATTGGTTGAGAAGCCCGACAACAACCACAACATCATTGGTACCAAATGGGTGTTTCGCAACAAGCAAGATGAAGATGGACAAGTGGTTCGCAACAAAGCACGTCTCGTCACCCAAGGGTACACACAAGTCGAAGGTATGGACTATGGTGAGACCTATGCTCCCGTTGCTAGACTTGAGTCCATTCGCATCTTACTTGCCTATGCTAATCACCATAATATCACCTTGTACCAAATGGACATTAAAAGTGCTTTTCTAAATGGTGAAATGGAGGAGGAAGTTTATGTCAAACAACCTCCCGGCTTTATCAATCCTAAGAAACCAAATCATGTTTACAAACTTCACAAAGCTCTTTATGGTCTTAAACAAGCTCCTAGAGCATGGTATAAATGCTTGACCAAGTTCCTTATTGCAAGTGGTTTTGAAATTGGTAAAATTGATTCTACTCTTTTTACTAAAAGGGTTAATGGAGAACTATTTGTATGCCAAATTTATGTTGATGATATCATATTTGGTTCAACTAACCCTCTCTTTAGTGAAAAGTTTGGAAAGCTAATGTCAGAGAAGTTTGAGATGTCTATGATGAGTGAACTCAAATTCTTTCTCGGTTTGCAAATCAAGCAAACTAAGGAAGGTACATTTGTCTCTCAAACGAAATACACCAAGGACTTATTCAAGAAGTTCAATATGCAAGAATGCAAAGGTATGCCTACACCCATGCCTACTAGTGGACATCTTGATTTGACCAAAGATGGTGAACCGGTTGATCAAAAGGTTTATCGCTCTATGATTGGTTCTTTGTTATACCTATGTGCTTCACATCCCGACATTATGCTAAGTGTGTGCATGTGTGCATGTTATCAAGCTGCTCCTAAATAATGTCATCTTAAGGCTATGAAAAGGATAGTGAGATACTTAATTCATACACCAAACTTTGGCATTTGGTATCCTAAGAGGTCTTCTCTTGATCTTGTTGGCTATTCCGACTCGGATTATGCCGGGGACAAGGTTGATAGAAAGTCTACTTCAGGTACTTGTCAATTTCTTGGTAGATCTCTTGTGTCTTGGTCTTCCAATAAACAAAACTCGGTATCCTTATCCACCGCCGAAGCGGAATACATTGCCGCTGGTTCATGTTGTGCTCAGTTACTTTGGATGACCCAAACTCTTAAAGATTATGGGATCTATGTGAAACATGTTCCACTGCTTTGTGACAATGAAAGTGCTATAAAAATTGGTCATAACCCTGTACAACATTCTCGAACTAAGCATATTGAAGTTCGTCATCATTTCATTTGAGACCATGTTGCTAAGGGTGACATTGATCTTAAGCATGTTCGCACCGATAAGCAACTAGCGGATATATTTACTAAACCTCTTGATGAGAAAGTATTTTGTAGGTTGAGAGGTGAATTGAACATTATTGATGCTTCGAACCTGGAGTAGGAACTCCATTGGATACATGCAAGACATGAGCTTATGACTAATCCATGATATATCTCTTATGATGACTATCTTATGTCTTGGATATATTTGTACCTTGCATGTTGTCTAACCCATGTAGGTGCTTGGTTGAATCTAATTCCATGAGATTGCGACTCACTCACATCTTGAGCAATCTCTACATCACCAAGTCTCTACACAATGGTGGTTGAAGACAAGGAAGCACAAAACCATTCAAACATATCCTTTGACAAATTCTATGTTGAGATTCATGATTGTCATTTTTGGATACACAAGTGCTCTTCCTTGCAAGAACTAACCCATGTAGGTAGATGAACTCAAACTCCAAGTGGTGCTCCCAACTCTTGATGAGCTACATCAACCTTGAGCACCCACACAAGTTCAACTACATGAGCAAGAACCACACCACCACCCAAGGTATGTTATTCCATCTTAGAGAAGCTTTACTCCAAGACATGAGTCAAAGCAACTCAACAAGATGTGAATACATCAAGATGCTTAAACGAAAAATGGTAACCCCATTTTGAGCTTAAACGATGAGTATGACCTATGATCAAGTGTTCTCACTTGACTCCTAAGTCAATATGCTCTAACATAGGTGACTATGTCACCACCCAACTCTAGATGAAGTTCTCTTGTGTTCTTTTATGTGTTATTGCATTTGTCTCATCTTTTTCTTTTTGTTTTTGTTCTGCATTTTCTGCATTCAATTCCTTGCAAATTCTTCAGGTAATTCATTGCAAATCTTTGTGAGATCCTACATGTCTAGTGAGCTGAGGTGACAAGTGTTTTTCTCTGTGTGAACTCGGTTTCACCGACTTGTAATTTTTGGTCCAACCGAATCTTTTCGGTACCACCAAAACATGCCACTCGGTGCCACCGACTTCGCAACAGGAAAAACAGTTTGCCACTTGTTCTATATTTCTTCTGATCCAACTCTACTCAATGAATCTTGTCCTCTACAAGCATCACAGTTTTATCCATTGCTTTGTGCTGAGTCTCAAGGACCAAACCTATACGACGGATTCCAGAAAGCCCTTCTTGGAAATTGATGCCAAAGGGGGAGAGAGAGATCACATCAAAGCTCAAGGGGGAGAGAAAGTCTCAAGGACCAAACCTACAAGAGAGAAAGTATTAAGGGGGAGAAAGAGATTTCCAGGGGGAGAGAATACTCAAGGATCCCAGATGTCCCAGATGCTTGATGTTCAAGAGGAGAGATGTCACATGTCTTTTTGGGGGAAAGACATGTTCATATGTGCTTATTTGCATTAAGTTCTATCCATTTGTATCTTTCAGCTCTGATTTTCTGTTCCCTATCTTCTCCTAATATCCCATGTAAGATTCAGGGGGAGCAAGACACCTAAGGGAAAGAAATCAGTCAAATTCATTGCATATCTTTACTCTTGGGGACATGTTGAATCCAATGTGGTACCTTGTACTCACTCTCTACATGTCATCCCAGTCTTAGTTCTCTTGTGGCTTCCTTGGTTTGCTCTGGCTAGTGGAGGTACCTGTGTTATCTAACCTTGTTTGTGCAGGTTCATTCCATCCTAAGCCAGCCAAAGACTACAAGGTAAGTGTATGCATCAAAATCATGAGTATGAGGAATTCTTTCTTATGTACATACTATTTGCAAGAAGGACTCATGAGCATGAAGGTATTTTCCTTGATAATCTTTTGCTCTGATGCATATGACCAAGATACATGTAACACATTGCCTACTCTGTCATGGTTATGCTCTCACATGCCTCTATATTTCACATTTACATGAGTGCATACATGTAGGGGGAGCCTATGCTTGTTACATGTCCTTCCAAAGCTTTACTTGCTGTTCTTTATATCTTTATCTAAAGCTTTGATGTATGTTGCCATCAATTACCAAAAAGGGGGAGATTGAAAGCACAAGTGGGTGGTTTTGGTAATTAATGACAACATATCTCTTGTTGGACTAATGTTTCTATCTAGTATGTTTCAGATAAGTTCAACAATGGAGTGGCATGGACTAAAGGTTGTGGGAAGTTCTCCAAGATGCTAAGGACAAAGGATTGGCTAAAGCTTAAAGCTCAAGACTCTTCATTTTACATTTTAGTGATCCAAGATCACATTGAGTCCATAGGAAAAGCCAATACTATCAAGGAGGGATGAGGTGTTGCTTAATGAGCCTCTTGCTCAAGTGCTTAATGATATGCTCCAAAATCCTCAGCTACTTTCCCACTTCCACATATGATCTAAACCCAAAGCCAAACTCGGACCTACCGATTATTTCTATCCGGCGCCACCGAGTTTCACTTGTCATAGCCACTGCCAGAAACCCTAATCAGTTTGGTCTCACCGATGGGATCTCGGTCTCACCGAGATGGGCTTGCAAACTCTCTGTTACCTATTGCAATACCCTCGGTCCCACCGAGATATGCAATCGGCCCCACCGAGTTTGCTTTGCCAACTCTCTGTTTCGCTTATTACCAAAATCGGTCCCACCGAGTTTGAGTAATCGGTCAAACCGAGTTGTGGATTTACCCTAACCCTAGCACATCGGTCCCACCGAGTTGATCCAGTCGGTCCCACCGAAAATCTCTAACGGTCACTAGGTTTACTATTTCGGTCCGACCGAGTTTGTTGATTCAGTCCCACCGAGATTGGTAAACTGTGCGTAACGGTTGGATTTTGTGTGGAGGCTATATATACCCCTCCACCTCCTCTTCACTCGTGGAGAGAGCCATCATAACACATCTACACTTCCAACTCATATGTTCTGAAAAAGAACCACCTACTCATGTGTTGAGACCAAGATATTCCATTCCTACCATATGAATCTTGATCTCTAGCCTTCCCCAAGTTGCTTTCCACTCAAATCTTCTTTCCACCAAATCCAAATCCTGTGAGAGAGAGTTGAGTGTTGGGGAGACTATCATTTGAAGCACAAGAACAAGGAGTTCATCATCAACACACCATTTGTTACTTCTTGGAGAGTGGTGTCTCCTAGATTGGCTAGGTGTCACTTGGGAGCCTCCGACAAGATTGTGGAGTTGAACCAAGGAGTTTGTAAGGGCAAGGAGATCGCCTACTTCGTGAAGATCTACCGCTAGTGAGGCAAATCCTTCGTGGGCGATGGCCATGGTGGGATAGACAAGGTTGCTTCTTCATGGACCCTTCGTGGGTGGAGCCCTCCGTGGACTCGCGCAACCGTTACCCTTCGTGGGTTGAAGTCTCCATCAACGTGGATGTAGGATAGCACCACCTATCCGAACCACGGGAAAAACATCCGTGTCTCCAATCGCGTTTGAATTCTCCAAACCCTTCCCTTTACATTCTTGCAAGTTGCATGCTTTACTTTCCGCTGCCTATACACTCTTTGCATGCTTGCTCGATATGTATTGTGAATGTTGAAATTATGCCTAAACTCCACTTAAACCAAAAAGGCTTAAAAATTGCAACTTTAGCATTAAGTGTCTAATCACCCCCCCTCTAGACACATCTACTTCAAGGTCCTACAGGAGTATTAATGGGGAACATACATTCTTCTAAAAAAACAATGGGAAAAACAGATGATTAGAGCGGCACGGAATCTCATATATATCAATTGAGGTAAAAACGTAACAACAGAATAACATATTGTGCCCAATCAAACATAAGACCCATCTTGTTGAAATTAACTAGGACAGTTTCAGCCACTCTGGGACAATTAAGGCTTTATCAAGACATGCCATACAACACATGTATGAACATATAATTGGATTTAAGAAGATAGATCAACATTCCAAAGGTACTATTGCATTTGCCAATAACCAAAAAAATGTGATCACTGATCACCTTGCAGCATGTCCGTCTTGCGCCCATTCCAAGCCACATAAGATTCTAGATCGTCAATGAAGCCGCTCGAGCTTTATCTTCGTTCAATGGCCTGGTAGTTCCACTTCCACTAGACACACCACACACAAAAAATCTGTCTAAACAGTCGCCCTGGAACCGGAAGTAGATGGCATTGGATTTGACGATACCTTTGGACGACATGACCAACCCGCCGTAGTAATCACCAATGAACATAGCACATGAAAACACACAATAGCAAATTGTACCATATGAGCTATTATAATGAACTTTAAACAATCCACTTAGAACAATGACTTCAAAACTAACAACATAGTAACATATTAATGTGTGAGAAATTCCCATGAAATGCAAGCGCGAGTGTCAAGTGCACATACACTTCTATGATATATATATATATATATAAACACTATTCTGATCACGGCATCAGAATAATATTCTGATCACAACCTGAATTGCCTGGGTAGCGCGCCTGAACTTCTCTCTGTACGAACCCAACCTTCGGGCTATCTTCGCAACCGTGCCTTCTACCGCGAATTTTTCTGGTTAGTCGTGTTCCACGTGATGTAAGTGTAATCTGCAAACGATTTTTGGCAACTAAATACTTATTTTAGATAGGAATCTCGCTCATAGGCGGATTTTGCACTCGGGTCGTGAAGAACTCGCATTTTTTGCGATTTTACTGCCTGAGTTGTTCGACATGAACTTCCCCCTGTGCTAAGTTGAACTTCCCGCAACATTGCCTAAATAGGGCTTGCTATATACCGTTGGAAAGCTATGGACACGAGTATCATGACTCAAGTTAAATTTTTTGCAAAATGTAAGTGGCTTAAGAGCAGTTTTGAAAACCGTTTTTTCTTCACACAAAAAACGTGAATCGTAATTTCGATCGCATTTCTAAACCGTTTATCGGAATGAGGCAAGTAATATGGTGTTGGAAAGCTGCTGCAAAACCGCTCCTTCCACATGTTAAAAGTTTTCTCTAATTCCTTACGGTTAAAGAGTAATTTGAAAAATCGTAAAATTTCACAAACCGAATAGCCGAGTTCGTATTTTCGATGTCATTTCTAAACGGCCAATCCAATTGAGGCAAATGATATGGTGTTGGAAAGCTTATGAAAATGCGCTACTTTTTGTATTAAATGTTGTTTCTAATTTTGAACGGTTTAAGAGTAATTTAGAAAATGGTACAAGTCCTACCGAGTTCGTATTTTCAAGCTAATTTTTTAACCGTATGTCCGAATGCAGCAAATGATATGGCGTTGGAAAGCTTGAACAAATGCGAAACTTTTTTGTATGTATTGTTTCTCCCAATTCTTTACGGTTTTATGTCAGTTTTGAAAATGGTTAAAAACATATTTTTGCCGTAATTTCTACAAACTTTATCGGAATGGGGCAAATAATATACCGCTGAAAAGCTACGGAAAATGCAAAACTTTTTCATGTTGATGGTTTTCTCTGAATCCTGACCGTTTTCAAGTAATTTCGAAAATGGCGAGATCATTCGTTCTGCCTTTATCGCGAAACAGATTCTTCGAAAATGCACCGTGTGAAGAACCCGAACTTCTCGTCACGCGTACCTGAACTTCACTCTGTTTTCGACGTGCTTTTTTTTGCTCGCAGATCTCCATCCACTACTTGTAGCTCTCCATCCACTCCCCGGAATTCAACGAGTGATATACCGATGGAAAGCTACTGTAAACACGCAACTTTCCCATGTTGATCATTTTTTCATACTCGCAACGGTTTTAAAAGATTTTCATGTGAAATTCATTCAGTGTAGTAGTTGAACTTCCTGTTGTTTTCACGTTGAACTTCTGTGACGTATTTTCGTTTGTAATTTCCTCATCCATTTGTCAGTGTTACACAAATGATTTTCCTTTTGTACAAACCCTTCTCACAATAATTTTTTTAACTTCCTCCGGCCGGGGACTTGAACTTACACAAATGATATTCCTGTCGTTTTGAAGTCAATTAGAAAATGACAAGATCATGATTTCTACCTTCATCACGAATGGAAATGCACCGCGTGAAGTAGTTGAACTTCACGGGCATGTCTTTTTTGAACCTCACTCTGTTTTGTTGTTTTTTGCACTGTGTGAAGTAGTTGAACTTCTAGGGCATGTCTATTTGAACTTCACGTTGTTTCACTTATATTGTATTTTTCTTATACGACACAACATGCAGTACGTGAACGTCTGGATGTTATCACTTTGAACTTCTCTCTGGTTTGAGGGAATTATTTTAAAACACAAAAACAACAAATTTTTTAATGTATTTTGGACATTTAAATACACGGTGAACCTCTCTCACAAGATTTTTTTAAACTTTTCCTTGCCGAGCACTTGAACTTCTAACAACCATTTTTTCGTTTACTAGTTGATTTTAAAAGTGCAAAAAATGGCGTTGTGTTTTTTTATTTTTTGAACAGGTAAATTCTAGGTTTTAATAAACTTCGAACTTCTGTGTTATTTCAGTTTGAACTTCACCTTTTTATATTTTGATTAAAGAATTGCATTCGATTTTTATACGAAAAAATCAAGTATGGAAATACAAGGTGAACCTCTCTCGCAAGGATTTTTGAACCTCCCCGGACAGAGCACTTGAACTTCTTTCAACAAACCTTTTAAGCTTTTATTTTTCTATACTTTTATTCTCACCTGAAATGCATTCCTGGCAGTATTGAACTTCTCATTATTTTCACCTTGAACTTCTGTCATGTATTTTTAAGCTAAAGTGGAATTGGCAGAACACACAAATAGACGTACACACATGTGTGGAGAGGGAAATTATATGTGCACACACTTAGTAATACGTGAACCTTATGAGAAGTAATACATGAACTTCTCTGTACATACTTTTTTCTCATGTTCACATGCACATTTTTTTCAAAACAAAAGCTCACGAGAATACAATTTGGCAAAAATGGAAACGTGCACACATATATAAGTGGTTGGGCAAAACAACAAATTGCGTGGATATGGCCATGGAAAGCAGCAACTAACTCTCAAGAAGCAGAGAGGTGATTGAGGAGGTGGACGGTGACTAACACCCGCGTCTTTTTGTGTGCTCTGTTTTTGTGGTGACAACAGGAACAGAAGGTGTCGCAGCTGGGGATGGCGACTAGCAGAAATGGCGCGAGGGGCATCTTTTGTTCGACCTGCCACGAGAACTCTGCTTGACCTGCCGATGAGTAAAATCTGGATGACCCAAGAAAATCAAGATAAGCAAAGAGAACGAAAGAGATCCTCTTGTAACCTGCGATGGAAAACAACTCTTCTGAATACATTTTTTCCAGAAGCCAAATATACAGAACCAAATTTTGCAGGTAATTTCCATGAAAATTCAAAGAAATTCAAGTCCTCATGGGGAGAGAGTTCAGTATAGAGATGGACGGCAATACTTGATGCTGAAGAAGAGCCGCGTGGCTCGACTGGAATGCCACGACCGTCCTTCATAGGGGCGGCGGCGGTTGAGCACTAGGAGGGGTGGGGGCATCGTCGGTGGAGCGTTGGGCTGGGTGGGGTGTCGGAGGAGGAGCGCTGGGCTGGCTGGGGTGTCGGAGGAGGAGCGCTGGGAGGAGGGCGCCATCTGCTCGTAGGGAGTGGAGGATCAACGGAGAAAGAGAGCCCAGGGCAGGAGCAGGGAGTCGTCGCCAGATCCAGGTCATGCACGGGCGGTGCCGGCCGGATCCGGGCCGCGGCGGAGCGGCTGTAGTGGGACGATGCCGGGCGCTGGGTGGCGCGGGGTCCGGTTCAGGCATCGGGGTGGCGCGCAGCGGGTCTAGTGAGGGGTGGTCCATAGCAGCGGGGACTAGGTGGTGCGAGGGCGCGGGCATCGTCGGCAGGTGGATCGGGATGCGGCAGCGGCTTCGCGCGGAGGCCCGAGACGGTGTCGGGGAAGAAGGCAGGGGAGGGAGGTGGGGAGTGGGAGGGGGAGGCGGGGCGCGAGGTAGGGGGCGGGGCGTGGGGATGGCGTGCGATAGTGGGGGTTCCTTGGGAGGGCGCGTGGCGGCGGGGAGGTCCGACGAGGGCGCGTGGCAACGGGGAGGTTCGGGGAGTGGGCGTGGCGGCGGTTGCGGGGGTTCGGACGCGGGGAGAGGGAGGTTGGGGAAGAGTCCGGCCGGGGTGGGTTTTCCTTTTTTTAATTGGGTGTTCGGTTCGGGTTTTCAGAATTTGGGAGGGCCTCCATGCCTCTATATAGGGCGCTGTGATCATAATAACTATTCTGATCCCATGATTAGAATAGTGTTACTCTATATATATAGTATGTCTGAAATCAAGCTATAATATACCCGCTTATTATCCAAATATAAATATGACCTGGTTAGTTAATCTAGCTTACTGGGCATCTTTGTTCCATATGAGTTGCTAAAATGTATGAATGGGACAAACACATTCTTCTCAAGAAACGAAAAAGAATGGCCAAACACATGATTAGAGCATCATGCCATCTTGTATATATCAACGACTTAATAATAGAGTAACATATTTATACCCAATCATACTTATAGGCCGAGCTTGCCAAAATTAACTATAGTATTTCTAGAGAATTCTCGGGCCATTAATGTTTAAGCTTGATCGGCACATGCCACACAACAAATCACTAGTAGAAAAAGGGCCATTTGTCCCGGTTCATAAGGCCCATCTGTCCCGGTTGGGGAACCGGGACTAAAGGGTCGTTACTAATGCCCTAGGCCTTTAGTCCCGGTTCTTATACTAACCGGGACAGATGGGCCTCCACGTGGCCGCTCCGGCGAGCCCAGGCATGAGGGCCTTTGGTCCCGGTTGGTAGCACCAACCGGGACCAATAAGCTTCCACGCGTCAGCATTTCAGGGGATGTTTTTTTTGACAGGAGGTGGTTTAGGGGTTTTGGGGGTTAATTTAGGTTGGTATAGGTAGCTAATAGAGAGATGTGTCCTCTCTGATCTCCGTGCTACTGCTACTGCTATGCCTAAACATGACTTAGATTGAAGTGAGGCAACATGTGGTGCATGTCGAAAGTAATACTAATCCTAACTTGATCAAGTTTCGATTGTACTACTTTCGACATGCACCACATGCATGTTGCCTTCACTTCAATCCAATCCATGTTCATTTCACCCATAGATATATAATAACTCTTCATGCTCGCATCATGCATCATCATAATAACAAGTCCTACTAATCATCATCATACAACTTCTACTTGTTATTAATAACAAGGCATACGATCATCATCCTGATAGTCATCGAACCAACCCTACTTAATTGTTCTTAGCACATGATCATCAGTATTAGGTAGGACCTAAATACCCTCTTTAAGGTAAAATAACATAAAACAATATAGACCCTGACTCTCCGTTATGGAGAATGGAGATCATCCTGTCTCCAATTCTTGCGCTTCGCTTCTTTTTGCTTCCAAGAACCTCCTTACGACTGTCCATACATTTTTTTTCCATTTTTTGATTAGCATGTCTCCACTTCTTTGAGAAATCTGGTATGGACAGTTGAGATTCGTAGGATGACCTGGATATATGTTCAAACACGAAGGCTACCATTCTGATACATCAAATAAGGCACACAATCCTCTGGGATTCTCTATTGAAAAACATAGTAATAACTTCATAGTTAGCAATGATGTACTAGTTTTAGAAGTATGCAAAAGATGCACGGATTTCGTAATAGTAAAAAAATCTTACCAGGGTGTCTCCATGGTAGTTTCCGTAGTTCAACACGTGCACTAGTGGCACGTATTGACCATAATGTTGAGGAGTTTGATTGTAGATATTGTAATTCTCAATATCAGTACAAAATCTGACCAGATGATTTTTCTCCTGACAAGTTAATTCGGAGCCATCGGTGTAGTGGGTTTTGTCTACCATGTTCCGCACATTGTTTGAACCATCAAAATAAGCTGTCAATGGAAATAATTTGTCAACTATTTTGAAATAAACAATATAAATTAGCTAATAACTATGTTTGAGAAACTCTCATAGCGGTAGAATTGGAGGCGTATCAACAAGGACCCAAATGTCCATATTGTCTTGCTCGCTTTTAGGATCACCAATATCCATGGTGACAAGCATACCCTCATCAAAACCATACATCTTGCAAAGTGCTTCCCATTTTTTGCAATCAAAATGGGTTACGCTCTCAGAATTTTACAGCTTTACTTCAAAATCCACACCATGATGGGTCCTTAGGTGAATTTTCTTTGTTTCGAAACTTTCATGGTCTTCAAAACCCATCCTCTCCAAGACATAGTGTCTTGCATGGCATGGGATAAGCTAGTCGAATTGTAAAAGATGAAAAGTACACGTTGAAATATTTGAAGTCGTGCTTAATTGCGGAAAATAACACTTGTCATTGTTGTGTACCTTTTCAATATCGAAGGTCTCCTCCAGCTTAATGCTGAAGCACCGATCTTCGTCCAGGTGAGGCCTGTCGCACTGATCTCGGTCGTCGTGGCACCAGTCGCACTCTTTCGGGAGACTTTCATCGTCCGATTACGACATTTCCTATGTTCATAATTCAAATATTAAACATCTACAATTAAATATATGTACTAAAAAACCTAAGTTAGATCATTATTATTCATCACGGGAACGAAGGAGAAGCTACCCCCACGACAACAGTCGGGATTCTTCGTCCTTTCATATATGGTGGAGACTCGACACACTTAAAGTCAACCCAAGGACTCATATTATAGGACTCATATTGACATGGAGATTTGGCTGGTCTCACCTCGAGGTCGGAGGGGGTCGGTGACGGGGACGACGGCAGGGATGATGGAGGGGGGGCTCCTAGATTTCTGCGAAAACAAAAACCCTATAAGCTATCAACTAATCATATGCATACGCCTTGCATAGTGCTCTCTAATTTTAGCATTCAAAGTAGGAGTAGTTTTCCAATTTGAGCATTCAATAAGCAAAATCACATCGCAAAATAAAGTAGTATTCAAATTAGGATGCATTCAATTATAAGCAAAACTACATCATCTCTTGCGTCCATACATCGTTGAATATTATCACTAATACACCTCGAATACTATCATATATATAGCATCGCTAGTACAGCTAGAACCGTAGCGCCCGACGGGTATCGGCGCGGGCGGTGGACACCCGAAGAGAAGGAACCATCACAGGATCACTCCAATGAGATCCCTGAAGAAGCTGCCAGGTATTGTCGAACCTGCCCTCCAACGCAACCATGTAGCGACGGACGTGCTCATCCTCCTCGCTGACACGGTGACGTACCACCTCCACGGTGTCCGGAAGCCTCGGCACCATCACTGGCCCACGCGACCGCCACCAAACAAGGATTGGGTCAACAACGGGCTGGCTCCTCACCAACCTACGCCCCCCGGAAGGTAGCACCTCCCAATACCAGCCCGGCAGAGCCCAGTCCCGGACATGGCCCCTCTGATCAAGCCGGCCTCCTCCGCCGAGTCGACGACGAGGATGCGGGATAGGCATCATCGACGTCGATGCGGGAATAATTGCTTGAACTAAAAAAATAAACTAGTTCTATTAATTTTCTTACTAAAAATAAACTACTTCTATAGTAAAATAAAGTAGTTTTTATTAAATCAACTAGTTCAACTACTAATTAAGCACTTACTGTAAATAAAATAAATTAGTACTTACTAAAAATAAACTACTTCTATATATAGTAAAATAAAGTAGTTTTATTAAATCAACTAGTTCAACTACTAAGCACTTACTATAAATAAAATAAAGTAGTTCTTACTAAAAATAAACTACTTATATATATAGTAAAATAAAGTAGTTTTATTAATTAATCAACTAGTTCAACTAAAAATAAACTAACCTTAAATGCACTAACAGTAGAACTAATAACCTAAAATGCACTAAATCAACTAACCTTAAATGTAACTTTTGCAACACAATTTTTTTCCTCTCCTCTTCTAACCATAAACATTGAACAAAAATAAAACTATACAGCCTAAAAATGCTATAAACAAAAAAAACTATGAACAAAAAAACTATGAACACATACACATACATCCATCCATGTACATGCATATCCATCCATCCATACATACATACATCCATATACATGCATACCCATCCATATACATACATACATCCACATACATATATACACCCATATACATGCATACAGGGGGCGGCGGCAGCGCACGAATCAGGATGGGAAGGGGCTCACGGGGGCTCGAGGCAGGACGGCGACGAGGCAGTTGACGAGGACGACGACGATGACGGCGACGAGGACGGTGGGCTCATGGGGAGGGGTTACGCGCGCGGCGAGGGCTCGGGGGCGGCGACGGCGAGGACGACGTCGACGGCGGGTCAGGGGCGCGCCGACGGCGTCGGGGCAGGGGCTCGGGGCGGTGACGACGAGGAACGGCCTGGCGGCGTCGGGGGGGGGGGATGGGAGCAGTTGGCGAAATTTTCACAAGTGCTACCTTATATAGCAAAACCAATGGTACCGGTTCGTGGCACCAACCGATACCATTGCCCACCTATGATCCTGGTTCGTGCCACCAACCGGGTCCAAAGGTCTCTTTTCGGCAGCCTAAAGGGCGGGAAACTGGGACCTATGGTCCCGGTTGGTGGCACGAACCGGGACCATAGGTGGGCATTGGTACCCCGTTGGTTCCACGAACCGGTACGAATGCCAACCTATGGTCCCGGTTGGTGGCACGAACCGGGACCATAGGCCTTGTGCTGGCACGGTGTGGCGGGAAGTTTAGTCCCACCTCGCTACTTGGGAGGGGCTCAGGGTGGTTTATAAGCTTTACTGTAGCCACCCTCTCGAGCTCCTCTCTATTACAGGCTTACGGGCCTAATCTCTACTTTGCGATGCCTGTTGGGCCTATTGGGCCTTTCGCGTGCCTGAATCCTGGCCCATTGTAGGGTTTCTAGTCGTATTCAGGCCGTGGAGGTCCAGTAGGTGGCATTTTTTCCACTTTTTCTTTTTATTTTTTATTTCTACTTAAAATGAAATACTTATAGTTTTTTAGTGATTTCTTTTTGCTTTTAGGTCACAAAAATTATAAACTTTCTGTTAGTGCCATTATTTTTAAAATTTGTTTTTTCTTTAAATGTATGTGAATCACCAGTTTTATGAATAAATTTACTATAAAACTAGATTTTTGAGTGATTCCATTTCCTGATATTTAATATTACTATGTTTTATCATTATACTCAATTTGGTAATTCAGGTTATTTTAAATATCTGTTTTAATCAAAACCAGATTTTGTTAATTTTTTTGCTATTAAATTATTTTTGCTATTAATGTTTCGAACAAAAATACTTTGTTAATATAAGTTGCATAAATTTTATATAATTTTAGTTTAAAAAATACTAGAGGTTTATATAAGCTTTTTAGTTGATTCCTTTTGCTATTATAGTTTTATAAAAGCTTTTTAGTTGATTCTTTTTGCTATTGAAGAATATTATAGTTTTATTTTAGTTCATCATAACCGAATATTTTAATTGATTTTAGTTTTTAGTTGATCATAACAAATATTATAGTTTTATGCATTTTATTATTTTTCATGCATTTACTGCTTTTTTGAGCTATAAGACCCAGAAATTGAAAAGCATTTCAAATGAACTCCGAAAAGGTTGAAAATTGGCATGGTATCATAATTTCACCCACATAACATGTGTAAGAAATTTGAGAGGGTTACGACAAAAACTAGATGCACTTCGTGTATAAAACAGACAATCTCTTTCGAAGTATCAGGGTTTCGGACGAAAGCTCATCTGTTACAAAGGGATTTCATTTTTTTGAACTTATTTGAACTCCAGACTTCTTGTGTGTTCAAAATGCACCATTCAAAGCAACGTCATCAATTTTCAACCCTTTCTGACTTCATTTGTTATTTTTCATACATTTAGTGCTTTTTGAGCTATAAGACCCGGAAATTGAAAAGCATTTCAAATGAACTCTGAAAAGGTTGAAAATTGGCATGGTATCATCATTTCACCCACATAGTATGTGAAAGGAAGTTGAGAGGGTTACGACAAAAACTAGATGCACTTCGTGTACAAAATAGACAATCTCTTTCGAAGTATCAGGGTTTCGGACGAAAGCTCATTTGTTACAAAGGGATTTCATTTCTTTTGAACTTATTTGAACTCCAGACTTCTTGTGTGTTCAAAATGCACCATTCAAAGCCACATCATCAATTTTCAACCCTTTCTGACTTCATTTGTTATTTTCCATGCATTTATTGATTATTTTGAGCTATAAGACCATGAAATTGAAAAGCACTACAAATGAACTCTGAAAAGGTTGAAAGTTGGCATGGTATCATCATTTCACCCACATAGCATGTGCAAGAAAGTAGAGAGGGTTACAACAAAAACTGGATGCACTTCGTGTACAAAACAGACAATCTGTTTCGAAGTATCAGGATTTATACGGAAACTCGTCTGTTACAACATGCATTTCAAATGAACTACGAAAAGGTTGAAAGTTGGCATGGTATCATCATAATAGTTTTGGAGAGAAAGTCTTCACTTTTCGCTTGTGTGCTTTGCTTATTGCGCCGTAACCATGGATAATCTTCATCGTTTATCAGGATGCTTGGGTCAGCCTTGACTTTGAAGGGAGGAATTTCATGAAACTTTTCATAATCTTCAGACATGTCTGTCTTGCCCTCCACTCCCATGATGTCCCTTTTTCCAGAAAGAACTATGTGGCGCTTTGGCTCATCGTATGATGTATTCGCTTCCTTATCTTTTCTTTTTCTCGGTTTGGTAGACATGTCCTTCACATAGATAACCTGTGCCACATCATTGGCTAGGACGAACGGTTCGTCAGTGTACCCAAGATTGTTCAGATCCACTGTTGTCATTCCGTACTGTGGGTCTACTTGTACCTGTTGGGGAACGTAGTAATTTCAAAAAATTTCCTACGCACACGCAAGATCGTGGTGATGCATAGCAACGAGAGGGGAGAGTGTGATCTACGTACCCTTGTAGATCGACAACGGAAGCGTTTGGTTGATGTAGTCGTACGTCTCCACGGCCCGACCGATCAAGCACCGAAACTACGGCACCTCCGAGTTCTCGCACATGTTCAGCTCGATGACGATCCCTGGACTCCGATCCAGCAAAGTGTCAGGGAAGAGTTCCGTCAGCACGACGGCGTGGCGACGATCTTGATGTACTACTGTCGCAGGGCTTCGCCTAAGCACCGCTACAATATTATCGAGGACTATGGTGGCAGGGGGCGTCGCACACGGCTAAGAATATGATCACGTGGATCAACTTGTGTCTCTTTGGGGTGCCCCTGCCTCCGTATATAAAGGCTCAAGGGGGGGGGGTGCGGCCGGCCTAGAGGTGGCGCGCTAGGAGGAGTCCTACTCCCTTTGGGAGTAGGATTCCCCCCAATCCTAGTTGGAATAGGATTCGCGGAGGGGGAAAAAGAGAAAGGGGGGCCGGCCCCCTCTCCTTGTCCTATTCGGACCAAGGGAGGGGAGGGGCGCGCGGCCCATCTCAGGCTGCCTCTTCTCTTTTCCACTAAGGCCCACTAAGGCCCATATAGCTCCCGAGGGGTTCCGGTAACCTCCCGGTACTCCGGTAAAATCCCGATTTCACACGGAACACTTCCAATATCCAAACATAGGCTTCCAATATATCAATCATTATGTCTCGACCATTTCGAGACTCCTCGTCATGTCCGTGATCACATCCGGGACTCCGAACAACCTTCGGTACATCAAAACGTATAAACTCATAATATAACTGTCATCAAAACCTTAAGCGTGCGGACCCTACGGGTTCGAGAACAATGTAGACATGACCGAGACATGTCTCCGGTCAATAACCAATAGCTGGACCTGGATGCCCATATTGGCTCCTACATATTCTACGAAGATCTTTATCGGTCAGACCGCATAACAACATACATTGTTCCCTTTGTCATCGGTATGTTACTTGCCCGAGATTCGATCGTCGGTATCCAATACCTTGTTCAATCTCATTACCGGCAAGTCTCTTTACTCGTTCCGTAATACATCATCTCGCAACTAACTCATTAGTTGCATTGCTTGCAAGGCTTAAGTGATGTGCATTACCGAGAGGGCCCAGAGATACCTCTCCGACGATCGGAGTGACAAATCCTAATCTTGAAATACGTCAACCCAACATGTACCTTTGGAGACACCTATAGAGCACCTTTATAATCACCCAGTTACGTTGTGACATTTGGTAGCACACAAAGTGTTTCTCCGGCACACGGGAGTTACATAATCTCATAGTCATAGGAACATGTATAAGTCATGAAGAAAGCAATATCAACATACTAAATGATCGGGTGCTAAGCTAATGGAATGGGTCATGTCAATCAGATCATTCAACTAATGATATGATCCCGTTTAATCAAATGACAACTCTTTGTCCATGGTTAGGAAACATAACCATCTTTGATTAACGAGCTAGTCAAGTAGAGGCATACTAGTGACACTCTGTTTGTCTATGTATTCACACATGTATTATGTTTCCGGTTAATACAATTCTAGCATGAACAATAAACCTTTATCATGATATAAGGAAATAAAGAATAAATTTATTATTGCCTCTAGGGCATATTTCCTTCAGTCTCCCACTTGCACTAGAGTCAATAATCTAGATTACACAGTAGTGATTCTAACACCGATGGAGCTTTGGTGCTGATCATGTTTTGCTCATGGAAGAGGCTTAGTCAATGGGTCTGCTACATTCAGCTCCGTATGTATCTTGCAAATCTCTATGTCTCCCACCTGGACTAGATCCCGGATGGAATTGAAGAGTCTCTTGATGTGTTTGGTTCTCTTGTGAAATCTGGATTCCTTTGCCAAAGCAATTGCTCCAGTATTGTCACAAAAGATTTTCATTGGACCTGATGCACTAGGTATGACACCTAGATCGGATATGAACTCCTTCATCCAGACTCCTTCGTTTGCTGCTTTCGAAGCAGCTATGTACTCCGCTTCACATGTAGATCCCGCCACGACGCTTTGTTTGGAACTGCACCAACTGACAGCTCCACCATTTAATGTAAACACGTATCTGGTTTGCAATTTAGAATCGTCCGGATCAGTGTCAAAGCTTGCATCAACGTAACCGTTTACGATGAGCTCTTTGTCACCTCCATATATGAGAAACATATCCTTAGTCCTTTTCAGGTACTTCAGGATGTTCTTGACCGCTGTCCAGTGATCCACTCCTGGATTACTTTGGTACCTCCCTGCTAAACTTATAGCAAGGCACACATCAGGTCTGGTACACAACATTGCATACATGATAGAGCCTATGGCTGAAGCATAGGGAACATCTCTCATTTTCTCTCTATCTTCTGCAGTGGTCGGGAATTGAGTCTGACTCAACTTTACACCTTGTAACACAGGCAAGAACCCTTTCTTTGCTTGATCCATTTTGAACTTCTTCAAAATCTTGTCAAGGTATGTGCTTTGTGAAAGTCCAATTAAGCATCTTGATCTATCTCTATAGATCTTTATGCCTAATATGTAAGCAGCTTCACTGCGGCCTTTCATCGAAAAACTCTCATTCAAGTATCCTTTTATGCTATTGTAACGCCCTCGATGCGGCTATATCTCCCACGTGTCGAGGCACGACTTAGAGGCATAACCGCATTGAAAGCAATGTCGCAAGTCGGGAAATCATCACACATCCCATGTACATAAATAATATAAAGGGGAGGAACATAGTTGGCTTACACTCGCCACGTCACATCAAAGTACATAAATAACATCCATCATACAAATCACTCATGGCCCGACTACGGCGCCAAAATAGAAAAGACCCCCAACATGCGACAAGGCCCTGAATCTACCCGACTGGGCACCACTACTGATCATCAGGAAAAGACACATAGTAACGCTGAGAGTCCTCGTCGTACTGCCACTTGAGCTCAAGCGCACCATCTGGAGCTGTATCCTCTGTCCCTGCATCTGGTGTAATAGTAATCTGTGAGCCACAGGGACTCAGCAATCTCGCACCCTCACGGTCAAGACTATTTAAGCTTAATAGGTAGGAAAGGGGTAATGTAAGTGGAGCTGCAGCAAGCGACTAGCATATATGGTGGCTAACTTATTCACAAAAGAGAGCGAGAAGAGGAGGCAAAGCACGGGCGGAAAACTAGAGAGTAACCAGCGCAAACATAACTCCAACACCGTGTCCGCTTCCCGGACTCCGCCGAGAAGAGGCCATCACGGCAACACACTCGGTTGATTCATTTTAATTAATTAAGGTTCAAGTTATCTACAACCGGACATTAACAAATTCCCATCTGCCCATAACCGCGGGCACGACTTTCGAAAGATCAATCCCTGCAGGGGGGTCCCAACTTAGCCCATAACAAGCTCTCACGGTCAACGAAAGAATAGACCTCCACCCAAGACACACCGATCAGACTCGGCATCTCGGTACAACAAGATGATTCGACAGGTTAAAACAAGACCAGCAACACCGCCCGAATGTGCCGACAAATCCCGATAGGAGCTGCACATATCTCTTTCTCAGGGCACACTCAGATGAGCGCTCCATACAACTAAAACCAAACCTCGAGTTTCCCCAAGGGGGCGCTGCACAGGACTCTAGTTCGGACCAACACTCAGAGGAGCACTGACCCATGGGGGGCTAAAATAAAGATGACCCTCGGGCTCCGGAAACCCAAGGGAAAAAGGGGGTAGGTGGCAAATGGTAAAACCAATGTTGGGCATTGCTGGAAAAGCTTTAATCAAGGCGAACTATCAAGGGGTTCCCATTATAGCCCAACCGCGTAAGGGACGCAACAATCCGGGAACATAACACCGATATGACGGAAACTAGGGCGGCAAGAGTGGAACAAAACACTAGGAGAGAGGCCGAGCCTTCCACCCTTTACCAAGTATATAGATGCATTAAGATAACATGGCAATATAATGATATCCCAACAAGTAAATAAATGTTCCAACAAGGAACGACTCCAATCTTCACCTGCAACTAACAACGCTATAAGAAGGGCTGAGCAAAGCGGTAACATAGCCAATCAACGGTTTGCTAGGATAATGGTGAGTTAGAGGCTCAATCATGGCAATTGGGAGGCTGACAAGCAAGTGGTAGGCATCGTAGCATTGGCAAAGCAAAAGAACGAGCAAACTAGCATAGCAAAGATAGTAGTGATTTCGAGGGTATGATCATCTTGCCTGCACAGTTGTCAGAGTTGACTGGATCCTCAAAAGCAAACTCAACGGGCTCCTCGTTAGCGAACTCGTCTCCCGGCTCTACCCAACAACACAAACAAGCAACAAGGATACAATCAACCACGTGCTAGGACAAACAATAAGATGCAAAGATGGTATGCGATGCGGGATGCGATGCGGGATGCAAAATGCAAGACGTGACAGGAAATGCATGAACCTGGCCTCAACTTGGAAAACCAAGTGTGCCACTGGATAGAGGGGATGAAATCACCTGAAAACAATATAAAGATCATAGGAATCGGAGCTACGGTTTGGAAATGGCAAGCGTTTTACGAAACGAACCGATCTGCGATTTACAGCAAGTAGGCTCCTAAATGCAACGAAATGAACATGCTACAGCCACCAAACATGAAAACAAAATACATGGCAGGGATGTACAAAAGATGCTTAACAAATCACTAGCACTGAGCCATAGCCAAATTCATCCATTAAGAGGTTCAAACAAGCATGTCACAAATGAATATGCAAAACAAATTTCAGACTTAGTGAAATTAACACTAGTCTGAAATTTCAGACCACGATGCTCTCTTCGGAGCAGGAAAACAACATGATACATAACCTCAATATGACAAGTAAGAACATGGCATGGAGCTAATCAACAAGCTTAACAAAACACCCAAAGTGACCTGGGGCCAAAAGGGTTCACAAAATACTCTAACGAGCACACGAACATAGATGAAACACAATCAGTTTTCAGACTTGGTGAAAACTGAGACATGCTGAAATTATAACTCACGAAGGCATGTAAACGAGCTCGATGCACTCACTACGGTGCAAGTCATGGCAAGGCAAGCATATATCCATAAAGAAGGCACAAAATTCTAGCTAGACATGGCAAGAACAATGGCATAGCATGCACGGATCACTAACAATAGCATCGGCAAAATCGCAAACAAGTTGACGATCTGCCCAGATTTACCACGAAGCAAAAGTAGAGCTCGATTGACTCAAGCTAGAGCACTCCACATATGCAAACAAAGACATGAATGGATAGAGCATAACATAAATATCAAAACTCCCTTACTGATCATCCTCAAAAGAGGCACGGATCACTAGGAAACAAGCTGAACATATGGCATCATGAACTAAAATATCCCAGACTTAGTGAAAATCACTAAGTCCCTGAAAACAGAATTCTCAGGTGCCCCTCTTTGCAAGCTTGCACAAGTCACCACACACCTCCTAAAAATGCATGGTCGGCACCTCTGGAAAGAAGACAAAATGCTTAACAATTCATCCCAAAGAGTCACAGGCATATCATGCACACAATAATCATGGCAAAAATGACAAAAGTCTATGATGAGCTAACGGATCTGCAATTTAACTCACGATGCCTCCTTCTAACAGCATTTTGGGCATCAAGATGACCTCAAATGAAAATGATGCAATGGAACTAAATGATGTACATGTCGAGACGAACATTTTGATATATCATATGTTCAAAACGGAGCTACGGATGCGGAGATATGATCAGTCAAAGTAGGCATAAAAGATTAAGGGGAGAAGGGAAAGTCAACCGTTAGGTTATTTCGGATCTGGATCTGAGGCGCGGGTTACTGTTCACGGCACTGTTCACCACGCGGAATCCGAGGACATCGGCCGGACTTGGGCTCGCCAGAGATGAGGAGGACGAGGCCGGCCGGGGGAGGTGGCGTCGGCGGTGCGGCGAGGACCGGCGAGGGCGGCGGCGGCCGCGGACGGTGGGCGGCCGGGGCGGCTCGACCGGAGATGAGGGCGTCGCCGGTGCGGGGCAGTCGCCGGAGGAGCCACGACGGCGCGGCGAGGTGGGCTCGGCCACCGGCCGTGGAGAAGATGACGGGGCGCGGGCGACGGATCTGGCCCGAGGCGCGGGAGAAGGCGGGCTCCCCGCGGGCTGGGCGGGCCGCGGCGGCGGCGGTTGCCGGCCTGCCACATGGCGGGCGGTGGTTGGCTGGAAGCGGCGGGGCGGACACGTCCGGCCCGATTCGGACGTGTCCGTCGGCGGGTGGAGCGGCGGATCCAGGAAATTAGGGTTTCGGAGGAGGAAGACGATCCGAAAACGGAGGGGTCTTTAAATAGGCATAGAGGGAGCTAGGAGTGTCCAAATGAGGTGCGATTTTCGGCCACGCGATCGTGATCGAACGCTCTAGGACATGGAGCAGAGTTTGGTGGGTTTTGGGCCAAATTGGAGGGGTGTTGGGCTGCAACACACACGAGGCCTTTTCGGTCCCTCGGTTAACCATTGGAGTATCAAACGAAGTCCAAATGGTACAAAACTTGACAGGCGGTCTACCGGTAGTAAACCAAGGCCGCATGGCAAGTCTCGGTCCAATCCGGAAATGTTTAATCCCCACACATGAAAGAAAGCTAGAAATGACCACCGGAGGAGAACAAAGCGCCGGAATGCAAAACGGACAACGGGGAAAATGCTCGAATGCATGAGATGAACATGTATGCAAATGCAATGCACGTGATGACATGATATGAGATGCATGAAAACGAAAACAACACACAGAGACAAAGACCCGAACCCGAGAAATAAATATAACTTAATGCCGGAAACGGCAAGAGTTGGAGTACAAGTTGGGAAAGTTATATCTGGGGCGTTACAGCTATCCAGAAATTCTATATCATTTCCAATCAGTAATATGTCATCCACATATAATATCAGAAATGCTATAGAGCTCCCACTCACTTTCTTGTAAATACAGGCTTCTCCGAAAGTCTGTATAAAACCAAATGCTTTGATCACACTATCAAAGCGTTTATTCCAACTCCGAGAGGCTTGCACCAGTCCATAAATGGATCGCTGGAGCTTGCACACTTTATTAGCTCCCTTTGAATCGACAAAACCTTCCGGTTGCATCATATACAACTCTTCTTCCAGAAATCCATTCAGGAATGCAGTTTTGACATCCATCTGCCAAATTTCATAATCATAAAATGTGGCAATTGCTAACATGATTCGGACAGACTTAAGCATCGCTACGGGTGAGAAGGTCTCATCGTAGTCAACCCCTTGAACTTGTCGAAAACCTTTTGCGACAAGTCGAGCTTTGTAGACAGTAATATTACCGTCAGCGTCAGTCTTCTTCTTGAAGATCCATTTATTCTCAATTGCTTGTCGATCACCGGGCAAGTCAACCAAAGTCCATACTTTGTTCTCATACATGGATCCCATCTCAGATTTCATGGCTTCAAGCCATTTTGCGGAATCTGGGCTCACCATCGCTTCTTCATAGTTCGTAGGTTCATCATGATCTAGCAGCATGATTTCCAGAACAGGATTACCGTACCACTCTGGCGCGGCTCTCACTCTGGTTGATCTACGAGGTTCAGTAGTATCTTGTTCTGAAGTTTCATGATCATTATCATTAGCTTCCTCACTAATTGGTGTAGGTGTCGCAGAAATAGTTTTCTGTGATGTACTACTTTCCAATAAGGGAGTAGGTACAGTTACCTCATCAAGTTCTACTTTCCTCCCACTCACATCTTTTGAGAGAAACTCCTTCTCCAGAAAGTTTCTGAATTTAGCAACAAAAGTCTTGCCTTCGGATCTGTGATAGAAGGTGTATCCAATAGTTTCCTTTGGATATCCTATGAAGACACATTTCTTCGATTTGGGTTCGAGCTTATCAGGATGAAGCTTTTTCACATAAGCATCGCAGCCCCAAACTTTCAGAAACGATAACTTTGGTTTCTTGCCAAACCATAGTTCATAAGGCGTCGTCTCAACGGATTTTGATGGTGCCATATTTAACGTGAATGCGGCCGTCTCTAAAGCATAACCCCAAAACGATAGCGGTAAATCAGTAAGAGACATCATAGATCGCACCATATCTAGTAAAGTACGATTACGACGTTCGGAGACACCATTACGCTGTGGTGTTACGGGTGGCGTGAGTTGCGAAACTATTCCGCATTGTTTCAAATGTACACCAAACTCATAACTCAAATATTCTCCTCCACGATCAGATCGTAGAAACTTTATTTTCTTGTTACGATGATTTTCAACTTCACTCTGAAATTCTTTGAACTTTTCAAATGTTTCAGACTTATGTTTCATTAAGTAGATATACCCATATCTGCTTAAGTCATCCGTGAAGGTGAGAAAATAACGATATCCGCCGCGAGCCTCAATATTCATCGGACCACATACATCTGTATGTATGATTTCCAACAAATCTGTTGCTCTCTCCATAGTACCGGAGAGCGGTGTTTTAGTCATCTTGCCCATGAGGCACGGTTCGCAAGTACCAAGTGATTCATAATCAAGTGGTTCCAAAAGTCCATAAGTATGGAGTTTCTTCATGCGCTTTACACCGATATGACCTAAACGGCAGTGCCACAAATAAGTTGCACCATCATTATCAACTCTGAATCTTTTGGTTTCAACATTATGAATATGTGTATCACTACTATCGAGATTCAATAAGAATAGACCACTCTTCAAGGGTGCATGACCATAAAAGATATTACTCATATAAATAGAACAACCATTATTCTCTGATTTAAATGAATAACCGTCTCGCATTAAACAAGATCCAGATATAATGTTCATGTTCAACGCTGGCACCAGATAGCAATTATTTAGGTCTAATACTAATCCCGAAGGTAGATGTAGAGGTAGCGTGCCGACCGCGATCACATCGACTTTGGAACCGTTTCCCACGCGCATCGTCACCTCATCCTTAGCTAATCTTCGGTTAATCCGTAGTCCCTGTTTCGAGTTGCAAATCTTAGCAACAGAACCAGTATCAAATACCCAGGTGCTACTATGAGCATTAGTAAGGTACACATCAATAACATGTATATCACATATACCTTTGTTCACCTTGCCATCCTTCTTATCCGCCAAATACTTGGGGCAGTTCCGCTTCTAGTGACCAGTCTGCTTGCAGTAGAAGCACTCAGTTTCAGGCTTAGGTCCAGACTTGGGTTTCTTCTCTTGAGCAGCAACTTGCTTGCTGTTCTTCTTGAAGTTCCCCTTCTTCTTCCCTTTGCCCTTTTTCTTGAAACTAGTGGTCTTGGTGACCATCAACACTTGATGCTACTTTTTGATTTCTACCTCCGCAGCTTTCAGCATTGCGAAGAGCTCAGGAATAGTCTTATTCATCCCTTGCATATTATAGTTCATCACGAAGCTCTTGTAGCTTGGTGGCAGTGATTGGAGAATTCTGTCAATGACGCAATCATCTGGAAGATTAACTCCCATCTGAATCAAGTGATTATTATACCCAGACATTTTGAGTATATGCTCACTGACAGAACTGTTCTCCTCCATCTTGCAGCTATAGAACTTATTGGAGACTTCATATCTCTCAATTCGGGCATTTGCTTGAAATATTAACTTCAACTCCTGGAACATCTCATATGCTCCATGACGTTCAAAACGTCGTTGAAGTCCCGATTCTAAGCCGTAAAGCATGGCACACTGAACTATCGAGTAGTCATCAGCTTTGCTCTGCCAGACATTCATAACATCTGGTGTTGCTCCTGCAGCAGGCCTGGCACCTAGCGGTGCTTCCAGGACGTAATTCTTCTATGCAACAATGAGGATACTCCTCAAGTTACGGACCCAGTCCGTGTAATTGCTACCATCATCTTTCAACTTTGCTTTCTCAAGGAACGCATTAAAATTCAACGGAACAACAGCACGGGCCATCTATCTACAATCAAACATACATAAGCAAGATACTATCAGGTACTAAGTTCATGATAAATTTAAGTTCAATTAATCAAATTACTTAAAGAACTCCCACTTAGATAGAAATCCCTCTAATCCTCTAAGTGATCACGTGATCCAAATCAACTAAACCATGTCCGATCATCACGTGAGATGGAGTAGTTTCACTGGTGAACATCACTATGTTGATCATATCTACTATTGTTGGGGAACGTAGTAATTTCAAAAAATTTCCTACGCACACGCAAGATCATGGTGATGCATAGCAACGAGGGGGAGAGCATGATCTACGTACCCTTGTAGATCACAACGGAAGCGTTGACACAACATAGAGGAAGTAGTCGTACGTCTTCTTCCCGATCCGACCGATCCAAGCACCGTTACTTCGGCACCTCCGAGTTCTTAGCACACGTACAGCTCGATGACGATCCCCGGGCTCCAATCCAGCAAAGCTTCGGGGAGGAGTTCTGTCAGCACGATGGCGTGGTGACGATCTTGATGTTCTACCGACGCAGGGCTTCGCCTAAGCACTACAACAATATGATCGAGGTGGAATATGGTGGCAGGGGGCACCGCACACGGCTAAGGAACGATCTCAAAGATCAACTTGTGTGTCCTAGGGTGCCCCCTGCCCCCGTATACAAAGGAGCAAGGGGGAGGCCGGCCGGCCCTATGGGGCGCGCCAAGGGGAGGGGGAGTCCTCCTCCTAGTGGGAGTAGGACTCCCCTTTCCTAATCCAATTAGGAAACCCTAAGGGGGAAGGAAAGAGGGGGAGAGGGAGAGGGAAAGAGGGGCCGTGCCCCCCTCCCTAGTCCAATTCGGACTCCTCATGTGGGGGGGGGGGGCGCCACCTCCTAGGCCGCAGCCCTCTCTCTCCCCTAAGGCCCAATAAGGCCCATTACTTCCCCGGAGGGTTCCGGTAACTCTTCCAGTACTCCGGTTTTCTCCGAAATCACCCGGAACACTTCTGGTGTCCGAATATAGCCGTCCAATATATTAATCTTTATGTCTCGACCATTCCGAGACTCCTCGTCATGTCCGTGATCACATCCGGGACTCCAAACTAACTTCGGTACATCAAAATGCATAAACTCATAATAACTGTCATCGTAACGTTAAGCGTGCGGACCCTACGTTTTGAGAACAATGTAGACATGACCAAGACACGTCTCCGGTCAATAACCAATAGCGGGACCTGGATGCCCATATTGGCTCCTACATATTCTACGAAGATCTTTATCGGTCAGACCGCATAACAACATACGTTGTTCCCTTTGTCAACGGTATGTTACTTACCCGAGATTCGATCGTCGGTATCCAATACCTAGTTCAATCTCGTTACCGGCAAGTCTCTTTTCTCGTTCTGTAATACATCATCCCGCAATTAACTCATTAGTTGCAAGGCTTGCAAGGCTTATGTGATGTGCATTACCAAGAGGGCCCAGAGATACCTCTCCGACAATCGGAGTGACAAATCCTAATCTTGAAATACGCCAACCCAACATCTACCTTTGGAGACACCTGTAGAGCTCCTTTATAATCACCCAGTTACGTTGTGACGTTTGGAAGCGCACAAAGTGTTCCTCTGGTAAACGGGAGTTGCATAATCTCATAGTCATAGGAACATGTATAAGTCATGAAGAAAGCAATAGCAACATATTAAACAATCGGGTGCTAAGCTAATGGAATGGGTCATGTCAATCAGATCATTCAACTAATGATGCGACCTCGTTAATCAAATAACAACACTTTGTTTATGGTTAGGAAACATAACCATCTTTGATTAACGAGCTAGTCAAGTAGAGTCATACTAGTGACACTAAGTTTGTCTATGTATTCACACATGTATTATGTTTCCGATTAATACAATTCTAGCATGAATTATAAACATTTATCATGATATAAGGAAATAAATAATAACTTTATTATTGCCTCTAGGGCATATTTCCTTCAGTCTCCCACTTGCACTAGAGTCAATAATCTAGATTAGACAGTAATGATTCTAACACCCATGGAGCCGTGGTGCTGATCATGTTTTGCTCGTGGAAGAGGCTTAGTCAACGGGTCTGCAACCTTCAGATCCGTATGTATCTTGCAAATCTCTATGTCTCCCACCTGGACTAGATCCCGGATGGAATTGAAGCGTCTCTTGATGTGCTTGGTCCTCTTGTGAAATCTGGATTCCTTTGCCAAGGCAATTGCACCAGTATTGTCACAAAAGATTTTCATTGGACCCGATGCACTAGGTATAACACCTAGATCGGATATGAACTCCTTCATCCAGACTCCTTCATTCGCTGCTTCTGAAGCAGCTATGTACTCCGCTTCACATGTAGATCCCGCTACGGCGCTTTGTTTAGAACTGCACCAACTGATAGCTCCACCGTTTAATATAAACACATATCCGGTTTGCGATTTAGAATCGTCCGGATCAGTGTCAAAGCTTGCATCAACGTAACCTCTTACGGTGAGCTCTTTGTCACCTCCATATACGAGAAACATATCCTTAGTCCTTTTCAGGTATTTCAGGATGTTCTTGACCGCTGTCCAGTGATCCACTCCTGGATTACTTTGGTACCTCCCTGCTAAACTTATAGCAAGGCACACACCAGGTCTGGTACACAGCATTGCATACATGATAGAGCCTATGGCTGAAGCATAGGGAACATCTTTCATTTTCTCTCTATCTTCTGCAGTGGTCGGGCATTGAGTCTGACTCAACTTCACACCTTGTAACACAGGCAAGAACCCTTTCTTTGCTTGATCCATTTTGAACTTCTTCAAAATCTTGTCAAGGTATGTGCTTTGTGAAAGTCCAATTAAGCGTCTTGATCTATCTCTATAGATCTTTATGCCTAATATGTAAGCAGCTTCACTGAGGTCTTTCATTGAAAAACTCTTATTCAAGTATCCCTTTATGCTATCCAGAAATTCTATGTCATTTCCAATTAGTAATATGTCATCCACATATAATATCAGAAATGCTACAGAGCTCCCACTCACTTTCTTGTAAATACAGGCTTCTCCGAAAGTCCGTATAAAACCAAATGCTTTAATCACACTATCAAAGTGTTTATTCCAACTCCGAGAGGCTTGCACCAGTCCATAAATGGATCGCTGGAGCTTGCACACTTTGTTAGTTCCCTTTGGATCGACAAAACCTTCCGGTTGCATCATATACAACTCTTCTTCCAGAAATCCATTCAGGAATGCAGTTTTGACATCCATTTGCCAAATTTCATAATCATAAAACGCGGCAATTGCTAACATGATTCGTACAGACTTAAGCATCGCTACGGGTGAGAAGGTCTCATCGTAGTCAACCCCTTGAACTTGTCGAAAACCTTTTGCGACAAGTTTAGCTTTGTAGACAGTAACATTACCGTCAGCGTCAGCCTTCTTCTTGAAGATCCATTTATTCTCAATTGCTTGCCGATCATCGGGCAAGTCAACCAAAGTCCATACTTTGTTCTCATACATGGATCCCATCTCAGATTTCATGGCTTCAAACCACTTTGCGGAATCTGGGCTCACCATCGCTTCTTCATAGTTCGTAGGTTCATCATGATCTAGTAGCATGATTTCCAGAACTGGATTACCGTACCACTCTGGTGCGGATCTCACTCTGGTCGATCTACGAGGTTCAGTAGTATCTTTTCCTGAAGTTTCATGATCATCATCATTAGCTTCCTCACTAATTGGTATAGATGTCGCAGAAATAGTTTTCTGTGATGTACTATTTTCCAACAAGGGAGCAGGTACAATTACCTCGTCAAGTTCTACTTTCCTCCCACTCACTTCTTTCGAGAGAAACTCCTTCTCTAGAAAGGATCCATTCTTAGCAACAAATATCTTGCCTTCGGATCTGTGATAGAAGGTGTACCCAACAGTCTCCTTTGGGTATCCTATGAGGACACATTTCTCCGATTTGGGTTCGAGCTTATCAGGTTGAAGTTTTTTTCGCATAAGCATCGCAGCCCCAAACTTTAAGAAACGACAACTTTGGTTTCTTGCCAAACCATAGTTCATAAGGCGTCGTTTCAACGGATTTTGATGGTGCCCTATTTAACGTGAATGCGGCCGTCTCTAAAGCATAACCCCAAAACGATAGCGGTAAATCAGTAAGAGACATCATAGATCGTACCATATCTAGCAAAGTACGATTACGACGTTCGGACACACCATTACGCTGTGGTGTTCCGGGTGGCGTGAGTTGCGAAACTATTCCACAATTTTTAAAATGTACACCAAACTCGTAACTCAAATATTCTCCTCCACGATCAGATCGTAGAAACTTTATTTTCTTGTTACGATGATTTTCAACTTCACTCTGAAATTCTTTGAACTTTTCAAATGTTTCAGACTTATGTTTCATTAAGTAGATATACCCATATCTGCTTAAGTCATCTGTGAAGGTGAGAAAATAACGATATCCGCCACGAGCCTCAATATTCATCGGACCACATACATCGGTATGTATGATTTCCAATAAATCTGTTGCTCTCTCCATAGTACCGGAGAACGGTGTTTTAGTCATCTTGCTCATGAGGCACGGTTCACAAGTACCAAGTGATTCATAATCAAGTGGTTCCAAAAGTCCATCAGTATGGAGTTTCTTCATGCGCTTTATACCGATATGACCTAAATGGCAGTGCCACAAATAAGTTGCACTGTCATTATCAACTCTGCATCTTTTGGTTTGAACATTATGAATATGTGTGTTACTACTATCGAGATTCATCAAAAATAGACCACTCCTCAAAGGTGCATGACCATAAAAGATATTACTCATATAAATAGAACAACCATTATTCTCTGATTTAAATGAATAACCGTCTCGCATCAAACAAGATCCAGATATAATGTTCATGCTCAACGCTGGCACCAAATAACAATTATTTAGGTCTAATATTAATCCCGAAGGTAGATGTAGAGGTAGCATGCCGACCGCGATCACATCGACTTTGGAACCGTTTCCCACGCGCATCGTCACCTCGTCCTTTGCCAGTGTTCGCTTAATCCGTAGTCCTTGTTTCGAGTTGCAAATATTAGCAACATAACCAGTATCAAATACCTAGGTGCTACTGCGAGCTCTAGTAAGGTACACATCAATAACATGTACATCACATATACCTTTGTTCACCTTGCCATCCTTCTTATCCGCCAAATACTTGGGGCAGTACCGCTTCCAGTGACCAGTCTGCTTGCAGTAGAAGCACTCAGTTTCAGGCTTAGGTCCAGACTTGGGTTTCTTCTCTTGAGAAGCAACTTGCTTGCCGTTCTTCTTGAAGTTCCCCTTCTTCTTCCCTTTGCCCTTTTTCTTGAAACTAGTGGTCTTGCTGACCATCAACACTTGATGCTCCTTTTTGATTCCTACCTCCGCAGCTTTCAGCATTGCAAAGAGCTCGGGAATAGTCTTGTTCATCCCTTGCATATTATAGTTCATCACGAAGCTCTTGTAGCTTGGTGGCAGTGATTGGAGAATTCTATCAATGACGCAATCATCTGGAAGATTAACTCCCATCTGAATCAAGTGATTATTATACCCAGACATTTTGAGTATATGCTCACTGACAGAACTGTTCTCCTCCATCTTGCAGCTATAGAACTTATTGGAGACTTCATATCTCTCAATCCGGGCATTTGCTTGAAATATTAACTTCAACTCCTGGAACATCTCATATGCTCCATGACGTTCAAAACGTCGTTGAAGTCCCGATTCTAAGCCGTAAAGCATGGCACACTGAACTATCGAGTAGTCATCAGCTTGGCTCTGCCAGACGTTCATAACATCTAGTGTTGCTCCAGCAGCAGGCCTGGCACCCAGCGGTGCTTCCAGGACGTAATTCTTCTGAGCAGCAATGAGGATAATCCTCAAGTTACGGATCCAGTCCGTGTAATTGCTACCATCATCTTTCAACTTTGCTTTCTCAAGGAACGCATTAAAATTCAACGGAACAACAGCACGAGCCATCTATCTACAATCAACATAAACAAGCAAGATACTATCAGGTACTAAGTTCATGATAATTTTAAGTTCAATTAATCAAATTACTTAAGAACTCCCACTTAGATAGACATCCCTTTAATCCTCTAAGTGATCACGTGATCCAAATCAACTAAACCATAACCGATCATCACGTGAGATGGAGTAGTTTTCAATGGTGAACATCGCTATGTTGATCATATCTACTATATGATTCACGCTCGACCTTTCGGTCTCCGTGTTCCGAGGCCATATCTGCATATGCTAGGGTCGTCAAGTTTAACCTGAGTATTCTGCGTGTGCAAAAACTGGCTTGCACCCGTTGTAGATGGACGTAGAGCTTATCACACCCGATCATCATGTGGTGTCTGGGCATGACGAACTTTGGCAACGGTGCATACTCAGGGAGAACACTTCTTGATAATTTAGTGAGAGATCATCTTATAATGCTACCGTCAATCAAAGCAAGATAAGATGCATAAAAAGATAAACATCACATGCAATCAATATAAGTGATATGATATGGCCATCATCATCTTGTGCTTGTGATCTCCATCTCCGAAGCACCGTCATGATCACCATCGTCACCGGTGCGACACCTTGATCTCCATCGTAGCATCGTTGTCGTCTCGCCAATCATATGCTTCCACAACTATCGCTACCGCTTAGTGATAAAGTAAAGCATTACATCGCGATTGCATTGCATACAATAAAGCGACAACCATATGGCTCCTGCCAGTTGCCGATAACTCGATTACAAAACATGATCATCTCATACAATAAAATTTAGCATCATGTCTTGGCCATATCACATCACTACATGCCCTGCAAAAACTAGTTAGACGTCCTCTATTTTGTTGTTGCAAGTTTTAAGTGGCTGCTACGTGCTTAAGTAAGAACCAATCTCACCTACGCATCAAAACCACAACGATAGTTCGTCAAATAGATTACATTTTAACCTTCGCAAGGACCGGGCGTAGCCACACTCGGTTCAACTACAGTTGGAGAAACTGACACCCGCCAGCCACCTGTGTGCAAAGCACGGCGGTAGAACCAGTCTCGCGTAAGCATACGCGTAATGTCGGTCCGGGCCGCTTCATCCAACAATACCGCCGAACCAAAGTATGACATGCTGGTAGGCAGTATGACTTATATCGCCCACAACTCACTTGTGTTCTACTCGTGCAAATAACATCAAACCATAAAACCTAGGCTCGGATGCCACTGTTGGGGAACGTAGTAATTTCAAAAAATTTCCTACGCACACGCAAGATCATGGTGATGCATAGCAACGAGGGGGAGAGCATGATCTACGTACCCTTGTAGATCGCAATGGAAGCGTTGACACAACATAGAGGAAGTAGTCGTACGTTTTCTTCCTGATCCGACCGATCCAAGCACCGTTACTCCGGCACCTCCGAGTTCTTAGCACACGTACAGCTCGATGACAATCCCCGGGCTCCGATCCAGCAAAGCTTCGGGGAGGAGTTCTGTCAGCACGACGGCGTGGTGACGATCTTGATGTTCTACCGACGCAGGGCTTCGCCTAAGCACTACAACGATATGATCGAGGTGGAATATGGTGGCAGGGGGCACCGCACACGGCTAAGGAACGATCTCAAAGATCAACTTGTGTGTCCTAGGGTGCCCCCTGCCCCCGTATATAAAGGAGCAAGGGGGAGGCCGGCCGGCCCTATGGGGCGCGCCAAGGGGAGGGGGAGTCCTCATCCTAGTGGGAGTAGGACTCCCCTTTCCTAATCCAATTAGGAAACCCTAAGGGGGAAGGAAAGAGGGGGAGAAGGAGAGGGAAAGAGGGGCCGCGCCCCCCTCCCTAGTCCAATTCGGACTCCCCATGTGGGGGGGGGGGCGCCACCTCCTAGGCCGCAGCTCTCTCTCTCCCCTAAGGCCCAATAAGGCCCATTACTTCCCCGGAGGGTTCCGGTAACCCTTCCGGTACTCCGGTTTTCTCCGAAATCACCCGGAACACGTGTCCAAATATAGCCGTCCAATATATTAATCTTTATGTCTCGACCATTCCGAGACTCCTCGTCATGTCCGTGATCACATCCGGGACTCCGAACTAACTTCGGTACACCAAAATGCATAAACTCATAATAACTGTCATCGTAACGTTAAGCGTGCGGACCCTACTGTTCGAGAACAATGTAGACATGACCGAGACACGTCTCTGGTCAATAACCAATAGCGGGACCTGGATGCCCATATTGGCTCCTACATATTCTACGAAGATCTTTATCGGTCAGACCGCATAACAACATACGTTGTTCCCTTTGTCATCGGTATGTTACTTGCCCGAGATTCGATCGTCGGTATCCAATACCTAGTTCAATCTCATTACCGGCAAGTCTCTTTACTCGTTTTGTAATACATCATCCCGCAATTAACTCATTAATTGCAATGCTTGCAAGGCCTATGGGATGCGCATTACCGAGAGGGCCCAGAGATACCTCTCCGACAATCGGAGTGACAAATCCTAATCTCCAAATACGCCAACCCAACATCTACCTTTGGAGACACCTGTAGAGCTCCTTTATAATCACCCAGTTACGTTGTGACGTTTGGTAGCACACAAAGTGTTCCTCTGGTAAACGGGGGTTGCATAATCTCATAGTCATAGGAACATGTATAAGTCATGAAGAAAGCAATAGCAACATACTAAACGACCGGGTGCTAAGCTAATGGAATGGGTCCTGTCAATCAGATCATTCAACTAATGATGTGACCTTGTTAATCAAATAACAACACTTTGTTTATGGTTAGGAAACATAACCATCTTTGATTAACGAGCTAGTCAAGTAGAGGCATACTAGTGACACTAAGTTTGTCTATGTATTCACACATGTATTATGTTTCCGGTTAATAAAATTCTAGCATGAATAATAAACATTTATCATGATATAAGGAAATAAATAATAACTTTATTATTGCCTCTAGGGCATATTTCCTTCAGTCTCCCACTTGCACTAGAGTTAATAATCTAGATTACACAGTAATGATTCTAACACCCATGGAGCCTTGGTGCTGATCATGTTTTGCTCGTGGAAGAGGCTTAGTCAACGGGTCTGCAACATTCAGATCCGTATGTATCTTGCAAATCTCTATGTCTCCCACCTGGACTAGATCCCGGATGGAATTGAAGCGTCTCTTGATGTGCTTGGTCCTCTTGTGAAATCTGGATTCCTTTGCCAAGGCAATTGCACCAGTATTGTCACAAAAGATTTTCATTGGACACGATGCACTAGGTATAACACCTAGATCGGATATGAACTCCTTCATCCAGACTCCTTCGTTCGCTGCTTCCGAAGCAGCTATGTACTCCGCTTCACATGTAGATCCCGCTACGTCGCTTTGTTTAGAACTGCACCAACTGACAGCTCCACCGTTTAATATAAACACGTATCTGGTTTGCGATTTAGAATCGTCCGGATCAGTGTCAAAGCTTGCATCAACGTAACCTCTTACGGTGAGCTCTTTGTCACCTCCATATACGAGAAACATATCCTTAGTCCTTTTCAGGTATTTCAGGATGTTCTTGACTGTTGTCCAGTGATCCACTCCTGGATTACTTTGTTACCTCCCTGCTAAACTTATAGCAAGGCACACATCAGGTCTGGTACACAGCATTGCATACATGATAGAGCCTATGGCTGAAGCATAGGGAACATCTTTCATTTTCTCTCTATCTTCTGCAGTGGTCGGGCATGGAGTCTGACTCAACTTCACACCTTGTAACACAGGCAAGAACCCTTTCTTTTCTTGATCCATTTTGAACTTCTTCAAAATCTTGTCAAGGTATGTTCTTTGTGAAAGTCCAATTAAGCGTCTTGATCTATCTCTATAGATCTTTATGCTTAATATGTAAGCAGCTTCACCGAGGTCTTTCATTGAAAAACTCTTATTCAAGTATCCCTTTATGCTATCCAGAAATTCTATGCCATTTCCAATTAGTAATATGTCATCCACATATAATATCAGAAATGCTACAGAGCTCCCACTCACTTTCTTGTAAATACAGGCTTCTCCGAAAGTCTGTATAAAACCAAATGCTTTAATCACACTATCAAAGCGTTTAATCCAACTCCGAGAGGCTTGCACCAGTCCATAAATGGATCGCTGGAGCTTGCACACTTTGTTAGTTCCCTTTGGATCGACAAAACCTTCCGGTTGCATCATATACAACTCTTCTTCCAGAAATCCATTCAGGAATGCAGTTTTGACATCCATTTGCCAAATTTCATAATCATAAAATGCGGCAATTGCTAACATGATTCGGATAGACTTAAGCATTGCTACGGGTGAGAAGGTCTCATCGTAGTCAACCCCTTGAACTTGTCGAAAACCTTTTGCGATAAGTCGAGCTTTGTAGACAGTAACATTACCGTCAGCGTCAGTCTTCTTCTTGAAGATCCATTTATTCTCAATTGCTTGCCGATCATCGGGCAAGTCAACCAAAGTCCATACTTTGTTCTCATACATGGATCCCATCTCAGATTTCATGGCTTCAAACCACTTTGCGGAATCTGGGCTCACCATCGCTTCTTCATAGTTCGTAGGTTCATCATGATCTAGTAGCATGATTTCCAGAACTGGATTACCGTACCACTCTGGTGCGGATCTCACTCTGGTCGATCTACGAGGTTCAGTAGTATCTTTTCCTGAAGTTTCATGATCATCATCATTAGCTTCCTCACTAATTGGTATAGATGTCGCAGAAATAGTTTTCTGTGATGTACTATTTTCCAACAAGGGAGCAGGTACAATTACCTCGTCAAGTTCTACTTTCCTCCCACTCACTTCTTTCGAGAGAAACTCCTTCTCTAGAAAGGATCCATTCTTAGCAACAAATATCTTGCCTTCGGATCTGTGATAGAAGGTGTACCCAACAGTCTCCTTTGGGTATCCTATGAAGACACATTTCTCCGAGTTGGGTTCGAGCTTATCAGGTTGAAGTTTTTTTCACATAAGCATCACAGCCCCAAACTTTAAGAAATGACAACTTTGGTTTCTTGCCAAACCATAGTTCATAAGGCGTCGTTTCAACGGATTTTGATGGTGCCCTATTTAACGTGAATGCGGCCGTCTCTAAAGCATAACCCCAAAACGATAGCGGTAAATCAGTAAGAGACATCATAGATCGTACCATATCTAGTAAAGTATGATTACAACGTTCGGACACACCATTACGTTGTGGTGTTCCGGGTGGCGTGAGTTGCGAAACTATTCCACAATTTTTCAAATGTACACCAAACTCGTAACTCAAATATTCTCCTCCATGATCAGATCGTAGAAACTTTATTTTCTTGTTACGATGATTTTCAACTTCACTCTGAAATTCTTTGAACTTTTAAAATGTTTCAGACTTATGTTTCATTAAGTAGATATACCCATATTTGCTTAAGTCATCTGTGAAGGTGAGAAAATAACGATATCTGCCACGAGCCTCAATATTCATCGGACCACATACATCGGTATGTATGATTTCCAATAAATCTGTTGCTCTCTCCATAGTACCAGAGAACGGTGTTTTAGTCATCTTGCTCATGAGGCACGGTTCGCAAGTACCAAGTGATTCATAATAAAGTGGTTCCAAAAGTCCATCAGTATGGAGTTTCTTCATGCACTTTATACCGATATGACCTAAACGGCAGTGCCACAAATAAGTTGCACTGTCATTATCAACTCTGCATCTTTTGGTTTGAACATTATGAATATGTGTGTTACTACTATCGAGATTCATCAAAAATAGACCACTCCTCAAAGGTGCATGACCATAAAAGATATTACTCATATAAATAGAACAACCATTATTCTCTGATTTAAATGAATAACCGTCTCGCATCAAACAAGATCCAGATATAATGTTCATGCTCAACGCTGGCACCAAATAACAATTATTTAGGTCTAATATTAATCCCGAAGGTAGATGTAGAGGTAGCGTGCCGACCTCGATCACATCATCTCGCAACTAACTCATTAGTTGCATTGCTTGCAAGGCTTAAGTGATGTGCATTTACGAGAGGGCCTAGAGATACCTCTCCGACGATCGGAGTGACAAATCCTAATCTCGAAATACGTCAACCCAACATGTACCTTTGGAGACACCTGTAGAGCACCTTTATAATCACCCAGTTACGTTGTGACGTTTGTAGCACACAAAGTGTTCCTCCGGCACACGGGAGTTACATAATCTCATAGTCATAGGAACATGTATAAGTCATGAAGAAAGCAATAGCAACATACTAAACGATCGGGTGCTAAGCTAATGGAATGGGTCATGTCAATCAGATCATTCAACTAATGATGTGATCCCGTTTAATCAAATGACAACTCTTTGTCCATGGTTAGGAAACATAACCATCTTTGATTAACGAGCTAGTCAAGTAGAGGCATACTAGTGACACTCTGTTTGTCTATGTATTCACACATGTATTATGTTTCCGGTTAATACAATTCTAGAATGAATAATAAACCTTTGTCATGATATAAGGAAATAAATAATAACTTTATTATTGCCTCTAGGGCATATTTCCTTCAGTACCCCGCCTCCTAACAGATTGACCCATTTGCACTTAAACAAAGGGATCTTAAAATCATGTCCGTAGTCAAGTTCCATATGTCCACTATGTAACCATAATATGTGTCCTTTCCCCTCTCGGTTGCTGCATCAAAGCGGACACCGCTGTTTTGGTTGGTGCTCTTTTGATCTTGGGCGATCGTGTAAAATGTATTCCCATTTATCTCGCATCCTTTGTAAGTTAATACAGTCGAAGATGGTCCCCAGGACAACGAGTACAACTCATCACAAACAATGTTGTCACCTCTAAGATGTGTTTCCAACCAACTGCTGAAAGTCTTGATGTGTTCACATGTAATCTAGTCGTCACACTTCTCCGGGTGTTTGGAGCGCAGACTGTTCTTGTGTTCATTGACATACGGGGTCACCAAGGTAGAGTTCTGTAGAACTGTATAGTGTGCTTGAGACCAAGAATGCACGTCCTTGCATATTATTGAGTCCGCTCCTAGCGTGCCTTTTCCAGTCAGTCTCCCATCATACCACGATTTAGGGAGACCTATCTTCTTAAGGCCAAGAATGAAGTCAACACAGAACTCAATGACATCCTCTGTTTGATGGCCCATGGAGATGCTTCCTTCTGGCCTAGCACGGTTACAGACATATTTCTTTAGGACTCCCATGAACCTCTCAAAGGGGAACATATTGTGTAGAGATACGGGGCTAAGAATGACAATCTCATCGACTAGATGAACTAGGACGTGTGTCATGATATTGAAGAAGGATGGTGGGAACACCAGCTCGAAACTGACAAGACATCGCGCCACATCACTCCTTAGCCTTGGTATGATTTTTGGATCGATCACCTTCTGAGAGATTGCATTGAGGAATGCACATAGCTTCACAATGACTAATCGGACATTTTTCGGTAGAAGCCCCCTCAATGCAACTAGAAGCAGTTGCGTCATAATCACGTGGCAGTCATGAGACTTTAGGTTCTGGGACTTTTTCTCTGGAATATTTATTATTCCCTTTATATTCGACGAGAAGCCAGTCGGGACCTTCATACTGAGCAGGCATTCAAAAAAGATTTCCTTCTCTTCTTTGGTAAGAGTGTAGCTGGCAGGACCTTCATACTACTTTGGAGCCATGCCGTCTTTTTCGTGCAAACGTTGCAGGTCCTCCCGTGCCTCAGGTGTATCTTTTGTCTTCCCATACACGCCCAAGAAGCCTAACAGGTTCACGCAAAGGTTCTTCGTCACGTGCATCACGTCGATTGAAGAGCGTACCTCTAGCTCTTTCCAGTAGAGTAGGTCCCAAAATATAGATTTCTTCTTCCATATGGATGCGCGTCCCTCAGTGTCATTCAGAACAGCTACTCCGTCGGGACCCTTTCCAAATATTACGTGTAAATCAGAGACCATATCAAGTACGTGATCACCGGTACGCATGGTGGGCTTCTTCCGGTGATTTGCCTCGCCTTTGAAATGCTTGCCTTTCTTTCGCCATTGATGGTTGGTCGGGAGAAATCGACGATGGCCCAGGTAAACATTCTTCCTGCATCTGTCCAGGTAGATACTTTCGGTGTCAGCTAAATAGTGAGTGCATGCGTGGTATCCCTTGTTTGTCTGTCCTAAAAGGTTACTGAGAGCGGGCCAATCATTGATGGTTACAAACAGCAACACATGCAGGTTAAATTCCTCCTATTTGTGCTCATCCCACGCACGTACACCATTTCCATTCCACAGCTGTAAATGTTCTTCAACTAATGGCCTTAGGTACACATCCATGTCGTTCCTGGGTTGCTTAGGGCGTTGGATGAGAATTGTCATCATAATGAACTTTCACTTCATGCACATCCAAGGAGGAAGGTTATACATACATAGAGTCACGGGCCAGGTGCCGTGATTGCTGCTCTGCTCTCCGAAAGGATTAATGCCATCGGCGCTTAAAGCAAACCATACGTTCCTTGGGTCACTTGCAAACTGAGCCCAGTACTTTCTCTCGATTTTTCTCCACTGCAACCCGTCAGCGAGTGCTCTCAACTTCCCGTCTTTCTTATGGTCCTCACTGTGCCAACGCATCAACTTGGCATGCTCTTTGTTTCTGAACACTCGTTTCAACCGTGGTATTATAGGAGCATACCACAGCACCTTCACAGGAACCCTCTTCATGCGGGGCTCGCCCTCAACATCACCAGGGTTACCTCGTTTGATCTTATACCGCAATGCACCACATACCAGTCATGCGTTCAAATCCTTGTATGCACCGCAGTAGAGGATGCAGTCATTAGGGCATGCATGTATCTTCTCCACCTCCAATCCTAGAGGGCATACGACCTTCTTTGCTGCATACGTACTGTCGGGCAATTTGTTATCCTTTGGAAGCTTCTTCTTCAATATTTTCAGTAGCTTCTCAAATCCTTTGTCAGGCACAACATTCTCTGCCTTCCACTGCAGCAATTCCAGTACGGTACCGAGCTTTGTGTTGCCATCTTCGCAATTGGGGTACAACCCTTTTTTGTGATCCTCTAACATGCGATCAAACTTCAGCTTCTCCTTTTCACTTTCGCACTTTTCCCTTGCATCAACAATGACCTGGCGGAGATCATCATCGGCCACATCGTCTGGTTCCTCTTGATCTTCAACTTCCTCTTGATCTTCAGCTTCCCCCATTGCAGCATCACCGTATTCAGGTGGCACATAGTTGTCATCGTCCTCTTCTTCTTCGCTGTCTTCCATCATAACCCCTATTTCTCCGTGCTTCGTCCAAACATTATAGTGTGGCATGAAACCCTTACAAAGCAGGTGGGTGTGAAGGATTTTCTTGTCAGAGTAATACCTCATATTCCCACAATCAGGGCATGGACAACACATAAAACCATTCTGCTTGTTTGCCTCAACCACTTCGAGAAATTTATGCACGCCCTTAATGTACTCGGAGGTGTGTCTGTCACCGTACATCCATTGGCGGTTCATCTGCGTGCATTATATATAATTATGTGTGTCAAAAGTAAGAAAATTAGACAAGTATCTATCTAAAGTAAGATTTTTTTCTTTCAGAAAGGAGATAAGAACAAGAGTCTCACCACGGTGGTGCCGACGACGATATCGGCGCGGGCGATCGACGACGGTGAAGACGAGGACGGGGCGTGACGGACCGCTAACCCTAGATAAATCTCGGAAAAAATGGAGTTCGGAGGTCGAGCTTCGAGAGGAGAAAGCTTAACTAGTGTGGCTCGGGTATTTCATCGAACACCTCACATGCATAAGAGGTGAGCTAGAGCACCCAAATGCCCTTCCTCGCCGGCCAGCAAAAAACAGAGCAATGTGGAGTGCTCTGCTCGCCGGTGATGGGGTATGTATAGGCAACTCATTTGTCCCGGTTCGTGGCTGGAACCGGGACTAAAGGCCATCCTTCTGTCCTAGTTCCTGCCACGAACCGGGACCAATGGTTGTGGGCCAGGAGCGAGGCCCATTGGTCCCGGTTCGTGCCAAGAACCGGGACAAATGGCCCTAGACGAACCATGACCAATGCCCACGAGGCCCCGGCCGGCCCCCTGGGCTCACAAATTGGGACAAATGCATCCATTGGTCCCGGTTCGTGGCAGAACCGGGACTAATGGGCTGGCCAGGCCCAAAGGAAAGCCCCTTTTCTACTAGTGAATGGATGAACAAATAATTTCTTTTAAGAAGATACATCAACATTTCAGAGGTACTATTGCAGTTGGAGATGATCAAAACAAGTGTGATAACTGATGAACGTTCACCATGTCCATCTTGCACCCATTCGAAGCCACACAAATGCTAGATCGTCAATGAAAATGCTCTGAGCTTCAACTTCAGTCAGCGGCTTGGTCGTTCCACTTCCACCACACACACCACACATAAGAAACCTATCAAAACTGTGGTGACGGAACTAGAAGTAGATGTCGTTGAGTTCAAAAGAAACTTAATTTGGACGACATAACAAAACCATCGTAGTAATTGCCAACGAACCTTGCACGCTCGCCGATGTCCCTCTCCAGGATCAGTGCCCCGTTGTTCGCGTCCGGCCAGAATGGTCTGAACTCCACTGTGTAATCCCCACTTCCTTTCTTGTAATCGAAGTTGTTGGCCAGAACCAGAAGCATGCCTGAGAAGTCGGCCATGTGCGCGAACTTGAACACCACCGACAGGCCATCTCGCAGCTAGTGTCAGCTTCGGCAGTGTAGCCTCGTCATCCATGACCATGAGCCCTTCCCTCTGTTGTTCTGTGTAGTAGACCTTGCCACAAAACGGGAAGGATGAGCAGAGCAATGAGGCTTCACTGTATATCTTCCAATGGTCCTCACCGAGCTTGGTGCCAAGAGCTTCTTGTCCCATCTGAAATGGAGGACCACCGTTGAGTCTCCGGAGAATGTGGTTCATGTCACTTTACACAGGCACGAGAAGTCCTTGTCATGGTTCCCAGTCCACGAGAGGCTCAACACAGGCTCAACACAGGAGCGATGGAAGAGAGGTCGAACCATCAAAGTGTTGCCCATTGAGCGGGTTCAGAAGCCGGACGACGAGGCTACTCTAGTATATGAGGATGATGACGACGACGTCGGACCAGACATGATGGCGTGGCCCAGGAGGTGAGGGAGGTCCACAATGATCTTCGTCTCGCTAGACAGGTTCACCATGTGGCGCCAACTATGGCCCTCGAGAGCAATATGATCCAAGGGCATGAGTGGAAGAGCTGTTCGAGACACTGTGCTGCTTGGGGTCATCAGTGTTGTCCCTCCATGCGTGTATGTCATGAGAAATTGCGGGTAGTTGGCAACGTTGTTTGCCAAAATGTGTCTGGTGGTATGCTCCGGCATGTCCTTGTGGATTCCTGCCCATTCCCTCCTACACATGCAAGCACACAAAATTATTTCATGACGGCAAGTCTTCCTCCATGATCGCCTTGCCGGAGGGCCCCCTCCCCATCGCTGGTTATGGCGCTGCTGCCATCCCGGTGGAGATCCTCGAGGTCTGGCAATAGAAGCCTTCCGCCAAGAACAACCGAGTAGTGGCACCGTCCAAAGGAGAGTGGTTTCAGCAAGAGGATGAGTATGTGAAAGAGCGGAATCTAATTTGTTTTAATAGCAGCTTGATCTCATGGTATGTATGTTGTTCTGTTTAATTATTTTGATTAATATATTATCTTGTTTGCAGGCTTCTCAAGAGATTGGCGGCTGAGCATGGAAAGCGTAAATGGGCGGAGATTTCAAAATACCTCCCGGGACGGATTGGGAAGCAATACCGTGAGCGATGGACAAATCACCTGCACTCTGACCTCAAGGTCTACCGTGAGCGTCCATGTCCAGTCGGAATGTGCCGAACTCTGCCGCCTAATACTCACTTCCTTTCTTGTCATCAACGTTGTTGATCAGAACTAGAAGTTGCGCACGAACTTGAACAACACCGGCGGACATCTTGTGGTTAGCGTCAGCTTCGACAATGCAGCCTCGGCGCCCACGACCATGGGCCCATCCCTTTGTCGGTCATGAAATAGACCTTTCCATGAAACGAGAAGGCCGAATAGAGCAACGAATCTTCGCTGACCATCTTGGACCTTGGTGCCAAGAGCTTCCTATCCCACTCTAAATGAGGGACCAGCATTGAGACTCCGGCGAACGTGGCTCTTGTAACTTTAAACAGGTCCATAATCTCCTTGGTGTGCTATCCAATGCAGGGCGGCTTAGCACGGGAGCGACAGAAGGAGTTCGAACCGTTGAAATGCTACCCGCTGATCGGGTTCAAAATCTAAATGGAAAGCGTAAACGGGAGGACGAGGATGCCACCGGACTTGGCTTGATGGCATGGCCTAGGAGGCGAGGGAGGTTTGCAGTGATCTTCGGCAGGCTGGACAGGTTCACCATGCGGCGCCAACTGTGGCACTCGTCGCAGTAGGATCCAACAGATTATGGAAGTGCTGGCCGAGGACGTTGTGCTTCTTGGGGTCATCGGTATGTCCCTCCACTCCATGTATCCTGCCTAGAATCACATGTAGTAGGCGACATCATTTACTAGTGCGTGCAAAGTGATCTACTCCGGCATGGCCTTGTGGATGCCTACCCTATCCCTCCCATGGGAGTGCTAGAATGTTGAGCAGGAGAGGGACAATAAAGATCGAGACATACCACTCGGGGGTGCGTGTGCACGGCGGTGAGCTAAACGACAGTCGACGACAAAGGTTAGAGGAGATGGAGCCTGTTGGTATAGTGGGATTGTGAAACAGGTCCGGGAGGAGGTGGGAAGGCGACACTACTATTGCTAGGAGCTAGGGTTTGCATTGAGGCATGGATGAGATGGTGTATATGTATGTACTCGCTAGATAGGAGCGTGGTGCACAGTAGCTCTCTACGGGATAGTTGCAGAATGCTAATCTGGAGGGCAAAGTGTTGGGGATATTACTACTGGGCGTAAACCGGCCTATCTGGGCCGGATCAACTTCAACAGTAGCTCTAGAAGTGATAAAGCCCAAGAAGGCAGATGAGGGCCTAAGGCCCGTAGTCGGTTCAAGACTTGTAGCTGTAAACCGGAATTTGTATATAAACTTGTATTGTAAGCTAGGAATAAGGAGAGACCAACCCGGATATGAATATCGACCGGTGTTGGGACTCTGTGAACCGACGGGTGTCACCCGTGTATATAAGGGGACGACCTGGCGACGGTTCAAGGGACAACAGACAACAACTCGAGACATAGGCGAAGCTTGTTTGCTCCATAGTCATCGAAACCCCATCAATTCCATCACAACTAGACGTAGGCTTTTACCTTCATTGAAGGGGCCGAACTAGTATAAACTCTCTTGCGTCCCTGTGTCCGCTTTAACCCCTTCAAGCTAACCCGTCGCGATGGCTCCACGACTAAGTCCTTTCTCTAGGACATCTGCCGTGACAAAAGCATGACAGTTTGCGCCCACCGTGGGGCTATCGCACGATGGTTTCCGGTTCTTGGAGGGCCGCTTTGAAGGACTTGAGGGCTACACCGTAGGCCGGATGACTAAGAGTCGTCGCGACAAGCTCTACATCGACAACGCAGGATGGGGCCTCGAGGCCGGCTCAATTGAGTACGGGTACCGGGTCCCCTTTGGCGGCATTCACGTTTTCATTGGCAAGATCGGTGAACCGGGCCCTGAGCCGGACATCTGCATCGACCTCGTCGAGACGGCTCAGCGTGCGCGATCCGCCCGGGTTAAACCGGCCGTGAAGCGTGCCTTCGTGGGAGTCATCCATGGAGGAGGTTATGAGGACGGATCGGAATTTCGCGGTGCGACCGTTGTTTGTTCCGATGATGAGTCTTCGACCGGAGAAACCGAATCTCTTTATCAGCTACAAGATGGCCGAATTGGGAGCTGTTCCGATGGCGACAGTATCCCAGACCCCTCTGATCTGCCCAATCGGGTTGGAATATTCATGGCCGGAACACAAGTGGTGCTTCATTCTTCGACAGCTGCGGCAACGATTTCCGGTTCAGCAGCGGCGACGGCTGCCGGGGTAGGAGGCCCTGTGCGCCCGCCGGCTCAGGTTCTATCAGAACTATTTGATGCGTTGGCTGTGCTTGTGGCGGAGGTTAATCTACCGGATCAGGATGTTCACAACGCGGAGATTGCAAAGGTCAAGGAACAGATCACCCAGGCCAAGGCAGATTTGGCGGCCGAGGACGCCAGGATGGTCGCAGAGCGGGCCGCTTTAGACGCACAGGCCTACCGGCTTATGTTGGACCAGAGCACGTCGCATGAAGTCATGAGGAGGAAGCACCAATCCCGTTTACCTCCGGTTTTTGAGGCCATAGACCTTTTCAACACTCCAGGACCAAGAGCCGGCAATTCGCTGGAGGGAAACCGGGCAGAAGCCCCTGGGACCGGTGCACTGGTTCAACCTCGTCAGATGGACTCGCCTCGTCAAAACACCGTCATACCTCAAGCTGCTTTAACACCTCCGGGTCACTACTCCAACCCAATGGACAATCTTGTTGCCGCTGCTGCACGGCTGGAGGCCATTCCAATTGAAGGTGACTCGCCGCAGGCAGTAGAGACGCGACGGGTCAAGGAACTTCTGAGGACAGCTTTGGCCCAACAGGAAGCGTACTCGTACAGCCGCGACCGGATCCATTCGACCCCCCGTCCAAGCCGGAGCTATAGCAGACATATGGATGAACCGGCAGTGTCGAGTAATGAACGACGGGGAGCACCCTGTGACAACAACCCGGTGGGTGGTGCTGATGACACCCAGGGAGTGGTGGACTGGGCCCGCGCGCGCAGGGAGGCCGAGTTAGCCGCACAGCCTCAGGCTCGGCAGCTCACGCCGGTTCGTCCAACCACCTTTACTGAGCCTGGTGTTACTTCTAGTTCTTTGGGGTGCCTTGCCTTATCCCCGCTTTACGCAACGTGCGCCTGCCCAAGGATTTCAAAGGCCCGCGCAAGGTACCGAATTACATGGCGGTTCAACATCTAGAGACATGGGTGGAGAGCTATGAGATGGCCATGGAGATGCTTGATGTGGATGACGCGGCGTGTGCGAAATACTTCACCATGATGCTTGAAGGAACGGCCCGTACTTGGTTAAAAAGCTTGCCGGCTAATTCTATCAGTTCATGGGCCCAGTTACAAGCCCGGTTTATCAACAATTTCAAGGATACATGTAAACAACCTATGTCGATAGTAGACTTAGCTGCATGCGTCCAGGAGGAAGGAGAATCAATGACTCATTGGGTGCACCGGGTTTCACAGGTGTTGCACTCCTCAGACCGCATCAACACTGACACCGCAGTATTAACCCTAGAAGGCAACTACCGGTTTGGGCCCCTGAAGCTAAAGTTGGGACGGATGAAGCGTCATTGCACCGACATGGGGACGCTCATGGCCGCTTTGGTGAAATATGCTGATTCTGATAGTACCAAGGACCCCTAATCTGATGATGACAAGACAGGAAAAGGGAAGAAGAACAACAGCTCCAAAGGTCAGCAGCATCACTGGGCAGGCAATGGTGGTGGAGGCAAGCGTAAAGCGGATGGTAACATGGACTTTGTGGCTAATACCAGTGCACAGGACAATGGCCAGCGACGCAAGGGTAGACCGAAAAATCATAATGGAGCACCCAACCCTAACCCAAACCGCCTAAATTATCTGCTAAACCAGCCATGTCCAAAACATGGGACGAAGGAGGTGCCAGCAAACCACCTTTGGAAGGATTGCTTTATTATGCAGGAGTTCAAGAATTCTCATAATTTCCGGTATGATCATGAATCTGGCGGTGGCTCAGGATCTGGGCCGGGTTACGGTGGAGGAAGTTCCGGTTCAGGATTCAATGGTAATCCAGGCGGACATAATGGTCAAAATAGTCAGAACAACCAGGGTGGTTACAACCAACAGCAGCAACAGTCAGGTTACCAGAGCAACCCAAAGCAGCTGAGTAGTGGGCATTACCATGTCTTCACCACTAGCTTGGACAAACGAGACCGGAAGGTTCAGAGGCGGGCGGTCAACTCTGTTGAACCTGCCATACCCCGTTATCTACGTTGGTCTGAGCAGCCCATCATATGGAGCAGAGAAGATCACCCTCCCCAGGTCGATAATCCGGGTCAGTTGGCTCTAGTGGTGGCTCCTCAGGTGGGAGGTTACAAGTTCACCAAGGTACTCATGGATGGTGGGAGCAGCATTAACATCATGTACTATGAGACCTTCCGTCGTATGGGACTAACAGATAAGAATCTCAAACCATCTAATACAGTATTCCATGATGTAGTGCCTGGCAGATCAGCGTATCCCATTGGTAAGATAGCTCTGGAAGTGGCATTTGGGGATGACCATGATTCCAGGTCAGAGACATTGATGTTTGAAGTGGTGAAATCCAAAGTCCATATCACGCTCTGTTTGGGCGACCGGCTTACGCCAAGTTTATGGCACGGCCCTGTTATGTGTATTTGCAGCTCAAGATGTCGGGTCACAGGGGGACAATAACGGTTCACGGAAGCCGCAAAATCGCTTTGGAGTGCGAGGAAGGAGATGCGGCTTATGTAGAGTCGGTTTGTGCCACCGAGGAGTTAAAGTACTATAAGGACAATGTTGATTCGGCGGACATGACTCCGTTAAAAAAGCCAACTACGAAGCATGATCCGGCCCTGAAGTTCAAATCGGCAGCAGAAACTAAGCTTGTTGACTTCGTACCTGGCGATTCGTCCAAGCAGTTCAGCACCAGTGCCAACTTGGATCCGAAATAGGAAAGCGCGCTCATCGAGTTCATCCATGAGAATCGGGACAATTTTGCATGGAAGCCCTCTGACATGCCAGGTGTACCGAGGCAACTCGCTGAGCACACCCTTAATGTGGATCCTAAATATAAACCGGTGAAACAGTTCCTCCGCCGGTTTAACGAAGAAAGACGCAAGGCGATTGCAGAAGAGGTAGCTAGGCTCTTAGCGGCTGGCTTTATTGTTGAAGTTTTTCACCCTGAGTGGCTTGCCAATCCGGTACTGGTCCTCAAGAAAAACGGCACCTGGCGCATGTGTGTGGGTTACACAGATCTTAATAAAGCTTGTCCAGCAGATCCTTTTGCCCTCCCCCGTATTGATCAAATTATTGATGCTACGGCGGGTTGTGAGCGTTTAAGTTTTTTGGATGCATATTATGGCTATCATCAGATCAAAATGGCAGTTAAGGACCAGGAGAAGATGGCATTTATAACTCCCTTTGGAGCCTTCTGCTATGTGTCTATGCCCTTCGGGCTCAAGAGTGCCCAGGCAACTTATCAATGGTGTGTATAAAATTGTCTTCACAAGCAGATTGGCCGTAATGTACATGCTTACGTGGATGATATCGTGGTTAAGTCTAGGGAGAAGGAGACTTTGATTGATGATTTGAAGGAAACTTTTGATAACCTGAGGACATACAAGATGATGCTTAATCCGGACAAGTGTGTTTTTGGTGTACCGGCGGGCAAGCTATACAGGGGAATTGAGGCTAATCCGGAGAAGATCACGGCCATCACCTCCCTAGCTAAACCAAAGTGTATCAATGATGTTCAACGACTGGCCGGCCGGATTTCAGCATTAAGCCGGTTTATCAATCGCCTTGGTGAGAAGGCAATCCCTTTGTATCAGATGTTGAAAAAGACGGATCAGTTTGTCTGGAGTTCTGCTGCTGATGAAGCGTTTGAGGACTTAAAGCGGCAATTGGCCAAACCGCCGGTTCTCGCTGCTCCCATTGACAAGGAGCCGTTGCTGCTTATGTTGCTGCCAATGTTCGGGCGGTCAGCGTGGCCGTTGTGGTGGAACAAAAGGAGGCAGGTAAGGAGCATCCGGTTCAACGTCCGGTCTATTACATCAGCGAGGTACTAATCGAGTCCAAGCAAAGGTATCCGCATTGGCAGAAGTTGGTGTATGGAGTTTTTATGGCAAGCCGGAAGCTTAAACAATACTTCCAAGGGCACCCAATTATGGTGGTCAGTTCTGCTCCTTTGGGAGATATCATCCAGAACCGGGAAGCAACTGGCCGGATTGCAAAGTGGGCTATCGAGCTGGGGCCATATGGTTTGAAGTATGTGCCTCGGACAGCGGTTAAGTCTCAAGCACTTGTTGATTTCATCAATGATTGGACGGAAATGCAAGCACCTGAAGAAAAGCCGGATCACACGTATTGGACCATCCATTTTGACGGATCCATGCAGTTGGAAGGCTCGGGGGCTGGAGTCGTATTAACTTCCCCACGAGGTGATAAGTTTTGTTATGTTCTCCGCTTAATGTTCCCTTGTACTAACAATGCAGCTGAGTATGAAGCCTTGCTCCATGGTCTCCGGATGGCTAAGGAGATGAATCTAAGTCGAGTTAAGTGCTTCAGTGACTCAGACCTTGTGGCTCAGCAAGTGTCTGGCACTTGGGACTCCAAGGACCCACTTATGGCAGCATATCGTCGTGAGGTGGATGCTGTTACAGGTTATTTCAAAGGTTATCAGGTGGACCACGTGGACCGGCGAAAAAATGAAGCGGCGGACGCTTTAAGCCAGCTGGGCTCTCAGCGCAAACCGGTCCCGCCCAATGTTTTTCTGGATGTGCTGCACAACCCGTCGGTCAAGATCCCTGGTGAAGAGGATTTGGCTATTCCTGATCTGGAGGATCAATTGGTGGCAGCTCTTCATGTTATTCCGGATTGGACGCTTCCTTACCTGGCGTACAAGAACCGGGGCGAGTTGCCAGAGGATGAGATTCTGGCCCGACAGATAATCCGGCGATCCAAGTCCATGACTATTATCAACAGTGAGTTACATCATTGCAGTGTGTCAGGAGCTTTTCAACGTTGCGTGTCTCCTGAAGAAGGCCATGAAATTTTGCGTGAGATCCACGAAGGAGATTGTGGTCACCATGCCGGTTCAAAGTCTCTGGTGGCTAAAGCGTTTCGCCATGGCTTCTATTGGTTAACTGCTCATGCTGATGCGGAGGATCTGGTCAGACGATGTGATGATTGCCAAAGGTTTTCAAGACATGCTCATGTACCGGCTCAAGAATTGAGAATGATTCCAATTACTTGACCGTTTGCGACTTGGGGGCTGGATATGGTTGGGCCTTTCAAAAGGTCCAAAGATAAGAAGACCCACCTCCTGGTGGCGGTTGACAAGTTTACAAAGTGGGTGGAGGCAGAACCTGTTAGCAAGTGTGATGCGGCCACGACGGTTCAGTTCATCAAAAAGGTGATTTTCCGGTTTGGCTTTCCGCACAGTATTATCACAGATAATGGTACCAATTTATCCAAAAGTGCTATGAAAGAGTTCTGCGAACGGGAGCACATCCGGCTCGACGTTTCATCAGTGGCACATCCACAGTCCAATGGTCAAGCAGAAAGAGCTAATCAAGAGATCTTGAGAGGCATCAAGCCCCGGCTCATGGTTCCTTTGCAGAGAACGCCGGGTTGTTGGGTAGAAGAATTACCATCTGTGTTACGGAGCATCAATACAACACCCAATAGATCAACAGGATACACACCGTACTTCATGGTTTATGGAGTGGAGGCGGTTCTCCCCAGTTGTATCCATCATGATTCACCTCGTGTGACGGCTTATATTGAAGCGGACAACGAGACAGCACGGCAAGATGCTTTGGACCGGTTGGATGAAGAGCGTGACATCGCAGCCGCCCGATCGGCGATTTACCAGCAGGATCTTCGTCGTTATCACAGTCGCCGAGTCAGAACCAGAACCTTTCAGGAAGGAGATTTGGTGCTTCGGCTCATCCAAGATCAGACTGATATGCATAAGCTATCCCCACCTTGGGAGGGGCCTTTCATGGTCAGCAAGAATCTGCACAACGGGTCGTACTATCTGATCGATATTCGAGAGCATAAAGACTCACGCACATCAGAGGAGGAGACCAACAGGCCGTGGAACATAGCTCATCTTCGGCCTTACTATACCTGAGCCATTGGCTATACTTATGTACATATTACGACAATGTATATATTATGATTAAATATAATAAACCGGAGCATCAGCTAAAGTGGGGTATCTGTTCTTTTACATCATGTGAGGTTACATGGAGTTGCTCTAAAGCGGCCTCCGGTTTACCCCTTGAGTTAGCTTTACAAAAGCATCATATCACTTGGAGGATTGGTCGTGTCTGAACCAATACCATGCCTCTTGATAGGCGAAAGCCACCAGATCACTTGGGGACTTGGTCACGTCTGAACCAGTCATGCCTCTTGGTCAGCCTAAGGCCACATAATCACTTGGGGGCTTGGTCGAACCCGAACCATGACCATGCCACTTGATCGGCATAAATGCCACGGTTTCATTTGGGGACCTGGCTGACTAGAACCATAGTTACACCTAACGGGAGCTTGGTCATGTTCGGCCATGGTAACACCATCTGATCAGCTCAAATAAAACTTTTTTGCATTTTCTTTTTTACTTTTCTTTGAAGGGGTTTTTTTGCTTTTTATTACGTTTTTTAAACCGACAAAGTTTTTTAACCAATCAATTGACGGAACACAGTTGACGTCAATCCGGAGACTATTTGCCCGGTTTGAGCCTTGTTGTCAACATCCTCTTATAGAGTAACATGGTGTTTATTATAACCCGGCACGATTTACCTGGTAAACCAGCATCATATATATACAGGAGCTGTTATCTCCTCCAACAGTGTGGGTTTGCACAACTCCGCTTCAAGATTGGCCAAACCAACTTCATGCTCAACGATGGCAGGTATTATGTATCGCAAAAAATTGCTCATATACTAAAGAATTTTTTGATGTTTTGACTTCATATATGCAGAAATCATATTCCGCCAGACGGTATAACCGCGGTGGCACTTGAAGAGTTTTTTATTGCAGAAAACGCTTTGGAAAGTTCATCACCAAAGGAAAAATAAATTATGCACGAAGGCATATCAACATCAAAAGTATCAGCTAGTCTATTACAAGGCAACACGGTGCCCATAATAATATCATTGTTTTTTGCAAAGGAGAGGCAGTTTCAAAACCGGCTTCTGGTTCAAGCCTGGTCACCAGCCTGGCCTGATGGTTGTGGGTCATCCTGCGCTGCTTCAGCCTCCGTTTCTCTACCCAGTGGCTGGAAACCAACAGTTGTCCAGTCGATTCCCATTAATGCTTGAAAAACAACTTCATCATGGATCAGCAATGATGGGTCAATATCGGGAGCGTAAGTGTGCTTACGGATTGGAGGGATAAGATTTTCTGACTCATGAATTGGAGCAGATATTCGCTTGTTCTGATTATCATATTGAGCTTGATAACGAGACAAGTCTACTTCTTCAACCAGTTGACAAGCTAGCGGACTTACCTCCCGGTTTATGGCTCGCTGATCCGCTTCACTAAATTCTGACCCATCTTCTTTCAAGCTGGGATAGCCCTGAGCCTCTTCAATAGGATCAAAATCCGGCACCCAGGCTTTTGCCCGCATTAAGGCATTGATCGCACCGGTTCGAGCAGCAGATTTCTTCAGTTCTTCAACCCGGGCGGGAAGCACCGACAGCTTCATTAGGGTATCTTGAATCAAAGTAGGCGCCAGTTTGTTGTGAGATGCGGTACAGATGATCCGCTGCACACCAGTATACAACTATTCGACCAACGTGTAGACGCCTTTCAATTTTTTCCGCACATCTGAACCCAAGTGACCAGTGCGTGTCCCTGAAATATCATAAGGGTTAAACCGGCAACTTTGTAAGAAGGACGAGTCAATTCAGAAGTCAAAATGGCTTACCAAAGATGGCAGTAGTCATAGTATGCACGTGCCGCTTTATATTGGTCAATTCATCCGCCACCGGTTTGAGTGCAGCCTCGGCGTCCTCTGCTCGCTTGATTAAAGTGGACTTTTCAGTGGCCCAATCCGCCTACTTCTTCTTAAAGCTCTCCTTAAGCTGCTCCATGGCGCTTAAAGCACTAGCTAATTCCTCTTTTGTTTTGGAGGTTTCAGCTTGTTGGGTTTTCAGGTTTTCTTGGAGGTCGACGGTTTGGCTTTCTTTCGTCTTCAGCTCAGCCTGCATGCAGACAGTTATATGTTTCAACAAAACGGTACAAGGATTGAAGTACCAACCACATAACAAGTTATGCACTTGGCACTTGGGGGCTAATGCATATTCGATCTTCATCTTTCAATTGCTTACAAAGTCCCAAGATCAATACAAGTATTCAACTTGGTACTTGGGGGCTAATGGCTATTTGCTCGTATATATTCTGATGCAGCAATTTCAATTACTTAAAGTACCAGTTTAACTATGCTAAGTTGAACCGGCCCTTGGGGGCTACATCAGTGAATTTCAAAGCATTAAGGTTTACATTAGTAAGTCCCAGTTTGAAAGAAGATTACAAACCGGCCCTTGGGGGCTAGGAGAATCAGCAACAATTGAAGCATACAAGCAGGAAGGAGCATATGGAAGTTACCTCATATTTATCTTTCATCATATTAACCAGACCGGCTTCATAGTCGCGACTGGTATACAACCGGTTCAGGTAGCCGGAATGGATATCTTGGGCGTTCAGAGCAGCGTAAGTCGTTAGATCAGCGTTCCACTTGCCTTTGCCAAAGGCAGCAAGTTCTTCTTTGCCAGAATATTTGGACAAAGCGACAAGATTGCTTGGCTTAGTGTGGCCAGTGCCAGTAATGACAACCTCATCATCCTGGGTACCGCCGGTTTGCACTGGGGCTGTTGGCTTGTCAGTAGATTTGGCTGGACCGGTGGAGCTTTCAATCTGGATGGAACCTGTGGGCTGACTGACAGGACCTGAGGCATCAATAGGTCTCTCTTCAGCAATAAGATCATCGTCTTGCTGCGGTGGATCGTTGGGTATATCTTCAGGAATAGCCGCTTCAAGATCGGGTGTCTTGCCTGGCTCAAGAACGACATCTCCTTCGGCCGCTTTGTCCAGGCAGGCCTTCTTGCTTGGCCGAGGATTGGCCCTGAGAAGAATAATAAAATCAAATACATCATATGTTCTAAGGCATTATACTACAAATATCACAATAAGTATAGCTTACTCAAGCACTGTTTTGAGCGGTGGGAGCTGAGTAGCCGATGACTCGCCAGAAGATGAGTGGGAAGTAACCTGGTAATCGGAGTCAGATGGATTAAGAGGTTGACGAAAGCAATCCGCTTCAGAACAAGCACTGACAAGCAAATTAGAGACCTCTGAATGGCGTTTCCGAACCGGACTGTTTGGTAAACGGGCAGAGGTAACTACCTGGCCGCTGTGCCGGGTTGTGCGACGAGCTTCGTGTTGTTGGGTCTTCATAATAAATTTAGGATCCAAATAAGCAAGAGGATGAGAAAATTTAACTTTTCGGTTTGCCTGACGGATTTTTTGTGAAGGCAAAGTTTCTGAATCGAAAGAGAGAATAATTACCTCTACAACATCCGCGTGGCTGGCTTCGACATCATCCTGACAAGTATCATCATCAATAAGACGTATGAAAAATAAACCAAGTGAGTCAAGTTCTACCTCAAAGTCCGGATTATCCACATCATCATCAGGGGCCGGATTAGAAGATGCAGTGGTTCTTTTCCTGTGGATAGTCTTCTTCACAGCTTTAGTCTTTTGCCGAGTTGCTCTCTCCGGCTTGTCTGTTTTTTCTGGTTTCTCCTGCAGCAGTTTCTTGCTCCAAAACGGATCATTGCCCTGATTGCACAGACACTGATATTAAACAATGACCAGACATATCAACAACAGATTCAGCAAAGAGAAAAATCAAAGTCTTACAGCTGGCGGTTTGTTGGTGGCACAGAAGGGAAGCAGGCCGGTTCTAGCGCAGACATGTTCCGGTTCATTCAGCATCTTATTCACAGCCTCTGTGATTTCTTCATCGGTAAGCTGGATTTTGGAATGTCGCAGTGGGTCATCAACACTGTCAGTATACTCGCACATCAAACCGGAGCGCCGACTAAGGGGCAGTATGCTCCATGATATCCAACAACAAGCGATATCAACCCCTGTTAAACCGTTGGCCATAAAGGCCCTGAGCTTTGATAGTTGAGGAGCATATTTGCTTCTCTCCTGGGCAGTCAATCTTTGAGGAAAAGGGTGTGTATTGCTGAGCCGCTCCGGGCGAAAGCCAGGCAAGGGATTCTCACCAGCAGGGAAGGTGTCTTTGCAGTAGAACCATGTCTGATTCCACTCTTTGGGGTGGCTATGGAGTTTGGCGTGAGGGTATGTGACCTCTTTCCTTTTCTGAATCGCCACGCCACCCAACTCCGTATTAGAGCCATCAGTAAACTCAGTACGGCGGTTTAGATGGAAAAGATATCTGAACAATTCCACTGTGGGCTCCTCTTGAAAGAACACCTCATAGAGCACTTGGAAGTGACACATATTTGTAACAGAGTTGGGGCCAGTGTCTTGTGGATGGAGTTGAAAATTGGCTAAAACATCCCGGTAAAATTTAGAACCGGGCGGCTTAAAGCCCCGGGCTAGGTGATCTACGAAAACAACGACCTCTCCTTCTTGAGGTGTGGGAGGGCATTCTTTGCCAGGAGCCCTCCAATGGATGGTATCTTTGCTGCCTAAAGCGCCAATCAGGACTAGATCGTCAAGTTCAGCCTCTGTGACATGAGAAGGAACCCAATTGCACTCATATACTTGCTTGCCCATGAGGAAATCTACAAGGTAGAAGATCCCAGTTCAAAAATGCATTGATCAAGGTACATTGGTATGCGTAATGTTAAACCGGGGACATATCTATCTAAAGCGGAGTTTATGAATCAACAACATCTGGCGGTTCAACTAGGGGACGAATGATATATACCGGGTTGGTAAATTTTTCTACAAGGTTAAACCACTTGATCTACGCATGGAGACCGCTGAGATGGCGGATAGATAAGTGTGCAGAAACAGATTTCACACGATTTCTTTACAGCGTTGGATCTGAAGCAAGTTCAGAAATAAGAAAAATATTCAAAAGCTCAAGGCAGAACAACATTGAATCAATGGGTAGAAATATATGTGAGATCTATGGTCTAGGGCATGAAACTAAAAGCGGATACTAACAACTACCGTTATACGGAGCAGAGGTTCGCAGATGCATCCAGGGTTGGTGTATGAACACGAACAGGTGATGAACACTGCAAGAACATGAAACCCTAGAACATATCTGAGTTGAGAAGAGCAGAAGGTTTACCAGAGTTAAGGAAGACGCGGAAGGTTGCCGCGGTGCTCTGGTGCGTTCAGGTTGATGCAGCGGCCAAGGTTGGTGCAGAGGTTGACGGCGGCGGCGGAGCTCTGAGGCTGGCGACGCGATGAAGACGAAGCAGAAGGGGAAGAAGGGAAAGAGAAAGGAAATGACCCTTTGGTCCTATTTATAAGGCAAACATGAGTCAGGCGCGACAATCAAGGGGCCACGAAACGGAGCTGTCGCCTCGATTTCCACAGATATATTAAACAAAGAAGCATAATGGATATCTTCGTTATGACACGTGACGTCACTCCGGTTTACAATAATCAGAAAGGATGACATCATGGCGGTCTACCAATTTAAGAGAAGACATTGAAGATGAAGTGTTAAAGGATTGACATGAACCTGTTCAAATCAATCTGGGGCCTAATGTTGGGGATATTACTGCTGGGCGTAAACCGGCCTATCTGGGCCGGATCAACTTCATCAGTAGCTCCAGAAGTGATAAATCCCAAGAAGGAAGATGAGGGCCTAAGGCCCATAGCCGGTTCAAGACTTTTTGCTGTAAACCGGAATTTGTATATAAACTTGTATTATAAGCTAGGAATAAGGAGAGACCAACCCGGATACGAATATCGACCGGTGTTGGGACTCTGTAAACCGACGGGTGTCACCCGTGTATATAAGGGGACGACCCGGCGACGGTTCAAGGGACAATAGACAACAACTCGAGACATAGGCGAAGCTTGTTTGCTCCCTAGTCATCGAAACCCCATCAATTCCATCACAACTAGACGTAGGCTTTTACCTTCATTGAAGGGGCCGAACTAGTATAAACCCTCTTGCGTCCCTGTGTCCGCTTTAACCCCTTCAAGCTAACCCGTCGCGATGGCTCCATGACTAAGTCCTTTCTCTAGGACATCTGCCGTGACAAAACCACGACACAAAGGAATAAGGATACACGCGGTTACACGTTGTTGCTCCCTCTCGGATTGCTAGACGACGGTGTCAGACGGGAGGTTGTATTTCTTTCTTTTTTTGGTGCTTCGACATTGATGTGTATCCTTTGTTTCCTATTTCCTCTTATGCATCTCTCTGACCACACATGTTGGTGTACTCATGTACCAATTCAATGGACCACGCGCACCTGGGCTGCACCATTTTGACTATACTAACCTTGGAAAAAATATGTAAGATACACATTCGTAAATTAAAAACTAGTGGAAAATGATGCTTCTTAACACACTTCTATTGTGGCCATAGAATAGAAAAAGGTGTTCACTATCATGTGAACAATTTTTGAGCACATTAAAAGAGTTACTTTTCCATGCATTAATAGGGATGATTCTGTGATCAGCTTAAAACATGTTTATGTGGTATATACAAACAAAAATATTTTAAAAGATCATATATAATTAATGGATTTAGTTATGATCCATAATTATAATTTATCAAAATTATTTCTGCAAGAAATGATGCATTATGCAAGTGGTGGAGCTTGTGCAACATCTTTGGGGGGCAATGGGTTGGGGCAACCAACACCATCCCTGGGTTGGATTTTAGTGATTCGACACACCACTTTTTTAGGTTAATCTGAAAAAATCTTGTGGGCTTGGGAGTGATGGCTCAGGTTGGCTTCCACTAAGCTCCGCCACTGTATCACCTCATTTGTGGAAGCGAGTTTAGGAAACATAGCATATTCTGTATGGCTGGCATGATAAACGGAAGCAGTTACCGAAAAGAAGACGATCAAAAAGAAAACCAACCTACCAGCCGCATGGCTTTCGTGCCAGATTGGATGACTAGATTGCTTCTAATATTAGGGCTTTCGACTGATTTCATAGGAAGCAAAGATCACTAGTAAGATCCATTTCCATAGGGATCCCACTCACAAGAGCCTTTTATGTGCATACAACACACAAAGAGTTGCAAATTTGTGTCGAGCAAAGCATCGCTGACAGCTGTAAAATATTCATGACCCAGACTTGCTCTTGCTCTAGTGAGGTGTACCAATAGCTAGCTGGGACCCGCTGCGCAACAACTAACCTCCGCAGACAACTGGTTGCGCTGGTGTACATGGGCCACAGAGAAATTGTTGGATAGTGATGGGGTCAATGTTCACGTTTCTCATGAACTAATTCGTAAAATGTGTGTAATTGGAACATTACATCTTGGAAGGTTTTGTCCCATCTGAAGAAAGTGCGGCCATAGATGAATGAATGAAGCGGCACCTGCTCCTCCTCTATATTATGTGCGTCCTGGATCTCGACATTGACTTGACTTTCTCCCTCTGTCATACTCTTCATCTATCTCTAGCTCGGTACCTCCAAAATTCCATCCCCTTCACAGTTCCTGACTTGCTTCCAACCTTCATCTGAGCCCATGGCGTCGTCGGTGGACATCCTTTTCAAAGAGGAGCTTGCGGCACGGCAGCCATGATGGCTGAGGCGGAAGGGAGGGTTGAAGGGTACTTTCCGAGCTCTAGCCATGGTTTTTTGCACTTCCAGCAAGCTGGCACCGCTTCGACCGGAATCCATTTTCGGCTTCGACAAGTCTCCCTCCATGGTGGGCCTCCTCCCAATTGTTGGTTATGGCGCTGCTGCCATCCCGATGGAGATCCTAAAGGATTTGCAACAGAAGCCTTTCGCCAAGAACAACCGAGCGGTGGCACCGTCCAAAGGAGGGTGATTCCAACAAGAGTATGTGAAAGGCGGAATCTAATTTGTTTTAATAGCAGCTTGATCTCACGGTATGTATCTTGTTCTATTTAATTTTCTTGATAAATGTATTGTCTTGTTTGTAGACTTCTTCTCAAGAGATTGGCGGCTGAGCATGGAAAGCATAAATGGGCGGAGATTTCAAAACACCTACCAGGACGGATTGGGAAGCAATGCGTTTGCTATGGACAAATCACCTGCACCCTGACCTCAAGGTCTGCTTATTCTTTTCATGCATAGCGGCTTATAATCTTTATTTTAATTAGGGGAAACCTTGCATGGATCTATACATGATTTGAAAATCTCAATTGTTCTAGTTAAGTTTTTAATATATTCGAACTAAAACAACTTAGACTAAAAGATTAGAAATTTAGGGGCACGTGTCATCCGTGCTCTCTTGCTCTTTTATATTACAAGGATAAGTTAAAATAATTGAACTCCTCACTGAGGTCGCAAATCTCCAGCCTCTACTCCTATATTTGGAGGAAAACCAATAGATTGTATTGATTTTTAATTTCAATCATCGCTTATAGATGTCAATTACAACTTTCTTATTTTGATGACACGAATTTCTGGAGTGTTCGACATTAGGGGTGGGCAAAAGGAAGCCATGTTATAACTCATATATCTTTGAAATATAACCATAAGCTACTCGCTTATTACACAAATATAAATATGACCTGGTTAGTTAATACATCTTATGGGCCTCTTTGGTCCATAGGGGTTGCTAAAATGTATGAATGGAAAAAACACATTTGTCTCAACAAACAAAAAATAATGGGGAAAACACATGATTAGAGCATCACACCATCTTGTATATATCAATGAATTAATAACAGAGTAACATATTGTACCCAAGCATACTTATAACTAATCTTGTAGAAATTAACTAGAGCATTTTCATACAACTCTCGGTCCACTATTCAAGATATCTTCCGATATTCCAATAAATCGGCCGATTTATCGCTTACCGTTGTCTGACCGATAAGATAAATCGGCCGATATTGCCGATATGGCGATAAATCGGCCGATATGCCGATAAACTGGCCGATCTATCCCTTATCTTGGGTCGACCGATAAGTTCCTGATTAGCGATATCCCCAACATTGTCTCGATCCGTTAAAGTTTTGACTTGATCAACACATGCCACACACCACATGCATGAACATAATTTTGTTTTAAGAACAAACATCAACATTCATTGGTACTATTGCAGTTGCAAATGATCAAAACAAATGCCACCATTGATCAACTTTAACCACGTCAATTTTGCACCCATCCCAAGGCACATAAGATGCCAGATCATGAATGAAAGAAGTCCTGAGCTTCAGCTTCGAACAATGGACTGGTCATTCCAGTTTCACGAGGCACACCACACACAAGAAAACTGTCGAAATGATATCGTGATAGAACAAGAAGTAGTTGGCGTTGGGTTTCAGGTAACTTGGGACAGCAGAAGCAACCCGCCACAGTAACGGCCAACGATGCTCCTCATTAGGATCGGTGCCCTAGCGTCCATGTCCAGTCAGAATGTGCCGAACTCCAACGTCTAATACTTAGTTCCTTTCTTGGCATAACCGTTGTTGGTCCGAACCAGAAGTTGTGGACAAACTTGAACACCATCGGCGGACATCTTGTGGTTAGCGCCAGCTTTGATAATGCAGCCTCGGCGTCCACGACCATGGGCCCTTCCCTCTGTCAGTCGGTGAGCAGACCTTTCCATGAAATGGGAAGGCCGAGTAGAGCAACGAGTCTTCGCAGACCATCTTGGAGCTTGGTGCCAAGAGCTTTTTATCCCACTCTAAATGAAGCACCAACACTGAGACTCCAGGAAACGTGGCTCCTGTCACATTACACAGGTACAGGAAGTCCTTGGCGTGGTGTCCAATGCAGGGTGGCTCACCACAGGAGCAACGGAAGTTGTTCGAACCGTTGAAATGCTACCAACTGATCAGGTTCAAAATCCAAATGAAAAGGCTACTCTCTTGTACAAGGACAAGAATGAGGACGCCACCGGACTTGGCTCAATGGTGAGGCCTTGGAGGTGAGGGAGGTTCGCGGTGATCTTCGGCTAGCTGGACAGGTTCACCATGCGGCGCTAGTTGTGGCACTCGTTTGTAGTAGGATCCAATAGAGCAATGGAAGCGCTGGTTGAGGACGTTGTGCTTCTTGGGGTCATCGGTATGTTCCCTTCACTCCCTGTATGCTGCCTAGAATCGCAAGTAGCTGGCAACATCATTTACCAGTGGGTGCCTAGTGATCTACTCCAGCATGCCCTATCCCTTCTATGGGAATGCTAGAATGTTGAGTGGGAGAAGAATGATAAAGATCGAGACGTACCAATCGAGGGTGCGGGTGCACGGCGGTGGCTCAACGACAGTCGGTGACAAAGTTTATAGGACATGGAACCTATCGGTATAGTGGGAGAGCTAAACATGCCAGGAGGAGGTGGGGTGGCAATGCTGCTATTGCTAGGATCTAGGGATTGCATCGAGGCATAGATGGGTTGATGTATATGTATATACTCGCTAGACAGGCGCGTGGTGCACTGTTGCTCGCTCTAGGATAGCTGTAGAATGGTAATGTGGAGGGCAGGAGAAGAAGGATACACACGGTTACACGTTGTGGCTCCCTCTCGGCTAGCTAGACGACGACGTTAGATGGGAGGTTGTATTTCTTCATTTTCTGGTGCTTGGACATTCATGTGTATACTTTGTTTCCTATCTCCTCTCATGCGGCTCTCCGACCACACATGTTGGTGTACTCATGTCCCAATTCAACTGACCACACACACCTGGGCTGCACCATTTTGACTATACTGACCTTGGACAAAATATGTAAGATACACATTCGTAAATTAAAAACTAGTGGAAAATGATGCTTCTTAACACACTTCTATTGTGGCCATAGAATAGAAAAAGGTGTGCACTATCATGCCAACAATTTTTGGGCACATTGAAAAGTTACTTTTCCATGCGTTAATAGGGATGATTCCATGGTCAACTTAAAAACATGTTTATGTGGTATATATGTATATGAAGAAATACGTTTTAAAAGATCATATTTAATAGATGGATTTAGTTAAGATCCATAATTACAATTTATCAAAATTATTTCTGCAAGCAATGATGCATCATGCTAGCGGTGGAGCTTGTGCAACCTTTTTGGCGGGGCAATGGGCTGGGGCAACCAACACCATGCATGGGCTGGATTTCAGTGATTCGACGGGCCACTTTTTTAAGGATAATCTAAACAAATCTCGTGGGCTTGGGGGTGATGGCTCGGGTTGGCCTCCAGTAAGCTCCGCCATTGCATCACATCATTTGTGGAAGCGAGTTTAGGAATCAAAGCATATTCCGTATGGCTGGCGTGGTAAACGAAAGTAGTTGCCGAAAAGAAGGCGATCAAAAAGAAAACCAACCCACCAGCCGCATGGCTTTCATGCCAGATTGGATGAACAGATTACTTCTAACCGTAGGGCTTTCGACCGATTTCATAGGAAGCAATTATCAGTAGTAAGATCCATTTCCATAGGGAACCCACTGACAAGAGCCTTTTATGTGCATACAACACACAGAGAGTTGGAAATTTGAGTCGAGCAAAGCCTCCCTGATAGGTTTAGTGAGGTGTATCGGTAGCTAGCTGGGACCCACAACACAACAGCTAACCTCTTGAGACAACTGGTTGCGCTGGTGTACATGGGCCACAGATAAATTGTTGGACAGTGATGGGCCTAATGTTCACCTTTCTCATGAACCGATTCATGCAATGTGTGTAATTGGAACGTTATATCATGGAAGGTTTTGTGTCGTCTGATGAAAGTGGGGCCATAGATGAACGAATGAAGTGACACCTCCTCCTCTATATTATGTGCATCCTGGATCTCGACATCGACTTGACTTTTTCCCTCCGTGATACTCTTCCTATATCTCTAGCTCGGTACCTCCAAAATTCCACCCCCTTCGCAGTTTCTGACTTGCTTCCAACCTCCATCCATTCCCATGGCGTCGTTGGTGGACATCCTTTTCAATGAGGAGCTTGCGGTGTGGCAACCATGATGGTTGAGGCGGAAGGGAGGGTTGAAGTGTACTTCCCGAGCTCTAGCCATGGTTTTTCGCTCTTCCAGCAAGCTGGCACCGCTTCAACTAGAATCCGTGACATGGGGTCGCTCGTTTCCAGCTTCGGCAAGTCTCCCTCAATGATCTCCTTGCTGGAGGGCCCCCTCCCGATTGCCGGTTATGGCGCTACTGCCATCTCGGTGGAGATCCTCGAGGTCTGGCAACACAAGCCTTCTGCCAAGAACAACCGAGGGGTGGCACCGTCCAAAGGCAGGTGGTTGCAGCAAGGGGACGAGTATGTGAAGGAGCGGAATCTAATTTGTTTTAATAGCAGCTTGATCTCACGATATGTATGATGTTTTGTTTAATTTTCTTGATCAATCTATTGTCTTGTTTGCAGACTTCTCAAGATATTTGGGGCTGAGCATGGAAAGCGTAAATGGGTGGAGATTTCAAAACACCTCCCAGGACAGATTGGGAAGCAATGCCGTGAACGATGGACAAATCACCCGCACCCTGACCTCAAGGTCTGCTTATTCTTTTCATGCATAGCGGCTTATAATCTTTATTTTAATTAGGGGAAACCTTGCATAGATCTATACATGATTTCAAAAACTAAATTGTTTTAGTTAAGTTTTTAATATATTCGAACAAAAACAATTTAGACTAAAAGATTATAAATTGTAGGGGCACGTACCATCCATATGCTCTCCTATTCTTGTTATATTATGAGCATAAATTAAATAATTAAAACCTGATTGAGGTCGCAAATCTCCAACTCTACTCCTATATTTGGAGAAAAATTAATAGATGGTATGGATTATTAATTTCCCTTGTTGTCTATAGATGTCAATTACAACTTCCTTATTTTGACGACACGAGTTTCTGGAGTCTTCGACATTAGGGGGTGGGCAAGAGGAAGCCATGTTAGAACTCCTATCTTTGAAATATAACCATAAGATACTCGCTTATTATACAAATATAAATATGACTTGGTTAGTTAATCTAGGTTATGGGCCTCTTTGGTCCATAGGGGTTGGTAAAATGTATGAATGGACAGAACACATTTGTCACAAGAAACAAAAAATAATGGTAAAAGCACATGATTAGAGCATCACACCATCTTGTATATATCAAGGAATTAATAACGGAGTAACATATTGTACCCAAGCATACTTATAACTAATCTTGCAAAAATAAACTAGAGCATTTTCAGAGAACTCTCGGTCCATTAAAGTTTAGACTTGATCAACACATGCCAGACACCACATGCATGAACATAATTTTGTTTTAAGAACATACATCAATATTCATAGGTACTATTGTAGGTGCAAATGATCAAAACAAATGCCACCACTAATCAACATTAACCACATCAACTTTGCACCAATCCAAAGGCACATAAGATGTCGGATCATGAATGAAGCAGCCATGAGCTTTAGCTTCAGTCAATGGCTGGTTGTTCCACTTTCACGAGACACACCACACACAACAAAACTATCGAAATGATATCGTGACAGAACTAGAAGTAGTTCATGTTGGGTTTGACTATAACTTTTGAGATGACAAAATCAACCCGCCGGAGTAACCACCAATGATGCCCCTCATCAGAATCGGTTCCCTAGCATCCATGTCCTGTCGGAATGTGCCAAACTCTGTCATCTAATACTCACTTCCTTTCTTGTCATCAACGTTGTAGGTCAGAACCAGAAGTTCTGCACTAACTTGAACACCACCGACGGACATCTTATGGTTAGCGTTAGCTTTGGCAATGCAGCTTCGGCATGCACGACCACGGGCCCTTCCCTCTGTCAGCCGATGAAGTAGACCTTTCCATGAAACGGGAAGGCCGAGCAGAGCAACGAGTCTTCGCAGACCATCTTGGAGCTTGGTGCCAAGAGCTTTTTATACCACTCTAAATGAAGGACTAGTATTGAGACTCTGTCGAACGTGGCTCCTGTTAATTTTAACAGGTACGGGAAGTCCTTGGTGTGGTGTCCAATGAAGGGGTGGCGCACCACAGGAGCAACAGAAGTTGTTCGAAGCGTTGAAATGCTACCCGTTGATCGGGTTCAAAATCCAAATGAAAAGACTACTCTCGTGCGCTGATCTTCGGTTGGCTGGACAGGTGCACCGTGCGGTGCCAATTGTGGCACTTGTTCGTAGTAGGATCCAACAGAGCGATGGAAGCGCTGGTTGAGGATGTTGTGCTTCTTGGGGTCATCAGTATGTTCCCTTCACTCCATGTATGCTGCCCAGAATCGTAGGTAGATGGCGACATCGTTTACCAGTGCGTGCCTAGTGATCTACTCTGCCATGACCTTGTGGATGCCTGCCCTATCCGTGCAATGGGAATGCTAGAATGTTGAGTGGGAGAAGAACGATAAAAACCGAGATGTTCCAGTCGGGGGTGCGGGCGCACGGCGGTGCGTTAAACGACAGTCGATGACAAAGGTTATAGGACATGGAGCCTATCGGTATAGTGGGAGAGCTAAACAGGCTAGGAGGAGGTGGGGTCATGACGCAGCTGTTGCTAGGAGCTAGGGATTGCATTGAGGCATAGAGGTGTTGATATATATGTATGTACTCACTGGACAAGCGCGCGGTGCATTGTTGGTCTCTCCAAGATAACTGCAGAATGGTAATGTGGAGGGCAGGGGAAGAAGGATACACATGGTTACACGTTGTCGCTCCCTCTCTACTAGCTAGACGACGGCGTCAGACGAGAGGTTGTATTTCTTCCTTTTCTGGTGCCTGGACATTGATGTGCATCCTTTGTTTCTTATCTCCTCTCATGCGGCTCTCCGACCACACATGTTGGTGTACTCACGTCCCAATTCAACGGACCACACACACCTGGGCTGCACTATTTTGACTATACTGACCTTAGACCAAATATGTAAGATACACATTCGTAAATTAAAAACTAGTGGAAAATGATGCTTCTTAACACACTTCTATTGTGGCCATATAATAGAAAAAGGTGTGCACTATCATGCCAACAATTTCTGGGCACACTAAAAAAGTCACTTTTCCCTGCATTAATAGGGATGATTCTGTGGTCAGCTTAAAAACATGTTTATGTGGTATACTAGGTGACAACCCGCGCTTTGCTGCGGGAATTTGTAGCATTGTATAGAAGGAGGATTGTGCAGTGAAAAATAGTAAATAATGAATAAATACATACATATTATACATGTCTAATTGAAGTTTTGATGGTATGATACAGAAAGTAAAAAATTCAGTATATTGTGAGCATCTCCATGTATACGTAATTAGAATACATTACTTTTTCTATGGAGAATTTTAAATGCACCGCTAATATGGAAAAATGAACATATAATTTGATGAGAATTTATCTAAATACATGCCCAGGCATGGTCTGATACATGATGATTCTGTGAAAGCAAAGACCAAGCTAGACCCAATACAAAAGCCGGGAAGTCCCAAGAATAGCTTGAGGCGAGACAAAACCATGAAGCCTAGCTTGAGGGCAAACAAAACCACTAACACAAATGATTGTTGAATTATAATTAAGTTTATAACACAAACCAGTCAAAAGCGAAAGCATAAAATATGCAGAAGTCTAGTAGCAACACATTGCATACATCTTAGAATTTTTACATGACCTTAATGCAATTATGAATTGCAATACATGTACTTCAAGCACAAACCAATCGGTAAAAAATTAAAAAGAACCTGTGTAAACAATAATACACATTAGACAGGGACAACAAATATGCATCTCTTATATATACTAAAAAAGCAAATACACATCTTGTCCTTTGTCACATTATGTGATGTCCATGCCTTGAGGGGAAAACACAAACGTGGAGATCCGGACAGAAAAGCTTATGAGACGGTTGGGATCCTGCTGAGACACTAGTTCCTGCTCCTACCTTGGCGACTGAGACACTAGTTCGACTGGGATCCGATGGTCCTGTGCATGGTCGGCATCCGGACAGACTCCATCAATGCCGCCAAACTTCACTTGGGGCTGGCACCCTCGTCCTTCTGAGCTACACTTCGGCTGGGAATGGAAGCTTCCAACGAACCAACCAACTTAGTAAAATAAAGATGTTCAGATAAGAGGAGATAGAACGGAAAGAGAGCCCCCACCTCTAGAGCGCATGATTTTGAAGCAGGATGCCTATGGTGGCAAGCATGGTTCGCTGAGAGGTTGGGTGGATACAGGGGAAAATGGCTTGGGTTAGCACTCCCGGAGAGGGTCAACACGCAGTTCTCTTGCAACGACCTAGGTGGAGAGTGGGCAGCATACATAAATAGGAGAGAAGATGAATTTGGAAGATCTTGGTGGTGATTTATTGATGCATGGGAGATGAAAAGAACCACCGTGGAGATTTATTTATGGATATGAGATGAAAAGAACCACCATATGAAGACGGTGTGTCATGCTGCATGTTTACCGAGGTGTCCATCATTATTCAATGCTGGAAATGAAACACATCATGACATGGCATCATGCATGTGTTGAGAGTTGTTGAGTTTGCTGAATTGGTGAGGTGGCATGATGATGATGTGGACAGTGCGCATGTAGAGAGAATTGGTTGTAGTGGGGATAAACTTCTTAAGAATGTAAGATATGAAGACGTGCGTTTTAAAAGATTATATTAAATTGATGGATTTAGTTATGATCCGTAATTACAATTTATCAAAATTATTTTCGCAAGCAATGATGCATCATGCTAGTGGCGGAGCTTGTGCAACCTCTTTGGCGGGGCAATGGGCTGGGGCAACCAACACATGCATGGGCTGGATTTCAGTAATTCGATGGGCCACTCTTTTTTAGGATAATCTAAACAAATCTCGTGGGCTTGGGGGTGACGGCTCAGGTTGGCCTCCAGTAAGCTCCGCCATTGCATCACGTCATTTATGGAAGCAAGTTTAGGAAACAAAGCATATTTCATATGGCTGGCGTGATAAACGGAAGCAATTGTCAAAAATAAGGCGATCAAAAAACCAACCCACCAGCCGCATGGCTTTCGTGCCAGATTGGATAACCAGATTGCTTCTAAGCCTAGGGCTTTCAACCGATTTCATAGGAAGCAAAGATCAGTAGTAAGATCCATTTCCATAGGGATCCCACTAGCAAGAGACTTTTATGTGCATAGAACACATAGAGAGTTGGAAATTTGAGTCAAGCAAAGCCTCTCTGATAGCTCTAGTGAGTTGTACCGATAGCTAGCTGGGACCCACAGCGCAACAGCTAACCTCTTGAGACAACTGGTTGTGGTGGTGTACATGGACCACAGAGAAAATGTTGGACAGTGATGGGCCCAATGTTCACCTTTCTTGTGAAACGATTCATGAAATGTGTATAATTCGAGTGTTATATCATGGAAGGTTTTGTGTCGTCTAATGAAAGTGGGGCCATAGATGAACGAATGAAGCGGCACCTCCACCTCTATATTATGTGTATCCAGGATCTCAACGTCGACTTGACTTTTTCCTTTCGCGATACTCTTCCTATCTCTAGCTCGATACCTCCAAAATTCCATCCCGTCGCAGTTCCTGACTTGCTTCCAACCTCTATCCGAGCCCATGGTGTCGTCGGTGGACATCCTTTTCAATGAGGAGCTTGCGGCGCGGCAACCATGATGGCTGAGGCAGAAGGGAGGGTTGAACGGTACTTCCCGAGCTCTAGCCATGGTTTTTTGCACTTCTAGCAACCTAGCACCGCTTTAATCGGAACCCATGACATGGGGTCACTCGTTTCCGGCTTCGGCAAGTCTCCCTCCATGATCGCCTTGCCGGAGGGACCCTCCCAATCACTTGTTATGGTGCTGCTGCCATCCCGGTGGAGATCGTCGAGGTCTGGCAACAGAAGCCTTCTGCTAGGAACAACCGAGCGGTGGCACCATCTAAAGGAGAGTGGTTGCAGCAATAGGACAAGTATGTGAAAGAGCAAAATCTAATTTATTTTAATAGCAACTTGATCACATGGTATGTATGTTGTTTTGTTTGATTTTCTTGATCAATGTATTGTCTTTGCAGACTTCTCAAGAGATTGGTGGCTGAGCATGGAAAGCGTAAATGGGCGGAGATTTCAAAACACCTCCCAGGACAGATTGGGAAGCAATGACGTGAGCGATGGACAAATCACCTGCATCCTAACCTCAAGGTCTACTTATTCTTTTCATGCATAGCGGCTTATAATCTTTATTTTAATTAGGGGAATCCTTTAATAGATCTATACATGATTTCAAAATCTAAGTTATTTTAGTTAAGTTTTTATTATATTCGAACTAAAACAGTTTAGACTAAAAGATTAGAAATTTTAGGGGCACGTGCCATCCATGCTCTCCTGTTTTTGTTATATTATGAGCATAAATTAAAATAATTAAAACGTGATTAAGGTCGCAAATCTCCAACCTCCACTCCTATACTTGGAGAAAAAATAATAGATGGTACATATTATTAATTTCTGTCGTCGTTTATAGATGTCAATTACAACTTCCTTATTTTGACGACACAAGTTTCTGGAGTCTTCGGCACTAGGGGTGGGAAAAGGAAGCCATGTTATAACTCATATCTTTGAAACATAACCATAAGATACTTGCTTACACTACTAGGGAGAAGCTTATAGATAGACGCTTACTAGTAGCGTGGGTTTATACCCCTCGCTGCTGCTACTTACTAGTAGCGCGGGTTTATAGCCCTCGCTACTACTAAGTTGATATTAGTAGCGGGGGTTTATAAACCTCGCTACTACTAAGTGGTCTCTGCTGTGCCCCCCGGAACATGCCATAGTAGTAGCGAGGGGTATAAACCCGCGCTACTACTAAGTTGATAGTAGTAGCGCGGGTTTATAACCCTCGCTACTACTAAGTGGTCTCTACTGTGCCCACCCGGGACATGCCATAGTAGTAGCGAGGGCTATAAAACCGCGCTACTACTATCGACCCACGAAGACATATGTACACATAGCGTGCGGAGGCCCAAATCCAAACCCACACTCTTCTGATTCCCCTTCTCCTCCTACTCGCCATTCCTTTCCTCGCCCACCACCACTGCCGGCCTCGCACCTCGGCGCCACTCTAAATCTGGCGACCTCCTCTCGCAGACCCCTCCCCTACCCCTCCATCCTCCTTCTTCTCTTCTGTTGGAAGGAGAGAGAAACCAGCAGAGCGTCATCCACATGGCGGCGGCCAGATCCGCCATGGATGCAACCACTTGCACCTCCTCACCAGGTCAAGGGTCCCACGACAAGCAGCAGCAGGTCACCGAGATTCATCTAGGGTTTCGGGCGTCAGCACCAACTCCGGCGGCCACCGGTGAGTTCCTCCACCTACTTCTCTCTATCTCTCTCTTCCTCTTTCTAATAAATTTCTCTTCTTTTGTAGCAGCAGTAGACGAGAGCTGCGGGCACAAGTTGGGTGGGGAAGCACCATCACCACGAACAACTTCATCCCCTCCAGGACCAGTAGCAGCCATGAATGGAGAGGACGATGACGCCGAGCAGAAGCAGCCGCCATGGCTGCAATTAATTTTTTTAATTCTGAATTAGTTAGTAGTAGCACGGGGCTCTGACCCGCGCTACAACTAAGTAGTAGTAGCGCGGGTGGCAACCGCGCTATTACTACTAGAAGTAGCAGTAGCGCGGGTACCACCAGCGCTACTGCTAAAAGTTAGCTGTAGCGCCCTAGCAGCCCCGCGCTACTGCTAGCAATTACCCCGCGCTACTACTAGGGTTTTCCCTAGTAGTGTTATTACACAAATATAAATATGACCTGGTTAGTTACTCTAGCCTATGGGCCTCTTTGGTCCATAGGGGTTGCTAAAATGTATGAATGGAGAAAACACATTCGTCTCAAGAAACAAAAAATAATGGGAACAACACATGATTAGAGCATCACACCATCTTGTATATATATCAAGGAATTAATAACGGAGTAACATATTGTACCCAAGCATACTTATAACTGATCTTGTAGAAATAAACTAGAGTATTTTCAGAGAACTCTCACTCCATTAAAGTTTAGGTTTGATCAACACATGCCACACACCACATGCGTGAACATAATTTTGTTTTAAGAACATACATCAATATTCATAGGTACTATTGTAGTCGCAAATGATCAAAACAAATGCCACCACTAATCAACATTAACCACGTCAACTTTGCACCCATCCCACGCCACATAAGATGCCGGATCATGAATAAAGCCGCCCTGAGCTTCAGCTTTAGTCAATGGCCTGGTCGTTTGATGTCTACTACACAACCTTCTTCTTGTAGACGTTGTTGGGCCTCCAAGTGCAGGGGTTTGTAGGACAGTAGCAAATTTCCCTCAAGTGGATGACCTAAGGTTTAGAAATCCATGGGAGGCGTAGGATGAAGATGATCTCTCTCAAACAACCCTGCAACCAAATAACAAAGAGTCTCTTGTGTCCCCAACACACCCAATACAATGGCAAATTGTATAGGTGCACTAGTTCGGCGAAGAGATGGTGATACAAGTGCAATATGGATGGTAGATATGGGTATTTGTAATATGAGAATATAAAAACAGCAAGGTAACTAACGATAGAAGTGAGCGTAAATGGTATTGCAATGCTTTGAAACAAGGCCTAGGGTTCATACTTTCACTAGTGCAAGTTCTCTCAACAATAATAACATAATTGCATCATATAACTATCCCTCAACATGCAACAAAGAGTCACTCCAAAGTCACTAATAGCGGAGAACAAATGAAGAGATTATGGTAGGGTACGAAACCACCTCAAAGTTATCCTTTCTAATCAATCTATCATAGAGTTCATACTAGAATAACACCTTAAGACACAAATCAACCAAAACCCTGATGTCACCTAGATACTCCAATGTCACCTCAAGTATCCGCGGGTATGATTATATGATATGCATCACACAATCTCAGATTCATCTATTCAACCAACACAAAGAACTTCAAAGAGTGCCTCAAAGTTTCTACCGGAGAGTCAAGACGAAAACATGTGCCAACCCCTATGCATAAGTTCACGAGGTCACGGAACTCGCAAGTTGATCACCAAAACATACATCAAGTGGATCATGTCATATCCCATTGTCACCACACATAAGCACATGCAAGACATACATCAAGTGTTCTCAAATCCTTAAAGACTCAATCTGATAAGATAAGTTCAAAGGGAAAACTCAATCCAATACAAGAGAGTAGAGGGGGAGAAACATCATAAGATCCAACTATAATAGCAAAGCTCGCGATACATCAAGATCGTACCACCTCAAGAACACGAGAGAGAGAGGTCAAACACATATCTATTGGTACATACCCTCAGCCCCGAGGGTGAACTACTCCCTCCTCGTCATGGGGAGCGCCGGGATGATGAAGATGGCCACCGGAGAGGGATTCCCCCCTCCGGTAGGGTGCCGGAACGGGTCTAGATTGGTTTTCGGTGGCTACGGAGGCTTCTGGCGGCGGAACTCCCGATCTATTCTATTTTCTGATGTTTTTAGGGTATATTGACATATATAGGCGAAAGAAGTCGGTCAGGGGAGCCACGAGGGGCCCACGAGGGTGGGGGGGCGCACCCAGGGGGTAGGGCATGCCTCCATGCCTCGTGGCTTCCTCGAAGCTTCCCTGACGTCTACTCCAAGTCTCCTGGATTGCTTCCATTCCAAAAATAACTCTCCCGAAGGTTTCATTCTGTTTGGACTCCTCTTGATATTCCTTTTCTTCGAAACACTGAAATAGGCAATGAAACAACAATTTGGGCTGGGCCTCCGGTTAATAGGTTAGTCCCAAAAATAATATAAAAGTGTATAATAAAGCCCATAAACATCGAAAACAGATAATATAATAGCATGGAATAATAAAAAATTATAGATATGTTGGAGACGTATCAGCATCCTCAAGCTTAATTCCTGCTCGTTCTCGAGTAGGTAAATGATAAAAACAGAATTTTTGATGTGGAATGCTACCTAACATATTTATCCATGTAATTCTCTTTATTGTGGCAAGAATATTCATATCCGAAAGATTCAAGACAAAAGTTTAATATTAACATAAAAATAATAATACTTCAAGCATACTAACAAAATAATCATGTCTTCTCAAAATAACATGGCCAAAGAAAGCTATCCCTACAAAATCATATAGTCTGGCTATGCTCCATCTTCATCACACAAAATATTTAAATCATGCACAGCCCCGATGACAAGCCAAGCAATTGTTTCATACTTTTGATGTTCTCAAACTTTTTCAATGTTCACGCAATACATGAGCGTGAGCCATGGACTTAGCACTATAGGTGGGATAGAATGGTGGTTGTAGAGAAGACAAAAAGGAGAAGATAGTCTCACATCAACTAGGTGTAGCAATGGGCTATGGAGATGCCCATTAATAGATATCAATGTGAGTGAGTAGGGATTGCCAAGCAACGGATGCACCAGAGCTATAAGTATATGAAAGCTCAAAAAGAAACTAAGTGGGTGTGCATCCAACTCGCTTGCTCACGAAGACATACGGCATTTTGAGGAAGCCCATCATTGGAATATACAAGCCAAGTTCTATAATGAAAGATTCCCACTAGTATATGAAAGTGACAACATAGGAGACTCTCTATAATGAAGATTATGGTGCTACTTTGAAGCACAAGTGTGGTAAAAGGATAGTAGCATTGCCCCTTCTCTCTTTTTCTCTCATTTTTTATTTTTTTATTTGGGCCTTTTCTCTTTTTTATGGCCTCTTTTTTTCTTTTTTTCGTCCGGATTCTCATCCCGGCTTATGTGGGAATCATAGTCTCCATCATCCTTTCCTCACATGGGACAATGCTCTAATAATGATGATCATCACACTTTTATTTACCTACAACTCAAGAATTACAACTCGATACATAGAACAAAATATGACTCTATATGAATGCCTCCGGCGGTGTACCGGGATGTGGAATGAATCAAGAGTGACATGTATGAAAGAATTATGAATGGTGGCTTTGCCACTAATACGATGTCAACTACATGATCATGCAAAGCAATATGACAATGATGAAGCGTGTCATAATAAACGGAACGGTGGAAAGTTGCATGGCAATATATCTCGGAATGGCTATGGAAATGCCATAATAGGTAGGTATGGTGGCTGTTTTGAGGAAGATATATGGTGGGTTTATGGTACCGGCGAAAGTTGCGTGGTACTAGAGAGGCTAGCAATGGTGGAAGGGTGAGAGTGCGTATAATCCATGGACTCAACATTAGTCATAAAGAACTCGCATACTTATTGCAAAAATCTATTAGTTATCAAAACAAAGTACTACGCGCATGCTCCTAGGGGGATAGATTGGTAGGAAAAGACCATCGCTCGTCCCCGACCGCCACTCATAAGGAAGACAATCAAAAAATAAATCATGCTCCGACTTCATCACATAACGGTTCACCATACGTGCATGCTACGGGAATCACAAACTTTAATGGAAGTATTTCTCAAATTCACAACTACTCACTAGCATGACTCTAATATCACCATCTTCATATCTCAAAACAATCATCAAGTATCAAACTTCTCATAGTATTCAATGCACTTTATATGAAAGTTTTTATTATACCCATCTTGGATGCCCATCATATTAGGACTAAATTCATAACCAAAGCAAATTACCATTTTGTTTAGGACTCTCAAAATAATATAAGTGAAGCATGAGATTTCATCCATTTCTTCAAAATAAAACCACCGCCGTGCTCTAAAAAGATATAAGTGAAGCACTAGAGCAAACGACAAACTACTCCGAAAGATATAAGTGAAGATCAATGAGTAGTCGAATAATTATGCAACTATGTGAAGACTATCTAACATTTAATAATTTAAGATCTTTGTATTTTATTCAAACAGCAAGCAAAACAAAATAAAATAAAATGACGCTCCAAGCAAAACACATATCATGTGGTGAATAAAAATATAGCTGCAAGTAAAGTTACCGATGAACGAAGACGAAAGAGGGGATGCCTTCCGGGGCATCCCCAAGCTTAGGCTCTTGGTTGTCCTTGAATATTACCTTGGGGTTTCTTGGTCATCCCCAAGCTTAAGCTCTTGCCACTCCTTATTCCATAGTCCATCGAATCTTTACCCAAAACTTGAAAACTTCACAACACAAAACTTAACAGAAAACTCGTAAGCTCTGTTAGTATAAGAAAATAAATCACCACTTAGGTACTGTTGTGAAATCATTCTAAATTAATATTGGTGTAGTATCCACTGTATTCCAACTTCTCTATGGTTCATATCCTCCGATACTACTCATAGGTTCATCAAAATAAGCAAACAACACATAGAAAACAGAATCTGTCAAAAACAGAACAGTCTGTAGTAATCTGAATCAAACGTATACTTCTGGAACTCATAAAATTATCAAATAAATTGGTGGACCTGATGAATTTGTCTATTAATCCTCTTCAAAAATAATCAACTTAATAGCACTCTCCAGTAAAAAATGGCAGCTAATCTCGTGAGCGCTAAAGTTTCTGTTTTTTACAGCAAGATCACAAAGACTTCACCCAAGTCTTCCCAAAGGTTCTACTTGGCATGAACACTAATTAAAAGCATAAAACCACATATAAACAGAGGATAGATGAATTATTTATTACTAAATAGGAACAAAATTCAAGGAACTAAAATAAAATTGGGTTGCCTCCCAACAAGCGCTATTGTTAACTCCCCTAGCTAGGCATGATGATTTCAATGATGCTCACATAAAAGATAAGAATTGAAACATAAAGAGAGCATCATGAAGAATATGACTAGCACATTTAAGTCTAACCCACTTCCTATGCATAAGGATTTTGTGAGCGAACAACTTATGGGAACAATAATCAACTAGCATAGGAAGGCAAAACAAGCATAACTTCAAAACTTTAAGCACATAGAGAGGAAACTTGGTATTATTGCAATTCCTACAAACATATATTCCTCCCTCATAATAATTTTCAGTAGCATCATGAATGAATTCAACAATATAACCATCACATAAAGCATTGCTTTCAAGATCTACAAGCATAGAAAATTTACTACTCACCACATAAGAAAATTCTTCTCATTAATAATAGTGGGAGCAAACTCAACAAAATAACTATCATGTGAGGCATAATCCAATTGAAAACTAAGATCATGATGACAAGTTTCATGGTTATCATTATTCTTTATAGCATACATGTCATCACAATAATCATCAAAGATAGCAACTTTGTTCTCATAATCAATTGGAACCTCTTCCGAAATAGTGGATTCATCACTAAATAAAGTCATGACCTCTCCAAATCCACTTTCATCAATATAATCATCATAAATAGGAGGCATTCTTTCATCATAATAAATTTGCTCATCAAAACTTGGGGGAAAAAATATCATCTTCATCAAACATAGCTTCTCCAAGCTTGTGGCTTTGCATATCATTAGCATCATGGATATTTAAGGAATTCGTACTAACAACATTGAAATCATGCTCATCATTCAAATATTTAGTGCCAAACATTCTAATGCATTATTCTTCTAACACTTTGGCACAATTATCAGAATCCTTATTTTCATGAAAGACAGTAAAAAGATGAAGCATATGAGGTATCCTCAATTCCATTTTTTGTAGTTTTCTTTTATGAACTAAACTAGTGATAAAACAAGAAACAAAAGATTCGATTCCAAGATCTAAAGATATACCTTCAAGCACTAACCTCCCCGGCAACGGCGCCAGAAAAGAGCTTGATGTCTACTACACAACCTTATTCTTGTAGACATTGTTGGGCCTCCAAGTGCAGAGGTTTGTAGGACAGTAGCAAATTTCCCTCAAGTGGATGACCTAAGATTTATCAATCCATGGGAGGCGTAGGATGAAGATGGTCTCTCTCAAACAACCCTGCAACCAAATAACAAAGAGTCTCTTGTGTCCCCAACACACCCAATACAATGGGAAATTGTATAGGTGCACTAGTTCGGCGAAGAGATGGTGATACAAGTGCAATATGGATGGTAGATATGGGTATTTGTAATCTAAGAATATAAAAACAGCAAGGTAACTAATGATAAAAGTGAGCGTAAATGGTGTTGCAATGCTTTGAAACAAGGCCTAGGGTTCATACTTTCACTAGTGCAAGTTCTCTCACCAATAATAACATAATTGGATCATATAACTATCCCTCAACATGCAACAAAGAGTCACTCCAAAGTCACTAATAGCGGAGAACAAACGAAGAGATTATGGTAGGGTATGAAACCACCTCAAAGTTATCCTTTCTAATCAATCTATCATAGAGTTCATACTAGAATAACACCTTAAGACACAAATCAACCAAAACCCTGATGTCACCTAGATACTCCAATGTCACCTCAAGTATCCGTGGGTATGATTATATGATATGCATCACACAATCTCAGATTCATCTATTCAACCAACACAAAGAACTTCAAAGAGTGCCTCAAAGTTTCTACCGGAGATTCAAGACGAAAACATGTGCCAACCCCTATGCATAAGTTCATGAGGTCACGGAACTCGCAAGTTGATCACCAAAACATACATCAACTGGATCACGTGATATCCCATTGTCACCACAGATAAGCACATGCAAGACATACATCAAGTGTTCTCAAATCCTTAAAGACTCAATCCGATAAGATAACTTCAAAGGGAAAACTCAATCCATTATAAGAGAGTAGAGGGGGAGAAACATCATAAGATCCAACTATAATAGCAAAGCTCGCGATACATCAAGAGCATACCACCTCAAGAACGCGCGCGAGAGAGAGATAGAGGGAGATCAAACACATAGCTACTAGTACATACCCTCAGCCCCGAGGGTGGACTACTCTCTCCTCGTCATGGGGAGCACCGGGATGATGAAGATGGACACCGGAGAGGGATTCCCCCCTCCGGCAGGGTGCCGGACGGGTCTAGATTGGTTTTCGGTGGCTATGGAGGCTTCTGGCGGCGGAACTCCCGATCTATTCTGTTCTCTGATGTTTTTATGGTATGTTGACATATATAGGCGAAAGAAGTTGGTCAGGGGAGCCACGAGGGGCCCACGAGGGTGGGGGGCGCGCCCAGGAGGGTAGGGCGCGCCTCCCTACCTCATGGCTTCCTCGAAGCTTCCCTGATGTCTGCTCCAAGTCTCCTGGATTGCTTCCGTTCCAAAAATAACTCTCTCGAAGGTTTCATTCCGTTTGGACTCCGTTTGATATTCCTTTTCTTCGAAACACTGAAATAGGCAAGGAAACAACAATTTGGGCCGGGCCTCCGGTTAATAGGTTAGTCCCAAAAATAATATAAAAGTGTATAATAAAGCCCATAAACATCCAAAACAGATAATATAATAGCATGGAATAATAAAAAATTATACATACGTTGGAGACGTATCATCGTTCTACTTTCACGAGACACACCACACACATGAAAACTGCCAAAATGATATCGTGATAGAACTAGAAGTAGTTGGCAATGGGTTTGACTGTAACTTTTGGGACGACAGAAGCAACCCGCCGCAGTAACCACCAACGACGCCCCTCATCAGAATCAGTGCCCTGACGCCCATGTCCAGTTGGAATGTGCCAAACTCCGTCGTCTAATACTCACTCCCTTTCTTGTCATCAACGTTGCAGGTCAGAACCAGAAGTTCTGCACGAACTTGAACACCACCGGCGGGCATCTTGTGGTTAGCGTCAGCTTCAACGATGTAGCCTCAGCGTCCATGACCATGGGCCCTTCCCTTTGCTGGTCGGCGAAGTAGACCTTTCCACGAAACAGGATGGCCGAGCAGAGCAACGAGTCTTCGCAGACCATCTTGGTGCTTGGTGCCAAGAGCTTTTTATCCCACTCTAAATTAAGGACCAACATTGAGACTCTGGCGAACAAGGTTCTTGTCCTTTTAAACAAGTATGGGAAGTCCCTAGCATGGTGTCCAATGCAGGGGTGGCTCACCACGGTAGCAACGGAAGTTGTTCGAGCCATTGAAACGCTACTCGCGGATTGAGCTTCGGCTGGCCGGACAGGTTCACCATGCGGTGCCAATTGTGTCACTCATTCGTAGTAGGATCCAACAGAGCGATGGAAGCGTGGTTGAGGACGCTGTGCTTCTTGGGGTCATCGGTATGTTCCCTTCACTCCGTGTATGTTGCCTAGAATTGCAGGTAGCTGGCGACATCGTTAACCAGTGCGTGCCTAGTGATCTACTCCGACATGACCTTGTGGATGCCTGCCCTATCCCTGCTATGGGAATGCTAGAATGTTGAGCGGGAGAAGAATGATAAAGACCGAGACGTACCAGTCAGGGGTGCGGGTGCATGGCGGTGGGCTCAGCGACAGTCGATGACAAAGGTTATAGGACATGGAGCCTATCGGTACAATAGGAGAGCTAAACATGACAGGAGGAGGTGGGATGGCAATGCTGCTATTGCTACGAGCTAGGGATTGCATTAAGGCATAGAGGGGTTGATATATATATATGTATGTACTCGCTAGACATGCGCACGATGCACTGTTGCTAGCTCCGGGATAGCTGCAGAATGGTAATGTGGAGGGCATAGGAAGAAGGATACACACGGTTACATGTTGTCGTTCCCTCTCGACTAGCTAGACGACGACGTCAGAGGCGAGGTTGTATTTATTCCTTTTCTGGTACTTGGACATTGATCTGCATCCTTTGTTTCCTATCTCCTCTCATTCGGCTCTCCGACCACACATGTTGGTGTACTCACGTCCCAATTCAACGGACCACACACACCTGGGCTGCACCATTTTGACTATACTGACCTTGGACAAAATATGTAAGATACACATTCGTAAATTAAAAACTAGTGGAAAATGATGTTTCTTAACACACTTCTATTGTGGCCAAAGAATAGAAAAAGGTGTGCACTATCATGCCAAATTTTTTTGGCCACATTAATAAGTTACTTTTCCATGCATTAATAGCGGTGATTCTTTGGTCAGCTTAAAACACATGTTTATGTGTTATATATGAAGACATACATTTTAAAAGATCATATTTAATTGATGGATTTAGTTATGATCCATAATTACAATTTATCAAAAAAAATCCGCAAGCAATGATGCATCATGCTAGTGGCGGAGCTTGTGCAACCTCTTTGGCGGGGGCAATGGGCTGGGGCAACCAACACCATGCATGGGCTGGATAGCAATGATTCGACGGGCCACTTTTTTTAGGATAATCTAAACAGATCTCGTGGGCTTGGGGGTAATGGCTCAGGTTGGTCTCTAGTAAGCTCGGCCACTGCATCACGTCATTTGGGGACGCAAGTTTAGGAAACAAAGCATATTCTGTATGGCTGGCGTGATAAACGGAAGCAATTTGCCGAAAACAAGGCGATCAAAAATAACACCAACACACCAGTCGCATGGTTTTCGAGCCAGATTGGACGACCAGATTGCTTCTAATCATAGGGCTTTCGACCGATTTCATAGGAAGCAAAGATTAGTAGTAAGATCCATTTCCATAGGGATCCCACTGGCAAGAGCCTTTTATGTGCATACAACACACAGAGAGTTGGCAATTTGAGTCGAGCAAACTCTCCCTGACAGCTCTAGTGAGGTGTACCGATAGCTAGCTGGGACCCATAGCATAACAGCTAACCTCTTGATACAACTGGTTGCGCCGGTGTACATGGGCCACAGAGAAATTGTTGGATAGTGATGGGCCCGATGTTCACCTTTCTCGTGAACTGATTCATGAAATGTGTGTAATTCTAATGTTATATCATGGAAGGTCTTGTGTCGTCTAATGAAAGTGGGGCCATAGATGAACGAATGAAGTGGCACCTCCTTCTCTATATTATGTGCATCCTGGATCTCGACATCGACTTGACTTTTCCCCTTCGTGATACCCTTCCTATCTCTAGCTCGGTACCTTCAAAATTCCATCCCCTTCACAGTTCCTGACTTGCTTCCAACCTCCGTCCGAGCCCATGGCATCGTCGGTGGACATACTTTTCAACGAGGAGCTTGCGGCGCGGCAACCATGATGGCTGAGGTGGAAGGGAGGGTTGAAGGGTACTTCCCGACCTCTAGGCATGGTTTTTCTCACTTCTAGCAAGCTGACACCGCTTCGATCAGAACCATGACATGGGGTCGCTCATTTCTGGCTTCGGCAAGTCTCCCTCCATGATCGCCTTACTGGAGGGCCCCCTCTCGATCACTGGTTATGGCGTTGCTGCCATCCCGGTGGAGATCCTTGAGGTCTGGCAACAGAAGCCTTCTGCCAAGAATAACCGAGCGGTGGCACCGTGCAAAGGTGGGTGGTTATAGCAAGAGGACAAGTGTGTGAAAGTACAAAATCTAATTTATTTTAATAGCAACTTCATCACACAGTATGTATGTTGTTTTGTTTAATTTTCTTGATTGATGTATTGTCTTGTTTGCAGACTTCTCAAGAGATTGGCGGCTGGGCATGGAAAGCGTAAATGGGCAGAGATTTCAAAACACCTCCTAGGACAGATTGGTAAGTAATGCCGTGAGTGACGGAGAAATCACCTGCACCCTGACTTCAAGGTCTGCTTATTCTTTTCATGCATAGCGGCTTATAATCTTTAGTTTAATTAGGGGAATCCTTTCATAGATCTATACATGATTTGAAAATCTAAGTTGTTTTAGTTAAGTTTTTAATATGTTCGAACTAAAACAATTTAGACTAAAAGATTAGAAATTTTAGGGGCTTGTGCCATCCATGCTCTCCTGTTTTTCTTATATTATGAGCATAAATTAAAATAATTAAAACCTGATTGAGGTCACAAATCTCTAGCCTCTACTCCTATACTTGGAGAAAAACTAATAGATGGTACGGATTATTAATTTCCCTCGTCATTTATAGATGTCAATTACAACTTTCTTATTTGACGACATGAGTTTCTGGAGTCTTCGGCATTAGGGGTGGGCAAAAGGAAGCCATGTTATAACTCATATTTTTGTAATATAACCATAAGATACTCGCTTATTATACAAATATAAATATGACTTGGTTAGTTAATCTAGATTATGGGCCTCTTTGGTCCATAGGGGTTGCTAAAATGTATGAATGGAGAAAACACATTCATCTCAAGAAACAAAAATAATGGGAAAAACACATGATTAGAGCATCACACCATCATGTATATATCAAGTAATTAACAATGGAGTAACATATTGTACCCACGCATACTTATAACTGATCTTGTAGAAATAAACTAGAGCATTTTTAGAGAACTCTTGGTCCATTTAAGTTTTGACTTGATCAACACATGCCACACACCACATGGATGAACACAATTTTGTTCTAAGAACATACATCAACATTCATTGGTACTATTGCAGTTGCAAATGATCAAAACAAATGCCACCACTGATCAACATTAACCACGTCAATTTTGCACCCATCCCAAGGCACATAAAATGCCAGATCATGAATGAAGCAGCCTTGAGCTTTAGCTTCAGTCAACGGCCTGGTCGTTCCACTTTCACGAGAAACACCACACACAAGAAACTCGTAGAAATGATATCGTTATAGAACTAGAAGTAGTTCGCGTTGGGTTTGACGGTAACTAGCGATGACAAAAGCAACCCGCTGCAGTAACCACCAATGATGCCCCTCATGAGGATCGGCGTCCACGACCATGGGCCCTTCCCTCTATGGGTCGGCGAAGTAGATCTTTCCACGAAATGGGAAGGCCTAGCAGAGCAACGGGTCTTCGCAGACCATCTTGGAGCCTGGTGCCAAGAGCTCTTTATCCCACTCTAAATGAACGACCATCATTGACACTCCGGAGAACGTGGCTCCTGTCACTTTAAACAAGTACATGAAGTCCCCTGTGTGGTATCCAATGCAGGGTGGATCACCACGGGAGCAAGAGAACTTGTTCGAACTGTTGAAATGCTACCCGCTGATCGGGTTCAAAATCCAAATGAAAAGGCTACTCTCGTGTATGAGGACGCCACCGGACTTGGCTCGATGGCGTGGCCTTGGAGGTGTGGGAGGTTTGCGGTGATCTTCGACTGGCTAGACAGGTTCACCATGCGCCGCCAATTGTGGCACTCGTTCATAGTAGGATCCAACAACGCGATGGAAGTGCTAGTTGAGGATGGTGTGCTTCTTTGGGTCATCTGTATGTTCCCTTCACTCCATGTATGCTGCCCAGAATCGAAGGTAGTTGGCGACATCGCTTACCACCGCGTGCCTAGTGATCTACACTGAGATGCCCTTGTGGATGCCTGCCCTATCCCTGCTATGGGAATGCTAGAATGTTGAGCGGGACAAGAACGATGAAGACCGAGACGTACCAGTTGGGTGTGCGGGTGCACGGCGGTGGGCTCAACGACAATATATGACAAAGGTTATAGGACATGGAGCCTATCGGTGTAGTGGGAGAGCTAAACAGGCCAGGAGGAGGTGGGGTGGCGATGCTACGGTTGCTAGGAGCTAGGGATTGGATTGAGGCATAGAGGGGTTTATGTATATCTATGTAATCGCTAGACTGGCTCATGGTGCACTGTTGCTCACTCCGGGATAGTTGTAGAATGGTAATGTGCAGGGCAAGGAAAGAAGGATACACACAGTTACACGTTGTCGCTCCCTCTCGACTAGCTAGACAACAGTGTCAAACAGGAGGTTGTATTTCTTCCTTTTCTGGTGCTTGGACATTGATGTGCATCCTTTGTTTCCTATCTCCTCTTATGCGGCTCTCCGACCACACATGTTGGTGTACTCACGTCCCAATTCAACGGACCACACATACTTGGGTTGCACCATTTTGACTATACTGACCTGGGACAAAATATGTAAGATACACATTCGTAAATTAAAAACAAGTGGAAAATGATGCTTCTTCACACACTTCTATTGTGGCCATAGAATAGAAAAGGGTGTGCACTATCATGTGAACAATTTTTCGGCACATTAAAAAAGTTACTTTCCATGCATTAATAGGGATGATTCTGTGGTCAGCTTAAAACCATGTTTATGTGGTATACATGAAGAAATACATTTTAAAAGATCATATTTAGTGGACTCCGATATTTAGCTATGATCCATATTTACAATTTATCAAAATTACTTCCGCAAGAAATGATGCATCATGCTAGTGGCGGGGCAATGGGCTAGGGCAACCAACACAATGCATGGGCTGGATTTCAGTGATTCGATGGGCCACTTTTTTAGGATAATCTAAACAAATCTCGTGGGCTTGGGGGTGATGGCTCAGGTCGGCCTCCAGTAAGCTCCGCCACTGCATCACGTCATTTGTGGAAGCAAGTTTAGGAAACAAAGCATATTCCATATGGTTGGCGTGATAAACGGAAGCAGTTACCGAAAAGAAGGTGATCAAAAAGAAAATCAACCTACTAGCCGCATGGCTTTCATGCCAGATTGATGACCAGATTGCTTCTAATCGTTGGTGAAAGTGCAACTATTCCTGGGTGGTTTTGGTAATTACTAACAACATATAGCTCATTGAACTAATGCTCTTTCAAGATAATCATTTTAGAAAGTTCAATGATTGGCATGGCATGGACTAGGAATGCTGACCCCTCAAAATGCTAAGGACACATATTGGCAAAAGCTCAAGACTCTATATTAATGGCTTGCTTGCTCAAAATGCTTAGTGACATGCTCCAAAAACCCTCAACCACTTTCTCATATTCACATATGTCCCAAACCAAAAGTCAAACTCGGCCCCACCGATTTGATCTATCTGGCGCCACCGAGTTCATTTGACATAGCCATAGCCAGAAACCCTAATCAGCTCGGTCTCACCGAGATGGGATTGCAAACTCTCTGTTTCCCTTCGTAACGTTTCGGTCTAACCGAGATGAGCGATCGGTCCCACCGAGTTCACAATGTAAACTCTCTGTTTCCTTTTTGTAATGTTTTGGTCTCATCGAAATGAGCGATCGTCCCATTGAGTTTGTCTGAGTAACTCTCTGTTTGCCTATTACAGAAATTAGTCTCACCGAGTTTATGTGATCGATCACACCGAGATTACATTATGCCCTAACCCTAATGAAATCGGTCACACCGAGTTGACATGTCCGTCCCACCAAAAAGCCTAACGTTCACATTTTGAAATAAACCGGTCTGACCGAGTTTCATGATTCGTTCTCACCGAGTTTGGTGAATTATGTGTAACGGTTAGATTTTGTGTGGAGGCTATATATACCCCTCCACCCATCCTCCATTCATGGAGAGAGCCACCAGAACATGCCTACACTTCTACCATTCATTTTCCAAGAGAGAACCACCTACTCATGTGTTGAGACCAAGATATTCCAATCCAACCACAAGAATCTTGATCTCTAGCCTTCCCCAAGTTGCTTTCCACTCAAATCATCTTTCCACCAAATCCAAATCAGTGAGAGGGAGTTGAGTATTGGGGAGAATATCATTTGAAGCACAAGAGCAAGGATTTCATCATCAACACACAATCTATTACCTTTTGGAGAGTGGTGTCTCCTAGATTGGTTAGGTGTCACTTGGGAGCCTCCGACAAGATTGTGGAGATGAACCAAGGAGTTTGTAAGGGCAAGGATATTGCCTACTTCGTGAAGATCTACCCAAGTGAGGCAAGTCCTTCATAGGCGATGGCCATGGTGGGATAGACAAGGTTGCTCTTCGTGGACCCTCCATGGGTGGAGCCCTCCGTGGACTCGGGCAACCGTTACCCTTCGTGGGTTGAAGTCTCCATCAATGTGGATGTACGATAGCACTACCTATCGGAACCACGCCAAAAATCTTCATGTCTACATTGTGTTTGCTCCCTCTAAAATCCTCACTTTACCTTCGTGTGCAATGATTTACATTCCACTGCTATAATCTTAGATTTGCATGTGTAGGTTGATTGCTTGACTTGTGATAAGTTGCTAAAATCTGCTAAGACTTAAAATTGGGAAAAGGCTAGATTTTTATTTTGTCAAGTAGTCTAATCACCCCCCTTAGACATACTTTCGATCCTACAAGTGGTACCAGAGCTTTGGTCTCCATTTGCCTTGATTTCCATAGCTTTGGTGATCATAGCCTTGGTTTCACAACCTAGGAGAGTATGTCTTCTAGCGAGGGAAATTACCACCGTAGAGGTCCTTACTTTGATGGTACTAATTTTGCTAGTTGGAAGCATAAGATAAAAATGCATATTCTTGGACATAACCCCACCATTTGGGCTATTGTGTGTATTGGCTTGCAAGGTGAATTCTTTGATGGGAGAGAACCGAACCGTGAAGCTACCGTGGAAGAGTTGAAGATGCTGCAATACAATGCTCAAGCTTACGATATCCTCTTCAACGGATTATGCCCCGAAGATTCAACAAAATCAGTCATCTTGAGAATGCAAATGAGAATTGGGATAATTTGATTGATATGCACGAAGGTACCAACTCCGTCAAGGAATCCAAATTGGATGTGCTCCAAAGTCAGCTTGACATGTTCAAAATGAAGGATGGTGAAGGTGTCCCTGAAATGTACTCTAGGCTTGCTCTCATCACAAATGTGATTGCCGGCTTAGGAAGTGAAGAGATGACCGATAGATTCATCATCAAGAAGATCCTAAGAGCCTTGGATGGAAAATATGATACCGTATGCACATTGATCCAAATGATGCCCAACTACAAAGATCTCAAGCCAACAGAAGTAATTGGAAGAATTATTGCTCATGATATGTCACTCAAGGATAAAGAAGAGCTTCACAACAAGTCAAGTGGTTCTTACAAAGCCTCACGTGATGCTCCTACATCATCAAGTGAGAAACAAGCCTTCAATGAGGAATTGAGCCTAATGGTGAAGAACTTTAACAAGTTCTACAAGAGTAGAAGCAAAGAAATAAGTTCCAAGCCAAGGTCCTACAATGAAAAAAGATCTTCTAGTTGTGAGCGTAATTGCTACAATTGTGGAAGACCTGGACACTACTCAAATGAGTGTATGGCTCCCTACAAAAGAAAAGATGATTCACCCAAAAGGAGAAGTAGGAGAGAAGAATCACCTCCAAGAGAAAAAAGGAGTAGAGATGATCGTTATGAACGAAGAACCTCTCGCAGAAGCAAAGATTCGGAAAGTGTCGGGGATATACCCCACGGTATGACCCGGCCGGACTTAGCGTTTCATTGGTAACCCGCCAGAGGATTGGCGACTTACGTGTCTGGCGGCTCACTGCTATGATGACTCACGAGCCTGAAGACTCATTGATGACCCAACGAGTGCTTCACATGGATGACAAGGCCCAAGGCCTAGAAGTCCGGCTCATGTTATGATGGGCCGGCTTAAGAGGAAAGGCGTAAGGAATATTCTTCTACAAAGGGAAGCAAGACCAGGACTCCACTTGTAATAGAATAATCCTAGTCCTACTAGGACTAGTCATGTAAACCCGCCCCTTCAACATATATAAGGAGGGGCAGGGCACCCCAAGAGGGGACAAGAAAAAAAAAACTCTAAGGCTAGACACAAAGGGGGAGCCGGCTTATGCGGCGACTCTCTCATTAGCATAATGAGATCTAGCCACACACAGTATGTAGGGCTATTACCGGATGATGTTTCCCGGGGCCCAAAGCTGTCTAAATCCTTGTCTTGTGTTGCGTCTCTCGATTCCGCTCAACCCTCTCAAGCTACTACAAAGATGCGTTGGCCTTACAATTAAGTCCTCACACTAGGACATCTGCCGTGACAATTACACGACAGTTGGCGCCCACCGTGGGCTCTGCGCACGGTGGTGTTTAGTTCTGCAAAGGATCTCTAGTAGGGATCGAGAAGCTCATAATGTGATCAGTCCAAGAGCTGGTGTGACGCAACCTTCTTAAGCCAGAGCCGACAAATTCGTCTATCATCTACAACAATTCACGGACAAGATGGATTGCAATCCGTCCAATTTTGATTTTCTGCTATTGTGCCTCGCACGCGACCAGGCAATTTGTCCGTGTCGATTTCAATTATGTTATCCGATGAAGAAACCGAGTCGATGCCAAGTCGCCGCTTCTGCTGTGCATCGCAAGTCTGCAAGTAGTCAAGACCTGTCGAATTATGCGGCTGAGATTTGACAGAGCGCTGTTGCTGTAATTCCAAATGATCAGATACAGAGATAACCAAAGGATCATCTAATGCGGCCTCTGATGGCATGCTCCACGAGGCAAGCCAGCAATATAACATGCAACATAGCAGCGATTGCAAGAAGACCAGCTTCACGGGAACACCCAAGAAAAGAGAGAGAGAGAGAGAGAGAGAGAGAGAGAGAGGAAAGGGGTGGCCACGTCTTGAGGATGTGGACGTGGACTGGTCAACCGCCCATGATGGATCGAGTCGCCCCGTCTGGTCACTCCGCCCTTGCGATGGAGCCGCCTTGCCTCCAGCTCCAGGCGCCACCTTCGCCGGAGCGGCCTCGCTGCCAAGCCGCCTTCAAACTGAACCCGCTCGGATTCGCCTTCGCCGCCCTTGCTTGGACTTGCCTTCGCCACTCCGAGTCGGTTCCGCCCCGGCAGCTCCACCTCCGGTTCTGCTGCTCCTCCGTGCCGAATCTGCAGATTGGTTTTCTGCCTCTGTTGCTCCGAGCTGCTGTCACGACCGTACTGGCCCGTCTCAGCCTCACCTCTACTTGGATTGACTCCAAGTCGTTGTCACCTCTTCTGCTCCAAGTCGGCCTCGCCGCCGCGCCGCTGAGTCGCCGGCCCTGCTGCCTCCGTGCTCATGACTGTGTCGTTTGCTTTGGTCCTCCTTCATAGCCGGGCTTTCAGACGCCAGCTACCTCAGCCACTTTGCGCTGTTCTGACTTGCTGGCCCATTTTTTCACTGGCTCCGCCCCTGAACTACCTGCCGTCGTTCAGCTGCTGCAGTTGTTACGGCCTCCAAGGCACCGCGGCCTCGTTCTTCTTCTGTCGAGCCGCGGATAACGGGTGTGAGCAGTCGCGTTTGACCTAAACCTTGCTGTGAGTCACCTTAGCTGTCGGTGAGCCAGCCGTGCCGTGATGACCCGCCTCTCTCCGTCGTCGTCCTTATGCTACAGCTCACTCGTTATACTACACAAGTCAAGTGGTGTACCAACGTCCGCGTTCGTGAAGCAAAAACCAGGACCAAAGCAACAGTACTGAAAGGTTATCTACGGATGTCACATACGGATCATCTGTCATACGAACAAATCAGATGATGTCCATCTACGTCTGTTAAAAACAATTGCTTTGGTCTATATATTTTTATGTGCAGGACAATAATTCATTAAAAAGATGATGTCATGCTACGTCTATGGAATATGCGTTAGCATCATCATGCATCAGCGTTCGCACCCACTTGTTGTGGAAAGGGTGTGCGCAAGCCACCGCTCGGGCAGCTCAATCTACATCAACTCGCTGGGACTGCACCCGTGATTGACTTGCCGTCCGCACAATTTACCGTGCCCATGATTGACTCGCCGTTCGCACCGGCTTACAACGCCGCGACCAACTCATCTGTCTGCTCCTGCGGTTGACCCGGCCGTAGTTGATTTCAGTCTCACCATGGTGATCATCAATTCCATAGTGGATAATTACTGGCTTGACGAATCAGGTGAAATCCATCCGTTATATTTGTATACTATATATTGCTTTCCTGGAAAGAGCAATTACTCTGTTTTGTGAGGTTTTTTGATGCAGGACAAACTGTCTACTGCAAAAGTGACCATCATATCACGAAAGCTTATTGAATGACTCATACTGGAAGTGGGCAATGAGTGTTGCGAAGATTGTCAATTGCTTAAAACCTCCTGTTTACATAAATTTAAGCATTCCACTGTTCAACTATATGCCGGCTTATATCACTGCCAAGTTTGAAGAATCTTAAGACAACTCCTCGAGTCGCCTTAAGACTCGGGGGTTACAATGACATGACTCAGCAAATCTTACCAGTTTCAGCAAAATTCAAGAACCCTAGGACGATTGAAGGGAAAGATAACCCGGTGCCGGAGGCTGCCGCCATATTGGTGAAAATTTAAAAGCCGTCAGAAAACTTCCGGCTCAAAAATGCCGGTTCAAAATCCGGTTCAAGAGAAATTTGTTTTTCACAAAGCATTGAGGCTCTCACAATATCCGGTTTAAAATCCGGCTCAAGGCAACTCTGTCTCTCACAAAGCTTTAAAGCTCTCATATCCAGTTTGAAATTCGGTTCAAAAAGAATTCATCTCTCGCAAGTTCGAGTTCTCAGAAAAATTAAAGGCCACCAAAGAGAATTTGCTGTCATAATGCGCGGTTCAAACATGGGTTATCCTGCCTTATTGGCTTATCATATTATTGATCACTTGGTGGCTTCCTGCTCATTGAGCATAGCTGTGAATATCCCTCTTGATCAGGCTTATACGCCATGCTTACAATAAACTTGGGGGCTTACTACCCAGGTTAAAGGGACCAAAGAGGGTCTGTTGCAAAAGCATAGTTCAAACATAGGTGCCCCTTGAGCACAGCTCACAAGGTCATTTGGGGGCTTCCTGTTCAAACATAGGTCGTATTCGAACCAAAGAGAACATAGCTGTCGGTACCCTCTTGATCGGCACAATGCCAAACTCACTAGGGGGCTTCTTGATCGTATTCGAATCATAGCTTAACCCCTTTTGGGTCCGACTTTGATCATATTCGAATCAGAGTCGTTAAAAAACTCTCAAGGTCATTTTGGGGCTTCAAGTTCAAACATAGGTCGTATTTAAATCAAAGAGAACATAGCTGTCGGTACCCTCTTGATCGGCGCAACGCCAAAGCCACTGGGGCTACATGATTGTATTCGAATCCTGGCTTAACCCCTTTGGAACGGTTTACTGACCGTATTAGAATCAGAAGCCTCGTTTTTTCTCTCTCTGTTAGTTTTTGGAAAAACAATCTTTGGGTTTGTTTTGAGACTTTTTTGTTCATATCTGAGGTATATATATATATATATGTGTGTGTGTGTGTGTGTGTGTGTGTGTGTGTGTGTGTGTGTGGTTTCTATTTAACCCGGCTTGGTTTTGGACGATAAGTCGCCAGCATATGACAATCATCAAACATTTGGAAGTTTTGGCTTCTAAAGATTGAGTTATCACCCTTACTGCACAGGTATCATAAACCGGCAACACAATTCAATATCACAGGTATGATATTGTTTATACATGATTATGTTTAAACCGGCCCTGGCTATGGACTTTAAGTCACCGGTCTATTTTGGATTGCGCCATTCGAATCATGCGTTTATCAATCATTGGATTATTGCCTTTATTGGATACGGCGATGTAAGCTGGCAGTATGAGCCAGTTTCTACAGGTATGTTTTCTTGATTATATAAAAATGCGAGGTTGGATAACCCGCCTTGGCTTTTGACGTTAAGTCGCCAAGTATGTTTAGGCTTGAATGGCCTTAATCCTACTCCTTTCCATAATTGCATAAAGACTATATTATGTTTGGGTTATTACCTGCCCTGGCTTTGATGTTAAATTGCCAGGGCATATATTGTTTAAACTCTATGCAGGATTTGTAGAAATATGACTTATATAAATGATTAAGTTCGAGCTCATTATCAAAATTGATGCTTCAAAATGATTATCCGTTTTGGATTTTCTCAAAGGCTATAAGCCACCGAGTTATAAAAAGATTCCAGCTTACAATGGAGGCGTATTAAATCGCCATCGGCCAAGGGCCGCCAGGTATTTAAACTCCGGATTTAATTATCAACAGATAAGGTTTTCAAAGTCGCTTTAGCGCAATGGCTATTATCTTATCAATGGATATGATTTATTCTACAATGGAAGGAATAGTCCCGAGTCGCTGCAGGCTTACGACTCGGCACTTGGGGGCTACATTATTCATGTTGAGATTACATCAAATATACAAGTCTCATGTCGCTGTAGGCATGCACCATGAACTTGGGGGCTAATGCAAAGTCATTTTTTGCTCAACTTATTGAAGACCCGACTCATCACATTCTAAATGAGCCGGCACTTGGGGGCTACCAATTACTCTTGTCAACAATTCAAGGTACGCATGTTTTAATCCATTATATTAAAGGGTCCATTGCTTAGTTGGTAAAGTAGAAATCTCTTAACCTTGTGGACGTGGGTTCAAGCCCCATGATCGGAATTAAATCATATGATGTTATTTTCAATGAAGTATGTATAAAGTCCCAGCTCAGTATTATCTTACCGAGCCGGCCCTTGGAGGCTACTCGTTGTTGTTAAAGTTTACATGATCATATTTACAAAGTCCTTGCTCATTATTGCATAATGACCCAACCCTTGGGGGCTATACTGGTTGAAGCTTTTATGGGCATCAGACAATTACAAGTCCCAGGTTGCTGTAAGCATGACAACCCGGCACTTGGGGGCTACATATGAGGAATACTCAATTTTGACTAGTGACTGAGATGGACAACATGGATTTCTTCAAAGTGGTAATATTTATATTGAAGAAAGTCTTAAGTCATCACTTTGCTCTGCTCAAGACTTGGGGGCTATAGGTAACACGGATATAAGGAGAAATATTTTCAAATTCTCAGTTTTGAGCAAACCAGATTGACCCGGCGTCACCAATCATTATGACCCGGTGTATGAAGCAATCATAACTCGGTGTCATCAATAATTATGACCCGATGTTGGCAATAATTATGACTCGGTGCCATCAATATTTACAAACCGGCAAGTTCTACATCTTCAAATCGGCTGAAAATTAGATGAGTATTTCAAGGCCAATATTCTTCACAATATTTTTCTGTGAGAAACCAATGTCAGCAAATTGATTATCAAGCTGGTATATTGACCCGGACTTCCCACAAGAAGGAAATGACAAGGACTTAAGGATGATCAGGTGCCGGCTTATAAGAATATTTAACCCGGAGCACAACCTATCAAATTTGTTCTTGTGTTTATGTTGCAGATTAGTTTAACATGGATCAATCCAAATTAAACTGGGGGCTAATGTCAGGGATATACCCCACGGTATGACCCGGCCGGATATATGACTCGGTCGGACTTGTCGTTTCATTGGTAACCCGCCAGAGGATTGGCGACTTACGTGTCTGGCGGCTCACTGGTGTGATGACTCACGAGCCTGAAGACTCATTGGTGACCCAACGGGTGTTACACATGGATGACAAGGCCCAATGCCTAGAAGGCCGGCTCATGTTATGATGGGCCGGCTTAAGAGGAAAGGCGTAAGGAATATTCTTCTACAAAGGGAAGCAAGACCAGGACTCCACTTGTAATAGAATAATCCTAGTCCTACTAGGACTAGTCATGTAAACCCGCCCCTTCAACATATATAAGGAGGGGCAGGGCACCTCAAGAGGGGACAGAAACAATCTCTAAGGCTAGACACAAGCCGGCTCTCTCATGAGGATAATGAGATCTAGCCACAAACAGCATGTAGGGCTATTACCAGATGATGTTTCCCGGGGCCCGAAGCTGTATAAATCCTTGTCTTGTGTTGCGTCTCTCGATTCCGCTCAACCCCTCTCAAGCTACTACAAAGATGTGTTGCCTCATGACTAAGTCCTCGCACTAGGACATCTGCCGTGACAATTCCACGACAGAAAGGAAGGACAAGTCATCAAGGAGCTACACAAAACGAAGACATCAAGCTCATGTTGGTGAATGGGTATCCGGCTCCGACTCCGACCATCACTCCGAGAGAAGTTATCACTCCGACTCCAAATATACTCAAGATGAAGGTGTTGTCGGTCTAGCACTTGTGTCAACCAACTCCTACGACATATTTGACTCACCAAATGAAGGAATTGGAGGATGCTTCATGGCTAAAGGCCCAAAGGTATCACACCCTATCGTGGAGTTGTCACGGCAGATGTCTTAGTGAAAGGACTTAGTTGTGGAGCCATGGCGACGAGGTTAACTTAAAGGGGTTAAACAGGACAAAGGAAACGGGGAGTTTATACCGGTTTGGCCCCTTGCGGTGAAGGTAAAGGCCTAATCTAGTTTGAGGTGGTATTGCTAGGGTTTCGATTACTAGGGAGCAAATACACGATATGTTGTTTCTTGCCCTAAGTCGCTGCCAGGTCGTCCCCTTATATACATGGGTTGACGCCCTGCGGCCTACAGAGTCCCGGCTGGCTCATACAAACGTGTCCGGCTCGGTGACTTATCTTACATGCCTTACAATACAAGTCATACATACATGGCGGTTTACACTTACGAGCCTTAAGCCGCCTTCGGGCTTGGGCCCTTTAACAAGCCTGTCTTATGAACCGCCATCTTCAATATACTCTTGGGCTTCAAGGAGATGAACCGCCATTGGGATAACCCGGCCCCTCCTTGGCGGGTCATATCCAATAGCCATATCCCCAACATTAGGCCCTCAGTTGATTTGAAATTGTTCATGTCAATCTTCAACCTTTAGAAAAAATCCTTCTTCATCTTCTTATGTTATCTGTAACCCGCCATGACGTCATCTCCTGAAATTGCGGTAACCCGCCATGATGTCACCTGTTATTAATACCACATATGGCCCAAACCTTTAATAAATCTTTCCATTACTGACCCTCTGAAAAACGAGGCGCCAGTGCTGTCACATATCCATTTTCTTGTCTCCTCGATTCCCGCGCATGCCAATTATCCCTTCAGCCTTATAAATAGGGCCACAGGTCCTCTTTTCATTCTCCCCCTTTTACCTTCTCGCCTTCTTCTTCCTCCTCGTGATGCTCCAGTGCGCCCAAGCTCCACCGCCGTCATCCTTCGTCCACTGCTTCGACTCCGGCCGCTGCATCACCCTGAACAGACCAGAACGTCACGGCGCTCCTCCGCTGTCCCATCAGCGTCGGCAAGTCTTCTCTTTCCTCATAATGGATCTGTATTTAGGGTTTCCTTGTTCGTCGGTGTTCATCACCGCCCCTACTTCTCCTTCCTTGATTGTATATCTTTGATCTGAAAACAACGCAGGTCTTGCGCGATAGCTGTTTTAGCAATCGTTTTTTGATATCATACTATATCCTCATTGCAATAGATCTCATCTGGGCACTCCCATTTTTCTGCTGCCACCACCTTAGGCTTAGATTTTATTTCCTTTTTCCGAACTGCTGCAGATCCAATCTTATCACTATAATCTGTAAAACCTGTTTGTCCCAACACTTAGTAAAATTTACTCTTGTCATGGCGGCTTACATCACCGGCTTAAAATTACCCATATATCATTAGGCCTCATTTAAGCAGCCATTTTGAATATATACTATAGCTTTCCTTCCGGCTTAATGAATTGAACCGGCAAAATTTCGTCTTTTCTTTAGGCTTCTTCAGAATGCCGCTGAATACAGTCACTTCATGTAAGTGGGTTCCCTCCATCGTTACTAAGGGCACACTCAAAGATTTTGTCGAAATCAGGTATTTGCCAGCGAAAAATGTCATGCATTATTGCGCCCCTGCTCCAAGCGAAGAAAAACCTCAGCCAAAAGATGATGAAGTCATTGTGTTCACTGATCATATGAATTGGGGCTTCTCACCACCCGGTTCTAAATTTTTCCGAGATGTTCTGCACTTCTTTCAACTCCATCCTCAAGACATCGGACCCAATTCCGTGTCAAACATCTGCAACTTTCATGTCTTCTATGAGGTGTATCTTCAAGAGGAGCCCAGTATCGAACTCTTTAGGGAATTTTTCTATCTGAACCGCCAAAACGAGTTTACAAACGGGCCCAGCTTGGAACTTGGCGGAATCTCAATCCAAAAAATAAGAGACTCCATCTTCCCTTATACTCGCCTACCGAGTCACCCCAAGGATTGGAACCAGACATGGTTTTACTGTAAGGATACCTCTCTGGCTGACGAGAATCCATTGCCGGATTATCGTACTGAACGTATTGACCCGAAGCATAACCTTCCGGAAAAGCTCTCAGGTGCTGAACATAAAAAGCTTGCCCCCACAATTGCGAAGGTCAATGCTCTGCTAGGAAACAGACTAACTTGCATTGATTTGGTCTGTAGCTGGGTCTCGTGGCGAATCATACCCTTAAGCCGCTGTCCCGGCTTAATGTGTACTTATACAGGCGGTATAAAGGATCCATTACGCCACAGCCCCTTGCGTTTAACAGATGATGCAATTACTGAAATGAAAAAAAACTCTTCTGAATGAAGATACAGAAGACTGCAGCAAAGTGGGTATGAACCCTTTCTGCACACTTAACCCGCCGCCAGACATGAGCCTCTTAACTCACTTTACTTTCATCTCATCAGTCAGATATTGCACTAACTCAATTTTACTGTCTTTCATAGGCTAAATCTGATTTTTGGAAGGCAAAGTATGACCATGAAGCTGCCAAAAAGGCCAAGGCTGCCAAGAGAGCCGCCAAGAAACCCACCAAGAAGCATAAGAAGAAACCAAGCGCCTCGGAAATGTTTGAGCTAGATGATATCTCTGAGTTGGAGGTAGCCCTTGACCCCCTTGGCACCTTTTTCAATTATCTTATTGACATTGACTACTCTCAGGATGACACGGGGGCCAGCCAAGAAGTTGAAGAAGAGGTAACCATTATTCCTTCCGGCCCAGCACCTTTGCCAAGACAGAAAAATTGAATGAGTACTCCGGAAAGTAAGATATTCACACCCCTTAGCTCATTTGGATCCTCACTTTCTTTTGAAGGAACAGCAGCACGAGAGCCGCGCCAGACTCAGAACAATGGAGGTGAAGAATTGTCCTCCGGTTTAGCAAACACTCCGGCTCTACGGAAACGCCAAAACGAGGTCCTTTCAAGCTTAAATTCTCTTTATCCACTGGCGGGTCTCATTCACTAGTCACTCAATTCCTCTGATTCAAATTAACAGGAAGTTTCCCGTTTTTCCTATGGCGACTCATCACAGACCCAGCTACCGGCTTTCAAGACTACCCCTGGGTAATAATACTTACTGTTTGTTTTATACCTCTTTATACTCTTATAATTATATCAACTTGTCACAACCCATGCAGTGGACAAGCAAAGACTAGTAAGAAGGCAAAGGTGACCAAACCAACTGAGGCACCTGAAGTCGTTGAAACGAAGCAGCAAGTCTCTGCACCCGAAGTCTATGAAAAACAGCCAGAAGAACCTGTCTCTAACACTCCACCTGAAATTTCTGACCTCTCCGTTGATCAGACCCATACCGACTCTTTGAACATTGAACCATCAAGCTCGCTTAAACCGTCAGAGACTCATGCTGATGACGTTTTGATCACCAACACCGGTTTTACAGAACCGAGAAATCCAACTGTCTTGGCCAAGCACTCCGCCAAGCAAGAGGTTATTGAAGGTGGAAAGTGAGGTTTGATGTCTCCCACTATGCATAATTGAGCAGAAGTGAAATTCTGTCTGGCTACCTCAACCAAGTACACTCCAGCTGCGATCTTGAAATCAATATGGTGAAGCAGATTCATCAAAAGTATGAGGTATGACTTCCGGCTTTTAAATAAATTATGTACATCCTTCCAGCCCCCAAGTCTACTAGTTATGATAAGATTGAATATGCTGTAGACTTAGAATAATCCATAAGCATATGTAGTAGAATCCTTCCAAGACCGGTTGTCATAGTTAGAATTAAACTGGATGCTTAAACAATTTAACATTCCATCTGTAGTCCCCAAGGGCCGGTTTAATCAGCATGAATGAGCCGGTCCTATTTACCATTGTTTAAAAAATGAAAGCTTATCTGTGTAGCTCCCATGAGCCGGCTATGATTGTTTACAGTACAACCGGGTCATCATAAAATAGTAGGAAGACACAAGCGATATGCATTAGCCCCCAAGTGCCAAGTAGTCTTGCTTGCAAAGTACTTGGGACTTATTCACATGAGTCGTTTTGTATGAATAAAATTTTTGGCAGGCATTAGCCCCCAAGTGCCAAGTGTTGTTGCTTGCAAAAGGCTTGGGACTTATATTCCTATAATCTGATATGAACATGTTGACAACTGTGTGTTTCATACAGGCTGCTACTGCTGAACTTGAATCACAATTGACTGATGCGAACACCCGACTGGCGAGTCAGTAATCTGAGACCCGGAAGGCTGAGTCAAAATTCTAGTTCAGCATATCTGAGACGGAAAAACTGAAAACCAGTTTTGAAGTGGACAGAAAAACTTGGGCTGAAGAAAAGACTGCTTTAATGCAGCATGCTGAAACAGCAAAGGTGACTCTTTAAGAGGTGACCACTGAGCTCACCGGTTTAAGACACCGTGTATATCAGATGGTTTCTTCTATCTGTGGTGAGTCGCCTTGCTAATCATTAAAAGTGAATCCTTTACTTGATAATGTGAATCGCCACTAACCAATCTGTAATTTACTCAGGTCCCAGGAGCAGCAATCTTAACCAAGATATGCTTGTGAAACTCAAAGTTGTTTACACACTTGTTGAACAACTGTATACTGGAGCTCAGCGCACCTTAGCTACTATTTCGCCAAGAAACCAAGGACCCAACCTGCTAAGTGATGTGTTGAAAAAATTGCCAATCCTTCCTACAAGAATTCAGGAGATAAAGCGGTCTTGTGCGAGAGCCGGTGCCGTAACAGCCTTGAGCCGTGCCAAGGCATGGGTACCGGAGCTAGACCTGACAGAAGTGGCTACTGGGTATCCAAGCCTGAAGGAAAATGGCACTCCTTTTAATCAGCAAGACTTCGCCGCTTATGTTAAAGAAATTCGTCCTCATGCTACAGTAATTGCTGAAGAAACCAATCTCTCCAAATATGAGCCAACTTACAATGCAGAAAACCAGAAGATGCCTACGCCAGTGTAGAAAGTGATGGATCTGATTCCTCCGATTCGTAAGCACACTTTCGCCCCTAAAATTGACCATTCGAATCTTATTGATGACAAAGCTGAATTCTACGCCTTACGTGGCATTGATTGGTCAACACCAAACTTCCAGACGACGGAGGAGGACGAAGAAACAGAAAAGAATGATCCAGAGACTTCAAGTCAGTAAGGTCAAGAAGAATGAACCTCCAGGCGGTTTATATATGTGATCCGTAGAAAAACACTTGATCTTATTTGGCTCATGGAGTCATGTAATAGGGTAGTGAAACTTTAATCTGCCGTGCCATCGTGCACGCTTCTGTTTTGCGCAATAATGCTAATCCGCCAATGTAAGAAATCATCAGTTAATGCTTATGAGAGCATCAGACTGCTGATTACACTGCACTCAAAATAGATCACAAGTGCCCTGGCAGTTTACCGTCGGGCGGGTCATGATACCCAATTGAAGCGACTGGGGACAAATAGTCCATAACCAGAGCCGGTCTGACCATAATACTGACATAATGAAATATCGTACCTGTGGTATAGGCTTAGACTGCCGATTTTGATGCAGTTAGATTTTGTAGAGCTATAACTCCAAATTTATGATACTCTGGCGACTTAGAATCTACCATCCTGGCGGGTTGTAGAGACCCAAAAGATGTTTCAAATATGAGCACAAGTAGGGCAACTTGGCCCGATTTGTAAAACCAAATAGTGAAAAAGAGATGAAAGAATAAGAAATCAAAAAATTTGAGGCTTTTGTAGGCTGCCAAGCCAAAGTGTCTTCTTCAATGAAACTAGCTGTAACACCCCGGATGTAACCTACCATATTTGTAACTCCGACTCTGCCGTTTTCGGATCTAAGTTATGATTTTCCCTTCATGGTTGGGTCTTGTCTTCGTTTTGCATTTTTTTCATGTCATGCATTTCATATCATGTCATCATGTGCATATCATTTGCATACGTGTTCGTCTCATGCATCCGAGCATTTTCCCCGTTGTCCATTTTGCAATCCGACACTCCCACGTCCTCCGGCGCCCCCTTTTGTCTATTTTCATGAGCGGGTGTTAAACTTTCTCGGAATGGACCAAGATTTGCCAAGTGGCCTTGGTACAGCACTGGTAGACCGTGTGTCAAATTTCGTGACATTTGGAGTCCGTTTGGTACTCCAACGGTTAACCGGGGAACCGTAAAGGCCTCGTGTGTGTTGCAGCCCAACACCCCTCCAAAATGGCCCAATAACCCATCCAAACCTATCCCATGTCCTCCGTCGTTGGAGCACGATCGCGTGGTCGAAAACTACACTCCATTTGGACACTCCCACCTCCTTCTAGGTATAAATATGTGCACCCCTCCAAATCTCGCAGTCCAATTCTAGCCTTCTTCCACCCCGCGCCGCCGGACACGTCCGTGTCCGCCGGACGCGTCCACCGGTCACCTCACCTGATCCAATCCGGTGCTGCCACATCAGCGCGCCACCGCCTGGAGCCAACCGCACGTCGCCACGCGTGGCCGCCGGCTCCTCCCTCCACTGCGGCCCGCGGGGCCTGGAGCGGGCCCGCCGAGCCCATCGGGCACCGCCCTGCGCCCACGCATCCGCGCCGCCCTCCACCCGATGTGCCACTGCCTCCGCCCACCGAAACTCGCGCCACCGTGCCGGCCCTCCTCCGATGCCGCCGAGGTCCTCCACCGGCGCCGCCCGCACCTCTGCCTCCGTGCAGCCTTACTCCGGCGCCCGCAGCCCGGATCCGGTCAGCCCCGCTACGGCAACCTCCCTACTCCACTCCGGCAAGTTCCACGCAACTCCGGCGACCTCCAACTCCGGCCAGCGTCTTTCGACGATCCTCGTTTTCCGCGCCAAGAAACCCTAGATCTGATCTGGAGGTCTAAATTTCCTCTAAGTCCTTTCCGTGCAACATATTATGCCCCTGTTCATTGCATCATAACTTCTTGTGTGATGCTCCGTTTTGTGCCAGTGATATATCAAAATGTTCATCAGGATGTGCTCTTCATTTTGTTCCATCGTGACATGCTTGTTTGAGTCCATCTTGATGCCCAAATATTTGATGCAAGAGTGCTATAAAATGTTAGGTGCTGATTCTTAGCAGTTTATGATGATTTGTCTTTTTCGTCACATTTGTTGCGTGATGCATATGGGCATGAGATCTACATGTGTTTTGATATATGCCATGCCATCTTTACAGGGGTGTATGCTATGAATTTTTGTGATCAATGTGGTGACTAGCACAAGCATGCAAAGTAGCCTTCGTGATATTGTTGATTTCAGGATCTCTGAATTTTGGCTAAGTCTCTGTCTGCTGTTATTTTGATGCCATGTAACCATGTTGCTACAGTGAGATACATGCTTTATTTGAGTTGCTTCAGTAAGGATGATTTGAACATATGGATATGATCTATCATCCATACCCCTGTTTGCATTTATGGAGTGGCCTAGCATGACTTAATCTTGCTCTACTTTTGCTATAAAATGTTCCTGGCAAATTGTTTACATGTTAATCAATTTTGCCATGGTTGTTGTAGTTGATCCATGCATACTATGAACTTTCTCTTGCCTTGGTTAGATTTATGAAAATGTCTTCTTGCTGCTAGTATGCTTATCTTGTCATGCAATGCCTTGTGGTGAGTGAATCGAGCTCGCAAAGATGCCTTCATCATTCTGTTTTTGACATGCTCAGTTTTCTGCTAAGTCTGAATGTGTTAACGAAACTTGCTATGTTTACATGGGTGCCATCATATTTTCTGTGCCCTTTTGACTCATGGTCAGTAAGGGACTTTTGTTCTATGCATTTAGTAGGTTCATGCCATGCCTTTGTTTGCTATAATCCGTTCCTGTAGCATGTGGTTAGCTAGCTCTAAACATTGCTTCCTGATATTAATTACTGGCATGTTAGTATTTTCACTAAGTCTGCGATGCTGATATCTTTTGCGCTTTTGTCATGCTTGTTTGAACCTGTTCTAGTGTGATTTAGCCATAGCTCAGTGTTCATCTTTTGTCAAGCATCTTGAGTAGATCACTGCCATGTGCTTTGTTGTTATGTTGGAGTGCAGTAGCTTAGTTTCTTGTTGCATTCTAGATGGCATCGTGTTGTTAATCGCAGAATTGTGCCATTCTTGTTTTGCTTGCCATTTGCAAACCGTGCCTCCGATTCCGGTGATCTTTATATCGATTTCGACCGAAATCAACTCATATTTCCAGCAGCGCACTTGGTTTGCCAAGTTGATGCCTTGATCAATCTTTTCCTTCGGGAGCACGCATATGCATTGCATATCACATCCCGCATATCATGCCATGTTTTGCATCATGTTGCTTGCGCATTGCACCATGATTGATTTTTGGTCTTTTGCTTGTGTTCTTGCTTTGGGTAGAGCCGCGAGACGAGTGCGTGATCGAGGAACCCGTTGGGTACGCTTACGAGGATCAAGCTTTCGTTAACTCGGAGAACTTTGCAGGCAAGATGACCATACCCTCAAAATCACTTCTATCTTTGCTTGCTAGTTGTTCGCTCTATTGCTATGCTGCGATACCTACCACTTGCTATATCATGCCTCCCATAATGCCATGTCAAGCCTCTAACCCACCTTTCCTAGAAAACCGTTGTTTGCTATGTTACCGCTTTTGCTCAGCCCCTCTTATAGCGTTGCTAGTTGTAGGTGAAGTTGGAGTTTGTTCCTTGTTGGAACATGGATATTGTTGGGATATCATTATTATATATTGTTTACTTTAATGCATCTATATACTTGGTAAAGGGTGGAAGGCTCGGCCTTATGCCTGGTGTTTTGTTCCACTCTTGCCGCCCTAGTTTCCGTCATACCAGTGTTATGCTCCTTGATTTTGTGTTCCTTACACGGTTGGGTGGTATGGGAACCCCTTGACAATTCGCCTTGAATAAAACTCCTCCAGCAAGGCCCAACCTTGGTTTTACCATTTGCCATCTAAGCTTTTTTCCCTTGGGTATCGCGGACTCAAGGGTCATCTTTATTTTTAACCCCCGGACCAGTGCTTCTCTAAGTGTTGGTCCAACTTGAGCGATGTCCGGCGCCCCCTGGGCAACCAGGGTCTATGCCAACCCGACGTCTGGCTCATCCGGTGTTCCCTGAGAACGAGATATGTGCAGCTCCTATCGGGATTCGTCGGCACATTCGGGCGGCTTTGCTGGTCTTGTTTTACCATTGTCGAAATGTCTTGTTGTCGGAGTAATTGGACACGGATACCCTGAAGACGGCGAGACAAGAATTCAAGACATCGGGGCTAGCAAAGCCCCTTAGTCCAACTACCTGGCCGGCGGCTGACTGCTGGCTGCTGACTGCTCCACCAGGCCGACTGCTGGCTGCCGACTGCTCCACCAGGCCGACTGCTGGATGCCGACTGCTCCACCAGGCCGACTGCTGGCTGCCGACTGCTGGATGCCGACTACTCCACCAGGCCGACTACTGACTGTCGACTCCTCCACCAGGCCGACTGCTGGCTGCCGACTCCTACGCCAGGCCGACTGCCCGAAGTCAACTGCAGCCTGACGAGACACCGATGGGACGACCATACCGTGATGTCATCTACAATGTACTGTGTCCCCTGGGTACTGATTTATAAAGTACCCCAGGGGACAAGCATGACATGCACCATGCCTAGACCATGCCACTACATAGCTTGGTTTGTAAGCTACCCAAGGTAGCTTACAACCAACGCTACCACCACCCATGCCTACCACTATATAAGCTAGCTCCATCCATCCATCAGAAGGGGCGGACACATGCATGCTAGCTAGCAAGATAGCTAGCTAGCACACACACACACATGCATGGCCACTAGTTCATACGACCACTCGGCCGTGGGCACGCATGCCCAAGATACAGCTCCAGGAGCAACTCTGTACCAGATATACCACATATACTCAGACATGCAGGAGTAGGGGTGTTATCTCTCAGGAGAGCCCCGAAACTGGGTAAATTAGCGCGTGCTACTCGCATACCCGTCCCTGGATATTCTAGCAGCAGTCTTGCCCTCACACGAAGCCACCTTGTGGCATATGTCGTCTTGCACCCCCCCGTGAGAATACCACGACATTTGGTGCCCACCGTGGGGCGGTACTATGCTACCGCACTGCTGCTGGTTGCGCAGTCCGGGCGGGACCATCTTCTTCATCATCCGCGGGGTCACGCCGTCTCTCCGGTAGCGCTCGGGGGGGGGGGGGGGGGTCAACTTCAACCCGCCTCCGGAGCGGGCACGCGAGACGGCATATCCTCGTCGTCGGCCTCGCCGCCTTCGTCATCACCACCGTAACGCTGGCCGTCCGTCTGCGCGTGCCGTGTCGGGCCTTGCTTCGGTAGGCCGCGTTCATCCACGCGCCGCTCGCGTATGCTCCCCTCGGCGCTGCGCCTTGTTCCGGCCGGAACGCACGTTCGCTCCTCCATATTTCATCTATGCAAGCTAGCTAGATGCAAGTCAACAATGGTCAAACCACGGCCATGCACTACCCAAACACTTCTCAGATGCGAGTCGTACAATACAAGCTAGATTATCCCCATACACTAACCAAAGCTAGCAAGCAAGCACACAGCCAAGCAGCTCGATGGGTTTTTCAAGCCAGCTGGCGCTATGTGCGTTCTATCTCGCTCGTATGCATGTGTGCCCACGCCTACACTACATCGCCCATGCGTCTCCACGGCCGGCTCGCACCTCCGTCTCGCGACCTGCTCGCTGGCTTGGCGTCCGCCGGCTCGCGCCTGCATCACGGCCACTCCCGCACGTCCCTCCTTTGCCTCGACCGCAGGCCGGCCTCCCCGTCGAGTCCGTCTCCGCCCTACTCCGTGTGGTGCACGTTTGCCGGGTCCAGCCGGCTGCAGCTGCGCCAGGCCGGCCGTCCCCGGCCAGCTCCGCCACACCCTGCCGGCTGCCCCAGCGCCGGGGCCACCTCCTCACCCGCCTGGCCAGGTCGCCGTCTCGCCACCTCCCGCTGGCCCAGGCCGGTTCTTGCCTGCTCGCCGCCTCCGCCGTCTACCCTGCAATGGTGCTGCGCCGGCCTCCAGCGTCGGCCGCCAGCTCCGCCCCTGCCGAGTCTCCTCCGCCCGTGCCCGGACGCGCCTGTCTGCCCGGCTCTGCCCGCGCCGGCTTCCCACAACCCGGCTTGCTGGCTCCCGCGCCGGCCTCCCCGTGCCAGCTTCGGATCACCTGCGCCGGCCTCGCGCCCGCCCTGCGCGCCAACTCGGTGCCTGCAAGCTTCCCCGCAACCCGGCCCCGTGCTGGCTCGGCCTGCGCCGTGTCCGGCCTTCCCGCCGGGTCGCTGCGCCCAACTGGCCGACTCCCGCACCCGGCCTGCTCCGACCTGGCCACCGACTCCCGCGCCTGGCTTCCCCGCGACCTGGACCGCCGACTTCGCTCGCACCAGCTTCCCCGTGACCCGGCCTGCTGGCTTCGTCGCAACCCAGCACCGGCTTCTGCTGCGACCCAGCCGTCGGTTTCCGCCGCGTCATGCTCCTTCCTGTTGCTCATGCAGAAAAAGACAAAAAGAATAGAGAGAAGAAAAGTCAAGCCAGTGGCTGAGAACAAGAAAGAAAGAAGAAAGACCCGGCTGGAGGGAAAGAAGAAGAGTCCGGCTGCTACGGCCGACTGAAAAAAGAGAACGCCGTGTCCGGCTGAAAGAAAAGAGATGCCGTGTGCTGGAAGAAAGAAAAAGAGGTAAGCCGGCTGCCTAAAGAAAAGTCAAGCCGGCTACCCAAGAAGCAAAAGAAAAAAGAAGGGTCCGACTCCCTGCATGGAGCCGGACAAAAAGAGAAGAAGAGGCCAACTGCCCGCTAGTCGGCTGGAGAAAAGTTAGGCCGGGTGTCTAGCCAGCTGACTGAAAAAAAACAGAGGTCTGCTAGGACAAAGAGAAGAAAAGAGAAAATGTACGTCTGTCCGTCCGCCTGCTTCGCCACTCGGACGGCTAGACGCGACCTGGCCTGCTTGCCTGCTTCAACATCTGGCCGGCAAGAGCGCCGGCACTGCTGCCTGTTCGCCTCAACGCCTGGCCGATCGAGCCTAGGCTTGAATCTTGGGGGCTACACCCAGCGGGTGCGCTGACGCGCCCCCGCGAAGAAGAAGACAAAGTAGTTGCCGCGAGATCCGGCCCGACAGCTCAACAGTCGGTCCAGATCTCGGGGGCTACACCCAGCGGGTGCACTGACGCGCCCCAGCGAAGAAAAAAACAAAGTAGTTGCCGGGAGATCCGGCCTGACAGCTCAACAGCCGGCCCAGATCTCGGGGGCTACACCCAGCGGGTGCGCTGACGCGCCCCCGTGAAGAAGAAGACAAAGTAGTTGCCGGGAGATCCAGCCCGACTGCTCAACAGTCGGCCCAGATCTCGGGGGCTACACCCAGCGTGTCGGGTGGTAGGAGCGACATATGCCTACGGGTGGCTTATCATTGTGGGAGCCAATAAAACATCGCCGGTGCCTGGAAACGGGATAAGGCGTAGACATGCATGCCAGCGAATCTTACCCAGCTTCAGGGCTCTCCGAGGAGATAACACCCCTACTGCTGCTCCGCGGGGTCTCTGCATGGTTACTAAATGAACAAGTAGCTACAATGCTCCTCTAGCTGTTTTGGGTGGAAGGAGGAAGAAGGGCTCGGCTTAGCTTGCTTCCTCTCCTCGTATGGTGTCTAGGTCTAGATTGAGAGTCCAACCCTTTGCATGGGTGCACCGGGGGGTTTATATAGGCCTACCCCCCGGGGGTACAATGGTAATCCAGCTGGGCGCGGGGCCCAGCTGTCTGTGACTATGTTCGCCGGCTTCTGCGCCGGCTTCTGGGGCCCGCCGGCTGGTGGGTCCCGCCGGCTGCCGGCTCCCTGGTCGACAGGCAGGCCCCACAGGCCAGGGCCTGGTCGGTGGCTGGTTACTGTTGCTCCGTGCTGTTGACGCAGGCTTGGTCGGGGTAAGCGTGGCTACAGTAACGCCGCCTTGGAGGTCGATTACCGTAGCCCCGCCGTATCTTGTCTCCTTAATGGGCGCCTCCCTCGAGGAAAGTGGCAGGCCGGCTATGGGAAGCTGGCCCTCTATCTTGCCGGCTTGAGAGGGGGTGCGGCCGCCTTCGGTATCTCTCTGCCCGAAGGGGCTCACCGCCTCGGGGGCCACGCTGGCGGCCCGTCGTGGACGGTGTCAGAGCCGTCGTGGCAACAGTGCCGCGCCGGACGGGTCGTGGCCACCCGTACGGCGCACTGTACCAGGCGTGCTCCGGGTCTTGGGGGTGGCAGGCTCCACTGTAGCCACGCCCCGCTTCATCATCGCAGGATGGACGCGTACATTGCGGGTACGGCCTTGACTGCTTTATAGGAGCCGGCAGTCTTGTTGCCGGCCATGTTGTAGCCGGCCTGGCCGTAGCCGGCTTTGCTGTAGCCGGCCTGGCCATAGCCGGCCATTCACAGCTATCTTCATGAGGGTAAAGGGCGGGCCGCCCCCGAAGCCGGCCTAGGAGGTAGCCGGCCGAGGGGGGAGGCGGCCCTAGGTCTTGAATCTTCTTGAAAGTCGGCCAGGCTTGTAATTTTTTCTGATGGGCCAGGGGAAGCCGGCTAGGCTACCCATGGCTGTTTACTCCGACAGTAGTCCCCGAAGCTAGGCGAGCTTCACGGCGGATAGTGGGACGAGAAGCTTGGTCAGCTTCATACCCTGAGGAGCCGACTTCGCCATTGTAAGCCGACTTTGGAGAGCTTCCTTGTTTATTAATGTGACCGTGGCTGACCCGTGGGCTGGCCGCGGGCCTCACGACGGGCCACGTGGCGGATAAGTCCTGCCGTCGCACGCGCGTGACGGGACACCGCCGCAGGCCCGGGCCCGCCACTCCTTGGCCTCAGCCCGGGCGCAGATCTTCTGTGGCCCGAGGAGACTGCTCGCCTCCCCGCGGCCGTTTCTTCGTGTCTTCAAGGTGCGTAATTAACGCAGGGCGTGGGGGAGGTGGGCACGATCGATCCCCACGATCCCCCACGCCGCGCCTCCTCGGCTCCGGCGCACGAGCCTACAAGTAGGAGGGGGAGGGGGAGAGACAAAGGCTCGTTCGCTCCCCCGCTCCCCGTCCCTCCTTGCTCTTCTTCTTCCCTTTCTTCTTCCTCACGCCCGACGCAGCCTCCTGCCGCAGCCCGCCCACGCCGCCATGTCCATGGCGCTGTCAAGCTCGTGGGATGGGTCGAATGTCCATGAAGACCACATCGAATTTCTCCACCAGACCCGGCACCTGCCCGCCGCCAACCTCGTGGAGGCTCGCCTGGCGCCGGAGATGGAGATTTCGCCGGCGCCAGAGGAAGGCGAGCGCGTCGTCTTCCGCATGCACTTCTTGCGTGGCTTCGGCTTCCCGGCGAGCGGCTTCATGCGATCCTTCCTTGACTTCTACAACCTCCAGCCGCATCACCTCACGCCCAACCCGGTGATGCAGCTGTCGGCCTTCGTCTCGCTCTGCGAAGGCTTCTTGGGAGTGCTGCCGACGCTGGAGCTCTGGGCGGAGCTCTTCCAGAACAAGCTCGGCACCGTCTCCGCCGGTGTGCCGGCTCCCTGCGGGGCCTTCATCGCGATGAAGAGGGCAAGCGACAACAACCCCTTCCCGCACATTCCTCTAATCCAGTCTGTCAAACTTTGGCAGAAATCTTACTTCTACGTCAAGAGCGTTTCCCCGCAAGGCGACTACGTCAACCTGCCGGCTTACGTAGCCGGCCTGCCAGCTGGGAGGCGGCCGTCTTGGGGCTTCCGGTCCAAGTCCTTGTCTCCGGCTGGGAACGCCTCCATCGCCCGGCTTCGGGTAATGATCCAGTCGGAAGGCCTGCGCGGAGCCGACCTGGTGGCCGCCTTCATCGAGCACCGGATTCTTCCCCTTCAGAGCCGACCGCACATGTTATGCCAGATGAGCGGCCGCTTCGACCCTTGCCGGCTGAGCACGCGGGAGATGCCTCATGCCGAGGTAGCACTTATGGTGAACTATATCGCCAACCTCAAGCTCACTGACGACTGGCAATTTGGCAAGGCGCCATACTCCCGCACCCATCCTCCGCCTGTGGTAAGTCCTTCTTTCTGTCATCAGCCGGCTTGAGTCGGCCGGCTTCTGACCAGGCGACACTTCTCTTTTCTCTTTGTTATCAAAACCCTCTTCTCCCGCCGCCAGCCAGGGCGGCAGGAGTCAAACGCCAGTATGCCCCGGACCGCACGGTAGACAACCTCGATGACCCGGACCTGGCTGCAGTCGCCATGGAGGACGCCGCCACGGGGGACGTGGCCGAGCCCGGAGGCACAGGGCTCTCGGCCAGTTTTGACGACTGGCCGGATGACGCCGATGTTGAAGAAATCCCGCGCCACCAGCCGGCAGCCGATCGACACGGCGCGGGCTCGTCCGGCGCGCCGACTGCCGGTGGTGGAAAGGCGAAACGCTGGGCTGCGCTTCCCCTCTTCGCCAGCCGGCCGAAAAAGACGAAGGCCTCCGCCGCGGCCACGAAGCGAGACGAAGCGGCGGCGAAGGAGGCCCACTTCCGGAAGGCGGTGAAGAAGCCTCCAGCAGTCTCCGCGTAAGCCCTCCGGCCGCTTGCGTGCTTGTTACTTTGTTGTCTTCCTTTGTTTTAATTCTTTTCTGATTTCTGAGCAGGGCGCCGCTCTCCCTCGAGCGAGGCCCAGGCGGCTTCGTGGTCGGGCCGGGTGCTGGATCTTCGGGGCCCCGTCGCGTGGACCCCCGCGCCGATCTTGCAGAAGCCACGGAGCGGAACGCTCGCGAGGCACGGCAAGAGAGGGAGGCGGCGGAGCGGGAGGCGGTGGAGCGGGAGGCCGCCCGGACGGCGACGGAGCGAGCGAGCGCGGCGGCCGAGACTCCATCGGAGCGGGCGGCCGCGGAGACGGAGGCGGAGGGCACGCGTAGCCGGCCTCCGCTGCTCGCCATCCCCCTCCACACCATGGATCCGGACATCCCTCTGCCCACGGCGGAGGAGATCACCCCTGATCAGCCGCCGGTGCAGAGGGACGAACTCTTCGAGATCTTTGCGGAGAGGACGCCGCCGGCAGCGTCAGCCGGAGCAGGCGAAGGCGGCCAGTCGTCGGTGGTGCCGGAGGAGTCGGCCCGGGCCACACCCGAGGCCGGAGCCGGTCTTGAGATCGAGCTGGCGGCGAGCCAACGCGCCGGAGGGAGCACGGCCCTTCCGGACACGCGCCGAGCCACGGGTGCCGACCAGACGGCAGACGCCTTGCAGGCGGCCAGCTCCGCCACATCCGGGTGGACTCCCAGTGGAGGAAGCGGCAAGCTGAACGTCGCAGCCCAAGGAATTCGGAGCCGGCTGCAGGCACAGGCCGACCTCCTGAGGCAATTTACTCAGGAGTTTCTGTCGACGCGGTCTGCAATCCGGGTAAGTTTTTACTTGTTGACCGTTCTGGTCCTCTGATTTTTTCCATGGGGGCACGCTAGCGCACCCACTGGGTGTAGTCCCTGAGATCTGGGCCGACTGCAGCGCAGTCGGGTCGGATCTTACTCGACGACTATCTTAACTGTTTTCTGTCTGATCTTTAGGACTATCACAATTCTCGTGCCGCCGCCTTCAACTCCCAGGCTCGGGAGCTGAGCCGGAGGACCGAAGACCTGGCCAGCAGCCGACGTAAGTATATTGCCTTTATCTGTTTCTCGTGGGGGCGCGACAGCGCACCCACTGGGTGTAGTCCCCGAGATTCGGGCCGACTGCAGCGCAGTCGGGTCGGATCTTCCTTGACGACTTTTCCCTTGCTAACTTTTTCTCTTTGTCTTTTGCTCATGCAGAGGCCAACGCCGACTTGCGGAGGGAACTCGGCGAAGCGCAGGCCGCTCTTCGTGCCAGGGGCGCCGAGTACGCCGACTTGGTTCAGGAGCGCGACCGCCTGGTCAAGAAACTGGCCGACCAGGAGGAAAGCCATAAGGCGGCCCTGCAGAAGGCACAGGACGGCGAGGCTGCCCTGAAGGCGGAGTTCGAGACCAGGGAGGCGAGTTGGGCCGAGACGTGCCAGGCGCTGGAAGAAGGCTTCAGCCGGATCAAGGATCTGATCGATGGTAAGCCGCCTTTCTTGCCCTTCCTCCATCTGCCGGCCGCCTGAGGTTTTGTTTTGACTTGTTCCTGCTTCTTTGCGCAGAATACTTTCCCGGCCACTCCGTCCTTGCCGCCCAGGCCCATCGCGAGGCGTGCCGTCAGGCCGGAGTGGTTATCTCGCCGGATGCGAATCGGACGCTGTCGGAGCAGCTCGTCGCCATCCAAGCGCAACTGCAGCCGGCCCATCGGATGCTCCGCCGGCTCCAACGTGCCGGGGCGCAGGTGCTGGCCGCGCTCTGGCCCGGCCAGACGATTCCCCGCACCCCAAGCCGGACTGCCGACTGGCTAGAAGTCGCAGCCGGCCGCTTCGAGGCTTGGAAGGCGTCCGCAGCACGTCTCGGAGCCGGGCGTGCGCTGGAGTTCGTCCGCGCGTGGTACCCAGGGCTGAGCCTGGACTAGTTGCGGACTTGGCGATTGGAGGCCGACGTGGAATTGGAGGAGGTGCGGCCGGCGATCGCGCAGCGCGCCTCGACGATCGCCGAGTGCAACGACACCAGTGTCTTCGCGCCGGAGCTCAATGATGACGGCACCGCCCAGCCGGAGGTGTGGTTCGGGCTGAACCCAGCGGAAGGCGAGGACTCGGCCGAGGAGATCACCTCCAGCGACGAAGGCGGGGACGACGAGGAGGAAGACGGCAAACACGCCGAGCCGACTGGTGAGACGGCCGACCGCCTTCAAGCCGACCGTGCCTCCAGCAACGAGCCACGCGGGAGCGCGCCCTCTGCCGGAGGCGGTGATCAGGCTGAAGTTGGCCAGCCGTCCGCTCCTCCAGCCGGCACGAGCACCTCCACCGCCCAGCCTAGCTCGGCAGTGGCCCTGCCGGCTTGATCTGCCGTTCCTGCTTTTGCTTTTCGAACAATTTGAAGTTTCTACAATTCCACCCACTGGGGGTGTATCGAACAATGTTGGGTGTTGACCTCTCTGGAGGTCCTTTGTGTAAATATTAATGTATGCATGTGTTGGCTTCCATTCAAGAGCACTTTTTTATCCTTAGGCTTTTTCCTTTGCCGCCTTCCCTCTTTGGGAAGGCAAGTACTCGAGCTTTCTTAGATTCGAAGAAGACTGAATGTAAGCCGGCCGGACGGCTACTCTGGTAGTCGGTCGGCGGGAGGCGGCAAGCCGGCTTTTGTTATATATAAGCCTGTTAGTCCCTAGCCGTTTTTCGTGTGTGCACCCTTTCCGGCTTGTGACTCTTGCCAGCCGGGCAGTCGGTTCTTCGAGTTGCGATTTTTGGCAAGAGCCAAGCCTGGGTGACGGCACATTACTTGTCTGACCTGCGGGTAGGGCTCCTAATATAACTCCAGTCGGCTAGTCCCCGGGCTGACTCATCGAACCCGGTGCTGGAGAAAGTAAATGAACAGGCGATATTATACGCATGATAACTTTCATTCATAAAATAAAGGATGGCAGTCCCCGAGTCCTCCTCGGGGAGCCTATTGTTTCGTACTTAATACAAAAGTGGACATAATACATACTGCATTTTAACTGTAAAACTTCCGGAGAAGATTTGCATTCCATGGTCGCTCCGACTCCTGCCGGAGTCGTCTCTCTTGCGTGCCTTCGGCTTCTGCGCGTCGATGAGGTAGTAGGCATCGTTGCCTAAAGCTCTGCTGACGATGAAGGGGCCTTCCCAGGGGGCTGCGAGCTTGTGCTGGCCGGCTGTTCGCTGGATCAGCCGGAGCACAAGGTCGCCCTCCTGGAAGGATCTTGGTCGGACCCTCCGGCTGTGGTAGCGGCGCAAACCCTGCTGGTAGATGGCAGACCGGCTGAGGGCTAACAGCCGGCCTTCTTCCAGCAGGTCGACGCCGTCTTCTCTTGCTTCTTTGGCTTCCGCTTCCGTGTACATGGTTACTCGAGGCGAGTCGAACTCAATATCTGTTGGGATGACTGCCTCGGCACCATATACAAGGAAGAAGGGAGTGAAGCCGGTTGATCTGTTGGGGGTAGTACGCAGACTCCATAGGATAGCCGGCAGCTCATCGAGCCAACAGCCGGCTGAACGCTCCACAGGTACGACCAGTCGGGGCTTGATGCCGGATAGGATGAGGCCATTTGCTTGCTCTACTTGGCCATTTGACTGCGGGTGGGCGACTGACGCGAGGTCCAGATGGATACCTTGTGCAGCGCAGAAACGTGCCAAGGCACCTTTGGCAAAATTCGTGCCGTTGTCGGTGATGATGCTGTGCGGTACGCCGTACCGGGTTTTTATATCTGCAATGAAAGTCACTGCAGTTGGCCCATTCAGCTTCTTGATCGGCTTCGCCTCGATCCACTTGGTGAATTTGTCGACGGCGACGAGCAAATGTGTCATGCCGCCGCGCGCCGTCTTGAATGGGCCCACCATATCCAATCACCAGATGGCAAAGGGCCAGGTGATGGGAATGGTCTTGAGTGCCGAAGCCGGCATGTGTTGCTGGGAGCTAAAAAGCTGGCAGCCTTTGCAGTGTTTGACTAGCTCTTTGGCGTCGTCCAAAGCAGTCGGCCAGAAGAAACCGTGGCAGAAGGCTTTGGCGACAAGTGATTTTGATGCGGCGTGGTGGCCGCACTCTCCTTGGTGTATATCCCTGAGGATTGCAATTCCTTTCTCCTGCTCGACGCATCGCTGTAAGACTCCGGTGACGCTGCGCTTGACGAGCTCTCTGTTGACGATTGTGTATGCTCCAGCTCGACGCTGGACTTGTCTCGCTTCGTTTTTGTCAGCCGGCAGGTCTTGGTTCACCAAAAAGTTGCGGATGGTTTGGGCCCATGATGGAGCGGCGACTTCCCCTGCCACCAATGTGGCCACAGCCACCAGGGTGGGCGGGCTGGGTAATGCAGTGCTAGAATCGGCCGCCGCTTGCTGTGCTGAAGAAGTCCCCGGGCCGGCTACTGCAGTCCCCGAGCCGGGTGCGGCAGTCCCCGAGCCGGGTACTGCCGTCCTCGAGCCGAGTATTGAAGTCCCCAGGCCGGCTGCTTGATTCTTCGAGCCGGACCCGGCCCCATCGGGGTTTGGCGGCACGAAGATGGAGTTGGATTCCGGAGACGGCTTGATTGATGGCTTGAGGAGGCGCTGTAGGGCGACGCCGGTTGGTATTGCTTGCCGCGTGGAGCCTATTCGGGCCAGAGCATCTGCTGGCTCGTTGTCGGCTCGCGGTACATGGAGGAATTCGCATCCGTCAAAGTATCCGCTGATTTGCTGCACTAGGAAGCGGTAGCTCGCCATGTTCGCGTCCTTGGCGTCCCAGTCACCAAAAGATTGCTGCACCACCAAATCCGAGTCGCCATAGCACAGGATCCGGCGGATGCCGAGTTCCTTGGCAAGCCGGAGCCCGTGTATGAGCGCCTCGTACTCGGCTATGTTGTTGGAGGCGTCGAAGTGGATCTGCAGCGTGTATCTGAGCTTGTCGCCCTTAGGAGAGGTAAGGACGACGCCGGCTCCCAAGCCGGTGCGCATCTTTGATCCATCAAAGTGCATGCGCCAATGGGTGGAGTCGGGAGCTGGCGGTAAGTACTGGGTCTCGGCCCAGTCGACGAGGAAGTCGGCCAGTGCTTGTGACTTGATGGCGGTGCGGGGCTGGTAGAAGATCATGTAGGGGGCCAGCTTGATGGCCCATTTAGCCACCCGTCCGGATGCATCCCGGCTGCCTATGATCTCGGCCAGCGGGGCAGTGCATATGACTGTGATGGGATGTTCTTGAAAGTACGGCTTCAGCTTCTTGGCGGCGAAGTACACGCCGTAGCACATCTTCTGGTAGTGCGGATAAGCTTGTTTCGAGGCGGACAGCACCTCGCTCAGGTAATAAACCGGCCTCTGGACCGGCTGGGCTCGGCCTGCTTCGGGGCGTTCGACCACAATGACGGTGCTGACCACCCGGCTAGTGGCGGCGATATAGAGGAGCATGGGCTCCTTCTCAGTCGGTGCCGCCAAGACAGGCGGCGTGGACAGCATTTTCTTCAGCTCATGGAAAGCTTGGTCGGCCTGGTCATTCCACTCAAAGTGAGTGCTCTTCTTCATGAGGCGGTAGAGGGGGAGAGCTTTTTCTCCAAGCCGGCTGATGAAGCGGTTTAGAGAGGCCAGGCACCCGGTGAACTTCTGAATCTCTCTGAGCTTGGTTGGGACCGCCATCCTCTCGATGGCCTTGATCTTCACAGGGTTGCACTCTATGCCGCGTTCGGAGACCAGAAAGCCTAGGAGCTGGCCGGCTGGTACTCCGAACACGCATTTCTCCGGGTTGAGCTTGATCCGGAACCGGCGCAGGTTCTCTAATGTCTCCTTCAAGTCTTCCAGCAGAGTGCCACACTTCTCTGTCTTCACCACAACATCATCCACGTAGACGTGGGCGTTTTTGCCGAGCTGCGTGAGGAGGCACTTCTGCATGCAACGCTGAAAAGTGGTGCCGGCATTCCTTAAGCTGAACGTCATAGTCAGGTAGCAGAAGGCTCCAAACGGTGTGATGAAGGCGGTCTTCAGTTGGTCATCCGGGTTCAGCTTTATCTGGTGGTATCCCGAGTAGGCATCCAAAAAGCTCAATAGCTCGCATCCGGCTGTGGAGTCTATCACTTGATCAATCCTGGGCAGAGCGAAGGGATCTTTTGGGCAGGCTTTGTTGAGGCTTGTGTAATCTATACACATGCGCCACTTGTTATTCTTTTTCAGCACGAGAACTGGGTTCGCGAGCCACTCGGGGAAGAAAACTTCCATGATGAAGCCGGCTGCGAGAGCCCGGGCTATCTCCTCCCCTACGATCCTTCTCTTCTCCTCTGACAGTCGGCGGAGGGGCTGCTTGACTGGTTTAGCGTCCTCCCGCACGTGCAATTTGTGCTCGGCGAAATCCTTCGGAACACCTAGCATGTCCTTGGGGGACCATGCAAAGATATCCTGATTCTCACGGAGGAAATCGACGAGCCCGCCTTCCTATTTGCTATCCAGGCTCGCCCCAATGACGGCAAACCTCTCGGGGTGCTCGGCGTCGAGCTGTATCTTCTTGGTCTCCTTGGCCGGCTGGAAAGATCCTTGGGCATCATACTCCTTGGAGTCGGCGGGTTGGTTTAGCTACTTGCTGGCCAGGGCCACGACCCTGTTCAGCGTCTTCTTCTCCTCGGCAATCACGAGGGATTCGGCCAGCCTGCTGCTGGCCGCGGTGCAGTCGGCGGATTTCTTGTAGTCACCGGCGATGGTGATGACACCCTTGGAGCTTGGTATCTTCATCTTGAGGTAAGCGTAGTGGGGGACCGCCATGAACTTGGCCAAGGCGGGCCGGCCAAGCAAGGCGTGGTAAGGGCTCTCCAGGTCCACCACCTCGAACCAGATTGCTTCCTGGCGGAAATGATCCATGCCCCCAAAGAGTACATCGATCTTGATCTTGCCGATGGGGGCGCAGGACAAACCGGGTATGATGCCGTGGAACACTGTTCGAGTCGGCGCAAGCTGCTTTGCCTTGACACCCAGCTTCTCCATGGTGTCGCAGTACATGATGTTGATGCTGCTTCCACCGTCGATCAGCACGCGGGAGAAGCGTGCGATGCGCGTATCCGTTGCAAGGGTGGCCTCCAGGACCAAAGCGTAGGAGCCGGGGGACGGCATCACCTCTGGGTGGTCGGCCCGGCTGCAGCTGATGGATTTCTCTGACCAGTGCATGTGGCCGGCTGGGCTGGAGGCGGCCACATTGACTTCTTTTTGCTCTCGGCGCTTGCTGCGCCGGTCTTCAGGCTGGCTCGTGAAGACAACATAAGATGCTTGCTCATCGGGGAACTCGTCCTGCACGGCATCGACCGCAGGCCGAGCGGCCTTGGGCGGCGGAGCCGGAGGCGGCGGGCCGGCAGGCGGAGTCGGCGTGAGCCCTTTGCCCTTGGAGATTCTGGCGAGCCAGTTGCACTTCCGGGTCGTATGGTTGGACGGCTTCGCGCCGCCGTGGAACTTGCAAGGGGCATCAAGGGTTTGCTCGTAGGAGAAGGCCGGCTGCCAAGCCGGCTGGCCGCCCTTGGGTTTCTTGGGCGCGGGCCGCCCCTCAGGTGGCGTATCTTCGACCGTGGCCACCTGCCGGCTAGCGGGAGGCGGCACAGGGCCTTTGCGCTTCTGATTGTTCTGGTGTTGGCGGCGGCCGAAATCGCCAGCCGGTGCTTGGGGCGCGGGATTGAGCACTTTTCCGGACGCGTCCACCCGGAGCTCGGTCTTCATCGAGGAGTCGGCGGTGGCGTACTTGTCGGCGATGTTCAGGAGCTCGTCGAGGGTAGTCGGCTCATCGCAGAGAAGCTTGTGCTTGAGGAGGGTGCCCTCTCGGCACCCGGCAGTGAAGTATTCAATGGGTTGCACCTCGTGCACCCCTTCGCAGGAATTGCGGAGCTCGGCCCAACGCGTGAGGTAGTCGCGAGTGGACTCGGCTGGGCCCTGTACGCACAGGGAGAGCTGTATGGGCTTGGGAGCCCGCTTGTAGGTGCTGGTGAAGTTGCGAACGAAGGCTTCAGTGAAATCCACCCAGCTGTTGATGCTGAGAGGCTTGAGGCTGTTAAGCCAAGTCCGTGCCGTGCCTTGCAGCATGAGGGGCACGTACTTCACGGCAACGCGCCGGTTGCCATTGGCGATGCTGACGGCTGTGGAGTAGTCGGTCAGCCAGTCTTCTGGCTTCACCGAGCCGTTGTACTTGGGTGTGTCTCTCGGGAGCGAGAACCCTTTGGGGAAGGGCTAGTCGCGGATGCGGGGGCCAAAGCAAGGTGGGCCGACATCATCTTCCTCTTCTAGCGCCAGGGATTGGGCCAGGCGGTCGATCCGGTGGCGGGCGTCGTTTTTGCCGACTCCCTCGCGGCGACCAAGCCGGCCGCTGAGAGTCGGGTGAGCCACTGGAGGCGGGGTGGGATATCTCTCTCCGTGAGCTCGAGGCGGAGGCGGGGTGCCCCGCCATTCCATGGGTCGGGGGCGGCCGTCCGCATCTCGCTCGATGGAGATTTGGGTCCGGCTTCGGCTGGAAGCCGGCTCTTTCTCGCGCCGTGCGCGGGTGTCGCTTGTAGTCGGCGATCGGGAAGTCGCGCCGTGATCGCGGCGCGGGGGAGGGCTCCCCGCGCAGGCGTCGGCTTCGTGCCGTCGTGCGGCCGCATTGATTAGTTGCTGGATGCGCCGCGTCATGTCGGGGAGGTCTTCGGCTTCCAAGCCGTCCAGCTCGTCTACGGCCGCCTGGGCGGCGCGCAGGTTCTCGAGCGGGGTGGCGTAGACCGGGCGATCCACTCCAAGCGTGTCGGCGATGATGGCGCCGCGTTGCCTGACAGCACCGGCCCGGCTTGGGCCAGCCGGAGCCGGCGTGCCGAAGGCGGCGCGGTCAGCTTCGTGCTGGTAGGCCTCGGTGAGGCGTCTTACGGAGGCCAGCCACCGGCCCTCCGCGAGGAGGGCGAGGCGGCGTGCCTCCAGTACTTCGTCATTGGCGTCAGCCGGAAGGGGGGCGGACAAGTCGTGGGCCGCCGCGCGTGGGGAGTCGCGGGCGCCCTCGTCAGTCGGGCCGTCGTGGCTGATAACCATCACCTCGGTAGTGTCAGAATCGCGATCACCAGCCAGAGGGATCGGGTCGTTGTAGATCGTGACGTTGGTGGGGAAGGTATCGTAGGATGTCGTGTCGGAGTCGACAGGCATCGGGTCGGTGGAGCCAACCGACTCCAAATCTGCAGCGGGCTCGCTGGAGACGTGGAGCTCGCTGAGGAGGTTGGCAAGATGATCGGTGCCCGCATCGGAGGCAAGCTCGTCGGAGATGCGGGCCTTGTCGAAGAGGTCGGCGAGGTCGCTCGCCGCGCAGATGTTGGTGATGCCATGCAGCGCGTCGCGGCAAGCGCCATCGGGCAAGCCGGGCTGGCTACGCTCGCGGGGAAGGAAAAGGGTTCCCGTCCAGAACAGGTCTCCGGACGACGGTGCACCTGGCCCCACGGTAGGCGCCAAATGTCGGGTGGTAGGAGCGACATATGCCAACGGGTGGCTTATCATTGTGGGAGCCAATAAAACATCGCCGGTGCCTGGAAACAGGATAAGGCGTAGACATGCACGCCGGCGAATCTTACCCAGCTTCAGGGCTCTCCGAGGAGATAACACCCCTACTGCTGCTCTGCGGGGTCTCCGCATGGTTACTAAATGAACAAGTAGCTACAATGCTCCTTGAGCTATTTTGGGTGGAAGGAGGAAGAAGGGCTCGGCTTAGCTTGCTTCCTCTCCTCGTATGGTGTCTAGGTCTAGATTGAGAGTCCAACCCTTTGCATGGGTGCACCGGGGGGTTTATATAGGCCTACCCCCCGGGGGTACAATGGTAATCCAGCTGGGCGCGGGGCCCAGCTGTCTGTGACTATGTTCGCCGGCTTCTGGGGCCTGCCTGCTGGTGGGTCCCGCCGGCTGCCGGCTCCCTGGTCGATAGGCAGGCCCCACAGGCCAGGGCCTGGTCGGTGGCTGGTTACTGTTGCTCCGTGCTGTTGACGCAGGCTTGGTCGGGGTAAGCGTGGCTACAGTAACGCCGCCTTGGCGGGCGATTACCGTAGCCCCGCCGTATCTTGTCTCCTTAATGGGTGCCTCCCTCGAGGAAAGTGGCAGGCCGGCTATGGGAAGCCGGCCCTCTATCTTGCCCGCTTGAGAGGGGGTGCGGCCGCCTTTGGTATCTCTCTGCCCGAAGGGGCCCACCGCCTCGGGGCCACGCTGGCGGCCCGTCATGGACGGTGTCAGAGCCGCCGTGGCAACAGTGCCGTGCCGGACGGGTCGTGGCCACCTGTACGGCGCACTGTACCAGGCGTGCTCCGGGTCTTGGGGGTGGCAGGCTCCACTGTAGCCACGCCCCGCTTCATCATCACAGGGTGGACGCGTACATTGCGGGTACGGCCTTGACTGCTTTATAGGAGCCGGCACTCTTGTTGCCGGCCATGCTGTAGCCGGCCTGGCCGTAGCCGGCTTTGCTGTAGCCGGCCTGGCCATAGCCGGCCATTCACAGCTATCTTCATGAGGGTAAAGGGCGGGCCGCCCCCGAAGCCGGCCTGGGAGGTAGCCGGCCGTGGGGGGAGGCGGCCCTAGGTCTTGAATCTTCTTGAAAGTCGGCCAGGCTTGTAATTTTTTCTGATGGGCCAGGGGAAGCCGGCTAGGCTACCCATGGCTGTTTACTCCGACACAGCGGGTGCGCTGACGCGCCCCCGCGAGAAAGAAGATAAAGTAGTTGCTGGGAGATCCGGCACGACTGCTCAGCAGTCGGCCCAGATCTCGGGGGCTACACCCAGCAGGTGTGCTGACACATCCCCGCGAAGAAGAAGACAAAGTAGTTGTCGGGAGATCCGGTCCGACTGCTCAGCAGTCGGCCCGAATCTCGAGGGCTACACCCAGCGGGTGCGCTGACGCGCCCGCGCGAAGATTGTAGACAAGAGAAGAGTTTTGTCCGGCTCCGAGCAGCCGGCAGAAGAGAAAAATAAGAAGATAGGCACTGCAAGATGCATCGCCGCCTGGCCGGTCAAGCCTGACCGGCCGGGACCCCCTTCGAGCACCCGAAGGCTCGAATACTACACATAGTGGGAGCGCCGACGCGCTCCGCGAGCGCCGAGCCGCGCCGGCTGTCTTCGGCAAACTCCGCCTCGGTAACACGAAAACGAATCTGAGCTCCTCACCCGCATATTTTTTGCCCCACGCAATCACGGATAACCCCGAGCGATGCTCGGGGCTGTCTCCGCGTTTTATTACAGTTGCATCACTGTTCGCCCCGGCGCCATCCAGAGTTGGCTCGGGGGCTGGTCGCTTGGCCTGAGACGTTAGTTCCTGCAGACGGCTTAGTACCATGCGCGGTACCAAAGGCCCACTCTTAGTCACAGATCGTAGAGCGGCTACCCGACTAGCAAGAGTGAACGCTGGAGGCCACCCACGTGAAAAACGTCTAGGAAGAAAAACGCTTCAGGCGACCTGACCGTTTCCTTTATAAGTATCTGCTCGGTTAAATCCACTCCTAGAGTCTGAGTACTGTACACTCCACTTTGCGGCCCACTCTCAGCCAGAGACCGCAGAGCGGCTGTCCGGCAAGCAAGAGCACAAGCCAAGAAGTGGAGGGAACACGAAAACGATTAAGGGGGCTCGGACGAAACCGAGTCGGCACCCTCCGCATAAAACTTGCAATGCTAAAAGCAAACACTTGATATATTTGCGTGGACTAACTTTGTCTTTTTCATGATCATTTCCATGAACACTCACCAAAAAACCTCCACCCAACTTTGCCAAGTTGCCCGTAAGCTTGGGGGCTACTATCGGAGTAATTGGACATGGATACCCCGAAGACGGCGAGACAAGAATTCAAGACATCGGGGCTAGCAAAGCCCCTCAGTCCAACTACCTGGCCGGCGGCTGACTGCTGGCTGCTGACTGCTCCACCAGGCCGACTGCTGGCTGTCGACTGCTCCACCAGGCCGACTGCTGGCTACCGACTGCTCCACCAGGCCGACTGCTAGCTGCCGACTGCTCCACCAGGCCGACTGCTGGCTGCCGACTACTCCACCAGGCCGACTGCTGGCTGCCGACTCCTCCACCAGGCCGACTGCTGGCTGCCGACTCCTTCGCCAAGCCAACTGCCCGAAGTCAACTGCAGCCTGATGAGACACCGACGGGACGACCATATCGTGATGTCATCTACAGTGTACTGTGTCCCCTGGGTACTGATTTATAAAGTACCCCAGGGGACAAGCATGACATGCACCATGCCTAGACCATGCCACTACATAGCTTGGTTTGTAAGCTACCCAAGGTAGCTTACAACCAACGCTACCACCACCCATGCCTACCACTATATAAGCTAGCTCCATCCATCCATCAGAAGGGGCGGACGCATGCATGCTAGCTAGCAAGATAGCTAGCTAGCACACACACGCACACATGCATGGCCACTAGTTCATACGGCCACTCGGCCGTGGGCACGCATGCCCGAGATACAGCTCCAGGAGCAACTCTGTACCAGATATACCACATATACTCAGACATGCAGGAGTAGGGGTGTTATCTCTCCAGAGAGCCCCGAACCTGGGTAAATTAGCGCGTGCTACTCGCATACTCGTCCCTGGATATTCTAGCAGCAGTCTTGCCCTCACATGAAGCCACCTTGTGGCATATGTCGTGTTGCACCCCCCATGAGAATACCACGACACTTGTAACCAGGATCCTGAGTCTGGTCGGGTCTTCCTGGGAGAAGGAATATCCTTCGTTGACCGTGAGAGCTTGTGATGGGCTAATTTGGGACACCCCTACAGGGTTTTGAACTTTCGAAAGCCGTGACCGCGGTTATGGGCAGATGGGAATTTGTTAATACCCGATTGTAGAAAACTTGACGCTTAACTTAATTAAAATGAATCAACTGCGTGTGTTGCCTTGATGGTCTCTTTTCAGCGGAGTCCGGGAAGAGAACACGGTTTCGTGTTATGCTTGAACGTAAGTAGTTTCAGGATCACTTCTTGATCACTATTAACTTCTCGACCGTGCTTTGCTTCTCTTCTCACTCTCTTTTGCGTAAGTTAGCCACCATATATGCTAGTGCTTGTTGCAGCTCCACCTCACTACCTTTCCTACCCATAAGCTTAAATAGTCTTGATCGCGAGGGTGTGAGATTGCTGAGTCCCCATGACTCGCAGATACCTCCGAACAGATGCAGGTGCCGATGATGCCAGTTCAGGGGATGCTACCGAACTCAAGTGGGAGTTCGACGAGGATTCGGGCCGTTACTATGTGTCTTTTCCGGATGATCAGTACAGGAGCCCAGTTGGGGCGATCGTGGATCTAGCATTTGGGGTTGTCTTTATTTATGTTGGTTTCGTAGTCGGACCTTGATTGTATTCTGGATGATGTATGATATATTTATGTACTGTGTGAAGTGGCGATTGTAAGCCAACTCTTTATCCCTTTCTTATTCAGTACATGGGATGTTTAAAGATTACCCCTCTTGCGACATGCCTACCATGCAGTTATGCCTCTAAGTCGTGCTCCGACACGTGGGAGATATAGCCGCATCGTGGGTGTTACACTAGCCTGAGCCACTGGAAGGTACGTGCTTTCCGTGAGCTGGCACTCATAGTACCCAATTGACATTTGAACCCAGATAAAGTCAGGTCTTGTTTAAAGATAGACTTGTCGGGAGTACGTGGGGTCAGGGTAGCAGCATGCATCACGGGCCGATTTATCCAAGTTTCAAAGAAGGTGGCTTATGAAGCCTGGATCTATCCTGACTATCTGTAAGCCATGCTCTCGCATGACAAACTGACGGTTTTACCTTAACAAGCTCAGATCTTTGGTTGAATACGCCATAAAGATTGATCGTTAAGAGTTCGGCTGGTTACGGGTAGGATGACCCGGAAATGTTATGTTCTCTTTGGTCGAATACACCTATGTTTGAACAAGATAACCTGGTCAAGGGGGTAGTCACAATATGTTCTCTATGGTCGAATATGCCTATGTTTGAATAGGAAGCCCCCAAGTGACATACTTACTATTGTGCTCGTCGGGGACCTATGTTTGAGCTGTGCTGTGCATCCAACTCTCTTTGGTCCCTGTAGTTTGGGCGTCAAGCCTCTGAAGCGAACATATAAGATGACTATAAAGACTCAACTTCGATGAAGTGAAACGACAGAGGCCCTGAATTATCAGGGATGCCGGCTTTATATTGTTTATAATATATATATACATCATTAGACTATGTACATCATGAGAGCCGGTGGCTCAAGTATAGTAGGGACAAAGATGAGCAATATTCCATGGCTGACAGGTCTGCTCCTCCGATGTGCTTGAATCCTTGTGTTCTCGAACGTCGAGAAGGTAGTATGACCCATTATGCAGATTCTTGCTGACCACAAAAGGTCCTTCTGTCACAGCCCTAGCTTTAGCCTTGTTGTGGACTAGTCTTGGTTGTTGCACCATGTTTAAATTTTGCCTAAACTTGAAATGGGGATGTTCAAACCCTAGCACCAAATGAAATCCAACTAGGATCAAAATGAAATATTTTCAATGAACCCAAAATGCCCTTTGGAAATGTCCATCATTTCTGGTAAAGGTAAAAACCTCTGCCAAAAATGATGAACATATTTCTAGGTCATTTCTGGAATTTTGAATTAACTCATATTGTATTTGAATTGGGGCATTTAAATCCTATAAATATTTAAATGCTTTAATAATTCTGAAACTAGTTGAGGGCTGTTGGGAATAATTTCAACAGTGCCCACAAATATTTTCAGGAGTTTTCAAAATGGTTTAGTTTTAAAACTAAATCAAAACAGAGGAAAATAAATAGAAAATAGAAACAGAATTAGAAAAGAGAAAGAGAGAACTTACCTAGACCTACCTGCCTGTGCAGCCCACTTGGCAGGCCGTCCAACTGGCCCAGCCCACCACCGCAGCCCCCTCTGTCGTCTTCCTTCCCGTGCCAGTAGGTAGGGAACGTCGCCGCCGCACGCGCGCCAGCTCCTGCTTCCACCGCGACACCCCAACTCTTCTGAACGCGCCACAAAGTCGCCCGAGACCTTCTCCCCCTGCCCCCTCGCAGCTCTCTCTTTCCCCTCCTCCGTTTCTCTCATGCACAGTCACCCGAGAGTCGTTGTCGCCGCCGCTCGCCGTTGCCACGCCTTGAGCCACTGCCTCCCCTCCACGACGTATCCCTCGTCTCCGCCACGTCGTCCTAAAGCTCCACGCCTACTCACGCAAGCCAAGGAGCACGACAACATCGCCAGCGTTGTCGTGTTCATCGTCGGGCACCGGAGATCGTCGTCGCCAATTCTTCGTCCACAGCGCATCCCCGAGCTCTTTGGTAACGCCTTCGGATCCGCTGTGAGCCACTGCGTCGATCCCTCCTCTCCCCTAGCTCGTTTCCTTCCTCTAACACCGATGCCCGTCGGAGCCGAGAGCTCCTCGCCGCCGTTCATGTCGCCGCCGTGGCCACTGTCACCTAGGGTCGCGACCGAGCACACCACCGTTATCAGTGCAACGCCAGGACCCCAAAACTGTCACATGTTGCTCCTGCCATGCAGCGCAGCGCCGAAACCGCCAACTCCCGAACTCCAACGACCGCAACCGAGCTTGCCGCCGTCGACTCTCGCCACCCTAGGCCCAACCACGGCCACCAATAGACGCGCCGTTGCGCCAGCTACCCATAGAGCCCATCGACGCCTCGAACGGTGCCCCATGGAGGAATCCCGAGCCCCTCCGCCGTCTCTGGCTCCACCGGTGACGAGCTGCGGGTCAACTCCAGTGAGTTGACCTGGGTTTGACAACAGTTGACCCCCCTGGCTGACTGAGGTGTACCCTGACGGGCTTGTCCGTTATTAGCTTCAATGTAAGCCGCCACACGGGGCGAGTCATGACGGATGTCAGTAGGCAGGACTGCCTCTGCTCCATAAACCATGAAGAAATGCGTATAACCCATAGACCTGTTAGGGGTAGTATTGATGCTCTATAACACTGAGGGTAACTCCTCCACCCAACAACCCGACGTTCTTTGCAAAGGAACCATGAGCCGAGGCTTGATGCCTCGCAGAATCTCTTGATTAGCCCGTTCCGCTTGACCATTGGACTGGGGGTGAGCCACAAAAGAAACATCAAGTCGAATATGCTCTCGTTGACAAAATTCTTTCATAGCACCTTCCGACAGATTAGTGCCATTATCTGTTATAATGCTGTGGTGGAAGCCAAAACGAAAAATCACCTTCTTGATAAATTGAATTGCCGTTGCAGCATCACACTTGCTAATTGGCTCTGCTTCAACCCATTTAGTGAACTTGTCAACTGCCACCAAAAGGCGGGTCTTATTATCTAGGGACCTCTTTAAAGGCCCAACCATATCAAGCGCCCAAGTCGCAAACGGCCAAGTAATTGGAATCATCCTCAACTCTTGAGCCGGAACATGAGCTCGTCGTGAGAATTTCTGACAACCTTCACATCTGCTGACCAAATCCCGAGCGTCAGCATGAGCCATCAACCAATAAAAACCATGACGAAAAGCTTTGGCGATGAGAGATTTAGAGCCGGCATGATGACCACAATCTCCTTCATGAATCTCTCACAGAATCTCACAACCTTCTTCAAGAGAAACACAATGTTGAAACGCCCCAATGACACTGTGATGGTGCAACTCCCCATTAACGATCGTCGTTGACTTAGATCACTGTCGGGTGGTAGGAGCGACATATGCCAACGGGTGGCTTATCATTGCAGGGGCCAATAAAACATCGCCGGTGCCTGGAAATGGGATGAGGCGAAGACATGCACGCCGGCGAATCTTACCCAGCTTCAGGGCTCTCCGGGGAGATAACACCCCTACTGCTGCTCTGCGGGGTCTCCGCATGGTTACTAAGGGAACAAGTAGCTACAATGCTCCATGAGCTGTTTTGGGTGGAAGGAGGAAGAAGGGCTTAGCTCAGCCTGCTTCCTCTCCTTGTATGGTGTCTAGGTCTAGAATGAGAGTCCAACCCTTTGCATGGGTGCACCGGGGGGGTTTATATAGGCCTACCCCCCAGGGGTACAATGGTAATCTGACTGGGCGCAGGGCCCAGCTGTTGGTGACTATGCTCACCGGCTTCTGCGCCGGCTTCTGGGGCCCGCCGGCTGGTGGGTCCCGCCGGCTGCCGGCTCCTGGGTCGACAGGCCGGCCCCACCGGCCAGGGCCTGGTCGGCGGCTGGTTACTATTACTCCGTGTTGTTGACGCAGGCTTGGTCGGGGTAAGCGTGGCTACAGTAACGCCGCCTTGGCGGGTGATTACTGTAGCCCCACCGCATCTTGTCTCCTTAATGGACGTCTCCTTCGAGGAGGGGGGCAGGCCGGCTATAGGAAGCCGGCCCTCTATCTTGCCGACTAGAGAGGAGGCGCGGCCGCCTTCGGCATCTCTCTGCCCGAAGGGGCCCGCCGCCTCAGGGGCCACGCTGGCGGCCCGTCGTGGACGGCGTCAGAGCCGCCGTGCCTACAGTGCCGCGCCGGGCGGGCCGTGGCGGCCCGCACGGCGCGCTGTACCAGGCGTGCTCCAGGTTTTGGGGGTGGCAGGCTCCACTGTAGCCACGCCCCGCTCCATCATCGCAGAGCGGACGCGTACATTGCGGGTATGGCTTTGACTGCTTTATGGGAGCCGGCCTGGCTGTAACCGGCCTTGCTGTAGCCGGCCTCTCGTAGCCGGCCTTGCCGTAGCCGGCCCTGCAGTAGCCGGCCCTCCACAGCTTTCTTCATGAGGGTAAAGGGCGGGCCGCCCCCGAAGCCGGCTAGGAAGGTAGTCGGCTAGGGGGGAGGCGGCCCAGGTCTTGAGTCTTTTTATGAGCCGGACGGGCTCATAATTTTTTCTGAGGGGCCAAGGGAAGCCCGCTGGGCTACCCGTGGCTATTTACCCCGACAGTAGTCCTCGAAGCCGGGCGAGCTTCACGGCGAACGGAAGGACGAGAAGCTTGGCCGGCTTCATACCCTGAGAGGCCGACCTTGCCGTCGCAGGCCGACTTCGGGGAACTTTCTTGTTAATTAAAGTGACCGTGGTCGACCCGCGGGCTGGCCGCGGGCTCCACGACAGGCCACGTGGCGGAGAAGTCCTGCCGTCGCACACGCGTGACGGGACGCCGCCGCAGGCCCGGGCCCGCCACTCCCTGGCCTCGGCCCGGGCGCAGATCTTCTGTGGCCCGAGGGGACTGCTCGCCTCCCCGCGGCCGTTTCTTCGCGTCATCAAGGCGCGTAATTAACGCGGGCGTGGGGGAGATGGGCACGATCGATCCCCACGATCCCCCACGCCGTGCCTCCTCGGCTCTGGCGCACGAGCCTACAAGTAGGGGGGGGGGAGGGGGAGAGACAAAGGCTCGTTCGCTCCCCCGCTCCCTGTCCCTCCTTGCTCTTCTTCTTCCCTTTCTTCTTCCTCGCGCCCGACGTAGTCTCGCACCGCAGCCCGCCCACGCCGCCATGTCCCTAGCGCTCTCAAGCTCGTGGGACGGGTCCAACGTCCATGAGGACCACATCGAGTTTCTCCGCCAGACCCGGCGCCTGCCCGCCGCCAACCTCGTGCAGGTTCGCCTGGCGCCGGAGACGGAGGTCTCGCCGGCGCCGGAGGAAGGCGAGCGCGTCGTCTTCTGCACGCACTTCTTGCGTGGCTTCGGCTTCCCGGCGAGCGGCTTCATGCGATCCTTCCTCGACTTCTACAACCTCCAGCCGCATCACCTCACGCCCAACGCGGTGATGCAGCTATCGGCCTTCGTTTCCCTCTGCGAAGGTTTCTTGGGGGTGCTGCCGACGCTGGAGCTCTGGGCGGAGCTCTTCTAGAACAAGCTCGGCACCGTCTACGCCGGCGTGCAGGCTCCCAGCGGGGCCTTCATCGCGATGAAGAGGGCAAGCGACAACAACCCCTTCCCCCACATTCCTCTAATCCAGTCTGTCAAACTCTGGCAGAAATCTTATTTCTACGTCAAGAACGTCGCCCCGCACGGCGACTACGTCAATCTGCCGGCTTACGTAGCCGGCCCGCCGGCTGGGAGGCGGCCGTCTTGGGGCTTCCGGTCTAAGTCCTTGTCTCCGGCTGGGAACGCCTCCATCGCCCGGCTTCGAGTGATGATCCAATCGGAAGGCCTGCGCGGAGCCGACCTGGTAGCCGCCTTCGTCGAGCGCCGGATTCTTCCCCTTCAAAGCCGGCCCCACATGCTGTGCCAGATGAGCGGCCGGTTCGGCCCTTGCCGGCTGAGCACATGGGAGATGCCCCATGCCGAGGTGGCACTTATGGTGAACTACATCGCCAACCTGAAGCTCACCGACGACTGGCAATTCGGCAAGGCGCCGTACTCCCGCACCCATCCTCCGCCTGTGGTAAGTCCTTCTTCTTGTCGTCAACCGGCTTGAGTCAGCCGGCTTCTGACCAAGCGGCTCTTCTCTTTTTTCTTTTATCAGAACCCTCTCCTCCCGCCGCCAGCCGGGGCGGCAGGAGTCGAACGTGAGTATGCCCCGGACCGCACGGTGGATGACCTCGACGACCCGGACCTGGCTGCAGTCGCCATGGAGGACGCCGCCACGGGGGACGTCGCCGAGCCCGGAGGCACGGGGCTCTCGGCCAGTTTCGACGACTGGCCGGACGATTTCGACGCCGAAGAAATCCCGCGCCACCAGCCGGCAACCGACCGCCACAGCGCGGGCTCATCCGCCGCGCCGGCTGCCGGTGGTGGAAAGGGGAAACGCCGGGCCGCGCTTCCACTCTTCGGAAGCCGGCCGAAGAAGACGAGGGCCTCCGCCGCGGCCACGAAGCGAGATGAAGCAGCGGCGAAGGCGGCCCGCTTCCGGAAGGCGGTGAAGAAACCTCCATCAGTTTCCGCGTAAGCCCTCTGGCCGCTTATGTGCTTGTTATTTTGTAGTCTTCCTTTGTTTTAATTCTTCTCTGATTTCTTGAGCAGGGCGCCGCTCTCCCTCGAGCGAGGCCCAGGTGGCTCTGTGGTCGGGCCGGGTGCTGGATCTTCAGGGTCCCGCCGCGTGGACCCCCGCGCCGATCTTGCAGAAGCCACGGAGCGGAACGCTCGCGAGGCGTGTCGAGAGAGGGAGGAGGCGGAGCGGGAGGCGGCGGAGCGGGAGGCTGCCCGGACGGTGACGGGGCGAGCAAGCGCGGCGGCCGAGACTCCGTCGGAGCGGGCGGCCGCGGAGACAGAGGCGGAGGGCCCACGTAGCCGGCCTCCGCTGCTCGCCATCCCCCTCCACACCTTGGATCCGGACATCCCTCTGCCCACGGCGGAGGAGATCACCCCCGATCAGCCGCCGGTGCAGAGGGACGAACTCTTTGAGATCTTTGCGGAGAGGACGCCGCCGGCAGCGCCAGCCGGAGCGGGCGAAGGCGGCCAGTCATTGGCGGTGCCGGAGGAGCCGGCCCGGGCCGCACCCAAGGCCGGAGCCGGTCTTGAGATCGAGCTGGCGGCGGGCCAGCACGCCGGAGGGAGCACGGCCCCGCCGGACACGCGCCGAGCCGCGGGTGCCGACCAGACGGCAGACGCCTTGGAGGCGGCCAGCTCCGCCACGTCCGGGTGGACTCCCAGCGGAGGAAGCGGCGAGCTGAACGTCGCGGCCCAAGGGATTCGGAGCCGGCTGCAGGCACAGGCCGGCCTCCTGAGGCAATTCACTCAGGAGTTTCTGTCGACGCGGTTTGCAATCCGGGTAAGTCTTTACTCGTTGACCATTCTGGTCCTCTGAATTTTTTCTGTGGGGGCGCGCTAGCGCACCCACTGGGTGTAGTCCTCGAGATCCGGGCCGACTGCAGTGCAGTCGGGTCGGATCTTACTCGACGACTATCTTGACTGTTTTTTCTGATCTTTAGGATTATCACAATTCTCGTGCCGCCGCCTTCAACTCCCAGGCTCGGGAGCTGAGCCGGAGGACCGAAGACCTGGCCAGCAGCCGGCGTAAGTGTATTGTCTTTATTTGTTTCTCGTGGGGGCGCGACAGCGCACCCACTAGGTGTAGTCCCCGAGATTCGGGCCGACTGCAGCGCAGTCGGGTCGGATCTTCCTTGACGACTTTTCCCTTGCTGACTTTTTCTCTTTGTCTTTTGCTCGCGCAGAGGCCAACGCCGACTTGCGGAGGGAACTCGGCGAAGTGCAGGCCGCTCTTCATGCCAGGGACGCCGAGTACGCTGACTTGGTTCAGGAGCACGACCGCCTGGTCAAGAAACTGGCTGACCAGGAGGAGAGCCATAAGGCGGCCCTGCAAAAGGCGCAGGACGGCGAGGCTGCCCTGAAGGCGGAGTTCGAGACCAGGGAGGCGAGCTGGGCCGAGACGCGCCAGGCGCTGGAAGAAGGCTTTGGCCGGATCGAGGATCTTATCGATGGTAGGCCGCCTTTCTTGCCCTTCCTCCATCTGCCGGCCACCTGAGGTTTTGTTTTGACTTGTGCTTGCTGTCTTGCACAGAATACTTTCCCGGCCAATCCGTCCTCGCCGCCCAAGCCATCGAGGCTCATCGCGAGGCGCGCCGTCAGGCCGGAGTTGTGATTCCACCGGATGCGAATCGGACGCTGTCGGAGCAGCTCATCGCCATCCAAGCGCGACTGCAGCCAGCCCATCGGCTGCTCCGCCGGCTCCAATGTGCTGGGGCGACGGTGCTGGCCGCGCTCTGGCCCGGCCAGACGATTCCCCGCACCCCAAGCCGGACGGTCGACTGGCTAGAAGTCACAGTCGGCCGCCTCGAGGCTTGGAAGTCGTCCGTAGCCCGTCTTGGAGCCGGGCGTGCGCTGGAGTTCGTCCACGCGTGGTACCCAGGGCTAAGCCTGGACCAGCTGCGGACTTGGCGGTCGGAAGCCGACGCGGAGCTGGAGGAGGTGCGGCCGGCGATCGCGCAACGTGCCTCGACAATCGCCGAGTGCACCGACACTAGCGTCTTCGCGTCGGAGCTCAACGATGATGGCACCGCCCAGCCGGAGGAATGGTTCGGGCTGAACCCGGCGGAAGGCGAGGACTCGGCCGAGGAGATCGCCTCCAGCGACGAGGGCGAGGATGACGAGGAGGAAGACGGCGAAGACGCCGAGCCGACTGGTGAGATGGCCGACCGCCCTCAAGCCGACCGTGCCTCCAGCAACGAGCCACGCGGGAGCGCGCCCTCTGCCGGAGGCGATGATCAAGCCGAGGTTGGCCAGCCGGCCGCTCCTCCAGCCGGCACGACCGCTTCCACCGCCCAGCCCGGCTCGTCAGCGGCCCCGCCGGCTTGATCTGTCGTTCCTATTGTCCCTGTTTTGCTTTTTCGAACAATTTTAAGTTTCCGCAATTCCACCCACTGGGGGTGTATCAAACAATGTTGGATGTCGACCTCTCTGGAGGTCCTTTGTGTAAATATTAATATATGCATGTGTTGGCTTTCATTCAAGTGCACTTTTTGGTCCTTAGGCTCTTTCCTTTGCCGCCTTCCCTCTTTGGGAAGGCAAGTACTCGAGCTTTCTTGGATTTGAAGCAGACTGAATGTAAGCCGGCCGGCCGGCTACTCTGGTAGTCGGTCGGCGGGAGGCAGCAAGCCGGCTTTTGTTATATATAAGCCTGTTAGTCCCTAGCCGTTTTTTCGTGTGCACACCCTTTCCGGCTTGTGACTCTTGCCAGCCGAGCAGTCGGTTCTTCGAGCTGCGATTTTGGCAAGAGCCAACCCTGGGTGTCGGCACATTACTTGTCTGACTGCGGGTAGGGCTCCTAATATAACTCCAGTCGGCTAGTCCCCGGGCCGACTCGTCGAACCCGGTGCCGAACAAAATAAATGAACAGGTGATATCATACGCATGATAACTTTCATTCATAAAATAAGGGATGGCAGTCCCCGAGTCTTTCTCGGGGAGCCTACTGTTTCGTACTTAATACAAAAGTGGGCATAATACATACTGCATTTTAACTGTAAAACTTCCGAAGAAGATTTGCATTCCATGGTCGCTCCGACTCCTTGCCGGAGTCGTCTCTCTTGCGTGCCTTCGGCTTCTGCGCGTCGATGAGATAGTAGGCATCGTTGCCTAAGGCTCTGCTGATGATGAAGGGGCCTTCCCAGGGGGCTGCGAGCTTGTGCTGGCCGGCTGTTCGCTGGATGAGCCGGAGCACAAGGTCGCCCTCCTGGAAGGATCTTGGTCGGACCCTCCGGCTGTGGTAGCGGCGCAAACCCTGCTGGTAGATGGCAGACCGGCTGAGGGCTAACAGCCGGCCTTCTTCCAGCAGTTCGACGCCGTCTTCTCTTGCTTCTTTGGCTTCCGCTTCCGTGTACATGGTTACCCGAGGCGAGTCGAACTTGATATCTGTTGGGATGACTGCCTCGGCACCATATACAAGGAAGAAGGGGGTGAAGCCGGTTGATCTGTTGGGGGTAGTACGCAGACTCCATAGGACAGCCAGCAGCTCATCGAGCCAACAGCCGGCTGAACGCTCCAGAGGTACAACCAGTCGGGGCTTGATGCCGGACAAGATGAGGCCATTTGCTCGCTCCACTTGGCCGTTTGACTGCGGGTGGGTGACTGACGCAAGGTCCAGCCGGATACCTTGCGCAGCGCAGAACCGTGCCAAGGCACCTTTGGCAAAGTTCGTGCCGTTGTCGGTGATGATGCTGTGCGGTATGCCGTACCGGGTTGTTATATCTGCAATGAAAGTTACTGCAGTCGGCCCATTCAGCTTCTTCATCGGCTTCGCCTCGATCCACTTGGTGAATTTGTCGACGGCGACGAGCAAATGTGTCATGCCGCCGCGCGCCGTCTTCAATGGGCCCACCATATCCAATCCCCAAACGGCAAAGGGCCAAGTGATGGGAATGGTCTTGAGTGCCGAAGCCGTCATGTGCTGCTGTGAGCTGAAAAGCTGGCAGCCTTTGTAGTGTTTGACTAGCTCTTTGGCGTCATCCAAAGCAGTCGGCCAGAAGAAGCCGTGGCGGAAAGCTTTGGCGACAAGTGATCTTGATGCGGCGTGGTGGCCGCACTCTCCTTGGTGTATATCCCTGAGGATCGCGATGCCTTTCTCATGCTCGACGCATCGCTGCAAGACTCCGGTGGCGCTGCGCTTGACAAGCTCTCTGTTGACGATTGTGTATGCTCCAGCTCGGCGCTGGACTTGTCTTGCTTCGTTTTTGTCAGCCGGCAGATCTTGGTTCACCAAAAAGTTGCGGATGGTTTGGGCCCATGATGGAGCGGCGACTTCCTCTGCTACCAATGTGGCTACAGCCACCAGGGTGGGCGGGCTGGGTAATGCAGTGCTGGAGTCAGCGCCGCTTGCTGTGCTGAGGAAGTCCCCGGGCCGGCTACCGCAGTCCCCGGGACGGCTACCGCAGTCCCTGAGCCGGGTGCGGCAGTCCCCGAGCCGGGTACTACAGTCCCCGAGCCGAATATTGAAGTCCCCGGGCCGGCTACTTGATTCTTCGAGCCGGACCCTGCCCCCTCGGGGTTAGGCGGCACGAAGATGGAGTCGGATTCCGGAGACGGCTTGATCGATGGCTTGAGGAGGCGTTGCAGGGCGACACCGGTTGGTATTGCTTGCCGCGTGGAGCCTATTCGGGCCAGAGCATCTGCAGGCTCGTTGTCGGCTCACGGCACATGAAGGAATTCACATCCGTCAAAGTATCCGCTGATTTGCTGCACTAGGAAGCGGTAGCTCGCCATGTTTGCGTCCTTGGCGTCCCAGTCGCCAGAAGATTGTTGCACCACCAAATCCGAGTCACCATAGCATAGGATCCGGCGGATGCCAAGTTCCTTGGCAAGCCGGAGCCCGTGTATGAGCGCTTTGTACTCGGCTACGTTGTTGGAGGCGGCGAAGTGGATCTGCAGCGTGTATCTAAGCTTGTCGCCCTTTGGAGAGGTAAGGACGACACCGGCTCCCAAGCCGGTGCGCATCTTTGATCCGTCAAAGTGCATGCGCCAATGGGTGGAGTCAGGCGCTGGCGGTAAGTACTGGGTCTTGGCCCAGTCGACGAGGAAGTCGGCCAGCGCTTGCGTCTTGATGGCGGTGCGGGGTTGGTAGAAGATCGTGTAGGGGGCCAGCTCGATGGCCCATTTAGCCACCCGACCGGATGCATCCCGGCTGCCTATGATCTCGGCCAGCGGGGTAGTGCATACGACCGTGATGGGATGCTCTTGAAAGTACGGCTTCAGCTTCTTGGCGGCGAAGTACACGCCGTAGCACATCTTCTAATAGTGCGGGTAATTTTGTTTCGAGGCGGACAGCACCTCGCTCAGGTAATAAACCGGCCTCTGGACCGGCTGGGCTCGGCCTTCTTCGGGGCGTTCGACCACAATGACGGTGCTGACCACCCGGCTAGTGGCGGCGATATAGAGGAGCATGGGCTCCTTCTCAGTCGGTGCCGCCAAGACAGGCGGCGTGGACAGCATTTTCTTCAGCTCGTGGAAAGCTTGGTCGGCCTGGTCATTCCACTCAAAGTGAGTGCTCTTCTTCATGAGGCGGTAGAGGGGGAGAGCTTTTTCTCCAAGCCGGCTGATGAAGCGGTTTAGAGAGGCCAGGCACCCGGTGAACTTCTGAATCTCTCTGAGCTTGGTTGGGACCGCCATCCTCTCGATGGCCTTGATCTTCACAGGGTTGCACTCTATGCCGCGTTCGGAGACCAGAAAGCCTAGGAGCTGGCCGGCTGGTACTCCGAACACGCATTTCTCCGGGTTGAGCTTGATCCGGAACCGGCGCAGGTTCTCGAATGTCTCCTTCAAGTCTTCCAGCAGAGTGCCACACTTCTCTGTCTTCACCACAACATCATCCACGTAGACGTGGGCGTTTTTGCCGAGCTGCGTGAGGAGGCACTTCTGCATGCAACGCTGAAAAGTGGTGCCGGCATTCCTTAAGCTGAACGTCATAGTCAGGTAGCAGAAGGCTCCAAACGGTGTGATGAAGGCGGTCTTCAGTTGGTCATCCGGGTTCAGCTTTATCTGGTGGTATCCCGAGTAGGCATCCAAAAAGCTCAATAGCTCGCATCCGGCTGTGGAGTCTATCACTTGATCAATCCTGGGCAGAGCGAAGGGATCTTTTGGGCAGGCTTTGTTGAGGCTTGTGTAATCTATACACATGCGCCACTTGTTATTCTTTTTCAGCACGAGAACTGGGTTCGCGAGCCACTCGGGGAAGAAAACTTCCATGATGAAGCCGGCTGCGAGAACCCGGGCTATCTCCTCCCCTACGATCCTTCTCTTCTCCTCTGACAGTCGGCGGAGGGGCTGCTTGACTGGTTTAGCGTCCTCCCGCACGTGCAATTTGTGCTCGGCGAAATCCTTCGGAACACCTAGCATGTCCTTGGGGGACCATGCAAAGATATCCCGATTCTCACGGAGGAAATCGACGAGCCCGCCTTCCTATTTGCTATCCAGGCTCGCCCCAATGACGGCAAACCTCTCGGGGTGCTCGGGGTCGAGCTGTATCTTCTTGGTCTCCTTGGCCGGCTGGAAAGATCCTTGGGCATCATACTCCTTGGAGTCGGCGGGTTGGTTTAGCTGCTTGCTGGCCAGGGCCACGACCCTGTCCAGCGTCTTCTTCTCTGCGGCAATCACGAGGGATTCGGCCAGCCGGCTGCTGGCCGCGGCGCAGTCGGCGGACTTCTTGTAGTCGCCGGCGATGGTGATGACACCCTTGGAGCTCGGTATCTTCATCTTGAGGTAAGCGTAGTGGGGGACCGCCATGAACTTGGCCAAGGCATGGTAAGGGCTCTCCAGGTCCACCACCTCGAACCAGATTGCTTCCCGGCGGAAATGATCCTTGCCCCCAAAGAGTACATCGATCTTGATCTTGCCGATGGGGGCACAGGACAAACCGGGTACGATGCCGTGGAACACCGTTTGAGTCGGCGCAAGCTGCTTTGCCTTGACACCCAGCTTCTCCATGGTGTCGCGGTACAGGATGTTGATGCTGCTTCCACCGTTGATCAGCACACGGGAGAAGCGTGCGGCGCACGTATCCGTTGCAAGGGTGGCCTCCAGGACCAAAGCGTAGGAACCGGGGGACGGCGTCACCTCTGGGTGGTCGGCCCGGCTCCAACTGATGGGTTTCTCTGACCAGTGCATGTGGCCGGCTGGGCTGGTGGCGGCCACATTGACTTCTTGTTGCTCTCGGCGCTTGCTGCGCCGGTCTTCGGGCTGGCTCGTGAAGACAACATAAGATGCTTGCTCATCGGGGAACTCGTCCTGCATGGCGTCGACCGCGGGCCGGGCGGCCTTGGGCGGCGGAGCCGGCGGCGGCGGGCCGGCTGGCGGAGTCGGCGTGAACCCTTCGCCCTTGGAGATTCGGGCGAGCCAGTTGCATTTGCGGGTCGTGTGGTTGGACGGCTTCGCGCCGCTGTGGAACTTGCACGGGGTATCAAGGGTTTGCTCGTAGGAGAAGGCCGGCTGCCTAGCCGGCCGGCCGCCCTTGGGCTTCATGGGCGCGGGCCGCCCCTCAGGCGGCGCATCTTCGACCGTGGCCACCTGTCGGCTAGCGGCAGGCGGCGCAGGGCCCTTGCGCTTCTGATCGTTCTGGTGTTGGTGTCGGCCGCCGTTTCCAGCCGGCGCTTGGGGCGCTGGATTGAGCACTTTTCCGGACGCGTCCACCCGGAGCTCGGTCTTCATTGAGGAGTCGGCGGTGGCGTACTTGTCGGCGATGTTCAGGAGCTCGTCGAGGGTAGTCGGCTCATCGCAGAGAAGCTTGTGCTTGAGGAGGGTGCCTTCTCGGCACCCGGCAGTGAAGTATTTGATGGCTTGCACCTTGTGCACCCCTTCGCAGGAGTTGCGGAGCTCGGCCCAACGCGTGAGGTAGTCGCGAGTGGACTCAGTTGGGCCCTGTACGCACAGGGAGAGCTGTCTGGGCTTGGGAGCCCGCTTGTAGGTGCTGGTGAAGTTGCGAACGAAAGCTTCAGTGAAATCCACCCAGCTGTTGATGCTGAGGGGCTTGAGGCTGTTAAGCCAAGTCCGTGCCGTGCCTTGCAGCATGAGGGGCACGTACTTTACGGCAACGCGCCGGTTGCCATTGGCGATGCTGACGGCTGTGGAGTAGTCGGCCAGCCAGTCTTCCGGCTTCACCGAGCCGTTGTACTTGGGTGTGTCTCTTCGGAGCGAGAACCCTTTGGGGAAGGGCTCGTCGCGGATGCGGGGGCCAAAGCAAGGCGGGCCGACATCGTCTTCTTCTTCTAGCGCCAGGGACCGGGCCAGGCGGTCGATCCGGTGGCGGGCGTCGTTTTCGCCGACTCCCTCGCGGCGACCAAGCCGGCCGCTGAGAGTCGGGTGAGACACTGGAGGCGGGGTAGGATATCTCTCTCCGCGAGCTCGAGGCGGAGGCGGGGTGCCCCGCCATTCCATGGCTCGGGGGCGGCCGTCCGCGTCTCGCTCGATGGAGATTTGGGTCCGGCTTCGGCTGGAAGCCGGCTCTTTCTCGCGCCGCGCGCGGGTGTTGCTTGTAGTCGGCGACCGGGAAGTTGCGCCGTGGTCGCGGCACGGGGGAGGGCTCCCCGCGCAGGCGTCGGCTTCGTGCCGTCGTGCGGCCGCATCGATTAGTTGCTGGATGCGCCGCGTCATGTGGGGGAGGTCTTCGGCTTCCAAGCCGTCCAGCTCGTCTACGGCCGCCTAGGCGGCGTGCAGGTTCTCGAGCGGGGTGGCATAGACCGGGCAATCCACTCCAAGCGTGTCGGCAATGACGGCGCCGCGTTGCCTGACAACGCCAGCCCGGCTTGGGCTAGCCGGAGCCGGCATGCCGAAGGCGGCGCGGACAGCTTCGCGCTGGTAGGCCTCGGTGAGGCGTCTTACGGAGGCTAGCCGCCGGCCCTCCGCGAGGAGGGCGAGGCGGCGTGCCTCCAGAACTTCGTCGCTGGCGTCAGCCGGAAGGGGGGCAGACAAGTCGTGGGCCGCCGCGCGTGGGGCGTCGCGGGCGCCCTCGTCAGTCGGGCCGTCGAGGCCGATAACCATCACCTCGGGGGCGTCAGAATCGCGGTCGCCAGCCGGAGGGAGCGGGTCGTTGTAGACCGTGACGTTGGTGGGGAAGGTATTGTAGGATGCCGTGTCGGAGTCGACAGGCATCGGGTCGTTGGAGCCAACCGACTCCAAATCCGCAGCGGGTTCGCTGGAGACATGGAGCTGGCCGAGGAGGTTGGCGAGGTGATCAGTGCCCGCATCGGAGGCAAGCTCGTCGGAGATGCGGGCCTTGTCGAAGAGGTCGGCGAGGCCGCTCACCGCGCAGATGTTGGTGACGCCATGCAGCGCGTCGCGGCAAGCGCCATCGGGCGAGCCGGGCTGGCTACGCTCGCGGGGAAGGAAAAGGGTTCCCGTCCAGAACAGGTCTTCGGACGACGGTGCACCTGGCCCCACGGTGGGCGCCAAATGTCGGGTGGTAGGAGCAACATATGCCAACGGGTGGCTTATCATTGCGGGGGCCAATAAAACATCGCCGGTGCCTGGAAACGGGATGAGGCGAAGACATGCACACCGGCGAATCTTACCCAACTTTAGGGCTCTCCGGGGAGATAACACCCCTACTGCTGCTCTGCGGGGTCTCCGCATGGTTACTAAGGGAACAAGTAGCTACAATGCTCCTTGAGCTGTTTTGGGTGGAAGGAGGAAGAAGGGCTTAGCTCAGCCTGCTTCCTCTCCTTGTATGGTGTCTAGGTCTAGAATGAGAGTCCAACCCTTTGCATGGGTGCACCGGGGGGTTTATATAGGCCTACCCCCCGGGGGTACAATGGTAATCCGACTGGGCGCAGGGCCCAGCTGTCGGTGACTATGCTCGTCGGCTTCTGCGCTGGCTTCTGGGGCCCGCCGGCTGGTGGGTCCCGCCGGCTGCCGGCTCCTGGGTCGACAGGCCGGCCCCACCGGCCAGGGCCTGGTCGGCGGCTAGTTACTGTTACTCTGTGTTGTTGACGCAGGCTTGGTCGGGGTAAGCGTGGCTATAGTAACGCCGCCTTGGCGGGCGATTACTGTAGCCCCGCCGCATCTTGTCTCCTTAATGGACGTCTCCATCGAGGAGGGGGGCAGGCCGGCTATAGGAAGCCGGCCCTCTATCTTGCCGACTGGAGAGGAGGCGCGGCCGCCTTCAGCATCTCTCTGCCCGAAGGGGCCCGCCGCCTCGGGGGCCACGCTGGCGGCCCGTCGTGGGCGGCGTCAGAGCCGCCGTGGCTACAGTGCCGTGCCGGGCGGGCCGTGGCTGCCCGCACGGCGCGCTGTACCAGGCGTGCTCCGGGTTTTGGGGGTGGTAGGCTCCACTGTAGCCACGCCCCGCTCCATCATCGCAGAGCGGACGCGTACATTGCGGGTACGGCTTTGACTGCTTTATGGGAGCCGGCCTGGCTGTAACCGGCCTTGCTGTAGCCGGCCTCTCGTAGCCAGCCTTGCCGTAGCCGGCCCTGCCGTAGCCGGCCCTCCACAGCTTTCTTCATGAGGGTAAAGGGCGGGCCGCCCCCGAAGCCGGCTAGGAAGGTAGTCGGCTAGGGGGGAGGCGGCCCAGGTCTTGAGTCTTCTTATGAGCCGGATGGGCTCATAATTTTTTCTGAGGGGCCAAGGGAAGCCGGCTGGGCTACCCGTGGCTATTTACCCCGACAATCACCGGGTTATCTGCCTGGCTAAAATCTCATCCTCGGGTAACTCGCCCGGGTCATGTAAGCCAAATACGGCACTATCCAATCAGGAATAGCATGAAGAGCCGCCACCAATTGTGCTTCCGGGTCGAGAACAGCAAGATCCTCTTCTGTAGGCAACTTGATAGAAGGGTTAAACAAAATATCCAGGAAGGTGTTAGGTGGTACCAGCTTACGCTGAGACCCTAACCGGCTTAAAGTGTCAGCTGCCTCATTCTTTCTGCGATCAATATGCTCAACTTGGTAACCCTTGAAGTGACCCACAATAGCATCAACCTCTCGACGATAAGCCGCCATGAGTGGATCCTTAGAATCCCAAGTACTAGAAACTTGCTGAGCTACCAAATCTGAGTCGCCAAAGCATCTCACCCGGCTTAGATTCATTTCCTTAGCCATCCGAAGACCATGGAGCAAGGCTTCATACTCAGCTGCATTGTTAGTACAGGGGAACATTAACCGGAGAACATAAGAAAATTTATCACCTCGTGGGGAAGTCAAGACAACTCCAGCCCCCGAGCCTTCCAACTGCCTAGACCCATCAAAGTGAATTGTCCAATATGTGTTATCTGGCTTTTCCTCAGGCGTCTGCAACTCTGTCCAATCATTGATAAAGTCCACGAGTGCTTGTGACTTGATGGGCGTACGAGGCACATACTTTAAACCATGGGGTCCAAGCTCAATAGCCCACTTGGCGACCCGGCCTGTGGCTTCTCTATTTTGAATGATATCCCCTAAAGGAGCAGAGCTAACCATAGTAATGGGGTGACCTAGAAAATATTGCCTAAGCTTCCGGCTTGCCATGAAAACCCCATATACAAGCTTCTGCCAGTGCGGATACCTTTGCTTGGACTCAATAAGCACCTCACTGATGTAGTAAACCGGCCATTGAACCGAATACTCCTTGCCTGTTTCCTTCCTCTCCACCACAATAGCAACGCTAACAGCTCGGCTATTGGCAGCCACATATAATATCAATGGCTCTTTATTAATGGGAGCATCAAGAACCTGTGGCTTAGCCAACTGTCTCTTCAGATCCTGAAACGATTGGTTAGCAGCACCACTCCAAACAAAATGGTCTATCTTCTTCATCATCTACTAAAGAGGGATAGGCTTCTCATCTAACCGGCTTATGAACTGGCTTAAGGCCGCAATACAACCCGCCAGGCGCTGAACATCATTGACACATGCCGATTTAGCCAAGGAAGTAATAGCCTTGATCTTCTTTGGATTAGCTTCAATGCCTCTGTTAGAGACCAGAAAACCCAAAAGCTTACCCGCCGGTACCCCAAAGACACACTTGGCCGGGTTAAGCATCATTTTATAAACCCAAAGATAGTCAAACGTCTCCTTCAAATCATCAATCAGGGTCTCCTTCCTTGATTTCACCACAATGTCATCTACGTAAGCATGAACATTCCGCCTGATTTGATTTTGCAGGCAATTCTGCACGCAGTGCTGGTAAGTCGCCTGGGCACTCTTGAGCCCAAAAGGCATAGACACATAGTAGAAGGCTCCAAACGGAGTAATGAAAGCTGTTTTCTCCTGGTCCTTAACTGCCATCTTGATCTAATGATAACCAGAATAAGCATCCAGAAAACTCAAACACTCACTACCCGCCATAGCATCAATAATTTGATCAATATGAGGGAGAGCAAACGGATCAGCCGGATAAGCCTTGTTTAAGTCCGTGTAGTCCACACACATTCGACCATTCTTCTTAAGCACCAAGACTGGGTTAGCCAACCACTCAGGATGAAAAACCTTCAATGATAAACCCGTCCGCTAAGAGCCGAGCCATCTCTTCACCAATGGCCTTCCGCCTCTCCTCATTAAAACAACGGAGGAATTGTTTGCCCGGCTTAAACTTCGGATTAATATTAAGAGTGTGCTCAGCGAGTTCCCTCGGTACACCCGGCATGTATGAAGGATTCCATGCAAAGATGTCCTGGTTCTCGCGGATGAACTCGACAAGCGCGCTTTCCTATTTCGGATCCAGATTAGCACTGATGCTGAACTTCTTGGATGAGTCGCCAGGAACGAAATCAACCAATTTAGTGTCATGTGTCGACTTAAACTTTAACGAAGGATCATGCTCTGTGGTTGGCTTTTTCAAGGACGTCATGTCTACTGGGTCAACATTATCCTTGTAAAATCAGTTCCTACGTTGCACAAACTAATTCAGCATAAGCAGCGTCACCTTCTTCACACTCCAAGGCCACCTTCCGACTCCCATGCACTGTGATGGTGCCCTTGTAAGCCGGCATCTTAAGCTGCAAGTAAACATAACAAGGCCTCCCCATGAACTTATCGTAAGACGGCCGCCCGAACAGAGCATGATAAGGGCTCTTGATCTTGACCACTTTGAAGGTTAAAGTCTCAGACCTGGAATCATGCTCATCTCCAAAGGAAACTTCCAAGGATATCTTACCCACTGGATAGGCTGACTTACCTGGCACCACACCGTGGAAAACAATGTTTGACGGCTTAAGATTCTTGTCAGTCAGCCCCATGCGACGAAAGGTCTCATGATAAAGTATATTAATGCTGCTGCCTCCATCCAGGAGGACCTTAGTAAATTTATAGCCCCCAACCTAAGGCGCCACCACTAGAGCCAAGTGACCCGGATTATCAACTCGGGGCGGATGATCCTCATGGCTCCACACAATAGGATGCTCTGACCACCGTAAATAACATGGCACCGCCGGCTCAACAGCATTCACTGCCCTCTTATGAAGCTTCTGATCCCGCTTACACAAACTAGTGGTGAAGACATGGTATTGTCCACTATTCAGTTGCTTCGGGTTGCTTTGATAACCAGACTGTTGCTGTTGTTGATTTCCCTAATGATTTTGCTGGTTGTAATTACCGTGGTTGTCGTGGCCTTGAAACCCAGAATTTGAACCGCCGCCTCCATGACCCGGGCCATGAGAGCCGGACCCTGAACCGCCGTTTGGGCCATGGTTGTGCTGGATGGACTCCCTAAAGTGTCTCATTATGCTGCAATCTTTCCACAAATGGGTAGCTGGCTTCTGATCCGTTTCGTGTTTTGGACATGGCTGGTTCAGCATTGCCTCAAGGTCAAATTTTGTCCCTTGAGCCGGTCTCCCCTTACGATGCTGGTTATAATTCCGTGCACTGGTGTTAGCCACAAAATCGTTAGCCTTGCGCTTACCGTTACCGCCCTGACTATTCGGGTTGTACTGTTGTCCCCTCATACCGCCACTCTTCTTTCCCTTTCCCGATCTTTCATCATCAGAGTCGGGGTCCTTGGTACTATCAGAGTCGGCATACTTGACTAGAGCCGCAATGAGCTCCCCCATGTCGCTGCAATGACGCTTAAGCCGCCCAAGTTTCTGCTTGAGTGGAAGGAAATGTCAATTTTTCTCCAACATTAAAATTGCTATGCCGACGTTGATATTATCTGAAGGATGTATGATAGTCGAGACCCGGTGCACCCAGCTAGTCGTTGACTCGCCCTCAGCTTGAACACAAGAAACCAAATCCACAATCGACATAGGCTGCTTCCATGTATCTTTGAAATTCTGGATAAACCGAGCCTTCAGCCCTGCCCATGATCCGATGGAGTTAACCGGCAACCCCTTCAAGCAGGTACGCGCTGTCCCTTCCAACATCATGGTGAAATACTTAGCGTATGCAGCCTCGCTAACATCCAGCATCTCCATAGCCATCTCATAACTCTCCACTCAAGCCTCAGGGGGCTGATCTGCTGTGTAATTAGGCACCTTACGAGGGCCTTTGAAGTCCTTGGGTAGACGCTCGTTTCGAAGAGCCGTCGTTAAGCACAGCACACCCGAAGAACTAGAAGTCACCCCCGCCTCAATTGAAGTCATCGGGTAAACAAGCGCGTGCTGATGAGCCGCCAGCTCAGCCTCCCGGCACGCTCTGCCCTGGTCCACCAAATCTTGTGCATTGGCACCATTGCGCGCCGGGTCATGTCCCTGAGGTTGGTTACGGCGCTGCTCTATACTCGAGATTGCTGGTGAGTCAATGTGCCTACTATAGCTCCGGCTTGGATGAGGGGTTGAATGAATCCGGTCACAACTATAGGAATAAGCCTGCTGTTGTACCAAAGTTGTTTGAAGAAGCTCCCTGGCCCTTCGGGTTTCAACCGCCGTCGGAGTCTCGCCCTCGGCTAGCAGAGCCGCTAGTTGCGTCGCTGCAGCAGTCATGTTGTCCAAAGGGGTGGAATAGTGACCCGGCGGTGTTACCACATGCTGAGGCGGGGTATTGTTCATATACGGAGAACCTGTCATGTGCGGCTGACCCGACACCCCACCCCCTGGCGCTTCAATCATCCGGTTTATCACTGGCGGGTTACTGGCCCCGGCTCCAGGGGTGTTGAAGAGATCCCTTGACTCATAAACTGAGGGCAGACGACTCCGATATTTTCCCCTCAAGACTTCATTAGACGCATTCTAATCCACCGGTATGAATCTGCTTGAATCTGTTGTGCTTGGGCGTTTAAGACGGCTCGCTCTGCATCCATCCTGGTGTTTTCCACTGCCAATTCTGCCTTAGCTTGCGCTACCTCATCACGCAACTTAGCCACTTCTGCCTTATGCTCCTCCTGGTTGTCTGGCGTTACATCAACCTCCATCAGAGTCGCCAGAGCATCCAACAGATCTGTTAAAAATTGAGAAGGCAGGCGCGCTGAACCGCCAGCACCCGCTGCTATTACCACTGCTGCACTGGAAGTCATGGTCGCGGCGGCTGTCGAACCGAGAACCGGCTGGGTGCCAGCCATGAAGATCACCACCCTGTTCGGCGGCTCACGGGGGTCCCGAATACTGTCTCCATTGGAACAGCCCCCAAGCCATCCATCTTCTAGTTGGTACATTGAGTTGGTCTCACCCGTGGACGATTCACCATCGGAGTAGATGGCTGTCTCACCGCCCGACACAGAGCCTTCCAATTCCGCCCCATGGATAAATCCAACAAAGGCGCGCTTCACGGCGGGCTGAGCCCAGGCGGGTCGTGCACGCTGAGCCGTCTCGACGGTGTCGGTACAGATGTCCGGCTCAGGGCCCGGTTCACCAATCTTGCTGATGAAGACGTGGATTCTGCCGAAGGGGACCAGGTACCCGTACTCAATTGAGCCGGCCTTGGGGCCCCAGCCTGTATCATTGATGTATTGCTTGCCGCAACGACTCTTGGTCATCTGGCCCACAGCATATCCCTTGAGCCCTTCAAAGTTGCTCTTTAAGAACTCAAAACCACCGTGCGCTGGCCCCACAGTGGGCGCCAACTATCATGGAGTTTTCACGGCAGATGTCCTAGTGAAAGGACTTAGTTGTAGAGCCATGGCGACAAGGTTAACTTAAAGGGGTTAAATGGGACAAATGACACAGGGAGTTTATACTGGTTCGGCCCTTTACACTGAAGGTAAAGGCGTAATCCAGTTTGAGGTGGTATTGCTAGAGTTTCGATTACCAGGGAGAGAATACGCTTTGCCTGGCTTTCGATCTGTTGTTTCTTGCCCTAAGCCGCTGCCGGGTCGTCCCCTTATATACATGGGTTGACGCCCTGCAGCCTACAGGGTCCCGGCCGGCTCATACAAATGTGTCCGGCTCGGTGACTTATCTTACATGCCTTACAATACAAGTCATACATACATGGTGGTTTACACTTACAGGCCTTAAGCTGCCTTCGAGCTTGGGCCCTTCAAGAAGCATATCTTATGAACCGCCATCTTCAATATACTCTTGGGCTTCAAGGAGATGAATGCTACGTCTTGAGCTTGCATTGGTTTTCCCCGAAGAGGAAGGGATGATGCAGCAGAGTAGCATACCTATTTCCCTCAGTTTTTGAGAACCAAGGTATCAATCTAGTAGGAGGCCACGCTCAAGTCCCTCGTACCTGCACAAAACGATAGCTACTCGCAACCAACGCGATTAGGGGTTGTCAATCCCTTCACGGTCACTTACGAGAGTGAGATCTGATAGATATAATATTTTTGGTATTTTTGGTATAAAGATGCAAAGTAAAAAGTAAAAGCAAGATTAAAGTGATGGAGATTGATATGATGAGAATAGACCCGGGGGCCATAGGTTTCACTAGTGGCTTCTCTCAAGAGCATAAGTATTCTATGGTGGGTGAACAAATTACTGTTGAGCAATTGACAGAATTGAGCATAGTTATGAGAATATCTAGCCATGATCATGTATATAAGCATCACGTCCGTGACAAGTAGATCGAAATGAATCTGCATCTACTACTATTACTCCACTCATCGACCACTATCCAGCATGCATCTAGAGTATTAAGTTAAAAACAGAGTAACGCCTTAAGCAAGATGACATGATGTAGAGAGATAAATTCATGCAAATGAAATAAACCCCATCTTGTTATCCTCGATGGCAACGATGCAATACATGCCTTGCTGCCCCTTCTGTCACTGGGTAAGGACACCGCAAGATCGAACCCAGAGCTAAGCACTTCTCCCATGGCAAGAACTACCAATCTAGTTGGCCAAAAAAATGGATAATTCAAAGAGACTTGCAAAGATAACCAATCATACATAAAAGAATTCAGAGAAGATTCAAATATTATTCATAGATAGACTTGATCATAAACCCACAATTCATCAGTCTCAACAAACACACCGCAAAAAGAAGATTACATCAAATAGATCTCCACAAGAGAGGGGGAGAACTTTGTATTGAGATTAAAAGAGAGAGAAGAAGCCATCTAGCTACTAACTATGGACCCGAAGGTCTGAGGTAAACTACTCACACTTCATCGGAGAGGCTATGATGATGTAGAAGCCCTCCGTGATGACGACCCTCTTCCGGCAGAGCTCCGAAACAGGACCCAAGATGGGATCTCGTGGATACAGAAACTTGCGGCGGTGGAATTAGGTTTTTTGCTCCTCTTTTGATCGTTTGGGGGTACGTGTGTATATATAGGAGGAAGAAGTACGTCGGAGGAGCAACGAGGGGCCCACGAGGCAGGGGGCGCGCCCCCACCCTCGTGACTACCTCTTTTGTTCCTTGGAGCAGGGTCCAAGTCTCCTGGATCACGTTCGGTGAGAAAATCACGTTCCCGAAGATTTTATTCCGTTTGGACTCCGTTTGATATTCCGTTTCTTCGAAACACTAAAATAGGCAAAAACACAACAATTCTGGGCTGGGCCTCCGGCTAATAGGTTAGTCCCAAAAATAATATAAAAGTGGAAAATAAAGCCCAATATAGTCTGAAACAGTAGAAAAATATAGCATGGAGCAATCAAAAATTATAGATACGTTGGAGACGTATCAGGCATCCCCAAGCTTAATTCTTGCTTGTCCTCGAGTAGGTAAATGATAAAAAGAGAATTTTTGATGCGGAGTGCTACTTGGCATAATTTCAATGCAAATCTTCTTAATTGTGGTATGAATATTCAGATTAGAAAGATTCAAGACAAAAGTTTATATTGACATAAAAAATAATAATACTTAAAGCATACTAACAAAGCAATTATGTCTTCTCAAAATTACATGGCCAAAGAAAGTTATCCCTACAAAATAATATAGTCTGGCTATGCTCCATCTTCAACACACAAAGTATTTAAATCATGCACAACTCCGATGACAAGCCAAGCAATTGTTTCATACTCTAACTTTTTCAAAACCTTTTCAATCTTCACGCAATACATGAGCGTGAGCCATGGATATAGCACTATAGGTGGAATAGAATGGTGGTTGTGGAGAAGACAAAAAGGAGGGGAAGATAGTCTCACATCAACTAGACGTATCAACGGGCAATGGAGATGCCCATCAATAGATATCAATGTGAGAGAGTAGGGATTGCCATGCAACGGATGCACTAGAGCTATAAATGTATGAAAGCTCAACAAAAGAAACTAAGTGGGTGTGCATCCAACTTGCTTGCTCACGAAGACCTAGGGCAATTTGAGGAAGCCCATCATTGGAATATACAAGCCAAGTTCTATAATGTAAAATTCCCACTAGTATATAAAAGTGACAACATATGAGACTCTCTATATATAGAACATGGTGCTACTTTGAAGTACAATATATGAGACTCGCTATATCATGGTGCTACTTTGAAGCACAAGTGTGGAAAAAGGATAGTAGCATTGTCCCTTTTTATTATTTTTATATTTTTTTATTTGGCCTTTCTCTTTTTTTATTTGGGCTTTCTCTTTTTTGGGACAATGCTCTATTGAATGATGATCATGACACTTTTATTTATTTACAACTCAATGATTACAACTCGATTCTAAAACAAAGTATGACTCTATATGGATGCCTCCGGCGGTGTACCGGGATATGCAATGAATCAAGAGTGACAAGTATGAAGAAATTATGAACTGTGGCTTTGCCACAAATACTATGTCAACTACATGATCATGCTAAGCAATATGACAATGATGAATGTGTCATGATGAAATAGATGGTGGAAAGTTGCATGGCAATATATCTCGGAATGGCTATGGAAATGCCATAATAGGTAGGTATGGTGGCTGTTTTGAGGAAGGTATATGGTAGGTGTATGATACCGGCGAAAGGTGCGCGGTATTAGAGAGGCTAGCAAAGGTGGAAGGGTGAGAGTGCGTATAATCCATGGACTCAACATTAGTCATAAAGAACTCATATAATTATTGAAAAAATCTAGAAGTTATCAAAGCAAAGTATTACGCGCATGCTCCTAGGGGGATAGATTGGTAGGAAAATACCATCGCTCGTCCCCGACCGCCACTCATAATGAAGACAATCAATAAATAAATCATGCTCCGACTTCATCACATAATGGTTCACCATACGTGCATGCTACGGGAATCACAAACTATAACACAAGTATTCTTTAAATTCACAACTACTCAACTAGCATGACTTTAATATTATCACCTCCATATCTCAAAACAATTATCATGCTTCAATCTTTTCTTAGTATTCAACACACTCAAAAGAAAGTTTCACAAATCTTGAATACCAAGTATATTATTATTAAGCAAATTACCATGCTATTAAGAAACTCTCAAAATAATTTAAGTGAAGCATGAGAGATCAATAGTTTCTTTAAAACAAATCCACCACCGTGCTCTAAAAGATCTAAGTGAAGCACATAGAGCAAAATTACTTAGCTCAAAAGATATAAGTGAAGCACATGGAGCAAAACTACTACGCTCAAAAGATATAAGTGAAGCACATAGAGTATTCTATCAAATTTTAATTCATGTATGGCTCTCTCAAAAGCTGTGTACAGAAAGGATGATTGTGGCATACTAAGACACAAAGACACAAATAATACAAGACGCTCCAAGCAAAACACATATCATGTTGGTGAATAAAAATATAGCTCCAAGTAAATTACCGATGGAAGTGGACGAAAGAGGGGATGCCTTCCGGGGCATCCCCAAGCTTTGACTTTTTGGTGTCCTTGGATTATCTTGGGGGTGCCATGGTCATCCCCAATCTTAGGCTCTTTCCACTCCTTGTTCCATGATCCATCAAAAGAATTCACCCAAAACTTGAAAACTTCACAACACAAAACTCAAAATAGAAAACTTGTGAGCTCCGTTAGCGAAAGAAAACAAAAGACCACTTCAAGGTACTGTAATGAACTCATTCTTTATTTATATTGGTGTTAAACCTACTGTATTCCAACTTCTCTATGGATTATAAACTATTTTACTAGCCATAGATTCATCAAAATAAGCAAACAACACACGAAAAACAGAATCTGTCAAAAACAGAACAGTCTGTAGTAATTCTAAAATAAATTGATGGACGTGAGGTATTTATCTGTTAATCATATTCAAAAATAATTAACTAAATATCACTCTTCAAATAAAAATGACAGCAGTTCTCGTGAGCGCTAAAGTTTCTGTTTTTTACAGCAAGTTCAACAAGACTTTCCCCAAGTCTTCCCAGCGGTTCTACTTGGCACAAACACTAATTAAACACAAAAAACACAAACAAAACACAGGCTAAATATTTTATTTATTACTAGGCAGGAGCAAAAATCAAGGAATAAAAATAAAATTGGGTTGCCTCCCAACAAGCGCTATCGTTTAACGCCCCTAGCTAGGCATAAAAGCGAGGATAGATCTAGGTATTGCCATCTTTGGTAGGCAATCCATAAGTGGCTCTCATGATAGTTTCATATGGTAATTTTATTTTCTTTCTAGGAAAGTGTTCCATGCCCTTTTTTAATGGAAATTGAAATCTAATATTCCCGTCCTTCATATCAATAATCGCACCAAACGTTCTAAGGAAAGGTCTACCAAGAATAATAGGGCATGAAGGATTGCAATCTATATCAAGAACAATGAAAACTATGGGCACATAATTCCTATTTACAACAATAAGAACATCATTAATCCTTCCCATAGGTTTCTTAATAGTGGAATCCGCAAGATGCAAGTTTAGAGAGCAATCATCAAAATTACGGAAATCTAGCAAATCACACAAAGTCTTGGGAATAGTAGAGACACTAGCACCCAAATCACACAAAGCATAAAACTCATGATCTTTAATTTTAATTTTAATAGTTGGTTCCCACTCATCATAGAGATTTCTAGGGATAGAAACTTTCAACTCAAGTTTTTCTTCATAAGTTGCATCAAGGCATCAACAATATGTTCGGTGAAGGCTTTATTTTGACTATAGCATGTGGAGAATTTAGCACGGATTGCAAAAAGGAAATACAATCAATTAAAGAGCAACTTTCATAATTAAATTCCTTGAAATCCAATATAGTGGGTTTAGCAACATCTAGATTTTTATTTCTTTCAATCCCACTTTCATCAATTTCATCATTAAGATCTAAATACTCCGAATTTTTAGAACGCCTTCTAGGTAAAGGAAGATCATATTCAGTTTCATCAAGATTCATATTGCAAAATAAAGATTTAATAGGAGACACATCAATAACTTTTAGATCTTCATCTTGATTTTCATAGGTATTGGAAGTACATGCTTTAATAAAGGCATCTTTGGAAGCACGCATCCTAGCGGTTCTTTCCTTGCACTCATCAATGGAAATTCTCATGGCTTTGAGAGACTCATTGATATCATGCTTAGGAGGAATAGATCTAAGCTTTAAAGAATCAACCTCAAGAGAAATTCTATCAACGTTTCTAGCCAAATCATCAACTTTAAGCAATTTCTCCTCAAGCAAAGCATTAAAATTCTTTTGTGAATTCATAAATTCTTTAACACTATTCTCAAATTCAGAGGGCATTTTCTAATTTCGATAAGAGTTGTTGTAGGAATTCCCATAATTATTAGAAGGATTACTAGGATATGGCCTAGGATTAAAATTCCCTCTATAACCGTTGTTACCAAAATTATTCCTACCAACAAAATTCACATCCATAGATTCACTATTATTCTCAATCAAAGTAGACAAAGGCATATCATTAGGATTAGAAGAAACACTCTTAGTAGCAAATAATTTCATAAGTTCATCCATCTTTCCACTCAACACATTGATTTCTTCTATCGCATGCACTTTTTTATTAGAATATCTTTCAGTATGCCATTGAGAATAATTAACCATAATATTATCTAGGAGTTTAGTAGCATCTCCTAATGTGATTTCCATAAAAGTGCCTCCCGCGGACGAATCTAAAAGATTTCTAGAAGCAAAATTCAATCTGGCATAAAATGTTTGTATGATCATCCACAAATTCAAACCATGAGTAGAGCAATTACGTATCATTAATTTCATTCTCTCCCAAGCTGTTGGGGAACGTAGTAATTTCAAAAAAAATTCCTACGCACACGCAAGATCATGGTGATGCATAGCAACGAGGGGAGAGTGTGATCTACGTACCCTAGTAGATCGACAACGGAAGCGTTTGGTTGATGTAGTCGTACGTCTTCACGGCCCGACCGATCAAGCACCGAAACTACGGCACCTCCGAGTTTTAGCACACGTTCAGCTCTATGACGATCCCCGGACTCCGATCCAGCAAAGTGTCGGGGAAGAGTTCCGTCAGCACGACGGCGTGGTGACGATCTTGATGTACTACTGTCGCAGGGCTTCGCCTAAGCACCGCTACAATATTATCGAGGACTATGGTGGCCGGGGGCGCCGCACACGGCTAAGAATAAGATCATGTGGATCAACTTGTGTGTGTCTGGGGTTCCCCTACCTCCGTATATAAAGGATCAAGGGGGGGTGCGGCCGGCCTAGGAGAGGTGCGCCAGGAGGAGTCCTACTCCCTCTACGAGTAGGATTCCCCCCCCCCCCAATCCTAGTTGCAATAGGATTCGCGGAGGGGGGAAAAGAGAGAGGGGGTCCGGCCCCCTCTCCTTGTCCTATTCGGACCAAGGGAGGGGAGGGGCGTGCGGCCCATCTTGGGCTGCCCCTTCTCTTTTCCACTAAGGCCCACTAAGGCCCATATAGCTACCGGGGGGTTCCGGTAACCTCCCGGTACTCCGGTAAAATCCCGATTTCATCCGGAAGACTTCCGATATCCAAACATAGGCTTCCAATATATCAATCTTTATGTCTCGACCATTTCGAGACTCCTCGTCATGTCCGTGATCACATCCGGGACTCCGAACAACCTTCGGTACATCAAAACATATAAACTCATAATATAACTATCATCGAAACCTTAAGCGTGCGGACCCTACGGGTTCGAGCACAATGTAGACATGACCGAGACACGTCTCTGGTCAATAACCAATAGCGGGACCTGGATGCCCATATTGGCTCCTACATATTCTACGAAGATCTTTATCGGTCAGACCGCATAACAACATACGTTATTCCCTTTGTCATCGGTATGTTACTTGCCCGAGATTCGATCGTCGGTATCCAATACCTAGTTCAATCTCGTTACCGGCAAGTCTCTCTACTCATTCCGTAATACATCATCTCGCAACTAACTCATTAGTTGCATTGCTTGCAAGGCTTAAGTGATGTGCATTACCGAGAGGGCCCTGAGATACCTCTCCGACGATCGGAGTGACAAATCCTAATCTCGAAGTACGTCAACCCAACATGTACCTTTGGAGACACCTGTAGAGCACCTTTATAATCACCCAGTTACGTTGTGACGTTTGGTAGCACACAAAGTGTTCCTCCGGCACACGGGAGTTACGTAATCTCATAGTCATAGGAACATGTATAAGTCATGAAGAAAGCAATAGCAACATACTAAACGATCAAGTGCTAAGCTAATGGAATGGGTCATGTCAATCAGATCATTCAACTAATGATGTGATCCCGTTAATCAAATGACAACTCTTTGTCCATGGTTAGTAAACATAACAATCTTTGATTAACGAGCTAGTCAAGTAGAGGCATACTAGCGACACTCTGTTTGTCTATGTATTCACACATGTATTATGTTTCCGGTTAATACAATTCTAGCATGAATAATAAACCTTTATCATGATATAAGGAAATAAATAATAACTTTATTATTGCCTCTAGGGCATATTTCCTTCAGTCTCCCACTTGCACTAGAGTCAATAATCTAGATTACACAGTAATGATTCTAACACCCATGGAGCTTTGGTGCTGATCATGTTTTGCTCGTGGAAGAGGCTTAGTCAACGGGTCTGCTACATTCAGCTCCGTATGTATCTTGCAAATCTCTATGTCTCCCACCTGGACTAGATCCCGGATGGAATTGAAGCGTCTCTTGATGTGTTTGGTCCTCTTTTGAAATCTGGATTCCTTTGCCAAGGCCATTGCACCAGTATTGTCACAAAAGATTTTCATTGGACCCAATGCACTAGGTATGACACCTAGATCGGATATGAACTCCTTCATCCAGACTCCTTCGTTTGCTGCTTCTGAAGCAGCTATGTACTCCTCTTCACATGTAGATCCCGCCACGACGCTTTGTTTAGAACTGCACCAACTGATAGCTCCACCGTTTAATGTAAACACGTATCCGGTTTGCGATTTAGAATCGTCCGGATCAGTGTCAAAGCTTGCATCAATGTAACCGTTTACGATGAGCTCTTTGTCACCTCCATATACGAGAAACATATCCTTAGTCCTTTTCAGGTACTTCAGGATGTTCTTGACCGCTGTCCAGTGATCCACTCCTGGATTACTTTGGTACCTCCCTGCTAAACTTATAGCAAGGCACACATTAGGTCTAGTACACAACATTGCATACATGATAGAGCCTATGGCTGAAGCATAGGGAACATCTTTCATTTTCTCTCTATCTTCTGCAGTGGTCGTGCATTGAGTCTGACTCAACTTCACACCTTGTAACACAGGCAAGAACCCTTTCTTTGCTTGATCCATTTTGAACTTCTTCAAAATTTTGTCAAGGTATGTGCTTTGTGAAAGTCCAATTAAGCGTCTTGATCTACCTCTATAGATCTTTATGCCTAATATGTAAGCAGCTTCACCGAGGTCTTTCATTGAAAAACTCTTATTCAAGTATCCCTTTATGCTATCCATAAATTCTATATCATTTCCAATCAGTAATATGTCATCCACATATAATATCAGAAATGCTACAGAGCTCCCACTCACTTTCTTGTAAATACAGGCTTCTCCGAAAGTCTGTATAAAACCAAATGCTTTGATCACACTATCAAAGCGTTTATTCCAACTCCGAGAGGCTTGCACCAGTCCATAAATGGATCGCTGGATCTTGCACACTTTATTAGCTCCCTTTGGATCGACAAAACCTTCCGGTTGCATCATATACAAGTCTTCTTCCAAAAATCCATTCAGGAATGCAGTTTTGACATCCATCTGCCAAATTTCATAATCATAAAATGCGGTAATTGCTAACATGATTCGGACAGACTTAAGCATCGCTACGGGTGAGAAGGTCTCATCGTAGTCAACTCCTTGAACTTGTCGAAAACCTTTTGCGACAAGTCGAGCTTTGTAGACAGTAATATTACCGTCAGCGTCAGTCTTCTTCTTGAAGATCCATTTATTCTCAATTGCTTGCCGATCATCGGGCAAGTCAACCAAAGTCCATACTTTGTTCTCATACATGGATCCCATCTCAGATTTCATGGCTTCAAGCAATTTTGCGGAATCTGGGCTCACCATCGCTTCTTCATAGTTCGTAGGTTCATCATGATCTAGCAGCATGATTTCCAGAACATGATTACCGTACCACTCTGGCGCGGATCTCACCCTGGTTGATCTACGAGGTTCAGTAGTATCTTGTCTTGAAGTTTCATGATCAGTATCATTAGCTTCCTCACTAATTGGGGTAGGTGTCGCAGAAACAGTTTTCTGTGATGTACTACTTTCCAATAAGGGAGTAGGTACAATTACCTCATCAAGTTCTACTTTCCTCCCACTCACATCTTTCGAGAGAAACTCCTTCTCCAGAAAGTTTCTGAATTTAGCAACAAAAGTCTTGCCTTCGGATCTGTGATAGAAGGTGTACCAATAGTTTCCTTTGGATATCCTATGAAGACACATTTCTCCGATTTGGGTTCGAGCTTATCAGGTTGAAGCTTTTTCACATAAGCATCACAGCCCCAAACTTTCAGAAACGGAAACTTTGGTTTCTTGCCAAACCATAGTTCATAAGGCGTCGTCTCAATGGATTTTGATGGTGCCCTATTTAACGTGAATGCTGCCGTCTCTAAAGCATAACCCCAAAATGATAGCGGTAAATCAGTAAGAGACATCATAGATCGCACCATATCTAGTAAAGTACGATTACGATGTTCGGACACACCATTACGCTGTGGTGTTCCGGGTGGCGTGAGTTGCGAAACTATTCCGCATTGTTTCAAATGTACACCAAACTCGTAACTCAAATATTCTCCTCCACGATCAGATCGTAGAAACTTTATTTTCTTGTTACGATGATTTTCAACTTCACTCTGAAATTCTTTGAACTTTTCAAATGTTTCAGACTTATGTTTCATTAAGTAGATATACCCATATCTGCTTAAGTCATCTGTGAAGGTGAGAAAATAACAATATCCGCCACGAGCTTTAATATTCATTGGACCACATACATCTGTATGTATGATTTCCAAGAAATCTGTTGCTCTCTCCATAGTACCGGAGAACGGTGTTTTAGTCATCTTGCCGATGAGGCACGGTTCGCAAGTACCAAGTGATTCATAATCAAGTGGTTCCAAAAGTCCATCAGTATGGAGTTTCTTCATGCGCTTTACACCGATATGACCTAAACGGCAGTGCCACAAATAAGTTTCACCATCATTATCAACTTTGCATCTTTCGGCGTCAACATTATGAATATGTGTGTCACTACTATTGAGATTCAATAAAAATAGACCACTCTTCAAGGGTGCATGACCATAAAAGATATTACTTATATAAATAGAACAACCATTATTCTCTGATTTAAATGAATAACCGTCTCGCATCAAACAAGATCCAGATATAATGTTCATGCTCAATGTTGGCACCAAATAACAATTATTTAGGTCTAATACTAATGCCGAAGGTAGATGTAGAGGTAGCATGCCGACCGCGATCACATCGACTTTGGAACCGTTTCCCACGCGCATCATCACCTCGTCCTTAGCCAATCTTCGCTTAATCCATAGTCCCTGTTTCGAGTTGCAAATATTAGCAACAGAACCAGTATCAAATACCCAGGTGCTACTGCGAGCATTAGTAAGGTACACATCAATAACATGTATATCACATATACCTTTGTTCACCATGCCATCCTTCTTATCCGCCAAATACTTGGGGCAGTTCCACTTCCAGTGACTAGTCTGCTTGCAGTAGAAGCACTCAGTTTCAGGCTTAGGTCCAGACTTGGGTTTCTTCTCTTGAGCAGCAACTTGCTTGCTGTTCTTCTTGAAGTTCCCCTTCTTCTTCCCTTTGCCCTTTTTCTTGAAACTAGTGGTCTTGTTGACCATCAACACTTGATGCTCCATTTTGATTTCTACCTCCGCAGCTTTCAGCATTGCGAAGAGCTCGGGAATAGTCTTATTCATCCCTTCCATATTATAGTTCATCACGAAGCTCTTGTAGCTTGGTGGTAGTGATTGGAGAATTCTGTCAATGACGCAATCATCTGGAAGATTAACTCCCATCTGAATCAAGTGATTATTATACCCAGACATTTTGAGTATATGCTCACTGACAGAACTGTTCTCCTCCATCTTGCAGCTATAGAACTTATTGGAGACTTTATATCTCTCAATCCGGGCATTTGCTTGAAATATTAACTTCAACTCCTGGAACATCTCATATGCTCCATGACGTTCAAAACGTCGTTGAAGTCCCGATTCTAAGCCGTAAAGCATGGCACACTGAACTATCGAGTAGTCATCAGCTTTGCTCTGCCAGACATTCATAACATCTGGTGTTGCTCCTGCAGCAGGCCTGGCACCCAGCGGTGCTTCCAGGACGTAATTCTTCTGTGCAGCAATGAGGATAATCCTCAAGTTATGGACCCAGTCCGTGTAATTGCTACCATCATCTTTCAACTTTCCTTTCTCAAGGAACGCATTAAAATTCAATAGAACAACAGCACGGGCCATCTATCTACAATCAAACATACATGAGCAAGATACTATTAGGTACTAAGTTCATGATAAATTTAAGTTCAATTAGTCAAATTACTTGAAGAACTCCCACTTAGATAGACATCCCTCTATTCCTCTAAGTGATCACGTGATCCAAATCAACTAAACCATGTCCGATCATCACGTGAGATGGAGTAGTTTCATTGGTGAACATCACTATGTTGATCATATCTACTATATGATTCATGCTCGACCTTTCGGGTCTCCGTGTTCTGAGGCCATATCTGTATATGCTTGGCTCGTCAAGTATAACCTGAGTATTCCGTGTGTGCAACTGTTTTGCACTCGTTGTATTTGAACGTAGAGCCTATGTAACGCCCCAGATATAACTTTCCCAATTTGTACTCCAACTCTTGCCGTTTCCGGCATTAAGTTATATTTATTTCTCGGGTTCGGGTCTTTGTCTCCGTGTGTTGTTTTCTTTTTCGTGCATCTCATATCATGTCATCACGTGCATTGCATTTGCATACATGTTCATCTCATGCATTCGAGCATTTTCCCCGTTGTCCGTTTTGCATTCCGGCGCTCTGTTCTCCTCCGGTGGCCATTTCTAGCCTTCTTTCGTGTGTGGGGATTAAACATTTCCGGAGTGGACCGAGACTTGCCGTGCGGCCTTGGTTTACTACCGGTAGACCGCCTGTCAAGTTTCGGGCCATTTGGACTTCGTTTGATACTCCAACGGTTAACCGAGGGACCAAAAAGGCCTCGTGTGTGTTGCAGCCCAACACCCCTCCATTTTGGCCCACAACCCACCAAACTCTGCTCCATCGTCTCGGTCGTTCGATCACGATCGCGTGGGCGAAAACCGCACCTCATTTGGACTCTCCTAGCTCCCTCTATGCCTATAAATACCCCCTCCATTCGGATCTCTTCTTCTCCCCCGTCCAAACCCTACTCCAAAAAAAAAAGATTCCAGATCCGCCGCCGGACGTGTCTGCCGCCGCCCCTCGTCCGCTCCGCTGCCGACACGTGGCGCCACCACCCACCGTCGCCGCCGGCCCGCAGGAGCCCAAGGCCGGCCCCCGCCGCCAGCTACCCGGGCCGCGCCTCGCGCCACCGCGCGCCGCCACCTCCTTGCTCACCGGCGCGCCCCGCCGCCATCCACCACCTCGTCGCCGGCCGCCGCATCCGGCAAGCGCTCCGGCCGCCGAACCTCGCCGCCGGCCGCCCGGCTCCTCCCGCGTCGACCGCGGCCTCCATCGAGGCCCGGGCCGGCCTCCTCCTTCCCCGGCGCCGCCCCGCGCCTCCTCCGGCGAGCTCCACCAACTCCGGCGTCGGCGAACGTCGTTTTTCGTGCCGCTGCTACAGTAACCGCTACAGTGCGCCAGATCTGGATCTGGATCCAACCCTAGGGTTGACTTTCCCTCTCCCCCGTATATTTTTTATGCATTCTTTGACTGTAGATATCTTCGCATCCGTAGCTCCGTTTTGGACATATGATATATCAAAATCTTCGTCTCGACGGGTACATCATTTCATTCCATTGTATCATTTGCATTTGAGTTCATCTTGATGCCCAAAATGCTGTTAGAAGGAGGCATCGTGAGTTAAATTGCAGATCCGTTAGTTCATCATTGACTTTTGTCATTTTTGCCATGATTATTGTGTGCATGATATGCCTGTGACCCTTTAGGCTGAATTGTTAAGCATTTTGTCTTCTTTCCAGAGGTGCCACCCGTGCATTTTGAGGATGTGTGTGTTGTCTTGTGCAAGCTTGCAAAGAGGGGTACCTGAGATTGCTGATTTCAGGGACTTAGTGATTTTCACCAAGTCTGGGATGTTTTAGTTCATGATGCTATATGTCCAGCTTGTTTCCTAGTGATCCGCGCCCCTTTTGAGTATGCTCAGTAAGGGACATTTGTTAATCTTGTTGTGCTCTATCCATCCATGTCTTTACTTGTTATGTTGGAGCACCCTAGGTTGACTCAATCGAGCTCAAATTTTGCATTGTTGTTAATTTGGGCAGATCGTGAACTCTTTTGCGATTTTTGCTAGTGATCCGTGCATGCTATGCCATTGTTTTTGCCATGTCTAGCTAGCAGTTTGTGCCTTCTTTATGAATATATGCTTGCCTTGCCATGACTTGCACTGTAGTGAGTGCATCGAGCTCGTTTACATGCCTCCGTGAGTTATAATTTCAGCATGTCTCAGTTTTCACTAAGTCTGAAAACTGATTGTGTTTCATCTATGTTCGTGTGCTCGTTAGAGTATTTTGTGAACCCTTTTGGCCCCAGGTCATTTTGGGTGTTTTGTTAATCTTGTTGAGTAGCTCCATGCCATGCTCTTACTTGCCATGTTCAGGTTACGTTTCATGTTGTTTTGCTGCTCCGAAGAGAGCATCATGGTCTGAAATTTCAGACTAGTGTTAATTTCACTAAGTCTGAAATCTGTTTTGCATATTCATTTTTGCCATGCTTGTTTGAACCCCTTAATGGATGAATTTGCCTATGGCTCAGTCCTAGTGATTTGTTAAGCATCTTGTGTACATCCCTGTCATGCATTTTGTTTTCATGTTTGGTGGCTGTAGCATGTTCATTTCGTTGCATTTAGGAGCCTACTTGCTGTAAATCGCAGATCGGTTCGTTTCGTAAAATGCTTGCCATTTCCAAACCGTAGCTCCGATTCCTATGATCTTTATATCGTTTTCAGGGGATTTCTTCCCCTCTATCCAATGGCACACTTGGTTTTCCAAGTTGAGGCCAGGTTCATGCATTTCCTGTCACGTCTTGCATTTTGCATCCTGCATCGCATCCCGCATAGCGTACCATCTTTGCATCTTATTGGTTGCCCTTGCACGTGGTTGATTGTATCCTTGTTGCTTGTTTGTGTTGTTGGGTAGAGCCGGGAGACGAGTTCACTAGCGAGGAGCCCGTTGAGTTTGCTTTTGAGGATCCAATCAACTCTGACAACTGTGCAGGCAAGATGATCATACCATCGAAATCACTACTATCTTTGCTATGCTAGTTTGCTCGCTCTTTTGCTTTGCCAATGCTACGATGCCTACCACTTGCTTGTCAGCCTCCCAATTGCCATGATTGAGCCTCTAACCCACCTTTGTCCTAGCAAACCGTTGATTGGCTATGTTACCGCTTTGCTCAGCCCCTTCTTATAGCGTTGCTAGTTGCAGGTGAAGATTGGAGTCGTTCCTTGTTGGAAAATTTATTTACTTGTTGGGATATCATTATATTGCCATGTTATCTTAATTCATCTATATACTTGGTAAAGGGTGGAAGGCTCGGCCTCTCGCCTAGTGTTTTCTTCCACTCTTGCCGCCCTAGTTTCTGTCATATCGGTGTTATGTTCCCGGATTGTTGCGTCCCTTACGCGGTTGGGCTATAATGGGAACCCCTTGATAGTTTGCCTTGATTAAAGCTTTTCCAGCAATGCCCAACATTGGTTTTACCATTTGCCACCTACCCCCCTTTTTCCCTTGGGTTTCTGGAGCCCGAGGGTCATCTTTATTTTAGCCCCCCATGGGCCAGTGCTCCTCTGAGTGTTGGTCCGACCGAGTAGACTGCGGGGCCACCTCGGGGCAACTTGAGGGTTGGTTTTACTCGTAGGATGTCTCATCTGAGTGTGCCCTGAGAACGAGATATGTGCAGCTCCTATCGGGATTTGTCGGCACATTCGGGTGGTGTTGCTGGTCTTGTTTTAACCTGTCGAATCATCTTGTTGTACCGAGATACCGAGTCTGGTCGGTGTGTCTTGGGTGGACGTATATTCCTTCGTTGACCGTGAGAGCTTGTTATGGGCTATGTTGGGACCCCCCTGCAGGGATTGATCTTTCGAAAGCCGTGCCCGCGGTTATGGGCAAATGGGAATTTGTTAATGTCCGGTTGTAGATAACTTGAACCTTAATTAACTAAAATGAATCAACTGAGTGTGTTGCCGTGATGGCCTCTTCTCGGCGGAGTCCGGGAAGTGGACATGGTGTTGGAGTTATGTTTGCGCAGGTTGCTCTCTAGTTTCGCGCTCGTGCTTTGCCTCCTCTTCGCGCTCTCTTTTGCGAATAAGTTAGCCACCATATATGCTAGCCGCTTGCTGCAGCTCCACTTATACATTACCCCTTTCCTACCTTAAGCTTAAATAGTCTTGATCGCGAGGGTGCGAGATTGCTGAGTCCCTGTGGCTCACAGATTACTATTACACCAGATGCAGGGACAGACGATACAGCTCCAGATGGCGCGCTCGAGCTCAAGTGGGAGTACGACGAGGACTCTCAGCGTTACTATGTGTCTTTTCCTGATGATCAGTAGTGGTTCCTATTCGGGGTTAGATTCAGGGCCTTGTCGCATGTTGGGGGTCTTTTCTATTTTGGCGCCATAGTCGGGCCATGAGTGATTTGTATGATGGATGTTATTTATGTACTCTGATGTGACGTGGCGAGTGTAAGCCAACTATGTTATTCCCCTTTATATTATTTATGTACATGGGATGTGTAATGATTTCCTGACTTACGACATATGCCTTCAATGCGATTATACCTCTAAGTCGTGCCTCGACACGTGGGAGATATAGTCGCATCGAGGGTGTTACAGCCTATCACACCAGATCATCACGTGGTGTCTCAGCACGAAGAACTTTCGCAGCGGTGCATACTCAGGGAGAACACTTCTTGATAATTTAGTGAGAGATCATCTTATAATGCTACCGCCAATCAAAGCAAGATAAGATGCATAAAAGATAAACATCACATGCAATCAATATAAGTGATATGATATGGCCATCATCATCTTGTGCCTGTGATCTCCATCTCCGAAGCACCATCATGATCACCATTGTCACCGGCGCGACACCTTGTTCTCCATCGTAGCATCATTGTCGTCTCGCCAATCTTATGCTTCCACGACTATCGCTACCGCTTAGTGATAAAGTAAAGCATTACAGCGCGATTGCATTGCATACAATAAAGCGACAACCATATGGCTCCTGCCAGTTGCCGATAACTCGGTTACAAAACATGATCATCTCATACAATATAGCATCATGTCTTGATCATATCACATCACAACATGCCCTGCAAAAACAAGTTAGACGTCCTCTACTTTGTTTGTTGCAAGTTTTACGTGGCTGCTACGGGCTTAAGCAAGAACCAATGTTACCTACGCATCAAAACCACAACGATAGTTTGTCAAGTTGGTGTTGTTTTAACCTTCGCAAGGACCGGGCGTAGCCACACTCGGTTCAACTAAAGTTGGAGAAACTGTCACCCGCAAGCCACCTATGTGCAAAGCACGTCGGGAGAACCGGTCTCGCGTAAGCGTACGCGTAATGTCGGTCCGGGCCGCTTCGTCCAACAATACCGCCGAACCAAAGCATGACATGCTGGTAAGCAGTATGACTTATATCGCCCACAACTCACTTGTGTTCTACTCGTGCACATAACATCAAACCATAAAACCTAGGCTCTGATACCACTGTAGGGGAACGTAGTAATTTCAAAAAAATTCCTACGCACACGCAAGATCATGGTGATGCATAGCAACGAGGGGAGAGTGTGATCTACGTACCCTAGTAGATTGACAACGGAAGTGTTTGGTTGATGTAGTCGTACGTCTTCACGGCCTGACCGATCAAGCACCGAAACTACGGCACCCCCGAGTTTTAGCACATGTTCAGCTCGATGACGATCCCCAGACTCTAATCCAGCAAAGTGTCGGGGAAGAGTTCCGTCAGCACGATGGCGTGGCGACGATCTTGATGTACTACTATCGCAGGGCTTCGCCTAAGCACCGCTACAATATTATCGAGGACTATGGTGGCAGGGGGCGCCGCACACGGCTAAGAATAAGATCACGTGGATCAACTTGTGTGTGTGTGGGGTTCCCCTGCCTCCGTATATAAAGGATCAAGGGGGGGGTGCGGCCGGCCTAGGAGAGGCGCACCAGGAGTAGTCCTACTCCCTCTAGGAGTAGGATTCCTCCCCCCCCCCCAATCCTAGTTGGAATAGGATTCGCGGAGGGGGGAAAAGAGAGAGGGGGGCCGGCCCCCTCTCCTTGTCCTATTCGGACCAAGGGAGGGGAGGGGCGCGCGGCCCATCTTGGGCTGCCCCTTCTCTTTTCCACTAAGGCCCACTAAGGCCCATATAGCTACCGGGGGGTTCCGGTAACCTCCCGGTACTCCGGTAAAATCCCGATTTCATCCGGAAGACTTCCGATATCCAAACATAGGCTTCCAATATATCAATCTTTATGTCTCGACCATTTCGAGACTCCTCGTCTTGTCCGTGATCACATCCGGGACTCCGAACAACCTTCGGTACATCAAAACATATAAACTCATAATATAACTGTCATCGAAACCTTAAGCGTGCGGACCCTACGGGTTCGAGCACAATGTAGACATGACCGAGACACGTCTCTGGTCAATAACCAATAGCGGGACCTGGATGCCCATATTGGCTCCTACATATTCTACGAAGATCTTTATCGGTCAGACCGCATAACAACATACGTTATTCCCTTTGTCATCGGTATGTTACTTGCCCGAGATTCGATCGTCGGTATCCAATACCTAGTTCAATCTCGTTACCGGCAAGTCTCTCTACTCGTTCCGTAATACATCATCTCGCAACTAACTCATTAGTTGCATTGCTTGCAAGGCTTAAGTGATGTGCATTACCGAGAGGGCCCTGAGATACCTCTCCGACGATCGGAGTGACAAATCCTAATCTCGAAGTACGTCAACCCAACATGTACCTTTGGAGACACCTGTAGAGCACCTTTATAATCACCCAGTTACGTTGTGACGTTTGGTAGCACACAAAGTGTTCCTCCGGCACACGGGAGTTACGTAATCTCATAGTCATAGGAACATGTATAAGTCATGAAGAAAGCAATAGCAACATACTAAACGATCAAGTGCTAAGCTAATGGAATGGGTCATGTCAATCAGATCATTCAACTAATGATTTGATCCCGTTAATCAAATGACAACTCTTTGTCCATGGTTAGGAAACATAACCATCTTTGATTAATGAGCTAGTCAAGTAGAGGCATACTAGTGACACTCTGTTTGTCTATGTATTCACACATGTATTATGTTTCCGGTTAATACAATTCTAGCATGAATAATAAACCTTTATCATGATATAAGGAAATAAATAATAACTTTATTATTGCCTCTAGGGCATATTTCCTTCACAAGCTTGTGCAACATGTTCATGATCAAGTTGTTTAAAGTTCATAATATCGTTTCTAAGAGAGATGATCTTAGCGGGAGGAAAATACTTAGAGATAAAAGCATCTTTGCACTTGTTCCATGAATCAATACTATTCTTAGGAAAAGACGAAAACCAAGCTTTAGCACGATCTCTAAGCGAAAAAGGAAATAGCTTCAATTTAACGACGTCATTATTGACGTCTTTTTTCTTTTGCATATCACATAAATCAACGAAGCTATTCAGATGAGTAGCGGCATCTTCACTAGGAAGGCCGGCGAATTGATCTTTCATAACAAGATTCAACAAAGCAGTATTAATTTCACAAGATTCAGCATCGGTAAGAGGAGCAATCGGAGTGCTAAGTAAATCATTATTATTGGTATTGGTGAAGTCACACAATTTGGTAGTATCTTGAGCCATCGCGACAAACAAGCAATCTAACACACGAGCAAACAAAAAGGCAAGCGGGCAAAAAGAGGCAAATAGAGAGGGAGGATAGAGAGAGAGGGCAAATAAAACGGCAAGGGTGAATTGGGGAGAGAGGAAAATGAGAGGCAAATGGCAAATAATGTAATGCGAGAGATAGGGATTGTGATGGGTACTTGGTATGTTGACTTTTTGCGTAGACTCCACGGCAACGGCGCCAGAAATCCTTCTTGCTACGTCTTGAGCTTGCGTTGGTTTTCCCCGAAGAGGAAGGGATGATGCAGTAGAGTAGCGTAAGTATTTCCCTCAGTTTTTGAGAACCAAGGTATCAATCCAGTAGTAGGCCACGCTCAAGTCCCTCGTACCTGCACAAAACGATAGCTACTCGCAACCAACACGATTAAGGGTTGTCAATCCCTTCACGGTCACTTACGAGAGTGAGATCTAATAGATATAATATTTTTGGTATAAAGATGCAAAGTAAAAAGTAAAAGCAAGATTAAAGTGATGGAGATTGATATGATGAGAATAGACCCGGGGGCCATAGGTTTCACTAGTGGCTTCTCTCAAGAGCATAAGTATTCTACGGTGGGTGAACAAATTACTGTTGAGCAATTGACAGAATTGAGCATAGTTATGAGAATATCTAGGAATGATCATGTATATAGGCATCACGTCCGTGACAAGTAGATCGAAACGATCATGCATCTACTACTATTACTCCACTCATCGACCGCTATCCAGCATGCATCTAGAGTATTAAGTTAAAAACAGAGTAATGCCTTAAGCAACATGACATGATGTAGAGAGATAAATTCATGCAATATGAAATAAACCTCATCTTGTTATCCTCGATGGCAACGATGCAATACGTGCCTTGCTGCCCCTTCTGTCACTGGGTAAGGACACCGCAAGATCGAACCCAAAGCTAAGCACTTCTCCCATGGCAAGAACTACCAATCTAGTTGGCCAAACCAAACAAATAATTCGAAGAGACTTGCAAAGATAACCAATCATACATAAAAGAATTCAGAGAAGATTCAAATATTATTCATAGATAGACTTGATCATAAACCCACAATTCATCGATCTCAACAAACACGCCGCAAAAAGAAGATTACATTGAATAGATCTCCACAAGAGAGGGGGAGAACTTTGTATTGAGATTCAAAGAGAGAGAAGAAGCCATCTAACTACTAACTATGGACCCGAAGGTCTGAGGTAAACTACCCACACTTCATCGGAGAGGCTATGATGATGTAGAAGCCCTTCGGGATGACGGCCCTCTTTCGGCGGAGCTCCGGAACAGGCCCCAAGATGGGATCTCGTGGATACAGAAAGTTGCGGCGGTGGAATTAGGTTTTTGGCTCCTCTTCTGATCGTTTGGGGGTACGTGTGTATATATAGGAGGAAGAAGTACGCCGGAGGAGCAACGAGGGGCCCACGAGGCAGGGGCGCGCCCTAGGGCGGGGGCCGCACCCTTGTGACCGCCTCTTTTGTTCCTTGGAGCAGGGTCCAAGTCTCCTGGATCACGTTCGGTGAGAAAAACACGTTCCCGAAGATTTTATTCCGTTTGGACTCCGTTTGATATTCCGTTTCTTCGAAACACTGAAATAGGCAAAAAAACAGCAATTCTGGGCTGGGCCTCCGGTTAATAGGTTAGTCCCAAAAATAATATAGAAGTGGAAAATAAAGCACAATATAGTCCAAAACAGTAGATAATATAGCATGGAGCAATCAAAAATTATAGATACGTTGGAGACGTATCAATGAACCACCATTGGGATAACCCGACCCCTCCTGGGCGGGTCATATCCAATAGCCATATCCCCAACACACCTCGAGTATGTTGATTTCAGTAGTGATGAAGATGATTTGCTATGTGATGATGATTTACTTTTTGACAACTCTAGTGGTGAAAACTATGATGAACTTTCTACTAATCATGATTATCAAGATAAAACGAATGACGATGATAAGAAGGAGATTGAGCATCTAACTAAAGAACTAAACACTCTTAAGTTAGCTCATGAAACTATCTTGGAAGACCATCGAGAGCTTTTAAAGACTCATGAGAAGCTATGCTTTGAAAAGCTCAACCTTGAGAAAGAGCATGGGTTCTTAAAAGAAATCAATGATGATCTTCACAAGAAAAGTTCTTCTTACATTGCCAAGCGTTTACTCTTGTCTACTTACATGCCACATGTAAAATCTAGCAGCAAGAATAAGAAAGATTCTTCTTCTAGTAGTAACAATAATCATGTTAAATCCAATGTTGTTGCCTCTAGTAATACTCTTGATTCCACTAATGATTCGCTTAGCCAAGTTACACTTGAGCAAGAAAATAGCTTATTGAAGGGAATTACAGAGAAAGGTGTTTACAAGAGCCTTGTCGGAAGTAAGCAATTTGAGGAAATTGTACGCCAGCAAGGAAGGCACTGGAGGAATCAAGGTGTTAGTTTTGAATGAAAGTTCAATGCCAATGGAGTTGAGTGCGAAGAAGATCAATACCCCAAGACGAAGTTTGTTCCTCAATAAGAGAAGTATGATCCTACTTTGAAGGGGGACAAAAGCTCAAGATGATCTTCCACCACAAGACCACAAGCAAAAAGGCAAGGGCAAGCTTCAAGAGGAGATTGATGCATTTGAAGAAGCTCCCAAGGCCTTGGTCAAGTGGGTTCCCAAGACTACATCAAGTTCTACTTTATCAAGTACGACTACAACTCCAAGGATTCCCATCAAGTTGATGTGGATCCCGAAGAAGAAGAACTAGAGAGTTCTTGAGGGTGACTCCGCCAACATACTTCACTCATATCATTTTAGAGAGAACAAGTGCAAAAAGCTTCCACATCTTACACTAGTTCAAGGAGTCACAAACCCTCTTGTTGGTAAGGCAAGGGACAAGGTAACCTAATGCTTTCATGGACATCATCTTGTGTGAAGTTCACTCTATGTCTATGGAAATCCTTGTTTGTTCCTTGTGGGACTAACCCGTGTAGGTATTGAAAGTGCAACTCACTCTAATGGATTGGTCCAAATAATCTACATCAACATTGAGCATCCACATCCTCAACATCTACATGAAGTCATCATCGACAAAACCCAAGGTTAGTTCATCCCTCTTAGGGGGGATATCACATCTAGGGGGAGCTTTACTCTAAGAATTGAGCTAAAGCAACTCTAATGGTGTGAACACAAAAATGCTTTATGTAAAAGGGGTAACCCCACTTGTGCTTAAACGATGAGTATGACCTATGATCAAATGTTCTCATTTGACTCCTAAGCCAATATACTCATATATAGATGACCTAGTCATCGCAAATTTCTTGATAGATGCTAGAGTGTTTGTGCATGCTTTGTCACATATTTCATTTGCCATTTTATTGTGTGAGCATGTTGGTTGCATATTTTTCTCATTCGAGGACATCCATTTGTTGCCTTGATTGTTTGGCTCTTCTTATTTTGCCAAATGGATGGACAAGAATGCCTAAGAACCTCCTCTAGCTATCTATGCTTTTCTCATCTCAAACTCTATTCATGCTAAATCACAAAGTTTGATCAAGTCAGATTCGAACACTCTGTGTGAGGAGCACTCGGAGTCACCGATTCGTCATAGACTTAAACTTCCAAAACCTTTCTGTGCATTTCGGTCTGACCGATTCATCCTTTTCGGCCTGACCGAGTTCACTGAGTTGACCTAGGTTTTCAATCTCGGTGCAACCGATTAGAACTTTTTGGTCTCACCGAGTTGCAGTAACCGCTTGCGATTCAGCATCTGGGTGCCATCGAGTTGTTCCACTCGGTCACACCGATGGGGTCAGGATATAAATACCGATGGGACAAATTTTGGAAATTCCTCCAAAACCTCTCAGCCCGCGTGTGTCCTGCTCTGCCGCCTCGGGTCTCCGGATCATCCTCTCGTCGCCAGCGACCACCCGCCGCTGGTCTCCGTCGCCATCAACGGATTTCAACACCGCCGTTGGTGCCATAGCAAACTCACCGCAGAGTTAGGGTATGAGTTCGACCCCTTTGTGCTATTCTTTTCTCCGATTCTTAGCACAAAGCAAATGCCATGTTTCTTACCACGTGTTAAATCTTCCTGTCCAGTGAAAACATCCTTTAGATTATATTTGATTTGAAAATTGAGGGTTAGGTTTCCGCCGAACTCATCTCGGACTGACCAAGTTGTGGAAATCGGTCTCACTGATTTGGCATAGGCCATTGCACTTGCATGTTTTGGTCTGACCGAAACAGGCAAATCGGTGTGACCGAGTTCAACTCTCTGTGAAACCCTAGCAATGTCGGAGTCACTGAACCATGTCTCGGTCTGACCGATTTCACTAGTTTAGACTCCAAAAATTGCTTCGGTGTCACTGAGTTTAACAAATCGGTAGCTCCGAAATGCTTCTGTGAAAAACTAAAACTAAGTTTTTGACTCATTTGTTTTGCAAAACCTCTGCACTTTGTGATGCTCATCCACTCTATCTCATATAGAACTATTCACAGGGTCAGCTATCAGTTTGCTTTGCCAGAATGTCAGATCAGAGTGATAGCTAGAATAAGTCAGAAGAGCAGATGAACCTGAGTGAGGGCACTAGTCCCTCACGCAGTTATGATGAGGGTAGCGGGAGCACCCCAAGAAACTTGCCCAAAGGAGCTACAAGGACAAGGAAGAAGAGAAATTCTGACTCGGAAGATGGAGATTATCAGGCTGCTGAGGAGGAAGTGAGCTCCAAGAAGAAGGTGCTGAAAAAGGAATATGCTGCTACTGCTGCAGCAACTAAGCCAGGACTGAGCAAGAAGGCACCTGCTAAGAGAGTTCCCATGTCAAAGGCCAGAGCCTCCACTCTTGAGACTTCCAAGTCAACTAAAGAGGTTGTCGGTGAAGGCAAGAAGAGGAAAGAAAGGGTCAAGAAGACTGTGGCCAAAGTCATTGGGAGATCATCTATGATGGCAGTTCCGACTGGGGAAGAAGAAGAAGAAGAAGCCCATGTGCTTAGAAAGCTCAAGCCCAAGATCCCTGATCACGATGACACCTATCCAGTGGCTGAAAACATGAACATCAGAAAAGATCCAGGTCGCAGACTGTGGAGACAATCTGATCCATATGTTGTGAGGAGAAGGACTACTATGGATTACAGGTTCCACACCAAAGAGCAGCAGGATCTATCTATTATATACTTAAAACGATAGAAAAGTAACGGTGGAGATTAACCAGTCTAATGTTATGGTATTTCAATGGTTGAGATACATCGGCTCAAGAGTTCTTTTTTTTTGCAACCTATCGGCTCAAGAGTCTTTTTTTATTTCTTTATGGACAATCAGCTCAAGAGTCTACATGTATGGAGATGCATAGATACATCGTCTCAAGAGTGCATGTACGGAGATGCATATATTTGTTTTGGCCAGTATATAATCACATAGATTCCATAGACGTGTACGAGACATACTGCAGGGATTTTCCTTTCTTGAGGACAACATACAGCTGAGATTGATCTGGCGTACAAGATATGCATACATTGAATTGACCTCCGATATAGGACTACCGTGCACGGGACTGACACCTTCCACTATGAAAAAGCATACGCTAACAATACATGCATGTGGTCGGCTATCCAACCATTGATAAGAGAAAAATCCATGAAGCTTTTTTTTGACAGCGAAAAAAAATCCATGAAGCTGCCGCCAGCCATGCATCCACAAATACACGATGGCGGAACGGTCAAACAGCGGCAACGCCTGGCATATCGGATGACACGGGTAGACGCTTAGAAAAACAAAAGCTCGACAACAAATGTCGGAAGGCATGGCGCATCAACTTGCATGCAGTGGACGCCTGATGCATGGATTATCGAAGGCATGAAGAAAATTATATATGCTGCTTTATTCATAATTTTGACAAATTAGATTTAATAACTAAATTGCTACAACAGCTTATTTCCACACACACACATATGCACATATAGGCGGCAGCACAGGAAACGCACATGCATGTCATTTGCATGCACGTACCAAATGTACGTAACATCCAACTCAAAAAAACATGGACCTAACATCGAAAACTTGCATGCAAGATCACTGAACTAACTAATGGCTACTCGGCATAGCAAACACGACTTTTTTTTGCCGAGAATAGCAAACATGACAAGAGCCAAGCAAAGTTTTTTCTGTACATATACATCCTTCAGGTCATGCAGCCATGAAGGATTTTGACACGAATGCGTTGTAGCAAAATTGCCTCATAGTAGTACCCTAACAAGTTGTGAAAAATCCCTCGCAAAAAAAAACAAGTTGTGAAAATATTTTTTTAATGCACCATATTGACAGTATCTTTTTGTGTGAGAATATATTGATATGATTTATATCACCATGTGTCATACTCCCTCTGTAAAGAAATATAAGATCATATACATCACTAATATGATCGAAACGATCTTATATTTCTTTACAAGGGAATACTTTGCAATTCAAATTTGAGTTAAACTTGAGATGGTTGAGGTTACATCTATCTGATTATACTATGCAAGTCCGTAATAGCCATTACAATTTACTCCCTCATATTCCCTAAAAGCCACCATTCTGTATATACGTAGAGTCAAACTTTGAAAATTTTGACTACTCATTAACATCTATAAAACATAGATTATTCACGAGCCTTTGGAATTTTAAATAATAGCCATCACTAATCTCTCTTCTATTGTCTCTCCAAAATAATAGGCATCAACGTAGCCTACTCAACCGAGAAAATGTACGTGTACCAATATATTTATCTTTAATCTTGCAACAAAATATTTCATTTTCGTTCATCAATTCTTTATCCATGAAATACATCTTTAGTATTTATAGAGGTTTTTTCTACGTTAACATTTTTATATACTTGAGAACGAAATGAGAGAAAATAAAACATATCCTATTTTTGTTATTTTTTTGCGACTGATAGCCTGTACCATGCAATCACCCATCAATTCCACTTGAAAAGAATTTCAAATCTATTGAATCTGCCCTCACCTCTCTCATACTACAGACTTCTAGAAGACATGATCCACAACTCTAATCCCTCCATTATATTGAATATTCCCCGATTCCCAATCTCTAGCTCTATGAAAAAGTGGTTGTGTCATGTAGATTTTAACCACTTTACTAAATCATGAGCATGGTTGTGTCATGGAGATTATACCCATCAATTTCTTATCTATGATGAAATTTAGCTAATGCGAGATGGGGACAATACGAGGGGTTATCATACCATAACGTTAAGCACCTGATTTAAGACAATTGTCAAAGTAAAAATATCACAAGTAAAATTCTAGCCACGCAAATGCGCGGGTAGCCCCGCTAGTTTCTATGAGACTATCTTGCTTGATAAGAAGTCCATTGTCTGTGATATGAAGTGGGTGGATTGGAAATAAATTGACATCAATGAAGATCACGTCCCAGGAGTGCATGCAAGTTTCAGATCTTGTGGAGTAGACACTTTTGTGGGTCAGAAACTCACCAAGTGGAATGATGAGCTCATAATGCAATTCTACTCCACAACACACTTCTATCCTGATGGAAGGATTGTATGGATGTCTGAAGGTACTAGGTACCACTCTACAGTTGATGAATGGGCCAAGTTGATCAATGCCCCTGAAGAGCAAGAGGATGACATAGATGTATATGCAAATAAGAAGAAGGATCACAACTCCATGGCAAATATGTACAAGGAAATTCCTGACAAAGCCTTGAAAACTCACAAGATGGGCTCTGTCTACTATTTGCTGTCTAGTTTGACCACTATCAACACTATCTTAAGGCATACTCTATTGCCCAAGTTAGGAGATCATAGAATGATCAGAGGTCATTCTATTAACTTGCTGCAGTTGTTTGATATGCCCCAAAAGTTCAAAGTCATGAGTCTGATTGTTGAGACAATCAAGAGGATAACTGCAGATCAAAAGAGGTCATGTGGGTATGCTCCACACATCCAGGTGCTCATCAACTCCAAGATGGGCATAGACACATATCTATTGGAGAAGGACCAAATTCCCTTGAGGCCAGATTTTGAGGACAACACGGTTGTCATGAATGCTGAAGATCCCACATCTGCAGAGGCTCAACAAAAGAGAGAGAAAGCAAAGGCTGAGGAAGCTGCAAAGATGCCAAGTGCTGAAGAAGCATATCAAGTGTTTCTCAAAACTAAGCAAGATCAACTTGGATATTTGATTCAAGCCACCTTTAGGATTGAGAAGAGCTTGGCCACCCTGACTCGGAACCAAGAGAACCTGGAGAGGATCATTGAGACTAAATTTTATGATCTTGATTTGAAGGTGACATAGATGCAGACAGCAGTTGAGCAGCTCCAGGAAGAAGCTGAGGAGAGGAAAGGGCAGGCTACCACAAATGTCTTTCAGAGAGTGCCAAGAGGGCAGAGATCTGTTGCAGTGCCCATGGCTGACACAAGAGTAACTACATCAACACCTGCAGCCACAACATCAATGCCACCTCTAGTTGCCACTCCACCAGCTCCAACAACTTCAACAGATGCATTCATCCTTGGAGTCCTCTCAACGCCTCCTCCCGAAGATCAAGCCTAGAGAGACGCATAGCATTATGCATTTTTCGAGCTTTTCGGTAACTTGTTGCGAAAGGGGGAGAAAAATGTATAGATCATAGGCTTCGAGAGAGAGAGCTTTGCTACCTTTTGCCTTCTTTGCCATTTGGTTGATACTCATTTGTGTGCTTGCTTGATACTTTATGTCTACGTGTGTGAGATACTTGTATGATCATGTTCTTGATCATATCCTACATTAATGATTGTGCTTGAATGATGTTATTATCTATCTCTCATATATGATCATTCACTTTTCCTTGGTGATGAGTGCATATTTTTACTCTCTATCATTTTGAGCGCTCCACCAAGATGTATGTGACATGTAAGAGTAACCCATGATCCTAATCGATTGTGCATTTGCATTCAAAAGAAAATTTTAAATAATGCACAATTTAGGGGGAGCTCTTTCTTATCACCTACTTCTCAAAGCGACGATGTATTTCAATCTTATTATCATTTGTTGAAGCTTTGATCTGTATGTTTTCATCAATTACCAAAAAGGGGAGATTGAAAGTGCAACTATCCCTGAGTGGTTTTGGTAATTCCTAACAACATATAGCTCATTGAACTAATGCTCTTTCAAGATAATCATTTTAGAAAGTTCAACGATTGGCATGTCATGGACTAGGAATGTGGACCCCTCAAATTGCTAAGTACACATATTGGCAAAAGCTCAAGACTCTACATTTTCATTTTAGTGATCCAAGATTACATTGAGTCCAAAGGAAAAGCCAATACTATTAAAAGGGGATGAGGTGTTGCTTAATGGCCTGCTTGCTCAAAATGCTTAGTGATATGCTCCAAAAACCCTCAACCACTTTCTCATATACACATATGTCCCAAACCAAAAGTCAAACTCGGCCCCACCGATTTGATCTATCCGGCGCCACCGAGTTCATTTGACATAGCCGTAGCCAGAAACCCTAATAAGTTCGGTCTCACCGATAGGGACCTCAGTCTCACCGAGATGGGATTGCAAACTCTCTGTTTCCCTTCGTAACATTTTGGTCTAACCGAGATGAGCGATCGGTCCCACCAAGTTCACAATGCAAACTCTCTGTTTCCTTTTCGTAATGTTTCGGTCTCACTGAAATGAGCAATCGGTCCCATCAAGTTTGCCTGACCAACTCTCTATTTCCCTATTACAGAAATCGGTCTCACCGAGTTTATGTGATTGGTCACACTGAGATTATGTTATGCCCTAACCCTAATGAAATCGGTCACACCGAGTTGACATGTCGGTCCCACCGAAAAGCCTAACGTTCACATTTTGAACTAAATCGGTCTGACCGAGTTTCATGATTCGGTCTCACCGAGTTTGGTGAATTGTGTGTAACGGTTAGATTTTGTGTGGAGGCTATATATACCCCTCCACCCATCCTCCATTCGTGGAGAGAGCCATCAGAATGTGCCTACACTTCTACCATTCATTTTCTGACAGAGAACCACCTACTCATGTGTTGAGCCCAAGATATTCCAATCGAACCACAAGAATCTTGATCTCTAGCCTTCCCCAAGTTGCTTTCCACTCAAATCATCTTTCCACCAAATCCAAATCAGTGAGAGAGAGTTGAGTGTTGGGGAGACTATCATTTGAAGCGCAAGAGCAAGGAGTTCATCATCAACACACCATCTATTACCTTTTGGAGAGTGGTGTCTCCTAGATTGGTTAGGTGTCACTTGGGAGCCTCTGACAAGATTGTGGAGTTGAACAAAGGAGTTTGTAAGGGCAAGGAGATCGCCTACTTTGTGAAGATCTACCCAAGTGAGGCAAGTCCACTTCGTGAACCCTTCATGGACTCGCACAACTGTTACCCTTCGTGGGTGGAAGTCTCCATCAACGTGGATGTACGATAGCACCACCTATCAGAACCATGCCAAAAATCTCCGTGTCTACATTGTGTTTTCTCCCTCTAAACTCCTCCCTTTACCTTCATGTGCAATGATTTATATTCTGCTGCTATACTCTTAGATTTGCATGTGTAGGTTGATTGCTTGACTTGGGATAAGTTGCTAAAATCTTCCAAGACTTAAAATTGGGAAAAGGCTAGATTTTTATTCTGTCAAGTAGTCTAATCACCCCCTCTAGACATACTGTCGATCCTACAGTTGGGCTTTCAACCGATTTCATAGGAAGCAAAGATCAGTAGTAAGATCGGTTTCCATAGGGATCCCTCTGGCAAGAGACTTTTATGTGCATACAACACATAGAGAGTTGAAAATTGTGTCGAGCAAAGCCTCCCTAATAGCTGCAAAAAATTTGTCACCCAGACTTGCTCTTGCTCTAGTGAGGTGTACCGATAGCTAGCTGGGACCCACAACACAAAAGCTAACCTCCCGGGACAACTAGTTGCTATGGTGTCCATGGGCCATAGAGAAATTTTTGGACAATGATGGGCTCAATATTTACCTTTCTCATGAACCGATTCGTGAAATGTGCAATTAGAACATCATATCTTGGAAGGTTTTATGTTGTCAGATGAAGTGGGGCCATAGATGAACGGATGAAGTGGCACCTCCTCTATATTATGTGCATCCTGGATCTTGACATTGACTTGACTGTTTCCCTCTGTGATACTCTTCCTCTATCTCTAGCTCGGTACCTCCAAAATTCCATCCCCTTCGCAGTTCCTGACTTGCTTCAAACCTCCGCTCGAGCCCATGGCTTCATCGGTGGACATCCTTCTGAAACAGGAGCTTGCGGCATGGCAACCATGATGGTTGAGGCAGAAGGGAGGGTTGAAGGGTACTTCCCGATTTGTAACCATGGTTTTTCGCACTTCCAGCAAGCTGGCACTGCTTCGACCGGATCCATGACACGGGGTCCCTCATTTCCGGCTTCGACAAGTCTCCCTCCATGATTGCCTTGCCGGAGGGCCCCATCCCAATCGCTGGTTATGGCGTTGTTGCCATCCCGGTGGAGATCCTCGAGGTCTGGCAACAAAATCCTTCTGCCAAGAACAACCGAGCAGTGGCACTGTCCAAAGGAGGGTGGTTGCAGTAAGAGGACGAGTATGTGAAAGAGCAGAATCTAATTTGTTTTAATAGCAGGTTGATCTCACCGTGTGAATGTTGTTATGTTTAATTTTTTTGATCAATGTATTGTCTTCTTTGCATACTTCTCAAGACATTTGTGGTTGAGCATGGAAAGCATAAATGGGCGGAGATTTTAAAACACCCCCCAGGATAGATTGGGAAGCAATGCCGTGAGCGATGGACAAATCACCTGCAACCCGACCTCAAGGTTTGCTTATTCTTTTCATGCATAGCGGCTTATTAATCTTTATTTTAATTAGGGGAAACCTTGCATGGATCTATACATGATTTGAAAATCTAAGTTGTTTTAGTTAAGTTTTTAATATATTCGAACTAAAACAATTTAGACTAAAAGATTAGAAATTTTAGGGGCACGTGCCATCCGTGCTTGATACATGTCCAACGTATCTAAAATTTATGAAGTATACATGGTATTTTATTATCATTCTTGGATGTTTTACAATCATTTGATAGCAACTTTATATCATTTTTTGGGACTAACCTATTGACCCAGTGCCCAGTGCCAGTTGTTGTTTTTTGCTTGTTTTTTACACCATAGGAAATAGATATCAAACGGAGTCCAAACATGGTGAAACTTTTTGTGGATTTTTTTATCGACCAGAAGACATCCAGTGGGCCATAGCAGCACCTGGGGGGTGCCCCAAGGGGGGCACAACCCACCCGGGCACGCCTGGGGGGCAGGCGTGCCCAGGTGGGTTGTGCCCGCCTCGGTGGCCTCCGCAACCCCTCTTTGCCCTATAAATTCCCAAATATTCCAAAAACCCTCGGAGTAACCCTAGATCAGAAGTTTCGCCGCCACAAGGCTCCGTAGCCACCGAAAACCAATCTAGACCCCGTTTCAGCACTCTGCCGGAGGGGAGGCCATCTTCATCATCCCGGCGGCCACCACGACGAGGAGGGAGTAGTCCACCCTCGGGGCTGAGGGTTTGTACTAGTAGTTATGTGTTTAATCTCTCTCTCTCTCTCTCTCTCTCTCTCTTGTGTTCTTGAGATGTCACGATCTTGATGTATCGCGGGCTTTGTTAATATAGTCGGATCATATGGTGTTTTCCCCTCTCTATCTTGTAGTGATGAATTGAGTTTTTCCCTTTGAGATTTCATTGATATCGGATTGAATACTTTTATAGATTTGAGAGCACTTGATATATGTCTAGCATATGAATAGTCATGGTGACAATGGGGTATCATATTGATTCACTTGATATGTGTTTTGGCATTCAACTCGCGAATTCACGCGGTGACATTGGGGTAATCTATGTATAGGGGTTGATGCGCGTTCTCGTCTTTTGTTTCTCCGGTAGAAATCTTGGGGTACTCTTTGAGGTTCTTTGTGTTGGATTGAGTATTATGAATAGGAAATTATTTGGTGTTATTTTAGTACAAACTCTTGGATAGATCGATCAGAAAGAATAACATCGAGGTGGTTTCGTACCCTACAAACGATTTCTTCTTATGCTCTCCGCTAGATAGGAACTTTGGAGTGATCCTTCGTTGCACATTGAGGGATGGTTATATGATCCAATTATATTAACACTATTGAGAGATTGCACTAGCGAAAGTACGTACCCTAGGCCTCATTTTTAAGCATTGCAATACCATTTTTGTGCCCATTTACTATCTGCTACCTTGTTGTTTTTATTTATTCAGATTATAAAAATATATTTCTACCATCCATATTACACTTTTATCACCATCTCTTCGCCGAACTAGTGCATCTATACAATTTGCCATTGTATTAGGTGTGTTGGGGGCACAAGAGATTTCTTGTATTTGGTTGCAGGGTTGTTTGAGAGAGACTATCTTCATCCTACGCCTCCCATGTATTGATAAACCTTAGGTCATCCACTTGGGGGAAAATTGCTACTGTCCAAGAAAACTCTACGCTTAGAGGCCCAACACGTGTCTACAAGAATAAAGTTGCGTAGTAGACATCAGTGCTCTCTTATTTTTGTTGTATTATGAGCACAAATTAAAATAATTAAAACCTGATTGAGGTCGCAAATCTCCAGCCTCTACTCCTATATTTTGAGAAAAACTAATAGATGGTACGGATTATTAATTTCCATCATCGTTTATAGATGTCAATTACAACTTCCTTATTTTGACGACACGAGTTTCTGGAGTCTTCGGTATTAGGGGTGGGATAAAGGGAGCATGTCGGTGTTCTGGGAACGGGGGTACCCAGACTTGCCTGCCTGCATCCCGCAACGTGGCTCCACCGGCGGCCTCGTACGACCCATCCTCACCAGCAAACATTCAAGACCCTTGCGAGGAGCCAAGCCTCGTGAGGCGGACTACACAAGACCTCCTCAGGGGCGGCCTCAGGGGCTTAGAAGCTTGAGACTTCTTGAAATATTATCTTGGGATGCCTTGGGCATCCCCAAGCTTGAGCTTTTGTGTCTCCTTAATTCCTCTCATATCACGGTCTCCCTAAATCTCAAAAGCTTCATCCACACAAAACTCAACAAGGACTCGTGAGATAAGTTAGTATAAACCATTGCCAAAACCTTATCATACTCTACTGTAGCAAATCACTAAAATTATTATTCAACATTGCATACTAAATGCCTCTGCATATTTAATAGTTCTATCCTCAAATAGAATCATTAAAGAAGCAAACATATGCAAACAACGCAAACATAACAGCAATCTGCCTAAACAGGATAGTCTGTAAAGAATGCTGCAACATCCATACTTCCCTAGCTCCAAAAATTATGAAAGAAAATTCCCACTGTAGTAAATTTATCAGAGCTTAATATGCAAAAGGTTTCAACATTTTATCACATTCTGACTTTTCTAGGGAATTATTGCAACAATGGTAAACTTTCTGTTTTTAAACAGCAACATGTGGACTTCTAAAATAGGCATAGTAAAGGCTATCAATGCCACTTTTATTGAAATAAAATATGCAAAACAATGTTCTAAATAACAGAAAGCAAATTCTAACAAAATAAATTGACGCTCCAAGCAAAACACATATCATGTGGTAAATAAAAATATAGCTCCAAGTAAAATTACCGATGAATGAAGACGAAAGAGGGGATGCCTTCCGGGGCATCCCCAAGCTTAGGATCTTGGTTGTCCTTGAATATTACCTTGGGGTGCCTTAGGCATCCCCAATCTTCACAACACAAAACTTAACAGAAAACTTGTAAGCTCCGTTAGTATAAGAAGATAAATCACCACTTCAAGGTACTGTAATGAACTCATTATTTATTTATATTGGTGTTAAACCTACTGTATTCCAACTTCTCTATGGTTTATAAACTCTTTTACTAGCCATAGATTCATTAGAATAAGCAAACAACACACGAAAAACAGAATCTGTCAAAAACAGAACAGTCTGTAGTAATCTGAACCAGACGTATACTTCTGGAACTCATAAAATTCTCAAATAAATTGCTGGACCTGAGGAATTTATCTATTAATCATCTGCAAGAATAATTAACTAAACAGCACTCTCCAATAAAAACTGGCAGCAATTCTCGTGAGCGCCAAAGTTTCTGTTTTTTACAGCATGATCAACAAGACTTTCCCCAAGTCTTCCCAACGGTTCTACTTGGCACAAACACTAATTAAAAGCATAAAACCACATCTAAACAGAGGCTAGATGAATTATTTATTACTAAACAGGAGCAAAAAGCAAGGAACTAAAATAAAATTGGGTTGCCTCCCAACAAGCGCTATCGTTTAACGCCCCTAGCTAGGCATGATGAATTCAATGATGCTCACATAAAAGATAAGAATTGAAACATAAAGAAAGCATCATGAAGAATATGACTAGCACATTTAAGTCTAACCCACTTCCTATGCATAGGGATTTTGTGAGCAAACAACTTGTGGGAACAAGAATCAACTTGCATAGAAAGGTAAAACAAGCATAACTTCAAAATTTTAAGCACATAGAGAGGAAACTTGATATTATTGCAATTCCTACAAGCATATGTTCCTCCCTCATAATAATTTTCAGTAGCATCATGAATGAATTCAACAATATAACCAGCACCTAAAGCATTCTTTTCATGATCTACAAGCATATAAATTTTATTACTCTCCACATAAGCAAAATTCTTTTCATTCAGAATAGTGGGAGTACCATCAAAATAACTATCATGTGATTGAAAATTAAGATCAAGATGACAAGTTTCATGGTTATCATTATTCTTTAAAGCATACATGTCATCACAATAATCATCATAGATAGTAGGCATGCTTTCATCATAATAAATTTGCTCATCAAAACTTGGGGGACAAAAAATATCATCTTCATCAAACATAGCTTCCCCAAGCTTGTGGCTTTGCATATCATTAGCATCATGGATATTCAAGGAATTCATACTAACAACATTGCAATCATGCTCATCATTCAAATATTTAGTGCCAAACATTTTATAGATTTCTTCTTCTAGCACTTGAGCACAATTATCCTTTCCATCGTACTCACGAAAGATATTAAAAAGGTGAAGCGTATGAGACAAACTTAATTCCATTTTTTGTAATTTTCTTTTATAGACTAAACTAGTGATAAAACAAGAAACTAAAAGACTCGATTGCAAGATCTAAAGATATACCTTCAAGCACTCACCTCCCCGGCAACGGCGCCAGAAAAGAGCTTGATGTCTACTACACAACCTTCTTCTTGTAGACCTTGTTGGGTCTCCAAGTGCAGAGGTTTGTAGGACAGTAGCAAATTTCCCTCAAGTGGATGACCTAAGGTTTATCAATCCGTAGGAGGCATAGGATGAAGATGGTCTCTCTCAAGCAACCCTGCAACCAAATAACAAAGAGTCTCTTGTGTCCCCAACACACCCAATACAATGGTAAATTGTATAGGTGCACTAGTTCGCGAAGAGATGGTGATACAAGTGGTATATGGATAGTAGATATAGGTTTTTGTAATCTGAAAATATAAAAACAGCAAGGTAACTAATGATAAAAGTGAGCACAAACGGTATTGCAATGCGTTGAAACAAGGCCTAGGGTTCATACTTTCACTAGTGCAAGTTCCCTCAACAATACTAACATAATTGGATCACATAACTATCCCTCAACATGCAACAAAGAGTCACTCCAAAGTCACTAATAGCAGAGAACAAACAAAGAGATTATGGTAGGGTACGAAACCACCTCAAAGTTATTCTTTCCAATCAATCCGTTGGGCTATTCCTATATGTGTTACAAACAGCCCTAGAGTTCGTACTAGAATAACACCTTAAGACACAAATCAACCAAAACCCTAATGTCACCTAGATACTCCAATGTCACCTCAAGTATCTGTGGAATCATGACGAAAACGTGTGCATCACACAATCTCAGATTCATCTATTCAACCAACACATAGGACCTCAAAGAGTGCCCCAAAGTTTCTACCGGAGAATCATGACGAAAACGTGTGCCAACCCCTATGCATAGGTTCATGGGCGGAACCCACAAGTTGATCACCAAAACATACATCAAGTGAATCACTTGGTATCCCATTGTCACCACAGATATGCATGGCAAGACATACATCAAGTGTTCTCAAATCTTTAAAGACTCAATCCGATAAGATAACTTCAAAGGGGAAACTCAATCCATTACAAGAGAGTAGGGGGAGGAGAACCATAAGATCCAACTATAATAGCAAAGCTCATGATACATCAAGATCGTATCACCTCAAGCACACGAGACAGAGAGATCAAACACATAGCTACCGGTACATACCCTCAGCCCCGAGGAGAACTACTCCCTCCTTGTCATGGAGAGCACCGGGATGATGAAGATGGCCACCGGAGAAGGATTGCCCCCTCCGACAGGGTGCCGGAATGGGTCTAGATTGGCTTTCGATGGCTACGGAGGCTTCTGGCGGCGGAACTCCCGATCTATTGTGCTCACGGATGTTTTTAGGTTATATGGAGATATATAGGCGGAAGAAGTACGTCAGGGGGACCGCGAGGGTGGAGGGCGCGCCCAGGGGGTGGGCGCGCCCAGGGGGTGGGCGCGCCCCCTGCCTCGTGGCCTCCTCGCAGGTCCCCCGACGTGCACTCCAAGTCTTCTGGGCTTCTTTCCTTCCAAAAATGAGTTCCGTGAAGTTTCAGGTCAATTGGACTCCGTTTGATTTTCCTTTTCTTTGAAACCCTAAAACAGGGTAAAAACAGAAACTGGCACTGGGCTCTGGGTTAATAGGTTAGTCCCAAAAATGATATAAAAGTGTATAATAAAGCCCATAAACATTCAAAACAGTAGATAATATAGCATGGAGCAATCAAAAATTATAGATACGTTGAAGACGTATCACAGGCCATGATGACTGAAACCAGGCAGGCGCCAGCACCCGTAGTGTCCTCGTTTCCTCTTGGGTGCTAAAGGGGCAAGCGCAGGCGAGGAGTCCCGAGGCATTAGGCAAAGGTTTCCATATCGGTGCAACAAGACCAAGACCAGCAGGACGGCAAGACAGAGGTCACCGTGGAGCCCAAGGCTGCTTCACCACCATAGCCAATGGCAGCTGAAGACCACTTTTGTCAGGATAGCTTGTACTAGTTGTCTCCCTTGGCTGTTGTGGGATCCCTTGCCGCTCAATATTTGGGAAGAGGACCAGAGCCTCTATAAATAGGACTAGCCACCACCAAGGGAGGGGGGATGGAGACCAGATGATCCCGAACCACACAAGTTCACCACGCACAAGAACACCTCTCCTCAGGAGGCTATTCTTCCCTTGTAACTGTTCATCATCAGCCTAAGAGGCAATCCACCACACAACACTGGAGTAGGGTATTACACCACAACGGTGGCCCGAACCAGTATAAATCTTGTGTCTTGTGTTCTTTGGGTTCATCGAGCTAAGCCGTGAGATCGTAGAGTGTGTGAGCTAGAGCGGAGGAGAGATCTTCATGCGCATCCCAGTGTTTGAACCTCAAGGGTTCCCCCCCCCCCCCCCCGACGGCCTCGCCTCTCCGACCGACTCTCATGGACGCCGCCTCTTCTCCGACTGGATCAACGGGTGCCCTCCACGGTGCTGGAGGGCTCCGGGCCTTCACCACCGCCTTGCGGTGGGTGCAATGGCCGCACAAATTCAACCAGAGATGCTGCCCCGTTACGATGGCACGGCGGATCCGGCAGCCTTCCTGCTGGCGTACAAGGAGGCCGTCTTGGAGGCCGGGGGTGATGGTAAGGTCATGGCCAACTGGCTCCCAATGGCCCTGGCTGGCATGCCGCGCGCCTGGCTCCTCCATCTGCTAGAATCTTCCGTGGCCTCCTGGGAGGACCTGCATGACCTCTTCATCGCACGCTTCGGAGGACCGACACCCCTGTCGTCGCGGCCCTCCTCGGTGGCTCGCAGGCGCCGCCCTTGGATCGTCATGCCAAGCCGTTCTTTTGCCAGATCAGCGCTGTCTCCACGCGGCAGGGGGCACCCCCGGGTTGGGTGGCGCCCAAGGCCGACCTGATCTTCAACTCGGGGATCACCCGGTCAACACCATTGTCTTGGGTGTACTTTTGATGCTCTGCACGCCCACCATCTGTGGTGTAGGCGTTACCAAGACCCTCATCGACGGCGGCGCCGGCCTGAACGTGTTCTCCATGGAGGCTTTTAGCCTCCTTCACGTACCACTCAAGCGGCTCCGCCCCAGCAAGCCTTTTTCTGGGGTCGTTGGCGGCTCCCCTGACCCCCTGGGGCAGATCTGCCTCCCTGTGACTTTCGGCACACGCTACAACTACCGCACCGAGTTGGTCGACTTTGACATCGCCCGCATCGGCTTGCCGTATAACGCCATCCTTGGGTACTCGGTGCTGGCCCAGTTCATGGAAGCCACTCATCCAGCCTACAACCTCATGAAGATGCCAGGAAGCAAGGACGTCCTCACCGTGGTCGGGGACACCAAGGAAGCCGTAGCGGCCCTCAAGCTCACCTTTAGGGCCATGGAGGCAGCTTGCCCGACCAAAAAGGCAGGGCCCAGAGCCAAGGGGGCTGCACTGACCAAGAAGAAGTAGCTATTCACTCAGGGCCAAGCCAGGACGAAGCAGATACTGGTCGACAAAGACGGGGCCTCTGACGCCACCTTTACCATAGGCGCCGACCTCGCCCCAGATCAAGAAAAAGAGTTGGTGGACTTCTTGCGGGCGAACATGGAAGTATTTTCGTGGGAACCCAAGCAGCTGGCTGGGGTCCCGAGGAAAGTGATCGAGCACCCTCTGAGGGTATGCCCCAACGTGCGCCCTGTGAAGCAGAGGGCCAGGAGGCAATCCACGAAGAAGCAGTCTTTTATTGTTCAGGAAACCCGCAAGCTGGAGGCAGCAGGTGTCATTCGCGAAGTCCGGTACCCGGAGTGGCTGGCGAACCCGGTCTTCGTGCCAAAGAAAGGAGGGAAGGAGCGCATGTGTGTCGACTTCACCAACCTCAACAAGGCTTGTCCTCAAGACCTGTTCCCGTTGCCGCGTATTGACCAGATTGTCGACTCCACTGCCGAGTGTGACTTGCTATGTTTCCTAGATGCGTTCTTAGGCTACCACCAGATCAAGATGGCGGTGGAAGATGAGGAGAAGACAACTTTCCTAACCCCATGCGGGGTGTACTGCTACACCTGCATGCCATTCGAACTGCGCAACACGGGAGCAACCTTCAAGCGGCTGATGCACATCGCCTTAGGCAGCAGCTCGGGAGAAATGCCGAGGCCTACATCGACGACATTGTGGTGAAATCTCGGGAGGCAAGAACTCTAATTCAGGACCTGGAGGAGACCTTCGCGAGCCTGCACCAGGTGGACCTGCAGCTCAACCCGGAGAAGTGCATGTTTGGTGTCCCTTCAGGCAAGCTGCTGGGCTTCCTCGTGTCTCACAGGAGGATCGAGGCCAACCCGGAGAAGGTCAAGGCAATTGAAGACATGAGCCCACCACAAAACCTCAAGGAGATGCAGAAGCTTGCAGGCTGCGTGACTTCGTTGGGACGTTTCATCTCCAAGTTAGGGGAGCGCACACTGCCGTTCTTCAAGCTGATGAAGAAGAAGGGTCCGTTCGAATGGAACCCCGGGGCTGACCTGGCATTTCAAGACCTCAAGAAATACTTGACCAGCCCACCGGTGATGGTGGCGCCTCGTCCTCGCGAGCCCTTGGTACTCTACCTGTTCGCCACACCCTACTCCGCCAGCGCGGCATTGGTGGCCCTCGGGGAGGGGCCCGGCGTCGAGGACCCACCAAGTGGAGTCGCCAAGAAGGATGAGGAAGCTCAGCACCAAGATGATGCACCTGAGACAACGGCTGCCATGACAGGTCATCAAGCCCAAGGAGCTGGAAACCCGCAGGAAACACCACAATCCCCGGGAGCTAAAATTCCCGTAAGCTCTCCCAGCCTGGTCGAGCATCCAGTATACTTCGTCAGCACAGTCCTGGGAGATGCGAGGGCGTGATACCCCATGCCTCAGAAGCTCTTGCTCACACTCCTGGTGGCCTCACGCAAGCTGCGCCACTACTTCCAAGGTCACCCCATCAAGGTCGTTTTAGCCTACCCATTGGAGAGAGCGCTCAGAAGCCCCAATGCAGCGGGAAGGGTCGCCGAATGGAACATCGAGCTACATGCGTTCGACCTGGAGTTCAGCACAACCAGAGTCATCAAGGGGGCTACACTCGCCGACTTTTTGGCGGAATGGACTGACACCCCGGAGCTCGAACAGGTGAGAACCGATCCCTTTGGCCAGGATGTGAGGCACCAGATGGTTGGGTCATGTACTTTGACGGCACGTTTGCGCATCAGGGCACGGGGGCTGGAGTCGTGCTTATCTCGCCCACTCAAGACAAGCTTTACTACGCCATGCAACTCTGCTTCCAGCGGGGTGAGAAGGTCTCCAACAACATCATAGAGTACGAGGGCCTCATCGCCGGCCTCAAAGCGGCAGTGGCCCTGGTAGTGAAGCGCCTCACTGTCAAAGGAGACTCACAGCTCCTCGTTAACTTCTCCAACAAGGTGTGCGAGCCAAAGGATGAGCACATGGAGGCATACCTCGCGGAGGTGTGCAAAATGGAGATGCAATTCCTGGGTCTGGGACTACAGCATGTACCTCGTGGCACCAACAAAGAGGCCGATGACATCGCCAGAAGAGCATCCAAGCAGCAACCCCGAGAGCCTGGCGTCTTCGAGGAGTGGCTCTTCAAGCCCTCGGCGCACCTCCGCCTGCGGAGCCGGTGCCATCTCAGGAGGAACTCCCCCAGCCTCCAGCCTCGGGAGCCCCCGCCTGCGGCCCGACCTTAGGAGCGTGCCTCCTCTTAGCACTCGAGCCTCAGGAGGGGAGCTAGATCAAAGAGTTCAAGGCATACCTGACAGAAGGCACACTGCCGGAGAAGGAGGAAGATGCGGAACGTGTGGCCTGGTAGGCTACAGCGTACTGCATTCAGGACGGTGAGCTATACAGGAAGCAGCCAAATGATGTTTCTCTATGATGCATTTCCAGGGAACAGGGGAAGGAGTTGCTGGCTAACATACATGGCGGAGACTGCGAGCACCACTCGTCGTCACGCATCTTGGTCGGCAAGGCTCTCTGCGGCGGGTTCTACTTGCCCACGGCACTCAACGACGCGACCGAGCTGGTGAAATCTTGTGAGGCCTGTCGGTTCCACGCCAAGAAGATCCACCAGCCTGCTCAGGACCTCCAGACTATACGGCTCTCATGGACGTTTGCGGTCTGGGGAGTGGATATCCTAGGTCCATTCCCTTGAGCGTCGGGAGGCTACTGCTACCTCTACATCGCCATTGACAAATTCACCAAGTGGGCAGAAGTGGAAGCTGTCTGCACCATCCCGCCCGGGTCAGCAGTCAAGTTCATCAAGGGCCTCCTAAGCCGATTTGGGGTCCCTAACTGCATCATCACCGACAACGGCTCGCATTTCACTAGCAATCTCTTCAAAACATATTGTGCTAACCTTGGAACCCAGATCTGCTACGCCTCTGTGGCGCACCCCAGGAGCAACGACCATGCCGAACGCGCCAACGCAGAGGTCCTGAGGGGTCTCAAGACAAGGACCTTCAAGAAGAAGCTTGAGGCTTGCGGTACGGGCTGGCACGACGAGCTCCAGTCTATGCTATGTGTTGGGTTCTACGGTAGGGTGCGTCGACTGCAAATTAAAATTTTCCTACGCGCTGAACAACCAAGAACATGCTACGGGAGATGGATCACAGTTCATTACCACTAGAGGCGCAGTGCCATGCAACGGGAGAAGAGTTGGGGCAGTGCGTCCGCGTGGATCGTCTCCTCCTTGTCCGACTCCCTCGAACAGCCGGTCGTCGGTTCCCACGTACAGGTTCGCCGGAGCGGCGCAAGTGCACCGCCTCTAACGGTATCCGCGCGTGCAGGAGGAACGTCGTGTGCCGGACTGCTAGGTCCGATCTCACAACCGGCGGCGAGTGGAGGTGTATATTCGCAACACATGCAAACCCTAGTGATAACACCGAAGCGATCAATCGCGTGAGTGTGCGGCACCTCCATTTTATATAGACATTCGTCGTAGGCTCAACACTTGGGATCGCACGGACCCTAAAGCCCATAAGTCTACTTGGCCACAATCCGAATACAGCTCGGATCACATCCGACCGGTGTCCTCAGATCCGACCTCGTAGGTTCCTTCCCTTAAGAGCGCGACCCCTTAGGTTCAAGCCGGCTTGGTCGCAGTTCGGATCACCTCCGAACTGCACAGTTGGTAGCGGCCTCTAGCAAGGCATGCCGAACACCAAAAAAACTATGAAGCTGGTTAGGCGAACCTGTACATCATACTTCCATTCCTTTTGCCACACGATATGTGTTGTTGGGCTCAAGGCGAGTCTGTCATCCTTGTGCTAGCCCGACCTCTTTCTCATTCTAGTGATGCCGACCACAAACCGGATTATCTCATAATCCTTGTCGCATGGCCATGTTATCCTGGTCGGATCACATGAGGGGCCCAGAGTATATCTCTCCTGATCGGAGGGGCAAATCCCATCTTGCTCGACCACGTCTCGCAGCATGGTTCTGGACAAACCCGAAACCTACCTTTATAACTACCCAGTTATAGAGTAGCTTTTGGTCGGCCCAAAGCAAGTCTGTTACCATCCCGAGTACATGCGTCAGCTCAGGTCTTAGGGCATAGAACATATGTTGTACTAGAGACTCACAGATGACATATCGCTGCGTCTCATAGTTGGGTCTGTCCGACTCGGACCTTATCTCGACTCGGATCCGACTACGTCGAATCCGACCAGATCCTTCCAAGTCCATATTTGAAGGAAATATGCCCTAGAGGCAATAATAAAGTTATTATTTATTTCCTTATATCATGATAAATGTTTATTATTCATGCTAGAATTGTATTAACCGGAAACATAATACATGTGTGAATACATAGACCAACACAGTGTCACTAGTATGCCTCTACTTGACTAGCTCGTTAATCAAAGATGGTTATGTTTCCTAACCATGAACAAAGAGTTGTTATTTGATTAACGAGGTCACATCATTAGTTGAATGATCTGATTGACATGACCCATTCCATTAGCTTAGCACCCGATCGTTTAGTATGTTGCTATTGCTTTCTTCATGACTTATACATGTTCCTATAACTATGAGATTATGCAACTCCCGTTTACCGGAGGAACACTTTGGGTACTACCAAACGTCGCAACGTAACTGGGTGATTATAAAGGAGTACTACAGGTGTCTCCAATGGTAGATGTTGGGTTGGCGTATTTCGAGATTAGGGTTTGTCACTCCGATTGTCGGAGAGGTATCTCTGGGCCCTCTCGGTAATACACATCACATAAGCCTTGCAAGCATAATAACTAAGATGTTAGTTATGAGATGATGTATTACGGAACGAGTAAAGAGACTTGCCAGTAACGAGATTGAACTAGGTATTGGATACCGACGATCGAATCTCGGGCAAGTAACATACCGATGACAAAAGGAACAACGTATGTTGTTATGCGGTCTGACCGATAAAGATCTTCGTAGAATATGTAGGAGCCAATATGGGCATCCAGGTCCCGCTATTGGTTATTGACCGGATACATGTCTCGGTCATGTCTACATTGTTCTCGAACCGTAGGGTCCGCACGCTTAACGTTACGATGACAGTTATTATGAGTTTATGCATTTTGATGTACCGAAGGTTGTTCGGAGTCCCGAATGAGATCACGGACATGACGAGGAGTCTCGAAATGGTCGAGACGTAAAGATTGATATATTGGAAGCCTATGTTTGGACATCGGAAGTGTTCCGGGTGAAATCGGGATTTTACCGGATTACCGGGAGGGTTACCGGAACCCCCCGGGAGCCAAATGGGCCTACATGGGCCATTGTGGATAGGTGAAAGGGGCTGCCAAGGAGGGCTGCGCACCTCCCCCCCTCCCCTAGTCCTATTAGGACTAGGAGAGGTGGCCGGCCACCTCTCTCTCTTTCCCTCTCCCTTTTTCCCAAGGAGTCCTAGTTGGAATAGGATTGGAGGGGGGAGTCCTACTCCCGGTGGGAGTAGGACTCCTCCTGCGCCTCCCCTCTTTGGCCGGCCAGCCCCCCTCCCTCCAACCTTTATATACGGGGGCAGGGGACACCCCAAGACACACAAGTTGATCCCTGAGATCGTTCCTTAGCCGTGTGCGGTGCCCCCTGCCACCAAATTCCACCTCGATCATATTGTTGCAGTGCTTAGGCGAAGCCCTACATCGGTAGTACATCAAGATCGTCACCACGCCGTCGTGCTGACGGAACTCTTCCTCGACGCTTTGCTGGATCGGAGCCCGAGGAACGTCATCGAGCTGAACGTGTGCTAAGAACTCGGAGGTGCCGGAGTAACGGTGCTTGGATCGGTCGGATCGGGAAGAAGACGTACGACTACTTCCTCTACGTTGTGTCAACGCTTCCATTGCGATCTACTAGGGTACGTAGATCAGACTCTCCCCCTCGTTGCTATGCATCACCATGATCTTGCGTGTGCGTAGGAAAATTTTGAAATTACTGCGTTCCCCAACAGTGGCATCCGAGCCTAGGTTTTATGGTTTGATGTTATTTGCACGAGTAGAACACAAGTGAGTTGTGGGCGATACAAGTCATACTGCCTACCAGCATGCCATACTTTGGTTCGGCGGTATTGTTGGACGAGACGATCCGGACCAACCTTACGCGTACTCTTACGCGAGACCGGTTCCCTCGACGTGCTTTGCACATAGATGGCTTGCGGAAGACTGTCTCTCCAACTTTAGTTGAACCAAGTGTGACTACGCCCGGTCCTTGAGAAGGTTAAAACGGAGTCTATTTGACGAACTATCGTTGTGGTTTTGATGCGTAGGTGAGATGAGTTCTTACTTAATCCCGTAGCAGCCACGTAAAACTTGCAACAACAAAGTAGAGGACGTCTAACTTGTTTTTGCAGGGCATGTTGTGATGTGATATGGTCAAGGCATGATGCTGATTTTATTGTATGAGATGATCATGTTTTGTAACCGAGTTATCGGCAACTGGCAGGAGCCATATGGTTGTTGCTTTATTGTATGCAATGCAATCGCGATGTAATGCTTTACTTTATTACTAAGCGGTAGTGATAGTCGTGGAAGCATAAGATTGGCGAGACGACAACGATGCTACGATGGAGAACAAGGTGTCGCGCCGGTGACGATGGTGATCATGACGGTGCTTCGGAGATGGAGATCACAAAGCACAAGATGATGATGGCCATATCATATCACTTATATTGATTGCATGTGATGTTTATCTTTTTATGCATCTTATCTTGCTTTGATTGATGGTAGCATTATAAGATGATCTCTCACTAAATTATCAAGAAGTGTTCTCCCTGAGTATGCACCGTTGCAAAAGTTCTTCGTGCTGAGACACCACGTGATGATCGGGTGTGATAGGCTCTATGTTCAAATACAACGGGTGCAAAACAGTTGCACACGCGGAATACTCAGGTTATACTTGACGAGCCAAGCATATACAGATATGGCCTCGGAACACAGAGACCGAAAGGTCGAGCGTGAATCATATAGTAGATATGATCAACATAACGATGTTCACCATTGAAAACTACTCCATCTCACGTGATGATCGGTTATGGTTTAGTTGATTTGGATCACGTGATCACTTAGAGGATTAGAGGGATATCTATCTAAGTGGGAGTTCTTAAGTAATATGATTAATTGAACTTAAATTTATCATGAACTTAGTCCTGGTAGTATTTTGCAAATTATGTTATAGATCAATAGCTCGCGTTGTTGCTTCCCTGTGTTTATTTTTGATATGTTCCTAGAGAAAATTGTATTGAAAGATGTTAGTAGCAATGATGCGGATTGGATCCGTGATCTGAGGTTTATCCTCATTGCTGCATAGAAGAATTATGTCCTTGATGCACCGCTAGGTGACAGACCTATTGCAGGAGCAGATGCAGACGTTATGAACGTTTGGCTAGCTCAATATGATAACTACTTGATAGTTTAGTGCACCATGCTTAATGGCTTAGAATCGGGACTTCAAAGACGTTTTGAACGTCATGGACCATATGAGATGTTCCAGGAGTTGAAGTTAATATTTCAAGCAAATACCCGAGTTGAGAGATATGAAGTCTCCAACAAGTTCTATAGCTAAAAGATGGAGGAGAATCGCTCAACTAGTGAGCATGTGCTCAGATTGTCTGGGTACTACAATTGCTTGAATCAAGTGGGAGTTAATCTTCCAGATAAGATAGTGATTGACAGAATTCTCTAATCACCATCACCAAGTTAGTAGAACTTCGTGATGAACTATAATATGCAAGGAATAACAGAAACAACTCCCAAGCTCTTCGTGATGCTGAAATCAACGAAGGTAGAAATCAAGAAAAACATCAAGTGTTGATGGTTGACAAGACCACTAGTTTCAAGAAAAGGGCAAAGGGAAGAAGGGGAACTTCAAGAAGAACGGCAAGCAAGTTGCTGCTCAAGTGAAGAAGCCCAAGTCTGATCCTAAGCCTGAGACTAAGTGCTTCTACTGCAAAGGGACTGGTCACTGGGAGCGGAACTACCCCAAGTGATTGGCGGATAAGAAGGATGGCAAAGTGAACATAAGTATATTTGATATACATGTTATTGATGTGTACTTTACTAGTGTTTATAGCAAACCCTCAGTATTTGATACTAGTTCAGTTGCTAAAGATTAGTAACTCGAAACGGGAGTTGCAGAATAAACAGAGACTAGTTAAGGGTGAAGTGACGATGTGTGTTGGAAGTGGTTCCAAGATTGATATGATCATCATCGCACACTCCCTATAATTTCGGGATTAGTGTTGAACCTAAATAAGTGTTATTTGATGTTTGCGTTGAGCATGAATATGATTTGATCATGTTTATTGTAATACGATTATTCATTTAAGTAAGAGAATAAATTGTTGTTCTGTTTACATGAATAAAACCTTATATGGTTACACACCCAATGAAAATAGTTCGTTGGATCTCGATCGTAGTGATACACATAATCATAATATTGAAACCAAAGGATGCAAAGTTAATAATGATAGTGCAACTTATTTGTAGCACTACCGTTTAGGTCATATTGGTGTAAAGCGCATGAAGAAACTCCATACTGATGGGCTTTTTGGAATCACTTGATTATGAATCAGTTGATGCTTGCGAACCATGCCTCATGGGCAAGATGACTAAGACTCTGTTCTTCGGAACAATGGAGCGAGCAACAGATTTGTTAGAAATCATACATACTGATGTATGTGGTCCGATGAATATTGAGGCTCGCGATAGGTATCATTATTTTCTGATCTTCACAGATGATTTGAGCAGATATGAGTATATCTACTTGATGAAACATAAGTCTGAAACATTTGAAAAGTTCAAGGAATTTCAGAGTGAAGTGAAAAACCATCGTGACAAGAAAATAAAAGTTTCTACGATATGATCGCAGAGGTAAAATGTTTGAGTTACGAGTTTGGTCTTCAGTTAAAACAATGTGAAATAGTTTCACTACTCACGCCACCTGGAACACCACAGCATAATGGTGTGTCCGAACGTCATAACTGTACTTTATTGGATATAGTGCAATCTATGATGTTTCTTACCGATTTACCACTATCGTTTGGGGTTATGCATTAGAGACAGCTGCATTCACGTTAAATAGGGCACCATCTAAATCCGTTGAGACGACACCGTGTGAACTGTGGTTTGGCAAGAAACCAAAGTTGTCGTTTCTTAAAGTTTGGGGTTGCGATGCTTATATGAAAAAGTTTCATCCTGATAAGCTCAAACTCAAATCGGAGAAGTGCGTCTTCATAGGATATCCAAAGGAAACTATTGGATACACCTTCTATCACAGATCCGAAGGCAAGACTTTTGTTGCTAAAATTCGGAAACTTTCTGGAGAAGGAGTTTCTCTCGAAAGAAGTGAGTGGGAGGAAAGTAGAACTTGACGAGGTAATTGTACCTGCTCCCTTATTGGAAAGTAGTACATCACAGAAAACTGTTTCTGTGACACCTACACCAGTTAGTGAGGAAGCTAATGATGATGATCATGAAACTTCAGAACAAGATACTACTGAACCTCGTAGATCAACCAGAGTAAGATCCGCGCCAGAGTGGTACGGTAATCATTTTCTGGAAGTCATGCTACTAGATCATGATGAACCTACAAACTATGAGGAAGCGATGATGAGCCCAGATTCCGCGAAATGGTTTGAGGCCATGAAATCTGAGATATGATCCATGTATGAGAACAAAGTATGGACTTTGATGGATTTGCCCGATGATCGGCAAACCATAGAAAATAAATGGATCTTCAAGAGAAAGACGGACGCTGATAGTAGTGTTACTATCTACAAAGCTAGAATTGTCGAAAAAGGTTTTCGACAAGTTCAAGGTGTTGAATACGATGAGTTTTTCTCACTCGTATCTATGCTTAAGTCTGTCCGAATCATGTTAGCAATTGCCGCATTTTATGAAACCTGGCAAATGGATAAACAAAACTGCATTCCTTAATGGATTTATTAAAGAAGAGTTGTATGTGATGCAACTAGAAGGTTTTGTCAATCCGAAAGGTGCTAACAAAATGTGCAAGCTCCAGCGATCCATCTGTGGACTGGTGCAAGCATCTCGGAGTTGGAATATACGCTTTGATAAGTTGATCAAAGCATATAGTTTTATACAGACTTGCGGTGAAGCCTGTATTTACGAGAAAGTGAGTGGGAGCACTACAGCATTTCTGATAAGTATATGTGAATGACATATTGTTGATCGAAAATAATGTAGAATTATTCTGTAAAGCATAAAAGGAGTGTTTGAAAGGAGTTTTTCAAAGAAAGACTTCGGTAAAGCTGCTTACATATTGAGCTTCAAGATCTATAGAGATAGATCAAGACGCTTGATAAGTTTTTCAATAAGTACATACCTTGACAAGATTTTGAAGTAGTTCAAAACGGAACGGTCAAAGAAAAAGTTTCTTGCCTGTGTTACAAGGTGTGAAGTTGAGTAAAGACTCAAAGCCCGACCACGGCAGAAGATAGAAAGAGAATGAAAGTCATTCCCTATGCCTCATTCATAGGTTCTATAAAGTATGACATGCTGTGTACCAGAACTATTGTATACCCTGCACTGATTTGGCAAGGGAGTACAATAGTGATCTAGGAGTAGATCACTGGACAGCGGTCAGAATTATCCTTAGTGAAATAAGGATGTGTTTCTCGATTATGAACGTGACAAAAAGGTTCGTCGTAAATGGTTACGTCGATGCAAGTTTTTGACACTGATCCAGATGAATCTAAAGTCACAATCTGGATACATATTGAAAGTGGGAGCAATTAGCTAGAGTAGCTCCGTGCAGAGCATTATAGACAAAGAATTTTGCAAAATACTTACGGATCTGAATGTGACAGACCCGTTGACTAAAATTATCTCACAAGCAAAACATGATCACATCTTAGTACTCTTTGGGTGTTAATCACATAGATATGTGAACTAGATTACTGACTCTAGTAAACCCTTTGAGTGTTGGTCACATGACGATGTGAACTATGGGTGTTAATCACATGGTGATGTGAACTATTGCTGCTAAATCACATGGCGATGTGAACTAGATTATTGACTCTAGTGCAAGTGGGAGACTGAAGGAAATATGCCCTAGAGGCAATAATAAAGTTATTATTTATTTCCTTATATCATGATAAATGTTTATTATTCATGCTAGAATTGTATTAACCGGAAACATAATACATGTGTGAATACATAGACCAACACAGTGTCACTAGTATGCCTCTACTTGACTAGCTCGTTAATCAAAGATGGTTATGTTTCCTAACCATGAACAAAGAGTTGTTATTTGATTAACGAGGTCACATCATTAGTTGAATGATCTGATTGACATGACCCATTCCATTAGCTTAGCACCCGATCGTTTAGTATGTTGCTATTGCTTTCTTCATGACTTATACATGTTCCTATAACTATGAGATTATGCAACTCCCGTTTACCGGAGGAACACTTTGGGTACTACCAAACGTCGCAACGTAACTGGGTGATTATAAAGGAGTACTACAGGTGTCTCCAATGGTAGATGTTGGGTTGGCGTATTTTGAGATTAGGGTTTGTCACTCCGATTGTCGGAGAGGTATCTCTGGGCCCTCTCGGTAATACACATCACATAAGCCTTGGAAGCATAATAACTAAGATGTTAGTTATGAGATGATGTATTACGGAACGAGTAAAGAGACTTGCCAGTAACGAGATTGAACTAGGTATTGGATACCGACGATCGAATCTCGGGCAAGTAACATACCGATGACAAAAGGAACAACGTATGTTGTTATGCGGTCTGACCGATAAAGATCTTCGTAGAATATGTAGGAGCCAATATGGGCATCCAGGTCCCGCTATTGGTTATTGACCGGAGACATGTCTCGGTCATGTCTACATTGTTCTCGAACCGTAGGGTCCGCCCGCTTAACGTTACGATGACAGTTATTATGAGTTTATGCATTTTGATGTACCGAAGGTTGTTCGGAGTCCCGGATGAGATCACGGACATGACGAGGAGTCTCGAAATGGTCGAGACGTAAAGATTGATATATTGGAAGCCTATGTTTGGACATCGGAAGTGTTCCGGGTGAAATCGGGATTTTACCGGATTACCGGGAGGGTTACCGGAACCCCCCGGGAGCCAAATGGGCCTACATGGGCCATTGTGGATAGGTGAAAGGGGCTGCCAAGGAGGGATGCGCACCTCCCCCCCTCCCCTAGTCCTATTAGGACTAGGAGAGGTGGCCGGCCACCTCTCTCTCTTTCCCTCTCCCTTTTTCCCAAGGAGTCCCTGCGCCTCCCCTCTTTGGCCGGCCAGCCCCCCTCCCTCCAACCTTTATATACGGGGGCAGGGGACACCCCAAGACACACAAGTTGATCCTTGAGATCGTTCCTTAGCCGTGTGCGGTGCCCCCTGCCACCAAATTCCACCTCGATCATATTGTTGCAGTGCTTAGGCGAAGCCCTGCATCGGTAGTACATCAAGATCGTCACCACGCCGTCGTGCTGACGGAACTCTTCCTCGACGCTTTGCTGGATCGGAGCCCGAGGAACGTCATCGAGCTGAACGTGTGCTAAGAACTCGGAGGTGCCGGAGTAACGGTGCTTGGATCGGTCGGATCGGGAAGAAGACGTACGACTACTTCCTCTACGTTGTGTCAACGCTTCCGTTGCGATCTACTAGGGTACGTAGATCAGACTCTCCCCCTCGTTGCTATGCATCACCATGATCTTGCGTGTGCGTAGGAAAATTTTGAAATTACTGCGTTCCCCAACAATATTATCCGGTTAGCATCCAATGCTCCATGGCTAGTGAGAGCAAGCCATTGACCGTGTCATATGCTAGTCTAGTTGGCTGCACGTCCACACATCCCTTTCGACAAGGAAATTTTTAGGATAGTCATCATACAATGCATAGTCCCACAAACAAGTCACGTACTTGCTGATACACATCATTGATTATGTCCAAGGACTATCTTTATTCATAAACACATAGGAAATGTCATCATACATGATAGCCTCTAGAGCATATCTCCAACAGTTTCCCACTTGCACTAGAGGTAATCAAATAGACATTGAATGCCCATAGCTCTAACATGCCCCTCATGCTTGGGTTGTGGAAGCGGCTTAGTCAATGGATCCGCAACATTTGCATCCGTGTGAATTTTGCATAACTCTACATCACCACTCTTTACAATCTTTCGTATCAGGTGATATTTACGATCTATGTGTCTGACCTTGCGGTGATTCCTTGGCTCCTTGGCTTGTGCGATGGCACCATAATTATCACAATAAAGGTCCAACGGTTTTACCAAAGCTGGGAAAATACCAAGATCATCCAGAAAGTTCCGAATCCAAACACCTTCCTTTGCAGCTTCACAAGCCGCAATGTATTCGGCTTCTGTGGTAGAATCGGCCACCGTATCTTGCTTGGAACTCATCTAGCTCACTGCTCCTCCATTCATGACATACTCGAATCCGGACTGTGATCGACAATCATCTCTGTCGGTTTGGAAACTAGCATCAGCGTAACCCCTTACGATGAGCTCTTCCTCACCTCCATAAACTAGGAACATCTCTTTAGTCCTTTTCAGGTACTTCAAAATAGTCTTTACCACTGCCCAGTGACTCTCACCTGGGTTGGCCTGGTATCTACTTGTTAGGCTTATTGCAAAATCAACATCAGGTCGTGTACATATCATGGCATACATGATGGATCCGATTGCCGAGGCATACGGAATCCGACTCATCTTGCTTCGCTCATCAGATGTCGAAGGACTCTGAGTCTCGCTTAGCCTTATACCATGTGAGACAGGCAAGAACCCTTTCTTGGCCTCACTCATGTTGAACCGCTTCAACACTTTATCTATGTATGTGCTTTGGGTCAGGCCGAGCAGCCTCCTCGTTCTATCTCTATAGATCTTGATGCCTAAAATGTAAACTGCCTCACCAAGGTCCTTCATTGAAAACTTGCCATTCAATGTTTCCTTGACCGAGTTCAGCATCGAAACATCATTTCCAATCAGTAGTATGTCATCCACATACAAGATCAAAAACACAATCAAGCTAACTACTTGTATAAACAAGCGTCCTCATCACTTTTGATGAAACTGAGACCAGTGACGACCTCATCAAAACGAATGTTCCAACTCCGAGATGCTTGCCTCAACCCCATAAATGGATCTCTTGAGCTTGCATACTTTACTAGTGCTAGTCGGATCGACAAAACCCTCGGGATATATCATATACACATCCTCGGTTAAACCTCCATGAAGGAAAGCCGTCTTGACATCCATCTGCCATATCTCGTAATCGAAATATGCAGCTATAGCTAGTACGATCCTCACCGACTTCAGCATCGCTACCGGCGAGTAAGTCTCATCGTAGTCAATTCCTTGAACTTGTCCATAACCCTTAGCGACAAGCTGAGCTTTGTGGATCTGAACATTTCCATCCACACTGGTTCTCTTCTTAAAGACCCATATGCAACCAATGGCTGTTACGCCAGGCGGCGGATCAACCAAGTCCCAGACTTGATTCTCATCCATGGACTTTAACTTGGATCTCATGGCCTCCAGCCATGCCTCGGAATCTGGGCTCACCATCACTTCCGCATACGTGGTCGGCTCGTCACCTTCTAGCAACAATACATCACGCACTCTGCGCAATCTTTCCGACCTCCGTGGTTCCGGTGCCGCTTCCACTATGGGTTCCCTGACTGTCTCTGGTATGATCTCATCACCAGCCGAGCCGTCCCCGAGTGGTCCTCGAATTTCTTTGAGTCGGACCATCCTCCCACTAGCCTCCCAACTGAGAAACTCTTTCTCAAGGAAAACCCCATTCCGAGCAACAAACACTTTGTTCTCTTCCCGGTTGTAGAAGCTATATCCCAAGGTTTCCCTAGGATATCCCACGAATATGCATTTATCCGACTTGGGTGTAAGCTTGTCTGACATAAGTTTCTTGACAAATGCTTCACAACCCCAAATCTTTAGAAAAGACAAACCGGGACTCTTCCCGGTCCACATCTCATGTGGTGTCTTGTCTACGGATTTTGATGGTACCCTTTTAAGTGTGAAAGCTGAAGTTTCTAGAGCGTATCCCCAGAATGACAAGGGTAAATCCGACTTGCTCATCATAGATCGAACCATGTCCAATAAGGTATGATTCCTCCATTATGATACACCATTTCTCTGTGGCGTACCCGGAGGTGTGAGCTGAGGTACTATACCTCTGCTTTTCAGATGATCATCAAACTCCTGGCTCTCTCCACGATCAGATCATAGAAGTTTTATAGTCTTGCCGAGCTGATTCTCAACCTCGTTTTGAAAAACTTTTCAAAAGTTTCCTACTTGTGCCTCATCAAATAGATATATCCATATCTACTCAAGTCGTCGGTAAAAGTCACGAAGTACTGATAGCCACCTCTGGCAGTTGTGCTCATTGGACCACACACATCACTATGTATAAGTTCCAATAGCTTGACGCCCTCTCGCAACTCTTTGCAAGAGGAGACTTAGTCATCTTGCCGAGCAAGCATGATTCACATGTCTCTAATGACCCAAAGATGGACGAAGTTAGGAGTCCATCATCATGGAGCTTCTTCATGCGTTTCAGACTAATATGTCCAAGCCGGCAAGGCCAGAAGTATGCCGGATTTATCTCATTAGGCTTATGCCTCTTGACATTCACGTTATAGACCGGTTCCTGTTCTAGATTCAATATAAATAACCCATCAACAATGGGTGCATAGCCGTGGAACATACCATTCAAATAAATCGAACAACCATTGTCCTTTAAATTGAATTCATAACCCTGACTCATCAAGCATGAGGCAGAAATAATGTTCCAACTAAGTGCAGGAATGTAATAACAATTATTCAATTCCAAAATAAATCCAGAAGGAAGTTGGAGATGCATCGTGCTGACCTCCAACGCAGCAACTCTTGCTTTGTTCCTGACGCTGATGTCAATCTCCCCTTGTGCCACATGCCTAGTTCTTACCAGCCCCTGCATTGAGTTGCAAATGTGAACAACCGATCCGGTATCAAATACCCAAGATCTGCTAGGTATGTCAACAAGGTAAATGTCTATAACATATGCAACAAGTGTACCTTTGCGTGAAGCAGCATTCCCGGCCTTCTTGCCATACTCTGCAAGCCACTTGCTACAGTTCCTCTTCCAGTGACCAGTTTCCTTGCAATGATAGCAAATGGTCTTTGAGTCCGGTCCATACTTCGGCGCAGCGGCGGAGGTTACCGTCTCCGTGCCCTTTGCCTTAGCCTTTTTCTTGGACTAACTCTTCTTGAACTTAGCCGATTTCTGCATCATCAACACTTGATGCGTGCCTTTCTTAATATCCTACTCTGCCACTTTGAGCATCCCATGCAATTCAGTGAGCGTCTTATCCATGCCATGCATAAGATAGTTCGAGATGAACGTCCCATAGCTGGGCGGAAGAGAACCCATAACTGTGTCAGTAGCCAGCTCATCCAAGAGCAGGAAGCCCAACCAATCCAAAGCTTGCACATATCCGATCATCTTGATCACATGCAGGCTCAGTGGATCACCTTCCTTCAGCTTACAATCCATCAAGGACCGCCATACGTTGAACCTTTCGGTCCTAGCCTGCACCTAAAACATGCTCTTGAGACTCTCGATCATATCAAAAGCCCCAACGTCTTCAAAATGCTGCTAAAATCGGGCTCCATACGAGCCAGCATGAGGCAGCTGATCTCGTTTGATTCATCAACGAGTTTCTAGTAGGCATTCTTGGTTGTGGTACTAGCATTATCGGCAGGTTCCTCTGGAAGCAAATCCTCTAGAACATGTTCCTTTTTATCATGCTTGAGAACAATTCTCAAATTTCTATACCAGGTGGTAAAGTTTGTTTCGTTCAGTTTATCCTTTTCCAGAATTGACTTCAATGCAAAGTTGGGTTGAGCAGGTGGTGCCATTGATCTACAACAGAAAAATATGCAATCACTAAGCAATGTGTTTATGTAGAGTAATTCTAGCCTTAAACAGAAATACTCCCACTGAAGTCAGCATCCCTCCGCAAACTCTCAGTGATTCAGGATCCGACTACCATATGTGACTAGTGAGCTTTAGCATCACTGCTAGACAACATGCCTATCCGGTAAGCAACTCCTTACTAATCGTATCTCTATACGACTCCTATTGGTCGGGTAGGTATCTCATACCCCGGCTCCCGACCTCTTTTGCCACAAGGCCAAAAACCATTTTGATAGCCTTGTCAAGTTAACCTAATGCATTGCATGTCCGTGTCCGACACGAACCCTTCAGTTCAAGGACACCTAGTTGCACCCCAATTTTATGAGCCCACTACTAGACATACTTGACATGCGAAGGTGAAACATCGAGAATGGCAATTTACTTGATATTCACGAGGGATCTTTCTACCATTCTAACATGCATAGAAACAAAGAAGCATAACAATCACAAGTAAAACATATATTTTGAAATAGTATGGCTCCTTCATGGATGTCCTTCCAGGTCGGCTCCAACTCCGATAACCATCTAGAAACTCCATCTTATTTGTCACGCCGGGCCGCCAAGCCGCCAACTTGATCTCTGTTATCCAAATACTACAACTAGTAATGAATTTTACATAGAGTCATAAGTCGACACGCAGGTCGTTATACAATAAAATGACAACACTTTGGCTCCTGCCGGCTGACCAACATGACACGCAGGCCATGTATAATTTACACCATGCATCACATACACATGAGCCAAACTATTCACATCAAACCCTTCAAAATAAAGTTATGCATAGAATCACATTCTACCAGTTTTGAGTGATCGTGTATGAAATACAAGGCGCTACGCACACGGCGGTCCCGCTAGCCGGTTAGCAGGCGGGGTTCGAAGGAGCAGTGCCCCTCACGGGTGCGGGCAGCGCCCGACGTTTTCGGAAATCACATATCATATCTGAACTCCAATCACGCCGAATTTTCCGATCTGACCGATCTTATCGATCATTGCGAGCCTGATTCGGATTTACGTTTCACTTTTAACCCCGATGGCGGATACCGACCGGTAGGGGTAGGTTGTGTCACTACCTCATCGATTGCGATCATCAGAAAACATAACCACATCGATCCCCATGTGCAGTTGATCTCATCAATCGTGCACACAGCCGATCTTATCAACAACAACAGATCTCATCTATCGCCTCCACATATCTAATATGCATACGATCTGAATCCAAATCCTATAGCAGAGGCTCTGATACCACTATTGGGTTCAACGGTAGGGTGCGTCGACTGTAAATTCAACTGACCACATATGTTGGTGTACTCAATTCCCAATTCAACTAACCACACACACCTGGGGGCTGCACCATTTTGACTATACTAACCTTGGACAAAATATGTAAGATACACATTCGTAAAATAAAAACTAGTGGAAAATGATGCTTCTTAACACACTTCTATTGTGGCCATAGAATAGAAAAAGGTGTGCATTATCATGCAAACAATTTTTGGGCACATTAAAAAGGTTACTTTTCCATGCATTAATAGGGATGATTATGTGGTCAACTTAAAAACATGTTTATGTGGTATATATGAAGACATACGTTTTAATATATCATATTTAATTGATGGATTTAGTTATGATCCTTAATTACAATTTATCAAAATTATTTCCGCAAGAAATTGTGCATCATGCTAGTGGCGGAGTTTGTGCAACATATTTGGGGGGGGGGGGGCAATTGGCTAGGGCAACCAACACCATGCATGGGCTTGATTTCAGTGATTCGACAGGCCACTTATTTTAGGATAATCTGAACAAATCTCGTGGGCTTGGGGGTGATCGCTTAGGTTGGCCTCCACTAAGCTTTGCCACTACGTCATGTCATTTGTGGAACCGAGTTTAGGAAACAAAACATATTCCGTATGGCTGGCGTGATAAATGCAAGTAGTTACAGAAAAGAAGGCGATCAAATAGAAAACCAACCTACCAACCACATGGCTTTCGTGCCAGATTGCTTCTAATCGTAGGGCTTTCGACCAATTTATAGGAAGCAAGGATCAGTAGTAAGTTCCATTTCCATAGGGATCCCACTAGCAAGAGCCTTTTATGTGCATACAGCACACTGAGAGTTGGAAATTTGTGTCGAGCAAAGCCTCCCTGACAGCTATAAAAAATTCATCAATGAGACTTGGTCTCGCTCTAGTGAGGTGTACCGATAGCTAGCTGGGACACCCTCCTGGTCGCTGGTTATGGTGTTGCTGCCATCCCAGTGGAAATCCCTGAGTTCTGGCAATAGAAGCCTTCCACCAAGAACAATAGAGCAGTGGCACCATCCAAAGGAGGGAGGTTGTACCAAGAGGACGATTATGTGAAATAGCTGAATCTTATTTGTTTTAATAGGAGCTTGATCTCATGGTATGTATGTAGTTTAATTTCCTTGATCAATGCATTGTCTTCTTTGCACTCTTCTCAAGAGATTGGTGGCTGAGCATGGAAAGTGTAAATGGGCGGAGATTTCAAAACACCTCCCAGGACGAATTAGGAAGCAATGACGTGAGTGATAGACAAATCGATTATCTGCACCCCAACCTCAAGGTCTTCTTATTCTTTTCGTGAATAACGGCTTATAATCTTCAATTTAATTAGGGGGAATCTTGCATGGATCTATACATGATCTGGAAATCTAAGTTGTTTTAGTTAACTTTTAATATGTTTGAACTAAAACAATTTAGACTTGGCTCGATGGCCTGGCCTAGGTCTACTTATTATTTTCATGCATAGCGGCTTATAATCTTTATTTTAATTAGGGGAATCCTTTCATAGATCTATATGTTGGGGAACGCAGTATTTCAAAAATAATCCTACGATCACGCAAGATCTATCTAGGGGATGCATAGCAACAATAGGGGAGAGTGCGTCTACGTACCCTCGTAGACCGAAAGCGGAAGCGTTTAGTAGCGCGGTTGATGTAGTCGAACAACTTCGCGATCCGACTGATCAAGTACCGAACGCACGGCACCTCCGCGATCTACACACGTTCAACTCGGTGATGTCCCTCGTACTCTTGATCCAGCTGAGGCCGAGGGTGAGTTCCGTCAGTACGATGGCATGGTGATGGTGATGATGAAGTTACCGACGCAGGGCTTCGCCTAAGCACTACGACAATATGACTGAGGTGGAAAACTGTGGAGGGGGGCACCACATATGGTTAAAGATCAACTTGTGTGTCTATGGGGTGCCCCCTCCCTGTATATAAAGGAGGGGAGGAGGAGGAGGGCCGGACTCAAGGGGCGTGCCCAAGGGGGGAGTCTTACTCCGAGTAGGAGTAGGTTTCCCCCATTCCTAGTCCAAGTAGGAGAAGAAGGAAGGAGCGGAAGAAGAGAAGGAAAGGGGGGCCGGCCCCCTAGCCCTAGTCCAATTCGGTTTGGGCTAGGAGGGCGCACGCCACCTCTTGGCCTGCCTCCTCTCTTTCACTAATAGGCCCATAAGGCCCAATAACTTCCCGGAGGGGGTTCCCGTAACCCCCGGTACTCCGAAACTTATCCAAAACGACCTGAACCATTCAGGTGTCCGAATGAAACCTTCCAATATATGAATCTTTATCTATTGATCATTTTGAGACTCCTCGTCATGTCCGTGATCTGATCCGGGACTCCGAACAACCTTCGGTACATCAAATCACATAACTCATAATACATATCATCATCGAACGTTAAGCGTGCGGACCCTACGGGTTCGAGAACTATGTAGACATGACCGAGACACATCTCCCCTCAATAACCAATAGCGGAACCTGGATGCTCATATTGGTTCCTACATATTCTACGAAGATCTTTATCAGACAAACCGCATAACAACATACGTTGTTCCCTTTGTCATCGGTATGTTACTTGCCCGAGATTCGATCGTCAGTATCATCATACCTTGTTCAATCTCGTCACTAGCAAGTCTCTTTACTCGTTCCGTAATGCATCATCCCGCAACTAACTCATTAGTCACATTGCTTGCAAGACTCATAGTGATGTGCATTACCGAGAGGGCCCAGAGATACCTCTCCGATACACGGAGTGACAAATCCTAATCTCGATCGATGCCAACTCAACAAACACCATCACAGACACATGTAGAGCATCTTTATAATCACCCAGTTACATAATGACATTTGTAGCAAACAAGGTGTTCCTCCGATATTCGGGAGTTGCATATTCTCATAGTCATAGGAACATGTATAAGTCATGGACAAAGCAATAGCAATAAACTAAACGATGATAGTGCTAAGCTAATGAATGGGTCTAGTCCATCACATCATTCTCTAATGATTTGATCTCGTTCATCAAATGACAACACATGTCCATGGCTAGGAAACTTAACCATCTTTGATTAACGAGCTAGTCAAGTAGAGGCATACTAGGGACAGTCTGTTTGTCTATGTATTCACACATGTACTAAGTTTCTGGTTAATACAATTCTAGCATTAATAATAAGCATTTATCATGATATAAGGAAATATAAATAGCAACTTTATTATTGCCTCTAGGGCATATTTCCTTCAGTCTCCCACTTACACTAGAGTCAATAATCTAGATTACACAGTAATGATTCTAACACCCATGGAGTCTTGGTGCTGATCATGTTTTGCTCGTGAGAGGGGCTTAGTCAACGGGTCTACAACATTGAAGCGTCTGTTGATGTGCTTGGTTCTCTTGTGAAATCAGGATTCCTTTGCCAAAGCAATTGCACTAGTATTGTCGCAAAAGATTTTCATTGGACCCGATGCACTAGGTATTACACCTAGATCGGATATGAACTCCTTCATCCAGACTCCTTCATTTGCTGCTTCCGAAGCAGCTATGTATTCCGCTTCACAGGTAGATCCCACCACGATGCTCTGCTTGGATCGGTGTCAAAGCTTGCATCAACGTAACCATTTACGACGAGCTCTTTATCACCTCCATAAACAAGAAACATATCATTAGTCCTTTTCAGGTATTTCAGGATGTTTTAACCATTGTCCAGTGATCCACTCCTGGATTACTTTGGTACCTATGGGCCCTCTCGGTAATGCACATCACTAATAGCAAGGCACACATCAGGTCTGGTACACAACATGGCATACATGATAGAACCTATGGCTGAAGCATAGGGAATGACTTTCAGTTTCTCTCAATCTTCTGCAGTGGTCAGGCATTGAGTCTGACTCAACATCACACCTTGTAACATAGGCACGAGCCCTTTCTTTGCTTGATCCATTTTGCACTTCTTCAAAACTTTATCAAGGTATGTGCTTTGTGGAAGTCCAATTAAGCATCTTGATCTATCTCTATAGATCTTGATGCCAATATATAAGCAGCTTCACCGAGGTCTTTCATTCAAAAATTCTTATTCAGGTATCCTTTTATGCTATTCAGAAATTCAGTATCATTTCCGATCAACAATATGTCATCCACATATAATATCAGAAATGCTACAGAGCTCCCACTCACTTTCTTGTAAATACAGGCTTCTCCAAAAGTATGTATAAAACCATATGCGTTGATCACATTATCAAAGCGTATATTCCAACTCTGAGATGCTTGCACCAGTCCATAAATGGATCGTTGGAGCTTGCACACTTTGTTAGCACCTTTTGGATCGATAAAACCTTCCGGTTGCATCATATACAACTCTCCTTTAGGATATCCATGAAGGAATGCAGTTTTGACATCCATTTGCCAAATTTCATAATCATAAAATGCGGCAATTACTAACATGATTCAGGTGGACTTAAGCATCTCTACGGGTGAGAAGGTCTCATCGTAGTCAACTCCTTGAACTTGTCAAAAACCTATCGCAACAAGTCGAGTTTTGTAGACAGTAACATTACCGTCAGCGTCAGTCTTCTTCTTGAAGATCCATTTATTCTCTATGGCTTGCCAATCATCGGGCAAGTCAACCAAAGTCCACACTTTGTTCTCATACATGGATCCCATCTCAGATTTCATGGCCTCAAGCCATTTTGTGGAATCTAGGCTCATGATCACTTCCTCATAGTTCATAGGTTTGTCATGGTCAAGTAACATGACCTCCAAAACAGGATTACCGTACCACTCTGGTGCAGATCTTGCTCCGGTTGACCTAGGAGGTTTGGTAGTAACTTTATCAGAAGTTTCATGATCATCATCATTAGCTTCCTCACTAATTGGTGTAGGAATCACTGGAACTGATTCCAGTGACGAACTACTTTCCAATAAGGGAGAAGGTACAGTTACCTCATCAAGTTCTACTTTCCTCCCACTCACTTCCTTCGAGAGAAACTCCTTCTCTAGAAAGGATCCATTCTTAGCAACGAATATCTTGCCTTCGGATCTGTGATAGAAGGTGTACCCAACAGTTTCCTTTGGGTATCCTATGAAGACACATTTCTCCTATTTGGTTTCAAGCTTATCAGGTTGAAGATTTTCCACATAAGCATCGCAGCCCCAAACTTTCAGAAACGACAACTTGGGTTTCTTGCCAAACCACAGTTCATATGGTGTCGTCTCAACGGATTTCGATGGTGCCCTATTTAACTTGAATGCAGCCGTCTCTAAAGCATAACCCAAAACAATAGCGGTAAATTAGTAAGAGACATCGTAGATTGCACCATATCTAATAAAGTGTGGTTACGACGTTCGGACACACCATTACGCTGTGGTGCTCCTGGTGGTGTGAGTTGCGAAACTATTCCGCATTGTTTCAAATGGAGACCAAACTCATAACTCAAATATCCACCTCCACGATCAGATCGTAGAAACTTAATTTTCTTGTTACGATGATTTTCCACTTCACACTGAAATTCCTTGAACTTTTCAAATGTTTCGGACTTATGTTTCATCAAGTAGATATACCCATATCTACTCAAATCATCTCTGATGGTCAGAAAATACGATACCCGCCGCGAGCATCAACACTCATCGGACCACATACATCAGTTTGTATTATTTCCAATAAGTCTGTTGCTCGCTCCATTGTTCCGTAGAATGGAGTCTTAGTCATCTTGCCAATGAAGCATGGTTCGCAAGCATCAAGTGATTCATAATCAAGTGATTCCAAAAGCCCATCAGCATGGAGTTTCTTCATGCGCTTTACATCAATATGACCTAAACGGTAGTGCCACAAATAAGTTGCACTATCATTATTAAACTTATATATTTTGGCTTCAATACTATGAATATGTGTATCACTACTATCGAGATTCAATAAAAAGATACCACTCATCAAGGGTGCATGACCATAAAAGATATTACTCATATAAATAGAACAAGCATTATTCTTTGATTTAAATGAATAACCGCCTTGCATCAAACAAGATCTAGATATAATGTTCATGCTTAACGCTGGCACCAAATAACAATTATTCAGGTCTAATACTAGTCCCGAAGGTAGATGTAGAGGTAGCATGCCGATGGTGATCACATCGACTTTGGAACCATTTCCCACGCGCATCGTCACCTCGTCCTTAGCCAATCTTTTCTTAATCCGTAGCCCTTGTTTTGAGTTGCAAATACTAGCAACAGAACTAGTATCAAATACCCAGGCACTACTACGAGCATTAGTAAGGTACTCATCAATAACATGTATATCAACTATACCTTTCATTTTGCCATCCTTCTTATCTGCCAAATACTTGGGGCAGTTCCGCTTCCAGTGACCAGTCCCTTTGTAGTAGAAGCACTCAGTCTCAGGCTTAGGTCCAGACTTGGGTTCCTTCACTTGAGCAGCAACTTGTTTGCCGTTCTTCTTGAAGTTCCCCTTCTTCCCTTTTCCCTTTTTCTTGAAACTAGTGGTCTTGTTGACCATCAACACTTTATGCTCCTTCTTGATTTCTACCTCCGCAGCTTTTAGCATCACAAAGAGCTCGGGGATTGTCTTATCCATCCCTTGCATATCATAGTTCATCACGAAGCTTTTGTAGCTTGGTGGCAGTGATTAAAGAACTTTGTCAATGACACTATCATGAGGAAGATTAACTCCCAGTTGAGTCAAGTGGTTATGTTACCCAGACATTATGAGTATATGTTCGCTGACAGAACTATTCTCCTCCATCTTGCAGCTGTAGAACTTATTGTAGACTTCATATCTCTCAATCCAGGCATTTGCTTGAAATATTAACTTCAACTCCTGGAACTTCTCATATGCTCATAGACGTTCAAAATGTCGTTGAAGTCCTAGTTCTAAGCCATAAAGCATGGCACACTAAACTATCGAGTAGTCATCAACACGTGTCTGCCAGGCATTCACAATGCATGTAGTTGCTAGCGCGGGTGGCACACCTAGCGGTGCTTCCAAGACGTAATTCTTCTGTGTAGCAATGAGGATAATCCTCAAGTTACGGACCCATTCCGCGTAGTTGTTACCATCATCTTTCAACGTAGATTTCTCTAGGAACGCATTAAAATTCAACAGAACAGTAGCACGGGCCATTAATCCACAACAACATAGACATGCAAAATACTATCAGGTACTAAGTTCATGATAAATTAAAGTTTAATTAATCATATTACTTAAGAACTCCCACTTAGATAGACATCTCTCTAATCATCTAAGTGATCACGTGATCCATATCAACTAAACCATGTATGATCATCCGTGAGATGGAGTAGTTTTCAATGGTGAACATCACTATGTTGATCATATCTACTATATGATTCACGCATGACCTTTTGTCTCAGTGTTCCGAGGCCATATCTGCATATGCTAGGCTCGTCAAGTTTAACTTGAGTATTCTGCGTGTGCAAAACTGGCTTGCATGTATGTGACGTAGAGCTTATCACACCCGATCATCATGTGGTGTCTCGGCACGATGAACTATAGCAATGGTGCATACTCAGGGAGAACACTTGTACCTTGAAATTTAGTGAGACATCATCTTATAATGCTACCTCTGTACTAAGCAAAATAAGATGCATAAAGGATAAACATCACATGCAATCAATATAAGTGATATGATATGGCCATCATCATCTTGTGCCTTTGATCTCCATCTCCAAAGCACCGTCATGATCACCATTGTCACCGGCTTGACACCTTGATCTCCATCATAGCATTGTTGTCGTCTTGCCAACTATTGCTTCTACGACTATCGCTGCCGCTTAGTGATAAAGTAAAGCAATTACATGGCGATTGCATTTCATATAATAAAGCGACAACCATATGGCTCCTGCCAGTTGTCGATAACTTTGTTTCAAAACATGATCATCTCATATAACAATTTATATAATCACGTCTTGACCATATCACATCACAACATGCCCTGCAAAAACAAGTTAGATGTCCTCTACTTTGTTGTTGTAAGTTTTACGTGGCTGCTACGGGCTTAGCAAGAACCGTTCTTACCTATGCATCAAAAACCACAATGATTTTTCGTCAAGTGTGTTGTTTTAGCCTTTAACAAGGACCGGGTGTAGTCACACTCGATTCAACTAAAGTTGGAGAAACAGACACCCACTAGCCAGCTGTGTGCGAAGCACGTCGGTAGAACCAATCTCATGAACGCGGTCATGTAATGTCGGTCTGGGCCGCTTCATCCAACAATACCGCCGAATCAAAGTATGACATGCTGGTAAGCAGTATGACTATTATCGCCCACAACTCTTTGTGTTCTACTCATGCATATAACATCTACACATAGACCTGGCTCTGATACCACTGTTGGGGAATGCAGTATTTCAAAAAAATTCCTACGATCACGCAAGATCTATTTAGGAGATGCATAGCAACAAGAGGGGAGAGTGCGTCCACGTACCCTCATAGACCAAAATCAGAAGCATTTAGTAACACGGTTGATGTAGCTGAACGTCTTCGCGGTCCAACCGATCAAGTACCGAACGCACGGCACCTCCGCGACCTGGGTGAGTTCCGTCAGCACGATGGCGTGGTGACGGTGATGATGAATTTACCGACGCAGGGCTTCGCCTAGGCACTACGACAATATGACTGAGGTGCAAAACTGTGGAGGGGGCACCACATAGGGCTAAAGATCAACTTGTGTGTCTATGGGGTGCCCCTCCCTCGTATATAAAGGAGGGGAGGAGGAGGAGAAGGGCCGGTCTCAAGGGGCGTGCCCAAGGGGGGATTCCTACTCCTAGTAGGAGTTGGTTTCCCCCTTTCCTAGCCCAAGTAGGAGAAGAATGAAGGAGAGGAAGAAGAGAAGGAAAGGGGGGCCGGCCCCCTAGCCCTACACCTTTGATCCTTAGATGCACAGTTCGGGACCCCCTACCCGAGATCTGCCGGTTTTGACACCGACATTGGTGCTTTCATTGAGAGTTCCTGTGTGATGTCGACAAAGGATTCGATGGCTCGCTCGATCATCCACAATGATGTTGTTTCAGGGGAGATTCCCCCCCCCCCCGGCCAAATTTTCGTATTCGGTGGCTTCACGTTGCGTGCCAATTTGATTGGCCACCTCGAGTAGATCGACAGCTACGCCCTTGGTCATCGGATCAGTTTCAGGAACCTAAACTATGTCCCTGGTATCCGAGGAGATTTAATCTTTGAAGGGTTGTCCCCGATTATCACTCTGGCCCTAGATCCAGAGCAGGCCGACGGGTCCGAAGACGGGAGTCTAGAGCCCGCCGAACTCTCTGCATTTATGGAACTGGCTGCCGGAGAAGCGCCGAACACTCTGCCGGACTCTAGTTCTGAACTCTCAAGGTCAATGTCAAGCGGGCGCCGGCAGGAGGCTCCAACTCCGGACAGCTCCATAGACTCCCGTTTCTCCGTCTGACCCTCTCGTTTAAACGAGGCTCTGGACTTAATATGATCGCTCGCCATTACAGAAGGATCGCTTTCGAATTATGCACATCCCAGACTAGGGGCTGAGAGCGGGGAATTGTACGTCCCACCCACCACCCACTTCATGGCCATTGTCGAAGATCTAACCGACTTGGTGGACTACGCCTCCGAAGACATCGACGGTATGGACGATGATACTAGAGACGAACAAGGCCAAAACCCTCCATTTACCGGACAATGGATGGCCACCTCCACATACGACGTGTACATGGTGGACACACCCAAAGAGGATGGTGACGACGGCAAGGAGAATCCGGTTGAGGACAATCCTACCGAAGCCCCTCCGAAGCGTTGACGTCAGCGGCGCCGCTCAAAATCGCGTCGCGACAAAGACGGCAATACCGGCACCGAAGACAATAATACTCTGGAGAATTCCGAAGACCCTGAAGCCCCTGTAGAGCCAACATCCGAACAGGATGATTGGGAGGATGGGAAGGTAAACCCCGACGATCTTGTCGAGAACGAGGGCTCAGAGGATAGTAACTACTTACCGACCTCCGAAGAAGATGTGAGCCTCGGTGACGAAGATTTCATCATGCCGGAGGAACCCCTCGAACAAGAGTGCTTTAAGCGCCGGTTAATCGCCACCGCAAGAAGCCTGAAAAAGAAGCAGCAGCAGCTCCAAGTTGATCAGGACTTACTCAATGATAGATGAACTAACGTCCTGGTAGCCGAGGAATACGGCCTCGAACGCCCAACAAGGAGCTACTCGAAGCGCAAGCTGCTATCCCAATTTGACGATGAGGCCCTAGAGCCCATACCACCAATGCGTGACACTGCTATAGACCTAACCGACCGTCGCGTGGCCGGGATAGAGCGGAAACTCAAGCCGAGCACCAGCCCGCACCACCTCGCCATAAAAGCAGGGGAACGACGGCTCCAGAATATACATACGACCTACGACAGGACCTGGACAATAGAGCCGGTCAAACCAGATCAATCTATGGATCAAGGGGACGTGCCCCAGCGCATGAGGACGGTCGTCAGGCCTGGTACGACAAGCACAACCTCACTCAGGCCGAAAATCGCATACAGACTTCATCCGAACTGCGTCGCAACATTGCCCGATACAGAGGCGCCGCACACCCTCTATGCTTCACCGATGAGGTAATGGAGCACCAGTTCCCAGAAGGGTTTAAACCCGTAAAAAATCGACTCATACGACGGCACGACGGACCCCACAATCTAGATTGAAGATTTTCTTCTCCACATACACATGGCTCACGGTGACGACCTACATGCCATCAAGTATCTCCCCTTGAAACTTCAGGGACCAACACGGCACTGGTTAAACAGCCTCCCAGAGAATTCTATCGGCAGCTGGGAAGACCTGGAAGATGCCTTTAGAGACAACTTCCAAGGTACCTATGTACGGCCCCGGGACGCTGATGACCTCAGTCACATAGTCCACCAACCCGAAGAGTCAGCCTGAAAACTCTGGACAAGGTTCTTAATTAAAAAGAACCAAATCATTGATTGTCCGTACACCGAAACCCTCGCGGTCTTTTAACACAGCGTCCGCGACGAATGGCTCACCCGACACCTCGGCCAAGAAAAACCGAAGTCCATGGCAGCCCTTACCGCACTAATGACCCGCTTTTGCGCGGGGAAGACAGCTGGCTAGCCCGCAGAAGCAATAGCACCAGCGACCCCGGCACCTCTGAAGCCAGGGACGACAATGGCAAACCATGATGCAACAAGCACAACCGTCGAATCAACAACGAAGGCACTGAAGACACAACGGTCAACGCTAGATTCAACGGCTCTAAATCCGGTCAATGGAAGAAGCCATTCAAAGGAAACAGAGATGGTCCATCTAGTTTGGACAGAATACTCGATCGGCCTTGCCAGATTCACGGCACCCCCGATAAGCCTGCCAATCATACCAACAGAAACTGTTGGGTCTTTAAACAGGCCGGCAAGCTTAACGCTGAACATAAAGGGAAAGGGCCGCCCAGCGAGGACGACGACAAAGAACCTCACCCATCGAACACGGGGGGACAGAAGAAATTCCCCCCCCCCCCAGGTAAAAACAGTGAATATGATATATGCCACACACATCCCTAAGCGGGAGCGCAAGCGCGCGTTAAGGGACGTCTATGCCTTCGAGCCGGTCGCCCCAAAATTCAACCCATGGTCGGCTTGTCCGATCACCTTCGATCAAAAGGACCACCCAACCAGTATCCGTCATGGAGGTTCGGTAGCTCTGGTCCTCGATCCAATCATCGACGGATTCCACCTTATGTGAGTCCTCATGGACGCCGGCAGCAATCTCAACCTGCTCTATCAGGACACTGTCCGCAAAATGGGCATTGATTCGTCAAGAATCAAGCCCACTAAAACTACCTTTAAAGGAGTAATACCTGGTGTAGAGGCCTGCTACACGGGCTCAATAACATTGGAAGTCGTCTTCGGTTCGCCAAATAACTTCCGAAGCGAAGACTTGGTCTTTGATATCGTCCCCTTCCGCAGTGGATATCACGCACTGCTCGGACGAACCGCTTTTGCCCGTTTTAACACGGTCCCACACTACGCTTATCTAAAGCTCAAGATGCCCGGCCCACATGGTGTCATTACAATCAATGGAAACAAGGAACGCTCCCTCTCTACCGAGGAGCATACTGCGGCCATCGTGGTCGAAGTACAGAGCGGCCCTGTCAAGCCGCACACCTCATCGGCCATCAATCCGCCGGACTTTATTAAACAAGACCGGTCAGTTCCGCCTGTTGACAGCTTGGTAATTCTAGAGCTGGACTAGCAGTTTCGCCTCCGCCGGTCGCCGCACACATCCGTGAAATTTGTACCGCACATGCATAATTATGCACTCAAAATACCTTGGGCATCAGCGGAGGCACAATACAGACAGGCCCATAGTACGGTTCGACCCTATATGGCCTTCCCCTTTTCTTGAATTATTTTTTCTCTTTTACCACAGGTGGATTAAAACCTATTCATACTACGGACTTACAAGGACTCTTTTCGAGCCCAGTTTCGTACAAATAGCCGAAGAAAATTCATCTTAAGGAACCCCTCTCTCCAATGCAAAAGCGGCGCAGATGTGCGGCAGGAGGTCCAAAGAATTTTGTAGACCAAAACTTTATTAAGAACCTATATAGAGATTTTCCCCTTCTCCTTAGACCCCTGGCATGTAAAATGGCCTTGGTGATTATTGTGCCCTCTGTAAGATCACGTTTTGACGTATCAATCAGATTCTAGTGGAAAAAAATTATTTGGTATCGCCTTTATTCATAGACTGTATGGCGTCTCCTCAGTCGCCTCACTCACACATCTCGACACAAATTGCCAGGGGCTCTATATGGCCACACATGTGTCGCCAAACAAAAGCCCGAATAGCTTTATAGCACAATTCGGCGTCCCGAGCTTGGCATTATATGCATCGGCTCCGAATCATGTCTTTGGTCAATAGTTTGGTTGCTCGGCTCCTGTGTTTGCTACCTTAAGTTTCGTTTGTTCGGCTAGGGTAGTAAAGGGAGAACTACTGTGATTGTGTTTCTGGTTCGTCCGGTCAAGCACCTTAGTAGAGAAAGCCAAAAACTGACTATCTTGATGCGGCTAGAGCTGGTCAGCCACTCGGCGACTTATTACAATCTTTAGCGATTGTTTCCGTATTACACTAAGGACCTCCTTTCCGGCCACATATGCAACGCATCCACCTTCGGATAGCCAAGTACATACCAGGGGCTATCTTCTAGCCCCATCGTCAAACTGCTATGGTTAAGTGAGTGTGGTAAAGCCACATAGTCTGATTGCCTGGTTCGCCGCACTGATGCCTCCTTCACAGACCAAGACGTTGGGTCAAGTGTGATCATGTGCTATTCCAAACACCCCCGTAGTATCTACATGGGGGCTGAAGCCGATGACTGGAAAACTCCCAGGAATATAAAAACGGTCGCACATGAGGGAAGAACTTTCAGACGAAGGCACAAATATATTACAAAGCCTTCATATATAATAAAAAGTCTGGACAATTCGGGTACATTTATTCGAACATAATGTCCTTTGAGCAATGACCCTCTATCAAGCGGGCACCCTCTAGGACGTCCTCTAAATAGCGCTCCGGCGTGCGGTGCTTCTTGCCTCCGGGAGGACCCTCGACAGCCACTTCAGTAGCCTTCATCTTCGCCCAGTGCATCTTGACGTGGGCGAAGGCCATCCGTGCACCTTCTATGCACACCTACCGCTTGATTGCTTCGATTTGCGACACTACATCGATAAGTCGCCGTGCCAGGCCAAAATAATGGTTCGGAATGGATTCTTCTGGCCATAGCCGAACTATGATGTCCTTCATTGCCGCTCGGGACATCTTATGCAGCTCGGCCCACTGTGCCATTTGATCGTTCAACAGCGCTGGGCGCTCCCGCACCGCGAACTGTGACCAGAACAGCTTCTCCATCGCATGTCCCTCCTAAGCCTGGAAGAATTGCGCGGCGTCGTTTGCACTCTTCGGAAGATCCGCAAAGGCGCCGAGAGAACCCCACAGTCGATTAAGCAAGGCATATCCCTGAACGCCGAACTGTTGGGGAACGTAGTAATTTAAAAAATATTCCTACGTACATGCAAGATCAAGGTGATGCATAGCAACAAGAGGGAAGAGTATCGTCCACATACCCTCATAGACCGTAAGCGGAAGCATTATGAGAACGTGGTTGATGTAGTTGAATGTCTTCACTATCTGACCGATCCAAGTACCTAACACACGGCACCTCCGAGTTCAGCACACATTCAGCTTGATGACGTCCCACGAACTCCGATCCAGAAGAGCTTCACGAGATAGTTCCGTCGGCACGACGGCGTGATGACGGTGATGATGTTGCTACCGACGCAGAGCTTCGCCTAAGCACCGCTACGATATGATCGAGGTGGATTATGGTAGAGGGGGGCACCGCACACAACTAAGGGATCAATGATCAACTTGTGTGTTCTAGGGTGCCCCCTTCCCCCGTATATAAAGGAGTAAGGGGGGAGGCCGGCCGGCCCTCCTAGGGCGCGCCAGGAGGAGGAGTCCTCCTCCTAGTAGGAGTAGGACTCCCCTTTCCTACTCCTACTAGGAGGAGGAAAGGAAGGGGGAAGGGGAGAAGGAAGGAGAGGGAGGAAAGGAGGAAAGGGGGGCCGGCCCCCTAGTCCAATTCGGTTTGGGCTAGGGGCCCGCGTGCCCTGCCTCCTCTCTTCCACCACTTGGCCCATGAGGCCCAATGCTTCTTCCCTGTATTACCGAAAGTCCACGGTACTCCGAAAAATACATGAATCACTCGGAACCTTTACGATGTCCGAATATAGTCGTCCAATATATCGATCTTTACGTCTCGACAATTTCGAGACTCCTCGTCATGTCCCCGATATCATCTGGGACTCCAAACTACCTTCGATACATAAAATCACATAAACTCATAATAATGATCGTCACCGAACGTTAAGCGTGCGGACCCTACGGAATCGAGAACTATGTAGCCATGACCGAGACACGTCTCCAGTCAATAACCAATAATGGAACCCGGATGTTTATATTGGCTCCTACATATTCTACGAAGATCTTTATCGGTCAAGCCGCATAACGGTATACGTTGTTCCCTTTGTCATCGGTATGTTACTTGCCCGAGATCCGATCGTCGGCATCTCAATACCTAGTTCAATCTCGGTACCGGCAAGTCACTTTACTCATTCCGTAATGCATCATCCCGCAACTAACTCATTAGTCACAATGCTTGCAAGGCTTATAGTGATGTGCATTACCGAGAGGGTCCAGAGATACCTCTCAGACAATCGGAGTGACAAATCGTAATCTCGATCTATTCCAACTCAACAAGCACCTTCGGAAACACCTGTAGACCACCATTATAATCACCCAGTTACGTTGTGACTTTTGGTAGCACACAAAGTATTCCTCTGGTATTCGGGAGTTGCATAATCTCATAGTCATAGGAACATGTATAAGTCATGAAGAAAGCAATAGCAACAAACTAAACGATCATCGAGCTAAGTTAACGTATGGGTCAAGTCAATCACATCATTCTCTAATGATGTGATCCTGTTAATCAAATGACAACTCATGCCTATGGTTAGGAAACATAACCATCGTTGATTCAACGAGCTAGTCAAGTAGAGGCAAACTAGTGACATTCTGTTTGTCTATGTATTCACACATGTACTAAGTTTACGGTTAATACAATTCTAGCATGAATAATAAAAATTTATCATGATATAAGGCAATAAATAATAACTTTATTATTGCCTCTAGGGCATATTCCCTTCAGTCTCCCACTTGCACTAGAGTCAATAATCTAGTTCACATATTTATGTGATTAGTTCACATCTCCATGTGACTAATACCCAAAGGGTTTACTAGAGTCAATAATCTAGTTCACATCACTATGTGCTTAACACCCAAAGAGTGATCATTTTTTGCTTGTGAGAGAAGTTTAGCCTACGGGTCTGCAACATCCAGATCCGTATGTATTTCGCAAATTTATATTTCTACAATGCTCTGCACAGAGCTTCTGTAGCTAATTGCTCCCACTTTCAATATGTATCCAGATCGAGACTTGGAGTCATCTAGATCGATGTAAAAAGCTTGCATCGACGTAACTCTTTATGACGAACTCTTTTATCACCTCCATAACCAAGAAATATTTCCTTAGTCCTCTAATGATAATTTTGACCGCTGTCAAGTGATCTGCTCCTAGCTACATCACTATTGTACTCCCTTGCCAGAATGATGCTAAGGTATACAATAGGACTGGTAAACAGCATAGCATACTTTATAGAACCTATGACTGAGGCATAGGTAATGACTTTTCATTATCTTTCTACTTTCTGTTGTGGCCGGGTTTTGAGTCTTTACTCAACTCCACACCTTGCAACACAGGCAAGCACTCCTTCTTGGACTGTTCCATTTTGAACTACTTCAAAATCTTGTCAAGATATGTACTCATTGAAAAAACTTCTCAAGCGTCTTGATCTATCTCTATAGATCTTGATGCTCAATGTGTAAGCAGCTTCATCGAGATCTTTCTTTGAAAAACTCTTTTCAAACACTCCTTTATGCTTTCTAGAAAATTCTACATTATTTCTGATCAACAATATGTCATTCACATATACTTATCAGAAATGTTGTAGTGCTCCCACTCACTTTCTTGTAAATACAGGCTTCACCGCAAGTATGTATAATACCATATGATTTCATCACTTTATCAAAGCATATATTCCAACTCTGAGATGCTTGCACCAGTCCATAGATGGATCACTGGAGCTTGCTCACTTTGTTAGCACCTTCAGGATCGACAAAACCTTCTGGTTGTATCATATACAACTATTCTTTAAGAAATCCATGAAGGAATACAGTTTTGACATCCATTTGCCAGATTTCATAAAATGCGGCAACAGCTAACAAGATTCGAACAGACTTTTAAGCATCGATACGCGTGAGAAAATCTCATCATAGTCAACACCTTGAACTTGTCGAAAACATTTTGCGACAGTTCGAGCTTTGTAGATAGTAACACTACTATCAGCGTCTGTCTTCCTCTTGAAGATCCATTTATTCTTAATGACTCACCGATCATCGGGCAAGTCAATCAAAGTCCATACTTTGTTCTCATACATGGATCCCATCTCAGATTTCATGGCCTCAAGCCATTTCGCGGAATTTGGGCTCATCATCGCTTCCCCATAGTTCGTAGGTTCGTCATGGTCAAGTAACATGACATTCAAAACAGGATTACCGTACCACTCTGGTGCGGATCTCACTCTGGTTGACCTATGAGGTTCGGTAGTAACTTGATCTGAAGTTACATGATCATCATCATTAGCTTTCTCACTAATTGGTGTAGGAGTCACATGAACAGATTTCTGTGATGAACTACTTTCCAATAAGGGAGCAGGTACAGTTACCTCATCAAGTTCTACTTTCCTCCCACTCACTTCTTTTGAGAGAAACTCCTTCTAGAAAGGATCCATTCTTAGCAACTAATGTCTTGCCTTCGGATCTGTGATAGAAGGTGTACCCAACTGTCTCCTTTGGGTATCCTACGAGGACACATTTCTCCGATTTGTGTTTGATCTTATCAGGATGAAACTTTTTCACATAAGCATCGCAACCCCAAACTTTAAGAAACGACAACTTTGGTTTCTTGCCAAACCATAGTTCATATGGTGTCGTCTCAACAGATTTAGATGGTGCCCTATTTAACGTGAATGTAGCTATCTCTAATGCATAACCCCAAAACGATAGTGGTAAATCGGTAAAAGACATCATAGATTGCACCATATCTAATAAAGTACGGTTACGATGTTCAGACACACCATTACGTTGTGGTGTTTTAGGTGGCGTGAGTTGCGAAACTACTCCGCATTGTTTCAAATGAAGACCAAACTCGTAACTCAAATATTCTCCTCCTCGATCAGATCATAGAAACTATTTTTCTTGTTACGATGATTTTCCACTTCACTTTGAAATTATTTGAACTTTTCAAATGTTTCAGATTTATATTTCATCAAGAAAATATACCCATATCTTACTCAAATCATTTGTGAAGGTCAGAAAATAACGAGCCTCAACACTCATCGGACTGCATACATCAGCATGTATTATTTCCAACAAGTCTATTGCTAGCTCCATTGTTCCGAAGAACAGAGTCTTAGTCATCTTGCCCATGACGCATGGTTCGCAAGCATCAACTGATTCATAATCAAGTGATTCCAAAAGCCCATCAGCATGGATTTTCTTCATGCGCTTTACACCAATATGACCTAAACAGCAATGCCACAAATAAGTTGCACTATCATTATTAACTTTGCATCTTTTAGCTTCAATATTATGAATATGTGTAGCACTACGATCGAGATTCAATAAACCATTCACCTTGGGTGTATGACCATTGAAGGTTTTATTCATGTAAACAGAACAACAATTATTCTCTTACTTTAAATGAATAACCGTATTGCAATAAACATGATCAAATCATATTCATGCTTAACACAAACACCAAATAACATTTATTTAGGTTTAACACTAATCCCGAAAGTATAGGGAGTGTGCGATGATCATATCAATCTTGGAACCACTTCCAACACACATCGTCACTCCACCCTTAACTAGTCTCTGTTCATTCTGCAACTCCCGTTTCGAGTTACTAATCTCAGCAACTGAACTAGTATCAAATACTGAGGGGTTGCTATAAACACTAGTAAAGTACACATCAATAACATGTACATCAAATATACCTTTGTTCACTTTGCCATCCTTCTTATCCGCCAAATACTTGGGGCAGTTCTGCTTCCAGTGACCTGTCCCTTTACAGTAGAAGCACTTAGTCTCAGTCTTAGGTCTAGACTTGGGCCTCTTCACTTGAGCAGCAACTTTCTTGCCGTTCTTCTTGAAGTTCCCCTTCTTCCCTTTGCCCTTTTCTTGAAACTAGTGGTCTTGTCAACCATCAACACTTGATGCTTTTCTTGATTTCTACCTTCGTCGATTTTAGCATCACGAAGAGCTTGGGAATCGTTTCCGTTATCCCCTGCATATTATAGTTTATGCCGAAGTCCCAGTAACTTGGTGATAGTGACTAGAGAACTCTGTCAATCACTATCTTATCTGGAAGATTAACTCCCACTTGATTCAAGTGATTGTAGTACTCAGACATTCTAAGCACATGCTCACTAGCTGAGCTATTCCCTCCATCTTGTAGGCAAAGTTCTTGTCAAAGTTCACATACCTTTCGACATGGGCATGAGTCTGAAATACTAATTTCAACTCTTGGAACATCTCATATGCTCCATGGCATTCAAAACGTGTTTGAAGCCCCGATTCTAAGCCGTAAAGCATGGTGCACTAAACTATCAAGTAGTCATCATATCGATCTCACCAAAATGTTCATAACGTCTGCATCTGCTCCTACAATCGGTCTGTCACCTAGCGGTGCATCAAGGACATAATTCTTCTGTGCAGCAATGAGGATAATCCTCAGATCACGGATCCAATCTGCATCATTGCTACTAACATCTTTCAACTTAGTTTTTCTCTAGGAACATATCAAAATAAACGGGGAGCTACATCGCGAGCTATTGATCTACAACATAGTTATGCAAATACTATCAAGACTAAGTTCATGATAAATTAAAGTTCAACTAATCATATTACTTAAGAACTCCCACTTAGATAGACATCCCTCTAGTCATCTAAATGATCACGTGATCCAAATCAACTAAACCATGTCCGATCATCATATGAGATGGAGTAGTTTTCAATGGTGAACATCACTATGTTGATCATATCTACTATATGATTCACGCTCTACCTTTCGGTCTTAGTGTTCCGAGGCCATATCTGCATATGCTAGGCTTGTCAGTTTAACCCGAGTATTTATGCATGTGTAAAGCTGGCTTGCACCCGTTGTATATGAACGTAGAGCTTATCACACCCGATCATCACATGGTGGCTCGGCACGATGAACTTTGGCAACGGTGCATACTCAGGGAGAACACTTGTACCTTGAAATTTAGTGAGAGATCATCTTATAATGCTACCGTCAATCAAGCAGAATAAGATGCATAAAGGATAAACATCAGATGCAATTAATATAAGTGATATGATATGGCCATCATCATCTTGTGCCTGTGATCTCCATCTCCAAAGCACCGTCATGATCACCATCGCCACCGGCTTGACACCTTGATCTTCATCGAAGCATCGTTGTCATCAGGCCAACTATTGCCTCCACGATTATCGCTACCGCTTAGTGATAAAGTAAAGCAATTACATGGCGATTGAATCTCATACAATAAAACGACAACCATATGGCTCCTGCCTGTTGCTGATAACTGTGTTACAAAACAAGATCATCTCATAAAATAAACTTTAGCATCATGTCTTGACCATATCACATCACAACATGCCCTGCAAAAACAAGTTAGACGTCCTCTACTTTGCTGATGCAAGTTTTACGTGGCTGCTACGGGCTGAGCAAGAACCGTTCTTACCTACGCATCAAAACCACAACGATATTTCGTCAAGCTAGTGCTATTTTAACCTTCAACAAGGACCGGGCATAGTAACACTCGGTTCAACTAAAGTTGGAGAAACTGACACCCGCCAGCCACCTATGTGCGAAGCACGTCGGTAGAACCAATATCGCGTAAGCGTACGCGTAATGTCGGTCTGGGCCGCTTCATCCAACAATACCGCCGAACCAAAGTATGACATGCTGGTAAGCAGTATGACTTGAATCGCTCACAACTCACTTGTGTTCTACTCGTGCATATAACATCTACGCATAAACCTGGCAAGAATGCCACTGTTGGGGAACGTAGTAATTTCAAAAATATTCCTACGCACACGCAAGATCATGGTGATGCATAGCAACGAGAGGGAAGATTATCGTCCACGTACCCTCGTAGACCATAAGCGGAAGCGTTATGAGAACGTTGTTGATGTAGTCGAACGTCTTCCCGATCCGACCGATCCAAGTACCGAACTCATGGCACCTCCGAGGTCAGCACACGTTCAGCTCGATGACATCCCATGAACTCCGATCCAGCAGAGCTTCACGGGAGAGTTCCCTCAGCACGACGGCGTGATGACGGTGATGATGTTGCTACCAACGCAGGGCTTCGCCTAAGCACCGCTACGGTATTATCGAGGTGGATTATGGTGGAGGGGGGCACTGCACACGGCTAAGGGATCAATGATCAACTTGTGTGTTCTAGGGTGCCCCCCTGCCCCCGTATATCAAGGAGCAAGGGGGAGGTCGGCCGGCCCTCCTAGGGCGCGCCAGGAGGAGGAGTCCTCCTCCTAGTAGGAGTAGGACTCCTCTTTCCTACACCTACTAGGAGGAGGAAAGGAAGGGGGAAGGGGAGAAGGAAGGAGAGGGAGGAAAGGAGGAAAGGGGGGCCTGCCCCCTAGTCCAATTCGGTTTGGGCTAGGGGGGGGCCTGCCTCCTCTCTTCCACCACTTGGCCTATGAGGCCCAATGCTTCTTCCCCGTATTCCCGTAACTCCCCGGTACTCCGAAAAATACCCGAATCACTCGGAACCTTTCCGATGTCTCAATATAGTCGTCCAATATATCGATATTTACGTCTTGACCATTTCGAGACTCCTCGTCATGTCCCCGATCTCATCCGGGACTCCGAACTACCTTCGGTACATCAAATTACATAAACTCATAATACTGATCGTCACCGAACATTAAGCGTGCGGACCCTATGGGTTCGAGAAATTTGTAGGCAGGACTGAGACACGTCTCCAGTCAGTAACCAATAGCAGAACCTGGATGTTCATATTGGCTCATACATATTCTACGAAAATCTTTATCGGTCAAACCGCATAACGGTATACGTTGTTCCCTTGATCATCGGTATGTTACTTGCCCGAGATTCGATCATCGGTATCTCAATACCTAGTTCAATGTCGTTACAGGCAAGTCTCTTTACTCGTTCCGTAATGCATCATCCTGCAACTAACTCATTAGTCACAATGCTTGCAAGGCTTATAGTGATGTGCAGTACCGAGAGGGCCCAAGGATACCTCTCAGTCAATCAGAGTGACAAATCCTAATCTCGATCTATGCCAACTCAACAAGCACCATCGGAGACACCTGTAGAGCACCTTTATAATCACCTAGTTACATTGTGACGTTTGGTAGCACACAAAGTGTTCCTCCGGTATTCGGGAGTTGCATAATCTCATAGTCATAGGAACATGTATAAGTCATGAAGAAAGCAATAGCAACAAACTAACGTATGGTTCAAGTCAATGACATCATTCTCTAATGATGTGATCCTGTTAATCAAATGACAACTCATGTGTATGGTTAGGAAACCTAACCATCATTGATTCAACAAGCTAGTCAAGTAGAGGCAAACTAGTGACATTCTGTTTTTCTATGTATTCACACATGTACCAAGTTTCCTGTTAATACAATTCTAGCATGAATAATAAAAATTTATCATGATATAAGGAAATAAATAATAACTTTATTATTGCCTCTAGGGCATATTTCCTTCACAAACTTAGTGTGTAAAAGAAAGGGCTTACCATCTGCTATCTGTCTGGCCTGCCGGACCTCCTCGCGAGCCAGCCTAGATTCGAATCGCGCCTCTTTGGCCTCCTCAAGGGCCTTGGCGAGCTCGGTTGCCTTGGATTTATTCTCCTCCTCGAGGGACTTGCACTTGCGGGTGGCGTCCTGCTCTTGCTCTACTACAGATACTCGCTCCTCGACCTGGCACCGGGTGGCCTGTTCGGTCTTCAAATCTGTAGCCGCTTTATCAGCGGCCCCATTGCTCACTCTCGCCTGCTCCTTGGCCCGAGCAAGTTCACCTCTGAGGGTCTCGACCTCAACAATGACATCTGGAATTTCACACATAACAAAGTCTAAGTTTCAAGTTTGCATTCGCACATTCATATAGGCACAAATGGGATGTTCGTAGCATACCTTGTGCCTCGTCAAGCCGCTTGTTAATAAGGACGATGCCCTCATCAGCCTGCTTCAGTTGTTGTTTCAGCTCAGAAACCTCCACAGCCTGGGCGATTACCACTAACAGTAAAGCCTGTTTTCCAGCCAAATAAGTATGTTATTTCCTGTAGATATATGTAGATCCTCTGTTCGCCCTTCTTCATGGGCCGACCAGAGTCTCAGGGGCTACTATCCATATACAGGCATATTTTCCATATGGAAAGTGGCTAAAGACATTACATCGCATACCTTGAAGCCTGTTAGTAGGCTCGTAAAGGCTTCATGCAGCCCGCTTTTAGCGGACTGAATCTTCTTAGCCACCATACCCATCAAGGAATGGTGCTCCTCCAAGACGGACGCACTCCACAGTCCGTCCCTCAGCATGTTCGGCGCCTCCAGATTCATGGAGGTCGCCGCAAGAATAGGCACTCCCCCTCCCTTGAAGGGGGCCGCTCACTTGACTCTGGATCCGTCTCCGGAGCGGTATTCGGCTGGGGGCCAACCAATCCAGGGCCCCCATCCCTGGTCTTCACGGGGGTCGCGTCCCCCGTGTCCTCAATGGCTGAGGTATTACCCTCCGGTGTCGTATTGATGGTCCCCTACACCTCTCGGTGATCCGAAGAAATCCTCTGCGATGACACCTCGATGTCACTCACCCTATGGGGTGAGGAAACTTGTGGAGGCGTCTCACTTTCCAGCATCTCTGGCGGCAAATCCCCTGATGAGGAGGATTGTTCAGGGAGATCGCGGGCCGGACTGAAAGACATGATTTAATATTATTCTCACAATCCATAAAGGAGGGGATGTATGTAAAGCGTCCTTAGGTACTTACGATTTGGCAAGGGGCTTGGTCCAGGGGCGGGGCTTGAGGATATCCTCGGTGTCCGAATCCGAGTCATCCGAAAGAGATAACTTTCCCCTCTTAGACGCCCTCGCCTCTGGATCTGCGGAAGCCTCCCTCTTTTACCTTTGGGAGGAGGGTTATCTTCTACCTCCTCCTCCTCGTCCGCGTTTCCGTCTCCCTCATGAGAGGAGGGAGCCTCGGTCCCTACGGACATAGCGTCCGAGGTACCTTCATGGTGGAGGCCACTTTAGGCCTCCTTGTTCTTCTTCTTCTTGTCCTTCTTTACCAGCACCTGGTATGGCACCGGGACCAGCATCCTTATTAGGAGGGAATCGGCTGAGCCTTCGGGAAGGGGGGGCGGACACTTGATCCGCTCCGCCTTCTTTGTCCAGACCTGTTTAAAGGATGGAATGGTTAGTGTATCCCCTAGGCTAACAAACCAAGCTATAGGTGGAAGCTTAGCCCTTATCGGGGGCGCCGGATGGTTGCAGTCAAGTCCAACGTCTTCGGACGTCTCCGGCCATGACTTTTGAGATTTAAAGAGCAATTTCCACATCTCTTTGTGCGTCGTGCCGAAGAATTGTAGCAGAGTTCGCGTCCCTTCCGGATTAAACTCCCATAAACAGAGAGGTCGTCGCTAGCAGGGAAGGGTTCGGTGGATGAGCATCACCTGAATCATGTCAGTGAGGCGGGTGTTGTTCTCTATGATACTTTTTATGCGCTTTTGCAGCATCAACACCTCATTGGTCGATCCCCAGTCAGGACCCTTGTTGGTCCATGAAGCGAGTCGCAGGGGGTCCGGATCCAAATGCAGGAGTGGTCGCCCACTTGGTGCCACGGGGTTCGGTGATATAGAACCACTCCTGCTGCCATGTCTTGGCGGTATCCACAAAGGGCCCTTTAGGCCAAATAGTGTGAGGAAGCTTGCTCACCATGGCTCCGCCGCAATCCGTGTGCTCCCCGTCGACTACCTTCGGCTTCACGTTGAAGGTCTTGAGCCACAGGCCAAAGTGCAGAGGGATGCGGAGAAATGCCTCGCACATGACGATGAAATCCGAGATATGGACGAAGGAGTTCGGGGCTAGATCGTGAAAATCTAGCCCGTAGTAGAACATGAGTCCGCGAACAAAGTGGTGAAGGGGAAACCCTAGCCCGCGGAGGAAGTGGGGGATGAACACGACCCTTCCGCCAGGCTCTGGAGTAGGGATGATTTGGCTCTTTGCCGGAAGCCTGTGTGCGATTTCCGAAGTTAAGTACCTTGCCTCCCGGAGTCCCTGGATATCCTTCTTTGTCACGGAAGAGGCCACCCACTTGCCTTGAGAACCGGATCCGGACATGGTCGGAGCGCGTGGTGGCAATGGAGAAGGATTGGGACTTGGGTGCTGGAGCTCAAAGATGGGAAGGCTAAGGAAGGAGAAGGCGCGGCGTAAAAGAGGGGTCCTTATCCCTTTATAAAGGCAACGAATGTCAAGCAACCCCACACAAGCCTTAAAATTTGCCTATTCCCAAGGGATTGAGCGTATGACACGGTTGGATTACCCAACCCATCATTGATGAAAATCCTACAATAAGGGGGCACGATCTCTGCTTTGACAAGACGTGTCATTGGAAGTTGCGTCTCGAAACACGGAACGGGAGGTCGAAAAAATGATTCAAAAATAATAATAAGGCCAGAACACAAGGCCTAGACGAAAAACTTGTTAGAAGACATAACTTATTTTTGCATAAAGTATTTTGCCCTCGTGGTTCAGGGTTGTGACTATTATACAGAGCCGGATATAGTTCTCTTAGTCGAACTGCTTTGGAATATTCGGAGGAGGAACCCGCCTTGCAATGCCGAAGACAATCTGCGCGCCAGACACATCGTCATTGAAGCCTGGTTCAGGGGCTACTGAGGGAGTCCTGGATTATGGGGTCCTCGGGCGTCCGAGCTATGTGACATGGGCCGAACTGGTGGGCCGTGAAGTTACAAGATAGAGGGCTTTCCCCCAAGTCCGGATGGAACTATCCTTGGTGTGGAAGGCAAGCTTGGCGTTCGGATATGAAGATTCCTTTCTTGGTAAACTGACTCTGTACAAACCCTAGCCCCCTCCGGTATCTATATAAACCGGAGGGTTAGTTCGTAGAGGCAGTCATAGTCATACAGGCTAGACATCTAGGGTTTAGCCATTACGATCTCGTGGTAGATCAACTCTTGTAACCCCTATACTCATCAAAGTCAATCAAGCAGGACGTAGGGTTTTACCTCCATCAAGAGGGCCCGAACCAGGGTAAACATCGTGTCGCCTGCCTCCTGTTACCTTTGATCCTTAGACACATAGTTTGGGACCCCCTAGCCGAGATCTGCCGGTTTTGACACCGACACTGGTAACCCCCGGTACTCCAAAACTTACCTGAAATGACCCGAACCATTCCGGTGTCCAAATGTAACCTTCCAATATATGGATCTTTATGTCACGACCATTTCGAGATTCCTCGTCATGTCCGTGATCTCATCTGGGACTCCAAACAACCTTCGGTACATCAAATCACATAACTCATAATACATATCATCATTGAATGTTAAGTATGCGGACCCTACGGGTTCGAGAACTATGTAGACATGACCGAGACACATCTCCGGTCAATAACCAATAGCGCAACCTGGATGCTCATATTGGTTCCTACATATTCTACGAAGATCTTTATCGGTCAAACCGCATAACAACATACGTTGTTCCCTTTATCATTGGTATGTTACTTGCCCGAGATTCGATGGTCGGTATCATCATACCTAGATCAATATCGTCACTGGCAAGTCTCTTTACTCGTTCTGTAATGCATCATCCCGCAACTAACTCATTAGTCACATTGCTTGCAAGACTCATAGTGATGTGCATTACCGAGAGGGCCGAGAGATACCTCTCCGATACACAAGGTGACAAATCCTAATCTCGATCTATGCCAACTCAACAAACATCATCGGAGACACCTATAGAGCATCTTTATAATCACCCAGTTACGTTGTGACGTTTGATATCACATAAGGTGTTCCTCCGGTATTCAGGAGTTGCATAATCTCATAGTCATAGGAACATGTATAAGTCATGAAGAAAGCAATAGCAATAAACTAAACGATCATAGTGCAAAGCTAACAGATGGGTCTAGTCCATCACATCATTCTCTAATGATGTGACCCCATTCATCAAATGACAACACATGTCCATGGCTAGGAAACTTAACCATCTTTGATTAATGAGCTAGTCTAGTAGAGGCATACTAGGGACACTCTGTTTGTCTATGTATTCACACATGTACTAAGTTTCTGGTTAATACAATTCTAGCATGAATAATAAACATTTATCATGATATAAGGAAATACAAATAACAACTTTATTATTGCCTCTAGGGCATATTTCCTTCACTATACATGATTTGAAAACCTAAGTATTTTTCGTTAAGTTTTTAATATGTTCGAACTAAAACAATTTAGACTAAAATATTAGAAATTTTAGGGGCACGTGCCATCCGTGCTCTCTTATTTTTGTTATATTATGAGCATAACTTAAAATATTTAAAACCTAATTGAGGTCGCAAATCTCCAGCCTCTACTCCTATACTTGGAGAAAAACTAATAGATGGTATGGATTATTAATTTCCCTCGTCATTTATAGATGTCAATTACCACTTCCTTATTTTGAAGACATGAGTTTCTGGAGTCTTCGACATTAGGTGTGGACAAAACGAAGCCATGTTATAACTCATATCTTTTTAATATAACCATAACATACTCGCTTATTATACAAATATAAATATGACCTGGTTAGTTAATCTAGCATATGGTCCTATTTGGTCCATAGGGGTTGCTAAAATGTATGAATGGAGAAAACACATTCGTCTCAAGAAACAAAAAATAATGGAAAAACACACGATTAGAGCATCACACCATCTTGTATATATCAAGGAATTAATAACAGAGTAACATATCGTACCCAAGCATAATTATAACTCATCTTGTAGAAATAAACTAGAGCTTTTCCAGAGAACTCTCGGTCCATTAAAATTTTGACTTGATCAACACATGCCACACACCACATGGATGCACACTATTTTGTTTTAAGAACGTATATCAACATTCATTGGTACTATTGCAGTTGCAAATGATCAAAACAAATGCCACCACTGATCAACATTAACCACGTCAATTTTGCACCCATCCCAAGGCACATAAGATGCTAGATCATGAATGAACCAGCCCTGAGCTTCAGCTTCAGTCAACGGCCTGGTCATTCCACTTTCACGAGACACACCACACACAAGAAACCCCTCAAAATGATATCGTGATAGAACTAGAAGTAGTTGGCATTGGGTTTGACGGTAACTTGGGACGATAGAAGCAACCCGCCGCAGTAACCACCAATGATGCCCCTCATCAGGATCTGTGCCCTGGCGTCCATGTCTAGTCAGAATGTGCCGAACTCTGCCATCTAATACTCACTTCCTTTCTTGTCATCAACGTTGTTCAGAACCAGAAGTTGTGCATGAACTTGATCACCACCGGTGGACACCTTGTGGTTAGCGCCAGCTTCGGCAATGCAGCCTCGGCATCCACGACCATGGGCCCTTCCTTCTGCCGGTCGACAAAGTAGACCTTTCCACTTAATGGGAAGGCCGAGCAGAGCAACGAGTATTCGCAGACCATCTTGGAGCCTAGTGCCAAGAGCTTTTTATCCCACTCTAAATGAAGGACCAACATTAAGACTCCGGCGAACTTGGCTCATGTCACTTTAAACAGGTATGGGAAGTCCTCTGTGTGGTGTCCAATGCAGGGTGGCTCACCATGGGAGCAAGGGAAGTTGTTTGAACCATTGAAATGCTACCCGCTGACCGGGTTCAAAATCTAAATGAAAATACTACTATCGTGTATAAGGACGAGGACGCCACCAGACTTGACTCGATGGCGTGGCCTAGGATGTGTGGGAGGTTTGCGGGGATCTTTGGCTGGCTGGATAGGTTCACCATGCGACACCAATTGTGGCACTCGTTCGCAGTAGGATCCAACAAAGCGATGGAAGCGCTAGTTGATGACATTGTGCTTCTTGGGGTCATTGGTATGTTCCCTTCACTTTGTGTACGCTGCCCAGAATCGCAGGTAGTTGGCGACATCGACTACGAGTGTGTGCCTAGTGATCTACTTCGACATGCCCTTGTGGATGGCTGCCCTATCCTTGCTATGGGAATGCTAGAATGTTGAGTGTGAGAAGAACGATAAAGACCGAGACGTACCAATTGGGTGTGCGGGTGCATGGCGGTGGGTTCATCGATTGTCGATGACAAAGGTTATAGAACATGGAGCCTATCGGTATAATGGGAGAGCTAAACAGGCCAGGAGAAGGTAGGGTGGCGATGATGTTGTTGCTAGGAGCTAGGGATTGCATTGAGGCATATGGGGTTGATGTATATGTATGTACTCTCTAGACAGGCGCACGGGGCACTGTTGCTCACTCCGGGCTAGCTGTAGAATGGTAATGTGGAGGGCAAGGGATGAAGGATACACACGGTTACACGTTGCCGCTCCCTCTCGCCTAGCTAGATGACGGTGTCAGAAGGGAGGTTGTATTTCTTCCTTTTCTGGTGCTTGGACATTTATGTGCTTTCTTTGTTCCTATCTCCTCTTATGCGGCTCCCTGACCACACATGTTGGTGTACTCACGTCCCAATTCAATGGACCACACATACCTGGGCTGCACCATTTTGACTATACTGACCTTGGACAAAATATGTAAGATACACATTCGTAAACTAAAAATTAGTGGAATAACACACTTCTATTGTGGCCATAGAATAGAAAAAGGTGTGCATTATCATGCCAACAATTTTTGGGCACATTAAAAAAGTCACTTTCCATGCATTAATAGGATGATTCTGTGGTCGGCTTAAAAACATATTTATGGGGTATATATGAACAAATATGTTTTAAAAGATCATATTTAGTTACGATCCATAATTACAATTTATCAAAATTATTTCCGCAAGAAATGATGCATGATGCTAGTGGCGGAGCTTGTGCAACATCTTTGGCGGGGCAATGGGCTAGGGCAACAAATACCATGCATGGGCAGGATTTCAGTGATTCGATGGGCCACTTTTTTTAGGACAATGGGCTAGGGCAACAAATACCATGCATGGGCAGGATTTCAGTGATTCGATGGGCCACTTTTTTTAGGATAATCTAAACAAATCTCTGTCGGTGTACTAAAGTAGGGGTACCTTAGTATCCCGAACTTGTGCACGGACATTCGCAGCGACCCGCGGCAAGGCTTGCCGGGCGACCGCCAAGACCCTCCATGGTTCCTTTAGGAGCCATTCAAGAACAATATATCCAAGGCCCCGGGAAGAGGAGCTTGCCGGGAAGGCTACTCGAAGCACAGAGACCCCGGCAAGAGGAGCTTGCCGGGAAGGAGACAAGACCCCGGCAAGAGGAGCTTGCCGGGAAGGAGACGAGACCCCGGCAAGAGGAGCTTGCTGGGAAGACCAACCAAAGCATCTCAAGAAGCTCGCTGCGGCGCACTGCACGCCCCGACAAGGCCCGGTGAGCGACAAGCTCCCGGGCGCGACAAGGCAACATCCGTGGCAAGGCGCTTGCCGCGGCAAGCTACTACTCCGCAACCCGCGCTCCAGCTCGCCCACCAACGTATCGCTCTGGGACCGCTCCTGGCGTACGTAGCGGGAGGCTGTGCAGCTGGGGGCATGCGGTGGCAAGCAGGCACTGACAAGGAGCCATCGTGGCAAACGGTGGCGCCCCTGACGGTCCCTTTCCGCCCCGTCTAAGCGACACAGACAGGCATTTAATGCCTTTGTCCCCTGCCGTCAGGGTTAGGTATGATACGACAGTTGTAGGCGGTGGAGCCAACTACCACCTCTTTTACACTTTTACCCTCGCCTCTGTTGCCACCTGTCGGTGACCCCTTAGACATATAAAAGGAGGCCCATGCGCAACAGAGAGGGGAGGGAGGACAGCCATTCTCACGCTCGGTCTCGCCAGCTGCTTGAGTGTGCTGTAGCACTCATCGCTCCCGAGCAAGAACTCAATACAACCACCAAAGCAGGAGTAGGGTTTTACGCATCCGTGCGGCCCGAACCTGGGTAAATCGATCGTCTCGCTCGTGCATTTGCCTCGATCTGCTCTTTGTGCATCCACCGCCCCCTGCCGAACCGAAAGGGGCTCGGTCCGCCGATCCCCATAGGTGTGCGAGGGATCAGCAACCCCCGACATCTTTGGCACGCTAGGTAGGGGGTGCGTCGAGGTTGTGCGAACCTGATCCGGCGTTCACACGAGCCAAATCTTCATCGTCTTCATCAACATGCCGCCGAAGAAGAAGATTTCGGAGGCAGCGGCTCCGTCTGCGCCGAGCCCGCCATCGCCGGAGCGAACGGCTGGTGGAGTAGGCGCCGGCGGGAGAACGGGCACCGACGGGGAGACCCATGGCGCCGCCAGGTCCAAGGACCAGGTTGCGCCGCACGTCGGCGGCGTGGTCGCCTCCCACAACGACCGCGCGCACTCCAAGACCTCGGCGTCCGTACACGCACCGCGCCCGTCCCAGGAGGCGCGGAACCAGCAGCGTCATGCTACCCATGGTACCATACGTCTGCTGGGCCAAGATCAAGCTGGCGGATCCTGGAGTGCTCAGGATCAGCATGCACGCCAACATGCTGGTGCGAGCGTGGCGCGGTCGCTTGGACGAGATGTTGCTCCTTCTAACGCAGTTAGAAGTCCGAGCATATCTCGCTCCTCGCACCGTTCGCTGCCGCCGCCCGCCTCTCCGGCAGGAGCTTTGGCGCGGAGCTGCCAGTGGCTCTTTGGTCGATCAGAATGACGCCAAATCGAGCCGCTGGCCAGACACCCTTCGCTCTAGTCTATGGAGCGGAGGCAGTTATCCCCACGGAACTCGTATACGGGTCACCTCGAGTGCTCGCTTATGATGAGCTTGAGCAAGAGCGGCTGCGGCAAGATGGCGCGCTGCTCCTTGAGGAAGATCGTCTTCAGACTGCTGTACGAGCTGCTCGCTACCAGCAAGCTTTGCGCCGCTACCATAGCCGCAAAGTTAACGCCCGAAGTTTCGAGGAAGGCGACCTTGTTTCTTTGGCGTGATCAGTCCGCCAAGATTTCCGACAAGTTGACGCCGAAGTGGGAAGGCCCTTACCGGGTGAAGCGAGTCACTAGGCTTGGCGCTGTCCGCCTTGGGACCGAAGATGGTGTACCAGTGAGCAACTCCTGGAATATTGCGCATCCTCGCAAGCTTTGCCCGTGAGGCGCGGTTGTCGGACCCTGTCCGGCAACCACCCATTTGTACAAGTCTTGCCGCTGTTGCATGTAATCCTTTGTACAAAGCCGGGCGCAGACCCCGTGCATAAAGATTATGTGCTCAGCACATACCCCGGTAAGCAAAAAAAATGAGCCACAAGGCTCCATAACTTTATCTTCTCTTCTCTCTTTTCTATTAAGGAAAGCAAGGGTCCCTCGCGCACAAGCTTGCCGGGGGGGAAGGAGGAGATAATGTGTGGACCGGCCGGCGCTCAAGAAGGTTCTGCCTTACCGGGAAAGCTAACGACAGAAAAAAGATAAGTGCTAAAGTTTGAGCAATCAAATTTCCTTTAGATTTTTAAGTTATTTTCCTTGAACGCGCGTGCTTTGTATGGGAAACCTGGGCGCGGAGGAGCCGACTCGTAGCTAGTTGCGCCCTTACTGTTGTTTCGAGTCCGCCCAACAACTTAAGTGAGCCGCAACTAGCTCCGCGACAAGGTTTCTTGTCGGCCGCAGCACCGTCCGCAGATCGCTGACGTTCCGCACTCAGCACTCGCGGCAAGCGTGCTCGCGCCGGCAAGTTCCCTATATGCGCAGGGTAAAAACATACAAAGGAAGGAGTCAAGTAAAGGAAATAACATAGCAATTAAATTTATAGAGTTATCTTCCTTCTTGCGATCGTCCCTTGTATGGAAAACCTGTGCGCGGAGGAACCAACTCGTACCTAGTTGCGCCCTTACTGTTGTTTCGAGTCCGCTCAACAACTTAAGTGAGCTGCGAGTAGCTCTGCGACAAGGTTTCTTGTCGGCTGCGGCACCGCCAGCAGGAAACCAACTCGTAGCTAGTTGCGCCCTTGCTATTGTTTCGAGTCCGCTCAACAACCTAAGTAAGCTGCGACTAGCTCCGCGACGAGGTTTCCTGTCGGTTGCAGCACTGCCGGCAGGCTGCTGAAGTTCCGCTGCTGATGTTCCGCACTCAGAGCTCGCGGCAAAGGTGCCCGCACCGGCAAGTTCCCTAAAAGCGCACGGTAAAAACATACAGGGGGAGGAAGCAAGTAAAGGAAATGACATAACAATTACTACCCAAGATAGAAGTATATTACAGAATAACTTGTCGCAAGCTCTAACAGACTGTTTTTCATAACATGATTGACAGCGACAAGGAAAGAAGAAGATAAATGGCCTAGTCTACACGGTCGCCTTCGACCCTCCTGATTCCGCTCACCTTGTCCACGATAGGTGCGACAAGGGCCTTAAGCTCCTCCAGATCAGCATCTGGCGGCAGGCTTCGGAGGACGTTGTTGAGGCGGAGGCCTGGGTTGCGGAAGGCCACCTTCATCAGCACATTCTGGAGAGCTCCCGCGCAGATCTTACAAGACTCGTCGGCAAGCTGCTTTGGGAACTGCTCCCGGAGTCGCTGGAGCGCCGTCGCCACGCCCTTGAAGAACAGAGTGAGCTTGGCGCTGGGTTGGAGGTTCTCGTCGGAGGAATACTCGAGATCCACCATCCCCAACTACGCCAGCTCCTTGTCGATGTCCACGGCGACGTCCACCAGACCCTCCATCCAGTGCTCCACATCCTCCGACAAAGTCTTCAGGGCGGCGGCGGCCTTCGCCAACAGCACCTTGCCGGCCTTGACCTCCTCCTTCAGGGCCGTCTCCTGCTCCTTGGCACCGTCCAGAGATTTGGTCAGGGCCGCCAGCTTCACTTCGAGATTGGCGTTGGAGTTCTTGGCGGCGTCCAGCTCCTTGCCCTTCTCGGCGAAAAGGGCCTGCAGCTCCGAATAGCTGTTGGCGTCCCTGTCACGCTCGAGCTTGAGCACGGCAAGCTCGTCGCCGCTCACCTTGAGGTCCGCCTCCAGCTGCGTCACCTTCAGCTCCAGCTCAACCTTGGCGGCCTCGGCAGCTGCGGCAGCGTCTTCGGCCCGCTTGACGGCTCCGCCAACTGCCCGCTCGCGCGCGGCAAGTTCCTCCTTGTGGCTGTCGAGGTTGACCTTCCGCTGCGTCAAGTTACCCTCCTGCGAAGATAGGTTCTCCGCGGCAAGCCGTTGGCGCTCCTCGACGTCGGCCTTCTCGAGGAGGAAGGCCTGCTGCGCTTCGGCAAGTTGCTCCCGCTCCTTCGCTAGGGAGCGGAGAGCTTCCTGATTGGCGCCTCGGAGCTCTTCTGCGCGCTTCTCGATATCAGTGCTAGCCTTCGCCACGAATGCTTCGCGGGACTCCAGCTTGGCCTACCGGGTGCGGTAGAGCGCCACTAGCTTCTGCAGCAGGCGCTCCTCTTCAGGATCACCACTGCTGCTGCTTGGCGCGTCAACCAGCTTCAGCCCGGCAGAGGCAAGCACCTCTCCATCCAGCATCTCCCCCTCGATCGGTGCCCTGGAGCTTGACGCCCAGGGGAGGCTGATGAAGATGTTCTCGCCGGCCTTCAGGTAGATGCCAGGCTGGGGCTCTTCGGAGCCCGCCGCAGCGGCAGCGGCGGAGGAGTCGGTGGTCGGAGCAGCGCCTGGCGCTCCTGTGGCCTCCGGGTCGTCAGTACGACCGCCAGACTCCCCGCCCACCTCCGCGGCGGCAGCCCTGGCGGCCTCTTCGCCAGCACCGGCTGCTTCCTCGGCGGCCGCCTCAGTCTCCATCGGCTCTGCAGCAAATGGATCTGATGGCCGGAAGAGGGGAGAAGATTCAAGCAAAATTCGAGCAAAATCCAAGAGGAAGATCAAGAAGCCGAAGAAGCCAAGGGGAATTTGGAAGCAAGGAAGTTACCTATGCCAGGGCCTGCCGCTGAGGTCTCCGTCGCCGGGGGATCGCTGGCGCGGTCCCTTGCCGAAGATCCTTGCCGTGCCGGGGGCTCCTCCCTTGTCGGAGCCTCCTCCCTTGCCGGGGACCCCTCCCTTGCCGGAGTCTCCTCCCTCGCCGGGGGCTCCTCCCTTGCCGGAGACCTCTCCCCCACCGGAGGACTCTCCCTTAGCGCTTCGGGAGCGGTCTCCAGGCTCTCCTGGTGAGGCCGTTCTGCTCCTGCACGAGTCAACAAACAAGCATCAGCACAGCAAGGATCTTCATGCGCGCCCAACAACGGGAAGTAAACAAGACGCTTACGCTGGGGGCTGCTCTGAAGATCAGCCGCCGGGTCCGACGGGTTCGTCTCAGGCACGTCCCCTGTTGACGCAGTGGGTTCGTCCTCGATGACGATCACCGGCACCTTGGCTCTCTTTGCCGCTCTCTGGGCCAGAGTCCTGAAAAGGAACGGATTCAGAGAAAGACAAGTGAGATACAAGACAAAGCAGCAAGGATTGAAGAATTGCAAGTACAATAAGAAGAACTTACTCCTCTTCCTCCTCCTCGTCGGAGCTAAAGCGGAGAAGTCAAAGTCCGGCCCGCGTCTGGCGCGGGAAGGAGGAGGGGTAGGCTACCTTGGTCGCTTGGCGGGAGCAGAGGCGGCAGCCCGGGAAGATCCCGCTCCGGTTGCAGCGGCAGCATGGGGCGCTCCCGCGGTGGAGCGCGTCGTGCGACGCGGCGACTGTTGATCTGCCTGCCACCTTGCTACATCCCCGGCCTTGCGGAGACGCCTTCTTGGTGGAGACGGAGGCGCAGCCGGCGGCGAGCTGTCGGAAGACGAAGTAGAGTAAGAGTCGATCTCCAGCGAGTCGCTCGCATCCCCGACAGGCTCGCTCGGCTCGGCGCCGCTCCTGGCAAGATCTTCCTTGCCGGCAAGTTCCTCTTGCCGGGCGAGCTCTTTCTTGCCGAGGAAATCCTCTCGCTCGGCACGGGTTTTTGCCTCTTCTGCCGCCGCTTCCTCCAGAGTAAACCCAAATTTGCCTGCCGCTTCGGCTGCCGCTGCCTCTTCCAACCTGCTGGCGATGTATGCCAGTTCTGCCTCGGTGGTGTCGCGGGTGAGGCCGTCCTTCTCGTCAGCGCGGATTGGCACTTCCACCAAGTCGTCGAAGAACTGCTGCACGACCTCATTTGCGGGCTCTTGCCAAGTTGGCTTGATTCCGTGCGAGTCTCACAACGGCATCATCGCCCGAATGCGGTCGAGCGCAGAATTGTTGCACAAAGGAACGACGCCCTGCGGCACTCTGAAGACTTCGGGATGATCCAAATCGTATTTGAAGAGCTCCTGCAGTACTTCGTTGAGCTCAAGCACGGTGAAATTGTAGTTGAGGCCTGGGCGTAGCCTCATGACGTCTGCCGCGTTCTTGAACTCCCAAGCAGGCCTCCCCCGTTCCTGCAGGGGAGCGATGCGGCGACGAAGAAAGTCTGCGCCGACGGCCCCTACAGTGAGTCCGGCAAGCCTAAGGCGCTGGATCCTGGTGACGGCAATCTGCAGCCTGCCGTCCTCCGGGGCCACGTCGCTCCAGTCACTGCCGCGCACCGCTGCTGCTTGACGCCGGACGGTGAATGGCTGCAGGCTCTCCTCGACAATCCAGCACCAGTCTGCTCTCCACTCCTCCCACTTGCCGCGGAACTCCCCCTCTAGATAAGATTCCTTCTTGCCGGCTCTTGAGACCCAGGCGATTCCGCCGGACAGAGTCTCTCCTCTCTCAACCCGAGGGATAAAGAAATGGCGGAAGAGAGCTACACTAGGGTGGACTCCGACAAAGTTTTCGCAAAGGTGTGCGAAAACTGCCATGGTAAGGACGGCGTTGGGGGTGAAGTCGAGGAGGTAGAAACCATATGTGTTCATAATATCACAGAAGAACTCGGAAAAGGGCGGGCAGAGCCCGCAGTAGAAGAACACGGCAAAGAAAGGGTACCCATCCGGAGCCGTCTCGTGGGCTGCAGCCGGAAGCACCTTGGTCCGCGGGTGAGCTCGCGTCTCCGCCGACCAGAACAGGTAATACCGCTCCCGCAATGCCTTCACGCCGAGCTTAGGGGGGAAGATGGCTCGCTCCTTCCGCATCGCCACGGGCTGCTGCGCCTCGGTCGACTTCACTGCCTTCCCCTTGTCGCCCTTCGGAGCCATGGCGAAGGTGGTGGAGGAGGCCGACGGTGCTGGTGGTAATGGGGGGAGCAGGGCGCTGCTCTCTTGTTGCTCTGAGAAGACGGGGAGCGGCGGAGGTTTTGAGATTGGAAGCAGCAACGGGCAGATGGCGCCGTACCCCTGTTTCCTCTGCTTATAAAGAGGGGGGCGGACGTTTCGCCGTCACGAATAAACAACTACCCACGATTCCGCCCACCACGCCTCCACGCCCACAAATCGTCCCCTTTTACTGCGACGTGACGCATGCGCGTGGAGGCGCAGCCCCGCGCACGCCGCCCACATCACGCACGGCGCCGCGTTCGACGCGTGCCGTTTGGGGAGGGAGCAGTGGGTGCGGAGTGAGTTATGGCGTGCCCTAGGCCGCGCGTGCCCGTGCACTGTTTTGGGCCTGGCCCAACAGCGCTCGGCACCGTGTATGGCCCAGGCCCGGGGGCTCCTGTCGGTGTACTAAAGTAGGGGTACCTTAGTATCCCGAACTTGTGCACGGGCAGTCGCAGCGACCCGCGGCAAGGCTTGCTAGGCGACCGCCAAGACCCTCCATGGTTCCTTTAGGAGCCATTCAAGAACAAAGTATCCAAGGCCCCGGCAAGAGGAGCTTGCCGGGAAGGCTACTCGAAGCACAGAGACCCCGGCAAGAGGAGCTTGCCGGGAAGGAGACAAGACCCCGGCAAGAGGAGCTTGCCGGTAAGACCAACCAAAGCATCTCAAGAAGCTCGCTGCGGCGCACTGCACGCCTCGACAAGGCCCAGTGAGCGACAAGCTCCCGGGCGCGACAAGGCAACATCCGCGGCAAGGCGCTTGCTGCGGCAAGCTACTACTCCGCAGCCCGCGCTCCAGCTCGCCCACCAACGTGTTGCTCTGGGACCGCTCCTGGCGTACGTGGCGGGAGGCTGTGCAGTCGGGGGGCATGCGGTGGCAAGCAGGCGCTGACAAGGAGCCATCGTGGCAAACGGTGGCACCCCTGACGGTCCCTTTCCGCCCCGTCTAAGCGACACAGACAGGCATTTAATGCCTTTGTCCCCTGCCGTCAGGGTTAGGTATGATACGACAGTTGTAGGCGGTGGAGCCAACTACCACCTCTTTTACACTTTTACCCTCGCCTCTGTTGCCACCTGTCGGTGACCCCTTAGACATATAAAAGGAGGCCCATGCGCAACAAAGAGGGGAGGGAGGACAGCCATTCTCACGCTCGGTCTCACCAGCTGCTTGAGTGTACTGTAGCACTCATCGCTCCCGAGCAAGAACTCAATACAACCACCAAAGCAGGAGTAGGGTTTTACGCATCCGTGCGGCCCAAACCTGGGTAAATCGATCGTCTCGCTCATGCGTTCGCCTCGATCTGCTCTTTGTGCATCCACCGCCCCCTGCCGAACCAAAAGGGGCTCGGTCCGCCGATCCCCATAGGTGTGCGAGGGATCAACAACCCCCGACAATCTCGTGGGCTTGGGGGTGATGGCTCAGGTCGGCCTCCAATAAGCTCTGCCACTGCATCACGTCATTTGTGGAAGCGAGTTTAGGAAACAAAGCATATTCTGTATGGCTGGCATGATAAACGGAAGCAGTTGCTGAAAAGAAGGCGATCAAAAAGAAAACCAACCCACCAACCGCATGGCTTTCGTGCCAGATTGGATGAACAGATTGCTTCTAATTGTAGGGCTTTTGACCGATTTCATAGGAATCAAATATCAGTAATAAGATCCATTTCCATAGGGATCCCACTGGCAAGAGCCTTTTATGTGCATACAATACACAGAGTTGGAAATTTGAGTCGAGCAAAGCCTCCTTGACAGCTCTAGTGAGGTGTACCAATATCTAGCTTGGACCCACGGTGCAACAGCTAACCTCTTGAGACAACCGGTTGCGCTGGTGTACATGCACCACAGAGAAATTGTTGGACAGTGCTGGGCCCAATGTTCACCTTTCTCGTGAACCGATTCATAAAATGTGTGTAATTGGAACGTTATATCATCGAAGGTTTTGTGTCATCTAATGAAAGTCGGGCCATAGATGAACGAATGAAGCGACACCTCCTCCTCTATATTATGTGTATCCTGGATCTCGACATCGACTTGACTTTTTCCCTCCGGGATACTCTTCCTCTATCTCTAGCTCGGTACCTCCAAAATTCCACCCCCTTCGCAGTTCATGACTTGCTTCCAACCTCCATCCGAGCCCATGGAGTCGTTGGTGTACATCCTTTTCAATGAGGAGCTTGCTATAACGCCCCGTGACCGATGTGCCAGGTGTCGTCCAGTTATTCGCTGTTGTTGCCTTGTCATTTCTTGTGTGTCATGCATCTCATATCATGTCATCATGTGCATTTCATTTGCATATGTGTTCATCTCGTGCATCCGAGCATTTTCCCCGTTGTCCATTTTGCATCCCGGCGCTCCGTTCTCCTCCGGTGGTAATTTCTACCTTTCGTCCATGTGTGGGGATTAAACATTTCCGGATTGGACCAAGACTTGCCAAGCGGCCTTGGTTTACTACCGGTAGACCGCCTGTCAAGTTCCGTACCATTTGGACTTCGTTTGATGCTCCAACGGTTAACCGAGGGACTAAAAAGGCCTCGTGTGTGTTGTAGCCCAACACCCCTCCAAAGTGGCCCAAAACCCACCTAAACCTCCTCCATCATCTTGGTCGTTCGATCACGATCGCATGGCCGAAAACCGCACCTCATTTGGACTCTCCTAGCTCCCTCTACCTATAAATATGTGGCTTCCCCCGAATTTTTTGGATCTTTCTCTACCCTAACCCTAGTCTTCGTCCTCCTCCAGCCGCCGGACGTGTCCAACCGGGCCGGACATGTCCGCCCATCCGCGTGCCCAACCGCCGCTCGCCATGTGTCCGCCGCCGTCCTCCCACCGCCGCGGCCCGCGGAGCCCATCCGGGGCCCGCGCGAGCCCGGATCCGCCGGCCGCTGCCCGAGCGCGCCATCGCCCGCGCCCGGCTCGCCGGAGTTCCCGCCGCCGTCCGCCGTTGCCTCTGCTCCTCACGCCTCCTCGCGCTGGCTAGCAACCCGACGCTGCCGACGACGAACGTGTACGGCCAGGCCAGGCCGCGCCTCTCTCTTTCTTCCTCCTGCTGCTTCTCTCCCTCACCGGAGCTCTCTCTCTCTCTGTTTCCAGGATCCGCCGCCGCCATGGGAACCTCGCCGCTGGCCGCATCCTCGTCAAGTTTCGCCGGATCCGGGGTCCTTAGGCCCGGATCTGCCTGTTCCCGACCATGCCGGCCTCCCCGCGTCCTCGAACCCTCCCGCCGGAGCCCTGCGTTGCCGGCGCCGCCATGGCCTCGCTCGGTTTCCTGTGGAGGAGACGACGAGCGCCCGCGTGGGCCTCCTCCCCGCCTTGGCCTCCTAGGCCCAGCTCGTTGGCCCATCTCGGCCGTCCTGCTTCCCCAGCGTCCTGGGCCGAAGCCCACGTGGTGAGATGCCCTATTCCCCGCCCCGTGCGTTGTTTAACTATCTGACGCTCGGATCCTTTTTTTCACTAAGTCCCAGATCTGCAGATATTTTTATGCATTTTCCATCGCATCGTAACTCATCACCCGTAACTCCGTTTTGGGCATATGGCATATCAAAATGTTCGTCTCAGAGAGTACATCATTTCATCTCATTGCATCATTTTCATTTGAGCTCATTTTGATGCCCGAAATGCTGTTGGAAGAATGCTATTTAAGTTAATTGTCAGATCTGCTGCTCCAAATAGCTATTTGTCATTTTTGCCATGATTAATGTGTGCATGATATGCCCCTGAGCTCTTCATGAGTATTGTTATATGTTTTTCCATCTATCCAGAGGTGCAACCCATGTATTTTTGTGATGTGTGTGGTGACTAGCACAAGCTTGCAAAGTAGTGCATTCATTAATGCTGATTTCAGGGACTTAGCATTTCCACTAAGTCCTTGATCTGTTTATCTCAATATGCCATATGTTCATGTTGTTTCCTAGTGATTCGTGCCTCTTTTGAGGATGATCAGTAAGGATGATTTGTTAATCTTGTAGTGCTCTATCCATCCATGTCTTTGTTTGAAATTATGGAGCACACTAGCTTGAGTCAATCGAGCTCTACTTTTGCTATTTCATGAATCTGGGCAGATTGTCTACTTGTTAGCAATTTTGCCAAGGATGTTGTAGTTGATCCGTGCATGCTATGCTATTGTTCTTGCCATGTCTAGCTTGTATAATGTGTATTCTTGATGGGTGTATGCTTAGATTGTCATGCCTTGCTCTGTAGTGAGTGCATCGAGCTCGTAAACATGCCTACTTGATATCTGATTTGCATGCTCCAGTTTTTCACTAAGTCTGTAACCTGATTATGTTTTTGCCATGTTCACATGCTTGCAATTGCATTTTCTGATCCCTTTTGGCTCAAGGTCACTAAGGGACTTTTGTTAAGCTCTTTGAGTAGCTCCAAGCCATGCCTTGCTTTGCCATGTTAAGTTCCTGTAGCATATAGTTTTCATGCTCCAAAGTGTGCTACCTGATCTGAATTTCCAGGCTTGTGTTAATTTCACCAAGTCTGAGATCTGTTTACCAAATGCATTTTTGCCATGCTTGTTTGAACCTGTTAATGGATGAATTGGCCGTAGCTCAGTGTTCATCTTTTGTTAAGCATCATGAATGGATCCCTGCCATGTATTTTGTTGCCATGTTTGAGTGTTGTAGCATGTTCATCTTGTTGCCTTTAGATGACTACTTGTTGTATATCGCAGACCGGTGCCATATTTGAATTGCTTGCCATTTCCAAACCGTAACTCCGTTTCCGGTGATCTTTATATCGTTTTCAAGCGATTTTATCTCATCTTTCTAGTGGCACACTTGGATTTCCAAGTTGAGGCCAGGTTTAATCATTCCTTTGCAAATCATGCATATGCATCGCATACCGCATCCCGCATATCATACCATGTTCATGTGTGGTTTGTTTACTATGTTGTTTGCTCTTTTCTGGTGTTGTTTCTTCGGGTTGGTTCCGGTAGCATTGCGTGTGTGAGGACCCGTTCGACTACGTCTGTAGGATCGAAAGTATGTCTAGAGGGGGGGTGATTAGACTACTTGACCAAATAAAAACTTAACATTTTCCCAATTATAGTTCTTGGCAGATTTTAGCTATTTTAGGACAAGTCAAGCAATCGTCACACAATTCAAGAAAGCATGCAAAGAGTATATTGGCAGCGGAAAGTAAAGCATGCAACTTGCAAGAATGTAAAGGGAAGGGTTTGGAGAATTCAAACGCAATTGGAGACACGGATGTTTTCCCGTGGTTCGGATAGGTGGTGCTATCCTACATCCACGTTGATGGATACTTCAACCCACGAAGGGTAACGGTTGCGTGAGTCCACGGAGGGCTCCACCCACGAAGTGTCCATGAAGAAGCAACCTTGTCTATCCCACCATGGCCATCGCCCACGAAGGACTTGCCTCACTAGCGATAGATCTTCATGAAGTAGGCGATGTCCTTGCCCTTACAAACTCCTTGGTTCAACTCCACAATCTTGTCGGAGGCTCCCAAGTGACACCTAGCCAATCTAGGAGACACCACTCTCCAAGAAGTAACAAATGGTGTGTTGATGATGAACTCCTTGCTCTTGTGCTTCAAGTGATAGTCTCCCCAACACTCAACTCTCTCTCATAGGATTTGGATCTGGTGGAAAGAAGATTTGAGTGGAAAGCAACTTGGGGAAGGTTAGAGATCATGATTCATATGGTAGGAATGGAATGTCTTGGTCTCAACACATGAGTAGGTGATTCTCTCTCAGAACATATGAGTTGGAAGTGTAGATGTGTTCTGATGGCTCTCTCCTTGAATGAAGAGGAGGTGGAGGGGTATATATAGCATCCACACAAAATCCAACCGTTACACACAATTTACCAATCTCGGTGGGACCGAATCAACAAACTCGGTCGAACCGAAAAGGTAAACCTAGTGACCGTTAGAGATTTTCGGTGGGACTGACATGCAACTCGGTAGGACCGATTTTGTTAGGGTTAGGGCATAACGTAATCTCGGTGAGACCGATTACACAAACTCGGTGAGACCAATTTTGGTAATTAGCTAACCAGAGAGTTGGTCAGGCAAACTCGGTGGGACCGATTTGCTCTTTCGGTGAGACCGAAAAGTTACAAAAAGGAAACAAAGAGTTTACATTGCAATCTCGGTGGGACCGATCCGCTCTTTCGGTGAGACCAAAAAGTTACGAAAGGGAAACAGAGAGTTTACAATCCCATCTCGGTGAGACCGAGATCCCTATCGGTAGAACCGAATTGCTAGGGTTTGGCAGTGGCTTATGACATATGAAACTCGGTGGCGCCGGATAGATAGAATTGGTAGGGCCGAGTTTGGCTTAGGGTTTAGGTCATATGTGGATATGGGAAAGTAGTTGAGGGTTTTGGAGCATATCACTAAGCACATGAAGCAAGAGGCTCATTAAGCAACACCTCATCCCTCCTTAATAGTATTGGCTTTTCCTAAAGACTCAATGTGATCTTGGATCACTAAAATATAAAATGAAGAGTCTTGAGCTTTTGAGCTTGAGCCAATCCTTTGTCCTTAGCATTTTGAGGGTTCCACTTTCACCATCCATGCCATGCCAATCATTGAGCTTTCCTGAAATAATCATCTTGGAATAGCATTAGCTCAATGAGCTATATGTTGTTATGAATTACCAAAACCACCTAGGGATAGTTGCACTTTCAGTCTCCCCCTTTTTGGTAATTGATGACAACATATAGATCAAAGCTTCGACAAATGATAATGAGCATGAAATATATCGTCGCTTTGAGAAGTATGTGATAAGTAAGAGCTCCCCCTAAATTTGTGCATATTTAAGATTTGCTTTGCACTGCAAATGCACAAAGAGTTAGAGTCTTGGGTTACTCTTCCATGTCACATACATCTTGGTGGAGCGCTTAAAATGATAAGAATGAAATACATGCACTCATCACCAAGAAAAGTGAATGATCACATAAGATAGATAGGATAATAACATTCATCAAGCATTAAGTGTAGCTTATGATCAAACACATGATCATCAATGTCTCACAGATAATGACATAGTATCTCAAGCACTCAAAAGCAAACAAAGTTCGAAAAACCACCAAGTAAAGCAAGAGAGAAAAGCAACACTCTCTCTTGAAGCCTATGATCTATACATTTTCTCCCCCTTTGGCAACAAGTTACCAAAAAGTTCCTAGAAAATGCATAGTGCTAAATCGACACTCGGGCTTGATCTTCAGGTGGTGGTGGAGTTCGGATCACTCCAAGGACGAAGGCTTCCGTAGACGCGGTTGGAGTTGAAGCTGAAGTAGACGCTGGAGCAGGTTGGGCTGGTGCTGCGGCTGGAGCTGAGGCGGTTGCTCTTGTGTCAGGAACTGGCACTGCAGACGACCTCGGAGCTTGTGGCACTCTGGCAAAGGCATCAGTGGTTGTCTTCCCTTTCCTCTCCTGCATGTCATCTTGGAGCTGCTTCACTGCAGTCTGAATCTCTGTCACCTTGATATCCAAGTCATAGAACTTTTGTTCTACGATTCTTTCTAAGCTTGCCTGGTTCTGAGTTAGGGTGGCTAGTCCTTTCTCAATCCACAGGGTGGATGTAATCAAGTAACTGAGCTGCTCTTGCTTGTTCTTCAAGAAGTACTTAGATGCCTCCTCTTGAGTTGGCATCTTGGCAGCTTTCTCCTTTATAGCCTTCTCCTTCTTGGCTTGTGCTTGTGCAGATGATGGTTCATTCTCAGTCATGACAACTTGATTATCTTCAAACTCTGGACGGATGGGCAAGTGTTCCTTGTCCAATAAGTATATGCTTGTGCCCATCTTCGAGTTAATGAGCTCCTGAATTTGTGGGGCATATCCACAGCTCCTCTTCTGATCAGTTGTTGTCGTCTTAATGGTCTCTACCATCGCCCGCGCCCGGCTCCCGGAGTTCCCGCCGCCGTCCGCCGGAGCCTCTGCTCCTCACGCCTCCTCGCACTAGCCGGCAACCCGACGCCGCCGCCGACGACCGTGTCCGGCCAGGCCAGGCCGCGCCTCTCTCTTTCTTCCTCCTGTTGCTTCTCTCCCTCACCGGAGCTCTCTCTCTCTGTTTCCAGGATCCGCCGCCGCCATGGGAACCTCGCCGCTGGCCGCATCCTCGTCAAGTTCCGCCGGATCCGGGGTCCTCAGGCCCGGATCTGCCCGTTCCCGACCATGCCGGCCTCCCCGCGTCCTCGAACCCTCCCGCTGGAGCCCTGCGTTGCCGGCGCCGCCATGGCCTCGCTCGGTTTCCTGTGGAGGAGACGACGAGCGCCCGCGTGGGCCTCCTCCCCGCCTTGGCCTCCTAGGCCCAGCTCGTTGGCCCATCTCGGCCGGCCTGCTTCCCCAGCGTCCTGGGCCAAAGCCCACGTGGTGAGATGCCCTATTCCCCGCCCCGTGTGTTGTTTAACTATCTGACGCTCGAATCCTTTTTTCACTAAGTCCCAGATCTGCAGATATTTTTATGCATTTTCCATCGCATCGGAACTCATCACCCGTAACTCCGTTTTGGGCATATGGCATATCAAAATGTTCGTCTCAGAGAGTACATCATTTCATCTCATTGCATCATTTTCATTTGAGCTCATCTTGATGCCCGAAATGCTGTTGGAAGAATGCTATTTAAGTTAATTGTCAGATCTGCTGCTCCAAATAGCTATTTGTCATTTTTGCCATGATTAATGTGTGCATGATATGCCCCTGAGCTCTTCATGAGTATTGTTATATGTTTTGCCATCTATCCAGAGGTGCAACCCATGTATTTTTGTGATGTGTGTGGTGACTAGCACAAGCTTGCAAAGTGGTGCATTTGTTAATGCTGATTTCAGGGACTTAGCATTTCCACTAAGTCCTTGATCTGTTTATCTCAATATGCCATATGTTCATGTTGTTTCCCAGTGATTCGTGCCTCTTTTGAGGATGATCAGTAAGGATGATTTGTTAATCTTGTAGTGCTCTATCCATCCATGTCTTTGTTTGAAATTATGGAGCACACTAGCTTGAGTCAATCGAGCTCTACTTTTGCTATTTCATGAATCTGGGCAGATTGTCTACTTGTTAGCAATTTTGCCAAGGATGTTGTAGTTGATCCGTGCATGCTATGCTATTGTTCTTGCTATGTCTAGCTTGTATAATGTGTATTCTTGATGGGTGTATGCTTAGATTGTCATGCCTTGCTCTGTAGTGAGTGCATCGAGCTCGTAAACATGCCTACTTGATATCTGATTTGCATGCTCCAGTTTTTCACTAAGTCTGTAACCTGATTATGTTTTTGCCATGTTCACATGCTTGCAATTGTATTTTCTGATCCCTTTTGGCTCAAGGTCACTAAGGGACTTTTGTTAAGCTCTTTGAGTAGCTCCAAGCCATGCCTTGCTTTGCCATGTTAAGTTCCTGTAGCATATAGTTTTCATGCTCCAAAGTGTGCTACCTGATCTGAAATTCCAGGCTTGTGTTAATTTCACTAAGTCTAAGATCTGTTTACCAAATGCATTTTTGCCATGCTTGTTTGAACCTGTTAATGGATGAATTGGCCGTAGCTCAGTGTTGATATTTTGTTAAGCATCATGAATGGATCCCTACCATGTATTTTGTTGCCATGTTTGAGTGCTGTAGCATGTTCATCTTGTTGCCTTTAGATGGCTACTTGCTGTATATCGCAGACCGGTGCCATATTTGAATTGCTTGCCATTTCCAAACCGTAACTCCGTTTTCGGTGATCTTTATATCGTTTTCAAGCGATTTCATTTCATCTTTCCAGTGGCACACTTGGATTTCCAATTTGAGGCTAGGTTTAATCATTCCTTTGCAAATCATGCATATGCATCGCCCGCATCCCGCATATCATACCATGTTCATGTGTGGTTTGTTTACTATGTTGTTTGCTCTTTTCCGGTGTTGTTTCTTTGGGTTGGTTCCGGTAACGTTGCGTGTGTGAGGACCCGTTCAACTATGTCCGTGTGCCTTCTTCATGGACTCGTTCTTCTTCCTTGCGGGATTTCAGGCAAGATGACCATACCCTCGAAATCACTTCTATCTTTGCTTGCTAGTTGCTCGCTCTTTTGCTATGCCGATGCTGCGATACCTACCACTTGCTTATCATGCCTCCTATATTGTTGAACCAAGCCTCTAACCCACCTTGTCCTAGCAAATTGTTGTTTGGCTATGTTACCGCTTTGCTCAGCCCCTCTTATAGCGTTGTTTAGTTGCAGGTGAAGATTGGAGTTTGTTCCATGTTTGGAACATGGATATTTTGTTGGGATATCACAATATCTCTTTTATTTAATTAATGCATCTATATACTTGGTAAAGGGTGGAAGGCTCGGCCTTATGCCTAGTGTTTTGTTCCACTCTTGCCGCCCTAGTTTCCGTCATATCGGTGTTATGTTCCCGGATTTTGCGTTCCTTACGCGGTTGGGTTATAATGGGAACCCCTTGACAGTTCACTTTGAATAAAACTCCTCCAGCAAGGCCCAACCTTGGTTTTACCATTCGCCACCTAGCCTTTTTTCCCTTGGGTTAGGCCAGCCCAAGGGTCATCTTTATTTTAAACCCCGGGCCAGTGCTTGTCTAAGTGTTGGTCCAACCCAGAGCATCGTGTGGGGCCGTCCCTTGGCAACTTGGGTTACGTTGGCTCCCGTATGCTTAGCTTATCCGGTGTGCCCTGAGAACGAGATATGTGCAGCTCCTATCGGGATTGTCGGCACAGTGGGTGGTCTTGCTGGACTTGTTTTACCATTGTCGAGGATGTCTTGTAGAACCGGGATACCGAGTCTGATCGGAATGTCTCGGGAGGAGGTCTATTCTTTCGTTGACCGTGAGAGCTTGTCATGGGCTAAGTTGGGACTCCCCTGCAGGGATTTGAACTTTCGAAAGCCGTGCCCGCGGTTATGGGAAGATGGGAATTTGTTAATGTTCGGTTGTAGAAAACCTAAAGTTGACCTTAATTAAAATACATCAACCGCGTGTGTTACCGTGATGGTCTCTTCTCGGCGGAGTCCGGGAAGTGAACACGGTGTTGGAGTTATGCTTGACGTAGGTTGTTTTAGGATCACTTCTTGATCATACTTTTATCGACCGTGCTTTGCCTTCTCTTCTCGCTCTCAATTGCGTATGTTAGCCACCATATATGCTAGTCGCTTGCTGCAGCTCCACCTCATACCTTTTACCCTACCTATAAGCTTAAATAGTCTTGATCGCGAGGGTGCGAGATTGCTGAGTCCCCGTGGCTCACAGATTCTTCCAAAACCAGTTTGCAGGTGCCGATGAGTCCATGCAGATGACGCAACCAAGCTCAGGAGGAGCTCGATGAAGATTTTGTCCTTTGTGTCGTTTTGTTCTAGTTGATCAGTAGTGGAGCCCAGTTGGGGTCGATCGGGGACCTTGTCGCATTTGGGGTTCTTCTTTTATTTTGGTTCCGTAGTCGGACCTTGATTGTAATTGGATGATGTAATGCTTTATTCATGTATTGTGTGAAGTGGCGATTGTAAGCCAACTATTTATCTCTTTCCCTTATGTATTACATGGGTTGTGTGAAGATTACCTCACTTGCGACATTGCTTTCAATGCGGTTATGCCTCTAAGTCGTGCTTCGACACGTGGGAGATATAGCCGCATCGAGGGCGTTACACTTGCGACCCGGCAACCATGATGGCTGAGGCAGAAGGGAGGAATGAAGGGTACTTCCCGAGCTCTAGCCATGGTTTTTCGCACTTCCAGCATGCTGGCAACACTTCGACCGAAATCTATGACATGGGGTTGCTCGTTTCAGGCTTCGGCAAGTCTCCCTCCATGATCGCCTTGATGGAGTGCCCCTCGTCAATTATGGTGATGCTACCATCCCGGTGGAGATCCTCCAGGTTTGGCAACAGAAACCTTTTGCCAAGAACAACCGAGCGGTGGCACCGTCCAAACGAGGGTGGTTGCGGCAAGGGGGTGAGTATGTGAAGGAGCAGAATCTAATTTGTCTTAATAGCATCTTGATCTCACGGTATGTATGTTGTTTTGTTTAATTTTCTTGATCAATGTATTCTCTTGTTTGCGGACTTCACAAGATATTGGGGGCTGAGCGTGGAAAGCGTAAATGGATGGAGATTTCAAAACAACCCCATGACAGATTGGGAAGTAATGCTGTGAGTGATGGACAAATCACCTCCACCCTAACCTCAAGGTCTGCCTATTCTCTTCATGCATAGAGGCTTATAATCTTTATTTTACTTAGGGGAAACCTTGCATAGATCTATACATGATTTCAAAATTTCAGTTGTTTTAGTTAAGATTTTAATATATTCAAACAAAAACAATTTAGACTAAATAATTAGAAATTTTAGGTGCATGTGCCATCCGTGCTCTCCTGTCTTGTTATATTATGAGCATAAATTAAATAATTAAAACCTGATCGAGGTCGCAAATCTCAACCCTCTACTCCTATATTTGGAGAAAAACTAATAGATGGTACAGATTATTAATTTCCCTCGTTGTTTATAGATGTCAATTACAACTTCCTTATTTTGACGACACAAGTTTCTCGAGTCTTCGACATTAGGGGTGGGCAAGAGGACGCCATGTTATAACTCATATATTTGAAATATAACCATAAGATACTCTCTTATTATACAAATATAAATATGACCTGGTTAGTTAATCTAGGTTATGGGCCTATTTGGTCCATAGGGGTTGCTAAAATGTATGAATGGATAAAACACATTCGTCTCAAGAAACAAAAAATAATGGGCAAACACATGATTCGAGCATCACACCATCTTGTATATATCAAGGAATTAATAACGGAGAACATATTGTACCCAAGCATACTTATAACTGATCTTGTAGAAATAAACTAGAGCATTTCCAGAGAACTCTCGGTCCATTAAAGTTTAGACTTGATCAACACATGCCACACACCACATGCATGAACATATTTTTGTTTTAACAACATACATCAATAAGCATAGTTACTATTGTAGCTGCAAATTATCATAACAAGTGCCACCACTAATCAACATTAACCACGTCAACTTTTCACCCACCTTAAGGCACATAAGATGTCGAATCATGAATGAAGCAGCCCTGAGCTTCAGCTTTAGTCAACGGCCTCGTCGTTCCACTTTCACGAGACTCACCACACACAAGAAAATTGTCGAAATGATATCGTGATAGAACTAGAAGTAGTTGGTTTTGGGTTTTACTATAACTTTTGGGACGACAAAAGCAACCCACCGGAGTAACCACCAACGATGTCCCAAATCAGAATCGGTTCCTTAGCGTCCACATCCAGTCAGAATGTGCCGAACTCTGTCGTCTAATACTCACTTCCATTCTTGTCATCAATGTTGTAGGTCAGAACCAGAAGTTCTGCACAAACTTGAACACAACCGTCAGAAATCTTGTGGTTAGCGTCAGCTTTGGCAATGCAGCCTCAGCGTCCATGACCATGGGCCCTTCCCTCTGTCGTCGGTGAAGTAGACCTTTCCACAAAACGAGAAGGTCGAGCAGAGCAACGAGTCTTCGCAGACCATCTTGGAGCTTGGTGTCAAGAGCTTTTTATCCCACTCTAAATGAAGGACCAACATTGAGACTCTGTCGAACGTGGCTCCTGTCTCTTTAAACAGGTAAGGGAAGTCCTTGGCGTGGTGTCCAATGAAGGGGTGGCGCACCATAGGAGCAACGGAAGTTGTTCGAAACATTGAAATGCTACCCGTTGATCGGGTACAAAATCCAAATGAAAAGGCTACTCCCGTGTACGGGGACGCCACCGGACTTGGCTCGATGGCGTGGCCTAGGAGGTGACGGAGGTTCGCGGTAATCTTTGGCTGGCTGGACAGGTTCACCATCCGGCACCAGTTGTGGCACTCATCCATAGTAGGATCCAACATAGCGATGGAAGGGCTGGTTGAGGATGTTGTGCTTCTTGGGGTCACTGGTGTGTTCCCTACACTCTGTGTATGCTACCCAGAATCGCAGGTAGCTGGCGACATCGTTTACCAGTGCGTGCCTAGTGATATACTCTGGCATGACCTTGTGGATGCCTACCCTATCCCTGTTGTGGGAATGCTAGAATGTTGAGTGGGAGAAGAACGATAAAGGCCGAGACATACCAGTCGGGGGTGCAGGTGCACGGCAGTGGGCTCAACGACAGTCGATGACAAAGGTTATAGGACATGGAGCCTATCGGTATAGTGGGAGAGCTAAATAGGCCAGGAGGAGGTGAGTGGCGATGCTGCTGTTGCTAGGAGCTAGGGATTGCATTGATGCATAGAGGGGTTGATATATATGTATGTACTCGCTGGACAGGCGTACGGTGCACTATTGACCGCTCCAGGATAGCTGCAGAATGGTAATATGGAGTGAAGGGGAAGAAGGATACACACAGTTACACGTTGGCGCTCCCTCTCGACTAGCTAAACGACGGCGTCAGACGGGAGGTTGTATTTCTTCCTTTTCTGGTGCTTGTACATTGATGTGCATCCTTTGTTTCCTAGCTCCTCTCATGCGGCTCTCTGACCACACATGTTGGTGTACTCACGTCCCAATTCAATGGACCACACACACTTGGGCTGTGCCATTTTGACTATACTGACCTTCGACCAAATATGTAAGATACACATTCGTAAATTAAAAACTAGTGGAAAATGATGCTTCTTAACACACTTCTATTATGGCCATAGAACAGAAAAAGGTGTGCACTATCATGCCAACAATTTTTGGGCACATTAAAAAAGTTACTTTTCCATGCATTAATAGGGATGATTCTGTGGTCAGCTTCAAAACATGTTTATGTGGTATATATGAAGACGTACGTTTTGAAAGATTATATTTAATTGATGGATTTAGTTATGATCCATAATTACAATTTATCAAAATTATTTCCGCAACAAATGATGCATCATGCTAGTGGCGGAGCTTGTGCAACCTCTTTGGCAGGGCAATGGGCTGGGAAAACCAACACCATGCATGGGCTGGATTTCGATGATTCGACGGGCCACTTTTTTAGGATAATCTAGAAAAAACTCGTGGGCTTGGGGTGATGGCTCAGGTTGGCCTCCAGTAAACTCCGCCACTGCATCACGTCATTTGTGGAAGTGACTTTAGGAAACAAGGCATATTCCGTATGGCTAGCATGATAAATGGAAGCAGTTGCCGAAAAGAAGGTGATAAAAAAACCAACCCACCAGCCGCATGGCTTTCGTGCGATATTGGATGACCAGATTGCTTCTAATCGTAGGGCTTTAGATTGATTTCATAGGAAGCAAAGATCAGTCATAAGATCCATTTCCACATGGATCCCATTGGCAAGAGCCTTTTATGTGCATACAACACACAGAGAGTTGGAAATTTGAGTCGAGCAAAGCCTCCCTGACAGCTCTTGGGAGTTGTACATATAGCTAACTGGGACCCACATCGCAACAGCTAACCTCTTGAGACAATTTGTTGCGCGGGTGTACATGGGCCACAGAGAAATTGTTGGACAGTGATGGGCCCAATGTTCACCTTTCTCATGAACCGATTCATGAAATGTGTGTAATTCGAGCGTTATATCATGGAAGCTTTTGTGTCGTCTGATGGAAGTGGGGCCATAGATGAACGAATGAAGCGGCACCTCCTCCTCTATATTATGTGCATCCTGGATCTCGACATCGACTTGACTTTTTCCCTCCGTGATACTCTTCCTATCTCTAGCTCGGTACCACCAAAATTTCATCCCTTCATAGTTCCTGACTAGCTTCCAACCTCTGTCCGAGCCCATGGCGTCATCGGTGGACATCCTTTTCAACGAGGATGTTGTGGTACGGCAACCATGATGGATGAGGCGGAAGGGAGGGTTGAAGGGTACTTCCCGAGCTCTAGTCATGGTTTTTTGCACTTCTAGCAAGCTGGTACCGCTTCGACCAGAATCCATGACATGGGGTCGCTCATTTCCGGCTTCGGCAAGTCTCCCTCCATGATCGCCTTGCTAGAGGGCCCCCTCCGGATCGCTGGTTATGGCATTGCTTCCATCCTGATGGAGATCCTCGAGGTTTGACAATAGAAGCCTTTCGCCAAGAACAACTGAGTGGTGGCGCCGTCCAAAGGAGGGTGGTTGCAGCAAGAGGACAAGTATGTGAAAGAGCTGAATCTATTTTGTTTTAATAGCAGCTTGATCACACGGTGTGTATGTTGTTTTGTTTATATTTCTTGATCAATGTAGTGTCTTGTTTTCAGACTTATTAAGAGATTGGCGGCTGAGCACGGAAATCGTAAATGGGTGGAGATTTCAAAACACCTCCAAGGATAGATTGGGAAGCAATGTCGTGAGCGATGGACAAATCACCTGCACGCTGACCTCAAGGTCTGCTTATTGTTTTCATGCATAGTGGCTTACAATCTTTATTTTAATTAGGGGAATCCTTTCATAGATCTATACATGATTTCAAAATCTAAGTTGTTTTAGTTAAGTTTTTAATATATTTGAACAAAACAATTTAGACTAAAAGATTAGAAATTTTAGGGGCACGTGCCATTCGTGCTCTCTTGTTTTTGTTATATTATGAGCATAAATTATAATAATTAAAACCTGATTGAAGTCGCAAATCTCCAACCTCTACTCCTATACTTGGAGAAAAACTAATAGATAGTACGGATTATTAATTTCCCTCGTCGTTTATAGATGTCAATTGCAACTTCCTTATTTTGACGACACGAGTTTCTCAAGTATTCGACATTAGGGGTGGGCAAATGGAAGTCATGTTATAACTCATATCTTTGAAATATAACCATAAGATACTCACTTATTATACAAATATAAAATATGACCTAGTTAGTTAATCTACCTTATGGGTCTCTTTGGTCTATAGGGGTTGCTAAAATATATGAATGGAGAAAACAGATTCATCTCAAGAAACAAAAAATAATGGGAAACACATGGTTAGAGCATCACACCATCTTGTATATATCAAGGAATTAATAACGGAGTAACATATGGTAGCCAGGCATACTTACAACTGATCTTGTAGAAATAAACTAGAGCATTTTCAGAGAACTCTCGCTCCATTAAAGTTTAGACTTGATCAACACATGCCACACACCACATGCATGAACATAATTTTGTTTTAAGAACATACATCAATATTCATAGGTACTATTGTAGTTGCAAATGATCAAAACAAATACCACCACTAATCAACATTAACCACATCAACTTTGCACCCATCCCAAGCCACATAAGATGCCGGATCATGAATGAAGCAGCCCTGAGCTTCAGCTTCAGTCAACAGCCTCGTCATTCCACTTTCAGGAGACACACCACACACATGAAAACTGTCGAAATGATATCGTTATAGAACTAGAAGTAGTTAGTGTTGGGTTTGACTGTAACTTTTGGGACGACAGAAGCAACCCACCGCAGTAACCACCAATGATGCCCCTCATCAGAATCGGTGCCCTGGTGCCCATGTCTAGTCGGAATGTGCTAAACACCATCGTCTAACACTCACTTCCTTTCTTGTCATCAATGTTGTATGTCAGACCCAGAAGTTCTGCGAACTTGAACACCACCGGCAGACATCTTGTGGTTAGCGCCAGCTTCGGCAATGTAGCCTCCGCGTCCATGACCATGGGCCCTTCCCTCTGTCGGCCAGCCAAGTAGACCTTTCCACAAAACGGGATGGCCAAGCAGAGCAACAAGTCTTCACAGACCATCTTGGAGCTTGGTGCCAAGAGCTTTTTATCTCACTCTAAATTAAGGACTAGCATTAAGACTCTGGCGAACGTGGCTCCTCTTACTTTAAACAGGTATGGGAAATCCTTGGCGTGGTGTCCAATGCAAGGGTGGCTCACCACGGGAGCAACAGAAGTTGTTCGAACCATTGAAATGCTACCTGCTGATTTATCTTTAGCTGGCTCGACAGGTTCACCATATCGTGCCAATTGTGGCACTCATTCGTAGTAGGATCCAACAGAGCGATGGAAGCACTGGTTGAGGACATTGTGCTTCTTGGGGTCATCTATAAGTTCCCTTCACTCCGTGTATGCTGCCCAGAATTGCAGGTAGCTGGCGACATCGTTTACCAATGCGTGCCTAGTGATCTACTCTGGCATGACCTTGTGGATGCCTGCCCTATCCCTACTATGGGAATGCTAGAATGTTGAGCGGGAGAAGAACGATAAAGACCAAACGTACCAGTCGGGGGTGTGGGTGCACGGCAGTGGGCTCAACCACATTCGATGACAAAGGTTATAGGACACTGAGCCTATCGGTATAGTGGAAGAGCTAAACATGCCAGGAGGAGGTGGGGAGGCGATGCTGGTGCTGCTATTGCTAGGAGCTAGGGATTACATTGAGGCATAGAGGGGTTGATATATATGTACATACTCACTAGACAGACGCGCGATGCACTGTTGTTGGCTCCGGGATAGCTGCAGAATGGCAATTTGGAGGGCATGGAAAGAGGATACACATGGTTACACATTGTCGCTCCCTCTCAACTGGCTAAACGATGGCATCAGACGGGAGGTTGTATTTCTTCCTTTTCTGGTGCTTGGACATTGATGTGCATCATTTGTTTCCTATCTCCTCTCATGCGGCTCTCCGACCACACATGTTGGTGTACTCACATCCCAATTCAACGGACCACACACACACCTGGGCTACACCATTTTGACTATGCTGACCTTGGACAAAATATGTAAGATACACAGTCATAAATTAAAAACTAGTGGAAAATGATGCTTCTTAACACACTTCTATTGTGGCTAAAGAATAGAAAAAGGTGTGCACTATCATGCCAACAATTTTTGGGCACCTTAAAAAAGTTACTTTTCCATGCATTAATAGGCATGATTATGTGGTCACTTAAAAACATGTTTATGTGGTATATATATGAAGACATACATTTTAAAAGATCATATTTAATTGATGGCTTTAGTTATGATCCATAATTACAATTTATCAAAATTATTTCTACAAGCAATGATGCATCATGCTAGTGGCGGAGCTTGTGCAACCTCTTTGGCCGGGCAATGGGCTGGATTTCGGTGATTCGACACGCCACTTTTTTAGGATAATCTAAACAAATCTCGTGGGCTTGGGGTGATGGCTCTGGTTGGCCTGCAGTAAGCTCCGCCACTACATCACGTCATTTCTGGAAGCGAGTTTAGGAAACAAAGCATATTCCGTATGGCTGGCGTGATAAACGAAAGCAGTTGCTAAAAAGAAGGCGATCAAAAAGAAAACCAACCCAATAGCTGCATGGCTTTCGTGCCAGATTGTCTGACCAGATTGCTTCTAATCGTAGGGCTTTCGACCGATTTCATTGGAAGCAAAGATCAGCAATAAGATCCATTTCCATAGGGATCCCACTGGCAAGAGCCTTTTATCTACATACAACACACACAGAGTTGGAAATTTGAGTTGAACAAAGCCTCCATGGCAGCTCTAGTGAGGCGTACCGATAGCTAGCTAGGACCCACAGCGTAACAACTAACCACTTGACACAACTGGTTGCGCTGGTGTACATGGGCCATAGAGAAATTGTTGGAAAATGATGGGCCCAATGTTCACCTTTCTCGTGAACCGATTCATGAAATGTGGAATTCGAGCATTATATCATGGAAGGTTTTGGGTTGTCTGATGAAAGTGGGGCGATAGATGAATGAAGAAGCGGCACCTCCTCCTCTATATTATGTGCATCCTGGATCTCGACATCGACTTGACTTTTCCCCTCCGTGATACTCTTCCCATCTCTAGCTCGGTACCTCCAAAATTCCACCCCCTTCGTAGTTCCTGACTTGCTTCCAACCTCTGTCCAAGCCCATGGCGTCGTCGGTGGACATCCTTTTCAACGAGGAGCTTGCGGCGCTACAACCATGATGGCTGAGGCGGAAGGGAGGGTTGAAGGGTACTTCCCGAGCTCTAGCCATGGTTTTTCGCAATTCTAGCAAGCTGGCACCGCTTCGACCGGAATCCATGACATGGGGTCGCTTGTTTCCGACTTCAGCAAGTCTCCCTCCATGATCGCCTTTCCAGAGGGCCCCCTCCCAATCACTGGTTATGGCGCTGCTGCCATCCTGGTGGAGATGCTCGAGGTCTGGCAACAGAAGCCTTCCACCAAGAACAACCGAGCAGTGGCACCGTCCAAAGGAGGGTGGTTGCAGCAAGAGGACAAGTAAGTGAAAGAGCATAATCTAATTTGTTTTAATAGCAGCTTGATCTCATGGTATGTATGTTGTTTTGTTTAATTTTCTTGATGAATGTATTGTCTTATTTTTAGACTTCTCAAGAGATTGGCGGCTGATCATGGAAAGCGTAAATGGGAGGAGATTTCAAAACACATCCCAGGACAGATTGGGAAGCAATGCCATGAGCGATGGACAAATCACCTGCACCCTGACCTTAAGGTCAGCTTATTCTTTTCATGCATAGCGGCTTATAATCTTTATTTTAATTAGGGGAATCCTTTCATAGATCTATACATGATTTGAAAATCTAATTTGTTTTAGTTAAGTTTTTAATATGTTCGAACTAAAACAATTTAGACAAAAATATTAGAAATTTTAGGGGCACGTGCCATCCGTGCTCTCCTGTTTTTGTTATATTATGAGCATAAATTAAAATAATTAAAACCTGATTGAGGTCGCAAATCTCCAGCCTCTACTCCTATACTTGGAGAAAACCTAGTAGATGGTACGGATTATTAATTTGCCTCGTCACTTATAGATGTCAATTACAACTTCCTTATTTTGACGACATGAGATTCTGGAGTCTTCAGCATTAGGGGTGGGCAAAAGGAAGCCATGTTATAACTCATATCTTTGTAATATAGCCATAAGATACTCGCTTATTATACAAATATAACGATGACCTGGTTAGTTAATCTAGCTTATGGGCCTCTTTGGTCGATAGGGGTTGCTAAAATGTATGAATGGACAAAACACATTCATCTCAAGAAACAAAAAATAATGGAAAAACACATGATTAGAGCATCACACCATCTTGTATATATCAAGGAATTAATAACAGAGTAACATATTGTACCCAAGCATGCTTATAACTGCCTTGTATAAATAAACAAGTGCATTTTTAGAGAACTCCCGGTCCATTAAAGTTTTGACTTGATCAACACATGCCACACACCACATGCATGAACATAATTTTGTTTTAAGAACACACATCAACATTCATTGGTACTATTGCAGTTGCAAATGATCAAAACAAATTCCACCACTGATCAACATTAACCAGGTCAATTTTGCACCCATCCCAAGGCACATAAGATTCCAGATCATGAATGAACTAGCCGTGAGCTTCAGCTTCAGTCAACGTCCCGATCATTCCACTTTCACGAGACACATCACACACAAGAAACCTGTCGAAATGATATTGTGATAGAACTAGAAGTAGTTGGTGTTGGGTTTGACGGTAACTTGCTATGACATAAGCAACCCTCTGTAGTAACCACCAACGATGCCCCTCGTCAGGATTGGTGCCCTAGCGTCCATGTCTAGTCGGAATGTGCCGAACTCCGCCATCTAATACTCACTTCCTTTGTTGTCATCAACGTTGTTGGTCAGAACCAGAAGTTGTGCACGAACTTGAGCACCATCGGCGGACATCATGTGGTTAGAGCCAGCTTCGGCAATGCAGCCTCGGCGTCTACGACCATGGGCCCTTTCCTTTGTCGATAGGCGAAGTAGACCTTTTCACAAAAAGGGAAGGCCGAGCAGAGCAACGAGTCTCCGCAGACCATCTTGGAGCCTGGTGCCAAGAGCTTTTTATCCCACACTAACTAAAGGACCATCATTGAGACTCTGGCGAATGTGGCTCCTGTCACTTAAAACAGGTACTGGAAGTCCTCTGGGTGGTGTCCAATGCAGGGTGGCTCACCACGGGAGCAAGGAAAGTTGTTCGAACCTTTGAAATGCTACATGCTGATCGGGTTCAAAATCCAAATGAAAAGGCTACTCTCGTCTACGAGGACGAGGACGAGGACGCCACCAGACTTGGCTCGATGGCGTGTCCTAGGAGGTGAGGGGTGTTTGCGGTGATCTTCGGCTAGCTGGACAGGTTCACCATGCGGCGCCAATTATGGCACTCGTTCGCAGTAGGATCCAATAGAGCGATGGAAGCACTAGTTGAGGACGTTGTGCTTCTTGGGGTCATCGGTATGTTCCCGTCACTCTGTGTATGCTGCCCAGAATCGCAGGTAGTTGACGACATCATTTACCAGTGCATGCCTAGTGATCTACTCCGACATGCCCTTGTGGATGCCTGCCCCATCCCTGCTATGGGAATGCTACAATGTTGAGCGGGAGAAGAATGATAAACACCAAGACGTACCAATTGGGTGTGCAGGTGCACGGCGGTGGGCTCGATGACAGGCGACGACAAAGGTTATAGGACATGGAGCCTGACGTTATAGTGAGAGAGCTAAACAGGCCAGGAGGGGTGGGGTGGCGATACTGTTGTTGCTAGGAGCTAGGGATTGCATTGAGGCATAGAGGGGTTGATGTATATGTATGTACTCACTAGACAGGCACACGGTGCACTATTGCTCGCTCTGGGATAGCTATAGAATGGTAATGTGGAGGGCAAGGGAAGAAGGACACACACGATTACACGTTGTCGCTCCCTCTCAACTAGCTAGACAGCAGTATTAGATGGGAGGTTGTGTTTCTTCCTTTTCTCGTGCTTGGAAATTGATGTGCATCCTTTGTTTACTATCTCCTCTTATGCGGCTCTCCGACCACATATGTTGGTGTACTAATGTCCCAATTCAACGAACCACACATACCTGGGCTGCACCATTTTGACTATATTGACCTTGGACAAAATATGTAAGATACACATTCATAAATTTAAAACTAGTGGAAAATGATGCTTCTTAACACACTTCTATTGTGTCCATAGAATATAAGAAGGTGTGCACTATCATGCGAAAAAAATTGGCACATTAAAAAAGTTACTTTCCATGCATTAATAGGGATGTTTCTGTGGTCAGCTTAAAAACATGTTTATGTGGTATATATGAAGAAATACATTTTAAAGGATCATATTTAGTTATGATGCATAATTACAATTTATCAATATTATTTCCACAAGAAATGATGCATCATGCTAGTGGCGGAGCTTGTGCAACATCTTTGGCGGGGCAATGGGCTAGGGCAACGAACACCATGCATGGGCTGGATTTCAGTGATTCGATGGGCCACTTTTTTTAGGATAATATAATCAAATCACGTGGGCTTGGGGTGATGGCTCAGGTTGGACACCAGTAAGCTCCGCCACTGCATCACGTCATTTGTGGACGCGAGTTTAGGAAACAAAGCATATTCCGTATGGTTGGCGTGATAAACGGAAGCATTTACCGGAAAGAAGGCGATCAAAAAGAAAACCAACCTACCAGCCGCATGGCTTTCGTGCCAGATTGGATGACCAGATTGCTTCTAATCGTTGGTCTTCCGACTGATTTCATAGGAAGCAAAGATCAATAGTAAGATCCATTTCCATAGGGATCCCACTGGCAAGAGCCTTTTATGTGCATACAAGACACACATAGTTGAAAATTTGTGTCGAGCAAAGCCTCCCTGACAACTGCAAAAAATCCGTCACCCAAACTTGCTCTCGCTTTGGTGAGGTGTACTGATAGCTAGCTGGGATCCACAGCACAACAGCTAACCTCCTGAGACAACTGGTTGCACCGGTGTATATGGGCCATAGAGAAATTGCTGGACAGCAATGGGCTCAATGTTCACCTTTCTCATGAACCGATTCGTGAAATGTGCAATTGGAACATCATATCTTGGAAGATTTTGCGTCATCGGATGAAAGTGGGGCCATAGATGAACGAATGAAGCGGCACCTCCTCCTCTATATTATGTGCATCCTGGATCTCAACATCGACTTGACTTTTTTCCCTCTTTGATACTCTTCCTCTATCTCTAGCTCGGTACCTCCAAAATTCCATCCTCTTTGCAGTACCTGACTTGCTTCCAACCTCCGACCGAGCCCATGGCTTCGTTGGTGGACATCCTTTTCAAACAGGAGCTTGCGGCACGGCAGCCATGATGGTTGAGGCGGAAGGGAGGGTTGAAGGGTACTTCCCGAGCTCTAGCCATGGGTTTTCGCACTTCCAGCAAGATGCCACTACTTCGACCAGAATCCATGACATGGGGTCCCTCGTTTCTAATACTCACTTCCTTTCTTCTCATCAACGTTGTTGGTCAGAACCAGAAGTTGTGCATGAACTTGAACACCACCGGCCGACATCTTGTGGTTAGTGTCAGCTTCGGCAATGCAGCCTCGGCGTCCACGACCATGGGCCCTTCCCTCTGTCGGTCGGCGAAGTAGACCTTGCCACGAAATGGGAAGGCTGAGCAGAGCAACAAGTCTTCACAGACTATCTTGGAGCTTGGTGCCAAGATCTTTTTATTCCACTCTAAATGAAGGAACAACATTGAGATTCCGGCGAACGTGGCTCATGTCACTTTAAACAAGTACGGGAAGTCTTCGGCGTGTTGTCCAATGCAGGGTGGCTCACCACGGGAGCAATGGAAGTTGTTCGAACCATTGAAATTCTACCCGTTGATCAAGTTCAAAATCCAAATGAAAGGGCTACTCTTGTGTATGAGGACGAGGACAAGGATGCCACCGGACTTGGCTCGATGGTGTGGCCTAGGAGGTAAGGGAGGTTCGTGGTGATATTTGGTTGGCTGGATAGGTTCACAATGCGACGCCAATTGTGGCACTCACTTGAAGTAGGATCCAACAGAGCGACGGAAGTGCTAGTTGAGGACTTTGTGCTTCTTCGGGTCATCGGTATGTTCCCTTCACTCTGCATATGCTGCCCAGAATCATAGGTAGTTGGCGACATCGTTTACCAGTGCGTGCCAAGTGATCTACTCTGGCATTCCCTTGTGGATGACTGCCCTATCCCTCCTATGGGAATGCTAGAATGTTGATCGGGAGAAGAACAATAAAGACCGAGACATACCAATCGGGGATGCGGGTGCACGGCGGTGGGCTCAACGACGGTCGATAGGACATGGAGCCTATCGATATAGTGGGAGAGCTAAACAGGCCAGGAGGAGGTGGGGTGGCGACGCTGTTGTTGCTAGGAGCTAGGGGTTGCATTGAGGCATATAGGGGTTGATGTATATGTATGTACTTGCTAGAAAGGTCCGTGATGCACTGTTTCTTTATCCGGGATAGCTGCAGAATGGTAATGTGGAGCGCAGGGGTAGTAGGATACATGCAGTTACACGTTGTCGCTCCCTCTCGGCATCTGCACCCCGACCTCAAGGTCTGCTTATTCTTTTTGTGAATAATGGCTTATAATATTTATTTTAATTATGGGAAACCTTGCATGGATCTATACAAGATGAGGAAATCTAAGTTGTTTTGTTAAGTTTTTAATATGTTTGAACTAAAACAATTTAGACTGAAAGATTAGAAATTTTAGGGGCACGCGCCATCCGTTCTCTCGTGTTTATATTATATTATGAGCATAAATTAAAATAATTAAAACCTGATTGAGGCCGCAAATCTCCGGCATCTACTCCTATATTTGGAGAAAAACTAGTAGATGGTACGGATTATTATTTTTCCTCATCGTTTATAGATATCAATTAAAACTTCCTTATTTTGATGACATGAGTTTCTGGAGTCTTCGGCATTAGGGGTGGGCAAAAGGGAGCCATGTTATAGCTCATATCTTTGAAATATAACCATAAGATACTCGCTTATTATACAAATATTAATATGACTTGGTTAGTTAATCTAGCTTATGGGCCTCTTTGGTCCATAGGGGTTGCTAAAATGTATGAATGGAAAAAACACATTCGCCTTAAGAAACAAAAAATAATAGGAAAAACACATCATTAGAGCATCACACTATCAACGAATTAATAACGGAGTAACATATTGTACCCTAGCATACTTATAAACTAATCTTGTAGAAATTAACTAGAGCATTTTCAAAGAACACTCGGTCCATTAAAGTTTAGACTTGATCAACACATGCCACACACCACATGCATGAACATAATTTATTTTTAAGAACATACCTCAACATTCATATGTACTATTACAGTTGCAAATGATCAAAACAAATGCCACCACTGATCAACATTAACCACGTCAATTTTGCACCCATCCCAAGCCACATAAGATGCTAGATCATGAATGAAGCAGCCCTAAGCTTTAGCTCCAGTCAACGGCTTGGTCATTCCACTTTCACGAGACACTCCACACACAAGAACTCTGTCGAAACGATATCGTGATAGAATAGAAGTAGTTGGCGTTGGGTTTGACGATAACTTTGGATGACAGAACCAACCCGCCACAGCAATCACCAATGATGTCCCTCATTAGGATCGGTGATTGACGTCCATGTCCAGTCGGAATGTGCTGAACTCCACCGTCTAATCCTCACTTGCTTTCTTGTCATCAATGTTTTTGGTCAGAACCAAAAGTTGTTCACGAACTTGAACACCACAGGCGGACATGTTTTGGCTAGCATCAACTTCGGCAATGCAGCCTCGGCGTCCACGACCATGGGCCCTTCCCTCTTTTGGTCGGCGAAGTAGACCGTTCCATGAAACGGGAGGGCCAAGCAGAGCAACGAGTCCTCGCTGACCATCGTGGAGCTTGGTGCCAAGAGCTTCTTATCCTACTCGAAATGAAGGACTATCTTGGAGCTTGGTGCCAAGATCGTGTTTGGTTCGGGGGAATTAGATATGGGGAATGGGAGTTGAAGTGTGAGCCACTGTTTGATTAGAGGGAATGGGAATTTAAGTGGGGAGAGGAATAGGAATTGAGGAAGCGAATTCCCACCAATTTCTTGCTTGGGGGTACCCTGTTAATTCGTGAGTAGAGTTTTATCCCACACTAATTCCCGTCATATACAAACAAAGTAATGGGAGTAAAGATCTACTTCCCATGCCTAATCCCTCCATGAACACCCTTGTGCAAACTCCCATTCCCCTGCGCAAGTGTTTACCAAACAGGTTTTATATGTGAGAACCCTGTAGAGCTTGAGCAGATGGCAGTAGAGTTTTATGAGAAATTATATGCATCCGAGGGGGTAATAGGGATGGAGGAAGTACTTTCCCATGTACCTTGTAAGGTCACCAGCGAGTGAATGACAAGTTGTCAAAGCCCATTACAAAGAACGAGGTGAAGATTGCTTTGTTTCAAATGTTTCCCACAAAGGCACCGGGGCCAGACGGTTTTCCGGCGCATTTTTTCCAGAATTATTGGCATTTGTGTGGTGAAGATTTGCATTGATTGATCATTTAGTCCTCAATAAGTACATGCAGTACCATTCCAGATGAAAATTATCGTGAGGACAATCATCGATAGAGTATGGTACCATAGATATGCCTTACCAAAAATGATTTTTCCCCGTTTTATAGATAAAGCACGAACCTCATACAGTCAAAACATACAACACACCACCACAACGTACCCAAGGTATAAATACAAAGCCGCTAAAGTATAGCCACACCATCTCCAAGCGAACAAAAATATGTACAATAAGCACCATGATGGAGATGACGGAGCTCTCCACCATGACCTAGCCACAGCGAAGAACTAAGCTGACCGATGACGAACCATGAGCTCCATTGAGGTGCCTTCAGGAAAGGAACGACACCATCACACCATAGCGCTGCCACCGCCTGATCCAAATGATCAAGATTTTCACCTAGAGCAAACCGGAGGATCAGGAGCAGCTGTCACAAAGCCTTCAAGAAGAGTACGATACCCCCGAACGTTGCCACTATTGGTCTGACAATTGCTAAACAAGGATTGTACCCCAGCACACACCCTCCACCTCTGATCAATGTGTGACTAGTCGTGAGAGACCTACCACACCACTTTACAGAGCGCCGACCCCAAGCCACCCGAACACCCACGTGACCAAGGCTGTCAGTCAGCAAGCAAGCTGCGAGCAGTGCCCACGAACACCGCAGCCCCCACCAAAGGGTCGCTGCCCTGCATCCCAACACCCCAGAGAACATCCAATGGAATGGGCCTCCACCAACCAGCAGACCTGGCCAGTGCCAGATTCGCCAATGACACGTGCACCTCCACCATTTTGGATCCGGAGGCACCAGGCCGGGAAAGACGGGGAGGAGGAGAAGTGGCACAAGACATGACCAACGCCCACAGTGGGATAACGGGTGGCTAGAACAACCATCTCTCATGCATATGTGCCCCATGATGCCCTACAATGCCCCACCATGTCCGCCTGATCAGAAGTGCGAGGAGCCCGCACCGTACACCCGCCCGACGATGAGTGTGCTCGATCGGCCGAGTCCATCACGCGGAGACGGCCACCGGAGAAGACACACAGAGCTACACCATAATGAACACGCATGCCGGCTCTCACCTAATTTCTGATTAAATTAATGTCTATGAAATTCCTACATTCCAACGTAGGACTTATGTTTTATAGGTGATTTTATAACTTACTTGTCTGGTGTATTGAGTGTTGGGAACGTAGTATTTCAAAAAATATCCTACGATCAAGCAAGATTTATCTAGGAGATGCATAGCAATGAGACAGGGAGAGTGTGTCCACGTACCCTCGTAGACCGAAAGCGGTTGATGTAGTCGAACATCTTCACGATCCAACCGATCCATGTACTGAACGTACGGTACCTCCGTGTTCTGCACACGTTCAGAACGATGACGTCCCTCGAGCTCTTGATCCAGTTGAGGACAAGGGAGAGTTCCATCAGCACGATGGAGTGGCAATGGTGATGATGAAGTTACCGGCGCAGGGATTCGCCATAGCACTACGATGATATGACCGAGGTGGTAAACTATGAAGGGGCGCACCGCACACGGCTAAGAGATGTATGTTGTGCCTTTGCCCCCCCCCCCCCCCCCCGCCTCTGTATATAAAGGGTGGAGGAGGAGGGTGGCCGGCCTAAGGGGGCGCATCATAAGGGGGGAGTCCTACTTGGACTCGTAGTCCAAGTATGATTCGCCCCCCCCCCCCCCTCCTTCCTTCCACCGGAGAGGGAAAAAGGGAAGGAGGAGAGAGGGAGAAGGAAAGAGGGGGGCGGCCCCCTCCCCTAGTCCAATTCGGTTTGGGAAAGCGGGGTGCGCCCCTCTCACGTGGCCTTTCTCCTCTCCTCCAATAAGGCCCAGTAGGCCCAATACTTCTGCCGGGGGGTTCCGGTAACCTCCCGGTACTCCGAAAAAATACCCGAACCACTCGGAACCAGCCCGATGTCCAAATGCAGCCTTCCAATATATGAATCTTTACCTCTCGACCATTTTGAGACTCCTCATCATGCCTCTGATCTCATCCGGGACTCCGAATAAACTTCGGTCATCAAATCACATAACTCATAATACAAATCATCAGCGAACGTTAAGCGTGCGGACCCTACGGGTTCGAGAACTATCTAGACATGACCGAGACACATCTCCAGTCAATAACCAATAACGGTACCTGGATGCTCATATTGGCTACTACATATTCTACAAATATCTTTATCCATCAAACCGCATAACAACATACGTCATTCCCTTGTCATCGGTATGTTACTTGCCCGAGATTCGGCCGCCGGTATCATCATACCTAGTTCAATCTCGTTACCGGCAAGTCTCTTTACTCATTCTGTAATGCATCATCCCGCAAGTAACTCATTAGTCACATTGCTTGCAAGGCTTATAGTGATGTGCATTACTGAGAGGGCCCAGAGATACCTCTCCGATACACGGAGTGACAAATCCTAATCTTGATCTATGCCAACTCAACAAACATCATCAAAGACACATGTAGAGCATCTTTATAATCACCCAGTTACGTTGTGACGTTTGATAACACACAAGGTGTTCCTTCGGTATTTGGGAGTTGCATAATCTCATAGTCAGATGAACATGTATAAGTCATGAGGAAAGCAATAGCAATAAAACTAAATGATCATTATGCTAAGCTAACGGATGGGTCTTGTCCATCACATCATTCTCTAATGATGTGATCCCGTTCATCAAATGACAACACATGTCTATGGTCAGGAAACTTAACCATCTTTAATTAATGAGCTAGTCAAGTAGAGGCATACTAGGGACACTCTGTTTGTATATGTATTCACACATGTACTAAGTTTCCGGTTAATACAATTCTAGTATGAATAATAAACATTTATCATGATTTAAGGAAATATAAATAACAACTTTATTATTGCCTCTAGGGCATATTTTCTTTAGTCTCCCACTTGCACTAGAGTCAATAATCTAGATTACATAGTGATGATTCTAACACCCATGGAGTCTTGGTGCTGATCATGTTTTGCTCGTGAGAGAGGCTTAGTTAACGGGTCTGCAACATTCAGATCCGTGTGTATCTTGCAAATCTCTATGTCTCCCTCCTTGACTTGATCACGGATGGAATTGAAGCATCTCTTGATGTGTTTGGTTCTCTTGTGGAATCGGGATTCCTTTGCCAAGGCAATTGCTCCAGTATTGTCACAAAAGATTTTCATTGGACCCGATGCACTAGGTATTACACCTATATCGGATATGAACTCCTTAATCCAGACTCCTTCATTTGCTGCTTCCTAAGCAGCTATGTACTCCGCTTCAAACGTAGATCCCGCCACGACGCTCTGCTTGGAACTGCACCAACTGACAACTCCACCATTCAATATAAATATGTATCCGGTTTGTGACTTAGAGTCATCCGGATCAGTGGCAAAGCTTGCATCGACGTAACCATTTATGACGAGCTCTTTGTTACCTCCATAAACAAGAAACATATCCTTAGTCCTTTTCAGGTATTTCAGGATGTTCTTGACCGCTGTCCAGTGATCCACTCTTGGATTACTTTGGTACCTCCCTGGTAAACTTATAGCAAGGCACACATCAGGTCTGGTACACAACATTGCATAAATGATAGAACCTATGTCTGAGGCATAGGGAATGCCTTTCATTTTCTTTCTATCCCGTGAAGTGGTCAGGCATTGAGTCTGACTCAACTTGACACCTTGTAACACAGGCAAGAACCCTTTCTTTGACTGGTCCATTTTGAACTTCTTCAAAACTTTATCAAGGTATGTGCTTTGTGAAAGTCCAATTAAGCGTCTTGATCTATCTCTATAGATCTTGATGCCCAATATATAAGAAGCTTCACCGAGGTCTTTCATTGAAAAATTCTTATTCAAGTATCCTTTTATGCTATCTAGAAATTATGTATTATTTCCAATCAACAATATGTCATCCACATGTAATATTAGAAATGCTACAGAGCTCCCACTCACTTTCTTGTAAATACAGGCTTCTCCAAAAGTCTGTATAAAACATCACACTATCAAAGCATATATTCCAACTCCGAGAGGCTTGCACCAGTCCATAAATGGATCGCTGGAGCTTGCACACTTTGTTAGCACCTTTTGGATCGACAAAACCTTCTGGTTGCATCATATACAACCCTTCTTTAAGATATCCATTAAGGAATGCAGTTTTGACATCAATTTGCCAAATTTCATAACCATAAAATGCGGCAATTGCTAACATGATTCAGACAAACTTAAGCATCTCTACGGGTGAGAAGGTCTCATCGTAGTCAACTCCTTGAACTTGTCGAAAACCTTTCGCAACAAGTCGAGCTTTGTAGATAGTAATATTACCGTCAGTGTCAGTCTTCTTATTGAAGATCCATTTATTCTCTATTGCTTGCCGATCATCGGGCAAGTCAACCAAAGTCCACACTTTGTTCTCATACATGGATCCCATCTCCGATTTCATGGCCTCAAGCCATTTCACGGAATCTGGGCTCATCATCGCTTCCTCATAGTTTGTAGGTTCATCATGGTCAAGTAACATGACCTCCATAACAGGATTACCGTACCACTCTGGTGCGGATCGTACTCTAGTTGACCTACGAGGTTCAGTAGTAACTTGATCGGAAGTTTCATGATCATCATCATTAGCTTCCTCACTAATTGGTGTAGGAATCACTGGAACTGATTTCTATGATGAACTACTTTCCAATTCAGCAGAAGGATCAAGCTCTACTTTCCTCCCACTCACTTCTTCCGAGAGAAACTCCTTCTCTAGAAAGGTTCCATTCTTTGCAATGAATATCTTACCTTCGGATCTGTGATAGAAGGTGTACCCAACAGTTTCCGTTGGGTATCCTATGAAGACACATTTCTTCGATTTGGGTTCGAGCTTATCAGGTTGAAGCTTTTTCACATAAGCATCACATCCCCAAACTTTAAGAAATGGCAGCTTAGGTTTCTTGCCAAACCACAGTTCATATGGTGTCATCTCAACGGATTTAGATGGTGCCCTATTTAACGTGAATGCAGTTGTCTCTAAAGCATAACCCCAAAACGATAGCGGTAAATCAATAAGAGACATCATAGATCGCACCATATCTAATAAAGTACGGTTATGACGTTCGGACACACCATTACGCTGTGGTGTTCCAGGTGGCGTGAGTTGCAAAACTATTCCACATTGTTTCAAATGAAGGCCAAACTCATAACACAAATATTCACCTCCACGATCAGATCATAGAAATTTTATTTTCTTGTTACGATGATTTTCCACTTCACTCTGAAATTCTTTGAACTTTTCAAATGTTTCAGACTTATGTTTCATTAAGTAGATATACCCATATCTGCTCAAATCATATGTGAAGGTCAGAAAATAACGATACCCGTCGCGAGCCTCAACACTCATCGGACCGCATACATCAGTATGTATTATTTCCAATAAGTCAGTTGCTCACTCCGTTGTTCCGGAGAATGGAGTCTTAGTCATCTTACCCATGAGGCATGGTTCACAAGCATCAAGTGATTCATAATCAAGTGATTCCAAAAGCCCATCAGCATGGAGTTTCTTCATGCGCTTTACACCGATATGACCCAAATAGCAGTGCCACAAATAAGTTGCACTATCATTATTAACCTTGCATCTTTTGGCTTCAATATTATGAATATGTGTATTACTACAATCGAGATTTAACAAAAATAGACCACTCATCAAGGGTGCATGACCATAAAAGATATTACTCATATAAATAGAACAACCATTATTCTCTGATTTAAATGAATAACTGTCTCGCATCAAACAAGATCCAGATATAATGTTCATGCTCAACGCTGGCACCAAATAACAATTACTTAGGTCTAAAACTAATCCTGGCGGTAGATGTAGAGGTAGCATGCCGATGGCGGTCACATCGACTTTGGAACCATTTCCCACGCGCATCGTCACCTCGTCCTTAGCAATCTTCATTTAATTCATAGCCCCTGTTTCGAGTTGCAAATATGAGCAACAGAGCCAGTATCAAATACGCATGCACTACTACAAAAGCATTAGTAAGGTACACGTCAATAACATGTATATAAAATATACCTTTCAGTTTGCCATCCTTCTTATCCGCCAAATACTTGGGGCAATTCCGCTTCCAGTGACCAGTCCCTTTGTAGTAGAAGCACTCAGTCTCAGGCTTAGGTCCAGACTTGGGCTTCTTCACTTGATTAGCAACTTGCCTGTCGTTCTTCTTGAAGTTCCCCTTCTTCCCTTTGCCCTTTTTCTTGAAACTAGTGGTCTTGTTAACCATCTACACTTGATGCTCCTTCTTGATTTCTACCTCTGCAGCCTTTAGCATCGCGAAGAGCTCGGGAATTGTCTTTTCCATCCCTTGCATATTATAGTTCATCATGAAGCCTTTATAGCTTTGTGGCAGTGATTGAAGAACTCTGTCAATGACACTATCATCAGGAAGATTAACTCCTAGCTGAGTCAAGTGGTTGTGGTACCCAGACATTCTGAGTATATGTTCACTGGTAGAACTATTCTCCTCCATTTTGCAGCTATAGAACTTGTTGGAGACTTCATATCTCTCAACTCGGGCATTTGCTTGAAATATTAATTTCAACTCTTGGAACATCTCATATGCTCCATGACGTTAGAAACGTATTTGAAGTCCCGATTCTAAGCCGTAAAGCATGGCACACTGAACTATCGAGTAGTCATCAGCTTTGCTCTGCCAGACGTTACGTCCGGAGTTGCTCTTGCAGCAGGTCTTGCACCTAGCAGTGCTTCCAGGACGTAATTCTTCTGTGCAGCAATGAGGATAATCCTCAAGTTATGGACCTAGTTCGTGTAGTTGCTACCATCATATTTCAACTTAGCTTTCTATAGGAACGCATTAAAATTCAAGGGAGCGGTAGCACGGGCCATTGATCTACAACAACATAGCCATGCAAATACTATCAGGTACTAAGTTCATGATAAATTAAAGTTAAAGTAATCATATTACTTAAGAACTCCCACTTAGATAGACATCCCTCTAGTCATCTAAATGATCACGTGATCCATATCAACTAAACCATATCCGATCATCACGTGAGATGGAGTAGTTTTCAATGGTGAACAGCACTATGTTGATCATATCTACTATATGATTCATGTTCGACCTTTCGGTCTCAGTGTTCCGAGGCCATATCTGCATATGCTAGCTAGGCTCGTCAAGTTTAACCCAAGTATTCTGCACGTGCAAAACTGGCTTGCACCCGTTGTATGTGAATGTAGAGCTTATCACACCCGATCATCCCGTGGTGTCTCGGCACGACGAACTATAGCAACAGTGCATACTCAGGGAGAACACTTGTACCTTGAAATTTAGTGAGAGATCATCTTATAATGCTACCGTTGTACTAAGCAAAATAAGATGCATAAAGGATAAACATCACATGCAATCAAAATATGTGACATGATATGGCCATCATCATCTTGTGCCTTTGATCTCCATCTCCAAAGCACCGTCATGATCTCCATTGTCACCGGCTTGACACCTTGATCTCCATCGTAGCATTGTTGTTGTCTCGCCAACTATTGCTTCTATGACTATCGCTACCGCTTAGTGATAAAGCAAGGCAATTACATGGCGATTGCACTTCATACAATAAAGCAACAACCATATGGCTCCTGCCAGTTGCCGATAACTTTTATAGAACATGATCATCTCATACAACAATTTATATCTCATCACGTCTTGACCATATCATATCACAACATTCCCTGCAAAAACAAGTCAGATGTCTTCTACTTTGTTGTTGCAAGTTTTACGTGGCTGCTACGGGCTTCTAGCAAGAACCATTCTTACCTACGCATCAAAAACGACAACAATTGTTCGTCAAGTGTGCTGTTTTAACCTTCAACAAGGACTGGCCGTAGTCAAACACGATTCAACTAAAGTTGGAGAAACAGACACCCGCCAGCCACCTGTGTGCGAAGCACGTCGGTAGAACTAGTCTCATGAACACGATCATGTAATGTCGGTCCGGGCCGCTTCATCCAACAATACCGCCGAATCAAAGTAAGACGTTGGTGGTAAGCAGTATGACTATTATCGCCCACAACTCTTTGTGTTCTACTCATGCATATAACATCTACGCATAGACCTGGCTTGGATGACACTGTTGGGGAACGCAGTATTTCAAAAAAAATCCTACGATCACGCAAGATCTATCTAGGAGATGCACAGCAACGAGACGGGGAGAGTGTGTCCACGTACCCTCGTAAAATGAAAGCGGAAGCGTTTAGTAACGCGGTTGATGTAGTCGAACGTCTTCACGATCCAACCGATCCAAGTACCGAACATACGGTACCTCCGTGTTCTGCACATGTTCAGCATGATGACGTCCCTCGAGCTCTTGATCCAGTTGAGGACGGGGGAGAGTTACGTCAACACGACGGCATGGCGACGGTGATGATAAAGTTACCGGCGCAGGGCTTCGCCTAACCACTACGACGATATGACCGAGGCGGAAAACTATGGAGGGGGCACTGCACAGGGCTAAGAGATGTCTGTTGTGCCTTCGGGGTGCCCCTCCCCCCCCCCCCCGCCTTCGTATATAAAGGGGGGAGAGGAGGTGGCTGGCCTAAGGGGGCACGCCATAAGGGGGAGTCCTACTTGGACTCCTAGTCCAAGTAGGATTCGGCCCCCCTCCTTCCTTCCACCGGAGAGGGAAAAGGGGAAGGGAGAGAGAGGGAGAAGAAAGAGGGGGGCCGGCCCCCTCCCCTAGTCCAATTCGGTTTGGGAAAGGGGGGCGCACCCCTCACGTGGCCTTTATCCTCTCCTCCAATAAGGCCCAATAGGCCCAATACTTCTCCTGGGAGGTTCCGGTAACCTCCCAGTACTCCGAAAAAATACCCGAACCACTCGGAACCATTCCGATGTCCAAATGCAACATTCCAATATATGAATCTTTACCTCTCGACCATTTCGAGACTCCTCGTCATGTCTGTGATCTCATCCGGGACTCCGAAAAAGCTTCAGTCATCAAATCACATAACTCATAATACAAATTGTCATCGAACGTTAAGCGTGCGGACCCTACGGGTTCGAGAACTATGTAGACATGACCGAGACACATCTCCGGTAAATAACCAATAGCAGAACCTAGATGCTCATATTGGCTCCTACATATTCTACGAAGATCTTTATCGTTCAAACTGCATAACAACATACGTCATTCCCTTTGTCATCGGTATGTTACTTGCCCGAGATTCGATCGTTGGTATCATCATACCTAGTTCAATCTCATTACCGGCAAGTCTCTTTACTCGTTCCATAATGCATCATCCTGCAACTAACTCATTAGTCACATTGCATGCAAGGCTTATAGTGATGTGCATTACCGAGAGGGCCCAGAGATACCTCTCCGATACACGGAGTGACAAATCCTAATCTTGATCTATGCCAACTCAACAAACACCATCGGAGACACCTGTAGAGCATCTTTATAATCACCCAGTTACGTTGTGACGTTGGATAGCACACGAGGTGTTCCTCCGGTATTCGGGAGTTGCATAATCTCATAGTTAGAGGAACATGTATAAGTCATGAAGAAAGTAATAGCAATAAAACTAAACGATCATTATGCTAAGCTAATGGGTCTTGTCCATCACATCATTCTCTAATGATGTGATCTCGTTCATCAAATGACAACACATGTCTATGGTCAGGAAACTTAACCATCTTTGATTAACGAGCTAGTCAAGTAGAGGCATACTAGGGACACTCTGTTTGTCTATGTATTCACACATGTACTAAGTTTTCGGTTAATACAATTCTAGTATGAATAATAAACATTTATCATGATTTAAGGAAATATAAATAACAACTTTATTATTGCCTCTAGGGCATATTTCCTTCATTGAGAAATTCGCATGAAATGCAAGCATGAGTATCAAGTGCAAATACACTTCTTTGATAAGTCATATCTTTAAAATTAAGCAGTAACATACTCGCTTATTATCCAATTATAAATGGGAGATTTACATTTTTTCCCTAACTTTGTCCCGACCTCATCTTTACCCCTAAATAAAAACAGTGCTCAACTTTGCCCCTGTTCCGTTAAGTGTGCTTATAGAAATGCCCTTCCGTACATTTTCCGTCTAGTCAAAGGCCTTTGACCGTTAAATGCGCGTATAGAAAAATCTAACGTCAAAGGCCTTTGACTGGACGAAAAATGTACGGAAGGGCATTTCTATAAGCGCACCTAACGGAAGAGGGGCAAAGTTGAGCACTGTTTTTATTTAGGGGTAAAGATGAGGTCGGGACGAAGTTAGGGGGGAAAATGGAGTTGGCCCATTATAAATATGACCTGGTTAGTTAACCTAGCTTACTGGACTCTTTGGTCCATAAGGGTTGCTAAGATGTATGAGTGGGAAAAACACATTCTTCTCAAAAATGTAAAAGAATTGGAAAACACATGATTAGAGCATCATGCCATCTTGCATATATCAGTGACTTAAAAACATAAGAACAGAGTAACATATTGTACCAGAACAAACTTGTAGGCTGATCTTGTTGAAATTAACTAGAGCATTTTCAGAGACTCTCAGGCCATTAATGTTTCGCTTGATCAACACATCCATGAAACGTAATTTGTTTTAAGAAGATGGATCACTATTTCATGGGTAATATTGTAGTTGAAGATGATCAAAACAAGCACGGTCACTGAGCAACATTCATCACGTCCATCTTGCGTCCATTCCAAGCCACATAAGATGCCAGATCATCAACTCAACTGCTCCAAGCTTCAGCTTCAATCAACGGCCTGGTCGTTCCAGTTCCACCAGACACCACACATAAGAAACATGTCGAAACGGTCGTGCTGGAACTAGAAGTAGATGGCGTTGAGTTTTACGGTACCTTTGGATGTGACGACCAACCCACCAATGTAACCATCAACAAAAACATAGCACGCTCGTCGATTTCCCTCACCAGGATAAGCGGGCCTGCATTCGCGCCCAGCCAGAACGTTTCGAACTCCACCATGTAATCCTCAATTCCTTTCATGTAGTAAACATCATTGGTCAGATCCAAAAGCATGTCGGAGCAGTCGACCATGTGCACGAACTTGAACACCATCGACGGCCATCTCACGGCTAGCACCAACTTCGATTGTGTAGCCTCGGTCTCCATGACCTTGAGCCCTTCCCTCTGTTGGTCGTTGAAGTAGACCTTGCCACATAATGTAAAAGCCGAGAAGAGCAACGGGGATTTGCTGACAATACTCCAATGGTTGGCGCTTAGCTTGGAAGCAAGGAGCTTCTTGTGCCACCCAAAATAAAGGGCCACCTTTGCGTCTTTGGCGTAGCTCATGTCAGCTTACACAGACACAAAAAGTCCTTGTCGTGGTGTCCAAGGCATGGGCAGCTCACCATGGGAGAGACGAAAGTGAGGTTGAACGATTGAAGTGTTGCCCGCAGTGAACGGGTTCAGAAGCCAGGCACCGAGGCTGCTCTAGTGTACGAGGACGAGGATGAGGCCAGGGAGCCGCTGGACCCGACGGTGATGGCGCGGCCCAAGAGGTGAGGGAGGTCCACGTTTATCTTCCTTTGGGTAGACAGGTTCACCACAATTGTGGTGCTGACTATGGACCTCGTCGGCAATAGGATCCAACAGCGCGGGTGGGAGCACTGGTCGAGGATGTTGTGCTACTTGGGATCATCCATGTGTTCCCCCCACTTCGTGTATGCCATGTAGAGTCGAAGGTGGTCGGTGATGTCGTTTGCCAAATTGTGCCTGGCGATCTGCTACGGCGTACCCTTGTGGATGACTGCCCAGTCCCTCCTACGAACACAGACAAGCGCACATAAGGGCGTGTTTGGTTGCCTGCCTATGGCCTAGTCTGGCCCGCACGGGAAGAAAGAGGCCCATTTGGTTGCCTACGTTTACTGTGCGGCCCGCATGACACGAACCTTAAAGCACCTTCAGGCCAGGCCCAGGGGAAACACTCGAATCGACAGTAGCTCACGAGCCTGGCTCGGGCGACGCAGGGGAGGGTGACGCGCTTCTCTCCTTGTGTGACCAGGGAGATGGCGCGAGCTTGCCCGCGTCGTGAAAAATCGGCGGGAGGATTTCGGCTCACCTCCCGCCGAGTCCGCCCTTATTTAGCCCTCTCCCTCACCGCGCAAACTCCCGCCACCATTCTCCCCCATGTTGAGCTTTCCCGCCGACGCGCATCGGCACCGATGAGCAGGTAAGCGGTGCATCTTCATTGGTCGGCGGTCCACGGCGTCGGCGGTCCTTCACCAGCCGGCGGTGATCTTCTATGACCGTTCCTCCCTCGTCCTCGAGCTACAGCCATGGCCTCTGTGAGTTCAATCCCCCTTTCTCTCTGTTCCTTCTAGCTAGATCTGAGCTGCAGCTAGGAGATGCATGGTTGATTAGTGCTCTGATCTGTGAGCTCATATGGTTGATTGCTATGTTGCGGTTGCAATTTGTGGTAGGGTTAGATGTTCAAGCATGTGGTAGGCTAGATTAGTAGTAGAGTTTGAAGTTGAACCTTGTTCTTGTGTTGATTCGTGCTTAGATCTGTGATTTGTAGATATTGGTGGTTCATTTGTAGCAACGTGTTTGTTGTAGATGTATGTTCCTGCTCATAGATTGTCCAGTATGCTTAGTATGATAGCGATGAACCATGTGCTTAGTATGATAGTGATGAAGCATGTGCTTGGTATGATAGTGATGAACCATGTACATGTATGCTCCTGCTTTCATGGATTGTCCGGTATGTTGTGTCATATGCTTACTGTCAATGAGTGCTATGATTGTAGGACATGACCACGCAGACGCAAGATCTTAATCAGGCCATTGTCCTATCCGACAGCCAGTTTGCTCCATCGTTTGTCGAGGAATCGCAGCCTATGTCCAAGATGGCACCTGATTCAGAGGTGTTCGCGTTTGATTCTGTCTATGTGCCAGTAGTGCTCATTGAGCAAACTCCTGCTGATGCTGCCACTGCACTCAAGGTAGCAACACCAAAGGAAAAGAATGATGGTAGGTTGAACAACATGAAGTGGCAGCCATTTATGTCCATGTTCATGTTGAACAAGATGTGTGAGCCCATCTCTAGTGGAGTTAGGACTGACAAGGGCTTCAAGGAGGTGCACTTGAACACTGTTGCGAAGTAGGTGTTCGAGTTCTATGGGCAGGAGGTGTCCGCCACCCAGGTGTACAACCACCTGAGGAAGTGGAGAGGTCGATGGATCCAAATGTCCAAGCTGAGAGACCTTAGTGACACCTCATGGGATGAGAACACTTGCTCCATAGTTCTGGAGGCAGAGCACTACGTCGGCCATGTCGCGGTTAGCTCACAACCCTCTTCCTTTTCATATTGTCCACCATTGCCTACTCTTAATCACAACTAACAATGCTTGTGTTTCATTCTTAGGACCACCCAAGGGACGCTGAGTTCCTCAACACACCCATACAGAACTATAGCCAGATGCAGCACATCTTCTCCTTCGGGCTGGCAACTGGGAAGCATGACATGGGCTCAGGGCAGCCTCTTGGTTCCCCCATGTCAGACTTCCCTGGGACCCCGGACGTCGAGGTCCTTGATGGCCCTGACAAGCTCTTTGACCCCGTCCATGATAGGAAGAGGAAGATAGGAGGCTTGATGGAGGAGGAGATCAATGTCTTTTACAGCATGACTGAGGCGATGAAGGAGGTGGCAACAACCATCAGGGAGTGCAAGCCCCTTGACGTCCACCCTGACCTGTATGGCGATGTCATGACCCAGGGTGGCTTCAGCGACAAGGCTCTCATGGCAGCTCTCAGCCACCTGCTTGACAACAAGGCCCATGGTGTTGGGTTTGTTGCCATGGCAGACGCTCACGGGGTGTTGTGGCTCAGGAGCTGGCTGGGCAAGCACTACTACTTGAGTAGTGCTGCCTGTGAGCGTGCATGATCCCCAATGGTGATGGCGATGGCGGTGGCGACGATGATGACGATGACGATGACGACATACACTTTGTGTATCTAGGGCTGGCAAACTATTTGATGGTCTGTATATTTTGGTTAGGTGGTATATACGAACTCCTCACGATGATGGTGAACTTGCGGTGGTAGGACGACACCCTCTTTTGGATGTGGTGGTAGGATAACACCATGGTAGTGCTAGGTAGAACTTGCTATGTCGTATGATCATGCATGCTTTACTTCTTCTCTTCTGCTCCATTGTTGTTTGTGTGCTACTTTGCTTGCTACTTGTGTGCTCCATTGATTTGCTGCTTCAACTCTTGCTCTTGTGCATTGCTAGGGCAAGTGGTATGCCGTGTTCATTGGTAAGGCCCCAGGGGTTTACAGTTCATGGGAAGAAGCTAGTGCACAAGTGGCATCGTATAGCAATAGCAGCCATAGAGGGTTGAAGACTAGGCAGGCAGCAAAACAAGCTTACTCCAACTGGGTGTGAAAGCACGGAGGCAGCAGTGTGACAAGGTTGGAGGTATCAAAGTTGAAGGTGCTAAGATGGGTCGTCAGTTTGGGCTGAATCTGAAGAACTTCATTATCTTCGCCCAGTTCATCGCCATTGTTGTGTTGTGGCATTGGTGTGCTAGGTGTGATCATTGTGGGTAAGCTCACCAACTAGGGTACAAGATAAGCACACCATGTACGCCGTATGCAACCAAACATCGTGGTCATGTGCCGCTTGGGCCAATGCAGACAACCAAACAAAGTGCACTTGTGTATTACCTAATGTAGGGACCCTACATGCAGGCAACCAAACAACTTGCAGATGACGCATTTGAGGATATTTTTGCTCAACCAAACTGAGTTGATATGTGTATGCAATGCAGCTACTGTTCACTACTGCAACCAAACACGCCCTAACTATCTCATTACAACAATGCTAGAAAGTTGAGCGAGAGAGGGACGATAAATACCTTCCAGTGGGGGTGCGGGTGTGCATCGGAGGGCTCAAGATGGTCGGCGGCGAAGGTTGGACGACATGAAGGCCATCGTACAATGGGACAGAGGAAGACACCAATCCTGAGACGTCTCTTCTTGTAGATGAGCCTTTGGTGCTAGAAGCTGTGAATGAGTGCGGTGATCAGGTTGATGGTCACATAAAGCCTAAGCGGACATGGAAACGAAAGATTTATCCAGCCTCCGCAGCGCGTAGGAGTGCTAGGATCCGTACTGCCAAAAAAATCATGATGAGCTATGAGAGGCATTTTCTGGAATAGCAGAGGTCTTAGAGACTTGGCTAAAAGGAGGTTTCTAGCGGATGCTTCTCTTGAACATCATTTAGATTTTATTGCTTTGTCTGAGACTGGAAGAAGCAATTTCACTTCTCAATCTCTTGCCACTTTGTCCGGGGGGTAGATTTTGATTGGCATTGCCTCCCCCCTCGAGGAAGATCCGGTGGGGTTTTACTTGGGGTTGAGTGCGAGTCGTTGGAGGTTCGGAGCGTAGTTATGGAAGAGTTCGCTGTCAAGTTTCGAGTCAGAACTAAGGCAGATGGGTTTGATTGGGCCTTGGTGGCAGTTTATGGAGCTGCGCAACCAGAGCTCAAGCCAAATTTTTTGGCGGATCTGGTACGCATCTTTGGTAACGAGCAGCTACCTCTCTTAGTGGGAGGGGATTTCAACATTATCCGAAGAAAGGAGGATAAGAATAATGACAATTTTGACGGCCAATGGCCGTTTATGTTCAACACTATTATCGAAAGCTTGGATCTCAGAGAGATTGAGCTTTCGGGTAGGAAATTCACTTGGGCTAATTCGTTACCGGTTCCGACCTTTGAGAAACTTAACCGTGTGCTAGCTAGTGTCGAGTGGGAACAGAAGTTTCCTTTGGTAACTGTGCAGGCTCTGACTCGAGGTGTCTCGGATCATACACAGTTATTAGTCGACTCCGGAGTTCAAAATTTTGTGGGAAACAAGAACATTTTCTCGTTTGAACTTGCCTGGTTTGAAAGAGAAGGGTTTCTTGAGTTGCTAGCTAGAGAGTGGGCGAAGGACTCGGGAGGTAGGACGCCTATCGAGCGATGGCAATGCAAGATTCGTCATCTCCGAAGGTTCCTTCGTGGTTGGGCTAAGCACACGCATGGGATTTATAAGGTGGAGAAGGAGAGACTTCTTCTACTTATTCACAACCTTGAAGTTAAAGCAGAAACTTCTATCTTGGATTCCAATGAGCTGGAAACAAAGATAGAAGCGGAGTTGCAGCTTAAAAAGCTTCTTCGTGAGGAGGAATTGAAGTGGGCGTTGCGAGCTAAGGTTCGCAAAATCGTAGAAGGCGAGGATAACACTCAATTCTTTCATATGATTGCCAATGGGAAGCATCGTAAAAAGAGAATTTTCCAACTAGAACAAGATGAAGGGACAATAGTTGGTCAGGACAATCTGAAAGTCTACATTACCAATTATTATAAGCAGTTGTTTGGTCCCTCGGTAGAGAATTTTGTGTCATTGGATGAGTCTAGGGTTGAGGATGTGCCTCAACTTGAGACTGCCGAGAATGAGATACTGACTGCGCCTTTCTCGGAGAAAGAGGTTTTTGAGGCTATTGCACAAATGGAGAATAATAAGGCTCCAGGACCGGATGGGTTTCCGGCGGAGTTCTACAAGTGTTGGCATTTTATCAAGGGAGATTTGATGCCCATGTTTCAGGAGTTTTTTGAGGGGCAGCTTCAATTGTTTAAGTTGAATTTTGGGACGATAACTCTTCTTCCTAAGAAGACAGAGGCTGTTCGCATTGAGCAGTTCAGACCTATATGTCTGCTTAATGTGAGTTTCAAAATTTTCACCAAGGTCGGGACAAATAGACTAACGCAGATTGCACACTCAGTAGTTCAGCCATCCCAGACTGCTTTCATGCTTGATAGAAATATCCTGGAAGGGGTTGTTGTCTTGCATGAAACGCTCCATGAAATCCACTCCAAAAAACTTGATGGCGTAGTTTTTAAAGTGAATTTTGAAAAAGCATATGATAAAGTTAAATGGCCTTTCCTTCAACAAGCTTTGCATATGAAAGGTTTCGATCCGACCTGGAGAAACCAGATTGATTCCTTTACGCAAAAAGGGAGTGTCGGGATTAAGGTGAATGATGACGTGGGTCACTATTTCCAAACACACAAGGGGCTACGGCAAGGAGACCCTATGTCACCGATCCTGTTTAACATAGTGGTTGATATACTGACTATTTTAATAGGTCGGGCAAAGGATGCAGGGCAGGTAGGTGGCCTGGTTCCACATCTAGTTGACGGCGGGATGTCCATTCTTCAGTATGTTGATGATACTATCATCTTTATGGAGCACGACTTGGCGAAAGCAAGAAACATGAAGCTGCTGTTATGCTTATTTGAGCAATTGTCTGGGCTCAAAATCAACTTCCACAAGAGCGAATTGTTTTGCTTTGGAAGAGCCAATGATGACCGGGAGTCGTATCAACAATTGTTCGGATGTGAATTGGGCTCATTACCATTTACGTACTTAGGTATACCCATTCATCATCGTAAGCTGACTAACATTGAGTGGAAATGCATTGAGGATCGTTTTGAAAAGAAACTGAGTTGTTGGAAAGGAAAGCTCATGTCATACGGAGGACGATTGATTCTGATTAATTCGGTCCTTACTAGTATGCCTATGTTTCTCTTATCCTTTTTCTTGGTTCCGGTCGGAGTCAGGAAAAGGTTAGATTTTTATCGATCTCGATTCTTTTGGCAAATTGATGAGCTTAAACGAAAGTATAGGCTTGCTAAGTGGGATATTATCTGTAGGCCTAAGGACCAAGGAGGCCTAGGCATTGAAATCTGGAAGTCAAAAACATATGTCTCCTTAGCAAGTGGCTATTTAAGCTGTCATCTGAGACGGACGCAACTTGGGCTCAGATTTTGCGCAATAAGTATCTCTATGCTAAGACCTTGGCTCAGGTGAATGTGAGGCCTTCCGACTCTCCCTTTTGGAAGGGTTTGATGAGAGTTAAGCAACTCTTTTTCAACAAGACTAAATTTATTGTTGGGAATGGTGCCACTACGAGGTTTTGGGAGGATACGTGGCTTGGGGAGACCCCACTTGCACTTCAATATCCTTCTTTGTACAACATTGTCCGAAGTAGAGAAGCCTATGTTGCTAATGTTTTACAATCCGTTCCCCTCAATATCAGTTTTAGACGGACGCTTGTTGGAAATCGTTGGGAGGCCTGGCTCCATCTCGTTAGACGTTTAATGGAAGTCCGGCTGTCTCAGCAGCCAGATTAGTTGCATTGGAAACTTGCTAAGAACGGTGTGTTCTCGGTCAAATCAATGTATCTAGATGTCATTAAGTCATCCCTACCTCGTTACATGTTTGGAAAGTTAAGGTACCCTTATGTATTAAAGTGTTTATGTGGTTTGTGCATAAACAAGTCATTTTGACTAAGGATAACCTTGCAAAATGAAATTGGGTGGGCTCGTCTAGATGCAGCTTTTGTGATCATAACGAAAACATCAAACACCTCTTTCTCGATTGTCCGTTGGCTAAGATTCTGTGGCGATCGGTTCATATTGCGTTTAATATTAATCAGCCCACCTCAATCAGCATGTTATTTGGAACATGGCTTGATGGGGTGGATTCTGACACTGCAAGACACATTCGGGTTGGCGTTTGTGCATTATTGTGGGCAATATGGAATTGCAGAAATGATTTAGTCTTTAACAGATCAACAACCATTCACTTTTTGCAGGTTATCTTCGGGGCCACGGCGTTCATCCGTATGTGGTCGCTACTCACTCCGACGGTGGCCAGGGAGCGTTTGGTTACTGCGTCTACCCAATGGGAGATGGTAGCTCGGGATATTTTCAACCGGTTTGGATGGCGGTCATGTAATAGGATAGGCATGTAGTGATCCTATTGTTTTGCCAGCCGGTTGTGGCTTTGGGAAACCTCTTTTGAGATTTTGTATTTGTTTGTACTACGACCTTTCGAGACTGTGTTACTGAACTGTCCTTTTAATAATATGAGCCGTATGCATCTTTCTGATGCAGAGGCTGGGGTACATCCCTTTTCCAAAAAAAAAAGTCGTACAATGGGAGAGAGAAATGGGGCCAGGGAGGAGGTGGGGTGTCCGCGCTGCTATTGCTAGGAGCTATGGTGTGCCTCGAGGCATGAAGGGGCCAGTGTGTATGTACGTGTTGGTTGGACAGGCACAGATAGTGGTGCTCGGTCTAGGCTAGCTGAAAAACGGCAATGTGGATGGCAGAAGAAGGATGCCTGAGGTTACTCGGTGTCGCTTTGTCTCGGCTAGCTGGATGACGTGTCAGACGGCATTCAGTGTGGTGCCGTGTGACCACATACATGCATGGTGGTGTACTCATGTCCCAATCAATGGAATCACACACATCTGGCACTCAAAAAAGTTGTCCACGTGGTGAAAAGAAAACGGAATTGCTAATTTTCATGCGGATGAAAATAATTGGCTTCCATCCGTTTTTTGCGCCGTGCGATTCTGTCACGAGATCCGTGCTTTTAATCCATCATTTTTGTTACTGAGTTTCTTATCGGGCCCGCTTCAATTTTCCACCTGACCCGTTAGGCGGCAGGCCGCTATTCCACGTCGGTCTCTCTCTGTTGCTTCCCCTCCTCGTTTCCTCTGTCATTTCGAACACGCAGACCGAAACGGAGGCGAGTGAGAGATAGCCATGGCGATTTTGAGCTCCCCCTCGCCACTCGATCCAGTTGGTTGGTGGTGACTCGTCGGCGCTCTCCCTCCTGCTGCATCGCTCTCTCCTCCTCCCGCCGGAGATCTGCTGCATCTGCCGGCCCCCGCAGGCCCGCACCCACCCCGGCCGCCTTATTTCGCCGCCCGTCAATCCTGTTCGTCTGATTCGGTATTTTCTCTCGCTTTTTGTTTTGTTCCTCAGTTCTGTATGTTTGTGCGTAGGGTTTTCTTGGTCAGATATGTTGCTTGTGTTAATCTCCCGCAGCCTCTGGTGTAGATGTGTGAGGTTTGCGCCGTTTCTGTGATTGAAACTTGTCTGCCATGCGAATTCAGTCCCTTGGTCAGATCTGTTGCTTGTGTTTAGGGTTTTTTGGTTGCTTGTTTGTTTGATTGATCTGTATCTGGTTATTGAATTTCGGCTGGTTGTTTGAATAGGTTGGCTCGTTTAGTTCTTGGTATGTGGTAATTGGTATTGAGCAATTCGAACATACTGGATCGTGTTCAATCCCCTGCTCTTCAGTGTTGTTAGTTAGTGGATCCATGTCTTATTTTCCCCTGGGCCGTTTTGTTGTCCCTGAGTGGATGTAGGGTTGGTCCCCTGGTCGAATTGGGATTCTCGCATTTTAATGCTGTGCTTTAGTGGATGTTTACACTGTAATTCTCAATGGATTTACACTGTAATTCTCATTGGATTCATAGTGTAACTTCTTATGGTTTCATTGTAATTCCCTGTGGGTTTACAGTGTAATTCGTTTTGGTTATCTAGTGTGATTCCTAGTGGATTTGAAATGTAATTCCCATTTAGCCCGTAAGTGTTGACGCTAGTTCAACGTTGGATTTCGCATCCTTGAGTCAGTAGCTTGGTGTAGGATGGTCCTGCTGTATGTGTGCTTTGATTTTCTAAGGTTTGGATTTGAGATTTTAGGAACTAGAGTTTTGGTTTACTGTCATGTTGTTCCTGGTTTTTTCCCACCATTATTAGTTGATTTACAGTGTAAATTTTAGTGTGTTTGCACTGTAGTCCTTAGTGCATTTGCACTGTAAATATTTGTGGGTTTGCATTGTTAATCTTAGTGATTTACAGTGTAATTCTTACTTCTTTTGCACTGTAATTCTTAGTGGATTGTACATTGTAATTTTTAGTGAATTTTTATTGTAACTCTAGTGTAATTAGTACTGTAATTTTATTGGTATTACACTGTAATTCTTAGTGGCTTACACTGTAAACGTTTCCTGCTATTAGAATGCCACACGTTAAGGAAATCATCTACATCGTCACTGAGGTGCGACGCCTGCCCCTTGATGATCCCTTCATTTGCATTTGGGTCGATTGTATGCACCTGCACTCAATATATTTTGAGGAAATTAGAAGTACTGAACTTGTTGTAGAATGAACAATAGTATTATCTGTTTGTGCCAACAAGTATTCAGTTCTGAACTGTTAATAAATGCAGAATGATTTTGTAGAGAAGGTCCCAGTAATTTTGATCAAACAGGTCACAGAAATTTGTTATCAGCTTATACGTTATTTTTGTTAGTGGCTATTAGTGTGAGGAGACCTAGTCTAGTGTCAGTGCTTAGCCTGATTGTGTTTCTCCCTTTTCCGTTAATTTCAATTTCAGTGCTTATGTTAATACAAATATATATTCAGTCTAAACTAGTTGTGTTTATAACTGCAAATTCAGAAACTTTCTGTCATTCAATCACATCTTCACTTGAACAGCAAGAAAGTGTCTAAAACTGGAATCTTGCCCCTTGTATGTTCTTCTAGTTTTCCTAAATGGAATTCATAGCTTCCTGGTCTTTTTTTGTCCCTTTGTTGTGTTTGTAGCTGCAAATTCAGAAACTTCTGCATCTAGTTTTCAGAATCTAGTGTTCCTGTGATCATAGACTAGTAGTTCATGTGACCATATCCTAGTTGTTCCTATGTTGTTTTTGAGGTGTTTCTAGTTGTTCCTATGTATTCTCCTGGTTCTTGCTTCTTATCTTGTTATGTTCTAATTTTTGATCTTGTATAGTTTTTGTGCTTCTTTTTAGCCTATGTAATGATCCTCACAGGCTTGTATTTTCTTCCAGATGTAATCAGGCAGGAGAGGGATGATAGGAGGGGGTTGCTTACCTGTGTTTTTTCTGCTTCTCCAGGCCATATGCTGGTTTGTTAGGAAGTTGCAGTGCAATTTCTAAGTGCAGTTATTTTCTAAGTGGGTTTACACTGTAATAGATAATGGAATAAGAAAATTCTGGATTACTGGATTACAGTGGAATTAATAGCTAATTGAATTTCTAAGTTTAATTACACTGTAATTCTGGATTTTACACTGTAATTCCTACTGGTTTAAAGTGTAATTATTAGTTGATTTTGCTCTGTAATGCCTACTGGAATATGAGAATTTACACTGTTTTTCTTAGTGGAATTATAGTGTACTTTAATTTGTTTTGACACTACAATTGTCTGTGGAATTGAAGTGTGTAATTTACACTGTAAATTTTAGTGGAATTGCAGTGTACTTTTAGTTTTTTTACATTGTATTTCTTAGTGATTTGCAGTCTATTTTTAGTGTATTTTGTTTTGTAATTCTTAGTGGAATTGTTAGTGTAGTTTTAGTACTTCTGCAGTGGAATTTCTAGTGTTATTTAAGAAATAACAGTATTTTTTGTGTAATTATTTTGTGTTCTTTAGTGAATTCAACACTGTAAATCTTAGTGGAATTGCAGTGTACTTTTAGTGGATTTTACACTGTATTTCCAAGTGGCATTTTTAGTGGAATTACAGTGCATTTCTAGTACTTTTAAAACTGTAATTCTTAGTGGTATTTGTTAGTGTCATTTTAGTCCTTCGTAAGTGGACGCTGTAGATGCTATCTGTACGGGTTTGAAAAGCTTTGGGTGTGGACCCGTTAAAAGTTTGGTGTGTGGAATTGCAGGACAGGAAACAATGAGCAGGGCACACGGGGCATGGGACACTTGTTGTCCTTTAGTTGGCTAGAAAATATGACTGAAAGTGAATTTGTTTTCATCCGGATGTAAAATAGACAGTCCCAAAGAAAAAAAAGGGAACGTTTGATGAAATGTATCTCGAGCCCCATCATACGGGCACTCGGCCAAACCGGCCTGTCGTGATGGAGCATACGGCAACCCATGATCGCCAAGCAGTACAAACTGTGTTGTGTGTTTGACCATCTACAACTCGGCATTCGTCATATGACCCGTGTTTATTTTAGTTACCTAATCCTCTTTTTCTGTCTCTCAGCAATGGCACACCTTTGTTGAGTCGTATAAGTTGTCAAGAAATGTGCTCAGCTTATGTGGTTGTTACCAGAGATCTTGTGATCTGGCCCTTTGCAATGGTTCGAACACTCGGGAAATCCCATTTTTCCATTACTGAATGGAAGCATGAGTGTTAAGTTTGATAATAAGTGAGTATCTTATAGCTCCATTTGAAAGATATGAGTTATCAAAGAAGTCTATGTGCACTTAACACTCACTTATTATCAAAATATAAATATGACATGGGTAGTTAATCTAGCTTATATATTAGGCCTCTTTGGTCTGTAGGGATTGCTAAAATGTATGAATGAGAAAAACAAATTCTTCTCAAAAAAGGAAAAGGAGTGGGAAAACACATGATTAGAGCATCATAACATCTTGTATATATCAACTGAGTTAAAAATATAACAAAAAAATAATATATTGTACCAAATCATACATAAGACTGATCTTGTCGAAATTAACTAGAGCATTTTTCAGAGGCCCTCAGGCCATTAAGGCTTGATCAACACATACCACACAACACATGCATGAACATATAATTTGATTTAAGAAGGTACATCAACATTTCAGGGGTACTATTACAGTTGCAGATAACCAAAAAAACACTTATCAACATTCACCACGTCGGTCTTGCACCAAATACAAGCCACATAAATGTGAGATTGTCACTAAAGCTGCCCTGAGCTTCAGCTTCAATCAGCGGCCGGGTAGTTCCAATTCCATGGCACACCATACACAAGAAACATGTCGAAATGGTCGTGCTAGAACTAGAAGTAGATGCCGTTGGGTTTGACGGTACCATTGGACAACACTACCAACCCGCTGCAGTAATCGCCAACGAACATAGCATATGACAACACACAATAGCAAATCACACAATATGAGCTACTATAATGAACTTTAACAATCCATTTATAACAGCGACTTTTTTTCGAAAAAGGGGATTCCCCGGCCTCTGCATCAGAAAGATGCATACGGCCATCTTATTAACCAAATAAAGAAGTACCAACATGGTTCCAAAGGTCTCCAAAAGTAAAAAAAAAGTACAGAAAGCTCACACAGAGCCAAATAAAAGCTAGAAACACCAACTAGCCAAGACAAGATGCCATAACCGGCCGGCTCAAACTAGATAGGGAAAGTAAATACATATCCTATTACATGACCGCCATCCAAACCGGTTGAAGATATCCCGAGCTACCATCTCCCGGCGGAAAGATCCAGTAACCAAATGCTCCCTGGCCTCCGTCTGGGTGAGTAGCGACCACGAACGGATCAGTGCCGTAGTTCGGAATATGACCTGCAAAAAATGTATACATGATATTCTGTTAAAGACCAAATCATTTCTGCAAGTCCAGATAGTCCACAGCAAAGCACAAACTCCAACCCGAATATGTCTCGCTAAACCAGGCTCAATCCCATTAAGCCAAGTCCCAAATAACGCATTAACAGAATTCGGTGGATTGATATTAAAAGCAATGTGGACTGTCTGCCAAAGTACCTTGGCAAACGGGCAATCAAAAAAGAGGTGTTTGATAGTCTCATCCCGATCGCAGAAACTACACCTAGTAGGTCCTGTCCAATTACGCTTTATCAAGTTGTCCTTAGTTAAAATAACTTGTTTATGGACAAACCACATAAACACTTTTATTTTCAAAGGAACTTTGACATCCCAAACATGCTTAGACGTAGGAATGGAGTTCAAATTAATAACATCAATATACATTGATTTAACCGTGAATACTCTGGACTTAGTCAATTTCCAGCGTAATTCATCGGGTTGTTGGGAAAGCTGGACGTCCATCAGTCTCCTAACTAGACGGAGCCATTCTTTCCAACGATTGCCCGCTAGCGTTCGTCGGAACTAGATATTAAGGGGGGTAGATTGAAAGACCGATGCGACGAATACCTCACGTCGTTGAACAATGCGGTACAAAGACGGATATTGGATGGCCAAGGGTGTCTCGCCGAGCCAAGTATCCTCCCAGAGACGTGTACTCGAGCCGTTTCCAATAACAAACTTCGTCCTATTAAATAAGGCATGTTTGACTTTCATCAGGCCTTTCCAGAAAGGCGAATCGGTCGGCCTGACTGTAACCTGGGACAGAGTTTTTGTCTGGAGGTACTTGCTGCGAAGGATTTGAGCCCACATAGCATCAGTCTTTGATGAGAGCTTCCACAGCCACTTGCTAAGAAGGCATTTATTCTTAACTTCTAGATTCTCAATACCTAGACCCCCTTGGTCTTTCGGTCTACGGATGATATCCCATTTAGCAAGCCGATATTTTCTTTTAAGCTCATCACCCTGCCAAAAGAAACGCGATCGATAGAAGTCCAGTCTCTTCCTAACACCAACTGGGACCTCAAAGAACGATAGGAGAAACATTGGCATACTCGTGAGCACCGAATTAATCAGGATTAATCGGCCTCCGTATGACATGAGCTTACCCTTCCAGCAGCTCAGTTTCTTCTCAAATCGGTCCTCGATGCATTTCCACTCTCTGTTTGTCAGCCTACGATGGTGGATTGGAATCCCCAGGTAGGAGAAGGGTAACTATCCCAACTCGCACCCAAACAATTGCCTATAAGCAACAGCAACTTAAAAACTAACAACATATGAACGTATTAATGTCTATGAAATTTCTAAACTACAAAATATGACTTACGTTTTATAGCTAACCTTATAAAATGTAATGTCTGTTTGGGAAATTCACATAGAAAGCAAGCATGAGTATCAATTGCACATACACTTCTTTGATAGCTCATATATTTGAAATCGAGCTATAAGATACTCACTATTATCTAACTATAAATATGACATGTTTTGTTAATCTTGCCTATTTTGGGCATATTTGGTCCATCGGGTTGCTAAAATGTATGAATGGGAAAAACACACTCTTCTCAAAAAATGAAAAAGAATGGGGAAAACACATGATTAGAGCATCACGCCATCTTGTATATATCAAGGACTTGAAAACTTAAGAACAAAGTAACACGTTGTACCGTATCATGCTTATAGACTGATCAAATTAACTAGGGCATTTCCAGAGACTCTGGGCCATTAAAGTTTAGGCTTTGTCAACACATGCATCAACACCATTTGCACCTGGCACTAGAAAAACCTTTGGAATGTCAAAATTAAACTTGGGAAAATATGAGTGCAATGACGGTGCCGAATGTATAGGGATCTGGCACAAGATCTCTTCCCGCCTTCTCTCAGCGGATACTCTAGCTAATGGTTCTGGCCGAGAATACACTCATCACATACATTGCTATCTGCTCCGCCGTGATCTTGTGGATGCCCACCCAATCCCTTTGAATATACATATGCGCACACATAATTTTTTCACTACGACTAGCTAGAAAACATGTATGTGTGTTTCAAAGAGAGGTGGGGAGTGATAGAGAGATATAATAGAGACGCACTACTTGGGGGCATGGGTGCATGATGTTTGCTTGAATTACGTCGGTATTTCCCCAAAGAGAAATGAATGATGCAGCACGGCAACGGTGATGAGACCAAGGTTATGGAACCAGTAGGAGAACCACGCAACACCACGTAAACAGCTCCTGCACATAAAGAACAAATACTTGCAACCCGGCATAAGAGAGGGGTTGTCAATCCCTCACGGGTAAAAGGATAGGTAAAATTGTAGTAGATTGGATACATAGATCTCGCGGGAACGTGAGATAAAATAAATAAATAAAAATTGCAGCAAGGTATTTTTGGGTTTTTGAATTAATAGATCTGAAAATAAAAGTAAATAAAAATAGATCGTGAAGGCAAATATATTAAAGAAGAGACCCGGGGGCCGTAGGTTTCGCCAGTGGATTCTCTTGAGAAAAATAGCAAAGGTGGGTAAACAAATTACTGTTGGGCAATTGATAGAACTTCAAATAATCATGACGATATACAGGCAATGATCATTATATAGGCATCACATCCAAGATTAGTAGACCGACTCCCGCCTGCATCTACTACTATTACTCCACACATCGACCACTATCCAGCATGCATCTAGTGTATTAAGTTCATGGAGAAACGTAGTAATGCAATAAGAACGATGACATGATGTAGACAAGATCTATTTATGTAGAAATAGACCCCATCTTGTTATCCTTAATAGCAACGATACATACGTGTCGGTTCCCCTTCTGTACTGGGATCAAGCACCGTAAGATCGAACCCATCACAAAGCACCTCTTCCCATTGCAAGATAAATAGATCAGGTTGGCCAAACAAAACCCAAATATCGGAGAAGAAATACGAGGCTATAAGTAATCATGCATAAAAGAGATCAAAAGACTCAACTAACTTTCATGGATAAAAACATAGATCTAATCATAAACTCAAAGTTCATCGGATCCCAACAAAACACAACTCAAAAAGAGTTGCATCATATGGATCTCCAAGAGACCATTGTATTGAGAATCAAAAGAGAGAGAGAAAGCCACTAGCTACTAACTATGGAACCGAAGGTCTACAGAAAGACTACTCACACATTATCGGAGAGGCACCAATGAGGATGATGAACCCCTCTGTGATGGTGTCTAGATTGGATCTGGTGTTTCTGGAACTTGCGGCGGCTGGAATTGGTTTTTGACGCCTCCCCTAGGGTTTCTGGAATATCGGGGTATTTATAGAGCAAAGAGGCGGTGCGGGAGGCCATCGAGGTGGGCACAACCCACCTGGGCGCGCCTGGGGGCCCAGGTGCGCCCTGGTGGGTTGTGCCCCCCTCGAGGCACCCTCCCCCCCCCCCCCCAGGTGCTTCTCCGTCCCATTGGATGTCTTCTGGTCCATAAAAAATTCACAAAAAGTTTCGCTGCGTTTGGACTCCATTTGGTATTGATTTCCTGGGATGTAAAAAAATAAGCAAAAAACAACAGCTGGCACTGGGCACTATGTCAATAGTTTAGTACCAAAAAATGATATAAAATGATTGTAAAACATCCAAGAATGATGATATAATAGCATGGAACAATCAAAAATTATAGATATATGTCGGGGACGTATTAGTGCACGGTAAAGGGATCATCGACGATGGTCGGCAAAGGTTGGGAGATATGGTGGCCATCATTGCAATCAGACTGAAGCAAAGAGGGGGTGGGGTGGTGGCACCGGACTGTTGTTACTAGGGCTTAGAGTTTGCATCGAGATGCCGAGGGATTATATGTTTGTGCTGGACAACACTATGTTTATCTCACCTAGTTGGACAACAACACATGGAAGGCGGTAGAATAAAGAAACATGTATGAGGTGTTGCTCTGTGTGTGTGTGGGGGGGGGGGGGGTCGACGAGATCCCTCCAGACACCACCCATCTCTCTACATTCTTCGACAATTCCACGTAGATCGTAAGATAGATTGCACATTGATCAACTACAACTACTGCTTGGTCTTAGGATTTTCTACAGGGTTGGTGATTCTTTGGGACATTCGGGTTGCTATGGTTTCTCAAAAAATGATTGTGTGGTTTCTATCTACACAACATATGTGGTAATCATAAGTTTCCAATGAGTCCTATTTATAGCTATGTGAAACTTTGAAAGTATTAGATTATTAATCGTGTGTATAACAACGAGACTTCTTAATGAATAAACGTGTCACCTACTGTTGAGTGTACTTTACACTCATCTTTTCCTAAGTTTAAACTTGTCACTTGAAGTTGCCCACTAATAGCTAATAATTTTAAAAATGTATAAATTTGCTTATGTCTGGAAGTTGTTGCAAATATGAACATAAAATGGCAAAATAAAGGTGATAACCCACAAGTGCAGGGATCGCAACAGTCTTTGTTGGGAAGTATTACAACTCTAATTCATATTTGACTTTATGGGACCGAGAAAAAACTTATAGGCTTTGGCAGTTGAGTTGTCAATTCAAGCACACATGAAACGCCGTGGGATTCTTTCTTGCTAATTGTTTGGTGTTTCATGTAACTACATAACAACAAATAAGGCTAGGCAAGAATAGCTTTTTTGTCCACATTTTGTCTATTCACTCATAACATCAATTGGTCTTGCTGGTAAAGTCGAGACTTGGCATTCTCGTCTTGTGCAATGACAACATTTACATACTTACATCTTCTCTTCAACTTCCATCTTCTCATGGCTTTTGCCCACAGATTACCATGTGCAGGGCCGTACCCGAGAAAATGGAGGCTCGGTGTCAAAAATCCGGCTCTCAACATAACAAATGTCAATCAAGAAAAACAAAGCTTTGTTATAAATATCATCCCATTGTTGCCATGTACCTCATCAGCACTTGTATCTGCACTCCAATTTTAATGTGGCCAAAAAGGCTACAGTCTTTGTTCTTGCCTCCTTGCTCATCTTGGTGAATCAGCAACCTCGCACTTGTGGCATGCCTCCAACTCCTATCAATGCACCCATGCCGTAGGACAGCGGCAAATAACAATGGGACTGACAGAAGCATAGGAGATATGTGAGAAACTGGGAAAAGTATACTAAATAAATAGATGGACGGAGAGTAGAATAGTACCAAAATTCATTTAATTAGCGGATTTGTTTTGGGGAAAATATGAACAAATTGATCGACTAGAATAGAATCAATGCCGAGATTGGATTGTAGGGAGAGAAAGGGATCTACTCCAGAAGAGAAAGAGGGTGGAGAGAAAAGAGGAGGAGGAGTGCGTGAGATGGGGCATTGGAGTTCTTTTGTTCCAGGTTCCAACATAGTATTTGATCAATGCATTGATTACCCCCATATAATCTAGTCATTCATGCTATATTGCATAGAAGATTTGGTTCCCTGTTAATTTGGGGGCCCTACGCAGTCGAACACTCCACGTGCCCCATACGGGCCTGACCATGTGCATGTGCGAGTACCTATTAGCTAGATAGCACAATGGGTCTAGCTAGGTGACCTTGCTTGTGTTGTGTGATGTGTTAACGATGGATACTAGAGATGGTCGATATTTGATGATAGGGAAGGGATGTTGAATCTAGCCATGTATTGTTAGATATATGACATGTAAGTTACTTCTTAGATTCAAGACCCTCAGAACAATCCTTGGTCCCAGGCAGTGAAAACCAATAAAAAAACACATGCTATAAGCAATGGTAGGCACATATCCAAACACGAGGGCAAATAGTGGATACCTTAAGGACAATTATCCCGTAGGGAAGCAAACCATATCTCTGCCTTACTAAGCATTGTTGATTCTCTTTTCTTTCTCTAGCACAAGACATGAAATTCGTCCGGTGCAATTGTGGATCCTAAATTCATGTGATTTATTTTCCAGCTTGCAGCACATGACAACACACAATAGAAAATCGTAGCGTATGAGCTATTATAATGAACATTACCAATCCACTTATAATAATGACTTAGAAACTAACAACACAGTAACATATTAATGTCTGTGGAATTCCTAAATTCTAAAGTAGGACTTATGTTTTATAGCTGATTTAATGACCTGTAATGTCTGAAATATTGAGAAATTCACATGAAATGCAAGCATGAGTGCCAATTGCACATACACGTATATGATAACTCATATTTTTATACTCGCTTATTATGTAACTATAAATATGACTTGTTTTGTTAATCTAGCTTATTGGGCCAATTTGGTCCATAAGGGTTGCTAAAATGTATGAATGGGAAAAGCACATTCTTCTCAAAAACCAAAAAATAACGGGAAAAACACATGATTGTATATATCAATGACTTAAGAACTGAGTAACATATTGTACCATATCATACTTATGGATTGATCTTGTTGAAATTAACTAGAGCATTTTCAGAGATTCTCGAGCAATTAAAGTTTAGGCTTGATCAGCACATGCCACACAACACATCCATCAACATATAATTTGTTTTAGGAAGATACATCAACCTTTCATAGGTACTGTCAGAGTTGCAGATGATCAAAACAAGCGCGATCTCGTGGTATGCATGTTGTTCTGCTTAATTTCCTTGATCAATGTATTGTCTTGTTTGCAGACTTCTCAAGAGATTGGTGGCTGAGAATGGAAAGCATAAATGGGCGAAGATTTCAAAACACCTCCCATGACGGATTGGGAAGCAATACCGTGAGCGATGGACAAATCCCCTACACCCCGACCTCAAGGTCCGCTTATTCTTTTCATGCATAGCGGCTTATAATCTTTATTTTAATTAGGGGAAACCTTGCATAGATCTATACATGATTTGGAAATCTAAGTTGTTTTAGTTAAGTTTTTAATATGTTCGAACTAAAACAATTTAGACCAAAAGATTAGAAATTTTAGTGGCATGTGCCATCCGTGCTCTCTTGTTTTTGTTATATTATGAGCATAAGTTAAAATAACTAAAACCTAATTGAGGTCGCAAATCTCCAGCCTCTACTCCTATGTTTGGAGAAAAATTAATAGATGGTATAGATTATTTATTTCCCTTGTCGTCTATAGATGTCAATTGCAACTTCCTTATTTCGACCACACGAATTTCTAGAGTCTTCCGCGGTGGCAGGGCTAGGGGTGGCCGGGTGGCCGAAAGGGAGCCATGGCCCCCTCATGGTTTGTCACTCTTACCACCATCTGGGCCATACCTTTTTCTTTTTCTCAATGCTACAGGGCCTCCCATTTTGGCTTTTTTCCTAGATTTTTTTGTTTAGGCGTGTTGTTGAAATACTCAAATTTGGTGGTATTTTTTCACGATGTGTTTCTTACCCTTTCTTCAATAAGACATTTGTATTTTTTTTTTCAATATAGCTTACCACTTATACCATGTGATTGTACCCTTCAGTTGTTAGGGCATGACCATGTGATAGCCTCATGGTGATGTCCCATGTGCCATGTAGGATCGGATGTCAAGGAAAATAGATTCGAATAAGGAAGCGGGATTCTCTGCAAGAGGCAGGTGCTTGAGGAGAAAAAGTGTGCTCCAATGTAAAAAAACTGAAAAAGTTGAAATGAAGAGTAGAGATGCATATGTATTAAAGTTTTTATTTTCTATTCCTTGATGAGGCCCATTAGTAGTAGCTTCTGTAAAACATCAACAATCGAGCCCCGACCCCCGCGTCGCCTAGCTCTGGTGACACGGGGGTAGAAACCCTAGCGCCGCCACAGTCCCCGCCCCCTCCCCCACCTGTCTCGCCGCCGCCAGAGGGCGCCCGCCGGTGAAGCCCGGGCCGGCCCCAAGGAAGGCGGCGGCGGGGCGCTATCCCTGGCCAGTCTGGCGCGTCGAGAGGGGCTGCATCACGGCACACCCATGGAGATCCGGCCGCGCTTGCTGGAGCCTGGGATCTGTGGTTTGCGCGCTTGGATCCGCGCGTTTCACGTTCGTGGCAGCGCGGTGGAGGCGCCTGGCCGCGTGCTCGTCCAACGCCTGGTGCGCGCGCCCTTGGCTGTGCGTCGATGGGGTTGGGCGCAGTCACTGCTGCGGGGATGCCCTGGGACGGCGCGGACGAGCGCGTCGTTGTCGCAGGGTGATGCTGGGGACGCGGGCTTCCCTAGCTGGTGGCCTCTGGCCTGAGCGGCCGGATCTGACAGGCCCTGTTGGTCGGATCTGGCGCTATGGCGGCTGGAGGTGGCTCGGCCGGCGACTGACTCCAAGCGGACTGTGTGGTAGCTCCCTGTCGGGATGGTGGTCTGGGGTGGCGTGGTCTGGGCTGTGCCTTCGGGACGCTCTAGGCTTGCGTCGCCGGCAGTGCTCCGGCTAGTTTTGTGCGGTGCAGCAAGTGGCGCCTGCTGCTCCGGTCTGGTGATGGTGTGTTTGGCGAAGTTGTCGCAGCATAGGTGCTCGGTTTCCTTGACGAAAGTCATGTTCGACTCTGGTTTGAGTTGATGGCAAATGACGCCTTTGGGTGTGATTTCCCTTATTGGAGGTGCCATCAAGGGGTTCGACACCTCTTCCTGCTCCATGTTCTTGTCTCCCGGTGAAAACCGTGTGCAATGGTGGCATCTTTGGCGTCATTACTTTGTTGGAAGCATTGCCTTGGAGTCAAGTCTGGTGTTAGAAGCATCTGGTTGGTGGTGGTGTGGTGGATTTGGAGCGGGCAGCGTCTTGGTGAGCATGGAGCATTGGTGGTGCATCCGTTTGGAGTTGATCATCAGTCGACGGTGAGAGGAGCAGGAGCACCCTTTGTATGCAAGTAGTGCCAGGCGAGCTATGTCAGCTTGCCTCGTGGGATCGGAGCGGCATATGTCTCGCTCTTTCGGATGTATCGTTCCTCTCCGTTGTCCTCGATGTTTGTGGATATGCTCGTAGCAGCCCGGTACAATACGACGGTTGTCGGTGTGCACTCTGGTAGCAGCATAGGCGCTCGAGTGCCCGCCCGGGTGTGTTGTGGGGTTTTGGCTTTCCGGCGTTTTGTATATGTTGTGGTGCTTTAGTCCTAGTTTAGCTAGGCGTTGCTTTGGTTTTAGTCCGGTTTCCCTCAATTAACCGAGCAGCTCTATTTTCCTTTCTTCTTTTTTAGCACTCGCCTTTATGCTGTGCATTCCTCCTTTGGGGGTGTTTTTGTAAGACCTTCTTCTGATCAACGAATTTGGCAGCTTGCCAACATAAAAAAAAAGTAGTAGCTTCTGTTGAGGAGAAAAAATCAGTGTAGCTACCTCAAGCTACTTTTTCTCATGAGGCATCTCTATCCATATGTCACCATTGTGCATGCCCGGTTGATGCACCGACGATTATCTAGAAAAGCACCTCTGATGTCATTGTCTACCACATTTGTTGAGAATCTGCTAGTCAGCTAAAACAATAAAAATAATTTTCTGGCAGAAAAGTAGTAAGATATCGCTTGCGAGCAATCACACTTCGAGAGCCTATCAGTTCACAGCGAGTACAATAGGGGTTGAATGCAGTTAAGTCAGCTAATAATGTTACATTCTGAGGTGCTGAACTATAAAAATCTGCAATGTCATGGAGGACAAAGCATAGTCAGTTGAACATTGCTATACACACGACGCCATGTGCACGATTTATGGACGACACTGTTAATCAAGCCGTTGGTGCTAGAAAGCAAACTTCAGTATATCGGCAGATTTTGCATCGTCCCTGAATCGGCCACGCATCTGTCGTTCGCAAAGTAGTTTCGTAGTCAGTTTAGATACAACAATTCACAGTCCCAGAATAATTAAAATTAATCATATTCCCCGCGGGTAACATAACAATACTACACAGCAAAAAATCAAGCACCATACAAACCTGCAATTTTGTCGGCCAAAATTGTGTTGACCACACAAATAGCTCATGCTCCTCGATTATAAAAGATAAAAACACCACCGTCGCTTATTATGATATTAATAACAGCCGCTTTGCTGCTTCCCCTATGTAAACGAAAGATAGTTGCAAAAATTAGTTCACTTATGGCTATCCATGGTTGAGGCTATAACAAGTCAAAATTCCTGCAACTGCATGAACATAAGACGCTATGTTTTTCTTGGATATGCCAATGCAAACAAAAAACTGAACCTTGGGACTTTTTTTTTATCATTTGACTCTCTTCAAATCAAACACCACATAAGCATCTGCAGTGGCGAAGCAGCACAAGCACGCCGAGCACACACCCAACACACACGCACGCAGAGCGCACAGTAGCACCACACACACAGCACACACGTACAGAGGATGCAAGACCACGCAGACGTACGTAGAGCACGCACGCACATACGCATGCGAGAAGAAGAGTCGTGTACCCATATCTCGATAAGCAACCAGCACAATTGATTCCATGAAGAAAGTAACATTGAGTGCAGGCTTTAACTGGTGCAAATTATCCCTGATAGGAGCATCAGAGAGGTCAACATTCAGATAGAGGGCCAGCGGCATCTGCGAATGGACAGCGGAAACATATGCGGCCTCTGCTTTCACCAACATGCTGATTGCACAACACCCAGGCATGCATAAGTGGGCAGGTAAAAAGTTATCTACCGTCCCTTTGTTTCTCTCATATCGATTTTTCTTAACATAGTATACACGCAAGCGCTTATATATACATGTATACACTCATCCATGAAGACACACGCACACGGCACATCCTATCCTTATGAAAGCCGACATATTATGCCATCTTGGTGGGCTGGGATACCGCTGTCTCTTTAACTATCCAACTACCTCTATCTTACGTGTGTTATGACCTCTACTTAAAATTGAAAGCCGATCAAACTGAATTTTTACATACATTTTTACTCCATTTGTCTTATGTGGACGCGGCAAGAACTTTTATCAGCCTTTTGAGTTTTCGAGAAAGCAAGGCTATAGAATTTTACGGTTAAGACTGAATAAGAGCAAACAACCTTCGTATGATCGGGTTTTCCTTTTTTTAGACCAACCTTCGTATGATCGTTGTGACAAGGAGATGGTATTCTTTCTCACGGTAGGTTCGACCCATTTTCTTTCAGTAAGAAAATCATCGATGTCCTTAATTATCTGCTCAAATGGCCAAATTTGCAGAGCTGCAACTCATAGAGCACCTATAGCCGGACTTTGGCAAACTGACGGTCACATCTCAAATTTCCATCTCACAATCAGATATCTTAATTAGCATACCTCAAATCCAGACACAGTCATGCAACGTAAACATAAACGATGCAACACACATCGTTCGGCTACTACATCAGGACATGTCATCACACTGCCAAAATTTGGCATGTTCTACCTACATATTAACTATGGAGAAGATCGTCCATGTCTGCCCTTGCCTTTCCCGGTGCCCTTGACGTCCTTCTCGCGAAAGTAGCGGTCAAAAACATAGTATAGATCAAGCCGGATCTGCTTTTCGCCGGAGTTGTCCGACCCGTCGTTCCCCTCGTTCTCCTCCTTGGGGGGGGGGGGGGGGGGGGAGTCTGGCCATGGCACAAACAACCCGATTCTGCTCTGGGGCGAGGGGTGCGCGTGTTCCTCTGATTCCGCTTCCTTCAGATGCGGGCGCGGATTGCTTCCTCCTCTCAAGCAGTGTGCGCCGCCGCATCTGTCGTCGTCATGTCGGCAGCAAGGCGGGCCTCAGCCACCCTCATCCTTACCTTCCCAAGCGCGGGCACACCGGCCCCGCTAGCACTCATACTCCGGCGGACCGGTGATGGGGAAAGGGAGATTGGAAGGCTCCCGGGAGGATCCGAGCGTCCGATGTGCCGACGCAATGGTCTCGCGCCGGACAGATCCCACCGTCGGTTGGGTCCGGTCCTCCCGGGAGCGACGGAGGGCAATGCGGACGGCCATAACGACACCTCAGTCGGCGGATTTGGACTGGTTGGAGTCAGATTCGCAGCCTGCCATGGTGGGGAAGGCCAGAGATCGCCGAACGGGAGCTTTGGGGTGGTGTGGAGTAGAGTGGAGTGGACTGAAGTGGAGTGGCTAGGGTTTTTTCCATGAAGCGGATGGGGACGGATATATGTGGGGTCAGATGGACCAGCATTGATCGGGTTGACATGGCGGACGCGCCTGGGCGCCCCCGGGCCACCCCAGATTTGGGTTGAATATGAGGGGTGTCAGTCAGCTCGAGCGTTTGAGGCCGGTTTAAGGCGCCCGTCTGGATCGCGTTTTTTTACTAGGCTGTCCGCCCAGACCACCCCATATCCACCCCAGCTTTGAGCTGGATATGAAGGGTGTCAGTCAGTCCGGGCGTTTGAGGCCAGTTTGAGGAGCCCGTCTGGATTGCTTTTCTTTGGACCGGTCATTGACTATGCCGTCCGTCCGAGTCACCCCATATCCGCCCCAAAGTGGGCTGGATATGAGGGGCGTCAGTCAGCCCGAGCGTTTGGAATTGGATTGAGAAGCCCGTCTGAATCATTTTTTTTTACCGGGCCATCTGTCCAAACCACCCCATATCCGCCCTAGATTTGGGCTAGATAGAAGGGGTGCCGGTGAGCACCGGCGTTTGAGGCCGGTTTGAAACTTCTGTCTTGATCGGGTTTTTCTATCGGTCAGTGACCAGGTCGTACGCCAAGGTGTTGAGGCGCCCGGCTCTATATGCTCTTAGTATACGTTTTTTCTTTCTCCCCACATAACACTTCAAATTCTTTAACGAGCTAAGTGGTGCTTACTGGCGGTGAATTCTGCACTGTCTAGCCTAAAATGACATAAATTGTAACCTTTTTTCATATGGCTCAACGGCAATTGAACCAGGTGCTCCGCTTCAGCAACCGTGGAAACGCAGGCAGCCAGGATGCCACCTGATGCAAGTGTTGAAAGGTGTATCGTTTCCTATTTCCAATAGCGTGTTGCGGTGTTGGTAACTTGGGGAAGGGGAATATTACTGTCTAAACCATTTTTTTGCCTTCCCTAGCATACAAGAAAATTTGATCATCAAGAGACCATGGAATGCCCCTTGCACAGCATTTCCAGTTGATCACGTTGTTTCGGGATGGAAAACATACTTTGCACATGAAATCAACACAAGAGATAGCAATTCAGAAGACACGGTGACAAACTATGCCAAGACAAGTCAATACTACAATGTATCAAGTCTGTCGGAGTGGCAAGTACAGAGTACAGAGCGGACATAGTAAAACCATGATGGGCAAACAAACAGCGCCACGGACAATTGAACACCCACGAAAACAATCTGATAGCTAGCTCTTTGACAGAGAGCTTTATCTTTCCAAAACACCCACATTATCTGTCAAGACTATATAGTTTATAATACGTAAAGGCAGTATTAGTCCGAATATCCAGCTTATCCAGATCCATAGAAGCCCCTGCCGAGATGCTTCAAGCCTATATATCACGAAATTACACACAGGTGGTTAGTTGCAGAAACCAATCCAAAAAGACACCAAAGAGAGTAAACACGGAGTAGAACTAAGTAGCTACAACAGAAGAGAAAGATGCAAACTGGAGAATTTTCATATACTAAAGCTGCCAGGTACAGTTTATTTCCATGTTCCAGGTGGCAGCTTGGGAAATCATGTGTGTTTGCACTATTTCAAAACCATCAAATGTTCATAAAGTATCAAATGGACCTAGCTGGCATAAGTATGGATGTTCGAACATTTGGTCAAAAAACAAGGCACGTAGTAATAAGGCCAGCTGACGCACCTTGTTGGCAATGTTGTTGGACAGCCAGTCAAGGCCCTCATACAATCCCTCCCCAGAGGTAGCACATGTGCTCTGGATGTACCTGAAACGAGTAGCAAAACAAGTTCAGAGCAAGTTATTGTAAATTGAGTCTTCATAGAAAAGGCCATAAAACATAGGTTCGGTGGTACAAAATGAGTACTTGGCTTGTGAATAGATGTTAATTTGGGTAACAATAGTAGTACCAGTGTATCACCACCTCAAGACAAGACTATTATTACACATATTCAAGTTTTGTTGCTTCCCATATATTAAAATATACTCCCTCCGTTCCTAAACACAAGTCTTTGTAGAGATTTCAATATGGACTACAGACGGATGTATGTATATAGATGTAGTCTAGAGTGTAGATTCACTTATTTTGCTCCATATGTAGTCCATATTGGAATCTCTAAAAAGACTTATATTTACAAACAGAGAATAGCTGTACTTATTTAAGATAGTCGTGTTATTGGAGATCAATCATAAAACTATTGTCAAACAAGGTAACTTCCATTCACCATAGATTAGAAACCATACCAGTGTCGCTGGCGCAGGGAATGCAGGCCAAGCTTGTCAGTGATTTCAGCAGCATTCATGGCATTAGGAAGATCTTGCTTGTTTGCAAACACCAGCAGCACAGCATCGCGCAGCTCATCCTATAACAATAATACAGCATTGCCGTCATTAATAAGTGTGCCACTGAAATGATGATAAGAGCTAACCTTCCACAAGGCAGCATCTTAAAACAGTAATATTCCCTTGTCAGAGAGACACTAGTACATTTACTACTATGGTTATTATGCTAAGTATAATAGACAAGAGATTACATCCAATAAGTATCCGACAACCTAGTGAAGGAATCTACAAAACATAAGCCACTTATGAATTTAAATAGTAGTCTATGTGTTGACATTGCTTTATTTCCTATAGTGATACCTCATTCAGCATCCGGTGAAGCTCATCTCTTGCCTCAACAACACGCTCTCTGTCATTGCTGTCCACGACAAAAATGAGACCCTGGGTGTTCTGGAAGTAGTGCCTCCACAGGGGCCTGATCTGTATTGAGCAAGTGCACAAAACATTAGATGAGAAGCACACAAGGAAAATATATCACAACATGAAGATAGAAATATTCAATACAACACAATGGCACATTCCAAAATTCCAATTAGAAGATGAAGTTAACGGCAATTCAAAGAAGGCATGCCCCTCAGTGTAATTCCAATAGTGCAACTGCTATATAAATGACTAAACTAAGGTATATGTGGCCAAACAAAAATTATTGGCCTTCAGGAACTTTGCTTACCTTGTCCTGACCCCCGACATCCCAAACGGTGAAACTAATGTTCTTGTACTCTACAGTTTCGACATTAAACCCTGCATATCCAAAAACATTCAGATTTCATCAGCATATGTAGACAGTGATGTCAAAGTAGCAGAGTAAAGTTCTAGAACATTAACATGGTCAAAATCCTTGATAAATAAGGATCTGAACACACAACAACAGCATGAGATGCATATCTTTGTTAATAGAAAAATATCAAGCATGTCAAGGTCAGACACCAGTCAGAACTCTTACAGGAGGTTATGCGGCTCATGAGTTGCCACTTTGGAATGATTCAGCATTTGCTAATGGTTACTAAACATAATTGTTTTCATCCAATATACATGACAATAAAAAAATGACATGAACGAGTGTTATCACTCATCACTATGACAGTGCTGACACGCCTTAATCTGTGTGATCACCATGACAGTGCTGACACGCCTGAATCTGTGTGATCACTATGATAGAGCTAACACACCTGGATCTGTGTGATCACAATTACAGTGCAGACACTCTATCCTGACTTGACTGAACTCCCAAGCTCAATTATCAAACTGAACTTGCAGATATGCAAAACAATTAGCAGACAACTTGCAACCTTAAACATGAATGGTTTGTCTTCAATTAGGCTTCTTTTGGACAACTTGTTGCTTTTCAAATATAAAAGCTTTAATGTACGTACAAATAACATGGCACATGAGGTTCGTTTACAGAAAATAGCACATACATAAGCTACCAAAATAAGATACAAATGAAACATATAATCAACTCGTGATCAGCTTCAAGTAATCTTCATTACCAAAAGCAATAATGTTATTCCTAAGGCAGGCAAGACCGTCTCTGCACTAAAATGGTCTCTAACTTGCTTACCATGAAACACTCATTACATGCACACGGTCCGAAGTTAAAGCTGCCACAACATATTGAGACTATATATTTACAAAGTAACAGCAAGATAAACAACATGCTGTACAGAAAGTTTACATAGAACGTGGGCTTACCGATTGTGGGGATGGTGGTGACGATCTCTCCGAGCTTGAGCTTGTAGAGGATGGTGGTCTTACCAGCCGCATCGAGACCGACCATGAGGATCCTCATCTCCTTCTTGGCGAAGAGCCGGCTGAACAGCTTCGTGAACGTGAGCCCCATCTCCGCTCCTGCGCTGAAACCAAACGAAACAAAATTGAGGCCAAAGCGTCCACCCCATAGATCCACACAGACACAGGCTTGTTATAAGAATTATTATTATTATTAATTATAAAAAAATCTCCAGAATCGAAGCCACCCAACTAGATCTACGAGATCTGATGCGAGCAGCAACCAGATCCGCTGCACTGCGCACCAACAGCGCCAAACCGGACCAGATTCGCGACCAACTCGCGCGGGAATCGTGCCGGATTCGCGAGCACCCGCGTGGAAACAAAGCTGGGCCGACCGAAGCCGGTCAAGCGCGGCGGATTCCTCAAATCACACCGTCAAAAAACCGACCGCATCTACCGGACACCGACGGGACGATGAATGAGATCGAACGCCCCCGATCCACCAGAACCACGCGGACTGAACACGATCACGGCAACGGCAAAATAAGATCACGAATCGGCCGACCAAACCGCCGATCGGATCAGAGGAGAGTCGACGGGGGGAGGGGAGAGATCCAGCGAATGGTGGTTACCGAGATCGCGGCGCCTGCTGCCCTGTGCGCGCGCTGGGCTCGGGGGTCTCCTCTTCTCTTCCTTTGCCCTCCTCGCGCCGGGTTCCTCCCTGGTTCGGGATCGGTGGCAGGAGGAGGAGGAGAGAAATGGAGGAGAGAGAGGGAGGCCGAGATGGCCGCACACGAGCAAGTCTATATAGGGAGCTGCTTGGAGGGTCACCGGCGGGTGGGGCCGGATTCCTTCGTGGAAGGCGCATAGAAGGCAGGCAGCGTGGGCCAGCTGGTGCGTGGGTCCATCTGCGTGCGGTGCCATTAACTTGGGCGGTAAATGTGGACCGTGTCCATCGAGAATCAGGTAGCAGAAAATAGTGGTGATTCCCCTAAAAAAAATTAGTGGTGATTCAAGATTCATTTCTCTTTTGACATTAGAGATCTTTCCTACTTAGTACTCTCTCCGTTTTTATTTACTCCGATGTGTTAGCTTTGGTCAAAGTCAAGCTTTGTAAACTTTGATAAAGTTTAGAGCCAAAAATATTAACATATACACTATAATAGCAAATCAATACTATTATATTCATTATTGAATGTACTTTCACATCATATAGATTTGTTTTGATAAATGTTTATGTTATTTTTTATAAACTTGGTCAAACTTACAAAGTTTAACTTCAGTCAAATCTAATATACATATTAAATAAAAACAGAGAAAGTGGTACAACCTCCGTAGGAGGAAGTGTTTTTTTAAAAATAACACATAGGGGATGGCTCAAAAAGAAATTGATTCAGTTTATTCAAAAAAAGGTTGATTCGGTTTACTAATGAAACCGGATAAAAAAAGGACGTCAATAGGGAGAGAACATGTCCTTACGGCGAAAAGCTCCGCAACATAGATGGAGTGGTTAAGCCAGTGCGTGGTTTTTTTCCCGCTACGCCTAAAGTTCGCCACGCAATCTACAACCCTATTTTGTCACTAGAAATTTTAACAGGAGTAAAAATACTATCTTCAATCGAGTGTTTGATCTCAGCACTCACCGAGCCCCACCGGTTAGCCTAACAAGGCGTTGACCTAGGGCCAGTGTACTTTTAAGTGGAAGCGCATTTAGGAGATTACGTTTTTCATTCGAGAAAGCGTATTATGTTGTTACTTCGGTTAAGAATACGTTTTCTGTATGCTCAAAGCGTATTTTCCTGAAGTACGCTTTCTGTTTCACCCCGCCGGCCGAAACTGTTAAATAGCGGGCGGGCGTTCATTGAGAGTAGAAATGAACACAAGTCTATTTATTTTCTACCTAACGAACGAACAGTCGTATCTCTGCAAACGTAGCTCCATTTCAGGTGATTCAGAAGCCCATGTTCTCTATTCGTCAAGCCCGTTCTGTTGGTACCATTTTCATGATGTTGTCACATTCTGAAAATGACCATTTTCCCTTGCCCTTATTCAGTCCCTTTTGAGACAGAAACATTTTTGGCAAATCTTTCCGCGAGCTTCTCGCATTTCTTGGCGGTGAATCCTTCAACTCGGGTAAGCCACAATAGCAACTTGCATGATGGCATTGCAATAGCCATGGGTTTCACTTGAATGATTAAATAATTGTGTGTTCATGCAATTATTTTGTAAATGCTTGTAAATCCATGCTCATTCTTATGCCATGTTCATTTGCATCTAGTGAGTTAAATGATTATTTGCTAGTATCATTATTCTCATGTTTAATCTTGTAATCATTGCATATGCTAGTGTTAATGATATGCTCATATGAATTGTTATGGTTCGTTATGAAAATACTTGTGAGATTCATGATCATCTTTATGCCATGCTCTTTTGCATTCAATAAACTAATGATTTATTGTTGTTGACCTTAAGATGCATATGTTAAATGGTTATGTTGCCCATCCATGTTTATGTTGATATCCTACTCATACGCATTGATCATGTTATTTTTCTATGGCATCTCATCACCATATAAGTTAAACTTGACATTAATCGAACTTGAACAAATCTGTTCGCTGAGTCATAGTGCCACCAAATCGAGCTCACTAGTGCAAACACACTTGCCTAAATGGGGAAGCCCTAATTCGATCTATTGTCATGCCTCTCGCCGGTGCCTCCAACTAGGGAAGGTTATGTGTGCGCGCTACCCTTATCAGGTAGGTTGTTGATACGTCTCCAATGTATCTATAAATTTTTATTGTTCCATGCTATTATATTATCAATTTTGGATGTTTTATATGCATTATTATGTTATTTTACATCATTTTTGGGACTAACTTATTAACGTAGTGCCTAGTGCCAGTTGTTATTTTTCGCTTGTTTTTGTCTTTACAAAAAATCAATACCAAACGAAGACACCCTGGAAACTTCGAGAGGAGGCCAGAAGGGCCATGAGGTGGCCACAAGCTCAGGGGGCGCGCCCCAGGGGGCGCCCCTGATGCGGCTTGAAACTGCGTCAGTATTTCCCCAAAGAGGAAGAGATGATGAAGCGCATCTACGGTAGGTATTTCCCTCGGTTATGAAATCAAGGTATCAATCCAGTAGGAGGACCAAGCAAAAGTGCAAAACTATGTAAACTGCACCTGCACACACAGAACAAATACTAGCAATCTGACGCGTAGGAGGGATTGTCAATCCCTCCTTAGTAAAAAGATAAATTGTTTTGTGGTAGATTGCATAAATAGATCTCAATAAAACGCAAAATAAAATAAAGAAATAAAAACTGCAGCAAGGTGTTTTGGATTTTTGGAAATACTGAAAATAAATATGGGAAAAGATAGATCGGAAAACAATTATGATAAAAGATAGACCCGGGGCCGTAGATTTCATTAGTGGCTTCTCTTGAGAAATAGCACACTGTGGGTAAACACATTACTGTTGGGCAATTGGTAGAAGAACAAATAATTATGATGGTATCCAAGGCAATGATCAATATGTAGGCATCATGTCTAAGATTAATAGACTGACTCCTGCCTGCATCTACTACTATTACTCCACACATCGACCGCTATCCAGTATGCATCTAGTGTATTAAGTTCATGGAGAAACGGAGTAATGCAATAAGAACGATGACATGATGTGGACAAGATCTATTCATGTAGGAATAGACCCCATCTTGTTATCCTTAATAGCAACGATACATTTGTGCCTTCCTGCCCCTTCTGTCATTGGAAAAGGACACCGCAAGATCGAACCCATCACAAAGCACCTCTTCCCATTGCAAGAAAAATCAATCTAGTTGGCCTAACAAAACCAAAGATTCGGAGAAGAAATACGAGGCTATAAATAATCATGCGTATAAGAGATCAAAGGAGACTCAAATAATATTCATGGATAAAAATCCAATCATAAACTTGAACTTCATCGGATCCCAACAAACACACCGTAAAAAGAGTTACATCAAATAGATCTCCAAGAGACCATTGTATTGAGAATCAAGAGAGAGAGAGAGAGAGAGAGAGAGAGAGAGAGAGAGGAAGCCGTCTAGCTACTAACTACGGACGGAAGGGGACGATGTCGAAGATCAAGTCTTCGCTTCGGAAGTTATCCAGTGAACCGAAGACTACTTCCAATGTTATTGGGCCTGTGCAGCGGGCTTCTACGCTGGGTATCACTCATTTAAAGGTGGTGTTAGTAGGATTGATTCTTGATGGGTCAATACCCATTTTGCGGACCGTGTCTTGATAAATCAAGTTAAGACTGCTGCCGCCATCCATGAGGACTCGGGTGAGATGGAATCCATCGATGATTGGAACAAGGACCAAGGCTGCCGAACCTGCATGACGGATACTGGTCGGGTGGTCCTTACGATCGAAGGTGATTGGACAAGCCGGTCAGGAGTTGAATTTTGAGGCGACCGGCTCTATGGCGTAGACGTTGATACGTCTTCATCGTATCTACTTTTCCAAACACTTTTGACCTTATTTTGGACTCTAACTTACATGATTTGAATGGAACTAACCCGGACTGACGCTGTTTTCAGCGGAATTGCCATGGTGTTATTTTTGTGCAGAAATAAAAGTTCACGGAATGACCTGAAACTTCACGAAGAATATTTTTGGAATTTATAAAATATACTGGCGAAAGAATCAACACTAGGGGGGCATGATACGTCTCCAATGTATCTATAATTTTTTATTGTTCCATGATATTATATTATCTGTTTTGGATGTTTATGGACTTTATTATGCACTTTTATATTATTTTTGGGACTATCCTATTAACCCAGAGGCCAGTGCCAGTTTTCTATTTTTTTTCCTTGTTTTAGAGTATCACGGAAAAGGAAAATCAAACGGAGTCCAATTGACCTGAAACTTCACGGAACTTATTTTTGGACCAGAAGAAGCCCACGGAGTATTGGAGTTGGACCAGGAGAGTCACGGGCTGCCCACGAGGGTGGGGGGCGCGCCCACCCCCTGGGCACGCCCCCTGCCTCGTGGACAGCCCGGAGGTCCACCGACGTACTTCTTCCTCCCATATATACCCATATACCCTAAAAACTTCGGGGAGCATAATAGATCGGGAGTTCCGCCGCCAGAAGCCTCCGTAGCCACCGAAAACCAATCTAGACCCATTCCGGCACCCTGCCAGAGGGGGAATCCCTCTCCGGTGGCCATCTTCATCATCCCGGTGCTCTCCATGACGAGGAGGGAGTAGTTCTCCCTCGGGGCTGAGGGTATGTACCAGTAGCTATGTGTTTGATCTCTCTCTATCTCTCTCTCTCTCTCGTGTTCTTGAGGTGGCACGATCTTGATGTATCGCGAGCTTTGCTATTATAGTTGGATCTTATGATGTTTCTCCCCCTCTACTCTCTTGTAATGGATTGAGTTTTCCCTTTGAAGTTATCTTATCGGATTGAGTCTTTAAGGATTTGAGAACACTTGATGTATGTCTTGCGTGGGATACCTGTGGTGACAATGGGGTATTCTATGATCCACTTGATGTATGTTTTGGTGATCAACTTGCGGGTTCCGCCCATGAACCTATGCATAGGGCTGGGCACACGTTTTCGTCTTGACTCTCCGGTAGAAACTTTGGGGCACTCTTTGAAGTACCTTTGTGTTGGTTTGAATAGATGAATCTGAGATTGTGTGATGCATATCGTATAATCATACCCACGGATACTTGAGATGGCATTGGAGTATCTAGGTGACATTAGGGTTTTGGATGATTTGTGTGTTAAGGTGTTATTCTAGTACAAACTCTAGGATAGATTGAATGGAAAGAATAGCTTCGTGTTATTTTACTACGGACTCTTGAATAGATCGATCAGAAAGGATAACTTTGAGGTGGTTTCGTACCCTACCATAATCGCTTCGTTTGTTCTCCGCTATTAGTGACTTTGGAGTGACTCTTTGTTGCATGTTGAGGGATAGTTATGTGATCCAATTATGTTATTATTGTTGAGAGAACTTGCACTAGTGAAAGTATGAACCCTAGGCCTTGTTTCCTAGCATTGCAATACCATTTACGCTCACTTTTATCATTAGTTACCTTGCTGTTTTTATATTTTCAGATTAAAAAAACTTATATCTACCATCCATATACCATTTGTATCACCATCTCTTCGCCGAACTAGTGCACCTATACAATTTACCATTGTATTGGGTGTGTTGGGGACACAAGAGACTCTTTGTTATTTGGTTGCAGGGTTGCTTGAGAGAGACTATCTTCATCCTACGCCTCCTACGGATTGATAAACCTTAGGTCATCCACTTGAGGGAAATTTGCTACTGTCCTACAAACCTCTGCACTTGGAGGCCCAACAACGTCTACAATAAGAAGGTTGTGTAGTAGACCTCAAGCTCTTTTCTGGCGCCGTTGCCGGGGAGGTGAGTGCTTGAAGGTATATCTTTAGATCTTGCAATCGAATCTTTTTGTTTCTTGTTTTAGCACTAGTTTAGTTTATAAAAAAATTACAAAAAAATATGGAATTGAGTTTGCCTCATACGCTTCATCTTTTTAATATCTTTCGTGACTATGATGGAAAGGAAAATTGTGCCAAAGTGTTAGAAGAAGAATGCATTAGAATGTTTGGCACTAAATATTTGAATGATGAGTATGATTGCAATATTTTTAGTATGAATTCCTTGAATATCCATGATGCTAATGATATGCAAAGCCACAAGCTTGGGGAAGCTATGTTTGATGAAGATGATATTTTTTGTCCCCCAAGTTTTGATGAGCAAATTTATTATGATGAAAGCATGCCTCCTATTTATGATGATTATATTGATGAAAGTGGATTTGGAGAGGTCATGACTTTATTTAGTGATGATTCCACTATCTTGGAAAAGGTTTCAATCGATTATGATGAGAACAAAGTTGCTACTTATGATGATTATTGTTATGATACATATGCTATAAAAAGTAGTGATGATTATATTTATAAAACTTGTCATGATTATGATTACCCTTTTTCTGAACATTACTCTTTTAATGTGGAAACAATTTATAGTATTCGAGTTTCTTATGATACTCCCACTATTCTGAATGAGAAGAATCTTGCTTATGTGGAGAGTAGTAAATTTTCTATGCTTGTGGATCATGAAAAGAATGCTTTAGGTGCTGGTTATTTTTTTTGAATTCATTCATGATGCTACTGAAAATTATTATGAGGGAGGAACTTATGCTTGTAGGAATTGCATTAATATCAAGTTTCCTCTCTATGTGCTTAAAATTTTGAAGTTATGCTTGTTCTACCTTCCTATGCAAGTCGATTCTTGTTCCCACAAGTTGTTTGGTCACAAAATCCCTATGCATAGGAAGTGGGTTAGACTTAAATGTGCTAGTCATATTATTCATGATGCTCTCTTTATGTTACAATTCTTATCTTTTACGAGCATCGTTGAAATCATAATGCCTAGCTAGGGGCGTTAAACGATAGCGCTTGTTGGGAGGCAACCCAATTTTATTATTGTTCCTTGCTTTTTGTTCCTATTTAGTAATAAATAATTCATCTAGCATCCGTTTAGATGTGGTTTTATGTCTTTAATTAGTGTCTGTGCCAAGTAGAACCTTTGGGAAGACTTGGGGAAAGTCTTTGCGATCTTGCTATAAAAAACAGAAACTTTAGCGTCCACGAGAATAGATGCCATTTTTTACTGGAGAGTGCTATTTAGTTAATTCTTTTTGCAGACGATTAATAGAAAAATTACTCAGGTCCACCAATTTATTTGAGAATGTTATGAGTTCCAGAAGTATACGTTTGATACAGATTACTACAGACTGTTCTGTTTTTGACAGATTCTGTTTTGTATGTGTTGTTTGCTTATTTTGATGAATCTATGAGTAGTATCGGAGGGTATGAACCATAGAGAAGTTGGAATACAGTAGGTTTAACACCAATATAAATAAAGAATTAGTTCATTACAGTACCTTGAAGTGGTGTTTTGTTTTCTTTCGCTAACGGAGCTCACGAGATTTTCTACTTTAAGTTCTGTGTTGTGAAGTTTTCAAGTTTTGGGTAAAAGATTTAATGGATTATGGAACAAGGAGTGGCAAGATCCTAAGCTTGGGTATTCCCATGGCACACCAAGATTATCTAAGGACACCTAAAATCCAAAGCTTGGGGATGCCCCGGAAGGCATCCCCTCTTTCGTCTACTTCCATCGGTAACTTTACTTGGAGCTATATTTTTATTCACCACATGATATGTGTTTTGCTTGGAGCGTCATTTTATTTTATTTAGTTTTGCTTGCTGTTTGAATAAAACACCAAGATCTTAAATTCTTTAATGTTAGAGATTCTTCACATAGTTGCATAATTATTCGACTACTCATTGGTCTTCACTTATATCTTTCGGAGTAGTTTGTCATTTGCTCTAGTGCTTCACTTATATCTTTTTAGAGCACGGTGGTGGTTTTATTTTCAAGAAATAGATGAACTCTCGTGCTTCACTTATATTATTTTGAGAGTCCTTAGAACAGCATGGTAATTTGCTTTGGTTATGAATTTAGTCCTAATATGATGGGCATCCAAAGAGGGATATAATAAAAACTTTCATATAAAGTGCATTGAATACTATGAGAAGTTTGATACTTGATGATTGTTTTGAGATATGAAGATGGTGATATTAGAGTCATGCTAGTTGAGTAGTTGTGAATTTGAGAAATACTTGTGTTGAAGTTTGTGATTCCCGTAGCATGCACGTATGGTGAACCGTTATGTGACGAAGTCGGAGCATGATTTATTTATTGATTGTCTTCCTTATGAGTGGCGGTCGGGGACGAGCGATGGTCTTTTCCTACCAATCTATCCCCCTAGGAGCATGCGTGTAGTACTTTGTTTTGATAACTAATAGATTTTTGCAATAAGTATGTGAATTCTTTATGACTAATGTTGAGTCCATGGATTATACGCACTCTCGCCCTTCCACCATTGCTAGCCTCTCTAGTACCGCTCACCTTTCACCGGTACCATAAACCCATCTTTTACCTTCCTCAAAACAGCCACCATACCTACCTATTATGGCATTTCCATAGCCATTCCGAGATATATTGCCATGCAACTTTCCACCGTTCCGTTTATTATGACACGCTTCATCATTGTCATATCGCTTTGCATGATCATGTAGTTGACATCGTATTTGTGGCAAAGCCACCATTCATAATTATTTCATACATGTCACTCATGAGTCATTGCACATCCCGGTACACCGCCGAAGGCATTCATATAGAGTCATACTTTGTTCTAGTATCGAGTTGTAAGCATTGAGCTGTAAATAAATAAGAAGTGTGATGATCATCAATAATAGAGCATTGTCCCCAAAAAAGAGAAAGGCCAAAAAAAGAAGGCCCCCCAAAAAAGGGGCAATGCTACCATCCTTTTTCCACACTTGTGCTTCAAAGTAGCACCATGATCTTCATGATAGAGAGTCTCTTGTTTTGTCACTTTCATATACTAGTGGGAAATTTTCATTATAGAACTTGGCTTGTATATTCCAACAATGGGCCTCCTCAAGTGCCCTAGGTCTTCGTGAGCAAGCAAGTTGGATGCACACCCACTTAGTTTCTTTTGTTGAGCTTTCATACATTATAGCTCTAGTGCATCAGTTGCATGGCAATCCGTACTCACTCACATTGATATCTATTAATGGGCATCTCCTTAGCTCGTTCATATGCCTAGTTGATGTGAGACTATCTTCTCTCTTTTTGTCTTCTCCACAACCACCATTCTATTCCACCTATAGTGCTATGTCCATGGCTCACACTCATGTATTGCGTGAAGATTGAAAAAGTTTGAGAACATCAAAAGTATGAAACAATTGCTTGGCTTGTCATCGGGGTTGTGCATGATTTAAATACGTTGTGTGGTGAAGATGGAGCATAGCCAGTAGGGATAGCTTTCTTTGGCCATGTTATTTTGAGAAGACATGATTACTTTGTTAGTACGCTTGAAGTATTATTATTTTTATGTCAATATTAAAATTTTGTCTTGAATCTTATGGATCTGAATATTCTTGCCACAATAAAGAAGATTACTTAGAGAAATATGTTAGGTAGCATTCCACATCAAAAATTCTGTTTTTATCATTTACCTACTCAAGGACGAGCAGGAATTAAGCTTGGGGATGCTGATACGTCTCCAACGTATCTATAATTTTTTATTGTTCCATGCTATTATGTTATCTGTTTTGGATGTTTATGGGCTTTATTATGCACTTTTATATTATTTTTGGGACTAACCTATTAACCCAGAGCCCAGTGCCAGTTTCTGTTTTTTCCTTGTTTTAGAGTATCGCAGAAAAGGAAAATCAAACGGAGTCCAATTGACCTGAAACTTCATGGAACTTATTTTTGGACCAGAAGAAGCCCACGGAGTATCGGAGTTGGACCAGGAGAGTCCCGGGCTGCCCACGAGGGTGGGCGGGTGCCCACCCCCCTTGGGCGCGCCCCCTGCCTCGTGGACAGCCCGGAGGTCCACCGACGTACTTCTTCCTCCCATATATACCCATATACCCTAAAAAATTCGGGAAGCATAATAGATCGGGAGTTCCGCCGCCACAAGCCTTCGTAGCCACCGAAAACCAATCTAGACCCATTCCGGCACCCTGCCGGAGGGGGAATCCCTCTCTGGTGGCCATCTTCATCATCCCGGTGCTCTCCATGACGAGGAGGGAGTAGTTCTCCCTCGGGTCTGAGGGTATGTACCAGTAGCTATGTGTTTGATCTCTCTCTCTCTCTCTCTCGTGTTCTTGAGGTGGCACGATCTTGGTGTATCGCGAGCTTTGCTATTATAGTTGGATCTTATGATGTTTCTTCCCCTCTACTCTCTTGTAATGGATTGAGTTTTCCCTTTGAAGTTATCTTATCGGATTGAGTCTTTAAGGATTTGAGAACACTTGATGTATGTCTTGCGTGGGATACCTGTGGTGACAATGGGGTATTCTATGATCCACTTGATGTATGTTTTGGTGATCAACTTGCGGGTTCCGCCCATGAACCTATGCATAGGGCTGGGCACACGTTTTCGTCTTGACTCTCCGGTAGAAACTTTGGGGCACTCTTTGAAGTACCTTTGTGTTGGTTTGAATAGATGAATCTGAGATTGTGTGATGCATATCGTATAGTCATACCCACGGATACTTGAGGTGACATTGGAGTATCTAGGTGACATTAGGGTTTCGGTTGATTTGTGTCTTAAGGTGTTATTCTTGTACGAACTCTAGGATAGATTCAACGGAGAGAATAGCTTCATGTTATTTTACTACGGACTCTTGAATAGATTGATCAGAAATGATAACTTTGAGGTGGTTTCGTACCCTACCATAATCTCTTCGTTTGTTCTCTGCTATTAGTGACTTTGGAGTGACTCTTTGTTGCATGTTGAGGGATATTTATGTGATCCAATTATGTTATTATTGTTGAGAGAACTTGCACTAGTGAAAGTATGAACCCTAGGCCTTGTTTCCTAGCATTAATACCGTTTACGCTCACTTTTATCATTAGTTAACTTGCTGTTTTTATATTTTTAGATTACAAAAACTTATATCTACCATCCATATACCACTTGTATCACCATCTCTTCGCCGAACTAGTGCACCTATACAATTTACCATTGTATTGGGTGTGTTGGGGACACAAGAGACTCTTTGTTATTTGGTTGCAGGGTTGCTTGAGAGAGACCATCTTCATCCTACGCCTCCTACGGATTGATAAACCTTAGGTCATCCACTTGAGGGAAATTTGCTACTGTCCTACAAACCTATGCACTTGGAGGCCCAACAATGTCTACAAGGAGAAGGTTGTGTAGTACACATCAGGCCACACCCTATCCACGAGGGTGGGGGGCGCGCCCCTTGTCTCATGGGTCCCCTGAGGCTCCATTGACCTCAACTCCAACTCTATATATTCACGTTCGGGGAGAAAAAATCAAGGAGAAGGATTCATTGCGTTTTACGATATAGGGCCGCTGCCAAGCCCTAATCTCTCTCGGGAGGGCTGATCTGGAGTCCATTCGGGGCTCCGGAGAGGGGAATCCGCCGCCATCGTCATCATCAACCTTCCTCCATCACCAATTTCATGATGCTCACCGTCGTGCGTGAGTAATTCTATTGTAGGCTTGCTGGACGATGGTGGGTCGGATGAGATTTATCATGTAATCAAGTTAGTTTTGTTAGGGTTTGATCCCTATCCATTATGTTCTGAGATTGATGTTGCTATGACTTTGCTATGCTTAATGCTTGTCACTAGTGGCCCGAGTGCCATGATTTCATATATGAACCTATTATGTTTTCATGAATATATGTGAGTTCTTGATCCTATCTTGCAAGTCAATAGTCACCTACTATGTGTTATGATCCGGTAACTCTCAAGTGACAATAATCGGGACCACTCCCGGTGATGACTATAGTTTGAGGAGTTCATGTATTCACTAAGTGTTAATGCTTTGTTCCGGTACTCTATGAAAAGGAGGCCTTAATATCCCTTAGTTTCCAATAGGACCCCGCTGCCACGGGAGGGTAGGACAAAAGATGTCATGCAAGTTCTTTTCCATAAGCACGTATGACTATATTCGGAATACATGCCTACATTACATTGATGAACTGGAGCGTGTGTCACCCTATGTTATAACTGTTGCATGAGGAATCACATCCGACATAATTATCCATCACTGATCCATTGCCTACGAGCTTTTCATATATTGATCTTTGCTTAGTTACTTTTCCGTTGCCACTGTTACAATCACTACAAAACCAATACTGTTACTTTTGCCACCATTATCGCTACTTCCATATTACTTTGCTACTAAATACCTTGCTGCAGATATTAAGTCTTTCAGGTGTGGTTGAATTGACAACTCAACTGTTAATACTTGAGAATATTCTTTGGCTCCCCTTGTGTCGAATCAATAAATTTGGATTGAATACTCTGCCCTCGAAAACTATTGCGATCCCCTATACTTGTGGGTTATCAAACGTCCCTTAGAGCATGCTTGCGCTCCCTCTTGGGGATATGAGTGACATATATCATATTCACTATTTTTACCTTAGGGGGAAATTTCTTCTGACCCCCTGTGTTCGGTGCCCTTTCCCCTTATGTTCGGTATTTAACTTATCGGCCTGTTTGAATACACAACAATTTCTGTTAGAGTGATTTGCAGGCTTGTCGGGGGTACCATGAATCTGGCAAGGCCGATCAAGTATTTTGTCTAAATTGGATGGGTCGTCCCTGTTTCCTTTGAATGGCTTCTTCCGCTGACCGAGTTTAGAGCCACCGAATCCGGCACTGACCGACGTGTCTTTGGTATCTTCATTGTTGTTTTGATGCTTGTGTTTGTTGCGTCATGGCCTGCCGTTGCCGTCTCTAGCTTCCGAGGTGCCAGGGTCGCTGGTACAGTTGCTTCTATGAGCTAACCAGTTGTCTTCTCCCATGCAAAAGCGGGCCATGAGTGCAGTAAGGGATGCCATGGACTTTGGCCTTTCTTGGCCGAGGTGTCGGGCGAACCATTCGTCACGGACGCTATGTTTAAAGGCCGCGAGGGCTTCAGCGTCCGGACAATCGACGATTTGGTTCTTTTTAATTAAGAACCTGATAACCCACAAGTATAGGGTATCGCAACCGTTTTCGAGGGTAGAGTATTCAACCCAAATTTATTGATTCGACACAAGGGGAGCCAAAGAATATTCTCAAGTATTAGTAGCTGAGTTGTCAATTCAACCACACCTGGAAACTTAATATCTGCAGCAAAGTATTTAGTAGCAAAGTAATAGGATAATAGTGTTAACGATAGCAAAATTAACGGTAGCTAAAGTAATGTTTTTGGTATTTTGTAGTGATGATAGCAATAGCAACGGAAAAGTAAATAAGCGAAGAACAATATATGGAAAACTCGTAGGTAATGGATCGGTGATAGAGAATTATGCCGGATGCGGTTCATCATGTAACAGCCATAACCTAGGGTGACATAGAACTAGCTCCAATTCATCAATGTAATGTAGGCATGTATTCTGAATATAGTCATGCGTGCTTATGGAAAAGAACTTGCATGACATCTTTTGTCCTACCCTCCCGTGGCAGCGGGGTCCTAGTGGAAACTAAGGGATATTAAGGCCTCCTTTTAATAGAGTACTGGACCAAAGCATTAACACATGGTGAATACATGAACTCCTCAAACTACAATCATCACCGGGAGTGGTCCCGATTATTGTCACTTCGGGGTTGCCGGATCATAACACATAGTAGGTGACTATAGACTTGCAAGATAGGATCAAGAACTCTCATATATTGATGAAAACATAATAGGTTCAGATCTGAAATCATGGCACTCGGGCCCTAGTGACAAGCATTAAGCATAGCAAAGTCATAGCAACATCAATCTCAGAACATAGTGGATACTAGGGATCAAACCCTAACAAAACTAACTCGATTACATGATAAATCTCATCCAAACCATCACCGTCCAGCAAGCCTACGATGGAATTACTCACACATGGCGGTGAGCATCATGGAATTGGTTATGGAGGATGGTTGATGATGACGATGGCGACGGATTCCTCTCCTCGGAGCCCCGGACGGACTCCAGATCAACCCTCCTGAGAGGTTTTAGGGCTTGGCGGCGGCTCCGTATCGTAAAACGTGATGAATCCTTCTCGTATTTCTTTTCTCCCCGAAAGCAAATATATAGAGTTGGAGTTGAGGTCGGAGGAGCTCCAGGGGGCCCACGAGGTAGGGGCGCCCCCCACCCTCATGGCTAGGGTGTGGGCCCCTTGGTCTTCATATTTTGCAAGGATTTTTTATTATTTCCAAAAAGACGTTCCGTGATGTTTCAGGTCATTCCGAGAACTTTTGTTTCTGCACATAAATAACACCATGGCAATTCTGCTGAAAACAGCGTCAGTCCGAGTTAGTTCCATTCAAATCATGCAACTTAGAGTCCAAAACAAGGGCAAAAGTGTTTGGGAAAGTAGATACGACGGAGACGTATCAACTCCCCCAAGCTTAAACTTTTGCTTGTCCTCAAGCAATTCAGTTAACAAACTAAAAGTGATAAAGAAAAACTTTTACAAACTCTGTTTGCTCTTGTTGTTGTAAATATGTAAAGCCAGCATTCAAGTTTTCAGCAAAGATTATAAACTAACCATATTCACAATAACGCTTAGGTCTCATGTTTACTCATATCAATGGCATAATCAACTAGCGAGCAATAATAATAAATCTCGGACGACAACACTTTCTCAAAACAATTATAATATGATATAACAAGATGGTATCTCGCTAGCCCTTTCTGAGACCGCAAAACATAAATGCAGAGCACCTTTAAAGATCAAGGACTGACTAGACATTGTAATTCATGGTAAAAGAGATCTAGTCAAGTCATACTCAATGTAAACTAACAGTAATGAATGCAAATGACAGTTGTGCTCTCCAACTGGTGCTTTTTAATAAGAGGATGATGACTCAACATGAAAGTAAATAGATAGGCCCTTCGTAGAGGGAAATAGGGATTTGTAGAGGTGCCAGAGCTCGGTTTTGAAATAGAGGTGAATTATATTTTGAGCGGTATACTCTTATTGTCAACATAACAACCAAGAGATGGCGATATCTTCCATGCTACACACATTATAGGCGGTTCCCAAACAGAATGGTAAAGTTTATAATCCCCCTCCACCAACAAGCATCAATCCATGGCTTGCTCAAAACAATGAGTGCCTCCAACTAACAAGAGTCTCAGGGGGAGTTTTGTTTGCAATTATTTTGATTTAGTTTGCATAAAGCATGGGACTGGGCTTCCCGGTGACCAGCCATTTTCTCGTGAGTGAGGAGCGGAGTCCACTCCTCTTGAGAATAACCCGCCTAACATGGAAGATACGAACAACCCTAGTTGATACATGAGCTGTTTGAGCATACAAAACAGGATATTTATTTGAAGGTTTAGAATTTGGCACATACAAATTTACTTGGAATGGCAGGTAGATACCATAAATAGGTAGGTATGGTGGACTCATATGGAATAACTTTGGGGTTTATGGGATTGGATGCACAAGCAGTATTCCCGCTTAGTACAGGTGAAGGCTAGAAAAAGACTGGGAAGCGACCAGCTAGAGAGCGACAACAGTCATGAACATGCATTAAAATTAATCAATACCGAATGCAAGCATGAGTAGGATATAATGCACCATGAACTTAAATATCGCAGAGGCTATGTTGATTTTGTTTCAACTACATGCGTGAACATGTGCCAAGTCAAGCCACTCGAATCGTTCAAAAGAGGATACCACCCTATCATAGCACATCACAACCATTTTAATAGCATGTTGGCACGCAAGGTAAACCATTATAAGTTCCTAGCTAATTAAGCATGGCATAAACAACTATAATCTCTAATTGTCATTGCAAACATGTTTATTCGTAATAGGCTGAATCAGGAACGATGAACTAATCATATTTACAAAAACAAGAGAGGTCGAGTTCATACCAGCTTTTCTCATCTCAATCAGTCCATCATATATCGTCATAATTGCCTTTCACTTGCATGACCGAATGATGTGGATAATAATAATAGTGCGCATGTATTGGACTAAGCTGGAATCTGCACGCATTCAATAAACAGGAGGAGACAAGGCAATATGGGCACTTTTGTCAGATCAACAATAATGCATATAAGAGCCACTTCAACAATTTAATTATGGTCTTCTCCTATCGACCCCAAAGAAAAGAAAAGAAATAAAACTATTTACACGGGAAAGCTCCCAACAAGCAAAAAGAAGAACAGGAAATCTTTTTGGGTTTTCTTTTTAATTACTACTACAAGCATGGAAATTAAAACTAGCTCAAAGCTACAAGTAATTTTTTTGTTTTTCTTAAGGTTTATCAAACACACAAGAAGAAAGCATAAAAGGAAATAAACTAGCATGGATGATACAATGAAAAAGTATGAGCACCGACATCTAGCAATGAGTGTGTGAACATGAATGTAATGTCGGTGAGAAATACGTACTCCCCAAGCTTAGGATTTTGGCCTAAGTTGGTCTATGGCCACGGCTGGCCTGGCGAATATCCATAGTAATAGTTGGGGGCGTACTGCAAAGAAGAAGACTCTGATTGCCACTGGTTGGCAATCATCTCCGGATCCCACTGGTAATTAGACTGTCGTGGAGGATCAACTTGTGGTTCCTACTCTGGCTCTATGGCTGATGTAGGGTTTCGGTAGGCGTGAATAGCCTCTAACGGAACAAGGTACCTGCCTGCAAATAAATCAAACAAGGAAGGGGCAGGGTAATAGTCTGAGCATGATGTTTATCAAAGAACAATTTGTATTTAAGCTCCCCTTCCCTATTCTTAACAATAAAATCATGTGCCATCATACTCTTATAATCTAAATAAACAGGAGGCAACAATTTTCTTCCTTTTCATAATGCCTAATAGGTATGTTAAAATGTGCAACTAGGCGTGAAGCAAAGATGCCTCCAAAGATGGGGCCCTTTGTACGGTTCAGACTTAACCGTTTAGCAATAATACCACCCATACTAACAGAGTTATCACAGAATAAACTGTGTAACAAAATAATAATATCAAGAACACTAAGGTTTCCACAGTTTCCGCGACCGATTAAGCAATGACTAGCAAATATTGCAAAGTAGCGTAAAATAGGAAAATGTATGCTAGTGATTCGTGCATCAGAAACCTTCTGAAAGTGCAACTATCCCTAGGTGGTTTTGGTAATTCCTAACAACATATAGCTCATTGAGCTAATGCCATTTCAAGATGAATATCTCAGGAAAGCTCAATGATTGGCATGGCATGGATGAGAAAAGTGGACCCCTTAAAATGCTAAGGACAAAGGATTGGCTCAAGCTCCAAGCTCAGGACTCTACATTTTCTATTTTAGTGATCCAAGATCACATTGAGTCTATAGGAAAAGCCAATACTATCAAGGAGGGATGAGGTGTTGCTTAATGAGGCTCTTGCTCAAAATGCTTAGTAATATGCTCCAAAACCCTCAACTACTTTCTCACATCCACATATGACCTAAACCAAAAGTCAAACTCGGCCCCACCGATTCTTTGTATCCAGTGCCACCGAGTTTCCAATGTCATAGCCACTGCCACAAACCCTAGGCAAATCGGTCTCACCGATAGGGATCTCGGTCTCACCGAGATGGGATTGTAATCTCTCTGTTTCCCTTCGTAACATTTCGGTCTTACCGAGATGAGCGATCGGTCCCACCGAGATTGCAATGTAAACTCTCTGTTTTCCCTTCGTAACGTTTCGGTCCCACCGAGTTTACCTGACCAACTCTCTGGTTAGCTTATTACTGATACGTCTCCAACGTATCTATAATTTTTGATTGCTACATGCTATATTATCTACTGTTTTGGACATTATTGGGCTTTATTATCCACTTTTATATTATTTTTGGGACTAACCTATTAACCGGAGGCCCAGCCCAGAATTGCTGTTTTTTGCCTATTTTAGGGTTTCGAAGAAAAGGAATATCAAATGGAGTCCAAACAGAATGAAACCTTCGGGAACATGATTTTCTCACCGAACATGATCCAAGAGACTTGGACCCTACGTCAAGAAACAAAGGAGGAGGCCACAAGGTAGGGGGCGCGCCTACCCCCCCAGGCGCGCCCTCCACCCTCATGGGCCCCCTGTTGCTCCACCGACGCACTCCTTCCCCCTATATATACCTACGTACCCCCAAACAATCAGATACGGGGCCAAAACCCTAATTCCACCATCGCAACTTTCTGTATCCATGAGATCCCATCTTGGGGCCTGTTCCGGAGCTCCGCCGGAGGGGTTATCCATCACGGAGGGCTTCTACATCAACACCATAGCCCCTCCGATGAAGTGTGAGTAGTTCACCTCAGACCTATGGGTCCATAGTTATTAGCTAGATGGATTCTTCTCTCTTTTTGGATCTCAATACAATGTTCTCCCCCTCTCTTGTGGATCTATTCGATGTAATCTTCTTTTTGCGGTGTGTTTGTTGAGACCGATGAATTGTGGGTTTATGATCAAGTCTATCTATGAACAATATTTGAATCTTCTCTGAATTCTTTTATGTATGATTGGTTATCTTTGCAAGTCTCTTTGAATTATCAGTTTGGTTTGGCCTACTAGATTGATCTATCTTGCAATGGGAGAAGTGCTTAGCTTTGGGTTCAATCTTGCGGTGTCCTTTCCCAGTGAGAGTAGGGGCAGCAAGACACGTATTGTATTGTTGCCATCGAGGATAACAAGATGGGGTTTTCATCATATTGCATGAGTTTATCCCTCTACATCATGTCATCTTGCTTAAGGCGTTACTCTATTTTCATGAACTTAATACTCTAGATGCATGCTGGATAGCGGTCGATGAGTGGAGTAATAGTAGTAGATGCAGGCAGGAGTCGGTCTACTTGTCTTGGACGTGATGCCTATATACATGATCATACCTAGATATTCTCATAACTATGCTCAATTCTGTCAATTGCTCAATAGTAATTCGTTCACCCACCGTAAAATACTTATGCTCTTGAGAGAAGCCACTAGTGAAACCTATGGCCCCCGGGTCTATCTTCATCATATTAATCTTCCAATACTTAGTTATTTCCTTTGCTTTTACTTTGCTTTTATTTTAATTTGCATCTTTATCATAAAAATACCAAAAATATGATCTTATCATATCTATCAGAACTCACTCTCGTAAGTGACCATGAAGGGATTGACAACCCCTTATCGCGTTGGTTGCGAGGAGCTATTTGCTTTGTGCAGGTATGAGGGACTCGCGCATAGCCTCCTACTGGATTGATACCTTGGTTCTCAAAAACTGAGGGAAATACTTACGCTACTTTGCTGCATCAACCCTTCCTCTTCGAGGAAAACCAACGCAGTGCTCAAGAGGTAGCAAGAAGAATTTCTAGCGCCGTTGCTGGGGAGTCTACGCAAAAGTCAATATACCAAGTACCCATCACAATCCTTATCTCCCGCATTACATTATTTTCCATTTGCCTCTCGTTTTCCTCTCCCCCACTTCACCCTTGCCGTTTTATTCGCCCTCTCTCTCTATCCTCCCTCTCTTTCTCTATTTACCTCTTTTTGCCCGCTTGCTTTTTGTTTGCTTGTGTGTTGGATTGCTTGCTTGTCACGATGGCTCAAGATAACACTAAATTGTGTGACTTTACTAATACCAACAACAATGATTTTATTAGCACTCCAATTGCTCCTCTTACCGATGCTGAATCTTGTGAAATTAATACTGCTTTGCTGAATCTTGTCATGAAAGATCCGTTTTCCAGCCTTCCTAGTGAAGATGCCGCTACCCATCTAAATAGCTTCATTGATTTGTGTGATATGCAAAAGAAGAAAGATGTGGATAACGATATTGTTAAATTGAAGCTATTTCCTTTGTCGCTTAGAGATCGTGCTAAAGCTTGGTTTTCGTCTTTGCCTAAAAATAGTATTGATTCTTGGAATAAGTGCAAAGATGCTTTTATCTCTAAGTATTTTCCTCCTGCTAAGATCATCTCCCTTAGAAACAATATTATGAATTTTAAGCAACTTGATCATGAACATGTTGCACAAGCTTGGGAGAGGATGAAATTAATGATACGTAATTGCCCTACTCATGGTTTGAATTTGTGGATGATTATACAAAAAATTTATGCCGGGTTGAATTTTGCTTCTAGAAATCTTTTAGATTCGGCCGCGGGAGGCACTTTTATGGAAATCACTTTAGGAGATGCTACTAAACTCCTAGATAATATTATGGTTAATTATTCTCAATGGCATACTGAAAGATCTACTAATAAAAAGGTGCATGCAATAGAAGAAATTAATGTTTTGAGTGGAAAGATGGATGAACATATGAAATTATTTGCTAGTAAAAGTGTTTCTTCTGATCCTAATGATATGCCCTTGTCTACTTTGATTGAGAATAATAATGAATCTATGGATGTGAATTTTGTTGGTAGGAACAATTTTGTAACAACACGTATAGGGGAAATTTCAATCGTAGGCCTTATCCTAGTAATCCCTCTAATAACTATGGTAATTCCTACAACAATTCTTATGGAAATTATAATAAAATGCCCTCTGATTTTGAATCTAATATTAAAGAATTTATTACTTCGCAAAAAAATTTCAATGCTTTGATTGAAGAAAAATTGCTTAAGATTGATGAGTTGGCTAGGAACGTTGATAGAATTTCTCTTGATGTTGATTCTTCGAAACTTAGATCTATTCCACCTAAGCATGATATCAATGAGTCTCTCAAAGCCATGAGAATTTCCATTGATGAGTGCAAAGAAAGAACCGCTAGGATGCGTGCTAAGAAAGATGCCTTTATAAGAGCGTGTTCTTCTAGTTCCTATGAAAATAAAGATGAAGATCTAAAAGTTATTGATGTGTCCCCTATTAAATCTTTGTTTTGCAATATGAATCTTAATAATGATGGGACTGAATATGATCCACCTTTACCTAGAAGGCGTTCCAAGAATTCAGAGTTTTTAGATCTTGATGCTAAATTTGATAAAAGTGGGATTGAAGAAATTAAAACCCTAGATGTTGCTAAACCCACTATTTTGGATTTCAAGGAATTTAATTATGAAAATTGCTCTTTGATTGATTGTATTTCCTTGTTGCAATCCGTGCTAAATTCTCCTCACGCTTATAGTCAAAATAAAGCGTTTACTAAACATATCGTTGATGCCTTGATGCAATCTTATGAAGAAAAACTTGAGTTGGAAGTTTCTATCCCTAGAAAACTTTATGATGAGTGGGAACCAACTATTAAAATTAAGATTAAAGATCATGAGTTCTATGCTTTATGTGATTTGGGTGCTAGTGTTTCCATGATTCCAAAGACTTTGTGTGATCTGTTAGGTTTCCGTGATTTTGATGATTGCTCTCTAAACTTGCACCTTGCGGATTCCACTATTAAGAAACCTATGGGAAGAATTAATGATGTTCTTATTGTTGCAAATAGGAATTATATACCCATAGATTTTATTGTTCTTGACATAAATTGCAATCCTTCATGTCCCATTATTCTTGGTAGACCTTTCCTTAGAACGATTGGTGCAATTATTGATATGAAGGAAGGAAATATTAGATACCAATTTCCGTTAAGGAAAGGCATGGAACACTTTCCTAGAAATAAAATTAAATTACCTTATGAATCTATTATAAGAGCCACTTAGGGACTGCCTACCAAATATGGCAATACCTAGATCTATCCTTCCTTTTTATGACTAGCTAGGGGCGTTAAACGATAGCGCTTGTTGGGAGGCAACCCAATTTTATTTTTATTCCTTGATTTTTGCTCCTGTTTAGTAATAAATAATTTACCTAGCCTCTGTTTTGGTTGTGTTTTTTGTGTTTAATTAGTGTTTGTGCCAAGTAGAACCGTTGGGAAGACTTGGGGAAAGTCTTGTTAATCTTGCTGTAAAAAACTGAAACTTTAGCGCTCACGAGAACTGCTGCCATTTTTATTTGGAAAGTGATATTGTAACGCCCCATATGTAACCTTCCCGAATTGTACTCCAACTCTGGCTGTTTCCGGCATTAAGTTATATTTAATTCTCGGGTTCGGGTCTTTGTCTCCGTGTGTTGTTTTTGTTTTCGTGCATCTCATATCATGTCATCACATGCATTGCATTTGCATACATGTTCATCTCATGCATTCGAGCATTTTCCCCGTTGTCCGTTTTGCATTCCGGCGCTTCGTTCTCCTCCGGTGGCCATTTCTAGCTTTCTTTCGTGTGTGGGGATTAAACATTTCCGGATTGGGCCAAGACTTGCCATGCGGCCTTGGTTTACTACCGGTAGACCGCCTGTCAAGTTTCGGGTCATTTGGACTTCGTTTGATACTCCAACGGTTAACCGAGGGACCGAAAAGGCCTCGTGTGTGTGCAGCCCAACACCCCTCCATTTTGGCCCAAAACCCACCAAACTCTGCTCCAACGTCTCGGTCGTTCGATCACGATCGTGTGGGCGAAAACCGCACCTCATTTGGACTCTCCTAGCTCCCTCTAGGTCTATAAATAGACCCCCTCCTCCAAATCCCGGATCCCCTCTCCAAACCCTAAAAAAAATCCCCTCCGCGCGGCCGGACACGTCCGCCCGCCGCCGGACATCTCGCCCGCGCCAACCGGGGGCCGCCACGTGTCCCGCCGGGTCAACCCCGCCGCCGCGGCCCATTAGCGGTTGTTTCTCCTGGTAAGCGTATGCAGGCTAACTCCATTGTTCCGGATGTTACAATCACTTTGGGTGATCATAAGTTCTTGGCTTCTCCAACGGTCCTTGGTGATTCTGATATCGATCTTATTCTTGGGATGGACTGGCTCTCTAAACACAAGGCTCACCTCGATTGTGCAGCCAGGCAGACTCAACTGACTCATTCGTCTGAAGATGTCATTGTATTTGCTGCTCGGGATAATACCATCCGGTTGTTCTCTCTTAATGAGAAGGGTGAATTGGATGCTATTTCGCAGATTCCGGTTGTTTGTGAGTATCAAGATGTCTTCCCTGAAGAACTCCCAGGCATGCCTCCAAACCGCCCGGTTGAATTTGTTATTGAACTTGAGCCCGTATGGAACCTGTGTGCAAACGTCCCTACAAGCTCGGCCCCGAAGAGTTGAAGGAGTTGAAGAAACAACTCGATGTTCAAGAAAGAATGGGTCTCATTCGGCCTAGTACTTCTTCGTGGGGTTGTGGTGTTCTTTTTGTGAAGAAGAAGGATGGAACGGACCGACTTTGTGTTGATTATCGTCCATTGAACAAGAAGACCATCAAGAACAAATATCCACTTCCCAACATTAATGAGCTGTTTGAACAACTCAAGGGTGCCCAAGTATTCTCCAAGCTTGACCTCCGTATGGGTTATCATCAAATTCGCATTCGTGAGCAAGATATTCCAAAGACGGCATTCAGAACAAGCTATGGGTCATATGAATACACTGTTATGTCTTTTGGCCTCGCCAATGCTCCTCCGACGTTCTCTTGCATGATGAACTTCATCTTCAACCCCTACACCAACGACTTCATTTTGGTCTATCTCGACGACATCCTGGTTTTCTCGAAGAACAAGGAAGATCATGCCAAGCACTTGCGTTTGGTTCTTGAGAAGCTCAGGGAACATCAATTCTACGCCAAGTTCTCCAAGTGTGAGTTTTGGCTCGATGAGGTTCTTTATCTTGGCCATATTATCTCTGCCAAGGGCATTTCCGTGGATCCCGAGAAGGTGTCTGCAATTATTAATTGGGAACCTCCTCAGAATGTGAAGCAACTCCGTAGCTTCCTCGGTCTTGCAAGTTATTGCCGAAGATTCGTTGAAAACTTTTCCAAGATCGCGAAGCCTCTCTCAAATCTTCTTCAGAAGCACGTCAAGTACGTTTGGTCTCCGGAGTGTGATATCGCTTTCAACGCTTTGAAAGAGAAATTGATCACTGCTCCAGTTCTAACTCCGCCTGATGAAACCAAGCCGTACGAGGTCTTTTGTGATGCCTCTCTCCAAGGTCTAGGTGCTGTACTGATGCAAGAGAAGAAAGTTGTTGCTTATACCTCTCGCCAATTGAAGCCTAATGAGAAGAACTACCCCACTCATGATCTCGAGTTGGCGGCAGTTGTGCACGCATTGTTGACTTGGAGACATCTTCTCTTGGGAAGGAAAGTGGACATTTTCACTGATCACAAGAGTCTCAAGTACATCTTCACTCAGCCTAATCTCAACCTCAGGCAGACTCGATGGGTCGAAATGATTCAAGAGTACAATCCGAGTATCGAGTATACTCCAGGCAAGGCTAATGTGATTGCTGATGCTTTGAGCAGAAAAGCATATTGCAACAATCTGATTCTCAAGCCTTATCAACCCGAGCTTTGTGAAGCTTTCCGCAAACTTAATCTGCAAGTTGTTCCTCAAGGTTTCCTCGCCAACCTTCAAGTTTCTCCTACCTTGGAAGACCAGATTCGCCAAGCCCAGCTTCTTGATGCTATGGTGAAAAAGGTGAAGATTGGTATTGCAAAGAGTCAGTCCAAGTACAAGTGCTACCGACTTGATGACAAGGACACTCTCTTCTTCGAGGATCGAATTGTTGTGCCCAAAGGTGAACTTTGTAAAGTGATCATGGATGAGGCTCACAACTCTCTCCTCTCCATCCACCCTGGGAGCACGAAGATGTATCAAGATCTGAAGCAAACCTATTGGTGGACTCGAATGAAGCGCGAGATCGCTCAATTCGTGAATGAATGTGATGTCTGCAGAAGAGTGAAAGCAGAACACCAAAGGCCAGCAGGTCTCCTCCAACCTCTCGCCATTCCAGAATGGAAGTTTGACCACATTGAAATGGACTTCGTGTCTGGGTTTCCAAAGTCCAAGCGTGGCAATGATGCTATATTCGTTGTCATCGACAAGCTCACCAAAGTGGCTCATTTCCTGCCCATCAAAGAGTCAATCACTGCAGCTCAATTGGCGGAGCTCTACACCTCTCGAATTGTCTCTCTGCACGGTATTCCTCAAGTGATATCTTCAGACCGTGGCAGCATCTTTACCTCCAAGTTTTGGGATTCTTTTCAGAAGGCCATGGGCACCAACATTCGCTTCAGCACTGCTTTCCATCCTCAAACAAGCGGTCAAGTCGAGCGTGTCAACCAGATTCTTGAAGATATGCTCAGAGCTTGTGTTATCTCCTTCGGCATGAAGTGGGAGGATTGTCTTCCTTATGCTGAATTCTCGTACAACAACAGTTTCCAAGCAAGTTCCGGCAAGGCCCCATTTGAAATTCTGTATGATAGGAAGTGCCGTACACCTCTCAACTGGTCTGAAACCGGTGAACGTCAGCTGCTGGGTAATGACCTGATCACAGAGGCAGAAGAAATGTGCAAGGTCATTCGTGATAACCTCAAAGCAGCCCAATCTCGCCAGAACAGCTACTATGATAGTAAGCACTGTGATTTGGCTTTCGAGATCGGAGATCATGTCTACCTCCGCGTCTCTCCTATGAAAGGGACCCGTCGCTTCGGTATCAAAGGGAAGCTTGCCCCCAGATACGTCGGGCCTTTCAAGATTGTCAGCAAGAGAGGCGACCTCGCCTATCAACTCGAGCTTCCTGCAAACTTTGCAAATGTTCATGATGTGTTCCACGTCTCGCAACTCCGCAAGTGCTTCAAGACGCCTGAGCGCACCGTCAACTTCGAGGACATTGAGCTCCAAGAAGATCTCTCCTACCGTGAGCACCCTTGAAGAGACTGAACGCAAAACTCGCAACAAGTCAATCAAATTTCTCAAAGTCAAGTGGTCACACCATTCCGACCGTGAAGCTACCTGGGAACACGAGGATCACCTCCGTTCTGAGTACCCGGAGTTCTTTCAGTCCTAGATCTCGGGACGAGATCTTTTCGTAGTGGTGGAGTGTTGTAACGCCCCATATGTAACCTTCCCGAATTGTACTCCAACTCTTTCCGTTTCCGGCATTAAGTTATATTTAATTCTCGGGTTCGGGTCTTTGTCTCCGTGTGTTGTTTTTGTTTTCATGCATCTCATATCATGTCATCACGTGCATTGCATTTGCATACATGTTCATCTCATGCATTCGAGCATTTTCCCCGTTGTCCGTTTTGCATTCCAGCGCTTCGTTCTCCTCCGGTGGCCATTTCTAGCTTTCTTTCGTGTGTGGGGATTAAACATTTCCGGATTGGGCCGAGACTTGCCATGCGGCCTTGGTTTACTACCGGTAGACCACATGTCAAGTTTCGGGTCATTTGGACTTCGTTTGATACTCCAACGGTTAACCGAGGGACCGAAAAGGCCTCGTGTGTGTGCAGCCCAACACCCCTCCATTTTGGCCCAAAACCCACCAAACTCTGCTCCAACGTCTCGGTCGTTCGATCACGATCGTGTGGGCGAAAACCGCACCTCAGTTGGACTCTCCTAGCTCCCTCTAGGTCTATAAATAGACCCCCTCCTCCAAATCCCGGATCCCCTCTCCAAACCCTAAAAAAAATCCCCTCCGCGCGGCCGGACACGTCCGCCCGCCGCCGGACATCTCGCCCGCGCCAACCGGGGGCCGCCACGTGTCCCGCCGGGTCAACCCCGCCGCCGCGGCCCGCCCGGCCCGCGTTGGGCCCTCCCGGCCCACGTCGACGCGCCCCGCCGCCAGAGCATCCCCGCCGCCGCCTCCTTCTACTCCGGTGGCCGGAGCCACGCCGCGCCACCGCGGGCTCGCCGGAGCTCACCGCGCCGACCTCCCCGGCCGCCACAAGCCGCGCCTCGCCGGGCTCCGCGCCGCCCCGGCCTCGGCTTCCGCGCCGCTCTCGCCGGCGGCCGCCACCGCGCTCACGCCGGCCCGCCTCCCCTCGCCGGCCTCCTCCCTCCTCCACGCCGGCCGCCGCCGTCGCCATTCCGGCGAGTTCGGCCGCGACGAGCTACAGTGCCCGCGCCGGTTACCGTAGCGCTGGATCTGGATCTGGTTGATTCCTCTCCCCCCGAAACCCTAATTCCATGATTTTTCATGCAATGTTTGACCTTCCATATCTTTGCATTCGTAGCTCCGATTTGGGCATATGATATATCAAAATCTTCGTCTCGACGAGTACATCATTTCATTCCATTGCATCATTTGCATTTGAGGTCATATTGTTGCCCAAAATGCTGTTGGAAGGAGGCATCATGAGTTAAATTGCAGATCCGTTAGTTCATCATGCACTTTTGTCATTTTTGCCATGTTTAATCCGTGCATGATATGCCTGTGCCCCTTTGGGATGAATTGTTAAGCATGTTGTCTTCTTTCCAGAGGTGACTCCCTTGCATTTTTAGGATGTGTATGTTGTCTTGTGCAAGCTTGCGAAGTAGGGTACCTGAGTTTACTGATTTTAGGGACTTAGTGAAAATCACTAAGTCTGGGGTGTTTTAGTTCACGATGCTATATGTCCAGCTTGTTTCCTAGTGATCTGTGCCTATTTTGAGGATGATCAGTAAGAGAGATTTGTTATGCTTGTTGTGCTTAATCCATCCATGTCTTTACTTGTTATGTTGGAGCACCCTAGGTTGACTCAATCGAGCTCAACTTTTGCATAGTTGTTGTTTTGGGCAGATCATGAACTCATTTGCGATTTTGCCGGAGCTATTGCTAGTGATCCATGCATGCTATGCCTTTGTTCTTGCCATGTCTAGATAGAATTTTGTGCCTTCTTAATGGATATATGCTTGCCTTGCCATGACTTGCACCGTAGTGAGTGCATCGAGCTCGTTTACATGCCTCCGTGAGTTATATTTCAGCATGTCCCAGTTTTCACTAAGTCTGAAAACTGATTGTGTTTCATCGATGTTCGTGTGCTCGGTAGAGTATTTTGTGAACCCTTTTGGCCCCAGGTCATTTTGGGTGTTTTGTTAAGCTTGTTGAGTAGCTCCATGCCATGCTCTTACTTGCCATGTTCAGGTTTTGCTTCATGTTGTTTTGCTTCTCCGAAGAGAGCATCGTGGTCTGAAATTTCAGACTAGCGTTAATTTCGCTAAGTCTGAAATCTGTTTTGCTTATTCAGTTTTGCCATGCTTGTTTGAAGCCCTTAATGGATGAATTTGCCTATTCCTCAGTCCTGGTGATTTGTTAAGCTTCTTGAGTACATCACTGCCATGCAATTTGTTTTCATGTTTGGTGGCTGTAGCATGTTCACTTCGTTGCATTTAGGAGCCTACTTGCTGTAAATCGCAGATCGGTTCGTTTAGTAAAACGCTTGCCATTTCTAAACCGTAGCTCCGATTGCCTTGATCTTTATATCGTTTTCAGGGGATTTCTTCCCCTCTATCCAGTGGCACACTTGGTTTTCCAAGTTGAGGCCAGGTTTATGCATTTCCTGTCACGTCTTGCATTTTGCATCCCGCATCGCGTCCCGCATAGCATATCATCTTTGCATCTTATTGGTTGCCCTTGCACGTGGTTGATTGTATCCTTGTTGCTTGTTTGTGTTGTTGGGTAGAGCCGGGAGACGAGTTCGCTAACGAGGAGCCTGTTGAGTTTGCTTTTGAGGATCCAGTCAATTCTGACAACTGTGCAGGCAAGATGATCACACCCTTGAAATCACTACTATCTTTGCTATGCTAGTTTGCTCGCTCTTTTGCTTTGCCAATGCTTTGATGCCTACCACTTGCTTGTCAGCCTCCCAATTGCCATGATTGAGCCTCTAACCCACCTTTGTCCTAGCAAACCATTGATTGGCTATGTTACCGCTTTGCTCAAGCCCCTTCTTATAGCGTTGCTAGTTGCAGGTGAAGTTTGGAGCCGTTCCTTGTTGGAACATTTATTTACTTGTTGGGATATCATTATATTGCTATGTTATCTTTATTCATCTATATACTTGGTAAAGGGTGGAAGGCTCGGCCTCTCGCCTAGTGTTCTGTTCCACTCTTGCCGCCCTAGTTTCCGTCATATCGGTGTTATGTTCCCGGATTGTTGCGTCCCTTACGCGGTTGGGCTATAATGGGAACCCCTTGATAGTTCGCCTTGATTAAAGCTTTTCCAGCAATGCCCAACATTGGTTTTACCATTTGCCACCTACCCCTTTTCTTTTCCTTGGGTTTCCGGAGCCCGAGGGTCATCTTATTTTAACCCCCCCGGACCAGTGCTCCTCTGAGTGTTGGTCCAACTGTCAGCTGCCGGTGGCCACCAGGGGCAACTCTGGGTTGGCCTACCCGTACCTAGGATAATCTGAGTGTGCCCTGAGAAAGAGATATGTGCAGCTCCTATCGGGATTTGTCGGCACATTCGGGCGGTGTTGCTGGACTAGTTTTGACCTGTCGAATCATCTTGTTGTACCGGGATACCGAGTCTGATCGGTGGGTCCTGGGTGGAGGTCTATTCCTTCGTTGACCGTGAGAGCTTGTTATGGGCTAAGTTGGGACCCCCCTGCAGGGATTGATCTTTCGAAAGCCGTGCCCGCGGTTATGGGCAGATGGGAATTTGATAATGTCCGGTTGTAGATAACTTGAACCTTAAATAATTAAAATGAATCAACTGCGTGTGTTGCCGTGATGGCCTCTTCTCGGCGGAGTCCGGGAAGTGGACACGGCGTTGGAGTTATGTTTGCGTAGGCTGCTCTATACAGTTTCCGCTCGTGCTTTGCCTCCTCTTCTCTCTCTCCTTTGCGAATAAGTTAGCCACCATATATGCTAGTCGCCTGCTGCAGCTCCACTTACATTACCCCTTTCCTACCTATTAAGCTTAAATAGTCTTGATCGCGAGGGTGCGAGATTGCTGAGTCCTTTGTGGCTCACAGATTACTATTACACCAGATGCAGGGACAGATGATACCTCTCCGGATGGCGCGCTCGAGCTGAAGTGGGAGTACGACGAGGACTCTCAGCGTTACTATGTGTCGTTTCCGGATGATCAGTAGGGATTCCTATTCGGGGTTAGATTCAGGGCCTAGTCGCTGGTTGGGGGTCTTTTCTATTTTGGCGCCGTAGTCGGGCCATGAGTGATTGTATGATGGATGTTATTTATGTACTTTGATGTGACATGGCGAGTGTAAGCCAACTATGCTATTATTCCCCTTTATATTATATATGTACATGGGTTGTGTAATGATTCCCGACTTGCGACATTGCTTTCAATGCGCCTATGTCTCTAAGTCGTGCCTCGACACGTGGGAGACATAGCCGCATCGAGGGCGTTACAGATATTTAGTTAATTATTTTTGCATATGATTAATAGATAAATTCCTCACGTCCAGAAATTTATTTTAGAATTTTTGGGGTTCCAGATCTTGCGCTAGATACAGATTACTACAGACTGTTCTGTTTTTGACAGATTCTGTTTTTCGTGTGTTGTTTGCTTATTTTGATGAATCTATGGCTAGTAAAATAGTTTATAAACCATAGAGAAGTTGGAATACAGTAGGTTTAACACAAATATAAATAAATAATGAGTTCATTACAGTACCTTGAAGTGGTCTTTTGTTTTCTTTCGCTAACGGAGCTCACGAGATTTTCTACTTTAAGTTTTGTGTTGTGAAGTTTTTAAGTTTTGGGTAAAGATTTGATGGATTATGGAACAAGGAGTGGCAAGAGCCTAAGCTTGGGGATGACCATGGCACCCCCAAGATAGTCTAAGGACACCTAAAAGCCAAAGCTAGGGGATGCCCCGGAAGGCATCCCCTCTTTTCATCTACTTCTATCTGTAACTTTACTTGGAGCTATATTTTTATTCACCACATGATATGTGTTTTGCTTGGAGCATCTTGTATGATTTGAGTCTTTGCTTTTTAGTTTACCATAATTATCCTTTCTGTACACATATTTTGAGAGAGCCATACATGATTTGGAATTTGTTAGAATACTCTATGTGCTTCACTTATATCTTTTTGAGTAATATAGTTTTGCTCTAGTACTTCACTTATATCTTTTAGAGCACGGTGGTGGATTTGTTTTATAGAAACTATTGGTCTCTAATGCTTCACTTAGATTATTTTGAGAGTCTTAAATAGCATGGTAATTTTCTTAAATAATCCTAATATGCTAGGTGTTCAAGATTAGTAACATTTTTCTTATGAGTGTTTTGAATACTAAGAGAAGTTTGATGCCTGATGATTGTTTTGAGATATGTAGGTAATAATATCAAAGTCGTGCTAGTTGAGTAGTTGTGAATTTGAGAAATGCTTGTGTTGAAGTTTGCAAGTCCCATAGCATGCACGTATGGTAAACGTTATGTAACAAATTTGAAACATGAGGTGTTATTTGATTGTCCTCCTTATGAGTGGCGGTCGGGGACGAGCGATGGTCTTTTCCTACCAATCTATCCCCCTAGGAGCATGCGCGTAGTGCTTGGTTTTTGATGACTTGTAGATTTTTGCAATAAGTATGTGAGTTCTTTATAACTAATGTTGAGTACATGGATTATACGCACTCTCACCCTTCCATCATTGCTAGCCTCTTCGGTACCATGCATTGCCCTTTCTCACATTGAGAGTTAGTGAAAACTTCGCCGGTGCATCCAAACCCCGTGATATGATACGCTCTTTTACACATAAACCTCCTTATATCTTCCTCAAAACAGCCACCATACCTACCTATTATGGCATTTCCATAGCCATTCCGAGATATATTGTCATGCAACTTTCCACCATTCCATTTATCATGACACATTCATCATTGTCATAATGCTTAGCATGATCATGTAGTTGACATAGTATTTGTGGCAAAGCCACCATTCATAATTCTTTCATACATGTCACTCTTGGTTCATTGCATATCTCGGTACACCGCCAGAGGCATTCATATAGAGTCATCTTTTGTTCGAGCATCGAGTTGTAAATAAATAGAAGTGTGATGATCATCATTTTCTAGAGCATTGTCCCAAGTGAGGAAATAAAAAGAGAGAGAGAAAGGGCATGAAAAAAAAGAGAAAGGCCCAAATAAAAAAATGAGAGAAAAAGAGAGAAGGGACAATGTTACTATCCTTTGCCACACTTGTGCTTCAAAGTAGCACCATAATCTTCATGATATAGAGTCTTTTGTTTTGTCACTTTCATATACTAGTGGGAAGTTTTCATTATAGAACTTGGCTTGTAAATTCCAACAATGGGCCTCCTCAAGTGCCCTAGGTCTTCATGAGCAAGCAAGTTGGATGCACACCCACTTAGTTTCTTTTGTTGAGCTTTCATACATTTATAACTCTAGTGCATCCGTTGCATGGCAATCCCTACTCCTTGCATTAACATCAATCGATGGGCATCTCCATAGCCCATTGATTAGCCTCGTTGATGTGAGACTTTCTTCTTTTTGTCTTCTCCACATAACCCCCTCATTATATTCTATTCCACCCATAGTGCTATATCCATGGCTCGCGCTCATATATTGCGTGAAAGTTTATAGGTTTGATATTACTAAAGTATGGAACAATTGCTTGGCTTGTCATCGGGGTTGTGCATGATGAGAGCATTCTTGTGTGACGAAAATGGAGCATGACTAAACTATATGATTTTGTAGGGACGAACTTTCTTTGGCCATGTTATTTTGAGAAGACATAATTGCTTAGTTAGTATGCTTGAAGTATTATTATTTTTAGGGACATTTACATCTGTGCCCCTAACTTGAACCCACTACTCAGTTTTGCCCCTAGTTTTCGGGTATGCTCAGTTTTGCCCCTCGGCCGTCAGTGCCACTTATAGAAATGCCCCTCCGCTCTGTTTCCGTCCAGTCAAGGCTGTTTGACCGCTAACTTGCCGTCAGTTTGACATATTTGCCCCTCTCTCTTACCTCTTCGCTTCACTCTCTCTCTGTGCTCTTTCTCTCGCTCGACCCTAACCCTAGATCTCTCCCCCAAATCGCCCCCTCACCCGAACCCTAGCGGCTTCGATCCCCACCATGGAGTACTCCAGATCAATGGCGGGCACGATGGAGATTCGGTGGACCTGACTCTTTATGTGAGCTGTGCTGCGACTCAGAGCCAACCGCTACGGATGGAGGTCGACGGTGGTTACGGCGATGGCGGCGGCCATGAAGGGAGCACAAATCCGAAGGGGTAAGTGTAGTACTTTTAGATCTGAAGCCTGCTATACGTATTGTAGTTCGATTTGATTCCTAGTGTTCATCTGCGTTCGTAGTGCTCATTTGGTTTGATTTTTTTTGTTTTCATTGTCATTCGTAGGGTGGACTATATATGTTTGGATTGTAGAATGGAAACAACTCTTCTAGTTCCTGCTGGTACAAAAGCAGGGAACACAGGATTTTCATTTCCTTTGGTAGTGGAGAGCACACTGAAGTTTGTGCAGTTTAGATCTCATATCTGTGCTAAATACCCGTGGGGAATACATGATGCAGTTGAATTCAGGTACTAGGATATTGATAGTTCAGTTTGGGTCCCAGTCCAATGTGATGCTGAGTTAGAAAAAATGTTTAGAATTCATGCTCATTTCCCAGTCAAATTGGAAATCAGTGTCATACAAAGAAAAAGAGGATTGACAGAGAGCAGTGGCACAAAATCAAAATCTATTAGTTCTAGAGGTAGGAGCAGAATATCCAGGGGGAGAAAAACAAGTGTTAGCAGTCAGAAGAGAGCTTCAGATGCAGGAGGAGCTCTGTGCAGGTACCAAGAACACCATCAGAGCAAGTGCCTATTTATGCAGGTCCTACTCAGAGCAGAGATTCTGTTGATCGAAATATTGAGGAGGGACTTCCTGATGACTGGCCTACAGGTGATGAGGATGAAAGGCTTTTCCCTCAGTTTGTTACAAAACAGAAGGCCAAGAAGACAGATGATGATGGGGATGAAGATTATATGCCACCACCAGAAGGAATGTTTGATGAGCTAGGTGAAGATGAGTTGGAGGAGGACCAGGACATGGGATATAGTGAGGATTCTGATGATGGAAGGCCAGATGTGCAGTACAAAAGTGATGATCCTTCTTTAAAAGAAGGAACTATATTTTCCAGTGCTTTAGACTGTAGGAATGCACTAGCTACATTTTCAATTAAAACTCAGAGTGAGTATGTAGTGATCCTACCAGGTTGACTGTTCATTGTGCTTATCAGTATGTTCATGAGTATTTCTCTGTGGCAAAATTCAAGGCTACTTATGCTGATAATCTACCACTTCTGGAGGGCAAGCAACAATGGGATGTTGTAGACCCAGGATTTAAATTGAGTGCTCCATTGCAAAATAGGCCACCTGGTAGACCTAGGAAGACAAGAATTAGGGCTAAATTAGAGGGAAAAGGACTTGGAGGAAGAAAGAATAAGTGTTCAAGATGTGGGAAGCATGGGCACAAAGGCAGCCACTGCAAAGAGTCCATTGACCCTGCATTTGGAGAGGAAGAACATTGGGGTGTTGATAATGCTGATGGTGAACCTCTGGCTAAAATGATGAAGCAACTGATGTTGCTACTGATGCAACAACTGCTACTAATGAAACTATGGCAGATGCTGCTACTGATGATGTAAATGCAAATGCAAGTGTTGGAGATGATGCAAATGCAGATGCAAGTGCTAAAGATGCTGCAAATGCAAATGCAACTGCTGGAGATGATGTAAGTGAAAAAATGCAAGTGCTGGAGATACTGCTAATGCAAATGCAACTTCTGCATATGCTACAATAGTCACTAGTGCAGTCAGATACTTTTTTGGTTTATTTTTGAAGTTATTTCCTAAATTCTTCAATGTTTGCTAATTGACCTCTCCCATTTATTTGTGACTTTGCAGCCCAAGAAAGAACTACAAAAGACCAGCTAAGAGGGGACAATCACCATTTACGAAGAAGTTCAAAATTGCAGAAGAGGAGATTATAGGTTCCGTCACTGGAAGCAATAATCCTACTAGTTCTTCTACTCCAAACAACGCTGTGAGCAAAACTGTGAGCACCAGGAGGAGTTCTAGGCTCTCTTCAAACCCAGCTTGCAATACCAGGAGCAAGAAGAACAAGTAGATGTGGTAGTACTTGTAACGCTGTGAAAATTTGTTGTGGGTGTGAAAACTGTAAGGTCCTGTACTAGATTTGAAGTTTGTTGTGGCACAATGCTATGAACTATCTTATGTCTCAATGTGATAATGTCCTATGTTTGGTCCAGCTGCTAGTGTGCCCATTTAACTGTCATTTTTGTCACATTACTACTGCACTGTCAAGTTTTGTCACATTACTACATTGCTAAAAATGGAACACTATATACTCAAAATAGCAAACTCATTTCCAGTTAAAACTTGTCACATTACACCAGATGAAACTCATTTCCAATTTGCTTTGGAACAAATACAACTAATTAAGATAGCTCACACAGCAATACATTACATTTCATTACAGACCATAATCCAGCTAGTATGGATTCTTAAACCACTCAGAAAAAACTGATGCCAAAATGCTAATGCTAATTACTATGAGAAATCCCCATGTTTGCATAAGTTCATTTCTCTTCTTGATCTTCAACTTGAGTTTCTTGTTCTTCTATGTTAAGTACATCAATCTCCTCTCCAAATGATGGGACTTTAGCCAGCTTTTCTCCAATCCAGCATGAAGTTCCTCGAATGCACGAGCAACACAATCTTTGGGAGGGGGATCAATCCAAACTACACAGTCGCATTCATCAGGGAGCTGCAGAATTATATCTTACATTATACAACAAAAAATTGGCAAATAATGAAAGCAAAATGAGAGGACAGACAGAGTGGGAATGAGAGTTAATCCCTTACATCTAGGGGGCAGCCTAAGAATCTTCTTCCCGTGCTTGCACCTCCCCAGGCGACGCGACGAGCGGGGATGAGACCGTGCCCTGCCCACCGCCGCGTCGTGCTCATCTCTAGCCCAGAGAATGACGAATGGGGGAGGTAGAACTCGGATTGAAACTGAACAATCCCAACACCATCAACCTAAATGCAGGAAATCCCCAATCTGATGAACCCTAATTGGGATAGAAATCCCCCCAGATCGATCCACCGACAAGCTCGACGTGGACATGCCGCCGCCCTCCAAATCGACCCACCGTCAGCCTCTGAATCCTGTTGCGGTCGCTCTATCCCCTCTCCAAATCGAGCCGTCGAGAGGTTGCAGAAGAGTAGAGAGAGAGTGAAACAAAGAGGTAAGAGATGGCCCACATGTAAGAAAGAGGGGCAAATATGTCAAACTGACGGCAAGTTAGCGATCAAACAGCCTTGACTGGACGGAAACAGAGCGGAGGGGCATTTCTATAAGTGGCACTGACGGCAGAGGGGCAAAACTGAGCATACCCGAAAACTAGGGGCAAAATTGAGTAGTGGGTTCGAGTTAGGGACAGAACTGGAATTGGCCCTTATTTTTATGTCAATATGAACTTTTATCTTGAATCTTTTGGATATGAATATTCATACCACAATTAAGAAGAATTACATTAAAATTATGCCAAGTAGCACTCCACATAAAAAATTTTGTTTCTATCATTTACCTACTCGAGGACGAGCAGGAATTAAGCTTGGGGATGCTTGATACGTCTCCAACGTATCTATAATTTTTGATTGCTCCATGCTATATTATCTATTGTTTTGGACATTATTGGGCTTTATTATCCACTTCTCTATTATTTTTGGGACTAACCTATTAACCGGAGGCCTAGCCCAGAATTGCTGTTTTTTTGCCTATTTTAGGGTTTCGAAGAAAAGGAATATCAAACGGAGTCCAAACGGAATGAAACCTTCGGGAACGTGATTTTCTCACTGAACATGATCCAGGAGACTTGGACCCTACGTCAAGAAACAAAGGAGGAGGCCAAGAGGTAGGGGGCGCGCCTACCCCCCAGGCGCGCCCTCCACCCTTGTGGGCCCCCTGTTACTCCACCGACGTTACTCCTTCCTCCTATATATACCTACGTACCCCCAAACGATCAGATACGGAGCCAAAACCCTAATTCCACCACCGCAACTTTCTGTATCCATGAGATCCCATTTTGGGGCCTGTTCCGGAGCTTCGCCGGAGGGGGTATCCATCACGGAGGGCTTCTACATCAACACCATAGCCCCTCCGATGAAGTGTGAGTAGTTCACCTCAGACCTACGGGTCCATAGTTATTAGCTAGATGGCTTCTTCTCTCTTTTTGGATCTCAATACAATGTTCTTCCCCTCTCTTGTGGAGATCTAGTCGATGTAATCTTATTTTTGCGGTGTGTTTGTTGAGACCGATGAATTGTGGGTTTATGATCAAGTCTATCTATGAACAATATTTGCATCTTCTCTGAATTCTTTTATGCATGATTGGTTATTGTCGGTGTCAAAACCGGTGGATCTCGGGTAGGGGGTCCCGAACTGTGCGTCTAGGATCGATGGTAACAGGAGGCACGGGACACGATATTTACCCAGGTTCGGGCCCTCTTGATGGAGGCAATACCCTACATCCTACTTGATTGATATTGATGATATGATTATTACAAGAGTTGATCTACCACGAGATCGTAGAGGCTAAAACCCTAGAAGCTAGCCTATGGTATGATTGTTGTATATGTTATCTATCGACTAGCCTGTCCTCGGTTTATATAATGCAGCAATGGCCTAGGATAGAAAGAGTCCTAGCCAAATATGCCGGTGGGGAGGAGTCCTTGTCTTGATCACCAAGTCTTGTGGAATCTTCCATGTATGCGGCAGCTGTCCGAACTAGCCCATGAGTATACAGCCATGGGGGTCCTCGGCCCAATCTAACAGATCGGGAGATGACGTGTTGAGTACCCCCTAGTCCAAGACACCGTCTGTAGCCCCCTGAACCCGTCTTCAAGTTAGGGACGCTCCTTGATTCTTCCGAACTATTCTTCATCTTCGGTTGTCGGTCTTGAAAACTGGTTCAACAAATCTTCTCATCTTCGATCTTGAGGATCGCCGAAATGCATTCGGCGAGTTTTATAAGGCGGGTATCCGAGGAGCCCCTTTAAGTTTCTGGCCTTTATCAATGCCTTGTTATTTTTATGCCACACCTCGGGTTTGAAGTTGTTCCCGGGAGGCAGTGTCCTCTTGCGTCCGAGCTCCAACGCCGGACATCATTCGAGGTATCTTTTGCAGACGAGCACCAACGCCGGACCGCTTCCGAGCTCCAACGCTGGAATGTATCCGAGCTCCAATGCCGGACTGTATCCGAGCTCCAACACCGGACTATGTCCAAGCTCCAATGACGGACTATGTCCAAGCTCCAACGCCGGACTGTCATAAATCACCTTGGTTCAAAAAAGTTGAAGGAGTTTAGCTGAGCTTAATGCCGGAAATGCCCTCTATGGAGCCAGCCACTAGCGCCCGAGCTTTATGCCGAACTGCTTCCGAGGTGGTGCACCACCCCGACTATGGGCCGATTTTTTGTCAATATTTTTGATTGGTGCAATTTATTCTCTGCCGAGATATATAGCCAGTAGCCCTCAAGGTGTGTATCGGTCTAAAACCCGCGATGCACCTGAAGGATGACGTAAGACCGCTGATCCCGGTAGCCGCTGAGACTCATATTGATTTGCAAAATCAGCCTGAGGATCAAGTCCTAGCTCGGCAGAATACTTCGGGACACAAAAAGCGGCGTGCTCAGTCCTTGAGACTCAGGTTGGGTGCGGCCGACCAACCTGGAGATCAAAATCTCCTCGGAAATTGTATTGCACTTAAAATTTTATGCATTGGATAGGCAATGCAGTAGCCCCCGAGACACTGGTCGGGTGGCAACACCAGATCAGGGGATCGATGTGCCCCTTTAATATTTGTAAATAATAAGCTCGAAGCCCAGTAGCCCCCGAGCCTTAATGCGGGCACGAGTGGCCGAATTAAGGATCAATATCCATAGTAAAATCACAAATTATGTGTAATGACTCTATGTATCCAAATACTTTACGTCATTAATGCTCGGATCCGCATTGTACAAAACTTTGTTGACCAACCATCGGCTTCAACCTCCTCGGCCAGTAGCCGAGGAGTGTTTGTCCTACTTTATAAAGCCTTTATGAGGGCAAAGATTTACGACAAACAAGGCAAACTGGCCATACGGTTTTATAAACAAAGGTACGCAGAGAGATATGTTATATTACTATTTAACATAAGAAATGTCTTCCAAAGAAAATAGTCCCGCTAGCGGTTCCTTTCTTTGGGTTGTCATGCTAAGCATGATCATGAAACCTCAGCTCTAATGTAAGAGAAAAATATTGAGGATTTAGTTTGGGAGGCCAGTTACTAGCCCCCGGTAGTGTTCGGCGACATTCGAGGTCAAGCCGTAAACACTTCGGCCAATGTTATGAATGGCCCATCATATAACACAGTCATCGGATCGCCGACCAGTTTACGCTTATTGTGACAGTCAGTTTTTGGCTTTCTCCACTGAGGTGCTTAATCATGTGAGCTGGAAGCACAATCGCAGTAGTTCTCCCTTTGCACACCTAGCCGAACAAAGCGGAACGTAGGAGGCAAGCGCAGGAGCCGGGCAACCCAACTATTGACCGAAGACACAATTCAAAACCGATGCATATATAGCAATATCCAAGAATGTTTTTGCCAAATCTCTAAAGGTGTCCGGTGTTGCACTGCAAGACTTGTGCTGAAAACACACAAATAGTTTAAAAGTGCCAAAAGCTTGGAAAACCAAAAAATGTCAGTAAAAACATGACGTCCGAACAAGATCAAGTGTTCGGTGCCAATCCCAAAATTGGTCTTAGAAAAAAAGAGTGCTTCTGTCGTGATTTAACATGACACATCCTATCTCAAGACTCCAAGCTGGTCAGCCTACGGCTTCAACCTCCTATCCGGAAGGCGGGGTACTTCTCATTAGGCCAGTTTAGCAAACTAAACTCTAGCGGCTTTGAGAGAGAAATTAGGCTCCCCGGCTAGTGACCACACACTCGTGTCGAAAAAAGGAGTGATGAGTAATAATAGTAATAAAAACTTTGCAACAACTAAGAAGAAGAACACTTATTATAAAACGGCTCATATAAATTTAAGAGCCCCCAAGTGACTTGGGTAAAAGAATTTTATGTATAATGATTGTATGTACCGAAGTACTAATATCATATCTTTGTTCACCCGAACTTTAAACGCGTCTTAACCGACCGTCGGCTTCTCCCTCTTCGGTCAAGGACCAAAAAGTGTTATGTACTCCACCTGTCGAGAATATCAACAGTGTTTCCGATAACCAGGCAACCGGGCCATAAGGCGGTAACAGACAAAGCACGCTCAGGGAACTTATGCTATATTACAGACAAAGTGTAAGAAGCATCTTCGAAGAAAATAATACCCCCACCGATACCTTTCTTCGGTGCTCATTATTACTATGAGAATTGTGCAATAGATTTTTTTCTACTCATGAGTTCCGTTGTGTGCCGACCATGATTGAAAACAATAAGAGCGCTAGCTTTCGGCTTCACCCAGTCTGAGGTCAGAGCTCGGAGGACCCGGTCGTGACAATCACAGAGGTGCTCCCTTTACTCCCTAGCCAAACAATCGGGAACGTAGGGGTAAGCACAGGAGCCAGGCAACCCAGCTTGCAAATCACTTAAGTCAATATGGTGCATATTGTGGCGTAATACACGAACAAGGAACGAAGCCGTACAAGTATAATCATATGCAAGAGGAAAAGCTTCATAAAGGAAGCACCCAAATAAGCGGGGTATTTGAATTTGTGTGTCACAAACAAAGTTTGGATAAGAAATTTTTTTTACAAGCAACTTTTTTCCAAAAAAGTATAATGCTTGGTCGAACCGAACACAAGTTAAAAATTTACAACTTTGAGCATGAAGGCAACTTAGCTGGTTAATGTGTTTGATGTTGATGACGCATGCCAAGATTGTGGTGGGACGAGATCCCAGCCCCCAAGCCGGTCTCGAGATGTCCGAGTAAAGAACTCGGCTTGATGAAGTGGTGATATAGCATAGTCGATGGGCGAGGTGAAAACCCCAGTTCGACCGCGGCGACGGAGCAGGCCGGCAGTGTGACGCCGAAGCCCCCAGCATGTGTTAATGAAGTGATGACGAAGCTCCTGGTCAGCCGGGGTGACGTGGTACATCGGTACGCCGCGGTGACAGCGCTGCCCAGATTATCTACCTGTGCATAGAAAATAGTGCAAGCCGGAGATAATAGGAATAATAAAAAAATGTTGCATAATCAGTAATTTATGCAAAGTGAGTAATAAAAGAAATATGGCTTGTGCGCCGAACACTCGATGAGGTAGAGCTCTCTTGGCGATGCCAAAGTCCCCGAGGCAACCGAACACGTCGGTATGGTAATACGACCAACAAGGTGATGACACGAGCCGATTTACGCCGATTAGGACGGCGGCGTCGGCTTGCCGAAGAGACCACGTGACGCGGTCGAAGTCGATCACCTACACACATAAAATAGTGCGGTCCAAAAAGGATAATTGCTTTTCGCAAAAATAATTTATTAAAAGAGATGTGGCCTGGCGTCGAAGTCATGTCGATGCAGGGCGTCGGCGTGACGCGGTGAAGGCGTAGCCAAGCCAGAATTCGCAGGCCGGTCTGAGTTCCGGATGCGGCATTCGCCGAACTGTATACGGAAACTGACCAAACCACCACGCCACCGTTGTTAATACATCCACCATTTGATAGACCTGTGTATAGATGATGAAACAAACCGTAGTAATAATTCCTTGGGAAAAATAAACCCAAGCAAGAAAAAATAGTAGGATTAATAGCACCTGGTTTATCTGTTGTAGCAATCTGGAGAAAGGTTACTCCCAAAATTAGGGCTCGATCCGCACACCCATTGCCTGATGGGTGATGAAGCGGTGGCATGGCGATGCTAGCAAAGGTTGGCTCGCCGAGGAAAAGCGTGTGGTCCAGCTAATGTGATGAAGCTGGTCGGCTGGTGACGTCGAAGTCTTTGAAATAAGTTGATGAAGAGATGGTGAAGCCCTCGGTCTAGCGCGCAATTCGGTAAGGAGACGTTGCAGCTGTCGTGTCAGTCGAGGTGTTGAAGCAGTTCGGCGTGATGGACATCGGCTTGAAGAAGCAACAGTGCGGCCATGCCGACGCAGGTCGTAACTTGTGACGCGGTCAATGCCGGTTTGATGAAGTGACCATGCGGCGATGCGTGTGTTCCCGCTTCGTGTAATCCGTGGGGCGGCGATGTTGGTGATGATTTATCCTTGGTGATTCCGAACTCTTGTTCGCTCGCCGAGATGATGATTTGAAGAAGTTGAGCTCGGCTCAAAAGGCGGTGACGTGTCTAGCGCAGGTCGGCAGCCGTGGAGCAGTATTGCCGGACTGGTTTGACACCAGCATGATAGTGAAGATTACCTTAGAGGAGGCTTAAAATTTTATGGGCATGTGTTTAAAAATAGTGCACAATACCCTAGGAGTAAATTCCTTTAAGAAGCTTGTCCCATATCACGTTAATAAAGAAACATGAATTCGGGTCGGATCTGTATTTGCGCAGAAAACATATTGAAAAGTGATGCACCAATCAAAAGGTTCCCGGAGTTTGGATGGTCGGATCGAGATGAAATTTGGAGGGGTGGTAGATATAGGAATTCCGCAGCCGATCAACGGTTAGATCTTCCAAAGAACGTCCGAGCTAGGTGCTGGGGACCACGCCCTAAACTCGTCCAGATTCCCGTCCTGATTTGACAGGGCTCCGGTATATCGTAGATTGCCGGAGATTCCTCCATCGAAACTCGAGGAAATTTTGCATGGTTGTTGTAGACTCAATTCCGCACAATCCCAACAAAGGAATCGTCAAAGCGATGCTCGAGGAGGCGGTGGCAGCGGATACAAGTTCGCTATTCGGAAAAAACAGCACAGTCGCCCAAGGGCGAAGTTGACGTTGAGCCTCCGAGCTCCATCGATGATTCCTCCATGATCTTGATAGAGATCGGAGTTGATGTTGATGAAGGCCCCCATCCGAACACGATGATCGGAGATGGAGCACGGCCCTCGGTCGAGCCAAGGTGACCAGTCGAGCCGGCAACGAAGATGCCGGCGTCGCAGTTGACCTGCGGGCGAGCCATTGATCCTTTTGACGATCACATAGCGGAACTCTCAATGAAATCACCAATGTCGGTGTCAAAACCAGCGGATCTCGGGTATGGGGTCCCGAACTGTGCGTCTAGGATCGATGGTAACAGGAGGCAGGGGACACGATATTTACCCAGGTTCGAGCCCTCTTGATGGAGGTAATACCCTACGTCCTGCTTGATTGATATTGATGATATGAGTATTACAAGAGTTGATCTACCACGAGATCGTAGAGGCTAAAAACCCTAGAAGCTAGCCTATGGTATGATTGTTGTATATATTATCTATCGACTAGCCTGACCTTGGTTTATATAATGCACCAATGGCTTAGGATAACAAGAGTCCTAGCCGAATATGCCGGTGGGGAGGAGTCATTGTATTGATCACCAAGTCTTGTGGAATCTTCCATGTATGCGGCAGCTGTCCGAACTAGCCCATGAGTATACGGCCATGGGGGTCCTCGGCCCAATCTAACAGATCGGGAGATGACGTGTTGAGTACCCCCTAGTCCAGGACACCGTTAGTTATCTTTGCAAGTCTATTCGAATTATCAGTTTGGTTTGGCCTACTAGATTGATCTTTCTTGCAATGAGAGAAGTGCTTAGCTTTGGGTTCAATCTCGCGGTGTCCTTTCCCAGTGACAGTAGGGGCAGCAAGGCACGTATTGTATTGTTGCCATGGAGGATAACAAGATGGGGTTTTCATCATATTGCATGAGTTTATCCCTCTACATCATGTCATCTTGCTTAAGGCGTTACTCTGTTTTCATGAACTTAATACTCTAGATGCATGCTGGATAGCAGTCGATGAGTGGAGTAATAGTAGTAGATGCAGGCAGGAGTCGGTCTACTTGTCTTGGATGTGATGCCTATATACATGATCATACCTAGATATTCTCATAACTATGCTCAATTCTGTCAATTGCTCAACAGTAATTCATTCGCCCACCGTAAAATACTTATGCTCTTGAGAGAAGCCACTAGTGAAACCTATGGCCCCGGGTCTATCTTCATCATATTAATCTTCCAATACTTAGTTATTTCCTTTGTTTTTACTTTCCTTTTATTTTAATTTGCATCTTATCATAAAAATACCAAAAATATTATCTTATCATATCTATCAGATCTCACTCTCGTAAGTGACCGTGAAGGGATTGACAACCCCTTATCGCATTGGTTGCGAGGAGCTATTTGCTTTGTGCAGGTACGAGGGACTCGCACGTAGCCTCCTATTGGATTGATACCTTGGTTCTCAAAAACTGAGGGAAATACTTACGCTACTTTGCTGCATCATGCCTTCCTCTTTGGGGAAAACCAACGTAGTGCTCAAGAGGTGGCAATTACCAAAATCGGTCTCACCGAGTTTGTGTAATTGGTCTCACCGAGATTATGTTACGCCCTAACCCTAATCATATCGGTCCTACCGAGTTGCATGTCGGTCCCACCGAAAACCCTAACGGTCACTAGCTTTGCTAAATCGTTCCGACCGATTTTAACTATTCGGTCCCATCGAGATTGGCAAGTTGTGTGTAATGTCTAGATTTTGTGTGGAGGCTATATATACCCCTCCACCACCTCTTCATTCATGGAGAGAGCCATCAGAACAAACCTACACTTCCAACTTACTTTTTCTGAGAGAGAACTACCTACACTTGTGTTGAGGCCAAGATATTCCATTCTTACCATATGAATCTTGATCTCTAGCCTTCCTGTCGGGGGTGTCTGATCCCTCGCACACCTATGGGGATCGGCGGACCGAGCCCCTTTTGGTTCGGCAGGGGGCGGTGGATGCACAAAGAGCAGATCGAGGCGAAACACACGAGCGAGACGATCGATTTACCCAGGTTCGGGCCGCACGGATGCGTAAAACCCTACTCCTGCTTTGGTGGTTGTATTGAGTTCTTGCTCGGGAGCGGTGAGTGCTACAGTACACTCAAGCAGCTGGCGAGACCGAGCGTGAGAATGGCTGTCCTCCTCCCTCCTCTGTTGCGCATGGGCCTCCTTTTATATGTCTAAGGGGTCACCGACACGTGGCAACAGAGGTGAGGGTAAAAATGTAAAAGGGGTGGTAGTTGGCGCCACCGCCTACTACAGTCACATCCTACCTAACTCTGACGGCAGGGGACAAGGGCATTAAATGCCCGTCTGTGTCACCTTGACGGCCCAGAGAGGGACCGCTAGGAACGCCACCGTTTGCCACGATGGTTCCTTGTCAGCGTCTGCTTGCCACCGCATGCCCCCGGCTGCCCAGCCTCCCGCCACGTGCGCCAGGAATGGTCCCAGGGCGACACATTGGTGGGTGAGCTGGAGCGCGGGCTGCGGGGTAGTAGCTTGCCGCGGCAAGTGCCTTGCCGCGGATGTTGTCTTGTCGCGTCCGGGAGCTTGTCGCTCACCGGGCCTTGCCGGGGCGCGTGGTGCGCCGCAGCGAGCTTCGTGAGATGCTTTGGTTGGTCTTCCCGGCAAGCTCCTCTTGCCGGGGTCTCGTCTCCTTCCGGCAAGGTTGTCTTGCCGGGGCCTTGTCTCCTTCCCGGCAAGCTCCTCTTGCCGAGGCCTTGTTTTGCTCTTGGATACTTTGCTCTTGAATGGCTCCAGAGGATCCACGGAGGGTCTTGGCGGTCGCCCGGCAAGCCTTGCCGCGGGTCGCTGCGACTGCCCGTGCACAAGTTCGGGATACTAAGGTACCCCTACTTTAGTACACCGACAGGAGCCCCCGGGCATGGGCCATACACGGTGCCGAGCGCTATTGGGCCAGGCCCAAAACAGTGCACGGGCACGCACGGCCTAGGTCACGCCATAACCCACTCCGCATCCACCGCGCCCTCCCCAAACGGCACGCGTCGAACGCGGCGCCGTGCGTGACGTGGGCGGCGTGCACGGGGCTGCGCCTCCACGCACATGCGTCACGTCGCGGTAAAAGGGGACGGCTGGCGCGCCCCTCCCCGTAAACGGAGGGAGGCATGGAGGCGTGGTGGGCGGAATCATGGGTAGTTGTTTATTTGCGACGGCGAAACGTCCGCCCCCTCCCCTCCCTCTTTATAAGCAGAGGAAACAGGGGTACGGCGCCATCCGCCCGTTGCTGCTTCCAATCTCAAAACTTCCGCCGCTCCCTGTCTTCTCAGAGCAACAAGAGAGCAGCGCCCTGCTCCCCCATTACCACCAGCACCACCACCACCGTCGGCCTCCTCCACCATCCTCGCCATGGCTTCAAAGAGCGAGAAGGGAAAAGCGGCGAAGTCGACCGAGGCGCAGCGGCTTGCGACGATGCGGAAGGAGCGGGCCATCTTCCCCCCAAGCTCGGCGTGAAGGCATTGCGGGAGCGGTATTACCTGTTCTGGTCGGCGGAGACGCGAGCTCACCCGCGGACCAGGGTGCTCCCGGCTGAAGCCCACACGAAGGCTCCCGACGGGTACCCTTTCTTTGCTATGTTCTTCTACTGCGGGCTCTGCCCGCCCTTTTCCGAGTTCTTCTGCGATATTATGAACACATATGGCTTCTACCTCCTTGACTTCACCCCCAACGCCGTCCTCACCATGGCAGTTTTCGCACATCTTTGCGAAAACTTTGTCGGAGACCACCCTAGTGTAGCTCTCTTCCGCCATTTCTTTATCCCTTGGGTTGAGAGAGGAGAGACTCTGTCCGGCGGAATCGCCTGGATTTCCAGAGCCGGCAAGAAGGAATCTTATCTAGAGGGGGAGTTCCGCAGCAAGTGGGAGGAGTGGAGAGCAGATTGGTGCTGGATTATCAAGGAGAGCCCGCAGTCATTCACCGTCCGGCGCCAAGCAGCGGCGGTGCACGGCAATGATTGGAGCGACTTGGCCCCGGAAGACAACAAGCTGAGGATTGCCGTCGCCAGGATCCAGTGCCTTAGGCTTGCCGGACTCACCGTAGGTGCTGTTGGTGCAGACTTTCTTCGCCGTCGCATTGCTCCTCTGCAGGAACGGGGTAGGCCTGCCTGGGAGTCCAAGAACGCGGCGGACATTATGAGGCTGCGCCCAGGCCTCAACTATAACTTTACTGTCCTCGAGCACACCAGCATGCTGCAGGAGCTCTTCAAATACGATTCGGATCACCCCGAAGTCTTCAGGCTGCCGCAGGGCGTCGCCCCCTTGTGCAACAACTCTGCGCTTGACTGCATCCGGGCGATGATGTCGTTGTGCGACTCGCACGGAATCGAGCCAACTTGGCAAGAGCCCGCAGACGAGGTCGTGCAGCAGTTCTTCGATGACCTGGTGGAAGTGCCAATCCGCGCCGACGAGAGGGACGGCCTCATCCGCGACACCACCGAGGCGGAGCTGGCGCGCATAGCCACCAGGTTCGAAGAGGCAGCGGCGGCCGCAGCGGCAGGCGATTTTGGGTTTACTCTGGAGGAAGCGGCGGTAGAAGAGTCAAAGACTCGTGCCGAGCGAGAGGAGTTCCTCGGCAAGAAAGAGCTCGCCCGGCAAGAGGAACTTGCCGGCAAGGAAGATCTTGCCGGGGGCAGCGCCGAGCCGAGCGAGCCTGCCGGGGATGCGGGCGACTCGCTGGAGATCGACTCTTCCTCCACTTCGTCTTCCGACAGCCCGCCGCCGACTGCGCCTCCATCTCCACCAAGAAGGCGTCTTCGCAAGGCCGCGGATGTAGCGAGGCGGCAGGCGGTCCAGTAGTCTCCGCGCCGCACAACGCGCTCCACCGCGGCAAGCACTGTCGCCGCGGGAGCGCCCCATGCTGCTGCTGCAACCGGAGCGGGATCTTCCCGGGCCACCGCCTCTGTTCTCGCCAAGCGGCCGAGGGAGCCTACCCCTCCACCTTCCCGTGCCAACCGCGGGCCGGATTTTGACTTCTCCGCGTTTAGCTCAGACGAGGAAGAAGAGGAGGAGTAAGTGTTGGGGAACGTAGTAATTTCAAAATTTTCCTACGCACACGCAAGATCATGGTGATGCATAGCAACGAGAGGGGAGAGTGTTGTCTACGTACCAACGCAGACCGACTGCGGAAGCGATCACACAACGTTGAAGGAAGTAGTCGTACGTCTTCTTCCCGATCCGACCGATCCAGGCACCGTTACTCCGGCACCTCCGAGTTCTTAGCACACGTACAGCTCGATGACGTTCCTCGGGCTGCGATCCAGCAAAGCATCGAGGAAGAGTTCTGTCAGCACGACGGTGTGATGACGATCTTGATGTACTACCGACGCAGGGCTTCGCCTAAGCACTACAACGGTACGATCGAGGTGGAATTTGGTGGCAGGGGGCACCGCACACGGCTAAGGAACGATCTCAAGGATCAACTTGTGTGTCTTGGGGTGCCCCCCTGCCCCCGTATATAAAGGTTGGAGGAGGGGGAGCCGGCCGGCCAGGGAGAGGAGGCGCAGGGGAGTCCTACTCCCACCGGGAGTAGGACTCCTCCCCCCAATCCTAATCCAATTAGGACTCCCGGGGGAAAAGAGAGAGAAGGGGGGCCGGCCCCCTATCCTAGTCCTACTAGGACTTGGGGAAAGGGGGGCGCCGGCCAGCCATGGGCTTGTCCCTTTTCTCTTTTTCCACTAAGGCCCAATAGGCCCATTAGTCTCCCGGGGGGTTCCGGTAACCCTCCCGGTATTCCGGTAAAATCCCGATTTCACCCGGAACACTTCCTATGTCCAAACATAGGCTTCCAATATATCAATCTTTACGTCTCGACCATTTCGAGACTCCTCGTCATGTCCGTGATCTCATCCGGGACTCCGAACAACCTTCGGTACATCAAAATGCATAAACTCATAATAACTGTCATCGTAACGTTAAGCGTGCGGACCCTACGGTTCGAGAACAATGTAGACATGACCGAGACACGTCTCCGGTCAATAACCAATAGCGGGACCTGGATGCCCATATTGGCTCCTACATATTCTACGAAGATCTTTATCGGTCAGACCGCATAACAACATACGTTGTTCCCTTTGTCATCGGTATGTTACTTGCCCGAGATTCGATCGTCGGTATCCAATACCTAGTTCAATCTCGTTACTGGCAAGTCTCTTTACTCGTTCCGTAATACATCATCTCACAACTAACATATTAGTTGCAGTGCTTGCAAGGCTTATGTGATGTGCATTACCGAGAGGGCCCAGAGATACCTCTCCTACAATCGGAGTGACAAACCCTAATCTCGAAATACGCCAACCCAACATCTACCATTGGAGACACCTGTAGTACTCCTTTATAATCACCCAGTTACGTTGTGACGTTTGGTAGTACCCAAAGTGTTCCTCCGGTAAACGGGAGTTGCATAATCTCATAGTTATAGGAACATGTATAAGTCATGAAGAAAGCAATAGCAACATACTAAACGATCGGGTGCTATGCTAATGGAATGGGTCATGTCAATCAGATCATTCAACTAATGATGTGACCTCGTTAATCAAATAACAACTCTTTTGTCTATGGTTAGGAAACATAACCATCTTTGATTAACGAGCTAGTTAAGTAGAGGCATACTAGTGACACTCTGTTTGTCTATGTATTCACAGATGTATTATGTTTCCGGTTAATACAATTCTAGCATGAATAATAAACATTTATCATGATATAAGGAAATAAATAATAACTTTATTATTGCCTCTAGGGCATATTTCCTTCAGTAAGTTCTTCTCATTGTACTTGCAATTCTTTGATTTCCGCCGCTTTTGTCTTGTCTTGTTTCTCACTTGCCTTCCTCTGCATCTCTTCATTTTCAGGACTCTGGCGCAGAGAGCGGCGAAGAGGGCCAGGGTACCGGTGATCGTCATCGAGGACGAACCCACTGCATCAACAGGGGATGCGCCCGAGACGAACTTGTCGGACCCGGCGGCTGATCTTCAGAGCAGCCCCCAGCGTAAGTGTTTTGTTTACTTCCCGCTGTTGGGCGCGCACGAAGATCCTTACTGTGCTGATACTTGTTTGTTGACTTACACAGGAGCAGAACAGCCTTACCAGGGGAGCCTGGAGACCGTTCCCGAAGCACCAAGGGAGAGTCCTCCGGCGGGGGAAAGGTCCCCGGCAAGGGAGGCGACTCCGGCAAGGGAGAAGGCTCCGACAAGGGAGGAGCCCCCGGCAAGGGAAGGGACTCTGGCAAGGGAGGAGCCCCCGGCGAGGGAGGAGACTCCGGCAAGGGAGGAGCCCCCGGCCCGACAAGGATCTCCGGCAAGGGACCGCGCCAGCGATCCTCCGGCGACGGAGACCTCAGCGGCGGGCCCTAGCACAGGTAACTCCCTTGCTTCCAGACTCCCCTTGCTTCTTCGGCCTCTTGATCTTACACTTGGATTTTCTCGAATTTTGCTTGAATCTTCTCCCCTCTTCTGGTCATCAGATCCATCTGCTGCAGAGCCGATGGAGACGGAGGTCGCTGCTGAGGAAGCAGCCGGCGCCGGCGAGGAGGCTGCCAGGGCTGCCGCCGCGGAGGCGGGCGGGGAGTCTGGCGGTCGTACTGACGACCCGGAGGCCACAGGAGCGCCAGGCGCTGCTCCGACCACTGACTCTTCCGCCGCTGCTGCCGCGGCAGGCCCCGAAGAGCCCCAGCCTGGCATCTACCTGAAGGCCGGCGAGAACATCTTCATCAGCCTCCCCTGGGCGTCAAGCTCCAGGGCGCCCATCGAGGGGGAGGCGCTGGACGGAGAGGTGCTTGCCTCTGCCGGGCTAAAGCTGGTTGACGCGCCAAGCAGCAGCAGCGGCGATCCTGAAGAGGAGCGCCTGCTGCGGAAGCTAGTGGCGCTCTACCGCACCCGGCAGGCCAAGTTGGAGTCCCGCGAAGCGCTCGTGGCAAAGGCTGGTGCCGACATCGACAAGCGCGCAGAAGAGCTACGAGGCGCCCACGAGGAAGCTCTCCGCTCCCTGGCAAAGGAGCGGGAGCAACTCGCCGAGGCGCAGCAGGCCTTCCTCCTCGAGAAGGCCGACGTCGAAGAGCACCAACGGCTTGTCGCAGAGAAGTTGCTTCGCAGGAGGGCGACTTGGCGCAGCGGAAGGTCAACCTCGACCGCCACGAGGAGGAACTTGACGCGCGCGAGCGGGCAGTTGGCGGAGCCGTCAAGCAGGCCAAAGACGCTGCCGCAACTGCCGAGGCCGCCAAGGCTGAGCTGGAGTCGAAGGTGACGCAGCTGGAGGCGGGCCTCAAGGCGAGCGGCGACGAGCTTGCCGCGCTCAAGCTTGAGCGTGAGAGAGGCGCCAACAGCTATTTGGAGCTGCAGGCCCTTTTCGCCGAGAAGGGCAAGGAGCTGGACGCCGCCAAGAACTCCAACGCTGATCTCGAAGCGAAGCTGGTGGCTCTGACCAGATCTCTGGACGGCGCCAAGGAGCAGGAGACGGCCCTGAAGGAGGCGGTCAAGGCCGGCAAGGTGCTGCTGGCGAAGGCCGCCGCCGCCCGGAAGACTTTGGCGGAGGACATGGAGCGCTGGACGGAGGGTCTGGTGGATGTCGCCGCGGATGTCGACAAGGAGCTGGCGCAGTTGGGGATGGTGGATCTCGCGTACTCCTCCGACGAGAACCTCCAGCCCAGTGCCAAGCTCACTCTGTTCTTCAAAGGCTTGGCGACGGCGCTCCAGCGAATCTGGGAGCAGTTCCCAAAGCAGCTTGCCGACGAGTCACACAAGATCTCCGCGGGAGCTCTCCAGAAGGTGCTGATGAAGGTGGCCTTCCGCAACCCAGGCCTCCGCCTCAACCACGTCCTCCGAAGCCTGCCGCCAGATGGTGATCTGGAGGAGCTCAAGGCCCTTGTCGCACCTATCGTGGACAAGGTGAGCGGGATCAGGAGGGTCGAAGGCGACCGTGTAGACTAGGTTGTTTATCTTCTTCTTTCCTTGTCGCTGTCAATCATGTTACGAAAAACAGTCTGTTAGCGCTGCGACAAGTTATTCTGTAATATACTCTTATCCTTGGCTAATAATTGCTATGTTATTTCCTTTACTTGCTTCCTCCCCTTGTATGTTTTTACCCTACGCTTTTAGGGAACTTGCCGGTGCGGGCACCTTTGCCGTGAGCGCCGAGTGCGGAACATCAGCAACGGAACTTCAGCAGCCTGCCGGCGGTGCTGCAACCGACAGGAAACCTCGTCGCGAAGCTAGCCGCAGCTTACTTAAGTCGTTGAGCGGACTCGAAACGACAGTAAGGCAACTAGCTATGAGTTGGTTCCCTGCCGGCGGTGCCGCAACCGACAAGAAACCTTGTCGCAGAGCTAGTCGCAGCTCCCTTAAGTTGTTGAGCGGACTCGAAACAACAGTAGGGGGGCGACTAGATACGAGTTGGTTCCTCCGCGCATAGGTTTTCCATACAAGGGACGATCGCAAGAAGGAAGATAACTCTATAAATTTAATTGCTATGTTATTTCCTTTACTTGGCTCCTTCCTTTGTATGTTTTTACCCTGTGCATATAGGGAACTTGCCGACGTGGGCACGCTTGCTGCGCGTGCTGAGTGCGGAACGTCAGCGATCTGCGGGCGGTGCTGCGGCTGACAAGAAACCTTGTCGTGGAACTAGTTGCAGCTCACTTAAGTTGTTGAGCGGGGCTCGAAACAACAGTAAGGGCGCAGCTAGCTACGAGTCGGCTCCTCCGCGCCCAGGTTCCACATACAAAGTACGGGCGTTCAAGGAAAATAACTTAAAATCTTAAAGGAAGTCTGATTGCTCAAACTTTGGCACTTATCTTTCTCTGTTGTTCGCTTTCCCGGGGGTATGTGCTGAGCACAAAACCTTTATGCACGGGGTCTGCGCCCGGCTTTGTACAAAGGATTACATGCAACAGCGGCAAGACTTGTACAAATGGGTGGTTGCCGGACGGGGTCCGGCAACCGCGCCTCACGGGCAAAGCTTGCGAAGATGCGCAATATTCTAGGAGTTGCTCACTGGTACGCCATCTTCGGTCCCAAGGTGGACAGCGCCAAGCCTGGTGACTCGCTTCACCCGGTAAGGGCCTTCCCACTTCGGCGTCAACTTGCCGGAAATCTTGGCGGACTGATCGCGCCAAGGAAACAAGGTCGCCTTCCTCGAAACTTCGGGCGTTAACTTTGCGGATATGGTAATGGCGCAAAGCTTGCTGGTAGCGAGCGGCTCGCACAGCAGCCTGAAGACGATCTTCCCCAAGGAGCAGCGCGTCATCTTGCCACAGCTACTCTTGCTCAAGCTCAGTGGGGATAACTGCCTCCGCTCCATAGACTAGAGCGAAGGGTGCCTGGCCGGTGGCTCGATTTGGCGTCATTCTGATCAACCAAAGAACCACCGACAGCTCCGCGCCAAAGCCACTGCCGGAGAGGCGGGCGGTGGCGGCGAACGGTGCGAGGAACGAGATATGCTCGGACTTCTAACCGCGTTAGAAGGAGCAACATCTCGTCCGAGCGACCGCGCCACGCTCGTGCCAGCATGTTGGCGCGCATGCTGATCCTGAGCACTCTGGGATCCGCCAGCTTGATCTTGGCCCAGCAGGCGTATGGTACCGTGGGTAACATGACGCTGCTGGTACCGCGCCCCCTGGGATGGGCGCGGTGCATGTACGGACGCCGAGGTCTTGGAGTGTGCGCGGTCGTCGTGGGAGGCGACCACGCCGCCGACGTGTGGCGCAGCCTGGTCCTTGGACCTGGCAGCGCTACGAGTCTCCCCGTCGGCGCCCGCTCTTCTGCCGGCGCCCGTTCCACCAGCGGTCCGCTCTGGCGACGGCAGGCTCGGCGCAGACGGAGCAGCTGCCTCCTAAATCTTCTTCTTCGGCGGCATGTTGACGAAGACGATGAAGATTCGGCTCGTGCGAATGCCGGATCAGGTTCGCACAACCTCGATGCACCCCCTACCTGGCGCGCCAAAGATGTCGGGGGTGTCTAATCCCTCGCACACCTATGGGGATCGGCGGACCGAGCCCCTTTTGGTTCGGCAGGGGGCGGTGGATGCACAAAGAGCAGATCGAGGCGAAACACACGAGTGAGACGATCGATTTACCCAGGTTCGGGCCGCACGGATGCGTAAAACCCTACTCCTGCTTTGGTGGTTGTATTGAGTTCTTGCTTGGGAGCGGTGAGTGCTACAGTACACTCAAGCAGCTGGCGAGACCGAGCGTGAGAATGGCTGTCCTCCTCCCTCCTCTGTTGCGCATGGGCCTCCTTTTATATGTCTAAGGGGTCACCGACACGTGGCAACAGAGGTGAGGGTAAAAATGTAAAAGGGGTGGTAGTTGGCGCCACCGCCTGCTACAGTCACATCCTACCTAACTCTGACGGCAGGGGACAAGGGCATTAAATGCCCATCTGTGTCACCTTGACGGCCCAGAGAGGGACCGCTAGGAACGCCACCGTTTGCCACGATGGTTCCTTGTCAGCGTCTGCTTTCCACCGCATGCCCCCGGCTGCCCAGCCTCCCGCCACATGCGCCAGGAACGGTCCCAGGGCGACACGTTGGTGGGTGAGCTGGAGCGCAGGCTGCGGGGTAGTAGCTTGCCGCGGCGAGTGCCTTGCCGCGGATGTTGTCTTGTCGCGTCCGGGAGCTTGTCGCTCACCGGGCCTTGCCGGGGCGCGTGGTGCGCCGCAGTGAGCTTCGTGAGATGCTTTGGTTGGTCTTCTCAGCAAGCTCCTCTTACCGGGGTCTCGTCTCCTTCCCGGCAAGCTCCTCTTGCCGGGGCCTTGTCTCCTTCCCGGCAAGCTCCTCTTGCCGAGGCCTTGTTTTGCTCTTGGATACTTTGCTCTTGAATGGCTCCAGAGGATCCACGGAGGGTCTTGGCGGTCGCCCGGCAAGCCTTGCCACGGGTCGCTGCGACTGCCCGTGCACAAGTTCGGGATACTAAGGTACCCCTACTTTAGTACACCGACACTAACCAAGTTGCTTTCCACTCAAATCTTCTTTCCACCAAATCCATATCCCGTGAGAGAGAGTTGAGTGTTGGGGGGACTATCATTTGAAGCACAAGAGCAAGGAGTTCATCATCAACACACCATTTTTTACTTCTTGGAGAGTGGTGTCTCCTAGATTGGCTAGGTGTCACTTGGGAGCCTCCGACAAGATTGTGGAGTTGAACCATGGAGTTTGTAAGGGCAAGGAGATTGCCTACTTCGTGAAGATCTACCGCTAGTGAGGCAAGTCCTTCGTGGGCGACGGCCATGGTGGGATAGACAAGGTTGCTTCTTCGTGGACCCTTCATAGGTGGAGCCCTCCGTGGACTCGCGCAACTGTTACCCATCGTGGGTTGAAGTCTCCATCAACGTGGATGCATGATAGCAGCACCTATCGGAACCACGACAAAAACATATGTGTCTCCTATTGCGTTTGAATCCTCCAAACCCTTCCCTTTACATTCTTGCAAGTTGCATGCTTTACTTTTCGCTGATCATATACTCTTTGCATGCTTGCTTGAATTGTGTTAAGATTGCTTGACTTGTCCAAAATAGCTAAAATCTGCCAAGAACTAAAATTGGGAAAATGATAAGTTTTTATTTGGTCAAGTAGTCTAATCACCCCCCTCTAGACATACTTTCGATCCTACAAGTGGTATCAGAGCTTTGGTCTCCATTTGCTTTGATTTCCATAGCTTTTGGTTGTCATAGCATTGGTTTCACAACCTAGGAGAGTATGGCGTCTAGCGAGGGAAATTACCACTATCGAGGTCCTTACTTTGATGGTACTAATTTTGCTAGTTGGAAGCATAAGATGAAAATGCATATTCTTGGACATAACCCCGCTGTATGGGCTATTGTGTGTATTGGCTTGCAAGGTGAATTCTTTGATGGGAGAGAACCAAATCGTGAAGCTACCGCGGAAGAGTTGAAGATGCCGCAATACAATGCTCAAGCTTGTGATATCCTCTTCAACGGATTGTGCCCCGAAGAATTCAACAAAATCAACCGTCTTGAGAATGCAAAGGAAATTTGGGATACTTTGATTGATATGCACGAAGGTACCGACTCCGTCAAGGAATCCAAGTTGGATGTGCTTCAAAGTTAGCTTGACAAGTTCAAAATGAAAGATGGTGATGGTGTCGCTGAAATGTACTCTAGGCTTGCTATTATCACAAATGAGATCGCCGGCTTAGGAAGTGAAGAGATGACCGACAAATTCATCATCAAGAAGATCCTGAGAGCTTTGGACGGAAAATATGATACCATTTGCACATTGATTCAAATGATGCCCAATTACAAAGATCTCAAGCCAACGGAAGTCATTGGAAGAATTATTGCTCATGAGATGTCACTCAAGGATAAGGAGGAGCTCCATAACAATTCAAGTGGTGCCTACAAAGCCTCATGTGAAGCTCCCACATCATCGAGTGAGAAACAAACCTTCAATGATGAATTGATCCTAATGGTGAAGAACTTCAACAAGTTCTACAAGAGTAGAAGCAAAGAGAGAAGTTCCAAGTCAAGGTCCTACAATGACAAAAGATCTTCTAGTCGAGAGAGAAATTGCTACAATTGTGGAAGACCCGGACACTATTCCAATGAGTGTACGGCACCCTACAAAAGAATAGAAGATTCTCCAAAAAGAAGAAGTAGAAGAGAAGAATCACCATCAAGAGAGAGAAGGAGTAGAGATGATCGTTATGAACGAAGAACATCCCGGAGAAGCAAAGATTCGGAAAGTGAGGACAAGTCATCAAGGAGCTACACAAAGCAAAGATATCAAGCTCATGTTGGTGAATGGGTATCCGGCTCCGACTCCGACAATCACTCCGAGAGAAGCTATCACTCCGACTACGAATATACTCAAGATGAAGGTGTTGCCGGTCTAGCACTTGTGTCAACCAACTCCTACGACATATTTGATTCACCAAATGAAGGACTTGGAAGATGCTTCATGGCTAAAGGCCCAAAGGTATCACACCCCGAGTATGTTGATTTCAATAGTGATGAAGATGACTTGTTAGGTGATGAAGATTTACTTGTTGACAACTCTAGTGATGAATACTATGATGAAACGTCAATTAATCATGCTAATCAAGATAAAACGAATGACAATGATAAGGAGAAGATTGAGTTTATAACTAAAGAACTAAACACTCTTAAGTTAGCTCATGAAACTATCTTAGGAGATCATCGAGAACTTTTAAGGACTCATGAGAAATTACATTTTGAAAAGCTCAACCTTGAGCAAGAGCATGAGTTCTTAAAGGCAATCAATGATGATCTTCGCAAGAAAAGTTCTTCTTACAGTGCCAAGGATTTACTCCTATCCACTTACATGCCTCAAGTCAAGTCTAGTAACAAGAACAAGAAAGATTCTTCCTCTAGTAGTAACAATAATCATTCTAAATCTAATGTTGTTGCTTCTAGTAGTTCTCTTGATTCCACTAATGATTCTCTTAGCCAAGTTACACTTGAGCAAGGAAATAGCTTATTGAAGGGAATTATAGAGAAAGGTGTTTACAAAAGCCTTGCTGGGAGTAAGCAATTCGAGGAAATTGTACGCAAGCAAGGAAGGCACCGGAAGAACCAAGGTGTTGGTTTTGAATGAAAGTTCAATGCCAATGGAGTTGAGTGGGAAGAAGATCAATACCCCAAGACGAAGTTTGTTCCTCAACAAGAGAAGTATGATCCTACTTCCTTCAAAGGGACACAAGCTCAAGATGATCTTCCACCACAAGACCACAAGCAAAAAGGCAAGGATAAGCTTCAAGAGGAAACTGATGCATTTGAAGAAGCACCCAAGGCCTTGGTCAAGTGGGTTCCCAAGACTACATCAAGTTCTACCTCATCAAGTACGACTACAACTCCAAGGATTCCCATCAAGATGATGTGGATCCCAAAGAAGAAGAACTAGAGAGTTCTTGAGGGTGACTCCGCCAACATACCTCACTCTTATCATCTTGGAAAGAACAAGTGCAATCAACTTCCACATCTTGCACTAGTTCAAGGAGTCACAAACCCTCTTGTTGGTAAGACATGGAACAAGGTAACCCAATGCTTTCATAGACATCATCTTGTGTGTGCATCACTCTATGTCTTTGGATATCCTTGTTTGTTCCTTGTGGGACTAACCCATGTAGGTATTGAAAGTGCAACTCACTCCAAAGGATTGCTCCAAATGATCTACATCAGCATTGAGCATCCACATCTTCAACACCTACATGAAGTCATCATCGACAAAACCCAAGGTTAGTTCATTCCTCTTAAGGGGGATCTCACATCTAGGGGGAGATTTACTCTAAAATTGAGCTAAAGCAACTCTAATGGTGTGAACACAACAACGCTTTATGTAAAAATGGTAACCCCATTTGTGCTTAAATGATGAGTATGACCTATGATCAAATGTTCTCATTTGACTCCTAAGTCAATATACTCATACATAGATGACCTAGTCATCGCCAATTGCTTGATAGATGCTAGAATTGGTTGTGCATGCTTTGCCACATATTTCATTTGCCATTTTATTGTGTGAGCATGTTGGTTGCATAATTTACTCATTCGAGGACATCCACTTGTTGTTTTGATTGTTCGGTTCCTTTTTCTTTTGCCAAGTGGATGGAAAAGAATGCCTAAGAACCCTCTCTAGCTATCTATGCTTTTCTCGTCTCAAACTCTTTTCATGCTACATTGTGAGGAGCACTCGGAGTCCCCGATTCGTCATAGACTTAAAAATCCAAAACTTCTTTGTGTGTCTCGGTCTGACCGATTCATCCATTTCGGTCATACCGAGATCACTAAGTCGATCTAGGTTTTCAATCTCCGTGCAACTGATTTGAACTTTTCGGTCACACCGAGTTTCAGTAACTGCTTGCAGTTATGAATCTCGGTGCCACCGAGTTGTTCCACTCAGTCACACCGATAGGGTCAGGCTATATATATATCCCCGGGCCAAAATTTGGAAATTTTTCCGAATCCCTTCGCCTGTGCTCAGCCCGCTCTGCCTCCCTGGGTCTCCAGATCGTCATCCTCATCGCCAGCTGCCTCCCGCCGCTGGTCTCCGCCGCCGTCAACGGGAATCATCTCCGCCGTTGCCGCCGTAGCAAGTTGATACGTCTCCAACATATCTATAATTTTTGATTGTTCCATGCTATTATATTATCAACCTTGGATGTTTTATATGCTATTTTATATGATTTTTTGGACTAACCTATTAACCTAAAGCCCAGTGCCAATTTCTGTTTTTTTCCTTGTTTTAGAGTATCGCGGAAAAGGAAAATCAAACGGAGTCCAATTGACCTGAAACTTCACGGAGCTTATTTTTGGAAGGAAAGCAACCTGGGAGACTTGGAGTCCACGTAAGGGAAGCAACGAGGAAGCCACGAGGCAGGGGGGCGCGCCCACCCCCTGGGCGCGCCCTCCACCCTTGTGGGCCCCTCGTGGCTCCCCTGACGTACTTCTTCCGTCTATATATCTCCATATACCCTAAAACGATTGGGGAGCACAATAGATCGGGAGTTCCGCCGCCAGAAGCCTCCGTAGCCATCGAAAGCCAATCTGGACCCATTCTGACACCCTGCCGGAGGGGGCAACCCCTCTCCAGTGGCCATCTTCATCATCCCAGTGCTCTCCATGATGAGGAGGGAGTAGTTCTCCCTCGGGGCTGAGGGTATGTACCAGTAGCTATGTGTTTGATCTCTCTCTCTCTCTCTTGTGTTCTTGATTTGGCATGATCTTGATGTATCGCGAGCTTTGCTATTATAGTTGGATCTTATGATGTTTTCTCCCGCCTCTACTCTCTTGTAATGGATTGAGTTTCCCCTTTGAAGTTATCTTATCAGATTGAGTCTTTAAAGATTTGAGAATACTTGATGTATGTCTTGCCGTGCGTATCTATGGTGACAATGGGATATCACGTGATTCACTTGATGTATGTTTTGGTGATCAACTTGCGGGTTCCGCTCATGAACCTATGCATAGGGGTTGGCACACGTTTTCCTCATGATTCTCCGGTAGAAACTTTGGGGCACTCTTTGAGGTCCTATGTGTTGGTTGAATAGATGAATCTGAGATTGTGTGATGCATATCGTATAAGCATACCCACAGATACTTGAGGTAACATTGGAGTATCTAGGTGACATTAGGGTTTTGGTTGATTTGTGTCTTAAGGTGTCATTCTAGTACGAACTCTAAGGCCGTTTGTGACACTTATAGGAATAGACGAACGGATTGATTGGAAAGAATAACTTTGAGGTGGTTTCATACCCTACCATAATGTCTTTGTTCGTTCTCCGCTATTAGTGACTTTGGAGTGACTCTTTGTTGCATGTTGAGGGATAGTTATGTGATCCAATTATGTTATTATTGTTGAGGGAACTTGCACTAGCGAAAGTATGAACCCTAGGCCTTGTTTACTAGCATTGAAATACCGTTTACGCTCACTTTTATCATTAGTTACCTTGCTGTTTTTATATTTTCAGATTACAAAAACCTTTATCTACCATCCATATTGCACTTTTATCACCATCTCTTCACCGAACTAGTGCACCTATACAATTTACCATTGTATTGGGTGTGTTGGGGACACAAGAGACTCTTTGTTATTTGGTTGCAGGGTTGCTTGAGAGAGACCATCTTCATCCTATGCCTCCTACGGATTGATAAACCTTAGGTCATCCACTTGAGGGAAATTTGCTACTGTCCTACAAACCTCTGCACTTGGAGGCCCAACAATGTCTACAAGAAGAAGGTTGTGTAGTAGACATCAAGCTCTTTTCTGGCGCCGTTGCCGGGGAGGTGAGTGCTTGAAGGTATATCTTTAGATCTTGCAATCGAGTCTTTTAGTTTCTTGTTTTATCACTATTTTAGTTTCTAAACGGAAATTACAAAAAAATGGAATTAAGTTTGCCTCATACGCTTCATCTTTTTAATATCTTTCGTGAGTATGATGGAAAGGAAAATTGTGCCAAAGTGTTAGAAGAAGAATGCATTATAATGTTTGGAACTAAATCTTTGAACGTTGAGCATGATTGCAATGTTGTTAGTATGAATTCCTTGAATATCCATGATGCTAATGATATGCAAAGCCACAAGCTTGGGGAAGCTATGTTTGATGAAGATGATATTTTTTGTCCCCCAAGCTTTGATGCACAAATTTATTATGATGAAAGCATGCCTCCTATTTATGATGATTATATTGTTGAAAGTGGATTTGGAGAGGTCATGACTTTATTTAGTGATGAATCCACTATTTCGGAAGAGGTTCCAATTGATTATGAGAACAAAGTTGATATCTATGATGATTATTGTGATGACTTTTATGCTATAAATAATAATGATAACTGAGGGAATCCTGGATTAGGGGGTCTCCGGACAGCCGGACTATCTCCATTGGCCGGACTGTTAGACTATGAAGATACAAGATTGAAGACTTCGTCTCGTGTCTGGATGGGACTCTACTTGGCATGGAAGGCAAGCTAGGCGATACGGATATGGATATCTCCTCCTTTGTAACCTACATTGTGTAACCCTAACCCTCTCCGGTGCCTATATAAACCGAAGGGTTTTAGTCCGTAGGACAACAATCACAACATACAATCATACCATAGGCTAGCTTCTAGGGTTTAGCCTCTCTGATCTCGTGGTAGATCTACTCTTGTACTACCCATATCATCAATATTAATCAAGCAGGACGTAGGGTTTTACCTCCATCTAGAGGGCCCGAACCTGGGTAAAACATCGTGTCCCCCGCCTCCTGTTACCATCTGGCCTAGACGCACAGTTCGGGACCCCCTACCCGAGATCCGCCGGTTTTGACACCGACATTGGTGCTTTCATTGAGAGTTCTGCTGTGCCGTCGCCACCAGGTAGGATGTCTCATCCCGTCTTTAAAGACGGCACTATTGCTGAGGGAGCTTTGGCTATCGGCCAAACTCTCCGGCTAGGTGGTTTTCTTATGACCGCATGTTCGGCTGCTGCACCGACGATGACTTCTCGGGTCATCGAAAGCAATCTTCATGTCAACTCGGAACTCGCCGAGCAGTTAGATCCAATGGAGCTCTCTTCCCTGAACGAGCTCTTGGATTGCATCGCCGCCCTGGGAGTCGCTACAGACTACGATCAGATTGGGCCTAAACCCGATCTGAGAGAGATCAACTCGCCCCAGGTCACCCATCACATTGAAGTGGTGGAGGAACAATGCGGCAACCCTTCATCTATCTTAAGGACTAGCTATGTCCGGATTCCCGATCCCTCCAATCCGGATACCCGCGGAGGGGAGGACGTCGCTCAAGGCCTGAACCTAGAATCAGGCAGCGGGCTAGATTTATCGGAAAACATCCAAGAATCCAAACTTTCGAGTTCGGAAACTCCTTGGCCCCTAAGTCTCAGATTGGGTAAGGATTCGGATTCAATTCCACCCACCCACCCAAACATACGCGATCTATCCCAAATTAGGCAAGAGCCCGAAGAAACAGTACACCATTACTGGGCCAGATTCCTCCTGGTCATGAACAGGATAAAGGACTGCCGCGAGGAAGATGCAATTTCATTCTTCTGTAATAATTGCACGGATAAGGGAATCCGCAATACCATAAGTCACCGCGAAATTACACGCTTTACCGACTTGGTGTCCATAGTACGAAAGTACTGTGCGATGGAGAGCACCTGGAAAACCGAAATAAAGTTTTGGGATAATCCGGCCCTGAATACAAACCCAGTCCGAAATAAAAGGGTGCATTATCACAATACACCTGGGTTAACTACAAAAAAGCAAAAGCCCTCTACGGGGCAAGGAACTGTACTGGAGGGATGGCTCAACGGACCCTGCAAAATTCATAGTACAGCGGATGCAATACCAACGCACAGCCTTAGAGCATGTTGGATACTCCGGCAGGTGGCCAAAAGTGGTGAGGATCTACTCCTCCCAAAACCCACAGAGCACCATCCCGCGGACAACAATACGGTGTTAACGGTCTTTGAGACCTTCGCATCAAATAATAGATGCAAACGAACACTCCGCAGCATGGCCGAAATCTTCCACATAGCAGAAATAAATCCTTGGAGTGACACGGCTATTCCGAACAGCCCGAGCACCAGCCGCACTGGTCCTCAGTCCAATTGTGGACGGCTTTCGACTCACCAAGGTACTCATGGACGGCGGCATCGGATTGAACCTCATCTATGAGGAAACTCTTCAAAAGATGGAAACAGACTAGAGCCGCATTGAGCAAAGTAGCACAACCTTTAGAGGAATCATCCCCAGTCAGGAAGCACACTGTGCTGGGAAAATCACACTAGATGTGGTATTCGGCGCGCCGGCTAATTACAGGTCCGAAGAAATTACATTCCAAGTGGCACCGTTTAGCAGCGGATACCACGCTCTACTAGGGCGGGAGGCGTTTACAATCTGCCAAGCCATACCCCATTACGGGTACATGAAGCTCAAAATGCCCGGGCCCAACGGAATCATCACTCTTGCTAATGATCCGGACATAGCACTCCACGCTGAAAATAAGACAGCCGCACTGGCCCTCGAGGCACTATCCGAACCCTAGCGGTCGAGGAACTAACTGCGCTGCGCTCCACGGTGAACAGGGACGACATGATACTCGATAAGAGATCCAAGTCCACCTCCTTTAAACCGGCGGACGAAATAGTCAAATTCCAAGTCCATCCAACAGACCCTACAAAAACAGCTTCCATCGGGGCACAATTAAACCCTGATGTCGACGCTGCACTGCGAGAGTTCCTACGTGAGAACTGGGACATTTTTGCTTGGCACCCCTCAGACATGCCAGGAATCCCACGCAGGCTGGTTGAGCACAGCCTAAATATCCTAAAAGGATTCAAGCCAGTCAAGCAGGCTCTTCGACGTTTCTCTGAGCCTAAGAGACAAGCCATGGGAGAGGAACTAGCCAAGCTATTGGAGGCTGGATTCATCAGAGACATAAAACATCCGGACTGGCTAGCAAACCTGGTGATGGTACCAAAGAAGGACAAATCCCGGCGCCTGTGCATCAATTTTAAGGACCTTAACAAGGCATGCCCAAAGGATCCCTTCCCCCTCCCCCGCATCGATCAAATCATCGATGCTACCACAGGACACGATTCATTATGTTTCCTCGACGCATACTCCGACTACCATCAAATAAAAATGGCGGAGCCAGACCAAGCCGCAACGGCATTCATCACACCATAAGGCCCATTCTGCTTCAACACAATGCCCTTCGGGCTCAAAAACGCTGGCGCAACATATCAGCGCATGATTTAGACATGTCTAGCAAATCAAATCGGCAAAACAATGGAGGCATACGTGGATGACGTGGTCGTTAAAACCAAGCATGTCGAAACTCTAGTAGATGACTTGAGGCTCACATTCGACAACCTCCGAACATATGACATCAAGCTCAATCCGGAAAAATGCGTTTTCGGCGTACCAACCGGAAAGCTCCTGGGATTCATTGTGTCCAGTAGAGGTATTGAAGCTAATCCGGCCAAAATCTGAGCATTGTCACAGTTGGCTACCCCAACAGACCTCAAACAAATACAAAAATTGACTGGATGCGTGGCGGCTCTAAGCCGCTTTATCTCCCGCTTGGGAGAAAAGGCATTACCCCTTTATCACCTCCTCCAGCGCACCGAACACTTCGAGTGGACGGATGCCGCCTCGGCCAGACTCAACGAAATAAAAGCCATATTGGCAACAAACCCAGTCCTGGCCGCGCCAAACATTGGCGAACCAATGCTATTATACATTGCGGCAACTCATCAAGTAGTAAGCGCAGTGCTCGTCGTCTAGCGAGAAGTGGACGGACACAAATTCCCCCTTCAAAATCCGGTTTACTATGTGTCCACTGTCCTTACTCCATGCAAATCATGGTACCCGCATTATCAAAAGATAGCGTACGCGGTATTTATGGCATCCCGGAAGCTGCGACACTACTTTCAAGAGTGTTCGATAACGGTAGCCTCGGAAGTACCACTTAACGATATTATCAACAATCGCGACGCGACGGGCCGGATTGCCAAATGGGACATTGAGCTCCTCCCGTTCGACATAACTTATAAGCCACGGCGAGCTATTAAGTCGCAAGTTTTGGCTGACTTCGTCGCTGAGTGGACAGAAGCCGAACGCCCTAAAGAGTACGGCACATATTCAAACTGGATCATGCACTTTGACGGCTCCAAAATGTTGGCTGGTCTGGGGGTTGGCGTTGTTTTGATGTCCCCAACAGGAGATACCGTTCAATATGTACTACAGATAATGTATACGGACTCCAACAACGCAGCTGAATATGAGGCCCTTCTACATGGTCTCCGGATGGCTGTATCCATGGGCATTCAACGCCTAGAGGTGCGCGAGGATTCGAACCTCGCGATATCCCAAATAAATGGAGACTTCGATGCCAAGGATACGAAAATGGCAGCTTATCACAATGCCATCCTAAAAATGCCAGCTCGGTTCGAGGGGCTCGAATTTCACCATGTGGCTCGGGAAAACAATCAGGCGGCGGATATCCTCGCCCGCATCGGCGCAAAACGCGACGCGGTACCTCCCAACATATTTCTGGAACGACTCTTCAAGCCATTTGTAGCATGGGAAGGGGACACCGGTAACAACAGTCCGGACCCAGCCAAAATACCCGATACCGAACTCTCTGACACAATCGGAGGCTCCGCCACCGAAATAACACAATCAGCCCACGAAATAATGGCCATTGTTGCCCCGTGGACAGAACCATTCCTGGCCTACCTAACTAGATAGGAACTTCCGGAGGACCAAAATGAGGCACGCTGCATAGTGCGGCGATCCAAGGCCTACAGGGTCCATGAGGGAGAATTGTACAAAAAAAGCGCTACCGGAGTCCTTCAAAGGTGCATCTCCGAAGAGGAAGGGCGGAACCTTTTGGCAGAAATTCATGCCGAACTTGGCGGTCATCACGCCGCAGCCCGGGCTCTTGTAAGCAAGGCCTTCCGCATAGGATTCTATTGGCCAACGGCCCGGGCAGATGCACATGACTTGGTCAACTGTTGCGCCGGTTGCCAGCTCTTTGCAAATCAAAGCCACATGCCACCCACCGCCCTCCGAACAATCCCCATTACATGGCCCTTCGCGGTCTGGGGGCTTGACATGGTTGGACCCCTTAAAGGGGAACCCACAAGAAAAAATACTTATTGGTCATGGTGGATAAATTCACCAAATGGATAGAGGCTAAACCGGTTAAAACAGCCGAATCCGGACCGGTGATAGATTTCATATCCGGGGTCGTACACCGTTACGGCGTCCCCCACAACATCATCACTGATAACGGCACGAACTTCACGGCCGACGAGGTAAAACTCTGGTGCAGCAAAATGGGCATCAAGCTCGATTATGCTTCAGTCTATCACCCACAAACCAACGGTCAGGTCGAACGAGCAAATGGTCTTATAATGAGCGGCATTAAACCCAGATTAGTGCGCCCCTTAACGGAGTCTGACAAGCACTGGGTAGAGGAGCTCGATTCCGTACTCTGGGGGCTGCGGACCACGCCGAATCGTAGTACCAGATATACACCATTTTTATGGTGTATGGCGCAGAGGCAGTCCTGCCCTGTGACATAATTCATGACTCACCTCGAGTGCGCATGTACGAAGAAAGAGAAGCCGAGCTCGATCGGCAGGACAGTCTAGACACCTTGGAGGAAGAGCGCGATGTAGCCAAAGCCCATTCCGCATTTTACCAGCAACAGTCTCGCAGATACCAAAGCAAAGAAGTACAGGCTAAAACTTATAATGTTGGCGAACTAGTTCTACGGCTGTCGGATAAGAAAAAGAACAAGCTCGAGCCCAAATGGGAAGGTCCCTTCATTATCGACCAAGTTCTGACTGGTGGAGCGTACCAACTGCGGGATGCATCGACTAGTCGACTCGAGCCGAACCCATGGAACGCAGCCAGGCTTCGAAGATTCTACGCCTAGCACCGGACTCTATGTTAGTCACCTCCCTTTGTCCATTTTCTGCATATGCAACATCTGTCCTGTTTTCCTTTCTTCCTTTTATTTCTTTAGGCCTTCAAGGGCCACCTTGTGCCTCACTCGTACATTACAGATGTGCTAGCCGCACTCTTCATACTTGGGGGCTTCTTTCATAGAAGCTTAAGTTATTTACCTGGGCCTCACGCCCAACAGATGTGTTATACTTCCGCATGTACCTTTTTTAACCATTATATGCATCGATATGACTTAAGTTTTGGCCAAGCTGGGTTACCTGGCTCTTGTATTTATGCCCTACATTCCTGTTAATTCGGCTAGGGCATAAGGGGAGCACCTCTGCGATTGTTACCGCCGGGTCAGCCGGACGTGTACCTTAGACTGGGTGAAGCCGAAAGCTAGCGTTCTTAAGGGAATATTCGGTTGGTGAACAAAATATGACTTTTATTATCCATATCTGCCCCCAGATGATTTTTCTGCGCTTCTTATCGCAGTCCAGACATGCACTTTAGGGCATGCTTACCCAGGGAAAGGAACCCTTAACGGAACTATTCTCTCTGGAAGATGTTTCTTACTACCCATGTAATATAACATAACTAGTTGGGCACTTGTCTGATAAAGCACTAATGACCCCTATGCCTGGTCTCCACGCATGCCCCGGTTCTTACATAACCGAGAGGGTATTAGGATACACTCCGGACTGTCGGGTCCCGAGGTTGAAGCGAAAAGGTCCGCCACGACAAACGATCTACAATCCGGCTAGAAGGCATTATACATGTAACTTTAAAATTACATAGTCAATTTGACTGGTTGAATTCCTCTTCAATACCATCCAACAGGCTGTCTAGTCTAGAGTCCTATTGGGAATACTTTGCGGCCAATTCTACTTGGCCGTACACTAAGCTCACAGGGATCTCCTTCCCATCGGGCCCCACAGGTCCGACTTCAGCCATGTGGTTCGGGTCAGCCTTCGTGTAACGTGTCTTCACCATCGCCTAGGCTTCCCTGGCGCCCTGACAGCAGGCCGATATCTTCCATAATCGGAAGCGCCGCCGCGCTCCCTTTAGCTTTTCTGCAAGCTCTCCAAGGCCTTCGGGTATGGAGACGGATGGCCACAAGGCTTGGACGACGCCTTGCATCACCTGCCGAACTCGTTCGTGCAGCTGTGAGAGCTCGGGAAGAAGGTCACCCGTTGAATCGGGCATTTCCTCGGCAGGACGACCTGTTAACATACCTACAGACATAACTCTGTCAGCCAGCTTCCTCGCCGAACTCTTTTTCAAAGTTCGTTCAAGCACTTACTAAATATGCCGCGTCGAAGCCGCTGATTTTCCTTAACAGAGTCTGACATTTGGGCGCAAACATCTTGTAGTTCCACGCCTAGCTTGGTGTTGGCATCTTGGAGATCATTTTTCTCCTGCCTCACCCTCGTAAGCATGTTCTCACCGGCCTTTAGCTGGCGTTGGAGCTGTTTCTTATCCGGATTTACTCCAGCATCATCTGCAAATTTATCGTCAGATATGCATACACGCCGCATTCTATATGATACTTATCATTTGAAGGATATGTTACCAGAGGGGGTCTCTTTGGGCTCCCCTGCTGCGGCCAGTGCGTCCTGAAGTTGGGCTTTGCACTCTTCCAGCTCCTGGGACAGTTGAGTATTCTTTTCTGTAAGAACCTGCATAAACAAATGATCATTAAATCAGTTATCCTAACTGTTTCAAGTCTCAGGGGCTACTGATATATATAATCACCAAATTTTCTCACCCGTATGTCTTTTACATACTGCTCCATGGCTCTGGCTAGACCATTTTGAGCGGCACGGAGGTTCGCCTCTCCCGAGTCGAAGGCATCTAATGCCTCTTGGGAGAAACAAGTGTCACGAAGAACAGTCCAGCGACGCCTGTGGTTCATGGCACTTTCCACCTCGGAATGGGTGGCGGACAGTTTATCTGCATCCTCTATCGGAGGAGCACCCGGCGCACGCCTTGTATTCGTTCCCGCCTCCGAATCCGGCCTTGGAGCCTGGCTTGTGGAGGCACGATTGGCAGCCTCTTCGGGTATAGTCCGGCGAGCGCTCTTTTTCCCGAAAAGAAGGGATGGGCGTTAATATGCCTCTGAGAATAATGTCTTGCAATAAGGACGGCACGCCATACCGCTGTGCCGGTGTCTCAATCCAGACTGCAGGTCTTTTCAGCCTGCCTGATCTCGCGACCCCTTGTTGGCCAGTCGCCGCATGCTCGGCCTTCGGCCTCGAGGACCTCCCCTACAAAGCACGGCTGTTATACGGCAATCAAAAAAGTGCAAGAACGGATCCCTTTTTAAGTGCTGGGACTTCGGTCTTAGTCACTTGTGAGGCTGGAACTAGCCCAGGGTAATCGGTCGTGATGGCCGCCAAGGCGTTGTCATTACTCCATTGGTAAAATACCCCATCGATCAGCTCCATAGATATGTCCAGATCCTCCTGGGAGGCCGAGTCAAGGGACCGTCCAGGGTCCTCGGGCTGTGGAGGAGGGCTGTTTATCTCCTTTACAGCCTGGCGTAGCTCCTGCGATGAAATCACTAGAATGAATACTTAACTACGGGAATACAAAATGGATGAGCAATAAAAAGTCTCTGCTTACCCATCTTGGAGGATTGTACATAGAAAATCCGCCCTGCGGGTTGACATGAAGGAATTCCTCCTCTTCTCCCTTGTACAAAGTGGATAAGATCTTTATTAGATCAGCAGCCGATCCCGGCCCTTTGCGGCCGTGGCGGGTGGCGTCATCCTCCCCGTTGAAATCCACATGGGGTGGCCTCTATACTGCAGCGGATGCACCCCCCGCATGATGCATATGGCCATGACCTCAATCATGGTTAATCCGGATCGAGCTAAAAAACTTATCCGGCTCATCAGGTAAAGAATGTCCCTGTCATCTTCCTCCAGAGAGCTCCGTGGACGCCAGCTCCAGCGCTTCTTCAAAGGGGCATTGTCGAACTCCGGAAGGCCGATCCGAATAGGATCCGGGAGGGGGACGTCTTCTATATAAAACCATTCTGAAGGCTAGTCTTTGGACATCTTCTTTGGGGTCCCGGACAGGTATCCGGTCCCAGCAATACGCCACACTTCGGCTCCGCCCACTTGATATATTGACCCCTTCTAAGAACGGGGCACAAGGCAGAACAGCTTCTTCCACAGAGCGAAATGAGCCTCACAACCCAAAACCAACTCGCAGAGGGCTACGAATCCCGCGATATGCAGCAGGGAGGCAGGCGTAAGGTTGTGCAACTAGAGGCCATAGAACTCCAGTAGCCCCCGGAGAAACGGATGAATTGGGAATCTGAGCCCTCTTACTAAATAAGGGACAAGGCATACCCTCTCTCCTTTGGAGGGATTGGGAAGGCTCTCTGCCATTATAGGTGGCAAGCCCGGCTCGAACCTTGACCAGGTACGCTGGGGAAAGAAATCCCTTGGACTGAAGCATCACTAATTTGCTGTGTAGGATGGAACATCTCTCCCAATCTCCCAGCTTGGAGCTGGGGGTGCGAGAGGAGGAGCTGCGTCGACCGACCATGATGGAATGGATCTCTATCGGGTGCGCTCCGATGAAGGCTCGCCAAGGGAGGATGGTGTGATTTGGATCTGAATCCTCATCTTTTTAAATAGGCGGCTCATTCACACAGCTAGGGGGGTAAATATGAAAACACCCTGGCTCTTCACATTCGCTCGACACGTGGAAAGTGGCCATTATTGGGCGTGGAAGCCAAGGAGTACAAACATTCACAAGAAACCGGACATTATTTCGACAGGTACACAGAATTTGGAGAGGAACCCGCCTTGCAATGCCGAAGACAATACTGCGCGCCGGACTCATCGTCATTGAAGCCTGGTTCGGGGGCTACTGAGGGGGTCATGGATTAGGGGGTCTCCGGACGGCCAGACTATCTCCATTGGCCGGACTGTTAGACTATGAAGATACAAGATTGAAGACTTCGTCTCGTGTCCGGATGGGACTCTACTTGGCGTGGAAGGCAAGCTAGGCGATACGGATATGGATATCTCCTCCTTTGTAACCGACCTTGTGTAACCCTAACCCTCTCCGGTGTCTATATAAACTGAAGGGTTTTAGTCCGTAGGACAACAATCACAACATACAATCATACCATAGGCTAGCTTCTAGGGTTTAGCCTCTCTGATCTCGTGGTAGATCTACTCTTGTACTACCCATATCATCAATAGTAATCAAGCAGGACGTAGGGTTTTACCTCCATCAAGAGGGCCCGAACCTGGGTAAAACATTGTGTCCCTTGCCTCCTGTTACCATCCGGCCTAGACGCACAGTTCGGGACCCCCTACCCGAGATCCACCGGTTTTGACACCGACAATAACCATGAAACTTGTCATCATGATTTTAGTTTTCAATTGGATTATGCCTCACATGATAGTTATTTTGTTGAGTTTGCTCCCTCTACTATTCCGAATGCGAAGAATTTTGCTTATGTGGAGAGTAATAAAAATTCTATGCTTGTAGATCATGAAAAGAATGCTTTAGGTGCTGGTTATATTGTTGAATTAATTCATGATGCTACTGAAAATTATTATGAGGGAGGAATATATGCTTGTAGGAATTACAATAATATCAAGTTTCCTCTCTATGTGCTTAAAGTTTTGAAGTTATGCTTGTTTTACCTTCCTATGCAAGTTAATTCTTGTTCCCACAAGTTGTTTGCTCACAAAATCCCTATGCATAGGAAGTGGGTTAGACTTAACTGTGCTAGTCATATTCTTCATGATGCTCTCTTTATATTTCAATTCTTATCTTTTATGTGAGCATCATTGAAATCATCGTGCCTAGCTAGGGGCGTTAAACGATAGCGCTTGTTGGGAGGCAACCCAACTTTATTTTTATTCCTTGCTTTTTGTTCCTGTTTAGTAATAAGTAATTCATCTAGCCTCTGTTTAGATGCGGTTTTATCCTTTTAATTAGTGTTTGTGCCAAGTAGAACCTTTGGGAAGACTTGGGGAAAGTCTTTTTAATCTTGCTGTAAAAAACAGAAACTTTAGCTCTCACGAGAATTGCTGCCATTTTTATTTGGAGAGTTCTATTTAGTTATTTATTTTTGCATATGATTAATAGACAAATTACTCAGGTCCACCAATTTATTTGAGAATTTTATGAGTTCCATAAGTATACGTTTGATCCAGATTACTACAGACTGTTCTGTTTTTGACAGATTCTGTTTTTCGTGTGTTGTTCGCTTATTTTAATGAATCTATGGCTAGTAAAATAGTTTATAAACCATAGAGAAGTTGGAATACAGTAGGTTAACACCAATATAAATAAAGAATGAGTTCATTACAGTACCTTGAAGTGGTGTTTTGTTTTGTTTCGCTAACGGAGCTTACGAGTTTTCTGTTAAGTTTTGTGTTGTGAAGTTTTCAAGTTTTGGGTAAAGATTCGATGGACTATGGAATAAGGAGTGGCAAGAGCCTAAGCTTGGGGATGCCCAAGGCACCCTAAGGTAATATTCAAGTACAACCAAGAGCCTAAGCTTGGGGATGCCCCGGAAGGCATCCCCTCTTTCGTCTTCGTTCATCGGTAACTTTATTTGGAGCTATATTTTTATTCACCACATGATATGTGTTTTGCTTGGAGCATCATTTTATTTTATTTAGTTTTGCTTGATGTTTGAATAAAATACCAAGATCTTAAATTATTAAATGTTATATAGTCTTCATATAGTTTCATAATTGTTCAACTACTCATTGATCTTCACTTATATTTTTCGGAGTAGTTTGTCGTTTGCTCTAGTGCTTCACTTATATCTTCTTAGAGCATGGTGGTAGTTTTATTTTATAGAAATAATTGATCTCTCATGCTTCACTTATATTATTTTGAGAGTCTTTAGAACAGCATGGTAGTTTTCTTTGCTTATGAATTTAGTCCTAATATGATAGGCATCCAAGATGGGTATAATAAAAACTTTCATATAAGTGCATTGAATACTAAGAGAAGTTTCATACTTGATGATTGTTTTGAGATACGGAAGTAATAATATAAAATTCGTGCTAGTTGAGTAGTTGTGAATTTGAGAAGTGCTTGTGTTGAAGTTTGCAAGTCTCGTAGCATGCGCGTATGGTAAATGTTATGTAACAAATTTGAAACATGGGGTGTTCTTTGATTGTCTTCCTTATGAGTGGCGTTCGGGGACGAGCGATGGTATTTTCCTACCAATCTATCCCCCTAAGAGCATGTGCATAGTGCCGAGGTTTTTGTTGACTTGTAGATTTTTGCAATAAGTATGTGAGTTCTTTATGACTAATGTTGAGTTCATGGATTTACACACTCTTACCCTTCCATCATTGCTAGCCTCTTCAGTACCGTGCATTGCCCTTTCTCACATTGAGAGTTGGTGCAAACTTCGCCGGTGCATCCAAACCCCGTGATATGATACACTCTTTCACACATAAACCTCCTTATATCTTCCTCAAAACAGCCACCATACCTACCTATTACGGCATTTCCATAGCCATTCCGAGATATATTGCCATGCAACTTCCAACCATTCTGTTTATCATGACACATTCATCATTGTCATATTGCTTAGCATGATCATGTAGTTGACATAGTATTTGTGGCAAAGCCACCGTTCGTAATTTTTCATACATGTCACTCTTGATTCATCGCAATCCCGGTACACCGCCGGAGGCATTCATATAGAGTCATACTTTGTTCTAGTATCGAGTTGTAATCATTGAGTTGTAAATAAATAGAAGTGTGATGATCATAATTTTCTAGAGGATTGTCCCAAGTGAGGAATAAAAAAAGAGAAAGGCCATAAAAAGAGAAGCCCCCCCCCCAAAAAAAAAGAGAAAGTCCATGAAAAAAAGGGAGAGGGGCCAAAAAAATGAGAGAAAAAGAGAGAAGGGACAATGCTACTATCCTTTGCCACACTTGTGCTTCAAAGTAGCACCATAATCCTCATGATAGAGAGTCTCTTGTTTTGTCACTTTCATATACTAGTGGGAATTTTTCATTATAGAACTTGGCTTGTATATTCCAACAATGGGCCTCCTCAAAGTGCCCTAGGTCTGTTGGGGAACGTAGCAGAAATTCAAAATTTTCTTACGTGTCACCAAGATCTATCTATGGAGAAACCAGCAACGAGGGGAAGGAGAGTGCATCTACATACCCTTGTAGATCGCTAAGCGGAAGCGTTCAAGAGAACAGGGTTGATGGAGTTGTACTCGTCATGATCCAAATCACCGGAGATCCTAGTGCCGAACGGACGGCACCTCCGCGTTCAACACAAGTACAGCCCGGTGACGTCTCCCATGCCTTGATCCAGCAAGGAGAGAGGGAGAGGTTGAGGAAGACTCCATCCAGCAGCAGCACGACGGCGTGGTGGTGGTGGAGGAGCGTGGTACTCCAGCAGGTCTTCGCCAAGCACCGCAAGAGACGAGGAGGAGAGAGGTAGGGCTGCGCCAGGGAGAGATCAAATCGTGTGTGTTGGGCAGCCCAAAACCCCACTATTTATAGGAGGAGGGGAGGAGGGTGCGCCCCCTCTAGGGTTCCCACCCCTAGGGGGGCGGTAGCCCTAGATGGGAAAGGGGGGCAGCCAAGAGGGGGAGAGGGGGGCGCGCCCTAGGGTGGGCCTTAGGCCCATCTGTGCCTAGGGTTTCCCCCTTCTCCTCCTAGCTGAGCCTTGGGCCTTGTGGGAGGCGCACCAGCCCACTCAGGGGCTGGTCCCTTACCACTCTTGGCCCATGCAAGCCTCCGGGGCTGGTGGCCCCACTTGGTGGACCCCCGGGACCCTCCCGGTGGTCCCGGTACGTTACCGATAAAACCCGAAACTTTTCCGGTGACAAAAATAGGACTTCCCATATATAAATCTTTACCTCCGGACCATTCCGGAACTCCTCGTGACGTCCTGGATCTCATCCGGGACTCCGAACAACATTCGGTAACCACATACAAACTTCCTTTATAACCCTAGCGTCATCGAACCTTAAGTGTGTAGACCCTACGGGTTCGGGAGACATGCAGACATGACCGAGACGTTCTCCGGTCAATAACCAACAGCGGGATCTGGATACCCATGTTGGCTCCCACATGTTCCACAATGATCTCATCGGATGAACCACGATGTCAAGGACTTAATCAATCCCGTATGCAATTCCCTTTGTCCATCGGTACGATACTTGCCCGAGATTCGATCGTCGGTATCCCGATACCTTGTTCAATCTCGTTACCGGCAAGTCTCTTTACTCGTTCCGTAACACATCATCCCGTGATCAACTCCTTGATCACATTGTGCACATTATGATGATGTCCTACCGAGTGGGCCCAGAGATACCTCTCCGTCACACGGAGTGACAAATCCCAGTCTCGATTCGTGCCAACCCAACAGACACTTTCGGAGATACCCGTAGTGCACCTTTATAGTCACCCAGTTACGTTGTGACGTTTGGCACACCCAAAGCACTCCTACGGTATCCGGGAGTTGCACAATCTCATGGTCTAAGGAAATGATACTTGACATTAGAAAAGCTTTATCATACGAACTACATGATCTTGTGCTAGGCTTAGGATTGGGTATTGTCCATCACATCATTCTCCTAATGATGTGATCCCGTTATCAACGACATCCAATGTCCATGGTCAGGAAACCGTAACCATCTATTGATCAACGAGCTAGTCAACTAGAGGCTTACTAGGGACATGGTGTTGTCTATGTATCCACACATGTATCTGAGTTTCATATCAATACAATTCTAGCATGGATAATAAACGATTATCATGAACCAGGAAATATAATAATAATCAATTTATTATTGCCTCTAGGGCATATTTCCAACAGTCTCCCACTTGCACTAGAGTCAATAATCCAGTTCACATCGATATGTGATTAACACTCAAGGTCACATTCCCATGTGACTAACACCCAAAGAGTTACTAGAGTCAATAATCTAGTTCACATTACCATGTGATTAACACTCGATGAGTTCTGGGTTTGATCATGTTATGGTTGTGAGAGATGTTATAGTCAACGGGTCTGAATCTTTCAGATCCGGATGTACTTCGCAAATTTCTATGTCATCTTGTAGATACAACTACTACGCTACATTTGGAGCTATTCCAAATAACTTTTCTACTATACGAATCTAGTTTACTACTTAGAATAATCTGGATTAGTGTCAAAGTTAGCATCGGCGTAACCCTTTACGACGAACTCTTTTACCACCTCCATAATCGAGAAAATTCCTTAGTCCACTAGTTACTAAGGATAACTTTGACCGTTGTCCTGTGATCCATTCTTGGATCACTCTTGTACCCCTTGACTGACTCATGGCAAGGCACACTTCAGGTGCAGTACATAGCATAGCATACTGTAGAGCCTACGTCTTAAGCATAGGGGACGACCTTCGTCCTTTCTCTCTATTCTGCCGTGGTCGAGCTTTAAGTCTTAACTTCATACCTTACAACTCAAGCAAGAACTCCTTCCTTGACTGATCCATCTTGAACACCTTCAAGATCATGTCAAGGTATGTGCTCATTTGAAAGTACCATTAAGAGTTTTGATCTATCTTATAGATCTTGATGCTCAATGTTCAAGTAGCTTAATCCAGGCTTTCCATTGAAAAACACTTTCCAAATAAGCCTATATATGCTTTCTAGAAATTCTACATCATTTCCAATCAACAACATGTAAACAACATATATTCATCAGAAATTCTATAGTGCTCCCACTCACTTCTTTGGAAATACAAGTTTCTCATAAACTTTGTATAAACCCAAAATCTTTGATCATCATCAAAGCATACATTCCAACTCCGAGATGCTTACTCCAGTCCTTAGAAGGATTGTTGGAGCTTTGCATACTTATTAGCCTTTTTTTCAGGATTGACAAAACCTTCTGGTTGTATCACATACAACCTTTCCTCAAGAAAATCGTCGAGGAAACAATGTTTTGACATCCTATCTGCAAGATTTCATAAATAATGCAGTAATAGATAATATAATTCCAACACACTCTTAGCATCGCTACGAGTGAGAAAGTCTCACCGTAGTCAACTCCTTGAACTTGTCGGAAAACATCTTAACGACAAGTCGAGCTTTCTTAATGGTGATACTTACCATCATTGTCCATCTTCCTTTTAAAATCCGTCTGTACTCAACAGCCTTACGACCATCGAGCTGTTCCGCCAAAGTCTACACTTTGTTTTCATATATGGATCCTCTCTCGGATTATATGGCCTCGAGCCATTTTGGAATCCAGGCCCACCATCTCTTCTCCATAGCTCATAGGTTCATTGTTGTCTAGCAACATGACTTCCATGATAGGATTACGTACCACTCTGAAGTAGTACGCATCCTTGTCATCCTACGAGGTTTGGTAGTGACTTGATCTGAAGTTTCATGATCACTATCATAAGCTTCCACTTCAATTGGTGTAGGTGCCACTGGAACAACTCCATGTGCCCTGCCACACACTAGTTGAAGAGACGGTTCAATAACCTCATCAAGTCTCCACCATCCTCCCACTCAATTCTTTCGAGAGAAACTTTTCCTTGAGAAAGGACCCGATTCTAGAAACAATCCCTTATTGCTTTCGGATCTGAGACAAGAGGTATACCCAACTGTTTGGGGTGTCCTATGAAGATGCATTTATCCGCTTTGGGTTCGAGCTTATCAGCCTGAAACTTTTCCACATAAGCGTCGCAGCCCCAAACTTTTAAGAAATGACAGCTTAGGTTTCTCTAAACCATAGTTCATACGATGTCATCTCATCGGAATTACGTGGTGCCCTATTTAAAGTGAATGTGGTTGTCTCTAATGCCTAACCCATAAACTATCGTGGTAATTCGATAAGAGACATCATGGTATGCATCATATCCAATAGGGTGCAGTTATGATGTTCGAACACACCATCACACTATGGTGTTCCAGGTTGTATTAGTTTTGAAACAATTTCCACAATGTCTTAATTCGGTGCCAAACTCGTAATTCAGATATTCATTTCTATGATCATATCATAGATATTTTATCCTCTTGTCACGACGATCTTTCAACTTCACCCTGAAATTACTTGAACCTTTCAATAACTCAGACTCGTGATTCATCAAGTAAATACACTCAACATCTACTCAAATCATCTGTGAAGTAAGAACATAACGATATCCACTACACGCCTCAGCACTAATTGGACTGCACACATCAAAATGTATTACTTCCAACAAGTTGCTTTCTAGTTCCATTTTACTGAAAACAAGGCTTTCAGTCATCTTGTCCATGTGGTATGATTTGCATGTCTCAAGTGATTCAAAATCAAGTGAGTCCAAACGATCCATTTGCATGGAGTTTCTTCATGCATATACACCAATAGACATGGTTCGCATGTCTCAAACTTTTCAAAATGAGTGAGCCCAAAGATCCATCAACATGGAGCTTCTTCATGCGTTTTATACCGATATGACTTAAGTGGCAGTGCCACAAGTAGGTGGTACTACCATTACTATCTTATATCTTTTGGCATGAACATGTGTATCACTACGATCGAGATTCAATAAACCATTCATTTTAGGTGTAAGACCATTGAAGGTATTATTCAAATAAACAGAGTAACCATTATTCTCCTTAAATGAATAACCGTATGGTGATAGACGTAATCCAATCATGTCTATGCTCAACGCAAACACCAAATAACAATTATTTAGGTTTTAATACCAATCTCGATGGTAGAGGGAGCGTACGATATTTGATCAACCTTGGAAATACTTCCAACACATATCGCCATCTCACCTTTTAGCTAGTCTCTGTTTATTCCATAGCCTTTTGTTTCGAGTTACTAACACTTAGCAACCGAACCGGTATCTAATACCATGGTGCTACTAGAAGTACTAGTAAAGTACACATTAACACAATGTATATCCAATATACTTCTATCGACCTTACCAGCCTTCTCATCTACCAAGTATCTAGGGTAATACTGCTCCAGTGGCTGTTCCTCTTATTACAGAAGCACTTAGTCTCAGGTTTGGGTTCAACCTTGGGTTTCTTCACTAGAGCAGCAGCTGATTTGCCGTTTCATGAAGTATCCCTTCTTGCCCTTGCCCTTCTTGAAACAAGTGGTTTCACCAACCGTAAACAATTGATGCTCCTTCTTGATTTCTACTTTTGTGGTGTTAAACATCGTGAATATCTCAAGGATCATCATATATGTCCATGATATATTATAGTTCATCACGAAGCTCCAGCAGCTTGGTGGTAATGACTTCGGAGAAACATCACTATCTCATCTGGAAGATCAACTCCCACTCGATTCAAATGATTGTTGTACTCAGACAATCTGAGCACAAGCTCAACAATTGAGCTTTTCTCCCTTAGTTTGCAGGCTAAGAAAATCGTCGGAGGTCTTATACCTCTTGACGTGGGCACGAGCCTGAAATCCCAATTTCAGCCCTCGAAACATCTCATATGTTTCGTGACGTTTCAAAACGTCTTCAGTACCTCAACTCTAAACCGTTTAACTGAACTATCACGTAGTTATCAAAATGTGTATGTCAGATGTTCGCAACATCCACATATGACATTCGAGGTTCAGCACACTGAGCGGTGCATTAAGGACATAAGCCTTCTATGAAGCAATGAGGACAATCCTCAGTTTACGGACCTAGTCCGCATAATTGCTACTATCAACTTTCAACTAAATTTTCTCTAGGAACATATCTAAACAGTAGAACTAAAGAGCGAGCTACGACATAATTTGCAAAATCCTTTTGACTATGTTCAGGATAATTAAGTTCATCTTATGAACTCCCACTCAGATAGACATCCATCTAGTCATCCAAGTGATTACATGATCCGAGTCAACTAGGCCGTGTCCGATCATCACGTGAGACGGACTAGTCATCATCGGTGAACATCTTCATGTTGATCGTATCTTCTATACGACTCATGCTCGACCTTTCGGTCTCTTGTGTTCCGAGGCCATGTCTGTACATGCTAGGCTCGTCAAATTAACCTAAGGGTTTCACATGTGTTCTGTGACGCCCGGATAATTACGCTACAGTAAACTTCTACTAATGATGCCACGTCCCCACGATTACAGTTGCTAATCTCGCAAAGATTCAAATCCCGTCCGAATTCAAATTCAAAAGCAAGTCAGTCAATAAAAGTTTTCAAATGTTAAATCTAAAGTGTTCGAGATGTAGCAAATAAATTCTAGATGATTATGATGGTGAAACCACATAATTATAAATTGTTTAAATACACTAAAATAAATAAAACAACATCTTAAACAATTAACTAAATGCCTTTTATATTTAGTAAAATACTATACTATTTTATTTTGGTGCTATAGTTAATATGGCAGTAGTAGATATAGTTATACTAAATTAGGAACTACTTTTATCTTTTAAAATAGAAAATAAATTAGAGACTAAAAGAAAATGGAAAAGGAAAATAAGAAAAGGTAAGACAAAATAAAACAAAAGAGAGAACCCCCTCCCCCCACCAGACCATGGCCCAGTTGGGCCTCAAGCCAGCGCGTCGGTCCACCCCGCGCCCCTGGCCTAAATGGCCCTACTCCCCCCCCACCGAGGGGAAACCCTATCCACTCCCACTCCTCCCCCCCCAACGACGCCACACCCGCTCCCCTCCCCGATCCAATCGGGGCGAGCCCCCCCCCCCCCACTCCCCTCGCTCCCGCTCGGCGCCCCAACCCCGTGCGCCTCCTACCCCCCGAGCTCGCGCGTCCTGCCGGCGACCTCGCCGTAGCCCCTCGCCGCCTCGACCCGTCCCCGTCCTCCCCCGGCCAGACCACACCGATCCCCGCCGCCCCGACGCCGCCTGGAACGCCGCATCGCCGTCCTCCTCCTCGACACCGCCGAACGCCGTCAGCGAACGCCGCCCCGCCACTGCACCACCGCCTCGACCTCGCCGTTGTCCCCGTCCGCCTCCTCGAGCCGCTGCCACTCCCCTACACCGTACGGTGAGGCCCCCGGCCTCTCCCTCTCTCCCCGCCGCTCGCCGCATCCGCCCCTAGCCTCGGCGCACTGTCCTCGGCCTCCCCGATTTGCCTCGGCGCACGCGCGACGCGCCCGCACGCCCGGCGCCGTGCCCGTCCGTCCCTGGCCGCGTCATGATGCCCTCGGCTCGCCTTGCTCTTGCACATGCTCACCACGGCCCCGCGCCGGACATGCCCCAGTGCGCCCGAGCTTCCCACCCCCGTGCGCGCATAGGCTCCAGCCGTGCCGCTGCTGGCCCCCTCTTCCCGCCAGCTCCACCCTGCCGCTTCCCCCCACTGACCACCGTCGCTGTGTCCCCGCGCCGCCTCTCGCCCCGGCGTCTGCCGCTCCGGCCGCCTAGCCAGCGACGTGGCCCCCGGCGCCCCGCAGCGCTTTGTCGGGTTCGGCCATGCCCAGGCGCATGCGCCCGTGACTGCACGCCCGCTAAGGCCCCCACTAGCCCTATGATAAGTGGGGCTGAGCCCCAGAACGTTTAATAAAAAAAGAATTAAATAATAATAATAAATTAATTACTTAATAATAATTAAATTAATTAACTAATTAATTAATTAACTTAATCATTCCTGTTAAATAATCTAATTAAGCCGAATTAATTAACCTACTCACTTTATTTAATTTAACTAATCTTGTTTAGTTAACTAAGTCAATGACTAGTGGGACCCACACGTCAGTGACCTAGTCAACACCACTGTTGACGTCATGCTGATGTCAGCAAACACTATTCTGGATAGGCTTGTAATTAAATAAATCCTAAAATGATTTAAATCTTTTAAAATTAATATAAAATAAACCGTAGCTCGGATCGAAAAACTTTGTACATGAAAGTTGCTCAGAACGACGAGACGAATCCGGTTACGCAGCCCGTTAGTCCGCTACACATCCCTAGCATAGCAAACACACAACTTTCCCCCTCCGGTTCATCTGTCCGAAAACACGAAACACCGAGGATACTTTCCCGGATGTTTCCCCCCCTTCGCCGGTATCACCTATCCGTGCGATAGGTCGCCCCTAGCACCGCGTATTGCTATGTTATGCCTTGTGTTGCTTCGATTGCTTTGTTATTTATTGTGTTCCCCCTCCGTTACTTCTTTCTGGTAGACACCGAGACCGACGCCACTGCTGGTGCCCCGATCGACTAAGTTGTTGACTACCCCTCCTTCTTATCTGAGCAACCAGGCAAGCCCCCCCCCCTTTAATCACCAGATATCGCCTACTCTTCTCTATACTGCTTGCATTAGAGTAGTGTAGCATGTTACTGCTTTCCGTTATTCCTATCCTGATGCATAGCCTGTCCTTGCTACTACTGTTGTTACCATTACCTACTATCCTACTGCTTAGTATAGGATGCTAGTGTTCCATCAGTGGCCCTACACTCTTGTCCGTCTGTCATGCTATACTACTAGGCCGTGATCACTTCGGGAGGTGATCACGGGCAATGCTATATACATTACACTGTTACATTACATGTGATACTGTTCGGAGATGGGGGCTGAAGGGGCAGGTGGCTCCATCCCGGTAGAGGTGGGCCTGGGTTCTCGACGGCCACCGACTGTTACTTTGTGGCGGAGCGACAGGGCAGGTTGAGACCGCCTAGGAGAGAGGTGGGCCTGGCCCTGGTCGGTGTTCGTGGATACTTAACACGCTTAACGAGATCTCGGTATTTGATCTGAGTCTGGCTACTGGCCTACACGCACTAACCATCTACGCGGGGACAGCTATGGGCACTCGACGTCGTGGTATCAGCCGAAGCCATCGTGACGTCAGCGACTGAGTGGCGCGCGCTGGGTTGGACCGCGTAACGCAACTTCCTTTGTAATGGAGGTTGCTAGGTCTTCTCTCCGGCCGCGTACGCAACGTGCAGGTGTGCAATGGGCGATGGGCCCAGACCCCTGCGCCATAGGGTTTAGACCGGCGTGCTGACCTCTCTGTTGTGCCTAGGTAGGGCTGCGACGTGTTGATCTTCCGAGGCCGGGCATGACCCAGGAAAGTGTGTCCGGCCAAATGGGATCGAGCATGTTGGGTTATGTGGTGCACCCCTGCAGGGAAGTTAATCTATTCGAATAGCCGTGATCTTCGGTAACAGGACGACTTAGAGTTGTACCTTGACCTTATGACAACTAGAACCGGATACTTAATAAAACACACCCTTCCAAGTGCCAGATACAACCGGTGATCGCTCTCTCACAGGGCGACGAGGGGAGGATCATCGGTTAGGATTATGCTATGCGATGATACTTGGAGGACTTCAGTCTACTCTCTTCTACATGCTGCAAGACGGAGGCTGCCAGAAGCGTAGTCTTCGAAAGGACTAGCTATCCCCCTCTTATTCCGGCTTTCTACAGTCCAGTCCATATATAATAGCCTTATTCCAGTTGATACCAATGTATACATATGTAGTGTAGCTCCTTGCTTGCGAGTACTTTGGATGAGTACTCACGGTTGCTTTCCCCTTCCTTTCCCTCTATGCCTTCTACCTGGTTGTCGCAACCAGATGTTGGAGCCCAGGAGCCAGACGCCACCTCCGACGACGACTCCTACTACACCGGAGGTGCCTACTACTACGGGTTGCCCGCTGACGACGACCAGGAGTAGTTTAGGAGGATCCCAGGCAGGAGGCCTGCGCCTCTTTCGATTTGTATCCCAGTTTGTGCTAGCCATCTTATGGCAACTTGTTTATCTTATGTCTGTACTCAGATATTGTTGCTTCCGCTGACTCATCTATGATCGAGCTCTTGTATTCGAGCCCTCGAGGCCCCTGGCTTGTAATATGATGCTTGTATGAATTATTTTATTTGTAGAGTTGTGTTGTGATATCTACCCGTGAGTCCTTGATCTTGATCGTACACATTTGCGTGCAAGATTAGTGTACGGTCAAATCGGGGGCATCACAAGTTGGTATCAGAGCCGACTGCCTGTAGGAATCCCCCTTCCACACGCCTTGGCCGAAGTCGAGTCTAGACATTGCAAAAACTTTTACTAACACGGCTGTGTGCCTTACGGGCCCACGTCGCCATTGGGTGGTATTAGGATCTTTTATTCCTCATCTATACTCTGGAACTCTGATCTCTCTTCTATTTGGGTTAAATGATTTTGCTAACTCTAACATTAGGATCTCGTGATCACTTTCATCCGGAGAGCACCTTATTACCGATGATCGTCTGCTGCACCAGAAGATTCCGAGGTTACTCTATGATGTTCTCCCGAGACACTCGTACCCACCGCATTTGCAAATTCCCTATCACTGTTATATCCCTATTGATAACTGCATTCACCTGCCATTCTTACATTCAATCCCATTGATCTTGTTATTACAAGATGCCCTGAACTGCTCTCCGTTGTTCCGAGAATCCTTTGGGCTTACTACCTTGCAGTTCCTTGCCCCAACAATACCCCTACAGATAATTCCTCGGACTTATCGAGTATCCACTCATTCCCAGTTGTTCTTGTGTTCCACAAAAGACTTCGAAATACTATTTGATCTTTCGAAAATCCTCAACAGCCTGTTGTTCTTGGAATTCTTGCATACTTGCATTCCGGTTAATTCCATTGGTCTAGCTAATTACTTTAAAAACCTTTGTGATTGTCAATCTGATACTTTTGATTCAACATGTGTGTGAATGCACACCATCATCAGTTGTTCCCTGGAATTTATCCTTCCGACTCAGACATCATTTTAAACATGAGCTGGATCTCGACCAATCAAATTTTGCCATCGATTGTACCTCTACGGCTATTCAACTTATCCATCCCTAATCAGAGCATTGCTTCTGATCCCTTGTCTTGGAATTGATAATTCCTTTGCATTTGAACTTTGAGTTAGTCAGTTGTTTCTATAAACTGATCTCCTTGCATTCCTTCTTCCTCTGGTTGAGTACTGATGCTCACATCAGATCCCTTGTGGACCACTAGATCCTTTGTTGGATTTTACCCGACATCGTCCTTCATATTCAATAAGCCTGTGAGCCTTTCCTCGGATACATAATGCCTTTGGTAAATTGTATCCTCTCCTTTCTCAAGCATGCTCTGCTTTCGAGCTTTTTTAATTATTCTTGAAATTTGTGGTATATGCTCCTAAGATGCCCCGATGGGTTGAATCTATGCCTTCCCCAAACCATATGAACCCGAAAGTTTTCGCGAGTCATACTCTTCTGTTGTTTTGCCATATAAATTTCTACACTACAGTTTCATCAAAAGCGAGAAGTAAAATGAAAGGTTATGCATTGAAGAAGTGGGAATCGACCTTGAACTTTGTGTTCATGCCCATGGACATGATGTAGATTCTACCATGGAAACTTCTTGTAATAATACCTATTTCCTTAGTATAATATCATTTGGTATCTGTGAATTGATCCTTTGCTATCATGGCTCCGACCATGATTGATCCCCTTTGATTCCATTTCTCAGACAAGATGAAGTACTTGTCTTCTGCAGATCACTTCACGTGTCCACCCTCTACTCTGCTCTACCGTCGAGTATTACAATCTGGTATCTCAAGAATATCATGGAACATCATAACTTCTTATGGGTTCTTCATCAACTATTATTACTCACCGGATCCAATTGTTCCTAGGTTCTTGGTTGTCGTCAACCGAGAACACCGAATAGTGAATCGAGTCTGCACTCCGATTCAATAACCCTAAATAATTTTTGTTGCTTACGAGTTTAAATAATCCTTCAAGTCATTCCTAGCTTGATCGGCTATACCCTTATCGTGCTGCTCTTAACTGTGCTTCCTGGTCCTTCTTCCCGGAGCACAATTTTCAATGATGAGCTAAGCTTACGTCGATTTTCCTCATCATATCATTTCTCCTTAAACCACAAGCTTGGTTTCGAGTTTGTGCCGTACCCATGGTTCCAATAACCTTTCGTTTCATCAATCGTTTGACTTGATGTCATCGCCGATGGATTACATCTTCATGAAATCTCTCAACAATTGTGTCGTGATCATCATCAATCTTATGAGCTCTTCTAGGATATCAATCGAAGTCATGATGAGAAATACCATCCTTGCCCCTCGATGACTTGTGTTATCATTTACAAGTTATCGCCTTCCCTCCAACACTAACTTGTTCGTGTTCTATATTATACCTTGAGTTCCTTGCTATCCAAACACCGTTGTATGGGTAATATCATGAGATTCCTCCCCACTTACCTAAATGGTTTTCTACTTTCTATCCTCTCATGGATATCATGCTCCGCTTATCCTTGAGAAGGATATACCCCCTGAAATGTGCTTAAACACTCTTCCCTTTCCGTTGTTCTGATTGAAACTAACGACCATTTTTCCATTCCATTGGTTTGTTTAAACCCTTATTGTGATATGTATGATATAAGTAGTAATATTCCCTGCTTATGTAAACGCCTCGTTGTACAATTCTGTCAGCAAGTTCCTGTACGATTGTTGATGACATTTCGGTAGCCACCGATGGACAAGAACTTTGCCTATTGGTCCGCCTCGGTCAACGAGCAGGAAAATGGTTCTCTTTGTCCCTCGCCCTTGGTACTGATGTTGTTGCCGACATAACTGATAGACTATCCTCTGAAATACCTTGCTTACATGATCGTGCAAAACGTCTTCGCCCTTCCTACTTTTAACCCACACGGTGGGCCCATAACCCACAGTTCCACAGGATCGAAACCTGACTCTCCTGTACACCACCTGTTCCCAAGGTTGTTCCTCATGCTTGACTTCGTATGTAATTCACGGACCACCTGTCTAGTGATCTATTCTGGTATGAGGCGCAATACCTATTCTCGTTGCCCTGAAATCCTTTTACCTTCTGATTAGGCATCGAACGATTGCCTGTCCGTTTGAAACTTCTCATGGTACCTTCTTACTTTGCTCTGGATATCTTCTTAAGTTTCAAATCGAGAGATACTTATGCTTCTTCCCTGTCCGTCTAATGCTCGATCTTGTTAGAATCCATCCATATAGAGTTTTCCCTTCTCACCCTTCCGTAAGTTCGGTGAAGGTCCTGAAGGAAGGACGATGACTTCATCATGATGACCTGAAGCAGAGGACCGAAGACATCAATGTAATGGATAAACCTCTTCGAGAAGAGCAACTATGACCGAGAAGAATCTTTAGAATTTCGAAACCAGATCCCTTCCCCTTATAACCGCTCCTAAATCTCGGGACGAGATTTCTTGTATTGGAGGAGAATTGTGATGCCCGGATAATTACGCTACAGTAAACTTCTACTAATGATGCCACGTCCCCACAATTACTGTTGCTAATCTCGCAAAGATTCAAATCCCGTCCGAATTCAAATTCAAAATCAAGTCAGACAATAAAAGTTTTCAAATGTTAAATCTAAAGTGTTCGAAATGTAACAAATAAATTCTAGATGATTATGATGGTGAAACCACATAATTATAAATTGTTTAAATACACTAAAATAAATAAAACAACATCTAAAACAATTAAATAAATGCCTTTTATATTTAGTAAAATACTAAACTATTTTATTTTGGTGCCATAGTTAATATGGCAGTAGTAGATATAGTTATACTAAATTAGGAACTACTTTTATCTTTTAAAATAGAAAATAAATTAGAGACTAAAAGAAAAATGGAAAAGGAAAAGAAGAAAAGGTAAGACAAAATAAAACAAAAGAGAGAACCCCCTCCCCCCACCAGACCATGGCCCAGCTGGGCCTCGAGCCAGCGCGTCGGTCCACCCCGCGCCCCTGGCCTATATGGCCCTACTCCCCCCACCCACCAAGGGGAAACCCTATCCACTCCCACTCCTTCCCCCCCAACGACGCCACACCCGCTCCCCTCCCTGATCCAATCGGGGCGAGCCCCCCCCCACTCCCCTCGCTCCCGCTCGGCGCCCCAACCCCGTGCGCCTCCTACCCCCCGGGCTCGCGCGTCCTGCCGGCGACCTCGCCGTAGCCCCTCGCCGCCTCGACCCGTCCCTGTCCTCCCCCCGGCCAGACCACACCGATCCCCGCCGCCCCGACGCCGCCTGGAACGCCGGATCGCCGTCCTCCACCTCGACACCGCCAGACGCCATCAGCGAATGCCGCCCCGCCACTGCACCACCGCCTCGACCTCGCTGTTGCCCCCGTCCGCCTCCTCGAGCCGCTGCCACTCCCCTACACCGTACGGTGAGGCCCCCGGCCTCTCCCTCTCTCCCCGCCGCTCGCCGCATCCGCCCCTAGCCTCGGCGCACTGTCCGCGGCCTCCCCGATTTGCCTCGGCGCACGCGCGACGCGCCCGCACGCCCGGCGCCATGCCCGTCCGTCCCTGGCCGCGTCATGATGCCCTCGCCTCGCCTTGCTCTTGCACATGCTCACCACGGCCCCGCGCCGGACATGCCCTGGTGCGCCCGAGCTTCCCACCCCCGTGCGCGCGTAGGCTCCAGTCGTGCTGCTGCTGGCCCCCTCTCCCCGCCAGCTCCAACCTGCCGCTTCCCCCCGCTGACCACCGTCGCTGTGTCCCCGCGCCGCCTCTCGCCCCGGCGTCCGCCGCTCCGGCCGCCTGGCCAGCGACGTGGCCCCCGGCGCCCCGTAGCGCTCTGTCGGGTTCGGCCATGCCCAGGCGCATGCGCCCGTGACCGCACGCCCGCTAAGGCCCCCACTAGCCCTATGACAAGTGGGGCTGAGCCCCAGAACGTTTAATAAAAAAAGAATTAAATAATAATAATAAATTAATTACTTAATAATAAATTAATTAATTAATTAATTAACTTAATCATTCCTGTTAAATAATCTAATTAAGCCGAATTAATTAACCTACTCACTTTATTTAATTTAACTAATCTTTTTAGTTAACTAAGTCAATGACTAGTGGGACCCACACGTAAGTGACCTAGTCAACACCACTGTTGACGTCATGCTGACGTCAGCAAACGCTATTCTGGATAGGCTTGTAATTAAATAAATCCTAAAATGATTTAAATCTTTTAAAATTAATCTAAAATAAACCGTAGCTCGGATCGAAAAACTGTGTACATGAAAGTTGCTCAGAACGATGGGACGAATCCGGTTACACAACCCGTTAGTCCGCCACACATCCCTAGCATAGCAAACACACAACTTTCCCCCTCCGGTTCATCTGTCCGAAAACATGAAACACCGAGGATACTTTCCCGGATGTTTCCCCCCCTTCGCCGGTATCACCTATCCCTGCGATAGGTCACCCCTAGCACCGCGTATTGCTATGTTATGCCTTGCGTTGCTTCGATTGCTTTGTTATTTATTGTGTTCCCCCTCCGTTACTTCTTTTAGGTAGACACCGAGACCGACGCCGCTGCTGGTGCCCCGATCGACTACGTTGTTGACTACCCCTCCTTCTTGTCTGAGCAACCAGGCAAGCCCTCCCCCCCCCTTTGATCATGAGATATCGCCTACTCTTCTCTATACTCCTTGCATTAGAGTAGTGTAGCATGTTACTGCTTTCCGTTATTCCTATCCTGATGCATAGCCTGTCCTTGCTACTACTGTTGTTACCATTACCTACTATCCTACTGCTTAGTATAGGATGCTAGTGTTCCATCAGTGGCCCTACACTCTTGTCCGTCTGCCATGCTATACTACTGGGCCGTGATCACTTCGGGAGGTGATCACGGGCAATGCTATATACATTACACTGTTACATTACGTGTGATACTGTTCGGAGATGGGGGCTGAAGGGGCAGGTGGCTCCATCCCGGTAGAGGTGGGCCTGGGTTCCCGACGGCCCCCGACTGTTACTTTGTGGCGGAGCGACAGGGCAGGTTGAGACCGCCTAGGAGAGAGGTGGGCCTGGCCCTGGTCGGCATTTGCGGATACTTAACACGCTTAACGAGATCTTGGTATTTGATCTGAGTCTGGCTACTGGCCTATACGCACTAACCATCTACGCGGGGACAGTTATGGGCACTCAACGTCGTGGTATCAGCCGAAGCCTTCGTGACGTCAGCGACTGAGTGGCGCGCGCCGGGTTGGACCGCGTAACGCAACTTCCTTTGTAATGGAGGTTGCTAGGTCTGCTCTCCGGCCGCGTACGCAATGTGCAGGTGTGCAATGGGCGATGGGCCCAGACCCCTGCGCCATAGGGTTTAGACCGGCGTGCTGACCTCTCTGTTGTGCCTAGGTAGGGCTGCGACGTGTTGATCTTCCGAGGCCGGGCATGACCCAGGAAAGTGTGTCCGTCCAAATGGGATCGAGCGTGTTGCGTTATGTGGTGCACCCCTGCAGGGAAGTTAATCTATTCGAATAGCCGTGATCTTCGGTAACAGGACGACTTGGAGTTGTACCTTGACCTTATGACAACTAGAACCGGATACTTAATAAAACACACCCTTCCAAGTGCCAGATACAACCGGTGATCGCTCTCTCACAGGGCGACGAGGGGAGGATCATCGGTTAGGATTATGCTATGCGATGATACTTGGAGGACTTCAGTCTACTCTCTTCTACATGTTGCAAGACGGAGGCTGCCAGAAGCGTAGTCTTCGAAAGGACTAGCTATCCCCCTCTTATTCCAGCTTTCTACAGTCCAGTCCACATATAATAGCCTTATTCCAGTTGATACCAATGTATACATATGTAGTGTAGCTCCTTGCTTGCGAGTACTTTGGATGAGTACTCACGGTTGCTTTCCCCTTCCTTTCCCTCTATGCCTTCTACCTGGTTGTCGCAACCAGATGTTGGAGCCCAGGAGCCAGACGCCACCTTCGACGATGACTCCTACAACATCGGAGGTGCCTACTACTACGTGTTGCCCGCTGACGACGACCATGAGTAGTTTAGGAGGATCCCAGGCATGAGGCTTGCGCCTCTTTCGATCTGTATCCCAGTTTGTGCTAGCCATCTTATGGCAACTTGTTTATCTTATGTCTGTACTCAGATATTGTTGCTTCCACTGACTCGTCTATGATCGAGCTCTTGTATTCAAGCCCTCGAGACCTCTGGCTTGTAATATGATGCTTGTATGACTTATTTTATTTGTAGAGTTGTGTTGTGATATCTACCCGTGAGTCCTTGATCTTGATCGTACACATTTGCGTGCATGATTAGTGTACGGTCAAATCGGGGGCGTCACAAGTTGGTATCAGAGCCGACTGCCTGTAGGAATCCCCCTTCGACACTCCTTGGCCGAAGTCGAGTCTAGACATTGCAGAAACTTTTACTAACATGGTTGTGTGCCTTACGGGCCCACGTCGCCATTGGGTGGTATTAGGATCTTTTATTCCTCGTCTATACTCTGGAACTCTGATCTCTCTTCTATTCGGGTTAAATGATTTTGCTAACTCTAACATTAGGATCTCGTGATCACTTTCATCCGGAGAGCACCTTATTACCGATGATCGTCTGCTGCACCAGAAGATTCCGAGGTTACTCTATGATGTTCTCCCGAGACACTCGTACCCACCACCTTTACAAATTCCCTATCACTGTTATATCCCTATTGATAACTGCATTCACCTGCCATTCTTACATTCAATCCCATTGATCTTGTTGTTATAAGATGCCCTGAACTGCTCTCTATTGTTCCGAGAATCCTTTGGGCTTACTACCTTGCAGTTCCTTGCCCCAACAATACCCCTACAGATAATTCCTCGGACTTATCGAGTATCCACTCATTCCCAGTTGTTCTTGTGTTCCACAAAAGACTTCAAAATACTATTTGATCTTTCGAAAATCCTCAACAGCTTATTGTTCTTAGAATTCTTGCATACTTGCATTCCGGTTAATTCCATTGGTCTAGCTAATTACTTTAAAAACCTTTGTGATTTTCATTCTGGTCCTTTTGATTCAACATGTGTGTGAATGCACACCATCATCAGTTGTTACCTGGAATTTATCCTTCCGACTCAGACGTCATTTTAAACATGAGCTGGATCTCGACCAATCAAATTTTGCCATCGATTGTACCTCTACAGCTATTCAACTTATCCATCCCTAATCAGAGCATTGCTTCTGATCCCTTGTCTTAGAATTGATAATTCCTTTGCATTTGAACTTTGAGTTAGTCAGTTGTTTCTATAAACTGATCTCCTTGCATTCCTTCTTCCTCTGGTTGAGTACTGATGCTCACATCAGATCCCTTGTGGACCACTAGATCCTTTGTTGGATTTTACCCGACATAGTCCTTCATATTCAATAAGCCTGTGAGCCTTTCCTCGGATACATAATGCCTTTGGTAAATTGTATCCTCTCCTTTCTCAAGCATGCTCTACTTTCAAGCTTGTGTTAATTATTCTTGAAATTTGTGGTATATGCTCCTAAGATGCCCCGATGGGTTGAATCCATGCCTTCCCCAAACCGTATGAACCCGAAAGTTTTCGCGAGTCATACTCTTCTGTTGTTTTGCCAAATAAATTTCTACACTACAGTTTCATCAAAAGCGAGAAGTAAAATGAAAGGTTATGCATTGAAGAAGTGGGAGTCGACCTTGAACTTTGTGTTCATGCCCATGGACATGATGTAGATTCTACCATGGAAACTTCTTGTAATAATACCTATTTCCTTGGTATAATATCATCTGGTATCTGTGAATTGATCCTTTGCTATCATGGCTCCGACCATGATTGATCCCCTTTGATTCCATTTCTCAGACAAGATGAAGTACTTGTCTTCTGCAGATCACTTCACGTGTCCACCCTCTACTCTGCTCTACCGTCGAGTATTACAATCTGGTATCTCAAGAATATCATGGAACATCATAACTTCTTATGGGTTCTTCATCAACTATTATTACTCACCGGATCCAATTGTTCCTAGGTTCTTGGTTGTCGTCAACCGAGAACACCGAATAGTGAATCGAGTCTGCACTCCGATTCAATAACCCTAAATAATTTTTGTTGCTTACGAGTTTAAATAATCCTTCAAGTCATTCCTAGCTTGATCGGCTATACCCTTATCGTGCTGCTCTTAACTGTGCTTCCTGGTCCTTCTTCCCGGAGCACAATTTTCAATGATGAGCTAAGCTTACGTCGATTTTCCTCATCATATCATTTCTCCTTAAACCACAAGCTTGGTTTCGAGTTTGTGCCGTACCCATGGTTCCAATAACCTTTCGCTTCATCAATCGTTTGACTTGATGTCATCGCCGATGGATTACATCTTCATGAAATCTCTCAACAATTGTGTCATGATCATCATCAATCTTATGAGCTCTTCTAGGATATCAATCGAAGTCATGATGAGAAATACCATCCTTGCCCTTCGATGACTTGTGTTATCATCGACAAGTTATTGCCTTCCCTCCAACACTAACTTGTTCGTGTTCTATGTTATACCTTGAGTTCCTTGCTATCCAAACACCGTTGTATGGGTAATATCATGAGATTCCTCCCCACTTACCTAAATGGTTTTCTACTTTCTATCCTCTCATGGATATCATGCTTCGCTTATCCTTGAGAAGGATATACCCCTGAAATGTGCTTAAACACTCTTCCCTTTCCGTTGTTCTGATTGAAACTAACGACCATTTTTCCATTCCATTGGTTTGTTTAAACCCTTATTGTGATATGTATGATATAAGTAGTAATATTCCCTACTTATGTAAACGCCTCGTTGTACAATTCTGTCAGCAAGACCCTGTACGATTGTTGATGACATTTCGGTAGCCACCGATGGACAAGAACTTTGCCTATTGGTCCGCCTCGGTCAACGAGCAGGAAAATGGTTCTCTTTGTCCCTCGCCCTTGGTACTGATGTTGTTGCCGACATAACTGATAGGCTATCCTCTGAAATACCTTGCTTACATAATCGTGCAAAACGTCTTCGCCCTTCCTACTTTTAACCCACACGGTGGGCCCATAACCCACAGTTCCACGGGATCGAAACCTGACTCTCCTGTACACCACCTGTTCCCAAGATTGTTCCTCATGCTTGACTTCGTATGTAATTCACGGACCACCTGTCTAGTGATCTATTCTGGTATGAGGCGCAATACCTATTCTCGTTGCCCTGAAACCCTTTTACCTTCTGATTAGGCATCGAACGATTGCCTGTCCGTTTGAAACTTCTCATGGTACCTTCTTACTTTGCTCTCGATATCTTCTTAAGTTTCAAATCGAGAGATACTTATGCTTCTTCCCTGAGTTAACCGTCTAATGCTCGATCTTGTTAGAATCCATCCATATAGAGTTTTCCCTTCTCACCCTTTCGTAAGTTCGGTGAAGGTCCTGAAGGAAGGACGATGACTTCATCATGATGACCTGAAGCAGAGGACCGAAGACATCAATGTAATGGATAGACCTCTTCGAGAAGTGCAACTATGACCAAGAAGAATCTTTAGAATTTCGTAACCAGATCCCTTCCCCTTATAACCGCTCCTAAATCTCGGGACGATATTTCTTGTAGTGGAGGAGAATTGTGACGCCCAGATAATTACGCTACAGTAAACTTCTACTAATGATGCCACGTCCCCATGATTACTGTTGCTAATCTCGCAAAGATTCAAATCCCGTCCGAATTCAAATTCAAAATCAAGTCAGACAATAAAAGTTTTCAAATGTTAAATCTAAAGTGTTCGAGATGTAGCAAATAAATTCTAGATGATTATGATGGTGAAACCACATAATTATAAATTGTTTAAATACACTAAAATAAGTAAAACAACATCTTAAACAATTAAATAAATGCCTTTTATATTTAGTAAAATACTAAACTATTTTATTTTGGTGCTATAGTTAATATGGCAGTAGTAGATATAGTTATACTAAATTAGGAACTACTTTTATCTTTTAAAATAGAAAATAAATTAGAGACTAAAAGAAAAATGGAAAAGGAAAATAAGAAAAGGTAAGACAAAATAAAACAAAAGAGAGAACCCCCTCCCCCCACCAGACCATGGCCCAGTTGGGCCTCAAGCCAGCGCGTCGGTCCACCCCGCGCCCCTGGCCTAAATGGCCCTACTCCCCCCCCCCCCCCACCCACCGAGGGGAAACCCTATCCACTCCCACTCCTCCCCCCCAACGACGCCACACCCACTCCCCTCCCCGAACCAATCGGGGCGAGCCCCCCCCCCCACTCCCCTTGCTCCCACTCGGCGCCCCAACCCCGTGCGCCTCCTACCCCCCGGGCTCGCGCGTCCTGCCGGCGACTTCGCCGTAGCCCCTCGCCGCCTCGACCCGTCCCTGTCCTCCCCCCGGCCAGACCACACCGATCCCCGCCGCCCCGACGCCGCCTGGAACGCCGCATCGCCGTCCTCCTCCTCGACACCGCCGGACGCCGTTAGCGAACGCCGCCCCGCACTGCACCACCGCCTCGACCTCGCCGTTGTCCCCGTCCGCCTCCTTGAGCCGCTGCCACTCCCCTACACCGTACGGTGAGGCCCCGGGCCTCTCCCTCTCTCCTCGCCGCTCGCCGCATCCGCCCCTAGCCTCGGCGCACTGTCCTCGGCCTCCCCGATTTGCCTCGGCGCACGCGCGACGCGCCCGCATGCCCGGCGCCGTGCCCGTCCGTCCCTGGCCGCGTCATGATGCCCTCGCCTCGCCTTGCTCTTGCACATGCTCACCACGGCCCCGCACCGGACATGCCCCGGTGCGCCCGAGCTTCCCACCCCCGTGCGCGCGTAGGCTCCAGCCGTGCCGCTGCTGGCCCCCTCTCCCCGCCAGCTCCACCCTGCCGCTTCCCCCTGCTGACCACCGTCGCTGTGTCCTCGCGCCGCCTCTCGCCCCGGCATCCGCCGCTCTGGCCGCCTGGCCAGCGACGTGGCCCCCGGCGCCCCGCAGCGCTCTGTCGGGTTCGGCCATGCCCAGGCGCATGCGCCCGTGACCGCACGCCCGCTAAGGCCCCCACTGGCCCTATGACAAGTGGGGCTGAGCCCCAGAAAGTTTAATAAAAAAGAATTAAATAATAATAATAAATTAATTACTTAATAATAATTAAATTAATTAATTAATTAACTTAATCATTCCTGTTAAATAATCTAATTAAGTCGGATTAATTAACCTAATCACTTTATTTAATTTAACTGTTACATTACCTGTGATACTGTTCGGAGATGGGGGCTGAAGGGGCAGGTGGCTCCATCCCGATAGAGGTGGGCCTGGGTTCCCGACGGCCCCCGGCTGTTACTTTGTGGCGGAGCGACAGGGCAGGTTGAGACCGCCAAGGAGAGAGGTGGGCCTGGCCCTGGTCGGCGTTCACGGATACTTAACACGCTTAACGAGATCTTGGTATTTGATCTGAGTCTGGCTACTGGCCTATACGCACTAACCATCTACGCGGGGACAGCTATGGGCACTCGACGTCGTGGTATCAGCCGAAGCCTTCGTGACGTCAGCAACTGAGTGGCGCGCGCCAGGTTGGACCGCGTAACACAACTTCCTTTGTAATGGAGGTTGCTAGGTCTGCTCTCTGGCCGCCTACGCAACTTGCAGGTGTGCAATGGGTGATGGGAGGATACAACCGGTGATCGCTCTCTCACAGGGCGACGAGGGGAGGATCATCGGTTAGGATTATGCTATGCGATGATACTTGGAGGACTTCAGTCTACTCTCTTCTACATGCTGCAAGACGGAGGCTGCCAGAAGCGTAGTCTTCGAAAGGACTAGCTATCCCCCTCTTATTTCGTCTTTCTGCAGTCCAGTCCACATATAATAGCCTTATTCCAGTTGATACCAATGTATACATATGTAGTGTAGCTCCTTGCTTGCGAGTACTTTGGATGAGTACTCACGGTTGCTTTCCCCTTCCTTTCCCTCTATGCCTTCTACCTGGTTGTCGCAACCAGATGTTGGAGCCCAGGAGCCAGACGCCACCTTCGACGACGACTCCTACTACACCGGAGGTGCCTACTACTACGTGTTGCCCGCTGACGACGACCAGGAGTAGTTTAGGAGGATCCCAGGCAGGAGGCCTGCGCCTCTTTCGATCTGTATCCCAGTTTGTGCTAGCCATCTTATGGCAACTTGTTTATCTTATGTTTGTACTCAGATATTGTTGCTTCCGCTGACTGGTCTATGATCGAGCTCTTGTATTCGAGCCCTCGAGGCCCCTGGCTTGTAATGTGATGCTTGTATGACTTATTTTATTTGTAGAGTTGTGTTGTGATATCTACCCGTGAGTCCTTGATCTTGATCGTACACATTTGCGTGCATGATTAGTGTACGGTCAAATCGGGGGCGTCACATGTTCCGAGGCCATGTCTGTACATGCTAGGCTCGTCAACACCCGTTGTATTCGAACATAAGAATCTATCACACCCGATCATCACGTGGTGCTTCGAAACGACGAACTTTCGCAACGGTGCATAGTTAGGGGGAACACTTTCTTGAAATTTTAATGAGGGATCATCTTATTTACTACCGTCGTTCTAAGCAAATAAGATGTATAAACATGATAAACATCACATGCAATCAAATAGTGACATGATATGGCCAATATCATATTGCTCCTTTTGATCTCCATCTTCGGGGCTCCATGATCATCATCGTCACCGGCATGACACCATGATCTCCATCATCGTGTCTTCATGAAGTTGTCTCGCCAACTATTACTTCTACTACTACAGCTAACGGTTAGCAATAAAAGTAAAGTAATTACATGGAGTTGTTCAATGACACGCGGGTCATACAATAAATAAAGACAACTCCTATGGCTCTTGCCGGTTGTCATACTCATCGACATGCAAGTCGTGATTCCTATTACAAGAACATGATCAATCTCATACATCACATATCATTCATCACATTCTTCTTGGCCATATCACATCACATAGCATACCCCGCAAAAACAAGTTAGACGTCCTCTAATTGTTGTTTGCATGTTTTACGTGGCTGCTATGGGTTTCTAGCAAGAACGTTTCTTACCTACGCAAAAACCACAACGTGATATGCCAATTGCTATTTACCCTTCATAAGGACCCTTTTCATTGAATCCGATCCGACTAAAGTGGGAGAGACAGACACCCGCTAGCCACCTTATGCAACTAGTGCATGTCAGTCGGTGGAACCAGTCTCACGTAAGAGTATGTGTAAGGTCGGTCCGGGCCGCTTCATCCCATGATGCCGCCGAATCAAGATAAGACTAGTAACGGCAAGTAAATTGACAAAATCAACGCCCACAACTGCTTTGTGTTCTACTCGTGCATAGAATCTACGCAATAGACCTAGCTCATGATGCCACTATTGGGGAACGTAGCAGAAATTCAAAATTTTCCTACGTGTCACCAAGATCTATCTATGGAGAAACCAGCAACGAAGGGAAGGAGAGTGCATCTACATACCCTTGTAGATCGCTAAGCGGAAGCGTTCAAGAGAATGGGGTTGATGGAGTCGTACTCGTCGTGATCCAAATCACCGAAGATCCTAGTGCCAAACGGACGGCACCTCCGTGTTCAACACACATACAGCCCAGTGACGTCTCCCATGCCTTGGTCCAGCAAGGAGAGAGGGAGAGGTTGAGGAAGACTCCACCCAGCAGCAGCACGACGGCGTGGTGGTGGTGGAGGAGCGTGGTACTCTAGTAGGGCTTCGCCAAGCACCGCAAGAGACGAGGAGGAGAGAGGTAGGGCTGCGCCAGGGAGAGATCAAATCGCGTGTGTTGGGCAGCCCAAAACCCCACTATTTATAGGAGGAGGGGAGGAGGGTGCGCCCCCTCTAGGGTTCCCACCCCTAGGGGGGTGGCAGCCCTAGATGGGAAAGGGGGTGGCCAAGAGGGGGAGAGGGGGTGCGCCCTAGGGTGGGCCTTAGGCCCATCTGTGCCTAGGGTTTCCCCCTTCTCCTGCCTTGGGCCTTGTGGGAGGCGCACCATCCCACTCAGGGGCTGGTCCCTTACCACTCTTGGCCCATGCAAGCCTCCGGGGCTGGTGGCCCCACTTGGTGGACCCCCGGGACCCTCCCGGTGGTCCCGGTACGTTACCGATAAAACCCGAAACTTTTCCGGTGACCAAAACAGGACTTCCCATATATAAATCTTTACCTCCGGACCATTCCGGAACTCCTCGTGACGTCCGGGATCTCATTCGGGACTCCGAACAACATTCGGTAACCACATACAAACTTCCTTTATAACCCTAGCGTCATCGAACCTTAAGTGTGTAGACCCTACGGGTTCGGGAGACATGCAGACATGACCGAGACGTTCTCCGGTCAATAACCGACAGCGGGATCTGGATACCCATGTTGGCTCCCACACGTTCCACAATGATCTCATCGGATGAACCACGATGTCAAGGACTTAATCAATCCCGTATGCAATTCTGTTTGTCCATCGGTACGATACTTGCCCGAGATTCGATCGTCGGTATCCCGATACCTTGTTCAATCTCGTTACCGGCAAGTCTCTTTACTCGTTCCATAACACATCATCCCGTGATCAACTCCTTGATCACATTGTGCACATTATGATGATGTCCTACTGAGTGGGCCTAGAGATACCTCTCCGTCACACGGAGTGACAAATCCCAGTCTCGATTCGTGCCAACCCAACAGACACTTTCGGAGATACCCGTAGTGCACCTTTATAGTCACCCAGTTACGTTGTGATGTTTGGCACACCCAAAGCACTCCTACGGTATCTGGGAGTTGCACAATCTCATGGTCTAAGGAAATGATACTTGACATTAGAAAAGCTTTAGCATATGAACTACATGATCTTGTGCTAGGCTTAGGATTGGGTCTTGTCCATCACATCATTATCCTAATGATGTGATCCCATTATCAACGACATCCAATGTCCATGGTCAGGAAACCGTAACCATCTATTGATCAACGAGCTAGTCAACTAGAGGCTTACTAGGGACATGGTGTTGTCTATGTATCCACACATGTATCTGAGTTTCCTATCAATACAATTCTAGCATGGATAATAAACGATTATCATGAACCAGGAAATATAATAATAATCAATTTATTATTGCCTCTAGGGCATATTTCCAACAAGGTCTTCGTGAGCAAGCAAGTTGGATGCACACCCACTTAGTTTCTTTTGTTGAGATTTCATAGACTTATAGCTCTAGTGCATCCGTTGCATGGCAATCCCTACTCCTTGCATTAACATCAATCGATGGGCATCTCCATAGCCCATTGATTAGCCTCGTTGATGTGAGACTTTCTCCCTTTTGTCTTCTTGACATAACCCCCATCATCATATTCTATTCCACCCATAGTGCTATGTCCATGGCTCGCGCTCATATATTGCGTGAAAGTTTATAGGTTTGAGATTACTAAAGTATGAAACAATTGCTCGGCATGTCATCGGGGTTGTGCATGATGAGAGCATTCTTGTGTGATGAAAATGGAGCATGACTAAACTATATGATTTTGTAGGGATGAACTTTCTTTGGCCATGTTATTTTGAGAAGACATGATTGCTTAGTTAGTGTGCTTGAAGTATTATTATTTTTATGTCAATATGAACGTTTATCCCGAATCTTATGGATCTGAATATTCTTGCTACAATAAAGAGAAATACATGATGAATATGTTAGGTAGAATTCCACATCAAAAATTCTGTTTTTATCATTTACCTACTCGAGGACGAGCAGGAATTAAGCTTGGGGATGTTGATACGTCTCCAACGTATCTATAAATTTTTATTGTTCCATGCTATTATATTATCAACCTTGGATGTTTTATATGCATTTATATGCTATTTTATATGATTTTTGGGACTAACCTATTAACCTAGAGTCCAGTGCCAGTTTCTGTTTTTCCTTGTTTTAGAGTATCGTAGAAAAGGAAAATCAAATGGAGTCCAATTGACCTGAAACTTCACGGAGCTTATTTTTGGAAGGAAAGCAACCCCGGAGACTTGGAGTCCACGTAAGGGAAGCAACAAGGAAGCCACGAGGCAGGGGGCGCACCCACCCCCTGGGCGCGCCCTCCACCCTCGTGGGCCCCTCGTGGCTCCCCTGATGTACTTCTTCCGCCTATATATCTCCATATACCCTAAAATGATCGGGGAGCAGAATAGATCGGGAGTTCTGCCGCGAGAAGCCTCCGTAGCCACCAAAAGCCAATCTAGACCCGTTCCGGCACCCTGCCGGAGGGGGCAACCCCTCTCCAATGGCCATCTTCATCATCCTGGTGCTCTCCATGACGAGGAGGGAGTAGTTCTCCCTCGGGGCTGAGGGTATGTACCAGTAGCTATGTGTTTGATCTCTCTCTCTCTCATGTTCTTGATTTGGCACGATCTTGATGTATTGCGAGCTTTGCTATTATAGTTGGATCTTATGATGTTTTCTCCCCCCTCTACTCTCTTGTAATGGATTGAGTTTCCCCTTTGAAGTTATCTTATCAGATTGAGTCTTTAAATATTTGAGAACACTTGATGTATGTATTGTCGTGCGTATCTGTGGTGACAATGGGATATCACGTGATTCACTTGATGTATGTTTTGGTGATCAACTTGCGGGTTCTGCCCATGAACCTATGCATAGGGGTTGGCACACGTTTTCGTCGTGATTCTCCGGTAGAAGCTTTGGGGCACTCTTTGAGGTCCTATGTGTTGGTTGAATAGATGAATCTGAGATTGTGTGATGCATATCATATAATCATACCCACGGATACTTGAGGTGACATTGGAGTATCTAGGTGACATTAGGGTTTTGGTTGATTTGTGTCTTAAGGTGTCATTCTAGTACGAACTCTAGGGCTGTTTGTGACACTTATAGGAATAGCCCAACGGATTGATTGGAAAGAATAACTTTGAGGTGGTTTCGTACCCTACCATAATCTCTTCGTTCGTTCTCCGCTATTAGTGACTTTGGAGTGACTCTTTGTTGCATGTTGAGGGATAGTTATGTGATCCAATTATGTCATTATTGTTGAGGGAACTTGCACTAGCGAAAGTATGAACCCTAGGCCCTGTTTACTAGCATTGAAATACCATTTACGCTCACTTTTATCATTAGTTACCTTGCTGTTTTTATATTTTCAGATTACAAAAACCTTTATCTACCATCCATATTGCACTTGTATCACCATCTCTTCGCCGAACTAGTGCACCTATACAATTTACCATTGTATTGGGTGTGTTGGGGACACAAGAGACTCTTTGTTATTTGGTTGCAGGGTTGCTTGAGAGAGACCATCTTCATCCTGTGCCTCCTACGGATTGATAAACCTTAGGTCATCCACTTGAGGGAAATTTGCTAATGTCCTACAAACCTCTCCACTTGGAGGCCCAACAACGTCTACAAGAAGAAGGTTGTGTAGTAGACATCACAAGTCCATCGCCGCACTAGGGTATGGACTTGATCCTTGTGCTATTCCCCCCTCCGATTCTTAGCACATTGTTTTGCCATGTATCTTGCCACGATTGAGATCATTCTATCCAGCGAAATCACTCCATAGTTTAGTCGTGGATTGAAAATTTAGGGTTAGGTTTCCGCCGAAACCATCTCGGACCGACCGAGTTGTTGAAATCGGTTCCACCGATTTGGCTAAGACCATTGCACATGTGATTCTCGGTGTGACCGAGAATTGCAAATCGGTGTGACCGAGTTCAATACTTTGTGAAACCCTAGCAGTCTTGGTGCCACCGAACTGTGACTCGGTCTGACCGAGTTCACTAGTTTAGGTTCCAAAAGCTGCTTCGGTATCACCGAGTATGCAAATCGGTAGATCCGAAATGCTTTCCGTGGAAAACTAAAACTAAGTTTTTAACTCATTCATTTGCAAAAACCTCTGTACTTTGTGATGCTTATCAAATCTACCTCATCTATAATCTATTCACAGGGTCTGTTGTCAGTGTTTGCATCATGTCAGATCAGAGTGACAGTCAGAACAAGTCTGAGGAGCAAGTGAACATGAGTGAGGGCACTAGTTGTTGGGGAACGCAGTAATTTCGAAAATTTTCCTACGCACACGCAAGATCATGGTGATGCACAGCAACGAGAGGGGAGAGTGTTGTCTACGTACCAACGCAGACCGACTGCGGAAGCGATCACACAACATAGAGGAAGTAGTCGTACGTCTTCTTCCCGATCCGACCGATCCAAGCACCGTTACTCCGGCACCTCCGAGTTCTTAGCACACGTACAGCTCGATGACGTTCCTCGGGCTCCGATCCAGCAAAGCGTCGAGGAAGAGTTCCGTCAGCACGACGGCGTGATGATGATCTTGATGTACTACCGACGCAGGGCTTCGCCTAAGCACTACAACGGTACGATCGAGGTGGAATTTGGTGGCAGGGGGCACCGCACACGGCTAAGGAACGATCTCAAGGATCAACTTGTGTGTCTTGGGGTGCCCCCCTGCCCCCGTATATAAAGGTTGGAGGAGGGGGAGCCGGCCGGCCAGGGAGAGGAGCGCAGGGGAGTCCTACTCCCACCGGGAGTAGGACTCCTCCCCCCAATCCTAATCCAATTAGGACTCCCGGGGGAAAAGAGAGAGAAGGGGGGGCGGCCCCCTATCCTAGTCCTACTAGGACTTGGGGAAAGGGGGGGCGCCGGCCAGCCATGGGCTTGTCCCTTTTCTCTTTTTCCACTAAGGCCCAATAGGCCCATTAGTCTCCCGGGGGGTTCCGGTAACCCTCCCGGTATTCCGGTAAAATCCCGATTTCACCCGGAACACTTCCTATGTCCAAACATAGGCTTCCAATATATCAATCTTTACGTCTCGACCATTTCGAGACTCCTCGTCATGTCCGTGATCTCATCCGGGACTCCGAACAACCTTCGGTACATCAAAATGCATAAACTCATAATAACTGTCATCGTAACGTTAAGCGTGCGGACCCTACGGTTCGAGAACAATGTAGACATGACCGAGACACGTCTCCGGTCAATAACCAATAGCGGGACCTGGATGCCCATATTGGCTCCTACATATTCTACGAAGATCTTTATCGGTCAGACCGCATAACAACATACGTTGTTCCCTTTGTCATCGGTATGTTACTTGCCCGAGATTCGATCGTCGGTATCCAATACCTAGTTCAATCTCGTTACTGGCAAGTCTCTTTACTCGTTCCGTAATACATCATCTCACAACTAACATATTAGTTGCAGTGCTTGCAAGGCTTATGTGATGTGCATTACCGAGAGGGCCCAGAGATACCTCTCCTACAATCGGAGTGACAAACCCTAATCTCGAAATACGCCAACCCAACATCTACCATTGGAGACACCTGTAGTACTCCTTTATAATCACCCAGTTACGTTGTGACGTTTGGTAGTACCCAAAGTGTTCCTCCGGTAAACGGGAGTTGCATAATCTCATAGTTATAGGAACATGTATAAGTCATGAAGAAAGCAATAGCAACATACTAAACGATCGGGTGCTATGCTAATGGAATGGGTCATGTCAATCAGATCATTCTACTAATGATGTGACCTCGTTAATCAAATAACAACTCTTTGTTCATGGTTAGGAAACATAACCATCTTTGATTAACGAGCTAGTCAAGTAGAGGCATACTAGTGACACTCTGTTGGTCTATGTATTCACACATGTATTATGTTTCCGGTTAATGCAATTCTAGCATGAATAATAAACATTTATCATGATATAAGGAAATAAATAATAACTTTATTATTGTCTCTAGGGCATATTTCCTTCAGTCTCCCACTTGCACTAGAGTCAATAATCTAGTTTCACATCGCCATGTGATTTAGCAGCAATAGTCACATCACCATGTGATTAACACCCATAGTTCACATCGTTATGTGACCAACACTCAAAGGGTTTACTAGAGTCAGTAATCTAGTTCACATCTCTATGTGATTAATACCCAAAGAGTACTAAGGTGTGATCATGTTTTGCTTGTGAGATAATTTTAGTCAACGGGTCTGTCACATTCAGATCCGTAAGTATTTTGCAAAATTCTTTGTCTATAATGCTCTGCACGGAGCTACTCTAGCTAATTGCTCCCACTTTCAATATGTATCTAGACCGAGACTTAGAGTCATCTAGATTAGTGTCAAAACTTGCATCGGCGTAACCCTTTACGATGAACCTTTTTATCACGTCCATAATTGAGAAACATATCCTTATTTCACTAAGGATAATTCTGACCGCTGTCCAGTGATCTACTCCTAGATCACTATTGTACTCCCTTGCCAAATCAGTGCAGGGTATACAATAGATCTGGTATACAGCATGGTATACTTTATAGAACCTATGAATGAGGCATAGGGAATGACTTTCATTCTCTTTCTATCTTCTGCCGTGGTCGGGCTTTGAGTCTTTACTCAACTTCACACCTTGTAACACAGGCAAGAAACTTTTTTCTTTGACTGTTCCATTTTGAACTACTTCAAAATCTTGTCAAGGTATGCACTTATTGAAAAACTTATCAAGCGTCTTGATCTATGTCTATAGATCTTGAAGCTCAATATGTAAGCAGCTTTACCGAAGTCTTTCTTTGAAAAACTCCTTTCAAACACTCCTTTTATGCTTTACAGAATAATTCTACATTATTTCTGATCAACAATATGTCATTCACATATACTTATCAGAAATGTTGTAGTGCTCCCACTCACTTTCTCGTAAATACAGGCTTCACCGCAAGTCTGTATAAAACTATATGCTTTGATCAACCCATCAAAGCGTATATTCCAACTCCGAGATGTTTGCACCAGTCCACAGATAGATCGCTGGAGCTTGCATATTTAGTTAACACCTTTAGGATCGACAAAACCTTCTAGTTGCATCGTATACAACTCTTCTTTAATAAATCCATTAAGGAATGTAGTTTTGTTTATCCATTTGCCAAATTTCATAAAATGCGGCAATAGCTAACATGATTCGGACAGACTTAAGCATAGATACGAGTGAGAAAAACTCATCGTAGTCAACACCTTGAACTTGTCGAAAACTTTTGCGACAATTCTAGCTTTGTAGATAGTAACACTACTATCAGCGTCCGTCTTCCTCTTGAAGATCCATTTATTTTCTATGGCTTGCCGATCATCGGGCAAGTCAACTAAAGTCCATACTTTGTTTTCATACATGGATCATATCTCAGATTTCATGGCTTCAAGCCACTTTGCGGAATATGGGCTCACCATCGCTTCTTCATAGTTCGTAGGTTCATCATGATCTAGTAGCATGATTTCCAGAACTGGATTTCCGTACCACTCTGGCGCGGATCTTGCTCTGGTTGATCTATGAGGTTCAGTAGTAACTTGATCTGAAGTTACATGATCATCATCATTAGCTTCCTCACTAATTGGTGTAGGTGTCACAGAAACAGTTTTCTGTGATGTACTACTTTCCAATAAGGGAGCAGGTACAGTTACCTCATCAAGTTCTACTTTCCTCCCACTCACTTCTTTCGAGAGAAACTCCTTCTCCAGAAAGTTTCCGAATTTAGCAACAAAAGTCTTGCCTTTGGATCTATGATAGAAGGTGTATCCAATAGTTTCCTTTGGATATCTTATGAAGATGCACTTCTCCGATTTGAGTTTTGAGCTTATCAGGATGAAACTTTTTCATATAAGCATCGCAACCCCAAACTTTAAGAAACGACAACTTTGGTTTCTTGCCAAACCATAGTTCACACGGTGTCGTCTCAATGGATTTAGATGGTGCCCTATTTAACGTGAATGCAGCTGTCTCTAATGCATAACCCCAAAACGATAGTGGTAGATCGGTAAGATACATCATAGATTGCACTATATCCAATAAAGTACGGTTATGACGTTCGGACACACCATTATGCTGTGGTGTTCCATGTGGCATGATTTTGTGAAACTATTCCACATTGTTTTAATTGAAGACCAAACTCGTAACTCAAATATTTTACCTCTGCGATCATATCATAGAAACTTTTATTTTCTTGTCACGATGATTTTCCACTTCACTCTGAAATTCTTTGAACTTTTCAAATGTTTCAGACTTATGTTTCATCAAGTAAATATACTCATATCTGCTCAAATCATTTGTGAAGATCAGAAAATAATGATATCTGTCGCGAGCCTCAATATTCATCGGACCACATACATCAGTATGTATGATTTCCAACAAATCTTTTTTCGCTCCATTGTTCCGGAGAACGGCGTTTTAGTCATCTTGCCCAAAAGGCATGGTTCGCAAGCATCAAGTGATTCATAATCAAGTGATTCCGAAAGCCCATCAGCATGGAGTTTCTTCATGCGCTTTATACCAATATGACCTAAACAGCAGTGCCACAAATAAGTTGCACTAGCATTATTAACTTTGCATCTTTTGGTTTCAATATTATGAATATGTGTATTGTTAAGATCGAGATCCAATGAACTATTTTCATTGGGTGTGAAACCATATTAGGTTTTATTCATGTAAATAGAACAACAATTTATTCTCTTACTTAAATGAATAGCCGTATTACAATAAACATGATCAAATCATATTCATGTTCAACGCAAACACCAAATAACACTTATTTAGGTTCAACACTAATCCCGAAATTATAGGGAGTGTGCGATGATGATCATATCAATCTTGGAACCACTTCTAACACACATCGTCACTTCACCCTTAACTAGTCTCTGTTTATTCTGCAACTCCCGTTTCGAGTTACTACTCTTAGCAACTGAACTAGTATCAAATACTGAGGGTTTGCTATAAACACTAGTAAAGTACACATCAATAACATGTATATCAAATATACTTATGTTCACTTTGCCATCCTTCTTATCCGCCAATCACTTGGGGTAGTTCCGCTTCTAGTGACCAGTCCCTTTGCAGTAGAAGCACTTAGTCTCAGGCTTAGGATCAGACTTGGGCTTCTTCACTTGAGCAGCAACTTGCTTGCCGTTCTTCTCGAAGTTCCCCTTCTTCCCTTTGCCCTTTTCTTGAAACTAGTGGTCTTGTCAACCATCAACACTTGATGTTTTTCTTGATTTCTACCTTCGTTGATTTCAGCATCACGAAGAGCTTGGGAGTTGTTTCCGTTATCCCTTGCATATTATAGTTCATCACGAAGTTCTACTAACTTAGTGATGATGACTAGAGAATTCTGTCAATCACTATCTTATCTGGAAGATTAACTCCCACTTGATTCAAGCGATTGTAGTACCCAGACAATCTGAGCACATGCTCACTAGTTGAGCGATTCTCCTCCATCTTTTAGCTATAGAACTTGTTGGAGACTTCATATCTCTCAACTCGGGTATTTGCTTGAAATATTAACTTCAACTCCTGGAACATCTCGTATGGTCCATGACGTTCAAATCGTCTTTGAAGTCCCGATTCTAAGCCATTAAGCATGGTGCACTAAACTATCAAGTAGTCATCATATTGAGCTAGCCAAACGTTCATAACGTCTGCATCTGCTCCTGCAATGGGTCTGTCACCTAGCGGTGCATCAAGGACATAATTCTTCTGTGCAGCAATGAGGATAAACCTCAGATCACGCAGTAATTTCGAAAATTTTCCTACGCACACGCAAGATCATGGTGATGCACAGCAACGAGAGGGGAGAGTGTTGTATACGTACCAACGCAGACCGACTGCGGAAGCGATCACACAACATAGAGGAAGTAGTCGTACGTCTTCTTCCCGATCCGACCGATCCAAGCACCGTTACTCCGGCACCTCCGAGTTCTTAGCACACGTACAACTCGATGACGTTCCTCGGGCTCCGATCCAGCAAAGCGTCGAGGAAGAGTTCCGTCAGCATGATGGCGTGATGATGATCTTGATGTACTACCGACGCAGGGCTTCGCCTAAGCACTACAACGGTACGATCGAGGTGGAATTTGGTGGCAGGGGGCACCGCACACGGCTAAGGAACGATCTCAAGGATCAACTTGTGTGTCTTGGGGTGCCCCCCTGCCCCCGTATATAAAGGTTGGAGGAGGGGGAGCCGGCCGGCCAGGGAGAGGAGGCGCAGGGGAGTCCTACTCCCACCGGGAGTAGGACTCCTCCCCCCAATCCTAATCCAATTAGGACTCCCGGGGGAAAAGAGAGAGAAGGGGGGGCGGCCCCCTATCCTAGTCCTACTAGGACTTGGGGAAAGGGGGGGCGCCGGCCAGCCATGGGCTTGTCCCTTTTCTCTTTTTCCACTAAGGCCCAATAGGCCCATTAGTCTCCCGGGGGGTTCCGGTAACCCTCCCGGTATTCCGGTAAAATCCCGATTTCACCCGGAACACTTCCTATGTCCAAACATAGGCTTCCAATATATCAATCTTTACGTCTCGACCATTTCGAGACTCCTCGTCATGTCCGTGATCTCATCCGGGACTCCGAACAACCTTCGGTACATCAAAATGCATAAACTCATAATAACTGTCATCGTAACGTTAAGCGTGCGGACCCTACGGTTCGAGAACAATGTAGACATGACCGAGACACGTCTCCGGTCAATAACCAATAGCGGGACCTGGATGCCCATATTGGCTCCTACATATTCTACGAAGATCTTTATCGGTCAGACCGCATAACAACATACGTTGTTCCCTTTGTCATCGGTATGTTACTTGCCCGAGATTCGATCGTCGATATCCAATACCTAGTTCAATCTCGTTACTGGCAAGTCTCTTTACTCGTTCCGTAATACATCATCTCACAACTAACATATTAGTTGCAGTGCTTGCAAGGCTTATGTGATGTGCATTACCGAGAGGGCCCAGAGATACCTCTCCTACAATCGGAGTGACAAACCCTAATCTCGAAATACGCCAACCCAACATCTACCATTGGAGACACCTGTAGTACTCCTTTATAATCACCCAGTTACGTTGTGACGTTTGGTAGTACCCAAAGTGTTCCTCCGGTAAACGGGAGTTGCATAATCTCATAGTTATAGGAACATGTATAAGTCATGAAGAAAGCAATAGCAACATACTAAACGATCGGGTGCTATGCTAATGGAATGGGTCATGTCAATCAGATCATTCTACTAATGATGTGACCTCGTTAATCAAATAACAACTCTTTGTTCATGGTTAGGAAACATAACCATCTTTGATTAACGAGCTAGTCAAGTAGAGGCATACTAGTGACACTCTGTTGGTCTATGTATTCACACATGTATTATGTTTCCGGTTAATGCAATTCTAGCATGAATAATAAACATTTATCATGATATAAGGAAATAAATAATAACTTTATTATTGCCTCTAGGGCATATTTCCTTCACTAGTCCCTCTAGCAGCTTTGATGAGGGAAGCAGGAGTACACCCAGCAACTTGCCTAAGGCAGCCACCAGGACCAGAAAGAAGAGAACCTCGGATTCTGAGGATGAGGACTATGTGGCTATTGAGGAAGAGGCCACCTCAAAGAAGAAGGTTCTGAAAAAGGAATATGGCACAACTGCTACCAGTAAGCCAGGAATGAAGACAAAGATTCTTGCCAAGAGAGTGCCTATGTCAAAGGCCAGAGCATCCACTGCTGAAACCTCCAAGCCATCAGAAGAGGCAGTTGGAGAAGGCAAGAAAAGGAAGGAAAGGGTCAAGAAGACCACTGCCAGAGTGCTTGGCAGATCCTCAATAATGAGAGACTCTGAAGAAGAGGAAGAGGAAGAGGATGCAGCACGAGCACCCAAAGCTCAAAAGCTTATGGGAGATGCTATAAGGGCAGGGGCTGCTCCATCTAACCCTAAGACTGCTGCTCTAGCTCCAAAGCCAAAACCCTAGAGGAGCACCAGGAACATCCCTGCTGAGGAGAAGAACAAGGCCCTAGTGCCTCAAGCTGCTGAAGAAGAAGATGATTTTGTTGTTCTGAGGAAGTTAAAACCCAAAATTCCAGATCACAATGATGCTCATCCAGTTGCGGAGAATATGAAAATCAGGAAGGATTCAGGTTTAAGGCTATGGAGAGAGTCTGATCCATATGCCACCAGGAGAAGGACTGTTGTGGACTACAGGTTCCATACAAAGGAATAGCAGGACTTATATGAGACTATTTTACTTGACAAGAAGCCCATAGTGTGTGACATGAGATGGGTTGATTGGAAATTCATTGAGGAAAATGAGGATCACTTCCCTGGTGTATATGACAGCTTCAAGGCATGTGGAGTCGATGAGTTTGTGGCTCAGAAGCTCACAAAGTGGAATGATGAGCTTATTATGCAGTTCTACTCCACAACTCATTTCTACCCAGATGGAAGGATTGTCTGGATGTCTAAAGGTACTAGGTACCAGTCAACGGTTGAATAATGGGCAAAATTGATTAATGCTCCTGAGGAGAGTGAAGATGACTTGGATGTCTATGCCAAGAAGAAGAAGGATCACAACACCATGGCACATATGTACAAAGAGATCCCAGATGCTGCTCTTGAGACACACAAGTTTGGATCAGTACATTACCTTCTGTCAGGTTTGACAACAATAAACTGGATCCTCAAGCACACTCTTCTGCCAAAGTCAGGTGATCACAAGATGATCAGAGGCCATGCAATCAACCTGCTTCACATATTTGATGTGCCTCAAAAGTTCAAAGGCATGAGCCTAATTGTGGAAACCATTAAGAGAACAGTTGCAGATCAGAAGAGGAGTTGTGGGTATGCCCCATAGATCCAGGAGCTAATCAACTCCAAGATGGGCACTGACACATATATCCTGGACAAGGAACACATGCCCATCTACCCAGACTTTGAGGACAACACTGTGGTGATGGATGAAAATGAACCATCTTATGTGCAAGCACAAGCAAAGAGGGAGAAGACAAGGGCTGAAAAGGCTGCAAAGATGCCAACCACTGATGAGGCAACTCAGTATCTTCTGTAGAGCAAGCAAGATCAGCTTGGCTACTTGATTGCCTCCAGTCTGAGGATTGAGAAGGGATTGGCCACCCTGACTCAAAATCAGGAGAGCTTGGAGAGGATCGTGGAACAGAAGTTCTATGATTTAGATGTGAAGGTCACCAAGATCCAGTCAGTCATTGAGCAACTTCAGGATGAAGTGCAGGAAAAGAAGGGCAAGACTACCACTGATGCTTTTGGTAGAGTGCCCAGAGGACAGAGATCTGCTGCAGTGCCTATTACAGACACCAGAGCAACTTCATCTGCACCAGCTACAGCTTCATTGCCACCAGCTCCAGCACCCACTCCACCGGCTCCATCTACATCAACTGATGCCTTCGTCCTTGGCATGTTATCTACACCACCACCTGAAGACCATGAGAGTCGATCTAGCACTATGCATTTTTATGAACTTGTTGGTAACTTGTTGCCAAAGGGGGAGAAAATGTATAGATCATAGGCTTCGAGAGAGAGTGTTGCTTTTTATTCTCTCTTTTTGTTTGGTGGTTAAACTTTGTTTATTTGCTTGTTTGCGATACTTTATGCTTGTGTGATACTTGGATGATCATGTGTTTGATCATATGCTACCTTAATGCTTGTTGGATGACATTATCCTTTTATATGATCATTCACTTTGCTTGGTGATGAGTGCATGTATTTAATTATTATCATTTTGAGCGCTCCACCAAGATGTATGTGACGTGGAAGAGTAACCCATGATCCTAACTCATTATGCATTTGCAGTCCAAAGAAAATCTTAAACTATGCACAAATTTAGGGGGAGCTCTTGCTTTTCACATACTTCTTAAAGCGACAATGTTTTTCACTCTTATTATCATTTGTCGAAGCTTTGATCTATATGTTGTCATCAATTACCAAAAAGGGGGAGATTGAAAGTGCAACTATCCCTAGGTGGTTTTGGTAATTCCTAACAACATATAGCTCATTGAGCTAATGCCATTTCAAGATGAATATCTCAGGAAAGCTCAATGATTGGCATGGCATGGATGAGAAAAGTGGACCCCTCAAAATGCTAAGGACAAAGGATTGGCTCAAGCTCCAAGCTCAAGACTCTACATTTTCTATTTTAGTGATCCAAGATCACATTGAGTCTATAGGAAAAGCCAATACTATCAAGGAGGGATGAGGTGTTGCTTAATGAGGCTCTTGCTCAAAATGCTTAGTAATATGCTCCAAAACCCTCAACTACTTTCTCACATCCATATATGACCTAAACCAAAAGTCAAACTCGTCCCCACCAATTCTTTGTATCTGGCGCCATCGAGTTTCAAATGTCATAGACACTGCCACAAACCCTAGGCAAATCAGTCTCACCGATAGGGATCTCGGTCTCACCGAGATGGGATTGTAATCTCTCTGTTTCCCTTCGTAACATTTCGGTCTTACCGAGATGAGCGATCGGTCCCACCGAGAATGCAATGTAAATCTCTGTTTTCCCTTCGTAACGTTTCGGTCTCACCAAAATGAGCGATCGGTCCCACCGAGTTTACCTGACCAACTCTCTGCTTAGCTTATTATAAAAATTGGTCTCACCGAGTTTGTGTAATCGGTCTCATCGAGATTACGTTACGCCCTAACCCTAATCATATCGGTCCTACCGAGTTGCATCTCGGTCCCACCGAAAACCCTAACGGTCACTAGCTTTCTAAATCGGTCCGACCGAGTTTAACTATTCGGTCCCACAAAGATTGGCAAGTTGTGTGTAACGGTTAGATTTTGTGTGGAGGCTATTGTCGGTGTCAAAACCGGCGGATCTCGGGTAGGGGGTCCCGAACTATGCGTCTAAGGCGGATGGTAACAGGAAGTAGGGGACACGATGTTTTACCCAGGTTCGGGCCCTCTTGATGGAGGTAATACCCTGCGTCCTGCTTGATTGTTCTTGATGATATGAGTATTACAAGAGTTGATCTACCACGAGATCGTAGAGGCTAAACCCTAGAAGCTAGCCTATGGTATGATTGTATGTTGTCCTACGGACTGAACCCTCCGGTTTATATAGACACTGAAGGGGGCTAGGGTTACCCAAGGTCGGTTACAAGGGAGGAGATTTACATATCCGTATTGCCTAGCTTGCCTTCCATGCCAAGTAGAGTCCCATCTGGATACAGGACGAAGTCTTCAATCTTGTATCTTCATAGTCCAACAGTCCGGCCAAAGGATATAGTCCGGCTGTCCAGAGACCCCCTAATCCAGGACTCCCTCAGTAGCCCGTGAACTAGGCTTCAATGACGATGAGTCCAGCGCGCAGTATTTTCTTCGGCATTGCAAGGCGGGTTCTTCCTCCGAATACTCCATAGAAAATTTTGAACTCAAGGATAGTGTCCGTCTCTGCAAAACAAGTTCCACACCCCACCGTAGAGAGAATAATATTTCCATAAATCTAATCTGTTGTCATATTTTGACAGCACGACATCATGTCATGGCCCGGTCTTTATCTGAACCGTTTTTTCTCAACCAGCGTTGCACATGTTGTGAGGCGGTTTTTCTGACACGTCTCGTCAAAGCAGATATCGTGTCCCCCTTATTACGGGATTCTCATCAATACGGACGTGGGTAATCCAATCGTGCCTATTGGTATGACTCCTAGATCTTAGGTAAGTCCCAAACAGCCACAAGGAGGACACTTGATATTCACCTCTTTTATAAAGAGGGTGAGGCCTGTCCTTCTTTCCCTCTCATGCTCAATCGAATCCTTCCCCCACCTCGAGTTCTAACACCCAAAGCTCAGGTCAGGCGCTTCGGACCTTCAACTATGTCCGGATCCAACCTTCAAGGTCAGTGGACGCCTTCCTCTGTCACAGAGGAGGACATCAAGAGGCCGAGAGAGGCCAGATATCTGGTTGCCAAAATTTCGCATAGGCTGCTTGCCCGAGGGCAGGTCATCCCTACTCCCGAACCCACCGAGAGTGTCGTGTTCATCTCCCACTTCCTCCGAGGACTAGGCCTCGCTCTGGATCCCTTTGTTAGGGGTCTTATGTTCTATTATGGGCTGGATTTCCATGATCTGGCCCCGGATTCCCTTCTTCACATCTCGTCATTTATTGTCGTATGTGAGGCCTTCCTCCGCATTACCCCTCACTTCGGCTTGTGGCTCAAGACCTTTGATGTGAAGCCGAAGATGATCGAGGGGCAGCACGCAGAGTGCAGAGGTGCCTTAATAAGTAAAATCGCTGATGCTCCATGGCCAGAGGGTTCCTTCCCAGAGGTGTCCAGATTGTGGCAGCGGGAGTGGTTTTACATCACAGCTCCCCGAAGTGCCAAGTGAGTAGCCGCCCCCGCCTTTCGCTCGGGCCCCCCCATCGCAACTGATGTCGTGGATCAGCAGGGGGCTGAGCTGGGGTCTAGCAAAGGACGTGCCAATATTGCAGAGCCGTATCCGAGATCTCTTTGAGAGAGATTTTAGTCTGGTTATGGTGATGCAAGTTATGCTAGTTCGTTGAGTCCAGTGTTGCAAACGTCGGCCCCTCTGTATGTGGGAATTCAACCCAGAAGGACTGCGAGCTATTCAGCATTTCCTCGGCATGACGCTCGAAGAGATGTACAAATCGTTCTTTGGACCCCAAATAGAGTGTCCGGACACCATCGAGGATGTGGGTTTGAGCTGCAACCGCCCTGCTACCCAAGTGATCCCATGGCCGAACCGGCTGTCCTTTTGTTTATCATAGCATCATTCTAAAGAGTCGCTCTTTGACCAGGACTGGATAGCAAAGGAGAAGATGATCAGGTGTTCGGCCCCCCTTCCTGAGGGCTTGGACAATCCAGTACTGGACAAGATGCTCGAGCCGGCGCCTTACCTAGTGCCCTCAAAGGAAGATGAAGGGGGAATAAAGAGGGCGAAAGAGGGCCTCACTCGCTACTTATTCCAACCGGGGGAATGAGCGCCTTCGCGAGGGAGGATAACCAGGAGAATGAATCTGACATTCTCTCTCCCTGGGGAAGGAAGAGGACTACCTCTGAAGATCCGGAAACTAAGGTTTCCAAACAGGAGAAGAAATCTTCGCCAGAGGGTCCTGCCCCGGAGGGTATTCTTGCCGCACAATGTCCGCGCGGGGATCAGCCCTCTACCGAGTTGTAAGTAATCAAAAAGTACTTAATAGTGAAAATATCCTACCTTACTTCCGACGACAATAACCGATGCTTATAAATTGTAGTCCGGATTGTAGCCCTTCTTGACAGAGTTCGTCATCGGGGGATCTTCTTCCGGAGATGATGGAGAGCGAAACGCCTCCCCCTGACACCCCGCCTCACGAGGTGGGCGACCTTGAAGTGTCGTTGTAGAGGGTATCTCCGGATCCACCGAGGCCATAGGATAACCCTTTGGCTATCTGGAATCCCCAGTATCTGGCTCCTGAGGAGAGCGGTAGCAAGAGTCCGGAACCGTACAATGTGCGGTCGGACGCACTGAAGGATCTTTTGGGGCAAGCAGCCATCTCGGGAGCGCCTCGTACGCTGATGGGTACGGTAATTGAAATGATTTCATTCACTGAAAGCAGATTACACGAAGCCTTTATGAGTCTGCTGAAAGGCTTTGAGGTACGTGAAATAGTGTATGTTTTTTATAGTACCGCACATGTTAGGTGTGCCCTATGCAGATAGTAGCCCTTGAGACTCTGGTTGGCGTCGAGAACGGCGGCAACTCGAGGATCATATCCCCAGGTAATAACCTGACTGCCTTTATGTGCAGGCGGCTGAGACTTCGGTGGCTAGCCGAACTGATGGATTTGTCGAGCTAAAGCGGCAACTTGATGCGGCCGATGCCGATATCGTGCTTGTCAACCAGCGGCTTGATGAGGCATAGGGTAAGTAATTTCTCTGGTGATCGTCACATAATAAGAGGAGCATGATGCCAGTATCTTTAATATATTGTGACTGCAGATGGAGCTGCCACCGTGGAGATCCTTCGGGCGGAGCTTTCCCGAGCCAAGGAACAAGCAAGGAGTAGCAATGCGGCCGCTCTAAAGGCGGCCGAAGAGTTGAGGGCCGAACAGGCCGCGCATTGTGAGAGCAAGGGAAAATGGCCAAAATGGATGTAGAGTTAAAAGATGCCGCTGACCGTTACCAGCTTCTTGAAGAAGAAAGCCGAGCGAGGGCGACAGACCTGGAGAAGACCCTGGTGGTAGCCAAGGAAGCCCGTTCCAAAATTAGAGCGACGAAGGAGGAGCTGCATCAAGCTGCAGATATCGTTTCTGGGAAGCCCTTCTTGTTGCGGACTAAGTTCGGAGATCCGAAGTATGCTCCTCTTGACCGACTATGGAGTTCTGCGGACGCCTACGTGGATTTGGCTGCAAGTGCCGCTGATGCGGCCAAGTACTTCAAGGATCAAAAAGGTCACGAGGTGGAAAAGCTGTTCTGGTCATAGTTTTGTGCTCCAGTCTGTCCGCTGTTGTTGAATGAGCGAATGGCTGAGTGGGCCGAGCTCCATAGGTTGTCCGGACTTGCCATGAGGTCCGTTGTGGATCATCTGTGGCCGGGAGGGCCAAGGCTGAATAGCTATTTTAGTTTAGTGCAACAATTCCTTGGTGTTGTGCCGCAGATCGATGCTATGAAGCGATCGGCGTGCATAGAGGGTGCGCGGATGGCCTTTGCCCGTGTCAAGACATACTGGGCGGAGATGGAGGCCACCACTGTTGCGACACAGGGTTCGACCGTAGGCCGAGTGGCTGCCGAGCACTACTTTGAAGAAGTTCTTGAAGGCGCTCGTTCGATAGAGTCTCAGTGCTCGAAGAATATTATGTTCTAGTGACATGTACTTCCATTGTAAAAACAATGTTTTATTGAGTTATCAAGGCTGTATTTATACTTTTGCCCGAAAGTATTATGATGCCTCATGTGCGGCCATTTATGTATATATGTATATAACCTGAAAGTTTGCAGTCGTCGGCTTCCGCCCCCATGCATATAATGCGGGGGTGTTCGCAGAAAACGCGAAGCCACACTTGATCCAATGTCTTGGTCCATTAAGGAGGTGGTAGCATGGCAAACGAGGCAATCAGACTATATTGCTTTAACACTTTCACTTAGCCATAGGAGTTTGACGGTGGGGCTACTATATAGCCCCTGGTACTTCTGTGCTCGTCCGAATACGGGGCGCGTACGTACATGACCGGGAAACGTTCCTTCGTTAATGCGGAGGAATCCCGAAGATTCCGCTGAGTCATCGAGTGGCTGACCAGTCTCTCGCTATATCATGACAGTCAGTTTTCGGCTTTCTCTACTGAGGTGCTCATCCGGATGAACCAGGGCACAATCGCGGTAGTTCTCCCAGTGCTACCTTAGCCGATATAACGGAACGTAAGGTACCAAAATGAGGGAGCCGGGCAAACCCAACATTTAACCAAAGACATGATTCGGAGTTGATGCATATAGGGCCAAACTCGCGATGCCGAACACTCCCTAAGGTGTTCGGTCTTTATAGCATATACCGGGCTAAACAATGCCCTTAATAATAAACCCCATGTGTCCAGGTACGTGCAATATCCTGACGTGGCCACATGCCAATAATGTCAGCATCCTTCTCGGTTGTGTGGAGTATCCGGAGGACGTGAGCAACAAGAGACAGTAAAAAAGGTTGACGCAGGGTCTTAATCTAAAAAGAAACCTTTGGGCGGGTCCCTGCTGCACGTCTGCGCCCGTGTCTCCGTTGTGCCGTGTCCTGGACGGGTGTAGCATGATTGTCACCTGTAAAAAGAAAGAACTTAGGTGAAAGTTGTCATGCCAAAAAAAGGAATTGGTTATTATCAATGAACTATCAAAATTCAAGAGGAGTCAAGTTAAACCGGGATGGCCCTGATTACACGCGGGAAGCCCCTGGTATTGTCTATGAGGGTTTGATCATCAAACCAATCTCATGTATATGTGATGGAGCGTCGGACTCGTCTAACCGTGTCCGTGGTCTTGACGACCTATCATTTTTTCTGGTTGGTGAGGTCGTCTAGTTCGCGGCTGTTAAAGCCGCCGCATCCTCTTCCGTGTGTAAAAAATGTTTGATATTTCCGCTAACTGTGATGATGCCATGTGGACCGCACATCTTAATCTTGAGAAAAGCATAATGCGGTATTGCATCAAAAGGAGCGAAAGCCATTCTTCCGAGTAGTGCTTGATAACCACTTCGGAATGGAGCGACGTGGAAAGTTAACCTTTCGCTTCGGAAGTTATCGATAGAACCGAATACAACCTCTAGCAGTAGAGAGCCCGTACAGCGGGCCTCTTGGCCTGTTATTACTCCCTTGAAGGTAGTATTACTCTGGCTTATTTGTGTCGGGTCTATTTGCGGACTGTGTTCTGATATATTAGATTTAGATCACTGCCGCCATCCATGAGGACTCGTGTGAAATGGTACCCGTTTATTATTGGGTCTAACACCAAGGCCACCAGTCCTTCATGCCGGATACTTGTTGCGTGATCCCTACGATCAAAAGTGATCGTGCAGGCCAACCAGGGGTTGAACCTAGGGGTTACGGGCTCTATGGCGCGTGTGTCTTGGAGTGCATGCTTGCTTCTCCTCTTCGTCACATGGATCACGTTTACCATTTTAACCTCTGGTGGGAACTTTTTCTGGCCTCTGGTGCTTTGCTAGTGAGGTTCATCCTCGTCTTCGCTTGGTGTCTCTTCCCCTTTGTGTTCGGCGTTTAGCTTATCGGCCTGCTTGAAGACCCAACATTCTCTGTGGATGTGATTTGCAGGTTTGTCGGGGGTGCCGTGAATCTGACAAAGCTTGTCAAGAATCTTGTTTAGGCCAGATGGTCCTTCTCTGCTGCCTTTGAAAGGCTTTTTCCTCTGACCTGGTCGAGAGCCCCTGAATCCGGCGTTTACTGTCGTATTATCTGGGCTACCTTCTTTATTTCCATGCTTGTTTTTGTTGCGCCGTGGTTTTCCATTGCCATCCCTGACTTCTGATGTGCTTGGGTCGCTGGTGCTGCTACGGGCCAACCAGCTGTCTTCGCCCGTGCAAAAGCGGGTCATGAGGCTTGTTAGGGCTGCCATTGTTCTCGCTTTTTCTTGGCAGAGGTGTCTGGTGAGCCATTCATCTCGGACACTATGTTTAAAAGTTGCTAAGGCTTCGATGTCCGGACAGTCGACGATTTGGTTCTTCTTGGTGAGGAACCTGTTCCAAAGCTTTCGGGCGGACTCTCGGGACTGTTGGGTTATATGACTTAAATCGTCTGCATCCGGAGGTCGGACATAAGTCCCTTGAAAATTAGCCCGAAAAGCGCCCTCAAGCTCCTCCCAACTTCCAATTGAGTTTTCGGGGAGGCTTTTCAGCCAGTGCCGAGCTGGCCCTTTAAGCTTGAGGGGCAAGTATTTAATGGCATGGAGATTGTCTCCGCGAGCCATATGAATATGGAGGATAAAGTCCTCGATCCAGACTCCAGGGTCTGTGGTCCCGTCGTACGCCTCTATATTCACTGGTTTGAATCCTTCTGGGAATTCGGGATCCAGCACCTCATCGGTGAAACATAGGGGGTGTGCGGCACCCCTGCATTGGGATATGCCATGGTGTTCGGACGGTTGTAGTATTCGGTTTTGATTTTGTGCCGGAGCGTGCTTCCTAGATCCATAAATGGATCTGGTCGCGCCGGATTTTTGGCGCAAGTTCTCACGTAGATCGTGTGTTGACTTATGTGCAACTTTGTTAGCCGCTCTATCGCGGTCACAAGGTGGTGGATCCGGCCGGTTGGCCATATCATTTTTCGGTTGTGTGGGCTCTAAGGCCTCATCGTCGAATTCAGGTAATAGCTTGCGCTTTGGATAGCTATTTGTGTGGTAACTTCCACCATAATTTGTTTCATTGTCGAGCACTTTGTTCCACCTGCTGTTGAGAGTATCTTGTGCGGCCTTAAGCCTTTGCTTCTGCTTCTTCAGGCTCCTCGCTATGGCAATAAGCCTTCTTCGGAGGTTCCCTTGCTCCAAGTGCATTTCCGGGATGATGTGTGCCTCTTCGTCCGGGTTGTTTTCTTCCCCAGACGGGGTTTGATGAGGTTTACCCTTGGCGTCGCCGTGTTCGGACGCCGGATCCGCACTGTGTTCGCCGTTTGCATCTTGATCGTGTTCTGCCGCCGAGGCGGTGCAGTCATTGTTTCTTCTAGAGTCGACTGGACTGTTATTTCCTCTTAAGTTGTTATCGTTGTTTTTGCTATGGCGGGACTTAGAGCGGCGCCGTTGAAGTCGGCGCTTGGGTTGCTTGGAGGGGGCATCCTCCGCTTTCTCTTTGCCATTGCCCTCTTTGGGTGTATCCACCATGTATATGTCATGTGATGAAGTGGCTGTCCGGCGCCCTATGGGCGCTGGTTCCTGTTCTTCTCCTGCATCTTCGTTCATGCCGTCGATGTCTTCGGAGTCAAAGTCAAGCATGTCGGTTAAGTCGTCGACAGTGGCTACCAAGTGGGTGGTGGGTGGGCAGCGAATTTCTTCGTCGTCCGCATCCCATTCTAGCCGAACATAGTTCGACCAAGGTTCTTCTGACAGGGAGAGAGACCTTAATGAATTTAGCACATCGTCGAAAGGCGAGTGCTGAAAGATATCTGCGGAGGTGAACTCCATGATCGGCGCCTAGTCGGGTTCGACGGGCACGGATATAAGTGGCTCGGAGTCTGTGGCCGGGGGTGAATCCAGTGGTTCGGCAACATGGCTCTTGTAAGGGGTGAAGTCAGCGTCTGGCTCTATCGCCGCTAAGAGCGCGGCCTCCGTGGCGGGGTCGATCCCTCCATTCTCGGATGGCGTGATTTGCTCCAGATTGATGGCCGGAGTAGTTGTAGATGCGATCTCCCGAATACTATCCGATGGCAGAGTTATGTCATGCTCGTCGTGACTGTGCGGCACACCTGACATGGGATCGAATCCGTCGAAGATCAAGTCTCCGCAGATATCGGACGTGTAGTTCAAGTTTCCGAATCTAACCTGATGGCCAGGGGCGTAGCTCTCGATCTGCTCCATATGGCCAAGCGAATTGGCCCGCAGTGCGAAGCCGCCGAATACAAAGATCTGTCCGGGAAGGAAAACCTCACCCTAGACCGCAACGCTACCGATGATCGAAGGAGCCATCAAGCCTTATGGTGACGACATAGTGGAACTCTCAATGAAAGCACCAATGTCGGTGTCAAAACCGGCAGATCTCGGGTAGGGGGTCCCGAACTGTGCGTCTAAGGCGGATGGTAATAGGAAGCAGGGGACATGATGTTTTACCCAGGTTCGGGCCCTCTTGATGGAGGTAATACCCTACGTCCTGCTTGATTGTTCTTGATGATATGAGTATTACAAGAGTTGATCTACCATGGGATCGTAGAGGCTAAACCCTAGAAGCTAGCCTATGGTATGAATGTATGTTGTCCTACAGACTAAACCCTCCGGTTTATATAGACACCGGAGGGGGCTAGGGTTACCCAAGGTCGGTTACAAGGGAGGAGATTTACATATCCGTATTGCCTAGCTTGCCTTGCATGCCAAGTAGAGTCCCATCCGGACACAGGACGAAGTCTTCAATCTTGTATCTTCATAGTCCAACAGTCCGGCCAAAGGATATAGTCCGGTTGTCCGGAGACCCCCTAATCCAGGACTACCTCAGCTATATATACCCCTCCACCACCTCTTAATTCGTGGAGAGAGCCATCAGAACAAACCTACACTTCCAACTTACTTTTTCTGAGAGAGAACTACCTACACTTGTGTTGAGGCCAAGATATTCCATTCTTACCATATGAATCTTGATCTCTAGCCTTCCCAAGTTGCCTTCCACTCAAATCTTCTTTCCACCAAATCCATATCCTGTGATAGAGAGTTGAGTGTTGGGGAGACTATCATTTGAAGCACAGGAGCAAGGAGTTCATCATCAACACACCATTCGTTACTTCTTGGAGATTGGTGTCTCCTAGATTGGCTAGGTGTCACTTGGGAGCCTCCAGCAAGATTGTGGAGTTGAACCAAGGAGTTTGTAAGGGCAAGGATATTGCCTACTTCGTGAAGATCTGCCGCTAGTGAGGCAAGTCCTTCATGGGCGACGACCATGGTGGGATAGACAAGGTTGCTTCTTCATGGACCCTTCATGGGTGGAGCCCTCCGTGGACTCACGCAACCGTTACCCTTCGTGGGTTGAAGTCTCCATCAACGTGGATGTACGATAGCACCACCTATCGGAACCACGACAAAAACATCTGTGTCTCCTATTGCGTTTGAATCCTCCAAACCCTTCCTTTTACATTCTTGCAAGTTGCGTGCTTTACTTTCTGCTCCTCATATACTCTTTGCATGCTTGCTTGAATTGTGTTAAGATTGCTTGACTTGTCCAAAGTAGCTAAAATCTGCCAAGAACTAAAATTGGGAAAAGGATAAGTTTTTATTTGGTCAAGTAGTCTAATCACCCCCTCTAGACATACTTTCGATCCTACACCTTCCCCGTTTCCCCTACAGTGATGGTGTCAATAAACCCATCGACATCGCTGCGATGTGGTTCCTTTATTGTGCCCTCGAAAGGGACCAAACAAACCCAACAAAAATCATAAAGTGACATCTCCTTATGCTCATCATATAAATAAAACTCCACCGTAGGTGCTGAGCTCCTAGCATGGAAATGAAAGTTTTGCACAAAGATATTGGTGAGTAAGAGATACCGTTTGCGTTGGTCGTGGAGAAAGGCGGTGAGGCCTGCATTCTCGGCCAATTCATAAAAATCATCATAAATCTCAGCTGCTCTCAAGAAATCATCGGAAGGCCATTCACACGGCCGAACCTCGCGGTGCGAGGCAGATTATATTTGGGCCTCTCCGCTTCTTCATTTTTCTTTTCCTTCGAGCTTCGGCTCGATGAGCCCCTCAAAAATCTCTTCATTACTTTCTGAAAAATTCTGAAATTTTTAGTAACTTCAAAATAAAAGTGAACCAAACTCAACAAAATTGATAGCAACTACTCCTACAAGTGCCTAGTGCCTATATCATGCATCAAAACTACTTGGAACCATATAAATTTGACATGCAAGCTCAAGAACAGGGTCACCTAAGCAGCAAAAATATGCAATGAATAAAGCACTAGAACAAAAACTAATTGGACCAACGGAGGAGTCACATACCAAGGAACAATCCCCTAAAGCAGTTTTGTGAGAGGTGCTTTGAGCAAGGAGATCGAAAATCGCAGCAAAATGAGCTTGGACTCGGGTTTGAAATGGATAATGGTGTTTGTGGGAGGAAGAAGGAGTGTGTGGGTGCAGGAATAAGTGGAGGAGGGCCACCGTGGGCCCACGAGGCAGGGGGGGCCCTCCACCCTCGTGGCCAGGTGGATGCCCCCCGTGGTGTGTTCTCAGTGCCAAATATTCTCAAATATTCCAGAAAAAATCATATTTAAATTTCAGGGCATTTGGAGAACTTTTATTTTCAGGGTATTTTTATATTACACAGATAATTTAGGTAACAGACAGAAAATACTATTTTTATTTTATTTAATATAAATAACAGAAAGTAAAAGGAGGGTACAGGGGTTTGTGCTTTCTAACTTCATCCATCTCATGATCATCAAAAGGAATCCATTAACAAGGTTGATCAAGTCTTGTTAACAAACTCATTCCGAATAACATGGAACCGGAGAGTTTTCGAATAACACTAGGTTACCTCAACGGGGATATGCACATCCCCAACAATAAGAATATCATATTTCTTCTTGACAGTAGGAAGAGTAAATTCAAAACCTCCAAAAATAATTGATGGAATTTTTCCAATAGAATTGATATTGTGGGCTTGAGGTTGTTTCCTCGGAAAGTGTACCGTATGCTCATTACCATTAACATGAAAAGTGACATTGCCTTTGTTTCAATTAATAACAGCCCCAGCAATATTCAAAAAGGGTCTTCCAAGAATAATGGACATACTATCGTCCTCAAGAATATCAAGAATAACAAAGTCCGTTAAAATAGTAATGTTTGCAACCACAACAGGCACATCCTCACAAATACCGACAGGTATAGCAGTTGATTTATCAGCCATTTGCAAAGATATTTCAGTAGGCGTCAACTTATTCAAATCAAGTCTACGATATAAAGAGAGAGGCATAACACTAACACCGACTCCAAGATCACATAAAGCAGTTTTAACATAGTTTATTTTAATGGAGCATGGTATAGTGGGTACTCCTGGATCTCCAAGTTTCTTTGGTATTCCACCCTTAAAAGTATAATTAGCAAGCATGGTGAAAATTTCAGCTTCCGGTATCTTTCTTTTATTAGTAACAATTTCTTTCATGTACTTAGCATAAGGATTCATTTTAAGCATATCAGTTAATCGCATATGCAAAAAGATAGGTCTAATCATTTCAGCAAAGCGCTCAAAATCCTCATCATCCTTTTTCTTGGATGGGTTGGGAGGGAAAGGCATGGGTTTCTAAACCCATGGTTCTCTTTCTTTACCATGTTTCCTAGCAACAAAGTCTTTCTTATCATAACGTTGATTCTTTGATTGTGGGTTATCAAGATCAACAGCAGGTTCAGTTTCTATATCATTATCATTACTAGGTTGAGCATCAAGATGAACATTATCACTAGTTTCAGGTTCATTACCAGATTGTGTTTCAGCATTAGAAATAGAAATATCATTTGGATTCTCAGGTGTTTCAGTAATGGGTTCACTAGAAGCATGCAAAGTCCTATCATTTTTCTTTTTCTTCCTTTTAGAAGTACTAGGTGCATCTACATTATTTCTCTCAGAATCTTGCTCAATTCTCTTAGGGTGGCCTTCAGGATACAAAGGTTCCTGAGTCATTCTACCAGTTCTAGTAGCCACTCTAATAGCATAATCATTATTCTTATTATTCAATTCATTGAGCAAATCATTTTGAGCTTTAAGTACTTGTTCTACTTGAGGGGTAACCATAGAAGCATGTTTACTAATAAGTCTAAGTTCACCTTTGACATTAGCCATATAATCACCCAAGTGTTCAAGCATATCAGCACTGCGTTTTAATTATCTACCAAAATAAGCATTGAAGTCTTCTTGCTTAACCATAAATTTATCAAACTCATCTAAGCATGGGCTAGCACACTTAGTAAGTGGGATTTCAGCTTTATCATATCTATAGAGAGAATTTACCTTTACTACCTGTGTCGGGTTATCAAGACCATGTATTTCTTCAATAGGAGGTGGGTTAAAATTATGCATTTCTTCGACAGGTGGTAAATTAAGACCATTTATTTCTTCAATAGGAGGTAAATTCTTAACATCTTCAGCTTTAATACCCTTTTCTTTCATGGATTTCTTTGCCTCTTGCATATCTCCAGGACTAAGAAATAGAACACCTCTCTTCTTCGGAGTTGGTTTAGGAATAGGCTCAGGAATTGGCTCAGGAAGTGTCCAATTATTTTCACTAGTCAACATATTATTCAATAAAATTTCAGCTTCATCCGGTGTTCTTTCCCTGAAAATAGAACCAGCACAACTATCCAGGTAATCTCTGGAAGCATAGGTTAGTCCATTATAAAAGATATCAAGTATTTCATTTTTCTTAAGAGGATAATCAGGCAAAGCATTAAGTAATTGGAGAAGCCTCCCCCAAGCTTGTGGGAGACTCTCTTCTTCAATTTGCACAAAATTATATATATCCCTTAAAGCAGCTTGTTTCTTATGAGCAGGGAAATATTTAGCAGAGAAGTGATAAATCATATCATGGGGACTACGCACACAACCAGGATCAAGAGAATTAAACCATATCTTAGCATCACCCTTTAATGAGAATGGAAATATTTTAAGGATATAAAAGTAGCGAGTTCTCTCATCTTTAGTGAATAGGGTGGCTATATTATTTAATTTAGTAAGATGTGCCACAACAGTTTCAGATTCATAGCCATAAAAAGGATCAGATTCAACCAAAGTAATTATATCAGGATCAACTGAGAATTCATAATACTTATCAGTAACACAGACAGGTGAAGTAGCAAAAGCAGGGTCAGGTTTCATTCTAGCATTAAGGGATTGCTGCTTCCATTTAGCTAATAACCTCTTTAGATCATATCTATCATTGCAAGCTAAAATAGCTCTAGCAGATTCTTCATCCAGAACATAACCATTAGGAACAACAGGTAATTCATATTTATTAGGGGGAGAGTCTTCATCATCACTTTCATCAATATTATTAGTTTCAATAATTTCACTCTCTCTAACCCTAGCAAGTTGTTCATCAAGAAATTCACCAAGTGGCATAGTAGTATCAAGTATAGAAGTAGTTTCATCATAAGTACCATGTATAGCAGAAGTGGCATCATCAATAACATGCGACATATTAGAATGAATAGCAGAAGCAGGTTTAGGTGTCGCAAGATTACTCAAAACAGAAGGTGAATCAAGTGCAGAGCTAGATGGCAGTTCCTTACCTCCCCTCGTAGTTGAGGGATAAATCTTGGTTTTTGGATCTCTCAAGTTCTTCATAATGATAAGCAGATATAAATCCAAGTGACTCAAAGAATAGAGCTATGCTCCCCGGCAACGGCGCTAGAAAATAGTCTTGATAACCCATAAGTATAGGGGATCGCAACAGTTTTCGAGGGTAGAGTATTCAACCCAAATTTATTGATTCGACACAAGGGGAGCCAAAGAATATTCTCAAGTATTAGCAGCTGAGTTGTCAATTCAACCACACCTGGAAACTTAATATCTGCAGTAAAGTATTTAGTAGCAAAGTAATAGGATAATAGTGGTAACGATAGCAAAAGTAACGGTAGAAAAAGTAATGTTTTTGGTATTTTGTAGTGATGATAGCAATAGCAATGGAAAAGTAAATAAGCGAAGAACAATATATGGAAAACTTGTAGGCAATGGATCGGTGATAGAGAATTATGCCGGATGCGGTTCATCATGTAACAGTCATAACCTACGGTGACACAGAGCTAGCTCCAATTCATCAATGTAATGTAGGCATGTATTCCGAATATAGTCATACGTGCTTATGGAAAAAACTTGCATGACATCTTTTGTCCTACCCTCCCGTGGCAGCGGGGTCCTAGTGGAAACTAAGGGGTATTAAGGCCTCCTTTTAATAGAGTACCAGACCAAAGCATTAACACATGGTGAATACATGAACTCCTCAAACTACGGCCATCATCGGGAGTGGTCCTGATTATTGTCACTTTGGGGTTGCCGGATCATAACACATAGTAGGTGACTATAGACTTGCAAGATAGGATCAAGAACTCTCATATATTGATGAAAACATAATAGGTTCAGATCTGAAATCATGGCACTCGGGCCCTAGTGACAAGCATTAAGCATAGCAAAGTCATAGCAACATCAATCTCAGAACATAGTGGATACTAGGGATCAAACCCTAACAAAACTAACTCGATTACATGATAAATCTCATCCAACCCATCACCGTCCAGCAAGCCTATGATGGAATTCCCCTATCCGGAGCCCCAAACGGACTCCAGATCAGCCCTCCCGAGAGTTTTAGGGCTTGGCGGCGGCTCCGTATCGTAAAACGCGATGGATCCTTCTCCTTTATTTTTTTCTCTCCAAAAGCAAATATATAGAGTTGGAGTTGAGGTCGGAGGAGCTCCAGGGGGCCCACGAGGTAGGGGGCATGCCCAGGGGGGCAGGCGCGCCCCCCACCCTCGTGGCTAGGGTGTGGGCCCCCTGGTCTTCATCTTTTGCAAGGATTTTTTATTATTTCCAAAAAGATGTTCCGTGAAGTTTCAGGTCATTCCGTGAACTTTTGTTTCTGCACATAAATAACACCATGGCAATTCTGCTAAAAACTGCGTCAGTCCGGGTTAGTTCCATTCAAATCATGCAAGTTAGAGTCCAAAACAAGGGCAAAAGTGTTTGGAAAAGTAGGTACGACGGAGACGTATCAGAACCTAGTCCAGAGTTTGCGGGCTGACTCTCCGGGTTGCTGGACTATATGACTAAGGTCATTGGCGTTCGGAGGCCGGACATAGGTACCTTGAAAGCTGTCTCTAAAGGCATCCTCCAGATCTTCCCAGCTACCAATGGAGTTCTCTGGGAGGCTGTTTAACCAATGTCGTGCTGGTCCTTTCAGCTTTAAGGGGAGGTATTTGATGGCGTGGAGATCGTCGTCGCGAGCCATGTGAATATGGAGAAGAAAGTCCTCAATCCATACCGCGGGATCGGTCATTCTGTCATATGCTTCAATGTTTACAGATTTAAACCCTTCTGGGAACTGGTGCTGCATTACCTCATTGGTAAAGCATAAGGGGTGTGCGACGCCTCTGTATCGGGCAACGTCATGGCGGAGTTCGGATGACACCCATATTCGGTTTTTGGCCCGGGTGAGGTTATGCTTGTCGCGCCAGGCTTGAGGACCGTCGTCTCGCGTTGGGGCACGCCCCCTCGATCCATAGATTGATTTGGCCTGACCGACTCTATTGTCCAGGCCCTAGCGTAAGTCGTAGGTATAGCCCGGAGCTGCTACCTCTTTGCCTCGACGGCGAGGTGGTAGGGGCTGGTGTTCGGCACAAGCAGCCGCTTTATCTCGCCCACGTGGTGGTCGGTCTGGTTCATCAGCGTGGTCATATCGCGACGGTATTGGCTCAAGGGCCTCGTCGACAAATTGTGGTAGTAGCCGACGCTTCGGATAACTCTTTGTTGGGCGCTCGAGGCCGTATTCTTCGGCAGCTAGGACTTGGGTCCATCTGTCATTGAGGGTATCCTGTTCAGCTTAGAGCTGTTGTTGCTTCTTCTTTAGGCTTTGCGCAGTTGCGATTAGCTGACGCTTAAAGCGCTCTTGCTCGAGGGGTTCCTCTGGCACGATGAAGTCTTCGTTGCCGAGGCTGACGTCATCCTCGGAGATCGGTAGATAGTTACTATCTTCCGAGTCCTCATTCCTGACCGGCTCGTCGGGGTTGACTTGTCCCTCCTCCCATTCATCCTGCTCAGATGCAGGCTCGACCGGGTCTTCGGGATTTTTGGCATCGCCCGAGGTGTTATTGTCTCCGCTGCCGGTGTTGCTTTCCTTTTTGCGACGCGATTTTGAGCGGCGCCTCTGACGTCGACGCTTTGGTGGTACCTCCGCGGGCTTGTCCTTGGTCGGATCTTTCCTACCTTCTTCGTCGTCCTCTTTGGGTGTATCCACCATATAAACATCATATGTGGAGGTAGCCGTCCAATGCCTGGTGAATGGCGGGTCTTGGCTTTCTTTGTCTCTGACATCTTCGTCCATACCGTCGATGTCTTCGGAGGCGTAGTCTAGCATGTCAGTCAAATCCTCGACAGTGGCTATTAAGTGGGTGGTGGGTGGGATGTAAAATTCCCTGCTCTCAGCCCCTAGTCCAGGTTGGGTGTAGTTCGGAGGCGATACTTCCGTAATGGCGAGGGATCGCATTAAGTCCAAGGCCTCATTTAAGAGCGAAGACCGGACGGGGAACCAAGGACCTGTAGGGCTAGGCACGACAGATTCTGCCAGGCTGTGCTCACTAGATTCAGACCTTTATAGTTCGGAGTTTGCATCCTGAGGCGGGTTTGGCTCCCTGATGACAGGGAGAGTCCTGCTTCATTCCAGGCTCGCCGAAGACATAGTTGCCTCCGGGTCTCCGGAGAAAAGTTCCATAGTAGGAGAGAGTCCGGTGGGTTTCAGATACCCATCTTCGGATGAAGTAGTCTACCCTGGATCTAAGGCTAGGGTAGGGATGATAGTTGGTCCTTGAGTGGTGCATGATGACGGGTCCGATAGGTTTTCCTCTTGGAGCAGAGGAACAATTGTCGAGGCCGTGAAACCTTCGAAGATCAAGTCTCCTCGGATGTCGACAACATAATTCAGGCTCCCGAATCTAATATGATGACCAGGGGCGTAGCTGTCGATCTGTTTGAGGTGACCAATCGAATTAGCACGCAGAGCGAAGCCGCCGAACACAAAAAGTTGACCGGGGAGGAAGGTTTCCCCGGAAACGGCATCGTTGTTGATGATTGAACGAGCCATCGAACCTTCTGCCGACGACACAGTGGAACTCTCAATGAAAGCACCGGTGTCGGTATCAAAACCGGCCGATCTCGAGTAGGGGGTCCCGGACTGTGTGTCTGAGGATCAAAGGTAACAGGAGACAAAGGGGACATGAAGTTGACCCAGGTTTGGGCCCTCTTAATGGAGGTAAAACCCCACTTCCTTCTTGATTGACTTTGATGAGTATATGGATTATAAGTGTTGATCTACCTCGAGATCGTAATGGCTAAACCCTAGCTGTCTAGCCTATATGAATTCTGATAGCCTCTACAGACTAAACCCTCTGGTTTATATAGACACCGGAGGGGCTTAGGGTTGTACAGAGTCGGTTTACAGAGGAAGGAAACTATACATCCGGACGCCAATCTTGCCATCCACTCAAAGGAGAGTCCCATCCGGACATGGGGGAAGGCCTTCTACCTTATATCTTCACGACCCATCAATCCGACCCATATCACACAGCCCACCCGAGGACCCCATAATCCAGGACTCCCTCAGTGGCAAAGACACCTTTCATCATTTTTTATACATGTCCGGATGGGACTCTCCTTTGAGTCGTGAAGAGGCCTGCACGACTTAGGAATGGGGATGTGCTAGAACCCTGGGTTCTTCCTTACATAATTAATGGTATTTTCATTCTAATACTCTATCCGAGAGTTCTCAATATTTAGCAAAGTTGTTCCTATCAAAAGGATAAAAACTTGATCAAATGACAAAGGCATTGTTTGTGGAGAAAGAAGTGGCTTTTCCCAAATGAAACATTTGATTTGTGTAACAGGAGAAAGATTTCCCACTCCTTAGCCATAAAGATATGTGGCCATGAAAAAGGGAGGGGATTCAGTGGAACATGATTGGCCGGGCAGTAGAGTCGTGGAAACACTTCTTGATTCCTATTTTGGACCCTAGATCCATGGAACAATATGCTACTGCAGAAACATGGAAGAATTGCAATCTTAGATCAAAACACTATGTGTGTAAAGCTTGATAAGGGTTAGTTACTTGTACATTTGATTAGTATGAACCTATACTCATGTGTCCTCGAGAACGCTTTGCTTACTACTCTGTATAAGAGAACTTTGAGGCTTGTTCTTTGCTATAAAAAGGATTGAGCCACCTTGCTGCCCTTTGTTACTATTGTTACTTGCTACTTGTTACGAATTATCTTACTACAAAACTATCTGATACCACTACTTTCATTACTTACAAAGAATACCTTGCAGAAAACCGTTTGTCATTTTCTTATGCTCCTCGTTGAATTCGATACTCTTATTTATCGAAAGAACTGCAATCTATACCTGTGGGTCATTATTAATCTTTTTTTGACCGGTCGGGTCATTACTAATCTTACCCGAATCTCTAAATCTACTGTATTTTACATTGCCGTATTCTATCTTTTAGGTTCACTGGTTCGTGAGCCCTTGTGTAACGTAGAAAATATCAGGTCATAGCCGAGGGTCTGCCCATAAGGACACAGACGCACACGGCTGAGATGGCTCGCACGATGCCTATTCAATCGTTGCTCCTGTGTTTGACCCCCATTAACGGCATTATATTTCATCCTTCGTTTTGCAAATAAACCAGATACTGACATGCATGCCCTGTGGTGTCCTACAGGTCTATATATTCCACTATTACACGTGAGTCCTGGGTGCCCCATGTGTCAGTATATGCGTCAGGTAACGGACACCTACATTGACCCGACGGAATCACTCTGTTTTGGACATTTTTGAGTATGGGGCGAGTGGTGGAGGGCAGAAGTGAGGGACACTAGCTGAACGGGGCAAAACTATGTAACCAAGGGCAAAAAAAATAGAAATCCCCATATTTATATGAAATCTGATCATGAATTTCATCTAATTTGTTGAAAAAGAGTTTAAAATATATGCGGCTATGATTGGATGACGGTCTTCCGTATCCGTGTCTGCGGACTGATTCCCTCTTGCTCATGAACGAATGTGAAAATGAAATTACAGGTTGCCGTTGGAGATGCTCTTAGCCCATCGACATGCTACTAGCAGATCCATTTGCATCGACAAAAAAACCCTCACTTTGCGTCGTTAATGTTTTCTTTGTTGAAAGCTCAAACTGGCATCCGACACGCTCCGGATCCGGCACTTTTTATCCGATAGGCGGGGGTGCGTAAACACCCAGGCCCATTTCCGTCCTCTGGTGGGCCCATTGCCCCCCGTCGCCCACGGTTTCGCATCAGGGCCCTCCCGTCAGTTTCTTCCTTCTCCTCCACTTCCACTCCCACCGTGGCTGCCTCCGCCGTCGCCTCCTCCTCCCTTCCCCAATGGCAGGCGCCAGCCTCAGCCGGCTCTGACCGCCGCGCGGGGCCTTGATCCGGCGCCAGGCGGGCGGGAATCGCGCGGGTGCCCCGTTCAATTCGGCGCGGACTCCAGCTGGGAGGTCGGAGCGGCGGAGATCCGGTCGCCGGACTTCCTCCAATCCGCTGGTCGACGTCGTCTCCGGAAGACAAGTCGAGGTTGGGTTAACGTTCCTTGCGCGCTCGTCTAGTATGTGCTCGTGTTTTCCTTCCCATGCCACTCTGTTCATGAACGGGTGTGCGATTCTGTCTGATGCAAACATGCTACTGTCTCATAGGAGGTTGGTTCGCCGGCGCGTGCTGCCGCAGTGCGCCGTCTCGTGGATCTGCGGTTCGGCGACTTGTGACCGGGTCTTTGCCGGTGGAAAGGGGGCTGCTTTGGGCACCGTTGTTCCCGAGGTGTTTGTCCCCATAGGGGCGACCAGTCCAAGAGAGCGCCGGTTCATGATTCAGGCAATGGCGTCGCAGTCGCAGGCAGGAGGCGGCGGTGGCGGCGGCTATGCCGGCCCAGGGCAGCGCGGGCAGGCGCAGCAGGGCCTGGCGAGGCAAGGTTCCCTGTACAGCCTTACCCTCGATGAGGTGCAGAGCCAGCTGACAGAGCCTTTGCTTAGTATGAACCTCGATGAGCTGCTCAAGAGCGTGTTTCCTGACGGCGTGGATCCTGTCGGTGGCGTCGCCGGCCAGTCTGAGCCGGCCCCGGGCCTGCTTCGCCAGGGGAGCATCACGATGCCTCCGGAGCTGAGCAAGAAGACGGTGGACGAGGTGTGGAAGGGCATCCAAGATTCACCGAAGAGAAGTGGTGAGGAGGGTAGTCGGCGGAGGCGGGAGAGGCAGCCGACCTTTGGAGAGATGACACTTGAGGATTTCCTGGTGAAAGCTGGAGTTGTCGCTGAAGGGCATTTGAAGGATACGATTGACTTGCCAGCTAACATGGGTGCGGTTGGGAGCAGTATAATTGAGGCTGCTGCGCCCAGTTTGAACCCCGGAGCGCATTGGTTACAGCAGTACCTGGAGCCCCAGCATCCAAGCATGGCAGGTCCTTTCATGGCAAGTCATTTGGGTCCTCAGCCATTGTCTGTTGCTACAGGTGCTATCATGGAACCAATTTACCTGGATGGCCAGATTACGTCACCAATGCTCGATGCACTTTCTGATCCTCAGACACCTAGGCGCAAGCGTGGTGCCTCAGATGGTGTAACTGATAAAGTCGTAGAAAGAAGGCAGAAGAGAATGATAAAAAACAGGGAATCAGCTGCACGGTCCAGAGCGAGGAAGCAGGTCTACAGCTATTGCCCTGTCTATTCCTGTTTCCCTACGCATTGGTTATGTCCTGTTATAATGTTATGACTGCAGCATCAAAACTTTGTGAAAAGTTATTGTTGAATGTATCGTTAAGTATTCGTATTAGATTTTTTAGTCTCAAATTGCAAGAGTGTCATTAGGCACTCCCTTCCGTTTCTTTTACTTCGCATATAAGATTTGTTTGAAGTCAAACTTAATAAAGTTTGAGCAAATTTATATAAAAAATATCAACATCTACAATAATAAAGTTATACAGTATGAAAATTAATATCATGATGCATCTAATGATATTGATTTTGTATTGCGAATGTTGATACTTTTTCCTATAAAGTTGGTCAAAATTTATAAAGTTTGACTTCAGACAAAACTTATATGCAGAGTAAAAAGAAACGACTATGCCACTGGAGTAGCCTATTGACTTATTTTCATTCCATGTCATTCTACTCTATTAATAAAAATATAGCAATAACCTAGTGCATTCTACTTGGCAGGCTTACACTAATGAGCTTGAAAACAAGGTGTCTCGTCTAGAAGAGGAGAACGAGAGGTTGAAGAAGCAGAAGGTACTTTGTCTTCTGTTACTGTACACAGTTACTTTTCGCCCCTTCTTTTTGGTGGAGGGGATATTTAACTACAGCATTCCACTATGCATTGTAGTGAACCCAGGTTATTGTAACAATGTTTTTATTCAGGTAGTAAGCTATTTTGTTTCACACTAGTCGATCATTCAACTTCTTTTCACTTGGGCTCAATAATATGGGCTCAATAATATCATGTGTAATAAGTGCACTATACTGATTTGATCATGTTAGTTAATTCCATAGTACCACCACCCACACAACTCATTTAGTATGATTTGCGGACCTGTATCTATATTGTCACTGCTGAACCCCATATGATCATTGCTACTTTTTTTGTCCAGTATTGTTGAAAAAACTATGTTACTGTAGTTACCATGCTGACAGACACATGCAGTGATCTCATTGTTTGTTTTTGATCTTCAAATATCTATTGGAGGCTATGTAATGAAAGTGGAGTCTCAAAGTTATTTTTCTTGCTTACACTAACTAAGTTTTAGCGTTGACTTTGTACTACACTTTTTTTACAAGGCCAAACATACCATAATGTATATAAACCAACTGAATGGGGCTAGTTTTTGTTAGCTTGAACTTAGTAATTTTTGGAGATATAAGCAGCTGGTCATTCGAATTTAGAGGAAACTCTTATGAAGTTCTCGAGCATCTTATTTAATTGAATATACCCTACTGAATGTATTGACCGATGTAGTTAGGCTAAGCATGTCGATGTTTTGCATGGTGAACTTGATATGTGCATGGCTACAACAATTTTAATGATATGGAAGCAGAAAAACTGCTATTTAATGACTTGTAGTGGGGTTTGTCTATATAAGATATATAGTTGCAAGCACATATGTTGTACTCTATTGTTTCGGTTGCTTCTTAGTAGTTCTTATTAGTTAACAATGCGAGTGATTTCAGCACTACATGCTATTCCTAATAAGCAGTTTGTACGAAGAACTGCAGCATTAATTCATAGAACTTTATTGCTCTTCTCTACAGTGTAGCAATTCAGTGAGATGCTTGGCGCCCTTATGGCATTTGCTTTGGTTGATCAAAACTAAGTTGCTGCTGAGAATTGAATATATAGATAGGTTATCTTGATGAACTTTTGTTTGAATCAATGAATCATGTCTCTATACTTGGCGAGTTAGCAGTGTAATAGAATTGCTTTCCCGTAGTCCTCCATACAATCTAAAAATGAAAACCCAGTTCTTTGTACAAGTACAATTGACAAACCTGGAGTTGCCCAACAGATTGCAGTCCTTCATGAAAGTAAAATAAACACATATCATGAACATTGACAGGAACCACACTTAACAAACAGATCAACATTGGAAATGAATACATTAGACTTTGTACTCACTAAATCATAATCACACGTGAAGCAACAGAGCACCGGGTAAAAGAAAACCACAGAGAGTGCAATTCCATTTGGTCCTTGCAATGGGTGCCTGCCATTTATCTGTTAAGACCACATCACCTAAAGATGATGCTGGTGATATTAATCATATCTAGCGATATTTGTAGTCCTGTTCTTTTTTAGCCAAACACAATGATACTGAGATTTCATTGGTCATTACTTTGTCGCTATAAATAATTTTTTGTCAGCATGATGTAATTGACTCTTGTTCTTCAATTCAGCAAACAATATCCTCACACTTCTTTTGGATGCTAAGCACTCCCTCTCTAAACAATATCCCCACACTTCTTTTGGATGCCAAGTAGCTTATATTATGTTATATTGATGTCATGTCTGACGCCTTCCATTTCATGATAATTTCAGGAGTTGGACATGATGATAACCTCCGCGCCTCCCCCAGAACCCAAGTATCAACTCCGGAGAACAAGTTCTGCCCCTGTTTGACGTCGATAGTAAATTTTGTAGATTACACCGCTCATATGGTTTCCGTGGTTGTGGTAGAAACAGTTGGTAGCCTGAGGTGTTGTAGCTTGTCCCAGCCCGGTGGTTCAGAGTTTGTAGATGAGTAGCAGCCCTAGGCGGCCCTTAGCATGTCCCAGATGATCTGTCTGTTCCGAGGCTTTGTCAGTGTGTGTAAATCTGCCGGGTACATGTTTTAATTTTATCAGAGCTCCTTCTTTGTACATGATAAGTTATGTCCGTCTCTAATCTCATCATATTGGTCATGTATGTGGGGCCGCCCAAAGAAAGTGTCTTTTCGTTGCTGTTTTAGCTGAGATATCTGGGTGAGAATTTGACAGCCAATTCCTATACGAGTCTTGAAATCAGCGTGAAAGTTTGGTCGTCATTGTTGATCCATCGAAGAATGGCGCAGTGTGTGATGGCAGCAGTTGTACTGCATCATTATCGAAGAAATGGTGCGGTGTGTGACAGCAGTTGTACTGCATCATTAGAACTGCGAACTTGCCAAGAACTGCAAAGGCACTGATCACAGCAGTTCACAAAGAAAATTCTTCGAGAGAACAAAACATGCATGAAAACGCTTGTGCGCAATTCTGGTTCGCTCCTTCAATAATGCGGAAAATCCACAACCGATTCCAAGTCATTTAAAATCCCATATCCACAATCAATTCAAATGGAACAATGCCTGAATGAATTAGTCGAATGATCCCAAACATGTAACGAATCAGATCAACTTCGAAGAAAGCTAACTAAATGAAGATACACCTACAATACTTTCTAACGACACAGTCAAACATATTGGACCATTATCAACACTGCCTTTGCACCCCCAATACATAAAACATCTCCAATTAGTATCACCGAGTCTTCCCCCCCCCCCCCCCCCCCCCCCCCCCCCCCCCCCTATGATGCAGAAAACGTATTCCAGAAGTATCACCAAAGCCTCCTCCCGCCGATACGCCTCGCGAGCTGTATGTCCTTTTGCACTGCAGCAGCAAAAAAAAAGTCAGGTTAACAGGAACATGCTGGTCCATACATCTTCATATATAGTTCCCATTTGTTCAGGAGCATCCGTTTTATTTGTTAGAATAGCAACAGCCATGATGATCATGATTCTAGTGGAATCTATTTGTCACAGTAAAACAGTTTCCAAGTTTTATAAGTAAACAAAAATTGTAACTTACAAATAAAATTCTGATTTGATACAATGTTTATCCTTCAGATAGGAAATAAAGTAACCAACCCTGAATTTGTAAACAAAAATTGTAACTTACAAATAAAATTCTGATTTGATACAATGTTTATCCTTCAGATAGGAAATAAAGTAATCAACCCTGAATTTCCTGCTATAGTAACCAGGTTTGATATCTAATATGCAGTGCGCATATACTGTTTGTTTGACTTCATCTTTTTAATGAATTGTTTGACATGTTTGTTCGTGGACAACAGATACGAGGAGCTGCAGAGATATAACAATTGTGGATCCTATCATTAATCATTAGAATTCTTGAACCTTGAAACAACATCAAAACTAGATATCACATCAAATGAAAGCAAAGGTGATCCTGTAACTGAAACTCTTTCATAACTGGCATGTTTCCTTCTGCGTAATATTGTACTCCCTCCGTTTCAAAATATAGTGCGCCCGCGCTTTTCGAGGTCAAACTTTGACCATAAGTTTAACGAACGAGACCGACTGCGGCGGGAGAAAAAGTTACATAATTAAAAACTTCTTTCGAATACGAATTCACTGATATAACTTTTGCTTCCGCCGCAATCGGTCTTGATAGTTAAATTTACGGTCAAAGTTGAAGCACGGAGATAGAGGAAGCACTACATTGTGGAATGGAGGGAGTAAAAGAAAGGAAGTTTTCATTCAGTGAGAACTTACTGACGGTAACACGCTTTGCATGGATGGCACAGTGATTTGCCCTTTCAAATACGTCGACGAGGTGATACTCTGCAGCCTGCAGAGGGAAAGGAAAAGGGAATTATGTGTCAATTCAAAGCAAATACACAGGCCAGTGACTAAAAGTACAACTCATTTCTTAGGCCACACTGAGTATAGTCAACTTTATGTTATTTTTGCTCGTTGTGCAGAAGAAGGCATTTCTGGCAAGAGGCGACTACAGTAAGTCTATTGTGCAAACAACGATCTTGTATAAATGCACAATAAACTTGACTGGTTCTAAAGTACTTTTTATTGTTGTACTGGATACAGAGATAATCATTTGGGGGTTCGGACACATAAGCATGTACTGGATATAGACATAATCATTTGGCGTTCGGACACATAACCATAACATGCAATTTTCTGGATCACAATATCCTCATCCTGAATCAAATTGAACGTCACTACCACTTGCTCACCTCTCAGTTACACCCTAAATTCCATAAGACAAATGGAATCTAACCAATAGTTCAGTTTTGAGTGTGTGGGCAGGATCATGTTGCAAGACTGTATATCTTGACGAAACAACCAGATGTGCACAAACACACAGAATCGACAATCGATACCGTTTTGCTCGTAATCACATTCCAGTTTTGATTTACCAGCCACCAAAACAATACCATGCTGCTAAATAAATATATCAAACTGAATTAATAGCAGAGCATTCAGAAACCATGAATTAAGGCGATGCATGTATCTACCCCACAGTTCATGGTTTTCGGATCTTGAATTCATCTGCACTGTAGTACTCTAATCAAACCATCAGATCTAATAGTACATGCCAGGTTTTAGCACTGACCTCTTGAATCGCGATGAGCGCTTGGGGAGTCCAGCGGCTGATTTCAGGACAGAAGAAGTCGGTGACCTCCTTGATCTGCAAATTTGTCAGGAACAAAAGATTCCAATTTACACTCCGCACTGCATCGTTTGTAGAGAGAACGAGAGGATATGCCAGAGGGGTGCCCACCAGACGAACAAATGGTGCAAACGGGATGAGAAAGTCGACCGACTTCTGGTACCTCCTGATCTCCCGCAGTGCCACCGTGCCTGGCCTGAACCGGTGTGGCTTCCTCTGCTTGGGTTGCCCAGTTGCCCCTGCTCCCACAAGAATGGATACGAGTCAGTCACAGACCAAAATAACAACTGCCCGGAAGAGCGCAACCCCCAAACTGAGAACTTTGTGTCACATCCATCATCTTGCTACTGTACAAGGTAAACTAAAATCTGGACCAATGAGGCGAAGAAAACTGCCGACCCACTCCCCTCTAGGGGCAAAGGACAATACTGGGAAATGCATAAAAATCGCTCCAGAGAAATGTCCGGAACAAGGAAGGGGAAAGAAAAAACAAGTCCCCATCCATCATCTTGCTACTGTATTAAGTACAAGATAAACTAAAATCTGGAGCAAGGAAGCGAAGAAACTGCCGATCCAGCCCTCCCAAGGGCCAAAGAAGAACTGCAACCGCTCCTGGCAGCATTCCCCGAGCAATGTGCGCAACAACGAAGGGGGAAGGAAAAAAACAAGCCCCCGCCCCGCCCACCCCAAACAAGACGGAAATGGCCCTAAACACGCGGCGTAAAACCGAAAAGCGCAAAGAAGGCCGCACCTTGAGCTCCCCCTGGGGCCGCCGCCCGCCCGGCTCGCCTCTGCATTCCGTCGAACAGGTGACGAGCAAGTCAGACCAAAAAACAGAAAACAAGACGAAACAAAAAGGAAGCGACCCGGGAAGGTCCCGCGCACCGGTGTCGCCGACGTGCCCGCGCCATCTGCAAAGGGAGAGGAAGAGCACATTAGCGTCATGCGTGGGGCGTCCGTCCGTCCATCTCTCGCGACGAAAAGGCGACGGCGTTCGGTCGAGAGGCGGGAGACGGGGGAAGGTAGGAAGGGAGGAAGGAGGGAAGGGCTGACCTGTCTCCTGCCGCCGCTGCGCGGGGCGGGGCCCGAGATGCTTCTTGGGCGGCGCCTTGGTCTTCCTGACGGCCGGGTGCTTGGTGCGGGCCATCGCGTCGGGGCGCGGTGTCGACGGCGGCGGGTCGGCGCGGAGGAGGAGGGAGGGAGGAGTTTCCTTTTTTTCGCGAGCCCTGCCGATTGTTTGTTTTACTGCGGCGCGTGGGCTTCCGCTGGAGAGAAAAGCGGGTGGTGGTGGGGTGCGGTGCGGGAGGAGCGGTTGCTACTACTGCTGCTGCCGCGAGGCGAGTCGAACGTTGGGCGCGTGGGCCCCGGCCGCCGGTGGGGGGCGGGGCGGGGGCGGAGCGGTTCCCGGAGACACGCGATGCAACTTGCCACATTTCCTCCCCATTCCCCCCCCCCCCCCCCCCCCCTCCCGATTCGTCTAGTGTTACCGTTGGAACAGTGCCTCGCGTTCGGCACAAGTTTCAGACATGTCCAAAAGCTAATAAAAGCTAATAAAAAATTACTTTTCACTCGTATATCGTCCAACCTTACCTACATTCCCTACATTTTGTTTATCTGTTTTGATTTTATTTTCTCCCAGTTCTACTCTTCTCCATCGGTTTACCCTAACAACCACCTCATTGCCCTGCCTATTACTATTTACTTACCAAATAAAATTTATTATTTTCTTTGGTAAGTCAATAAATATTTACCAAATAAGATATGTATTTTATGTACCCGCATTAATATGGGCTGGTAATCACATGCTAATCTACTGAAATATTTTTATACGCACGATTATGTAGTTACTCGTATAAAGGATGCTGGGGTAGTCATCCTCGCTCGTGCGCGCCTTGTGTCGATGCCTGCCTAGCATCCTCCCCGCGCTCGCCGGCCCGGGCGTTCCTCACCGAGCCGGCGTCCCGGGGTCCATGGCGCATGGCCCTGGGGCTCGCGCAGGTCCGTTCCGTATGCCGCACGTCGCCCTTGTCATGTGTGTGTTGTTTCATTCGTTTGTGTGGCGGCGTCTGCCAAGTTGTGCGTGCGCGTGTCGAGTTGCTCGTGCGACTTTCTTGGACCCCACCTGGCCGGTTTTTCGGGTCGATACCTTTGGAGTTAACTTCGGTGATGACGCTGACGTGGCATCATCATTAGCCGCTAATGGCGTTGATAACTACCCCTCCAACCCCCCGGGTGACGTTGACAATGGGCCCGCTGCCTAGTTAACCCGGACGGTTAAAAATTAAATAAAATGCTATTAAAAAAGGAAAAAAAAAAGAAAGGTCGCTAACACGTGCGTCCCACCGGCCAGTTGGCTGGTCAACCATGGACGAGTCAACTGTTGAGTCAGCAGTTGGCTGGGCCCATTGGTCAGCCTCACTGGTGCACCTCTGGCACACTACACCGGGTGCACCTAGCCCTTTTCTGCCTAGTATTTTTCGAATTAAATAAAACCCAAGAATTTCATGATATTGTTTAAACTTCGAAAATTCATATAAATTCAACCGCGGCTCCAATGAAAAAGTTTTCTACATGAAAGTTGATCAGAAAAACGAGGTGAATCTGAATATGTCCTCCTTGTACCTGTCACGTGCCCACAACAATGCAGCATGAAACCTTCCCCTCTGGTTCATCTGTCTGACAGATGCCTAAAACCGGGGAAATATTCCCAGATATTTTCCCGGTCTGTCTCTAACATGTAGCACTGCTTTAGGTCACCCCTAGCATAGCCTACTGTCATGCCATGCTCTCTGTTACTTTTGGATGCCTGTTATTTATTGTTTCTTCCCCCCTCCTTCTCCGATAGACCCCGAGACTGATGTTGATCTAGTGATTGACCACTTCACCATCGAGGATCCGTATCTATCTGTAGAGCAACCAGGCAAGCAAGACCCCCTTGATCGTTCCTATATCGCCCATTCCATTCTCACTCATGCTTGCATTAGATTTTGCTACGGTATTTGATTGCTCCTATTCTGATGCATAGCCTGCTTTTGTACCTTACCTGCTTATCCTATATGCTTGGTATAAGTTGGTTATTGATCCACCAGTGGCCCCTCACCTTGTCCCGGTTGCCCCCGCTTGATGACCGATGACTCGATCAACGTGATCGACGTCCAAAGCCCGACACATCACATCACCCCCCTTAGTTCTACGACACTACAGGTTTACTATCGAGTGCCGAGGGTGATGTCTCGTGATTCCTCTAAGTTCACCTTGATGATTACATCAAGTGGAATCCATCGAGGGTGATTCCTCGGATTCCCTCTTGGTGTTCTGGACACACAGTTACTTTGACTTTACCCCCAGAACCATATTAAAGACGGGTCGGACCTGAGGGGTACCCACGAGAGTTATTGTTACTGCAGGACTGGACGGACATGTGTTGGAAAACGTAGCATGCAATTTTAAAAATTTCCTACGCTCACACAAGATCTATCTAGGAGATGCATAGCAACGAGAGGGGGAGAGTGTGTCCATGCACCCTCATAGACCGAAAGCGAAAGCGTTTGACAACGCGGTTGATGTAGTCGAACTTCTTCTCGTTCCGACCGATCAAGTACCGAACGTACGGCACCTCTGAGTTTTGCACACGTTCAGCTCGATGACGTCCTTCGAACTCTTGATCCAGCAAAGTGTCGAGGGAGAGTTCTGTCAGCACGACGGCGTGGTGACGGTGATGGTGAAGTGATCCACGCAGGGCTTCGCCTAAGCACTACGTGAATATGACCGGAGGTGTAAACTATGGAGGGGGGCGCCGCACACGGCTAACAATGTTTGTTGTGTGTTCTAGGCGCCCCCTCCCCACATATATATAGGTGGGAGGGGGAGGAGGACATCCATGGGGCGCCCCAAGCAGGAGAAATCCTACTTGGGGGCCTTGTCCCATTCCCCCTCCTTTCCCCTTCCTATTCGGCCAGCAAGGGGAGGGGGGTGCACCAGCCCATGCTGGCTACTGTGTTTCCCCTCTTGGCCCAATAGGCCCATATAGTTTGCCGGGGGTAGCCCGGAACCCCTTCCGGTGACCCGATACGTACCCGGTACCCCTGGAACAATTCCGATGTCCAAATACTATCGTCCTATATATGAATCTTTACCTCTCAACCATTTAGAGACTCCTCGTCATGTCTGTGATCTCATCCGAGACTCCGAACAACATTCGGTGACCAAATCACATAACTCATATAATACAAAATCGTCATCGAACGTTAAGCGTGCGGACCCTACGGGTTCGAGAACTATGTAGACATGACTGAGACACCTCTCCGGTCAATAACCAACAACGGAACCTGGATACTCATATTGGTTCCCACATATCCTACGAATATCTTTATCGGTTATACCGTAATGACAACATGCATTATTCCCTTTGTCATCGGTGTGTTACTTGCCCGAGATTCGATCGCCGGTATCTCCATACCTAGTTCAATCTCGTTACCGGCAAGTCTCTTTACTCATTCCGTAATGCATCATCCCGTAACTAATTCATTAGTCAAATTGCTTGCAAGGCTTATTATGATGTGCATTACCGAGAGGGCCCAAAGATACATCTCCGATACTCAGAGTGAGAAATCCTAATCTCAATATATGCCAACCCAACAAACACCTTCGGAGATACCTGTAGAGCATCTTTATAATCACCCAGCTACGTTTATGACGTTTGATAGCACACAAGGTATTCCTCTGGTATCCGGGAGTTGCATAATCTCATAGTCAAAGGAATATGTATATGACATGAAGAAAGCAATAGCAATAAAACTGAACGATCAATATGCTAAGCTAACGGATGGGTCTTGACCATCACATCATTCTCCTAACTATGTGATCTCGTTTATCAAATGACAACATATGTATATGGTTAGGAAACTTAACCATCTTTGGTTAACGAGCTAGTCTAGTAGAGGCTTACTAGGGACACTGTGTTTTCTCTATGTATCCACACATGTATCAAGTTTCCGGTTAATACAACTCTAGCATGAATAATAAACATTTATCATGATATAAGGAAATATAAAATAACAACTTTATTATTTCCTCTAGGGCATATTTCCTTCAACAGGTGGTACCACCCCAGTAGAGGTGGACCTGATTTCCCGACAGTCTCTTGCGAGTCGGGTTGACCATTGAGGGTACCCACGAGTTGATGTGTGATACTGTTGTTGGGGAACGTAGTAATTTCAAAAAAATTCCTACGCACACGCAAGATCATGGTGATGCATAGCAACGAGGGGGAGAGTCTGATCTACGTACCCTTGTAGATCACAACGGAAGCGTTGACACAACGTAGAGGAAGTAGTCGTGCGTCTTCTTCCCGATCCGACCGATCCAAGCACCGTTACTCCGGCACCTCCGAGTTCTTAGCACACGTACAGCTCGATGACGATCCCCGGGCTCCGATCCAGCAAAGCTTCAGGGAGGAGTTCCGTCAGCACGACGGCGTGGTGACGATCTTGATGTTCTACCGACGCAGGGCTTCGCCTAAGCACTACAACGATATGATCGAGGTGGAATATGGTGGCAGGGGGCACCGCACACAGCTAAGGAACGATCTCAATGATCAACTTGTGTGTCTAGAGGTGCCCCCTGCCCCCGTATATAAAGGATCCAAGGGAGAGGGCTGGCCGGCCAAGGAGGAGGGCGCAGGAGGAGTCCTACTCCTACCGGGAGTAGGACTCCCCCCCTCAATCCTATTCCTAATAGGATTCCTCGAGAGAGAGAGAGAGAGAGAAAGAGAGAGAAGGGGGCCGGCCACCTCTCCTAGTCCTAATAGGACTAGGGGAGGGGGAGGCGCGCAGCCCACCTTGGGCTGCCCCTTTCACCTTTCCACCAAGGCCCAATAAGGCCCATATGGTTCCCGGGGGGTTCCGGTAACCTCCCGGTACTCCGGTAAAATCCCGATTTCACCCGGAACACTTCCGATATCCAAATATAGGCTTCCAATATATCAATCTTTATGTCTCGACCATTTCGAGACTCCTCGTCATGTCCGTGATCACATCCGGGACTCCGAACTACCTTCGGTACATCAAAATGCATAAACTCATAATAACTGTCATCGTAACGTTAAGCGTGCGGACCCTACGGTTCGAGAACAATGTAGACATGACCGAGACACGTCTCCGGTCAATAACCAATAGCGGGACCTGGATGCCCATATTGGCTCCTACAGATTCTACGAAGATCTTTATCGGTCAGACCGCATAACAACATACGTTGTTCCCTTTGTCATCGGTATGTTACTTGCCCGAGATTCGATCGTCGGTATCCAATACCTAGTTCAATCTCGTTACTGGCAAGTCTCTTTACTCGTTCCGTAATACATCATCTCACAACTAACATCTTAGTTATAATGCTTGCAAGGCTTATGTGATGTGTATTACCGAGAGGGCCCAGAGATACCTCTCCGACAATCGGAGTGACAAATCCTATTCTCGAAATACGCCAACCCAACATCTACCTTTGGAGACACCTGTAGTACTCCTTTATAATCACCCAGTTACGTTGTGACGTTTGGTAGCACCCAAAGTGTTCCTCCGGCAAACGGGAGTTGCATAATCTCACAGTCATAGGAACATGTATAAGTCATGAAGAAAGCAATAGCAACATACTAAACGATCGGGTGCTAAGCTAATGGAATGGGTCATGTCAATCAGATCATTCAACTAATGATGTGACCTCGTTAATCAAATAACAACTCTTTGTTCATGGTTTAGGAAACATAACCATCTTTGATTAACGAGCTAGTCAAGTAGAGGCATACTAGTGACACTCTGTTTGTCTATGTATTCACACATGTATTATGTTTCCGGTTAATACAATTCTAGAATGAATAATAAACATTTATCATGATATAAGGAAATAAATAATAACTTTATTATTGCCTCTAGGGCATATTTCCTTCAGTCTCCCACTTACACTAGAGTCAATAATCTAGATTACACAATAATGATTCTAACACCCATGGAGCCTTGGTGCTGATCATGTTTTGCTCGTGGAAGAGGCTTAGTCAACGAGTCTGCAACATTCAGATCCGTATGTATCTTGCAAATCTCTATGTCTCCCACCTGGACTAGATCCCGGATGGAGTTGAAGCGTCTCTTGATGTGTTTGGTCCTTTTGTGAAATCTGGATTCCTTTGCTAAGGCAATTGCACCAGTATTGTCACAAAAGATTTTCATTGGACCCGATGCACTAGGTATGACACCTAGATCGGATATGAACTCCTTCATCCAGACTCCTTCGTTCGTTGCTTCCGAAGCAGCTATGTACTCCGCTTCACATGTAGATCCCGCTACGACGCTTTGTTTAGAACTGCACCAACTGACAGCTCCACCGTTTAAAGTAAACACGTATCCGGTTTGCGATTTAGAATCGTCCGGATCAGTGTCAAAGCTTGCATCAACGTAACCTCTTACGGTGAGCTCTTTGTCACCTCCATATACGAGAAACATATCCTTAGTCCTTTTCAGGTATTTCAGGATGTTCTTGACCGCTGTCCAGTGATCCATTCCTGGATTACTTTGGTACCTCCCTGCTAAACTTATAGCAAGGCACACATCAGGTCTGGTACACAGCATTGCATACATGATAGAGCCTATGGCTGAAGCATAGGGAACATCTTTCATTTTCTTTCTATCTTCTGCAGTGGTCGGGCATTGAGTCTGACTCAACTTCACTCCTTGTAACACAGGCAAGAACCCTTTCTTTGCTTGATCCATTTTGAACTTCTTCAAAATCTTGTCAAGGTATGTGCTTTGTGAAAGTCCAATTAAGCGTCTTGATCTATCTCTATAGATCTTTATGCCTAATATGTAAGCAGCTTCCCCAAGGTCTTTCATCGAAAAACTTTTATTCAAGTATCCCTTTATGCTATCCAGAAATTCTATATCATTTCCAATCAGCAATATGTCATCCACATATAATATCAGAAATGCTATAGAGCTCCCACTCACTTTCTTGTAAATATAGGCTTCTCCAAAAGTCTGTATAAAACCAAATGCTTTGATCACACTATCAAAGCGTTTATTCCAACTCCGAGAGGCTTGCACCAGTTCATAAATGGATCGCTGGAGCTTGCACACTTTGTTAGCTCCCTTTGGATCGACAAAACCTTCTGGTTGCATCATATACAACTCTTCTTCCAGAAATCCATTCAGGAATGCAGTTTTGACATCCATCTGCCAAATTTCATAATCATAAAATGCGGCAATTGCTAACATGATTCTGACAGACTTAAGCATCGCTACGGGTGAGAAGGTCTCATCGTAGTCAACCCCTTGAACTTGTCAAAAACCTTTTGCAACAAGTCGAGCTTTATAGGCAGTAATATTACCGTCAGCGTCAGTCTTTTTCTTGAAGATCCATTTATTCTCAATTGCTTGCCGATCATCGGGCAAGTCAACCAAAGTCCATACTTTGTTCTCATACATGGATCCCATCTCAGATTTCATGGCTTCAAGCCACTTTGCGGAATCTGGGCTCACCATCGCTTCTTCATAGTTCGTAGGTTCATCATGATCTAGTAGCATGACTTCCAGAATTGGATTACCGTACCACTCTGGTGCGGATCTCACTCTGGTTGATCTACGTGGTTCAGTAGTATCTTGTCCTGAAGTTTCATGATCATCATCATTAGCTTCCTCACTAATTGGTATAGGTGTCGCAGAAACAGTTTTCTGTGATGTACTATTTTCCAATAAGGGAGCAGGTACAGTTACCTCGTCAAGTTCTACTTTCCTCCCACTCACTTCTTTCGAGAGAAACTCCTTCTCTAGAAATGATCCATTCTTAGCAACGAATGTCTTGCCTTCGGATCTGTGATAGAAGGTGTACCCAACAGTCTCCTTTGGGTATCCTATGAAGACACATTTCTCCGCTTTGGGTTCGAGCTTATCAGGTTGAAGCTTTTTCACATAAGCATCGCAGCCCCAAACTTTAAGAAACGACAACTTTGGTTTCTTGCCAAACCATAGTTCATAAGGCGTCGTCTCAACGGATTTTGATGGTGTCCTATTTAACGTGAATGCGGCCGTCTCTAAAGCATAACCCCAAAACGATAGCGGTAAATCAGTAAGAGACATCATAGATCGCACCATATCTAGTAAAGTACGATTATGACGTTCGGACACACCATTACGCTGTGGTGTTCCGGGTGGCGTGAGTTGCGAAACTATTCCACAATTTTTCAAATGTATACCAAACTCGTAACTCAAATATTCTCCTCCACGATCAGATCATAGAAACTTTATTTTCTTGTTACGATGATTTTCAACTTCACTCTGAAATTCTTTGAACTTTTCAAATGTTTCAGACTTGTGTTTCATTAAGTAGATATATCCATATCTGCTTAAATCATCTGTGAAGGTGAGAAAATAACGATATCCGCCACGAGCCTCAATATTCATCGGACCACATACATCGGTATGTATGATTTCCAACAGATCTGTTGCTCTCTCCATAGTACCGGAGAACGGTGTTTTAGTCATCTTGCCTATGAGGCACGGTTCGCAAGTACCAAGTGATTCATAATCAAGTGGTTCCAAAAGCCCATCAGTATGGAGTTTCTTCATGCGCTTTACACCGATATGACCTAAACGGCAGTGCCACAAATAAGTTGCACTATCATTATCAACTCTGCATCTTTTGGTTTCAACATATGAATATGTGTATCACTACTATTGAGATTCATCAAAAATAGACCACTCTTCAAAGGTGCATGACCATAAAAGATATTACTCATATAAATAGAACAACCATTATTCTCTGATTTAAATGAATAACCGTCTCGCATTAAACAAGATCTAGATATAATGTTCATGCTCAACGCTGGCACCAAATAACAATTATTTAGGTCTAATATTAATCCCGAAGGTAGATGTAGAGGTAGCGTGCCGACCGCGATCACATCGACTTTGGAACCGTTTCCCACGCGCAACGTCACCTTGTCCTTTGCTAGTGTCCGCTTATTCCGTCGTCCCTGTTTCGAGTTGCAAATATTAGCAACAGAACCAGTATCAAATACCCAGGTGCTACTGCAAGCTCTAGTAAGGTACACATCAATAACATGTATATCACATATACCTTTGTTCACCTTGCCATCCTTCTTATCCGCCAAATACTTGGGGCAGTTCTGCTTCCAGTGACCAGTCTGCTTGCAGTAGAAGCACTCAGTTTCAGGCTTAGGTCCAGACTTGGGTTTCTTCTCCTGAGCAGCAACTTGCTTGCTGTTCTTCTTGAAGTTCCCCTTCTTCTTCCCTTTGCCATTTTTCTTGAAACTAGTGGTCTTGTTGACCATCAACACTTGATGCTCCTTCTTGATTTCTACCTCCGCAGCTTTCAGCATTGCGAAGAGCTCGGGAATAGTCTTGTTCATCCCTTGCATATTATAGTTCATCACGAAGCTCTTGTAGCTTGGTGGCAGTGATTGGAGAATTCTGTCAATGACGCAATCATCCGAAAGATTAACTCCCAATTGAATCAAGTGATTATTATACCCAGACATCTTGAGTATATGCTCACTGACAGAACTGTCTCCTCCATCTTGCAGCTATAGAACTTATTGGAGACTTCATATCTCTCAATCCGGGCATTTGCTTGAAATATTAACTTCAACTCCTGGAACATCTCATATGCTCCATGACGTTCAAAACATCGTTGAAGTCCCGATTCTAAGCCGTAAAGCATGGCACACTGAAATATCGGGTAGTCATCAGCTTTGCTCTGCCAGACGTTCATAACATCTGGTGTTGCTCCAGCAGTAGGCCTGGCACCCAGCGGTGCTTCTAGGACGTAATTCTTCTGTGCAGCAATGAGGATAATCCTCAAGTTACGGACCCATTCCGTGTAATTGCTACCATCATCTTTCAACTTTGCTTTCTCAAGGAATGCATTAAAATTCAACGGAACAACAGCACGAGCCATCTATCTACAATCAACATAAACAAGCAAGATACTATCAGGTACTAAGTTCATGATAAGTTTAAGTTCAGTTAATCAAATTACTTAAGAACTCCCACTTAGATAGACATCCCTCTAATCCTCTAAGTGATCATGTGATCCAAATCAACTAAACCATAACCGATCATCACGTGAGATGGAGTAGTTTTCAATGGTGAACATCGTTATGTTGATCATATCTACTATATGATTCATGCTCGACCTTTCAGTCTCTGTGTTCCGAGGCCATATCTGCATATGCTAGGCTCGTCAAGTTTAACCTGAGTATTCTGCATGTGCAAAACTGGCTTGCACCCGTTGTAGATGGACGTAGAGCTTATCACACCCGATCATCACGTGGTGTCTGGGCACGACGAACTTTGGCAACGGTGCATACTCAGGGAGAACACTTCTTGATAATTCAGTGAGAGATCATCTTATAATGCTACCGTCAATCAAAGCAAGATAAGATGCATAAAAGGATAAACATCACATGCAATCAATATAAGTGATATGATATGGCCATCATCATCTTGTGCTTGTGATCTCCATCTCCGAAGCACCGTCATGATCACCATCGTCACCGGCGCGACACCTTGATCTCCATCGTAGCATCGTTATCGTCTCGTCAATCTTATGCTTCCACGACTATCACTACCGCTTAGTAATAAAGTAAAGCATTACATCGCGATTGCATTGCATACAATAAAGCGACAACCATATGACTCCTGCCAGTTGCCGATAACTTGGTTACAAAACATGATCATCTCATACAATAAAATTTAGCATCATGCCTTGACCATATCACATCACGACATGCCCTGCAAAAACAAGTTAGACGTCCTCTACTTTGTTGTTGCAAGTTTTACGTGGCTGCTACGGGCTTAAGCAAGAACTCATCTCACCTACGCATCAAAACCACAACGATAGTTTGTCAAATAGACTCCGTTTTAATCTTCTCAAGGACCGGGCGTAGCCACACTTGGTTCAACTAAAGTTGGAGAGACAGTCGCCCGCAAGCCATCTATGTGCAAAGCACGTCGAGGGAACCGGTCTCGCGTAAGCGTACGCGTAATGTTGGTCCGGGTCGTCTCGTCCAACAATATCGTTGAACCAAAGTATGACATGCTGGTAGGCAGTATGACTTGTATTGCCCACAACTCACTTGTGTTCTACTCGTGCAAATAACATCAAACCATAAAACCTAGGCTCTGATACCACTGTTGGGGAACGTAGTAATTTCAAAAAAAATTCCTACGCACACGCAAGATCATGGTGATGCATAGCAACGAGGGGGAGAGTCTGATCTACGTACCCTTGTAGATCACAACGGAAGCGTTGACACAACGTAGAGGAAGTAGTCGTACGTCTTCTTCCCGATCCGACCGATCCAAGCACCGTTACTCCGGCACCTCCGAGTTCTTAGCACACATACAACTCGATGACGATCCCCGGGCTCCGATATAGCAAAGCTTCGGGGAGGAGTTCCGTCAGCACGACGGCGTGGTGACGATCTTGATGTTCTACTGACGCAGGGCTTCGCCTAAGCACTACAACGATATGATCGAGGTGGAATATGGTGGCAGGGGGCACCGCACACGGCTAAGGAACGATCTCAATGATCAACTTGTGTGTCTAGAGGTGCCCCCTGCCCCTGTATATAAAGGATCCAAGGGGGAGGGCTGGCCGGCCAAGGAGGAGGGCGCAGGAGGAGTCCTACTCCTACCGGGAGTTGGACTCCCTCCCTCAATCCTATTCCTAATAGGATTCCGAGAGAGAGAGAGAGAGAAGGGGGCCGGCCACCTCTCCTAGTCCTAATAGGACTAGGGGAGGGGGGAGGCGCGCAGCCCACCTTGGGCTGCCCCTTTCACCTTTCCACCAAGGCCCAATAAGGCCCATATGGTTCTCGGGGGGTTCCGGTAACCTCCCGGTACTCCGGTAAAATCCCGATTTCACCCGGAACACTTCCGATATCCAAATATAGGCTTCCAATATATCAATCTTTATGTCTCGACCATTTCGAGACTCCTCGTCATGTCCGTGATCACATCCGGGACTCCGAACTACCTTCGGTACATCAAAATGCATAAACTCATAATAACTGTCATCGTAACGTTAAGCGTGCGGACCCTACGGTTCGAGAACAATGTAGACATGACCGAGACACGTCTCCGGTCAATAACCAATAGCGGGACCTGGATGCCCATATTGGCTCCTACAGATTCTACGAAGATCTTTATCAGTCAGACCGCATAACAACATACGTTGTTCCCTTTGTCATCGGTATGTTACTTGCCCGAGATTCGATCGTTGGTATCCAATACCTAGTTCAATCTCGTTACTCGCAAGTCTCTTTACTCGTTTCGTAATACATCATCTCACAACTAACATCTTAGTTATAATGCTTGCAAGGCTTATGTGATGTGTATTACCGAGAGGGCCCAGAGATACCTCTCCGACAATCGGAGTGACAAATCCTATTCTCGAAATACGCCAACCCAACATCTACCTTTGGAGACACCTGTAGTACTCCTTTATAATCACTCAGTTACGTTGTGATGTTTGGTAGCACCCAAAGTGTTCCTCCGGCAAACGGGAGTTGCATAATCTCATAGTCATAGGAACATGTATAAGTCATGAAGAAAGCAATAGCAACATACTAAACGATCGGGTGCTAAGCTAATGGAATGGATCATGTCAATCAGATCATTCAACTAATGATGTGACCTCGTTAATCAAATAACAACTCTTTGTTCATGGTTTAGGAAACATAACCATCTTTGATTAACGAGCTAGTCAAGTAGAGGCATACTAGTGACACTCTGTTTGTCTATGTATTCACACATGTATTATGTTTCCGGTTAATACAATTCTAGCATGAATAATAAACATTTATCATGATATAAGGAAATAAATAATAACTTTATTATTGCCTCTAGGGCATATTTCCTTCAACTGTAACGCCCTTGATGCGGCTATATCTCCCACGTGTCGAAGCACGACTTAGAGGCATAACCGCATTGAAAGCAATGTCGCAAGTGAGGTAATCTTCACACAACCCATGTATTACAATAGGGGAAAAAGATACATAGTTGGCTTACAATCGCCACTTCACACAATTACATGAATAAAGCATTACAACATCCAAATACAATCAAGGTCCGACTACGGAACCAAAATAAAAGAAGAACCCCAAATGCGACAAGGTCCCCGATCGACCCCAACTGGGCCCCACTACTGATCAACTAGAACGAAACAACACAAAGGACAAGATCTTCTTCGAGCTCCTCCTGAGCTTGGTAGCGTCATCTGCATGGTCTCATCGGCACCTGCAAGCTGGTTTTGGAAGTATCTGTGAGCCACAGGGACTCAGCAATCTCGCACCCTCGCGATCAAGACTATTTAAGCTTATGGGTAAGGTAAAAGGTATGAGGTGGAGTTGCAGCAAGCGACTAGCGTATATGGTGGCTAACATACGCAAAAGAGAGCGAGAAGAGAAGGCAAAGCCCGATCAAGAAACTATGATCAAGAATTGATCCTAGAACAACCTACGTCAAGCATTACTCCAACACCGTGTTCACTTCCCGGACTCCGCTGGAAAGAGACCATCACGGTTACACACGCGGTTGATGTATTTTAATTAAGGTCAACTTTAGGTTTTCTACAACCGGACGTTAACAAATTCCCATCTGCCCATAACCGCGGGCACGGCTTTCGAAAGTTCAAATCCCTGCAAGGGTGTCCCAACTTAGCCCATCACAAGCTCTCACGGTCAACGAAGGAATAGACCTCCTCCCGAGACATTCCGATCAGACTCGGTATCCCGGTTCTTCAAGACATTTCGACAGGGTAAAACTAAACCAGCAACACCGCCCGAATGTGCCGACAAATCCCGATAGGAGCTGCACATATCTCTTTCTCAGGGCACACCGGATCGTCCAAACTTCCGGTAGGCCAGCCCAGAGTTGCCCCTGGTGGCCACCGGTGGCTGACAAGTTGGACCAACACTCAGAGGAGCACTGGCCCGGGGGGGAGGGGTAAAATAATGATGACCCTTGAGTCCGCGAAACCCAAGGGAAAAAGAGGCTAGGTGGCGAATGGTAAAACCAATGTTGGGCATTACTGGAGGAGTTTTACTTAAGGCGAACTGTCAACGGGTTCCCATTATAACCCAATCGCGTGAGGAACGTAAAATCCGGGAACATAACGCCGATATGACGGTAACTAGGGCGGCAAGAGTGGAACAAGACACCAGGCATAAGGCCGAGCCTTCCACCCTTTACCAAGTATATAGATGCATTAATTAAATAAGATATATTGTGATATCCCAACAAATAAACATGTTCCAACAAGGAACAACATCTCCATGTTCCCACAAGGAACAAACTTCAATCTTCGCCTGCAACTAACAACGCTATAAGAGGGGCTGGGCGAAGCGGTAACATAGCCAAACAACGGTTTGCTAGGACAAGGTGGGTTAGAGGCTTGGTTCAACAATAAGGGAGGCATGATAAGCAAGTGGTAGGCATCGTAGCATAGGCATAGCAAAAGAGCGAGCATCTAGCAAAGCAAAGATAGAAGTGATTTCGAGGGTATGATCATCTTGCCTGAAATCCCGCAAGGAAGAAGAACGAGTCCATGAAGAAGACAAACGGACGTAGACGAACGGGTCCTCACAATCACGACGTTATCGGAACCAACCCGAAGAAGCAACACCGGAAATAAGCAAACAACATAGTAAACAACCACTACAACAACATGGCACGATGCGCAAACAAGTATGATGCATGTCCGGTTTAATGAAACATGGCATGGCAAAGTGCACAAGCAATCCTACAATTTAAGTGGAGCTCAATATGCAACGGTGCATATTGATGAAACACCACGTTAATTATTTAGTTCCCTCTCGGTTATGTACTCACCAATATTAAATGTTGATTAACCTGGCAAGAGGTGAAACATAATGAAACTATCTAACTAGGCAAGTTTAAATGAGGCCGGAACAACAAAACAACAACTCCGGAAACTCCTCATGTGCATATATTAGGTTTGGTACTGTTCTTCCCTAAACATAATTTTAGAGTTGTTAAGCATGCAAAATGAAGCCACCATGTTAAACTAGGCATTTTTCTACCCCAATTACATATAAAGTTTATTAAAATCAGAGTTACGGTTATTTAGTTATGAATTAAATCATTTTAACATGGCATAGGAGCAAATTTAATCAAACAACATTTTAAACATTTTAAACATGGATGAAAGTGACATATTATGAATCTAGACAAAATTCTAAGCAAGTTTCATATATAACTTATTTAGATCCGATGCACGGTTCATGAGTTATTATATGCATGAAGTTAGGGGGCTAGCTGTAAAACAGGCAAACTCTGGATGATAGACAAAATCATCTAGAGGAAAAAAACATGACATGGGCCAGATGCACAGGAGACTGGAGGGAGGGGCTGCTCACCCACGGGCCATGGCCCAGGTCGGGGGAGAGGCTCGGCAGGTCGGGCGCTTAGCGCGCTAGGCCTTGGCGCGGGATGCGGCCCACACGCGCGGTCAACGGATCGAAGCAGCGCGACGAAGGACGTCGAGAACGGCGAGTCCAGGAGAGCAGCTCCGGCGGCGACGCTCTGTCGACGCGAGGAATAGCGGGGAGGCCGGGAACGGGCGCAGAACCGACGGATCCGGAGTGGAGGAGGCCGGATCTGGCTCCGGGGGTCTATTTCCGGCGACGGCGAGGATGGGAAGCTCTGGGCGGCGGCGATCCCTGGTGATGGGATCCTGTGGGGGAAAGAGAGATCGTGAGGGAGATGGAGGAGAGGCAAGGAAGGAAGGAGGAGAGGCAGGGGCGGCGCAACCTGGCCAGAGGTGGTCGCCGGCAGTGACATCGGCGAGTCGGCGGGAAGGAGCAGACGGCGAGGTCGAGGTCGACGGGCTCCTCCCCTGGGTCCAGATCGGGAGCGATGGATCGGGAGATGCGGGGCTGCAACCGTGCAGGCCTGGGCGGGCCTCCCGCGGGCCATGATGGAGTGGGGAGCCCGGGGCCACATGGCCGGCTTTAGTTGGCCGCGGGCACTGCAGGAGCGGCGGGTGGCCACTGGCAGCGCGCCAAGTGGCAGCGAGGGGGGTTGGCCGGGCTCAGAAATGGAGGTGGCAGCGGCGGCTGGAAGGTGGAGGTGGCTGGCTGATGATTGGGGGCGCGGATTTCGAGGAGGAGGAAGGAGAAGGCCCAAAATGGCATGGAGGGGGTCTATATAAGGTAAGGGGGCTAGGGTTAGGGGGTTTGAGGCCGTTCCGGAGCCGTTCGATCTCAATCGGATGACCCGGAGCGGAGGGGGGTTAGATAGGTGGGCTAGGTGGGTTGTGAAAAGAGGTTGGGCTGAGATGAGAGGAGAGGAGTGCAGCCCGGCAACTGTTTCCGGAGACCGAAAACGTCCGACGTTTGCCCGGCTATAATGCCGCTATAGTTTAACGGTTGGGCTAACAAACGAACTCCGAATGCGATGAAACTTGGCAGGCGGCCTACCTACAACATAACAACACCGCCACATGCCAACTTTCAACCCATTCCGAGAACATTTTCCGGCCACTTATAAAATAATATTTCGGACGTGCCGCGGGCGCGTGCAAGTGTGTCTGGGCTCAGAACGGACAACGGAAGGAACTGGGAAACCCGGACGGATGCAAGTTTTGAAAACATGATGATGCAATGCACATGATGACATGATAAGATGCAACACGCAAGCAAAAGACCTGACAGCGACAGCGAATAACTGACGGACACCTGGCACATCGGTGTCGGGGCATCACAACACTCCACCACTACGAGAGGATCTCGTCCCGAGATCTAGGATGGCACCGAAGGGACAACGAAAGAAAGAGAAGAGGTAAAACTAAGTTGCTCCTTTGACAAACGAGTGAAACCAATGAACCTTGAGAGGTTAACCAATTGGAAAGAAGAATATAACGGAGATGAACAAAGTTGAAAACACTCCGATAGAAAAGAGGAACAAAGAACATTACTAGAACCTTGAGATTGAAGGGCAAGACAAATATTGAAACCACTCCGGTTGAAACAAGATAGAAAAGGATTAAGAATGATATAATTTGGGCAGCACTCCAACTGTAAATGGAAAGAATTGAACATGAACTTGAAAAGATGAGAGGATACTTGATGAAATCACAATACGCTGCCTCTGTAACTATTGAATGAATGGAACAAGGGGTAAGAAATATCTCGGATAGCACTCCGGTTGAAAAGAGATGAAAACTTGATTAAATGAAAGAACTTGAGAAAAGGAACACAATACTCCAGTTAAAAGGATAAGCACGATCAAAACATGGTCCTGACAATCCGAGAAGATGGGTTGAGGAGAGCAACATCACAATGCCTCCGGAACGGAAGAATAGAAGATAGATAATTATCATAGGAGAACTGAGAAGAAAATGCCAACTTCTGCCACAAAAGAGCTTGAAGAGGCATCTTCAGGGGAAGGGTCGAACGGAATTGTTGGAAAACCAACAATGAGAAGAATAAGCTTGATATGGTCTTATGGAATACATCCCAAATTATGAGGTGACAACCTGCCACTCACAAAACCAAAGATTGGATTGATATCAACAAGGAGACGAGAAACTTATTCACCGGTAGGATAATGAAGAACTTGGGTCAATTATAAGCACCATAAATAGCAACAATCCTTAGGGAAGGCTTTTGGTGAAAAATAGCCCAAGATAACTCCAATGACGAGATTGATGGATTTAAAATATCTCATACTTAACAACATGTGAATCACGAAACATGAACTCAAATTATTAAGAATGACATAATACCACCTCCAATGATATGGAAGAAAAAAATTGCACTCCGGATTACAATATGAAGAAAGCTTGAGCTTCTTAGAAAAGAATCTGGATGAACACTTCGAGGAGGAATTAAATCCTTGATGAACCCTCATGTAGAATCTTCATGACGAACTCCGGTAAACAAAAGAATGATCGAACGGAAAGAAAGATGAGGAAAGTGAGGTTAAAACCTTGTAATGATTAGATGAAGCTTAGCAACAAGATAAAGAGAAAACTTGGCACTCCGGAAAATAAAGATGAACAAATGGAAACAAGAATTTGATGAGCCTCCGGAATAAGGAATTAATCACTTGTGTGAAACAAGAGTAAGAATTATGTTATGCGTATCCTTCACCAATTAAATTGATGACCAACAATGGATTTGGCATACTACTTACTCTCTTAGAAAGGATTAAGGTAGATACTGCGCCAACTTGAAAAAGTCTTCAACGAACCACCGGTAGGATTGGAACAAAGAATGAATTAATATGATAAACGAAGGAAGAGGAACTCTTGAAAGAACCACCATAAGAATTGAAAATGAACGAAGAGAATATAAAGAAACACTTTGAAGATTTAGCAAATGAATGGAGATGCTTGAGAGAATTTAGATACAAGAGAACGAAGGGATCACGAACTGATTAGAGATCACTTGAACGAAGCGCCGGTAAGATTTAGAGTATGAGAGCTGAAAGCTGGAATGAATAATTATGAGATGATGGGCTTCGGAGAATCAAACTAAAAATATTCTGAATTACTCCGGATGGGTGAAAAGAATTCTGACAATCGAAAACAATGATGAGAGGATGGCCTTGAACTAGAACCACGAATCTTGAAGAGAATGGAGCAAGATTAAGAGAAAAAACTTCTTCGGTCTTCAAATGATGACGAGAAACACCACCGCGAATTGTTGAGGCACTCCGGAATGAATAATGGAAAGGTTGAGCCAACGATGAAAAGAATTTTGAAAGATCTTGGAGAAAGACATTTGACTGATGACAATTCATTCTTACGTCAAACTTTGAAAAAAATTAAGAATGACTCCGGTCAAATTAGAAGAGTCAGGTAAGATCCTGGGAAAAGACCTGTGGGTTAGGGCCCACTCAAAAGAAACACCGTTGAAAAGATTACTTGAAAAGGAGAATGCACCGGTTGAAATAAATGACTTGGATGAGGGAACATCCTCGAAAGAGCTTGAACGAAAGCATAGTGTAAGCACGAATCTTCTGAGATATCTTTAGCACTCCGGAACAATTGAATAGCGAGAAATGACAGAATATGAGGTGCACCGGCATGAGAAGGTATTTTCAACGAGGAAAGGATATAATTGGCAAAGCTTGAATTGAATTCATCGGATAAAATAGAACGAAGAATGATGAACTAGAAGCTCCGTTAGCATCTTCCAGAGAATCACCGGATAAGAACATTGACGGAAAAGAATGGAGAGACTTCATATGAATAAAAGGATACTTGATTAAGAATTCCGAGTCCTTGAAGAAAAAGGGGTGGGTGGGTGGGGAAAACAAAAGCAACTTGGAGATGGATGGAACAAACACCGTTGAGAAGAACTGATACTTGATCTAGCGAATGTTGAAATGATCGGATCCACTTGAAGAGAAGCACACCGGTTGAACAGGATTGACATGACAATCTTGATTATCATGAAGGAATAGTATTCACATCGGAGTATGAGAACACCATTTGGGGAAGGTATGAAATCAACATTTGACTTCGAAGCAACTCGAATACCACAACTCAAAACAAAACAAAGGATTGGCTTGCGGAATAAGCCAGAACAAACATATGATAGAGATTTTGTCTGAAGTTTTCGTGGTGGGGCCTACACGGGCTCGATCGTACAGCACCATCATGTACAAGGCAGTGCACATGACATACGAAGCGTCCCCGAGTCGGCATAGCCAAGGACTCTTTAAGACACAACGAGACCACTGTAAAAACGATGTGAATAGGCAGACCACTAGATGTCGAACCCCAATTTCATATCATACATCTGTCGGAAAGATATCCTAAGAGCTACTTGAATTACCACTTATAAACTCCCGAAATTTTCCCAGTTATGCAATCAGGTGTTGGGGATACAGGGGAAGCATAATATCTCACCCAAACTAACAAATCCTACATCCAGTTGTATCCATCCTTCAACACATAACCAAGAAACCTTCAGAAATCGTCTACCTCAACCTTCGAAAAGCATCCGTTATACGAGTTATGGCAATACTCCTGAACTCCCGCCCCAGTACTGGGTGGCGTCGAGGTTATCTCACCAACGAACTGCTTAAAAGAGATTTTCGATGTCGGCGTACTAAACTCAGGTATTCCAGAACTGCAACGATAAAATTATGACGACAACACCTCAGAGCTCAACTCCGTGGGACACTTCCACAAAACCCCTGACAGGAGGCACCAAGACAATGTTCTCATCATAAAACCATCGAAACGATTCCAAGATACCCCCGTGATCCTAAATTTTTTTAGTGAAATTTGAGAAGAGAAGAGTCAAAACTCTACGTCAGGATGCCTTACCAGAGCGATGAGGAGACTGGGAAGTAAAAAGAATTCCTAAACTCTCCGATATATAATTCCTAAATGTCTCAAAACATTTTTCTAGACACAACTCGGCCGCTAAAAATGATCAATTAGTGGGGGCTCCTAAGGTCGGGGAAGGCTCTGATACCAACTTGTAACGCCCTCGATGCGGCTATATCTCCCACGTGTCGAAGCACGACTTAGAGGCATAACCGCATTGAAAGCAATGTCGCAAGTGAGGTAATCTTCACACAACCCATGTATTACAATAGGGGAAAAAGATACATAGTTGGCTTACAATCGCCACTTCACACAATTACATGAATAAAGCATTACAACATCCAAATACAATCAAGGTCCGACTACGGAGCCAAAATAAAAGAAGAACCCCAAATGCGACAAGGTCCCCGATCGACCCCAACTGGGCTCCACTACTGATCAACTAGAACGAAACAACACAAAGGACAAGATCTTCTTCGAGCTCCTCCTGAGCTTGGTAGCGTCATTTGCACGGTCTCATCGGCACCTGCAAGCTGGTTTTGGAAGTATCTGTAAGCCACAGGGACTCAGCAATCTCGCACCCTCGCGATCAAGACTATTTAAGCTTATGGGTAAGGTAAAAGGTATGAGGTGGAGCTGCAGCAAGCGACTAGCGTATATGGTGGCTAACATACGCAAAAGAGAGCGAGAAGAGAAGGCAAAGCACGATCTAGAAACTATGATCAAGAAGTGATCCTAGAACAACTTACGTCAAGCATTACTCCAACACCGTGTTCACTTCCTGGACTCCGCCAGAAAGAGACCATCACGGTTACACACGCGGTTGATGTATTTTAATTAAGGTCAACTTTAGGTTTTCTACAACCGGACGTTAACAAATTCCCATCTGCCCATAACCGCGGGCACGGCTTTCGAAAGTTCAAATCCTTGCAGGGGTGTCCCAACTTAGCCCATCACAAGCTCTCACGGTCAACGAAGGAATAGACCTCCTCCCGAGACATTCCGATCAGACTCGGTATCCCGGTTCTTCAAGACATTTCGACAGGGTAAAACTAAACCAGCAACACTGCCCGAATGTGCCGACAAATCCCGATAGGAGCTGCACATATCTCTTTCTCAGGGCACACCGGATCGTCCAAACTTCCGGTAGGCCAGCCCAGAGTTGCCCCTGGTGGCCACCGGCGGCTGACAAGTTGGACCAACACTCAGAGGAGCACTGGCCCGGGGGGGGGGGGGGTAAAATGATGATGACCCTTGAGTCCGCGAAACCCAAGGGAAAAAGAGGCTAGGTGGCGAATGGTAAAACCAATGTTGGGCATTGCTGGAGGAGTTTTACTTAAGGCGAACTGTCAACGGGTTCCCATTATAACCCAACCGCATGAGGAACGCAAAATCCGGGAACATAACACCGATATGACGGAAACTAGGGTGACAAGAGTGGAACAAAACACCAGGCATAAGGCCGAGCCTTCCACCCTTTACCAAGTATATAGATGCATTAAGTAAATAAGATATATTGTGATATCCCAACAAATAAACATGTTCCAACAAGGAACAACATCTCCATGTTCCCACAAGGAACAAACTTCAATCTTCACCTGCAACTAACAATGCTATAAGAGGGGCTGAGCGAAGCGGTAACATAGCCAAACAACGGCTTGCTAGGACAAGATGGGTTAGAGGCATGGTTCAACAATAAGGGAGGCATGATAAGCAAGTGGTAGGCATCGTAGCATAGGCATAGCAAAAAGAGCGAGCACCTAGCAAAGCAAAGATAGAAGTGATTTCGAGGGTATGATCATCTTGCCTGAAATCCCGCAAGGAAGAAGAACGAGTCCATGAAGAAGACAAACGGACGTAGACGAACGGGTCCTCACAATCACGACGTTATCGGAACCAACCCGAAGAAGCAACACCGGAAAGAAGCGAACAACATAGTAAACAACCACTACAACAACATGGCACGATGCGCAAACAAGTATGATGCATGTCCGGTTTAATGAAGCATGGCATGGCAAAGTGCACAAGCAATCCTACAATTTAAGTGGAGCTCAATATGCAACGGTGCATATTGAGGAAACACCACGTTAATTATTTAGTTCCCTCTCGGTTATGTACTCACCAATATTAAATGTTGATTAACCTGGCAAGAGGTGAAACATAATGAAACTATCTAACTAGGCAAGTTTAAATGAGGCCGGAACAACAAAACAACAACTCCGGAAACTCCTCATGTGCATATATTAGGTTTGGTACTATTCTGCCCTAAACATAATTTTAGAGTTGTTAAGCATGCAAAATGAAGCCACCATGTTAAACTAGGCATTTTTCTACCCCAATTACATATAAAGTTTATTAAAATCGGAGTTACGGTTATTTAGTTATGAATTAAATCATTTTAACATGGCATAGGAGCAAATTTAATCAAACAACATTTTAAACATTTTAAACATGGATGAAAGTGACATATTATGAATCTAGACAAAATTCTAAGCAAGTTTCATATATAACTTATTTAGATCCGATGCACGGTTCATGAGTTATTATATGCATGAAGTTAGGGGGCTATCTGTAAAACAGGAAAACTCTGGATAATAGACAAAATCGTCCAGAGGAAAAAAACATGACATGGGCCAGATGCACAGGAGACTGGAGGGAGGGGCTGCTCACCCACGGGCCATGGCCCAGGTCGGGGGAGAGGCTCGGCAGGTCGGGCGCTTAGCGCGCTGGGCCTTGGCGCGGGATGCGGCCCACACGCGCGGTCAACGGATCGAAGCAGCGCGACGAAGGACGTCGAGAACGGCGAGTCCAGTAGAGCAGCTCCGGCAACGACGCTCCGTCGACGCGAGGAACAGCGGGGAGGCCGGGAACGGGCGCAGAACTGACGGATCCGGAGTGGAGGAGGCCGGATCTGGCTCCGGGGGTCCATTTCCGGCGACGGCAAGGATGGGAAGCTCCGGGCGGCGGCGATCCCTGGTGATGGGATCCTGTGGGGGAGAGAGAGATCGTGAGGGAGATGGAGGAGAGGCAAGGAAGGAAGGAGGAGAGGCAGGGGCGGCGCAACCTGGCCGGAGGTGGTCGCCGGCAGTGACTCCGACGAGTCGGCGGGAAGGAGCAGACGGCGAGGTCGAGGTCGAGGGGCTCCTCCCCTGGGTCCAGATCGGGAGCGATGGATCGGGAGATGCGGGGCTGCAACCGTGCAGGCCTGGGCGGGCCTCCCGCGGGCCACGGCGGAGTGGGGAGCCCGGGGCCACGTGGCCGGCTTTGGTTAGCCGCGGGCGCTGCAGGAGCGGCGGCTGGCCACTGGCAGCGCGCCAAGTGGCGGCGAGGGGGGTTGGCCGGGCTCAAAAATGGAGGTGGCGGCAGCGGCTGGAAGGTGGAGGTGGCTGGCTGATGATTGGGGGCGTGGATTTCGAGGAGGAGGAAGGAGAAGGCCTAAAATGGCATGGAGGGGTCTATATAAGGTAAGGGGGCTAGGGTTAGGGGGTTTGAGGCCTTTCCGGAGCCGTTCGATCTCGATCGGACGACCCGGAGCGGAGGGGGGTTAGATAGGTGGGCTAGGTGGGTTGTGAAAAGAGGTTGGGCTGAGATGAGAGGAGAGGAGTGCAGCCCGGGAACTGTTTCCGGAGACCGAAAACGTCCGACGTTTGCCCGGCTATAATGCCGCTATAGTTTAACGGTTGGGCTAACAAACGAACTCCGAATGCGATGAAACTTGGCAGTCGGCCTACCTACAACATAACAACACCACATGCCAACTTTCAACCCATTCCGAGAACATTTTCCGGCCACTTATAAAATAATATTTCAGACGTGTCGCGGGCGCGTGCAAGTGTGTCTGGGCTCAGAACGGACAACGGAAGGAACTGGGAAACCTGGACGGATGCAAGTTTTGAAAACATGATAATGCAATGCACATGATGACATGATAAGATGCAACACGCAAGCAAAAGACCTGACAGCGACAGCGAATAACTGACAGACACCTGGCACATCGGTCTCGGGGCGTCACAGATACATGTCCAACGTATCTATAATTTTTTATTGCTCCATCCTATTATATTATCTATTTTGGATGTTAATGGGCTTATTTTTACACTTGTATATTATTTTTGGGACTAACCTATTAACCGGAGGCCCAGCCCAAATTGTTGTTTTTTTGCCTATTTTAGAGTTTCGCCGAAAAGGAATATCAATGGGAGTCCAAACGGAATGAAACCCTCGGGAGCATTATTTTTGGAACAAACGTGATCCAGGAGACTTGGAGTGGACATCAAGAAGCAATCAAGGAGGCCACGAGGCAGGGGGGCGCGCCCTCCACCCTCGTGGGCCCCTCGCAAACATCCAGGAGCACCACGAAACCCTATTTCCACCGTCGCAACCTTTTGTACCCAAGAGATCCCATCTTGGGGCCTTTTCCGGAGCTCCGCCGGAGGGGGCATTGATCACGGAGTGCCTCTACATCAACTCCATGGCCCCTCCGATGATGTGTGAGTAGTTTATTTCAGACCTTCAGGTCCATAGCTAGTAGCTAGATGGCTTCTTCTCTCTCTTTGGATCTCAATGCAAAGTTCTCCTTGATTCTCTTGGAGATCTATTCGACGTAGTCTTCTTTTGCAGTGTGTTTATCGAGATCCGATGAATTGTGGGTTTATGATCAAGTTTTTCTATGAACAATATTTGAATCTCCTCTGAATTCTTTTATGTATGATTGGTTTATCTTTGCAAGTCTCTTCGAATTATCAGTTTGGTTTGGCCTACTTGATTGATCTTTCTTGCAATGGGAGAAGTTCTTAGCTTTGGGTTCAATCTTGCGGTGCTCGATCCCAGTGACAGAAAGGGAACCGACACGTATTGTATTATTGCCACCGAGGATAAAAAGATGGGGTTTATATCATATTGCATGAATTTATCCCTCTACATCATGTCATCTTGCTTAAGGCGTTACTCTGTTCTTATGAACTTAATACTCTAGATGCATGCTAGATAGCGGTCGACGTGTGGAGTAATAGTAGTAGATGCAGAATCGTTTCGGTCTACTTGTCTCAGATGTGATGCCTATATACATGATCATGCTTGGATATTCTCATAATTATTCGCTTTTCTATCAATTGCTCGACAGTAATTTGTTCACCCACCATAATATTTATGCTATCTTGAGAGAAGCCACTAGTGAATCCTATGGCCTCCGGGTCTATTCTCCATCATATAAGTTTCCATCTACTTTATTTTGCAATATTTACTTTTAATCTATATCATAAAAATACCAAAAATATTTATCTTATTATTATCATCTTTATCAGATCTAACTCTTGCAAGTGGCCATGAAGGGATCGACAACCCCTTTATCGCGTTGGTTGTGAGGTTCTTATTTGTTTGTGTAGGTACGAGGTGACTTGCACATGGTCTCCTACTGGATTGATACCTTGGTTCTCAAAAACTGAGGAAAATACTTACCCTGCTGTACTGCATCACCCTTTCCTCTTCAAGGGAACACCAACGCAGTACTCAAGAGGTAGCAATGTGAAGTTGGGTTGACCTGGAGGGTACCCGCGAGATTTCTATGTGGCACGGCCAGGTATTCCTGGCCCTTGCCGTAAGTCCACGAGATAGGGCGACAGGCTCACATGATCGTGAGTCTATACTCGTTACCGTGCGCTCCCAAGACACTAACGAGATTAGGTATTTAATCTGAGTTGGTCGTTGACCTATACGCACTATCCGCCGCGCCGGAACAATTATGGGCACTCGGTGTCGTATGTATCACCTGAAGCTCTTCAGACGTTAGCAGTTTAGCGGCGCGCGCCCAGGTGGCCCGCGTAAGCACCTGCCTTGTCTAAGGAGGTTGCCAGGACTGACACCGGTTGCGTTCGCGACGTGCAGGAGTGCAACGGACGATGGATCCAATGTTGGAAATATGCCCTAGAGGCAATAATAAAATGGTTATTATTATATTTCCTTGTTCATGATAATTTTCTATTGTTCATGCTATAATTGTATTATCTGGAAATCGTGATACATGTGTGAATACATAGACCACCACATGTCCCTAGTGAGCCTCTAGTTGACTAGCTCGTTGATCAACAGATGGTCATGGTTTCCTGACTATGGACATTGGATATCATTGATAACGGGATCACATCATTAGGGGAAAGATGTGATGGACAAGATCCAATCCTAAGCATAGCACAAGATCGTGTAGTTCGTCGAGCTTTTCTAATGTTAGTATCATTTCCTTAGACCATGAGATTGTACAACAACTGGATACTGTAGGTGTGACGCCCCGAGACCGTTGCGCCAGGTGTCTTCCAGTTATTCACCGTCTTTGCCATGTCATTCGCTTGCGTGTTGCATCTTGTCATTGCATCTTATGCATTGCATCATCGTGTTTTGAAAACTTGCATCCGTCCGGGTTTCCCCAGTTCTCTCTGTTGTCCGTTCCGAGTCCAGAGACACTTGCACGCGCCCGCGGCATGTCCGAAATAGTATTTTATAAGTGGCCAGAAAATGTTCTCGGAATGGGATGAGAGTTGACGTATGGTCTTATTATAGTGTAGATAGACCGCCTGTCAAGTTTCATCGCATTTGGAGTTCGTTTGACGCCCCAATGATTAACTATAGCGGCTGTATAGCCGGTCTCTTCGTTGGACGTTTTCGGTATCCAGAAATAGTCGCCGGATCTCTCTCTTCTCTTCTCTCAGCTCAAGGCCTTCTGCATAGTCCACTACCTACCGCCAGGCCCAACTTAACCTCTCTCGCCAGCCCACGGCCCTCCTCGCGCGCGCGTCCGAAAGTTGTCCCGGACCCGACCCGGACAGTCGTCACCGTTGGATCCAGATCATCCCCAAACATCCCAAAAATATCTCCGTTTTCTTATTTTGGACTCCTAACCCATTTATTCCGGACCGCCCGATCATGATCGGAGGATCCAAATCATCACCAATTTCGTATATATAGACACTTAAACCTAGATGCCGTCCCATCCGTCAAATCCTTCCCCTGCCCAGTCGGCCGCCGCCACCCTCTTCCTTGGGATCGCTCCCGATCCAAATATCCTCCAGCCAACCACTCCTCGATCCAAATCCATCCCCTCCTCGTTTTCAGCCGCCATCCGACCACCTCCCTCGATTTGCGCCGCCGTCCAACCGCCCCAGAGGCCTCCCGTGCGCTCCCCGCAGCCGCATAACTCCTCGCCTGAAGTCCTCCTCGCCGCCGTCTCATCACACCGGCTCCAGCCGCCTCTCTGGCGACCCCGCGCCGCTCCGTCGCGCCCTTTCTCCCTCTCCATCCCCTTTCTTTCCCGGTTCCTTACTTATCCTCTCACATCTCGCTCTCTCTCGCTGATTTTCCTCGCAGGAGCCACCATGGGGAACCACTAGCAGCTTCGCCCGCGCTACCGCCATGGATTGGATCCGGCCGGAGTTGCTCCTCCGCCGCCCTGCTCCGTTCGTCGCCATCTCCGCAAATCCGGCGAGGCCCCTGCGCTCCCGGCCTCGTCCGTCGCTCTTCCGGCAACCAAGCTACTGGAGCACCAGTGACCTACCGCCCCCATCAAGGACCACCAGGAGGAGCGCCCGCGCCCAGTCCGTCTTCGTGTCGGAGCCCCGAGCCGCAAGCCCCTGCGCCTCTTCCGCCGAAGCCCTGTAGTCCTTGTACCGTGGCCTCGCCCGAGCCTCCCGGCGCCCGCCTGCCATGGCCGTCTCGTCCCTGCTCCAGAGGAGGATGAGAAGCGCCGTGCCTGTTGATCCCGATGCCCAGTTTCGCTCGCCTCCACTGCTTCGGTGTCATCCCCGTCGCCGGAGGATGCAGCACCCGGCCACCTCGAGCCCTGACACCGGGAGTCATCACCTCCGCCGCCCTTGCCCGTTCCCGACCGGCGTCGCTCTGAAACCCGTCGCTGCCGTTTGTCTTTAGAGACAAGCAGAGCAGTTTCCCTGCGCCCGGAACCGCTCGATCCGGTTGACCGCGTCCCGCTTCGTCGACCGGCCTCCCGTTCCAGATCGCGAGGCCCGGCCTCCTTCGATCCAGCCGGCCTGCTCGGCCTCTCTTCAGTTCCGGGCCAAGGCCCATGGTGAGGCCCCAGCGCCTCCTTTGTAATTTTTTTTTCTTTATTCCCTGTTGGGCCTCTGTTTTTTTCCTACCTGCGATTTTAGCTTTTATTCCAGAAACGACTGTTTTTCAGAAATCCCCTGTTGTTCATGCATATTTTATCTCTCAAACGGTGCATCTTATTAAAACAAGTTATATATGGAAGTTGCTTAGAATTTTGTGTAGATTAATAATTTGCAACTTTCATCTATGTTTAAAATGTTTAAACTGATGTTTGCTTTAATTTGCTTAAATGATATGCTAAAATGATTTATCTCATAACTAAATATCTGTAGCTCCATTTTAAATAATCTTTATATGTAAACGGGGTAGAATTTTGCCTAGTTTAACATGATGGCATCACTTTGCATGGTTAATAACTCTAAAATCTGGTTTAGGGCAGAACAGTACCAAACCTAATATATGCATATGAGGATTTTCCGGAATTGTTGTTCGTTGTTTCCGGCCTCATTTAAACTTGCCTAGTTAGGTAGTTTTCATTTGCTTCATCCTCTTGCCATGTTTAACAATATTTAATATTGTTGGGTACATAAACAAGATCGAACTAAATAAGTCATGTGGTGTTTCGTCAATATGCAACGGAGTTGCATGTTGAGCTCCACTTAAGTTGTAGGATTGTTTGTGCTTTTTTCCATGCCATGCTTCATTAAACCGGACATGCATCATACTTGATTGTGCATCATGCCATGATTATGTGGTGGTTGTTTACTATGTTGTTTGCTTCTTTCCGGTGTTGCTTCTTCGGGTTGGTTCCGATAACCTCGTGTGTGTGAGGATCCGTTCGACTACGTCCGTTTATCTTCTTCATGGACTCGTTCTTCTTCCTTGCGGGATCTCAGGTAAGATGACCATACCCTCGAAATCACTTATATCTTTGCTTGCTTAGTTGCTCGCTCTTTTGCTATGCCTATGCTGCGATACCTACCACTTGCTTATCATGCCACCCATATTGTTGAACCAAGCCTCTAACCCACCTTGTCCTAGCAAACCGTTGTTTGGCTATGTTACCGCTTTGCTCAGCCCCTCTTATAGCGTTGTTAGTTGCAGGTGAAGATTGAAGTATGTTCCTTGTTGGAACATGGAGATGTTGTTCCTTGTTGGAGTATGTTTACTTGTTGGGATATTACAATATCTCTTATTTAATTAATGCATCTATATACTTGGTAAAGAGTGGAAGGCTCGGCCTTATGCCTGGTGTTTTGTTCCACTCTTGCCGCCCTAGTTTCCGTCATACCGGTGTTATGTTCCCGGATTTTGCGTTCCTTACGCGGTTGGGTTATAATGGGAACCCCTTGACAGTTCGCCTTGAATAAAACTCCTCCAGCAAGGCCCAACCTTGGTTTTACCATTAGCCACCTTGCCTTTTTCCCTTGGGAGTCGCGCATCCGGATGGTCATCTTTATTTTAACCCCCCCGGACTAGTGCTTGTCTAAGTGTTGGTCCGAACTAGAGTCCTTTGCAGCGCCACCTCGGGGAAACTTGAGGGCTGGTTTTAGTTGTACGGAGAGCTCATCCGTTGTAGCCCTGAGAACGAGATATGTGCAGCTCCTATCAGGATGTCGGTGCATCGGGCGGTCTTGCTGGTCTTGTTTTACCTGTCGAAATGTCTTGTAACCGGGATTCCGAGCCTGATCGGGTCTTCCCGCTAGAAGGAATATCCTTCGTTGACCGTGAGAGCTTGTGATGGGCTAAGTTGGGACACCCCTGCAGGGATATGATCTTTCGAAAGCCGTGCCCACAGTTATGGGCAGATGGGAATTTGTTAATGTCCGGCTGTAGAAAACCTGAAGTTGACCTTAATTAAAATACATCAACCGCGTGTATAACCGTGATGGTCTCTTCTCGGAGGAGTCCGGGAAGTGAACACGGTGTTGGAGTTATGCTTGACGTAGGTTGTTCTAGGATCACTTCTTGATCATACTTTTATCGACCGTGCTTTGCCTTCTCTTCTCGCTCTCATTTGCGTATGTTAGCCACCATATATGCTAGTCGCTTGCTGCAGCTCCACCTCATACCTTTTACCTTACCCATAAGCTTAAATAGTCTTGATCGCGAGGGTGTGAGATTGCTGAGTCCCCGTGACTCACAGATACTTCCAAAACCAGCTTGCAGGTGCCGTTGAAGCGTTCAGATGATGCAACAAAGCTCAAGGAGGAGCTCGATGAAAATCTTGCCCTTTGTGTTGTTTCGTTCTAATTGATCAGTAGTGGAGCCCAGTCGGGACGATCGGGGATCTGTGTAGCATTTGGGGTAGTCTTCTTTTATTTTGGCTCCGTAGTCGGGCCTTGATTGTATCTGGATGATGTAATGCTTTATTCATGTATTGTGTGAAGTGGAGATTGTAAGCCAGCTATGTATCTTTTCCCTTATTGTATTACATGGGTTGTTTGCGAAGATTACCTCACTTGCGACATTGCCTTCTATGCGGTTATGCCCCTAAGTCATGCTTCGACACGTGGGAGATATAGCCGCATCGAGGGCGTAACAAGTTGGTAATCAGAGCCTTCCCCGACCTTAGGAGCCCCCCTGCTTGATCGAATTAGCTGACGTTGTTGAGTCTAGAAAAAAAAGTTTTGAGTCATTTAGGAATTATATATCGGAGAGTTTTGGAATTCTTTTTACTCCCCAGTCCCTTCGTCGCTCTGGTAAGGCATCCTGACATAGAGTTTTAACTCTTCTCTTCTCAAATTTCACTAAAAAAATTTAGGATCACGCGGGTATCTTGGAATCGTTCCGATCGATTTGTGACGAGAACATTGTTCTTGGTGCCTCCTATCATTTAGGGGTTGTGGCAGTGTCCCGGGGAGTTGAGCTCCGAGGTGTTGTCGTCACAAATTTATCGTTGCAATTCTGGAATACCTGAGTTTAGTTTCGCCGACATCGAAAATCTCTTTTATGCAGTTGTTGGTGAGATAACCTCGACGCCACCAGTACTGGGGCGGGAGTTCGGGAGTATTGCCATAACTTGTATAACGGATGCTTTTCGAAGGTTGAGGTAGATGATTTCCGAAGGTTTCTCGGTTATGTGTTGAAGGATGGATACAGCTGGATGTAGGATTTGCTAGATTTGGGTGAGATATTATGCTTCCCCTGTATCCCCAACACCTGATTGCATAACCGGAAAGTTTCGGGAGTTTATAAGTGGGAATTCAAGTAGTTCTTAGGATATCTTTCTGACGGATGTATGATATGAAATTGGGGTTCGACGGCTAGTCGTCCGCCTATCCACAGTTGGTTTTACAGTGGTCTCATTGTGTCATAAAGAGTCCTTGGCTGTGCCGACTCGGGGACGCTTCGTATGTCATGTGCACTGCCTTGTACATGATGGTGTTGTACGATCGAGCCCGTGTAGGCCCCACCACGAAAACTTCGGACGAAATCTCTATCATATGTTTGTTCTGGCTTATTTTGCAAGCCAATGCTTTGTTTTGTTTTGAGTTGTGGTATTCGAGTTGCTTCGAAGTCAAATGTTGATCCATACCTGTTCCTAAGCGGTGTTCTCATACTCCGTTGTGAATACCAATCCTTCACGATAGTCGAGATTGTCATGCCAATTTATTTTCACCGGCGTGTTTCTCTTCAAGTGGATCCGATCATTTCAACAACCGCAAGATCAAGTATCAGTTCTTCTCAACGGTGTTTGTTTCATCCGTCTCCAAGTTGCCTTTGTTTTCCCTCCCTCCCACCCTTTTCTTCAAGGAACCAGATTTCTTATTCAAGTATCATTTTAATGTTGTGAAGTCTCTCCGTTCTTTTACGTCAATGTTCTTATCCGTTGTTTCTCAGGAAGATGCCAACGAAGCTTCAAGTTCGTCACCCTTCACTCATTTTTCTTCTCCGGTGGTTTAAATTCAAGCGTTATTGATCATATCTTTCTCCTCGTTTCAAATACCCTCTCATGCCGGTGCTCCTCATATTCATTCACTTCTCGTTATTCATTTGTTCCGGACTGCTAAAGATATCTCGAAGATTTGTGTTTTCACTTTGCATCCATTGAAGCTATTTCGAGGTCCTATCTTATTCAAGCCATTTAATTCAACCGGTGTAATCTCTCCTTCAAATAGTTCAACGATGTATCTTTTGAGTGGGCCCTAACCCACATGTCTTTTCCCAGGATCTTACGTGACTCTTCTTATTTTCCCGGTGTTACTCTCAAATTCTTTTCCAAGTTTGACGTAAGAATGAGTTATCATCAGTCAAATGCCTTTCTCCAAGATCGGTTAAATTATTTTCATCGTTGGCTCAACTTTTCCATTTTTCATCCCGGAGTATCTCAACAATTTGGTGGTGTTTCTCATCGTCATTCTCAGATTTTGAAGATCGAAGAAGAGTTTCTTTTAAATATTGCCCCATTCTCTGCCATCCTCTCATAATTGTTTTCGGTTGTGAGATTTTTTCACCCATCCGGAGCAATTCAAGATTCTATTCAGTTTGATTATCCGGAGCCCATCATCTAAGATTTATTCATTCCAGTTTTCAGCTCTCATACTCTAAATCATACCGGTGTCTAAATCAAGGATTCTCTAATCAGCTCGTAATCTTTTCGTTCTCATGGGTCTAAATTCTCTCAAGCATCTTCGTTTAATTGCTAATTCTTCCCGGTGTGTCTTCATGTTTTAATCATTCTTTTCAATTCTTACGGTGGTTCGTTCAAGAGTTTTCTTCCTTCGTTTATCATATCTATGCATTCGTGCTTTTCAAATTCTACCGGTGGATCATTGAAGACTTTCTCAAGTTTGCACTATATCTATCTTAATCTTTCTACGGGGATAAGTAGTATGCCAAATCCGTTGCTTGTCAGCAATTAAATTGTTGAAGGATGCGCATAACATAATTCTTATTCTTGTTCCATCCAAGTGATTAATTCCTTTTTCCGGAGTGGTTCATCATATCATATTCTCAGTTCGAGATGCTTTATCTTTTCTTTCCCGGAGTTCCAAGCTCTAATTATCATGGTGATCCATCTAAATCATTGCAAGGATTCACCTTGTGTTTTCAATTTTTCTTTCTTTTTATTCTTTTGTTACCGGAGTTTCTTCATGGAGGCTATACATGAGGGTTCATCAAGGATTTATTTCCTTCTTGAAGCATTCATCAAGATTCTTTTCTAAGGAGCTTAAGTTTTTTCATCTTGCAATCCGGAGTGCAATTCTTTCTTCCATATCATTGGAGGTGGTATTATGTCATTCTTGATAATTTGAGTTCATGATTCATGATTCACATGTTGTTAAGATTGAGATATGTTAAATCCATCAACCTCTTCGTCGGAGTTATCTTGGGTTATATTTCACCTAAAGCTTCCCTTGAGGATTGTTGCTATTATGGTGTTTATAATTAACCCAAGTTCTTTTATCCTTCCGGTGAGTAAGTTTATCGTCTCCTTCTTGATATCAAGTCAATCTATCGTTCCGTTAGTGGCAAAATTTCACCACATAGTTTTGAGAAGTTTTTTTTCATAAGCCCACTACCAGCTTACTCTTTTCATTGTTGGTTTTCCAACAATTCCGTTCGACCCTTCTCCTAAAAGATGCCTTGTCAAGCTCTTTTGTGACAGAACTTGGCATTTTCTTCTCCATTCTTTTCTCTCAATTACCTATCTTCTATTCTTTCATTCCGGAGGCATTGTGATGTTGCTCTCTTCAACCCATCTTTTCGTTTTGTCAGGATCGTGTTCTTTTCTTGGTTTATCCATTTAACCGGAGTGTTGTGTCCTTTTTCCTCAAGATCTTTTCGCCTTATCAAGTCTTGCATAACTTCTCAACCGGAGTGCTGCTCGAAGTTGTTCTTCCTTGTCCCTCTTTTCTAACGGAGTATTTTCAACTTCGTTCATCTCCGTTATATTTTTTTATCGAAATGGCTTAACCTTTTCAAGGTTCTTTGGTTTCACTCGTTTGTCAAAGAAGCAACTTAGTTTTACCTTTTCTCTTGCTCTTCTGTTTTTCCCTCCGGTGCCATTCTAGATCTCGGGACGAGATCCTCTCATAGTGGTGGAGTGTTGTGACGCCCCGAGACCGTTGCGCCAGGTGTCTTCCAGTTATTCACCGTCGTTGCCATGTCATTCGCTTGCGTGTTGCATCTTGTCACTACATCTTATGCATTGCATCATCGTGTTTTCAAAACTTGCATCCGTCCGGGTTTCCCCAGTTCTCTCTGTTGTCCGTTCCGAGTCCAGACACACTTGCATGCGCCCGCGGCATGTCCGAAATAGTATTTTATAAGTGGCCGGAAAATGTTCTCGGAATGGGATGAGAGTTGACGTGTGGTCTTATTATAGTGTAGATAGACCGCCTGTCAAGTTTCATCACATTTAGAGTTCGTTTGACGCCCCAACGATTAACTATAGCGGTTGTATAGCCGGTCTCTTCGTCGGACGTTTTCGGTCTCCGGAAACAGTCGCCGGGTCTCTCTCTTCTCTTCTCTCAGCTCAAGGCCTTCTGCATAGTCCACTACCTACCGCCAGGCCCAACTTAACCTCTCTCGTCAGCCCACGGCCCTCCTCGCGCGCGTGTCCGAAAGTTGTCCCGGACTCGACCCGGACGGTCATCACCGTTGGATCCGGATCATCCCCTAACATTCCAAAGATATCTCCGTTTTTTTATTTTGGACTTCTAACCCATTTATTCCGGACCGCCCGATCATGATCGGAGGATCCAAATCATCACCAATTTCGTATATATAGACACCTAAACCTAGATGCCGTCCCATCCGCCAAATCCTTCCCCTGCCCAGTCGGCCGCCGCCACCCTCTTCCTTGGGATCGCTCCTGATCCAAAATTCCTCCAGCCAACCACTCCTCGATCCAAATCCATCCCCTCCTCGTTTTCAGCCGCCATCCGACCACCTCCCTTGATTTGCGCCGCCGTCCAACCGCCCAGAGGCCTCCCGTGCGCACCCCGCAGCCGCATGCCTCCTCGCCTGAAGTCCTCCTCGCCGCCGTCTCATCACACCGGCTCCAGCTGCCTCTCTAGCGACCCCGCGCCGCTCCGTCATGCCATCTCTCCCTCTCCATCCCCTTTCTTTCCCGGTTCCTTACTTCTCCTCTCACATCTCGCTCTCTCTCGATGATTTTCCTCGCAGGAGCCACCATGGGGAACCACTAGCAGCTTCGCCCGTGCTGCCGCCATGGATTGGATCCGGCCGGAGTTGCTCCTCCGCCGCCCTGCTCCGTTCGTCGCCATCTCCGCAAATCCGGCGAGGCCCCTGTGCTCCCGCCCTCATCCGTCGCTCTTCCGGCAACCAAGCTACCGAAGCACCAGCGACCTGCCGCCCCCACCAAGGACCACCAGGAGGAGCGCCCGCGCCCAGTCCGTCTTCGTGTCGGAGTGCCGAGCCGCAAGCCCCCGCGCCTATTCCGCCGGAGCCCTGCAGTCCTTGCGCCGTGGCCTCGGCTGAGCCTCCCGGCGCCCGCCTGCCATGGCCGCCTCGTCCCTGCTCCAGAGGAGGATGAGCAGCGCCGTGCCTGTTGACCCCGACGCCCAGTTCCGATCGCCTCCACTGCTTCGGCGTCATCCCCGTCACCGGAGGATGCAGCACCCGGCCACCTCGAGCCCCAACGCCGGCGAGTCATCACCTCCGCCGCCCTTGCCCGTTCCCGACCGATGTCGCTCTGAAACCCGTCACTACCTTTTGTCTTCAGAGACAAGCAGAGCGGTTTCCCTGCGCCCAGAACCGCTCGATCCTGTTGACCGTGTCCCGCTTTGTCGATCGGCCTCCCATTCCAGATCGCGAGGCCCGACCTCCTTCGATCCAGCCGGCCTGCTCGGCCTCTCTTCAGTTCCGGGCCAAGGCCCATGGTGAGGCCCCAGCGCCTCCTTTGTAATTTTTTTTCTTTATTCCCTGTTGGGCCTCTGCTTAGTTTCAGCCCGTTATGTTTTTTTCCTGCCTGTGATTTTAGCTTTTATTCTAGAGACGACTGTTTTTCAGAAACCCCCCTGTTGTTCATGCATATTTTATCTCTCAAACGGTGCATCTTATTAAAACAAGTTATATATGAAAGTTGCTTCGAATTTTGTGTAGATTAATAATTTGCAACTTTCATCTATGTTTAAAATGTTTAAACTGATGTTTGCTTTAATTTGCTTAAATGATATGCTAAAATGATTTATCTCATAACTAAATATCTGTAGCTCCATTTTAAATAATCTTTATATGTAAATGGGGTAGAATTTTGCCTAGTTTAACATGGTGGCATCACTTTGCATGGTTAATAACTCTAAAATATGGTTTAGGGCAGAACAGTACCAAACCTAATATATGCATATGAGGATTTTTCCGGAATTGTTGTTCGTTGTTTCCGGCCTCATTTAAACTTGCCTAGTTAGGTAGTTTTCATTTGCTTCACCCTCTTGCCATGTTTAACAACATTTAATATTGTTGGGTACATAAACAAGTTCGAACTAAATAAGTCATGTGGTGTTTCGCCAATATGCAACGGAGTTGCATGTTGAGCTCCACTTAAGTTGTAGGATTGTTTGTGCTTTTTTCCATGCCATGCTTCATTAAACCGGACATGCATCATACTTGATTGTGCATCATGCCATGATTATGTGGTGGTTGTTTACTATGTTGTTTGCTTCTTTCCGGTGTTGCTTCTTCGGGTTGGTTCCGATAACCTCGTGTGTGTGAGGATCCGTTCGACTACATCCGTTTATCTTCTTCATGGACTCGTTCTTCTTCCTTGCGGGATCTCAGGTAAGATGACCATACCCTCGAAATCACTTATATCTTTGCTTGCTTAGTTGCTCACTCTTTTGCTATGCCTATGCTGCGATACCTACCACTTTCTTATCATGCCACCCATATTGTTGAACCAGCAAACCGTTGTTTGGCTATGTTACCGCTTTGCTCAGCCCCTCTTATAGCGTTGTTAGTTGCAGGTGAAGATTGAAGTCTGTTCCTTGTTGGAACATGGAGATGTTGTTCCTTGTTGAAATATGTTTACTTGTTGGGATATCACAATATCTCTTATTTAATTAATGCATCTATATACTTGGTAAAGGGTGGAAGTCTCGACCTTATGCCTGGTGTTTTGTTCCACTCTTGCCGCCCTAGTTTCCATCATACTGGTGTTATGTTCCCGGATTTTGCGTTCCTTACGCGGTTGGGTTATAATGGGAACCCCTTGACAGTTCGCCTTGAATAAAACTCCTCCAGCAAGGCCCAACCTTGGTTTTACCATTCGCCACCTAGCCTTTTTCCCTTGGGAGTCACGCATCTCAAGGGTCATCTTTATTTTAACCCCCCGGGTCAGTGCTTGTCTAAGTGTTGGTCCGAACTAGAGTCCTTTGCAGCGCCACCTCGGGGAAACTTGAGGGCTGGTTTTAGTTGTACGGAGAGCTCATCCGGTGTTTCCCTAAGAACGAGATATGTGCAGCTCCTATTAGGATGTCGGCACATCGGGCGGTCTTGCTGGTCTTGTTTTACCTGTTGAAATGTCTTGTAACTGGGATTCCAAGCCTGATTGGATCTTCCCGCTAGAAGGAATATCCTTCATTGATCGTGAGAGCTTGTGATGGGCTAAGTTGGGACACCCCTCCAGGGATATGATCTTTCGAAAGCCGTGCCCGCGGTTATGGGCAGATGGGAATTTGTTAATGTCCGGGAAGTGAACACGGTGTTGGAGTTATGCTTGACATAGGTTGTTCTAGGATCACTTCTTGACCATACTTTTATCGACCATGCTTTGCCTTCTCTTCTCGCTCTCATTTGCGTATGTTAGCCACCATATATGCTAGTCGCTTGCTGCAGCTCCACCTCATACCTTTTACCTTACCCATAAGCTTAAATAGTCTTGATCGCGAGGGTGTGAGATTGCTGAGTCCCCGTGACTCACAGATAATTCCAAAACCAGCTTGCAGGTGCCATTGAAGCGTTCAGATGACACAACCAAGCTCAAGGAGGAGCTCGATGAAGATCTTGCCCTTTGTGTTGTTTCATTCTAGTTGATCAGTAGTGGAGCCCAGTCGGGACGATCGGGGATCTGTGTAGCATTTGGGGTAGTCTTCTTTTATTTTGGCTCCATAGTCGGGCCTTGATTGTATCTGGATGATGTAATGCTTTATTCATGTATTGTGTGAAGTGGCGATTGTAAGCCAACTATGTATCTTTTCCCTTATTGTATTACATGGGTTGTTTGCGTAGATTACCTCACTTGCGACATTGCTTTCTATGCGGTTATGCCCCTAAGGCATGCTTCGACATGTGGGAGATATAGCCGCATCGAGGGCGTAACAGTAGGAGTGCTTTGGGTGTACCAAACGTCACAACGTAATTGGGTGGCTATAAAGGTGCACTACAGGTATCTCCGAAAGTGTCTGTCGGGTTGGCACGAATCGAGACTGGGATTTGTCACTCCGTATGACGAAGAGGTATCTCTGGGCCCACTCGGTAATGCATCATCATGAGCTTATTGTGACTAAGTAGTTGGTCACGGGATCATGCATTACGGAACGAGTAAAGTGACTTGCCGGTAACGAGATTGAACGAGGTATTGGGATACCGACGATCGAATCTCGGGCAAGAAACGTACCGATTGACAAAGGGAATTGTATACGGGATTGCTTGAATCCTCGACATCGTGGTTCATCCGATGAGATCATCGTGGAACATGTGGGAGCCAACATGGGTATCCAGATCCTGCTGTTGGTTATTGGCCGAAGAGTTGTCTCGGTCATGTCTGCATGGTTCCCGAACCCGTAGGGTCTACACACTTAAGGTTTGATGACGCTAGGGTTATTAGGAAGATTTGTATGTGATTACCGAATGTTGTTCGGAGTCCCGAATGAGGTCCCGGACGTCACGAGGAGTTCCGGAATAGTTCAGAGGTGAAGATTTATATATGGGAAGTCATCATACGGTCACCGGAAATATTCGGGGGTATACCGGTATTATATCGGGACCACCGGAGGGGTTCCGGGAGTCCACCGGGAGGGTCCACATGCCCCAGAGGGCCTTATGTGCTGTAGGTGCAAGGGAACCAGCCCCTAGTGGGCTGGGCGCCATCCCCCCTAGGGCCCATGCGCCTAGGGTTTGGGGGAACCCTAAAGGGGGTGCCCCCTTGCTTGGGGGTGATACGTCTCCGTCGTATCTATATTTTTGATTGTTCCATGCTAATATTCTACAACTTCCATATACTTTTTGGCAACTTATTATACTATTTTTGGGACTAACATATTGATCCAGTGCCCAGTGCCAGTTCCTGTCTGTTGCATGTTTTTGGTTTCGCAGAATATCCATATCAAACGGAGTCCAAACGGGATAAAAACGGACAAAGATACTTTTCGGAATATTTGGAAAATCTGGAGGAAAAATCAACGCGAACTAGTGTCCGAGGTGGGCATGAGGTAGGGGGACGCCCCCCTAGGGCGCGCCCCTGACCCTCGTGACCCACCTATAAGGCGGTTGACGCCCTTCTTCGGCCATAAGAAAGCTAATTTTCGGGGGAAAAATCACGGCGAAGGTTTCGTTCCAATCAGAGTTACGGATCTCTGGATATAAAAGAAACGGTGAAAGGGCAGCATAAGAGAACGCGGAAACAGAGAGAGACAGAGAGATAGATCCAATCTCGGAGGGGCTCTTGCCCCTCCCGTGCCATGGAGGCCATGGACCAGAGGGGAAACCCTTCTCCCATCCAGGGAGGAGGTCAAGGAAGAAGAAGAAGGAGGGGGCTCTCTCCCCCTCGCTTACGGTGGCACCGGAGTGCCACCGGGGGCCATCATCATCACTGCAATCTACACCAACACCTCCACCATCTTCACCAACATCTCCATCACCTTCCCCCCTCTATCTACAACGGTCCACTCTCCCGCAACCCGCTGTACCCTCTACTTGAACATGGTGGTTTATGCTTCATATTATTATCCAATGATGTGTTGCCATCCTATGATGTCTGAGTAGATTTTTGTTGTCCTATCGGTGGTTGATGAGTTGCTATGATTGATTTAATTTGCTTGTGGTTATGTTGCTGTACTTTGGTGCCCATCATATGATTGCACACATGGATCACACCCTAGGGTTAGTTTTATGTTGATAGGACTATGTATTGGAGGGCAAGAGTGACAGAAGCTTGAACCTGGCATAGAAATTGGTGCATACGGGATTGAAGGGGGACCAATATATCTTAATGCTATGGTTGGGTTTTACCTTAATGAACATTAGTAGTTGCGGATGCTTGTTAATAGTTCCAATCATAAGTGCATAGAATTCCAAGTCAGGGATGACATGCTAGCAGTGGCCTCTCCCACATAATATTTGCTATCAGTCTAGTAAAGTAGTCAATTGCTTAGGGGAAATTTCACAACTGCTACCACCACTTTTCCACACTCGCTATATTTACTTTATTGCTTCTTTACTTACAATAGCCCCTACTTTTTATTTACTTGCTCTTTATTATCTTACAAACCTATCCAACAACACCTACAAAATACTTCTAGTTTCATACTTGTTCTAGGTAAAGCGAACGTCAAGCATGCGTAGAGTTGTATCGGTGGTCGATAGAACTTGAGGGAATATTTGTTCTACCTTTAGCTCCTCGTTGGGTTCGACACTCTTACTTATCGAAAACTGTTGTGATCCCCTATACTTGTGGGTTATCAAGACCTTTTTCTGGCGCCGTTGCCGTGGAGCAATAGCGTGGGGTGAATATTCTCGTGTGTGCTTGTTTGCTTTATCACTAAGTAATTTTTATTTGTTGTTCTTAGTTGTTCTTTATCTTTAGTTATGGATATGGAACACGAAATACCAAAAAAATTAGGTGTACTTGTGCTACCTCTTGAGCACTGCGTTGGATTTCCCCGAAGAGGAGAGGATGATGCAACAAAGTAGCGCAAGTATTTCCCTCAGTTTTTGAGAACCAAGGTATCAATCCAGTAGGAGGCTACGCGCGAGTCCCTCGTACCTACACAAAAACAATAGCTCATTCCCTTCACGTTCACTTACGAAAGTGAGATCTGATAGAGATGATAAATAATATTTTTGGTATTTTTGGTATAGAGATGCAAAGTGAAAAGTAAAAGGCAAAGTAAAAAGCAAAGCAATAATAAAGTGATGGAGATTGTTATGATGAGAAAGAGACCCGGGGGCCATAGGTTTCACTAGTGGCTTCTCTCAAGAGCATAAGTATTCTACGGTGGGTGAACAAATTACTGTTGAGCAATTGACAGAATTCAGCATAGTTATGAGAATATCTAGGTATGATCATGTATATAGGCATCACATCCGAGACAAGTAGACCGACTCCTGCCTGCATCTACTACTATTACTCGACTCATCGACCGCTATCCAACATGCATCTAGAGTATTAAGTTAAAAACAGAGTAACGCCTTAAGCAAGATGACATGATGTAGAGGGATAGTTTCATGCAATATGGTAAAAAACCCATCTTGTTATCCTCGATGGCAGCAATACAATACGTGCCTTGCTGCCCCTTCTGTCACTGGGAAAGGACACCGCAAGATCGAACCCAAAGCTAAGCACTTCTCCAATGGCAAGAACAACCAATCTAGTAGGCCAAACCAAACTGATAATTCGAAGAGACTTGCAAATATAACCAATCATACATAAAAGAATTCAGAGAAGATTCAAATATTATTCATAGATAGACTGGATCACAAACCCACAATTCATCGGTCTCAACAAACACACCGCAAAAAGAAGATTATATCGAATAAATCTCCACGAGAGAGGGAGAGAACATTGTATTGAGATCCAAAAAGAGAGAAGAAGCCATCTAGCTACTAACTATGGACCCGTAGTCTGAAGTAAACTACTCACACTTCATCGGAGGGGCTTGGATGATGATGTAGAAGCCCTCCATGATCGACGCCCCCTCCGGCGGACTCCGGAACAGGCCCCAAGATGGGATCTCGTGGATACAGAAAGTTGCGGCGGTGGAATTAGGTTTTTGGCTCTGTATCTGATCGTTTGGGGGTACGTAGGTATATGTAGGAGGAAGAAGTACGTCGGTGGAGCTTCGAGGGGCCCATGAGGCAGGGGCGCACCCTAGGGGGGCGCCCTTCACCCTCGTGACCGCCTCGTGGCTTTCTTGATGGAGGGTCCAAGTCTCCTGGGTCTTATCCGATGAGAAAATCGCATTCCCGAAGGTTTCATTCCGTTTGGACTCCGTTTGATATTCCTTTTCTTCGAAACCCTAAAACAGGCAAAAAACAACAATTCTAGGTTGGGCCTCCGGTTAATAGGTTAGTCCCAAAAATAATATAAAAGTGGATAATAAAGCCCAATAATGTCCAAAACAGTAGATTATATAGCATGGAGCAATCAAAAATTATAGATACGTTGGAGACGTATCAACTTGCTGCTCATGGAGATGGGGAACCTCCTAAAACCCTCGATGCTGGTTATGTGAAAAATATTATGTACTACTTTAATAATCCTGGAAAAACCCCATTCAATTATGTAATGGGAGTAACGTTGGATCAACGTGAATACTTTAGGGATTATCGCTTAACACAAAAGGGAAACTATTATGGGATCAAATTCATATATTGAAGTGGTATGCTAGACAACTATGCTCAGAATATGATTATACTTGTTGCTCTAGGATGAATGCTCCACACCTTCCCTTTTCATGCAAATTTAATCATAATAAAACCTTAGCTTCTTATGCTAATGGTATATATGATTACTATGATGTGGAACAAATAGAAGAATTTGTTGCTTTTATGGGTGCTTATGAAATTGAATCTATGTTTAAAGAGTTTGAAGATTTTGATGATGCTTGTTATAGACCTGAAAATTTAGCTATCCTCAGATATTGCTATGAGAATTATGAATACAATTCCGATATTAATGCACTTATTGAGAAAGTCTCCGCTGTCCAAGAAGAGACTAATATTTTGTAGGAATCTATGGAAGAAGAAGTTGATGAAACTATGAGCTCATTGGATAAAAAAGATGAGGAGGAGATCGAAGAACAAAAGGAGGAAGAGCGGATTGATCACCCGTGCCCACCTTCTAATGGGAGTAACTCTTCAACTCATACATTGTTTAATTCCCCTTCGTGCTTACCGAAGGATGATTGCTATGATGGATGTTATGATCCCTATGATTCTTTTGAAATATCCCTTTTTGATGATGCTTGCTATGCTTGTGGCCAAGATGCCAATATGAATTATGCTTATGGAGATGAAATTGCTATAGTTCCTCATGTTAAACATGAAATTGTTGCTATTGCACCCACGCATGATAGTCCTATTATCTTTTTGAATTCTCCCAACTACACTATATCGGAGAAGTTTGCTCTTATTAAGGATTATATTGATGGGTTGCCTTTTACTGTTGCACATGATGATTTTGATGAATATAATATGCATGTGCTTGCTGCTCCTACTTGCAATTATTATGAGATAGGAACTATATCTCCACCTCTCTATGTTTCCAATATGATAAAATTGCAAGAAATTGTTTATACTATGCATCGGCCTTTACTACGTGTGCATGAATTGTTCTTTTATGACATGCCGATGCATAGGAAGAGAGTTAGACTTCGTCATTACATTATATATGTTACTTTGTGCTTACTACTAAATTACAAATCATTGTTAATTAAAATTGGCTTTGATATACCTTGGGATCCGGGTGGATTCATTACTTGAGCACTATATGCCTAGCTTAATGGCTTTAAAGAAAGCGCTGCCAGGGAGACAACCCGGAAGTTTTAGAGAGTCATTTATTTCTGTTGTGTGCTTTTATAAAGTTTAGAAATAAAAATAATGTGCCAAGGTTTGCCTTTAGGATGTTTACATTTGCTTGATGGTTTGTACGGTGTAGGACAGAAACTTTGGCTCCAGTGCGATTTTACATTTTGAGCTGGAACGTCAAATGGTTCTAATTCTTTTGCACTGTCTTCCTATACAAATTGTCTATTTTTCCTAATTTTGGTAGAATTTTTCAAGTATCAGAAGTATGGTGAATGTTCATATTATTACAGACTGTTCTGTTTTAGACAGATTCAGTTTTTGATGCATAGTTTGCTTGTTTTGATGAAACTATCAATTTATATCAGTGGATTAAGCCATGAAAAAGTTATATTACAGTAGACATAATGCAAAAACAAAATATGAATTGGTTTGCAACAGTACTTAGAGTAGTGATTTGCTTTATTATACTAACGGATCTTACCGAGTTTTCTGTTGAAGTTTTGTGTGGATGAAGTGTTCGATGATCGAGAAGGTCTCGATGTGAGAAGAGGGAAGAGAGGCAGGAGCTCAAGCTTGGGGATGCCCAAGGCACCCCAAGTAAATATTCAAGGAGACTCGAGCGTCTAAGCTTGGGGATGCCCCGAAAGGCATCCCCTCTTTCTTCAACAAGTATCGGTATGTTTTCGGATTCGTTTCGTTCATGCGATATGTGCAATCTTGGAGCATCTTTTGCACTTAGTTTTCATTCTTATTTTATGCACCATGCTGGTATGAAATAATCCTTGGTTTATTTATAGAATGCTCTTTGCACTTCACTTATATCTTTTGAGTATGACTTTATAGAATGCTTCATGTGCTTCACTTATATCATTTGAAGTTTGGATTGCATGTTTCTCTTTACTTAAACAACCGCCATTTGTAGAATGCTCTTTTGCTTCACTTAGATTTGTTAGAGCATGGGCATATATTTTTAAGAAAGAATTAAACTCTCTTGCTTCACTTATATCTATTTAGAGAGATGACATGAACTGGTCATTCACATGGTTAGTTATAAAATCCTACATAAAACTTGTAGATCAGTGAATATGATATGTTTGATTCCTTGCAATAGTTTTGCAATATAAAGATGGTGATATTAGAGTCATGCTAGTGGGTGGTTGTGAATTGTAGAAATACTTGTGTTGAGGTTTCTGATTCCCGTAGCATGCACGTATGGTGAACCGTTATGTAACGAAGTTGGAGCATGAGGTATTTATTGATTGTCTTCCTTATGAGTGGCGGTCGGGGACGAGCGATGGTCTTTTCCTACCAATCTATTCCCCTATGAGCATGCACGTAGTACTTTGTTTCAATGACTAATAGATTTTTGCAATAAGTATGTGAGTTCTTTATGACTAATGTTGAGTCCATGGATTATACGCACTCTCACCCTTCCACCATTGCTAGCCTCTCTAGTACCGTGCAACTTTCGCTGGTACCATAAACCCACCTTATATCTTCCTCAAAACAGCCACCATACCTACCTATCATGGCATTTCCATAGCCATTCCGAGATATATTGCCATGCAACTTTCATCATCATCATATACAAGACTTGAGCATTCATTGTCATATTGCTTTGCATGATCGTAAGATAGCTAGCATGATGTTTTCATGGCTTGTCCTTTTTTATGTCATTGCTACGCTAGATCATTGCACATCCCGGTACACCGCCAGTGGCATTCATAGAGTCATATCTTTGTCCTAGATATCGAGTTGTAATATTGAGTTGTAAGTAAATAAAAGTGTGATGATCATCATTTTTAGAACATTGTCCCATGTGAGGTTATCAAAATAAAAGTGGCCAAAGAAGCCCATCCAAAAAAGAGAGAGGCCAAAGAAGCCTACAAAAAAACAAAAAAAAAATGAGAGAAAAAGAGAGAAGAGGCAATGTTACTATCCTTTTTCCACACTTGTGCTTCAAAGTAGCACCATGTTCTTCATATAGAGAGTCTCTTGAGTTATCACTTTCATATACTAGTGGGAATTTTCATTATAGAACTTGGCTTGTATATTCCAACGATGGGCTTCCTCAAATGCCCTAGGTCTTCATGAGCAAGCAAGTTGGATGCACACCCACTTAGTTTCAGTTAGAGCTTTCATATACTTATAGCTCTAGTGCATCTGTTGCATGGCAATCCCTACTCACTCACATTGATATCTATTGATGGGCATCTCCATAGCCCGTTGATACGCCTAGTTGATGTGAGACTATCTTCTCCTTTTTGTCTTCTCCACAACCACCATTCTATTCCACCTATAGTGCTATGTCCATGGCTCAAGCTCATGTATTGCGTGAAAGTTGAAAAGGTTTGAGAACGTCAAAAGTATGAAACAATTGCTTGGCTTGTCATCGGGGTTGTGCATGATGTGAGTATTTTGTGTGGTGAAGATGGAGCATAGCCAGACTATATGATTTTGTAGGGATAACTTTCTTTGGCCTTGTTATTTTGAAAAGACATGATTGCTTTATTAGTAGGCTTGAAGTATTATTGTTTTTATGTCAAAGGATAGATTATTGCTTTGAATCACTCATGTCTTAATATTCATGCCATGATTAGACATATGATCAAGATTATGCTAGGTGGCATTCCACATCAAAAATTATCTTTTTATCATTTACCTACTCGAGGACGAGCAGGAATTAAGCTTGGGGATGCTGATACGTCTCCGTCGTATCTATAATTTTTTATTGTTCCATGCCAATATTCTACAACTTCCATATACCTTTTGACAACTTATTATACTATTTTTGGGACTAACATATTGATCCAGTGCCCAGTGCTAGTTCCTGTCTGTTGCATGTTTTTGGTTTCGCAGAATATCCATATCAAACGGAATCCAAACGGGATAAGAATGGATGGAGATACTTTTCGGAATATTTGGAAAATCTGGAGGAAAAATCAACGTGAACCAATGTCCGAGGTGGGCACGAGGTAGGGGGTGCCCCCCCTAGGGCGCGCCCCTGACCCTCGTGACCCACCTGTAAGGCGGTTGACGCCCTTCTTCGGCCGGAAGAAAGCTAATTTTCAGAAAAAAATCACGGCGAAGGTTTCGTTACAATCAGAGCTACGAATCTCCGGATATAAAGGAAACGGTGAAAGGGCGGCAGAAGAGAACGTAGAAACAGAGAGAGACAGAGAGATAGATCCAATCTCGGAGGGGCTCTCGCCCCTCCCTTGCCATGGAGGCCATGGACCAGAGGGGAAACCCTTCTCCCATCTAGGGAGGAGGTCAAGGAAGAAGAAGAAGGAGGGGGGCTCTCTCCCCCTCGCTTCCGGTGGCACCGGAGTGCCACCGGGGCCATCATCATCACCGCGAACTACACCAACGCCTCCGACATCTTCACCAACATCTCCATCACCTTCCCCCCTCTATCTACAGCGGTCCACTCTCCCGCAACCCGCTGTACCCTCTACTTGAACATGGTGCTTTATGCTTCATATTATTATCCAATGATGTGTTGCCATCCTATGATGTCTGAGTAGATTTTCGTTGTCCTATCGGTGGTTGATGAATTGCTATGACGTGGTTGATGAATTGCTATGATTGATTTAATTTGCTTGTGGTTATGTTGCTGTCCTTTGGTGCCCATCATATGATTGCGCGTGTGGATCACACCCTAGCGTTAGTTGTATGTTGATAGGACTATGTATTGGAGGGCAAGAGTGACAGAAGCTTCAACCTAGCATAGAAATTGATGCATACGGGATTGAAGGGGGACCAATATATCTTAATGATATGGTTGGGTTTTACCTTAATGAACATTAGTAGTTGCGGATGCTTGCTAATAGTTCCAATCATAAGTGAATAGAATTCCAAGTCAGGGATGACATGCTAGCAGTGGCCTCTCCCACATAATACTTGCTATCGGTCTAGTAAAGTAGTCAATTGCTTAGGGGAAATTTCACAACTGCTACCACCACTTTTCCACACTCGCTATATTTACTTTATTGCTTCTTTACTTACAACAGTCCCTACTTTTTATTTACTTGCTCTTTATTATCTTGCAAACCTATCCAACAACACTTACAAAGTACTTCTAGTTTCATACTTGTTCTAGGTAAAGTGAACGTCAAGCGTGCGTAGAGTTGTATTGGTGGTCGATAGAACTTGAGGGAATATTTGTTCTACCTTTAGCTCCTCGTTGGGTTCGACACTCTTACTTATCGAAAATTGTTGCGATCCCCTATACTTGTGGGTTATCAGGGGGGCAAGCCCCCTCCCCCTTGGCCGTCGCCCCCCCCCCTCTAGGTCTCATCTAGAGGGGCCGGCCCCCTTCCCCCTTCTCCCTATAAATAGAGGGGTGAGGGGAGGGCTGCAAGACCACATCCAAGGCGCAACCCCTCCCCTCCCCAACACCTCTCCTCCTCCGCGTGAGCTTGGCGAAGCCCTGCCAGAGAACTGCCACTCCATCACCACCACGCTGTCGTGCTGCTGTTGGAGCCTTCTTCCTCAACCTCTCGCTCCTCCTTGCTGGATCAAGGCGTGGGAGACGTCACTGGGCTGCACGTGTGTTGAACGTGGAGGCGCCGTTGTTCGGTGCTTAGATCGGATTCGGCCGCGATCTGAATCGCTACGTGTACGACTCCTCCAACCGCGTTCTTGCAATGCTTCCGACTCGCAATCTTCAAGGGTATGAAGATGCACTCCCCTCTCTCTTGTTGCTAGTTACTCCATAGATTGATCTTGGTGATGCGTAGAATTTTTTTAATTTCTGCAACGATCCCCAACAGTGGCATCATGAGCTAGGTCTATGCGTAGTTTCTATGCACGAGTAGAACACAAGTTGTTGTGGGCGTCGATTTTGTCAATTTACTTGCCGTTACTAGTCTTATCTTGATTCGGCGGCATCGTGGGATGAAGCGGCCCGGACCGACCTTACACGTACACTTACGTGAGACTGGTTCCACAGACTGACATGCACTAGTTGCATAAGGTGGCTAGCGGGTGTCTGTCTCTCCCACTTTAGTCGGATTGGATTCGATGAAAAGGGTCCTTATGAAGGGTAAATAGAAATTGGCATATCACGTTGTGGTTTTAGCGTAGGTAAGAAACGTTCTTGCTAGAAACCTATAGCAGCCATGTAAAAACTTGCAACAACAATTAGAGGACGTCTAACTTGTTCTTGCAGCATATGCCGTGTGTTGTGATATGGCCAAAAGGATGTGATGAATGATATATGTGATGTATGAGATTGATCATGTTCTTGTAATAGGAATCACGACTTGCATGTCGATGAGTATGACAACCGGCAGGAGCCATAGGAGTTGTCTTAATTTATTTATGACCTGCGTGTCAAAATAAACGTCATGTAATTACTTTACTTTATCACTAACTGTTAGCCATAGTAGTAGAAGTAATAGTTCGCGAGACAACTTCATGAAGACACAATTATGGAGATCATGATGATGGAGTCATGGTGTCATGCCGGTGAAAATGATGATCATGGCGCCCCGAAGATGGAGATCAAAAGGAGCAAAATGATATTGGCCATATCATGTCAATATTTGATTGCATGTGATGTTTATCATGTTTTACATCTTATTTGCTCCGAACGACGGTAGCATAAATAAGATGATCCCTTGCAATAATTTCAAGAAAGTGCCCCCCCTAACTGTGCACCATTGCTAAGGTCCGTTGTTCCGAAGCACCACGTGATGATCGGGTGTGATAGGTTCTAACTTTCACGTACAACGGGTGTAAGCCAGATTTACACACGCAATACACTTAGGTTGACTTGACGAGCCTAGCATGTACAGACATGGCCTCGGAACACATGCAAAACACTTAGGTTGACTTGACGAGCCTAGCATGTACAGACATGGCCTCGGAAAACGAAAGATCGAAAGGTCGAACATGAGTCGTATAGAAGATACGATCAACATGAAGATGTTCACCGATGATGACTAGTCCATCTCACATGATGATCGGACACGATCTAGTTGACTCGGATCATGTATCACTTAGATGACTAGAGGGATGTCTATCTGAGTGGGAGTTCATTAAATAATTTGATTAGATGAACTTAATTATCATGAACATAGTCTAAAAATCTTTGCAATATGTCTTGTAGATCAAATGGCCCACGCTAATGTTGACCTCAACTTCAACGCGTTCCTAGAGAAAACCAAGCTGAAAGACGATGGCAGCAACTCCACGAACTGGGTCCGTAACCTGAGGATTATCCTCATAGCTACCAAGAAAGCATATGTCCTTGATGCACCGCTAGGTGAAGCACCTGTTTTCCCAGCGGATCAAGACGTTATGAATGCCTGGCAGATGCGCAATGATGATTACTCCCTGGTTCAGTGCGGCATGCTTTACAGCTTAGAACCGAGGCTCCAAAAGCGTTTTGAGCAACACGGAGCATATGAGATGTTCCAAGAGCTGAAAATGGTTTTCCAAGCTCATGCCCGGGTCGAGAGATATGAAGTCTCCGACAAGTTCTACAATTGTAAGATGGAGGAGAATAGGTCCGTCAGCGAGCTCATACTCAAAATGTGTGGGTTGCACAACCGCTTGTCTCAGCTGGGAGTTAATCTCCCGAATGATGCGGTCGTTGACAGAATCCTTCAGTCACTCCCACCTAGCTACAAGAGCTTTATGATGACCTTCAATATGCAGGGGATGGAAAAGACCATTCCTGAGGTATATTCAATGCTGAAATCAGTGGAGGTGGAAATCAAAAGGAACATCAAGTGTTGATGGTGAATAAGACCACTAAGTTCAAGAAATGCAAGGGTAAAAAGAACTTCAAGAAGGACGGCAAGGGAGTTGCCGCGCCTGGTAAGCAAGCTGCCGGGAAGAAGCCAAAGAATGGACCCAAGCCTGAGACTGAGTGCTTTTATTGTAAAGGAAACGGTCACTGGAAGCGGAACTGCCCCAAGTACTTAGCGGATAAGAAGGCCGACAATGTCAAAGGTATATGTGATATACATGTTATTGATGTGTACCTAACCAGCGCTCGTAGTACCTCCTGAGTATTTGATACCGGTGCGGTTGCTCATATTTGTAACTCAAAACAAGAGCTGCAGAATAAACGGAGGCTGGCGAAGGACGAGGTGACGACGCGCGTCGGGAATGGTTCAAAGGTCGATGTGATCGCCGTCGGCACGCTACCTCTACATTTACCTACGAGATTAGTTTTAAACCTCAATAATTGTTATTTAGTACCAGCTTTGAGCATGAACATTGTATTTGGATCTCGTTTAATGCGAGATGGCTACTCATTTAAATCTGAGAATAATGGTTGTTCTATTTATATGAGAGACATGTTTTATGGTCATGCCCCGCTGGTCGATGGTTTATTCTTATTTAATCTCGAATGTGATGTTACACATATTCATAGTGTGAATGCCAAAAGATGTAAGGTTGATAGTGATAGTCCCACATACTTGTGGCGATGCCGCCTTGGTCACATTGGTGTCAAACGCATGAAGAAACTCCATGCACATGAACTTTTGGAGTCTCTTGATTATGAATCATCTGACACGTGCGAACCATGCCTCATGGGCAAAATGACCAAGACTCCGTTCTCCGGAACAATGGAGCGAGCAACCAACTTATTGGAAATCATACATACTGATGTGTGTGATCCAATGAGTGTTGAGGCTCGCGGTGGCTATCGTTATGTTCTCACCCTCACTAATGACTTGAGTAGATATGGGTATGTTTACTTAATGAAACACAAGTCCGAGACCTTTGAAAAGTTCAAGGAATTTTAGAGTGAGGTTGAGAATCAACATGACAGGAAAATCAAGTTCTTACGATCAGATCGTGGGGGAGAATATTTGAGTCATGAATTTGGCACGCACTTAAGGAAATGCGGAATTGTTTCACAACTCACGCTGCGTGGAACACCTCAGCGTAATGGTGTGTCCGAACATCGTAATCGCACTCTATTGGATATGGTACGATCTATGATGTCTCTTGCTGATCTACCGCTGTCATTTTGGGGTTATGCTATAGAGACTGCCACATTCACTTTAAATAGGCCTCCATCAAAATCCATTGAGACGACACCGTATGAATTGTGGTTTGGTAAGAAACCTAAGTTGTCGTTTCTAAAAGTTTGGGGATGCGATGCTTATGTCAAGAAACTTCAACCTGAAAAGCTCGAACCCAAATCGGAAAAATGCGTCTTCATAGGATACCCTAAGGAAACTATTGGGTATACCTTCTACCTCAGATCCGAAGGCAAGATCTTTGTTGCCAAGAATGGATCCTTTCTAGAGAAAGAGTTTCTCTCGAAAGAAGTAAGTGGGAGGAAAGTAGAACATGATGAAGTATTGCCACTTGAACCAGAGAGTGGCGTAGCTCAAGAAAATGTTTTCGAGGTGCCTGCACCGACCAGAGAGGAAGTTAATGATGATGATCATGAAACTTCAGATCAAGTTGCTACTGAACTTCGTAGGTCCACAAGGACACGTTCCGCACCAGAGTGGTACGACAACCCTGTCCTGGAAATCATGTTGTTAGACAATGATGAACCTTCGAACTATGAAGAAGCGATGGCGGGCCCAAATTTCAACAAATGGCGGGAAGCCATGAAATCCGAGATAGGATCCATGTATGAAAATGAAGTATGGACTTTGACTGACTTGCCCGATGATCGGCGAGCCATACAAAATAAATGGATGTTTAAGAAGAAGACAGACGCGGATGGTAATGTGACCATCTATAAGGCTCGGCTTGTCGCTAAGGGTTATCGACAAGTTCAAGGGGTTGACTACGATGAGACTTTCTCACCCGTAGCAAAGCTAAAGTCCGTCCAAATCATGTTAGCAATTTCCGCATTCTATGATTATGAGATATGGCAAATGGACGTCAAAACGACATTCCTTAATGGTTTCCTTAAGGAAGAATTGTATATGATGCAGCCAGAAGGTTTTGTCGATCCTAAGAATGCTGAAAAGGTGTGCAAGCTCCAACGCTCAATCTATGGGCTGGTGCAAGCATCTCATAGTTGGAACATTCGATTTGATGAGATGATCAAAGCGCTTGGGTTTACGCAGACTTATGGAGAAGCCTGTGTTTACAAGAAAGTGAGAGGGAGCTCTGTAGCATTTCTCATATTATATGTGGATGACATACTATTGATGGGAAATGATATAGAATTCTTGGAAAGCATAAAGGCCTACTTGAACAAGTGTTTTCGATGAAGGATCTTGGAGAAGTTGCTTGTATATTAGGCATCAAGATCTATAGAGATAGATCGAGACGACTCATTGGTCTTTCACAAAGCACGTACCTTGACAATATATTGAAGAAGTTCAATATGGATCGGTCCAAGAAGGGGTTCTTGCCTGTATTGCAAGGTATGAGATTGAGCACGGCTCAATGCCCGACCACGACAGAAGATAGAGAAAAGTTGAGTGTCGTCCCCTATTCCTCGGCCATAGGGTCTATTATGTATACCATGCTGTGTGCCGGACCTGATGTAAACCTTGCCGTAAGTTTGGTAGGAAGGTACCAAAGTAATCACGGCATGGAACACTGGACAGCGGTCAAGAATATCCTGAAGTACCTAAAAAGGACTAAGGATATGTTTCTCATTTATGGAGGTGACGAAGAGCTCGTCATAAAGGGTTATGTTGATGCTAGCTTCGACACAGATCTGGATGACTCCAAGTCACAAACCGGATACGTGTATATTTTGAATGGTGGGGCAGTCAGCTGGTGCAGTTGCAAGCAAAGCGTCGTGGCGGGATCTACATGTGAAGCAGAGTACATGGCAGCCTCGGAGGCAGCACAAGAAGCAATCTGGATGAAGGAGTTCACTACCGACCTAGGAGTTATTCCCAATGCGTCGGGTCTGATGACTCTCTTCTGTGACAACACTGGAGCTATTGCCCTTGCCAAGGAGCCCAGGTTTCACAGGAAGACCAGGCATATCAAGCGTCGCTTCAACTCCATTCGTGAAAATGTTCAAAATGGAGACATAGATATTTGTAAAGTGCATACAGACCTGAATGTCACAGATCCGTTGACTAAACCTCTTCCTCGAGGAAAACATGATCAACACCAGAACTCTATGGGTGTTCGATTCATCACAACGTAACTAGATTATTGACTCTAGTGCAAGTGGGAGACTGTTGGAAATATGCCCTAGAGGCAATAATAAAATGGTTATTATTATATTTCCTTGTTCATGATAATTGTCTATTGTTCATGCTATAATTGTATTATCCGGAAATTGTGATACATGTGTGAAGACATAGACCACAACATGTCCCTAGTGAGCCTCTAGTTGACTAGCTCGTTGATCAACAGATGGTCATGGTTTCCTGACTATGGACATTGGATGTCATTGCTAATGGGATCACATCATTAGGGGAAAGATGTGATGGACAAGACCCAATCCTAAGCATAGCACAAGATCGTGTAGTTCGTCTGCTAGAGCTTTTCTAATGTCAGTATCATTTCCTTAGACCATGAGTTTGTGCAACTCCCGGATACTGTAGGAGTGCTTTGGGTGTACCAAACGTCACAACGTAACTGGGTGGCTATAAAGGTGCACTACAGGTATCTCCGAAAGTGTCTGTTGGGTTGGCACGAATCGAGACTGGGATTTGTCACTCCGTATGACGGAGAGGTATCTCTGGGCCCACTCGGTAATGCATCATCATGAGCTCATTGTGACTAAGTAGTTGGTCACGGGATCATGCATTACGGAACGAGTAAAGTGACTTGCCGGTAACGAGATTGAACGAGGTATTGGGATACCAACGATCGAATCTTGGGCAAGTAACGTACCGATTGACAAAGGGAATTGTGTATGGGATTGCTTGAATCCTCGACATCGTGGTTCATCCGATGAGATCATCGTGGAACATGTGGGAGCCAACATGGGTATCCAGATCCCGCTATTGGTTATTGGCCGAAGAGTTGTCTCGGTCATGTCTTCATGGTTCCCGAACCCGTAGGGTCTACACACTTAAGGTTCGATGAGGCTAGGGTTATTAGGAAGATTTGTATGTGATTACTGAATGTTGTTCGGAGTCTCGGATGAGATCTCGGATGTCACGAGGAGTTCCGGAATAGTCCGAAGGTGAAGATTTATATATGGGAAGTCATCATACGGTCACCGGAAATATTCGGGGGTATACCGGTATTGTACCGGGACCACCAGAGGGATTCCGGGGGTCCACTGGGAGGGTCCACCTGCCCCGAAGGGCCTTATGGGCTGTAGGTGGAAGGGAACCAGCCACTAGTGGGCTGGGCGCCATCCCCCCTAGGGCCCATGCGCCTAGGGTTTGGGGGGAACCCTAAAGGAGGCGCCCCCTTGCTTGGGAGGAAAGCCCCCTCCCCCTTGGCCGCCGCCCCCCTCTAGATCTCATCTAGAGGGGCTGGCTAAAGGAAATATGCCCTAGAGGCAATAATAAAGTTATTATTTATTTCCTTATATCATGATAAATGTTTATTATTCATGCTAGGATTGTATTAACCGGAAACATAATACATGTGTGAATACATAGACAAACAGTATGTCACTAGTATGCCTCTACTTGACTAGCTCGTTGAATCAAAGATGGTTAAGTTTCCTAGCCATAGACATGAGTTGTCATTTGATTAACGGGATCACATCATTGGAGAATGATGTGATTGACTTGACCCAATCCGTTAGCATAGCACTTGATCGTTTAGTTTGTTGCTATTGCTTTTCTCATGACTTATACATGTTCCTATGACTATGAGATTATGCAACTCCCGTTTATCGGAGGAACACTTTGTGTGCTACCAAACATCACAACGTAACTGGGTGATTATAAAGGTGCTCTACAGGTGTCTCCGAAGGTACTTGTTAGGTTGGCGTATTTCGAGATTAGGATTTGTCACTCCGATTGTCGGAGAGGTATCTCTGGGCCCACTCGGTAATGCACATCACTATAAGCCTTGCAAGCATTACAACTAATGAGTTAGTTGCGAGATGATGTATTACGGAACGAGTAAAGAGACTTGCCGGTAACGAGATTGAACTAGGTATTGAGATACCGACGATCGAATCTCGGGCAAGTAACATACCGATGACAAAGGGAACAACGTATGTTGTTATGCAGTCTGACCGATAAAGATCTTCATAGAATATGTAGGAGCCAATATGAGCATCCAGGTTCCGCTATTGGTTATTGACCGGAGACGTGTCTCGGTCATGTCTACATTGTTCTCAAACCCGTAGGGTCCGCACGCTTAAGGTTTCGATGACAGTTATATTATGAGTTTATGAGTTTTGATGTACCGAAGGAGTTCGGAGTCCCGGATGAGATCGGGGACATGACGAGGAGTCTCAAAATGGTCGAGACGTAAAGATCGATATATTGGACGACTATATTTGGACATCGGAAAGGCTCCGAGTGATTCAGGTATTTTTTCGGAGTACCGGAGAGTTACGCGAATTCGCCGGGGAGTACATGGGCCTTATTGGGCTTTAGGGGAAAGAGAGAGGAGAGGTTGGGCGTCCCCAAGGCCTAGTCCGAATTGGACTAGGGGGAGGGGCTGCGCCCCCTCCTTCCTTCTCTTCTCCCTTCCCTTACCTTGACTCTTACTCCTACTACTTGGAAGGGGGGGGGGATCCTACTCTCGGTAGGAGTAGGACTCCTCTAGGGCGCGCCATAGGGGCCGGCCCTCTCCCCCCTCCTCCACTCCTTTATATACGTGGCCAAGGGGCACCCCATAGACACACAAGTTGATCTTCATGATCGTTCTCTTAGCCGTGTGCGGTGCCCCCCTCCACCATAATCCTCGATAATATTGTAGCAGTGCTTAGGCGAAGCCCTGTGACGGTAGAACATCAAGATCGTCACCATGCCGTCGTGCTGATGGAACTCTTCCCCGACACTTTGCTGGATCGGAGTTTGGGGACTGTCATCGAGATAAATGTGTGCTAGAACTCGGAGGTGACGTAGCTTCGATGCTTGATCGGTCGGGCCGTGAAGACGTACGATTACATCAACCGCATTGTGCTAAACGCTTCCGCTTCCGGTCTACGAGGGTACGTAGACAACACTCTCCCCTCTCGTTGTTATGCATCACCATGATCTTGCGTGTGCGTAGGATTTTTTTTGAAATTACTACGTTCCCCAACAGTGGTATCAGAGCCTAGGTTTTATGTGTTGATGTTATTTGCACGAGTAGAACACAAGTGAGTTGTGGGCGATATAAGTCATACTGCTTACCAGCATGTCATACTTTGGTTTGGCGGTATTGTTGGATGAAGCAGCCCGGACCGACATTACGCGTACACTTACGCGAGACTGGTTTTACCGCCGTGCTATGCAGACAGGTGACTAGCGGGTGTCAGTTTCTCCAACTTTAGGTGCACCGAGTGTGGCTACGCCCGGTCCTTGCGAAGGTTAAAACAACACCAACTTGACAAACTATCGTTGTGGTTCTGATGCGTAGGTAAGATTGGTTCTTGCTCAGTCCATAGCAGCCACGTAAAACTTGCAACAACAAAGTAGAGGACGTCTAACTTGTTTTTGCGGGGCATGTTGTGATGTGATATGGTCAAGACGTGATGAGATATAAGTTGTTGTATGAGATGATCATGTTTTGTTGAAGTTATCGGCAACTGGCAAAATCCTTATGGTTTTCTCTCTATTGCATAAGATGCAAGCGCCAAATAATTGCTTTACTTTATCGCTATGCAATATCAATAGTTGCAAGAACAATTGTTGGCGAGACGACCATGTAACGACACATTGATATAGATCAAGATGATGGAGATCATGGTGTCATGCCGGTGACGATAGAGATCATGACAGTACTTTGGAGATGGAGATCAAAGGCGCAAGATGATCATGGCCATATCATGTCACATATTTTGATTGCATGTGATGTTTATCTTTTATACATCTTATTTTGCTTAGTTCGGCGGTAGCTTTATAAGATGATCCCTCACTAAATTTCAAGGTATAAGTGTTCTCCCTGAGTATGAACCGTTGCGAAAGTTCTTCGTGCTGAGACACCACGTGATGATCGGGTGTGATAGGCTCTACGTTCAAATACAACGGGTGCAAAACAGTTGCACACGCGGAATACTCAGGTTAAACTTGACGAGCCTCGCATATACAGATATGGCCTCGGAACACTGGAGACCGAAAGGTCGAGCGTGAATCATATAGTAGATATGATCAACATAGTGATGTTCACCATTGAAAACCACTCCATCTCACGTGATGATCGGACATGGTTTAGTTGATTTGGATCACGTGATCACTTAGATAATTAGAGGGATGTCTATCTAAGTGGGAGTTCTTAAGTAATATGATTAATTGAACTTAAATTTATTATGAACTTAGTCCTAGTAGTATTTTGCAAATTATGTTGTAGATCAATAGCTCGCGTTGTTGCTTCCATATGTTTATTTTGATATGTTCCTAGAGAAAATTGTGTTGAAAGATATTAGTAGCAATGATGCGGATTGGATCCGTGATCTGTGGTTTATCCTCATTGCTGCACAGAAGAATTATGTCCTTGATGCACCGCTAGGTGACAAACCTATTGCAGGAGCAGATGCAGACGTTATGAACGTTTGGCTAGCTCAATATGATGACTACTTGATAGTTTAGTGCACCATGCTTAACGGCTTAGAATCGGGACTTCAAAGACGTTTTGAACGGCATGGACCATATGAGATGTTCCAGGAGTTGAAGCTAATATTTCAAGCAAATACCCGAGTTGAGAGATATGAAGTCTCCAACAAGTTCTATAGCTAAAAGATGGAGAAGAATCGCTCAACTAGTGAGCATGTGCTCAGATTGTCTGGGTACTACAATCGCTTGAATCAAGTGGGAGTTAATCTTCCAGATAAAATAGTAATTGACAGAATTCTCTAGTCACCATCACCAAGTTAGTAGAACTTTGTGATGAACTATGATATGCAAGAGATAACGGAAACGATTCCCAAGCTCTTTGTAATGCTGAAATTGACGAAGGTAGAAATCAAGAAAAACATCAAGTGTTGATGGTTGACAAGACCACTAGTTTCAAGAAAAGGGCAAAGGAAAAAAGGGGAACTTCAAGAAGAACATCAAGCAAGTTGCTGCTCAAGTGAAGAAGCCCAAGTCTGGTCCTAAGCCTGAGACTAAGTGCTTCTACTGCAAAGGGACTGGTCACTGGAAGTGGAACTACCCAAGTATTTGGCGGATAAGAAAGGATGGCAAAGTAAACAAAGGTATATTTGATATACATGTTATTGATGTGTACTTTACTAGTGTTCATAGCAACCCCTCAGTATTTGGTACTAGTTCAGTTGCTAAGATTAGTAACTTGAATCGGGGGTTGCAGAATGAACAGAGACTAGTTAAGGGTGAAGTGACGATGTGTGTTGGAAGTGCTTCCAAAATTGATATGATCATCATCGCACACTCCCTATACTTTCGGGATTAGTGTTGAACCTAAATAAGTGTTATTTGGAGTTTGTGTTGAAGCATGAATATGATTTGATCATGTTTATTGCAATACGGTTATTCATTTAAGTAAGAGAATAAATTGTTGTTCTGTTTACATGAATAAAACCTTATATGGTTACACACCCAATGAAAATGGTTCATTGGATCTCGATCGTAGTGATACACATATTCATAATATTGAAGCCAAAAGATGCAAAGTTAATAATGATAGTGCAACTTATTTGTGGCACTACCGTTTAAGTCATATTGGAGTAAAGCACATGAAGAAACTCCATACTGATGGGCTTTTGGAATCACTTGATGCTTGCGAACCATGCCTCATGGGCAAGATGACTAAGACTCCGTTCTCTGAAACAATGGAGCGAGCAACTGACTTATTGGAAATAATACATACTGATGTATGCGATCCGATGAGTGTTAAGGCTCGCGGCGGGTATCGTTATTTTCTGACCTTCACAGATGATTTGAGCAGATATGGGTATATCTACTTGATGAAACATAAGTCTGAAACATTTGCAAAGTTCAAAGAATTTCAGAGTGAAGTGTAAAATCATTGTGACAAGAAAATAAAGTTTCTACGATCAGATCGCGGAGACGAATATTTGAGTTACGAGTTTGGTCTTCAATTAAAACAATGTGGAATAGTTTCACAAACTCATGCCACCTGGCACACCACAGCATAATGGTGTGTCCGAACTTCATAACCGTACTTTATTGGATATAGTGCAATCTATGATGTTTCTTACCGATTTACCACTATAGTTTTGGGGTTATGCATTAGAGATAGCTGCATTCACGTTAAATAGGGCGCCATCTAAATCCGTTGAGACGACACCATATGAACTATGGTTTGGCAAGAAACCTAAGCTGTCGTTTCTTAAAGTTTGAGGTTGCAATGCTTATGTGAAAAAGTTTCAACCTGATAAGCTCAAACCCAAATCGGAGAAGTGCGTCTTCATAGGATACCCAAAAGAAAATGTTGGGTACACCTTCTATCACAGATCCGAAGGCAAGTTATTCGTTACTTTGAATGGATCCTTTCTAGAGAAGGAGTTTCTCTCGAAAGAAGTGAGTGGGAGGAAAGTAGAACTTGATGAGGTAACTGTACCTGCTCCCTTATTGGAAAGTAGTTCATTACCGAAATCTGTTCCTATGACTACTACACCAATTAGTGAGGAAGCTAATGATGATGATCATGTAACTTCGGATCAAGTTACTACCAAACCTCATAGGTAAACCACAGTGAGATCCGCACCAGAGTGGTACGGTAATCCTGTTCTAGTGGTCATGTTACTTGACCATGACGAGCCTACGAACTATGAGGAAGCGATGATGAGCCCAGATTCCGCGAAATGGTTTGAGGCCATGAAATCTGAGATATGATCCATGTATGAGAACAAAGTATGGACTTTGATGGATTTGCCCAATGATCGGAAAGCCATAGAAAATAAATGGATCTTCAAGAGGAAGACGGACGCTGATAGTAGTGTTACTACCTACAAAGCTAGAATTGTTGCAAAAGGTTTTCGACAAGTTCAAGGTGTTGACTACGATGAGAGTTTCTCACTCGTATCTATGCTTAAGTCTGTCCGAATCATGTTAGCAATTGCCACATTTTATGAAATCTGGCAAATGGATAAACAAAACTGCATTCCTTAATGGATTTATTAAAGAAGAGTTGTATATGATGCAACCAGAAGGTTTTGTCAATCCTAAAGGTGCTACCAAAATATGCAAGCTCCAACGATCCATCTATGGACTGGTGCAAGCATCTCAGAGTTGGAATATATGCTTTGATAAGTTGATCAAAGCATATAGTTTTATACAGACTTGCGGTGAAGCCCGTATTTACAAGAAAGTGAGTGGGAGCACTACATCATTTTTGATAAGTATATGTGAATGACATATTGTTGATCGGAGATAATGTAGAATTATTCTGCAAAGCATAAAGGAGTGTTTGAAAGGAGTTTTTCAAAGAAAGACCTCGGTGAAGCTGCTTACATATTGAGCATCAAGATCTATAGAGATAGATCAAGACGCTTGATAAGTTTTTCAATGAGTACATACCTTGACAAGATTTTGAAGTAGTTCAAAATGGAACAGTCAAAGAAAGAGTTCTTGCCTGTGTTACAAGGTGTTAAACTGAGTAAGACTCAAAGCCCGACCATGGCAGAAGATAGAAAGAGAATGAAACTCATTCCCTATGCCTTGACCATAGGTTCTATAAAATATGCCATGCTGTGTACCAGATCTATTGTATACCCTACACTGTTTTTGGCAAGGGAGTACAATAGTGATCTAGGAGTAGATCACTAGACAGCGGTCAAAATTATCCTTAGTGGAATAAGGATATGTTTCACGATTATGGAGGTGACAAAAAGGTTCGTCGTAAAGGGTTACATCGATGCAAGTTTTGACACTAATCCAGATGACTCTAAGTCTCAATCTGGATACATATTGAAAGTGGGAGCAATTAGCTAGAGTAGCTCCGTGCAGAGCATTGTTGACATAGAAATTTGCAAAATACTTATGGATCTGAAGGTGGCAGACCCGTTGACTAAACTTCTCTCACAAGCAAAACATGATCACACCTTAGTACTCTTTGGGCGTTAATCACATAGTGATGTGAACTAGATTATTGAATCTAGTAAACCCTTTGGGTGTTGGTCACATGACGATGTGAACTATATATGGGTGTTAATCACATGGTGATGTGAACTATTGATGTTAAATCACATGGCGATGTGAACTAGATTATTGACTCTAGTGCAAGTGGGAGACTGAAGGAAATATGCCCTAGAGGCAATAATAAAGTTATTATTTATTTCCTTATATCATGATAAATGTTTATTATTCATGCTAGAATTGTATTAACTGGAAACATAATACATGTGTGAATACATAGACAAACAATATGTCACTAGTATGCCTCTACTTGACTAGCTCGTTGAATCAAAGATGGTTAAGTTTCCTAGCCATAGACATGAGTTGTCATTTGATTAACGGGATCACATCATTGGAGAATGATGTGATTGACTTGACCCATTCCGTTAGCATAGCACTTGATCGTTTAGTTTGTTGCTATTGCTTTCTTCATGATTTATACATGTTCCTATGACTATGAGATTATGCAACTCCCGTTTACCGGAGGAACACTTTGTGTGCTACCAAACGTCACAACGTAATTGGGTGATTATAAAGGTGCTCTACAGGTGTCTCCGAAGGTACTTGTTGGGTTGGCGTATTTCGAGATGAGGATTTGTCACTCCGATTGTCGGAGAGGTATCTCTGGGCCCACTCGGTAATGCACATCACTATAAGCCTTGCAAGCATTACAACAAATGAGTTAGTTGCGAGAGGATGTATTATGGAATGAGTAAAGAGACTTGTCGGTAACGAGATTGAACTAGGTATTGAGATACCGATGATCAAATTTCGGGCAAGTAACATACCGATGACAAAGGGAACAACGTTTGTTGTTATGCGGTCTGACCGATAAAGATCTTCGTAGAATATGTAGGAGCCAATATGAGCATCCAGGTTCTGCTACTGCTTATTGACCGAAGACGTGTCTCGGTCATGTCTACATTGTTCTCGAACCCGTAGGGTCCGCACGCTTAAGGTTTCGATGACAGTTATATTATGAGTTTATGAGTTTTGATGTACCGAAGGAGTTCGGAGTCCTGGATGAGATCGGGGACATGACGAGGAGTCTCGAAATGGTCGAGACGTAAAGATCGATATATTGGACGACTATATTTGGACATCGGAAAGGTTCGGAGTGATTCGGGTATTTTTCGAAGTACGGGAGAGTTACGGGAATTCGCCGGGGAGTATATGGGCCTTATTGGGCTTTAGGGGAAAGAGAGAGGAGAAGTTGGGCGCCCCCAAGGCCTAGTCCGAATTGGACTAGGGGGAGGGGCTGCGCCCCCTCCTTCCTTCTCTTCTCCCTTCCCTTGCCTTGACTCTTACTCCTACTACTTGGAAGGGGGGAATCCTACTCTCGGTGGGAGTAGGACTCCTCCAGGGCGCGCCATAGGGGCCGGCCCTCTCCCCCTCCTTCACTCCTTTATATACGTGGCCAAGGGGCACCCCATAGACACACAAGTTGATCTTCGTGATCGTTCTCTTAGCCGTGTGCGGTGCCCCCCTCCACCATAATCCTTGATAATATTGTAGCGGTGCTTAGGCGAAGCCCTGCGACGGTAGAACATCAAGATCGTCACCACGTCGTCGTGCTGACGGAACTCTTCCCCGACACTTTGTTGGATCGGAGTCCGGGGATCGTCATCGAGCTGAACGTGTGCTAGAACTCGAGGTGTCGTAGTTTCGGTGCTTGATCGGTCGGGCCATGAAGACGTACGACTACATCAACCGCGTTGTGCTAAACGCTTCCGCTTCCGGTCTACGAGGGTACGTAGACAACACTCTCCCATCTCGTTGCTATGCATCACCATGATCTTGCGTGTGCGTAGGATTTTTTTTTGAAATTACTACGTTCCCCAACACTGACCCTCTTCCCCCTTCTCCCTATAAATAGAGGGGCGAGGGGAGGGCTGCAAGACCACATCCAAGGCGCAGCCCTTCCCCTCCCCAACACCTCTCCTCCTCCGCGTGAGCTTGGCGAAGCCCTGCCAGAGAACTACCACTCCATCACCACCACGCCGTCGTGCTGCTGTTGGAGCCTTCTTCCTCAACCTCTCCCTCCTCCTTGCTGGATCAAGGCGCGGGAGACGTCACCGGGCTGCACTTGTGTTGAACGCGGAGGCGCTGTTGTTCGGTGCTTAGATCGGATTCGGACGCGATCTGAATCGCTACGTGTACGACTCCTCCAACTGTGTTCTTGCAACGCTTCCGACTCGCGATCTTCAAGGGTATGAAGATGCACTCCCCTCTCTCTCGTTGCTAGTTACTCCATAGATTGATCTTGGTGATGCGTAGAAATTTTTTAATTTCTGCAATGATCCCCAACACCCAAGACCCCTGCGCGCTTAGGGTGTAGATCGGCATGCTGGCCTCTCTGTTGAGCCTAGGTAGGGCTACGATGTGTTGATCTTCAAATAACACCATGCCCATGTTTTGCTGTTCCTGCAAGTCCTCCTTCCTCTCGTCCAAGTTATCTCCAGTGTGCACACCCTTAGGCTTGGATTTTTGGTTTCTGTTGCGGCGCCGGGTACCCCATGCAGTAGTCGCTGGAGCTCGCAAATTTTTGAAGGTCAAAGCCGAGGGAGGGTGAACCCCGTCCCCGTGTTCCTTCAACTCATGGCCCATCATTCCATAGACCTGGCACCAATCGGGAAGGCGCCCGTCTACTATAAAAGAGGAAACGGTTTCTTCAGAATTTCGTACATGTGCCGCACGCGCTATGGCCCAATGAAGTCAGCCCACTTATTTTTCTGCCCACGCAGCTGGGAAAATCTTTTTTGCTGCACGTAGCGGCAAATAGTTGGAACTTAGCATAGGGCGCCAAAGACTGAGCCACCCTTTTTTTGTGTTCTATTTCTATTTTTTTCTTTTTTTGTTCCTTTTTCTTTTTCTTTCATGTTCGTTTTTTCCCTCCCAAGTTTTTTTCTTAAATTCAAAATTTTCAAAAAATGTTAAGAATTTCATTTTTTTAAAATTTTCAAAAAATATTCAGAATTTCAAAATTGTGGCCACACAACAACCAAATGAGGAGGCAACCACAACCCCGAGATAGAGGTAGGCCCAGAGAGAAAAAAAGGCACGAGTTGGATAATCGTTGCTACGCCGACCAACTCCACCACTATCAAGATCTCACGGGTCAAACATGACCTGTAAGAAGACCGCGGCTTCCCACTCTGTCACCCACCGCTGCAGAGAGCGTTTTTGATGGACATCAATTATCTCTCCCGTTGCTTCTTGCAAAAATAATATCTTTTTGGTTGCAACCCACGGGCATATATGCTGGTCCTATCCTATAATTTTTTTACAAAATTCCTCCAAACCGAAGGAGGTTAATATAGCGTTGTAATATTTTCCAAGCAATCTTTTTTGGAAAACGTTACCTTTCAACCGGTGGATGAGTCGCTTGTATTGACCACCTGGCCGTTTGATTTAATTTTGATCGCACGGCATTGTAGCGCTATGCGAGACGGTCCAACAAATTTTGTAACATTGGCCATATTGCACACACAAGCTTGTAACACAGGCTATGTTACAAACATATGAAGCACCAACAAGTAGCCAGCTTGATCTTCTTTTTTTCATTATTTTTTTTCCTGCAACATCATCCTTGTTGCAAAAATCCTCCCACAGCGTCATCTATGTTGCGGAAAGGTGAAAGACGGAAAGAAAAATCTGTAACGCAACCTCTGTTGCAAATATTTTTTTACAGTATAACCTTTGTTACACAAATAATGCTTACGAAAATAATGTGTCACGCTAAAAAAACACCAATGAGCCATTCGTCTTTTCTTCGTTTGTCTTTGCAAAATGGTTTCTGTTGCAAAAAACATCTACAATATGACCTTTGTTGCAAAAAAAATCCACAGACATTTCCACAACATAAACTCTATTACAAAAAATTCTACAATATGCCATTTGTGGTAAAAAAAATTACAAATGTTTCGCAACACAATCTCTGTTGCAGAAAATATTCTGTAACATAAACTCTGTCACGGAAAAATTCTACACACGTTTGAGCAACATGATTTCTATTGCGAAAAATTATGCAACATAATCTATATTGCAAAACCAAGAATATCCGTCAGCCACTTGATGATGTCAGGTCTGGCGGCTAGCGACCCGGCCGATCTTTTAAAAAGATCAGCCGGCGGACGCGTAGCACGCCCCATTTTTTTTTTGGCAAGATTTGAAAATTAACACCGATGCACTGGTTACCATACATATTTTTTTGCAATTGCCATTTTCCCCTTCAGGTTTAGGCTGGTCATAGTAGGGAGTAACTTAGACTAGTGTCATGCATATGACACTAGCCTAAGTTACTACCTTCATAATGCAAAGTAACATAATAATAGTATCTTAGATGCCTTTATTTATTAGCTTGTAGACTCATTTTATCTTGGAAAACGCTACTCCCTCCGCCCGTGAATAAATGTACATCTAGCTTTTGTCTTAAGTCAAAGTTTTAAAACTTTGACCATCTTTCTAGAAAAAAGTAAAAGCATTTATGACACCAAATTAGTACCACTAGATTGATTTTCAATTGTATTTTGATAATATATCGATTTGATCCCATATATGTTACTATTATTTTCTATAAAGTTGGTCAAAATTTTAAAACTTTGACTTAGCACAAAAGCTAGATGTACACTTATTCGCGGACGGAGGGAGTATTTTACAGTAACATATTATGTTACCACATCTTATTAATTACTTGCCACATAAGCAAAAAAAATTTGGAGTGCGCTATGTTATTAGCTAAAGGCCTGTTTGGTTTCAAATAAGTCACCAACTTATAAGTTAAAAAGTGAAAAAGTGATTTATTTTGCCAAACGGACCCAACTTATAAATCATCCCAACTTATAAGTCATAAGTTGCTCCACCCCAACTTAAAACTTATAAGTCACCCCTTTTGCGTGGGTCCCATCATCTTTACATTAAAAAACAAGATGGGAAGGTGTGGTCAGATGACTTATATGTCAGGTGACAACCAAACAGACGCGACTTATAAATCATTGGTTTTAATTCACCTGACTTATAAGTCAGGTGACTTATTAGAACCAAACAGACCCTAAGTTACTCCTACTATGACTAGCCTTATGCCATACTACCACGCACATTTTCCCCCTCTAGAACTACTCATTTTACATTTATGCCACGCATTGGACGGTGACGGTTGCGAGTCCCCTTGGCCTCGAGCCAGTTCAGTTTCCTAGGCGCGCTACACTCCCGTGATAAAGTTACTGTAATACTCCTGCTCAGTAGCACAAGCAGTGGTACTACTGCTCAGTGCACACCACCCAACTCACCCACACTTTCCCCGCGGCGATGGGCCGCACGAAGCACGCGGTGGCGGCGACGGCGGCGACGACGGAGACGAAGAAGCGGCTCCGCTTCGAGCTCTCCCCGCGCTGGAGGCCGCCGCCGGCGCTGCGGCAGGTACCGCCGGAGCCGCAGCCGGAGAAGAAGAAGAAGCGGGCGTACCGGTTCCGGCCGGGCACGGTGGCGCTGCGGGAGGTCAGGAAGTACCAGAAGTCCACCGGGCCGCTCATCCCCTTCGCGCCCTTCGTCCGCCTGGTGAGTGTGGGTTGGGTACCCCGTGCCCTCCTCTGCCCGTCCCGTCCTCCGATTTGTACCTGTATCACCGATTCGAGATTCAGTATGCGGAGACAGGTGCTCGTCCTGTGCTGATGGTAAATTTGCAGGTTAAGGAGATCACCGACGACTTGACGAAGGGCGAGATGAACCACTGGACTCCTCAGGCGCTCTTCTCGTTGCAGGAGGTCGGTCAATGGTCAATGCCGAAACCTGCCGTGTACTATTAGGCCTGATGGTTCCCATTAAAGAAACCAGCAACTGCAATAGTTCTGAGAATTGTGAGACTGATAAATTTATCACCATAATTCATAGTTCCTGAATCTGAATGCTCCGGTGTTCATGCAGTTGATACATCTGTTTAGCACCATGATTGTTCTTTGGTGGCTGGTAACTCAAAACCAGAATCAAATGTCTTTGTGCCATAGTTCATAGCTTGTCGTTGTTTGGTCTAAGATACACACTATGTTTTGCAACATAATCATGCCACACACGCAAAACTGAACTATTGTTCATATTACATTTTCCTTAAGGGTGTGACTGAGAAGTGAGGAAGAGGTAGTCCAATTTTTTTTGAATTTTATCATGTGATGGTTATATGTCTGAACGCCCAAGGATTTAAGTGCTTTTATAGAACTATACAAGATTGCTAGTGCATGGTAAGTAAACTAACACAAGTCGCCTCTTGCCAGAAATAATTTCTTCTGCATAACTAGCAAAATTAACATAGAGTTGACTATATTCCATATGTGGCCTATGAAATAAGTTGAATGTCCTAATTGTACTTTCAGTCACTGTCCTGTATATTTGCTTTGAATTCGCACATGATTTTCTTTTCCTTTCCCTCTGCAGGCTGCAGAGTATCACATAGTCGATGTATTTGAAAAGGCAAATCTATGTGCCATCCATGCTAAGCGTGTTACCATCAGTAAGTTATCACTGAATGAACACTTCCTTTCCTTTACAATATTATGCAAAAGGAAACATGGCAGTCATAAAAGCATTTCAATTTCAGGATCATCTTTGCTTTTATTTGATGTGTTATCTAGTTTCGATGTTGTTTCAAGCTGCAAAAATTCAATGATTATTAATGATTAGAAGATCCACAGTTATCATATCTCAGCAGCTTCTCGTATTTTTTGTTCTCGGTGAACATGTCACAAAACATACAGCAGATATGCTAACAATTATGGCTTTTTTTGCGGGAAAACAATTATAGCTTGCCACTTGTGAATGGGCCAGAGTTTTCTAATGATGCATTTTAGATATAAAATCTGGTTACTGTAGCAGGAAATTCAGGGTTGATTACCCTGTTTGTTACTTACCTCGAGGATATAAACATAGCATGAAATCAGAACTTTATTTCCAAGATATGTTTTATTTCCTCTTAAAGCTTGGGTACTGTTTTACCGAGACAGATAAGTGTCACTAGAATTATTATCATCAAGGTTGCTGTTTCTATTCTAATAACAAATAAATATTTTCAGTTAGGTATGACTTCATATGTATCTTTAAAAGGATGCTCCTGAACAAATTGGAACTATGTATGCAGAAAATACATGTATACATTAGCATGTTTCTGTTCACCTGACCTTTTTTTGCCTCTGCAGTGCAAAAGGACATACAGCTCGCGAGGCGTATCGGGGGGATAAGGCCTTGGTGATACTAATGGAAGATGTTTTCTGCATCATAGGGAGCAAAGACTGGTGATTTGGTGGTACTAATGGTAGATGTTTTTTGTATTAGGGGTGCAATGCAAAGGCGCTGATGGTAGTGGCCCAGTATGTTTGTGAGTGTATCGTTAGGAAGTAATGTAGGTGTATTTTCATTTAGTTAGCATGTCTTCGAAGTTGATCTGGTTTGTTGCATGGTTGGGATCATCTGACCTCCCTGCTTTGCTCCATTTGAATTCATCTAATTCAGACAGCGTTTCTGCGAACATCCAAGGATATGGGTTGTCAAATGGCATGAAACTGTTGTGGATTTATGTACAAATGTTTGAAACTGTTTGCTGTAACCTAATCATTGCACTCTAAAAACTGCCTTCAATTTCCCCAACAGTCATCACTACCACAAAGAAAAGTGAGTTTGATTTTTTTTTCTTGCTGAACTGCCTGAGATCAGCATGGGCTTGTGTCATCAGGAAGTTCAGGCTGGTGCTAGAATACAGCCTCCAAGATCACTCTTCAGATATTGTAAACACAACCATGCTGATGGTCACCTGAGATAGCCGGGGCGGGTATGCCTATGGTATCACAGAATGCTTTTGAATTATGATGGTAATTGCCTGAGAGACAGGGCTTCACAGGAAAGTAACAATTGAAGAGATGATTTTTAGCCCCTCAAATTTCATCACTACTCATGAAAAATAAGCAGGTCCACATTCCCATATGTACATGCGATGATATTTTCCCACTTTTATTACATTATCTAAACAATTATTGTAACGGCACGGGATGGCAAATGTGTAAATGAGACTAATGAAATGGTGGCATATGTGTGATCAATGAAAAGGAGGGAAGAATCTGCATTGACTTTGAAACTAGTGGCTGTCGCTTAAATTTTCTGAGATCTTATATAGTTTGAAAATAAGAAGGAACCAAAAAGAAACGCCTAGACACGCCAAGTGATACAATGTCTGAATAGCAGGGACAGTAGAAATTATTCCAGATAGAACGGGAGGAAGAACATGCTAGATGCAAGGAAGGAGAAGCACCTTGATAGCTTGATTTATTTAACATTTTTAACAAGAATAATTTTTTGAGGACATGATGCAATTGAGCAAAGCTTTTTATTGTTCTCAGTACTTCCGTCAGATGAAGTGTTTGTGCACATCATTGTATTTCAAAAGTATTGATATGCATAACTGAAGTTTTCTGAGGCATGTTTGCTGCATTAAAAGGCTAGTTCTCAGGAGGATAAAAATCATCTTATCAGGTATGCAATATACTGTACAAAACAGCTGAGATAAGAGGACAGCTTGTGCTTCTGGGTTCAAATCCACTACCACGTAATCAGGTCTGCCTACTCCTTGTTAAGTACTCCCTCCGTACCAAAATGTAAGACCACAATGGTCTTACATTTTGGTACGGAGGGAGTACCTGTCACTTGTAATGACTTAAACCATGAGCTCACTTGTGGCCTTAAAGTTGTACAGCTACTTGATTTTCCATTGAAAATAGCACGCTCGTTTGTTTTCTTTTTTCTTCTTCTTCTTTTGTAGTCCTTGGCTGCTCTTGCAACCCTGAACTCCCCTACTGTGCATTTGTTTCAGAGAATTTCAGTAATCTTCCAGACAGTCATCTTGCAAGTTTTTTTCTTTTGAAAGTTTACCATCATTCTTGTTTGATAAACCAATCAAATACTGTTACATGTCCTCATCGGACGGATAATCGTACAGGTGAAAAAACAAGCCGCAGTAGCGCTTGTTTTGTTTCACACAACCCATGTCTGTTCCATGCATCCCAAGCCCCACAGGGCATCGCCTCGTATTCACTTGCCGGGGACGAAGTTGGTGGCGAATGCCCAGGCGTTGTTGTTGACGGGATCGGTGAGGTGGTCGGCAAGGTTCTCAAGGGGGCCCTTGCCGGTGACGATGGCCTGGACGAAGAAGCCGAACATGGAGAACATGGCGAGCCGTCCGTTCTTGATCTCCTTCATCTTGAGCTCCGCAAATGCCTCGGGGTCATCGGCCAGCCCGAGGGGGTCGAAGCTACCGCCGGGGTAGAGGGGATCGACGATCTCACCGAGCGGGCCACCGGCAACGCGGTACCCCTCGACAGCGCCCATGAGCACGACCTGGCAGGCCCAGATGGCGAGGATGCTCTGCGCGTGGACGAGGCTGGGGTTGCCGAGGTAGTCCAGTCCACCCTCGCTGAAGATCTGAGAACCAGCTTTGAACCACACGGCCTCACCGAACTTGACGCCGTTGCGAGCGAGGAGCTCCGGGAAGACGCAGCCAAGAGCGCCAAGCATGGCCCACCGGCAGTGGATCACCTCGAGCTCCCTGTTCTTCGCGAACGTCTCGGGGTCAGCGGAGAGCCCAGCAGTGTCCCAGCCGTAGTCCCCGGGGAACTCGCCGGTGAGGTAGGACGGCGCATCACCGGACAGCGGGCCGAGATAGAGGACACGATCCGGGCCGTACCACGGGCTGCTGGAAGCGGCGGGCTTGGCCTTGGCCGCCGTCTTGCGCATTGTGATGCGGCCCTCACCAAACACGTTGGAGGAGATGATCTTGGCCGCAGCAAGACCCGGGGAGGAGAGTGCCATGGTGGACGCCGCCATTGCAGAGGAAGAAGATTTGGTTGCTTGTCTTGTGCTTCTAAGCTGTAAGCTGTGGTGTGGAAAACAGGGAGCTGCATTGGAGTTTAAATAGTGCAGGAGGCTGTGAGGGGCCTTGCTGGCAGTGACGCTTTGGCTGGATGGATGGGCCTATCTCTTGTTATCCTCTGATTGGACAATTCGTTTCTGTGATTGTGTCTTAGCATGCCACCTGTGCTTGCTGTGCTTACGTGTAAAGTGCAGCCACCAGAGAGGGGCGCAACCAATTGGAAGAGGCCATGTGGACATCATATCCATTCTCCATCTTGAAACGCTCGTGCAATCCTTTGATGCTGTGGTGTCAAATGACTGGATTTCATCAGAAATTAAGCCAATTGATCCATGGTAACAATTAAAGGCATGCAAAAGGAATTACTCTCAGGCACTTTGTTGAAATAATGGCAAAATGGCATACTTACTACGTATTTGATGGTACAATATACAGTGGGTTGCTATTTTTCTGTTCTAATCCCTCTGTAAACTAAATATAAGACGGACGTATATAACTTGGGCGGAATTGCTACATCCACAAAATTGTGTCAGAATTTTCAAAACTCAAATCCACTGAACACAAAAATCTTGCCACATTCAGCTTCTGCAGTTCTATTTATATCAACTCCAGTTCTTTATATCAACATGCTGCTGATGCATACACAACATCACAGGATAGTAGAGAAATAATGATTTGATAAACTGAGTAGCACTTCTTCCCAACTTTCACAGTTCATGTGGGAACTGTTGGGGAACGTTGCAGAAAACAAAAAGTTTTCTACGGTTTCACCAAGATCCATCTATGAGTTCATCTAGCAACGAGTGATCGGATGCATCTACATACCTTTGTAAATCGCGAGCGGAAGCGTTCAAAGAACGGGGATGAGGGAGTCGTACTCGACGTGATCCAAATCATCGGAGATCCTAGCGCCGAACGGACGGCACCTCCGCGTTCAACACACGTATGGTCAGCGTGACGTCTCCTTCTTCTTGATCCAGCAAGGGGGAAAGGAGAGGTTGAGGAAGATGGCTCCAGCAGCAGCACGACGTCGTGGTGGTGATGGAGCTACAGTACTCCGGCAGGGCTTCGCCAAGCTCTATGGAGGAGGAGGAGGTGTTGGAGAGGGAGAGGGAGGCACCAAAGGCAAAGGTAAGAGGTCCTCCATCCCCCCACTATATATAGGGGGGCCTAGGGGGGGCGCCGGCCCTAGGAGATGCAATCTCCTAGGGGGGCGGCGGCCAAGGAGTGGGGGGCTTGCCCCCCAAGCAAGGGGGCGCCCCCCTTTAGGGTTTCCCCCACCCTAGGCGCATGGGCCCTAGGGGAAGTGGCGCCCCAGCCCACTTTGGGCTGGATCCCTTCCCACTTCAGCCCATGGGGCCCTCCGGGATAGGTGGCCCCACCCGGTGGACCCCCGGGACCCTTCCGCTGGTCCCGGTACAATACCGGTGACCCCGAAACTTGTCCCGATGGCCGAAATAGCACTTCCTATATATAATTCTTTACCTCCGGACCATTCCGGAACTCCTCGTGACGTCTGGGATCTCATCCGGGACTCCGAACAACATTCGGGTTACTGCATATACATATCCCTACAACCCTAGCGTCACCGAACCTTAAGTGTGTAGACCCTACGGGTTCGGGAGACATGTAGACATGACCGAGATTGCTCTCCGGTCAATAACCAACAACGGGATCTGGATACCCATGTTGGCTCCCACATGCTCCTCGATGATCTCATCGGATGAACCACGATGTCGAGGATTCAAGCAACCCCGTATACAATTCCCTTTGTCAATCGGTATGCTACTTGCCCGAGATTCGATCGTCGGTATCCCAATACCTTGTTCAATCTCGTTACCGGCAAGTCACTTTACTCGTACCGTAATGCATGATCCCGTGACCAGACACTTGGTTACTTTGAGCTCATAATGATGATGCATTACCGAGTGGGCCCAGTGATACCTCTCCGTCATACGGAGTGACAAATCCCAGTCTTGATCCGTGTTAACCCAACAGACACTTTCGGAGATACCCGTAGTATACCTTTATAGTCACCCAGTTACGTTGTGATGTTTGGTATACCCAAAGCACTCCTACGGTATCCGGGAGTTACACGATCTCATGGTCTAAGGAAAGGATACTTGACATTGGAAAAACTCTAGCAAACGAACTATACGATCTTATGCTATGTTTAGGATTGGGTCTTGTCCATCACATCATTCTTCTAATGATGTGATCTCGTATCAATGACATCCAATGTCCATAGTCAGGAAACCATGACTATCTGTTGATCAACGAGCTAGTCAACTAGAGGCTTACTAGGGACATTTTGGTGTCTATTATTCGCGCATGTATTAGGATTTCCGGATAACACAATTATAGCATGAATAAAGACAATTATCATGAACAAAGAAATATAATAATAATGCTTTTATTATTGCCTCTAGGGCATATTTCCAACAGTCTCCCACTTGCACTAGAGTCAATAATCTAGTTACATTGTGATGAATCGAACACCCATGGAATTCTTGTGTTGATCATGTTTTGCTCTAGGGAGAGGTTTAGTCAACGGATCTGCTACATTCAGGTCCGTATGTACTTTACAAATATCTATGTCTCCATCTTGAACATTTTCACGAATGGAGTTGAAGCGACGCTTGATGTGCCTGATCTTCTTGTGAAACCTGGGCTCCTTGGCAAGTGCAATAGCTCCAGTGTTGTCACATAAGAGTTTGATTGGCCCCGACGCATTGGGTATGAATCCTAGGTCGGTGATGAACTCCTTCACCCAAATTGCTTCATGCGCTGCCTCCGAGGCTGCCATGTACTCCGCTTCACATGTAGATCCCGACACGACGCTCTGCTTGCAACTGCACCAGCTTACTGCCCCACCATTCAAAATATACACGTATCCGGTTTGTGACTTGGAGTCATCCAGATCTGTGTCGAAGCTAGCGTCGACGTAACCCTTTACGACGAGCTCTTCGTCACCTCCATAAACGAGAAACATTTCCTTAGTCCTTTTCAGGTACTTCAGGATATTCTTGACCGCTGTCCAGTGTTCCTTGCCGGGATTACTTTGGTACCTTCCTACCAAACTTACGGCAAGGTTTACATCAGGTCTAGTACACAGCATGGCATACATAATAGAACCTATGGCTGAGGCATAGGGGATGACACTCATCTCTTCTATATCTTCTGCCGTGGTCGGACATTGAGCTGAGCTCAATTTCACACCTTGTAACACAGGCAAGAACCCCTTCTTAGACTGATCCATATTGAATTTCTTCAATATCTTATCAAGGTATGTGCTTTGTGAAAGACCTATGAGGCGTCTTGATCTATCTCTATAGATCTTGATGCCTAATATATATGCAGCTTCTCCAAGGTCCTTCATTGAAAAACTCTTATTCAAGTAGGCCTTAATGCTGTCCAAGAGTTCTATATCATTTTCCATCAAAAGTATGTCATCTACATATAATATAAGAAATGCTACAGAGCTTCCACTCACTTTCTTGTAAACGCAGGCTTCTCCATAAGTCTGCGTAAACCCAAACGCTTTGATCATCTCATCAAAGCGAATATTCCAACTCCAAGATGCTTGCACCAGCCCATAAATCGAGCGTTGCAGCTTGCACACCTTGTCAACATTCTTAGGATCGACAAAACCTTCCGGCTGCATCATATACAATTATTCCTTAAGGAAACCATTAAGGAATGCCGTTTTGACGTCCATTTGCCATATCTCATAATCATAGAATGCGGCAATTGCTAACATGATTCGGACAGACTTTAGCTTCGCTACCGGTGAGAAAGTCTCATTGTAGTCAACCCCTTGAACTTGTCGATAACCCTTAGCGACAAGCCGGGCTTTATAGATGGTCACATTACCATCCGCGTCTGTCTTCTTCTTAAAGATCCATTTATTTTCTATGGCTCGCCGCTCAATAGGCAAGTCAGTCAAAGTCCATACTTCGTTTTCATACATGGATCCTATCTCGGATTTCATGGCTTCTAGCCATTTGTCGGAATCCGGGCCCGCCATCGCTTCTTCATAGTTCGAAGGTTCACCGTTGTCTAACAACATGATTTCCAAGACAGGGTTGCCGTACCACTCTGGTGCGGAACGTGTCCTTGTGGACCTACGAAGTTCAGTAGCAACTTGATCTGAAGTTTCATGATCATCATCATTAACTTCCTCTCTAGTCGGTGCAGGCACCTCAGGAACATTTTCTTGAGTTGCGCCATTTTCCGGTTCAAGAGGTAATACTTCATCAAGTTCTACTTTCCTCCCACTTACTTCTTTCGAGAGAAACTCTTTCTCTAGAAAGGATCCATTCTTGGCAACAAAGATCTTGCCTTCGGATCTGAGGTAGAAGGTATACCCAATAGTTTCTTTAGGGTATCCTATGAAGACGCATTTTTACGACTTGGGTTCGAGCTTTTCAGGTTGAAGTTTCTTGACATAAGCATCGCATCCCCAAACTTTTAGAAACGACAGCTTAGGTTTCTTCCCAAACCATAATTCATACGGTGTCGTCTCAACGGATTTCGACGGAGCCCTATTTAAAGTGAATGCGGCAGTCTCTAAAGCATAGCCCCAAAAAGATAGCGGTAAATCGGTAAGAGACATCATAGATCGCACCATATCTAATAGAGTGCGATTACGACGTTCGGACACACCATTACGCTGAGGTGTTCCAGGCGGCGTGAGTTGTGAAACTATTCCACATTTTCGTAAGTGTGTGCCAAATTCGTGACTCAAGTATTCTCCTCCATGATCTGATCGCAAAAACTTGATTTTTCTATCACGTTGATTCTCAACCTCACTCTAAAATTCCTTGAACTTTTCAAAGGTTTCAGACTTGTGTTTAATTAAGTAGACATACCCATATATACTCAAGTCATCAGTGAGGGTGAGAACATAACGATAGCCACCGCGAGCCTCAACACTCATTGGACCGCACACATCAGTATGTATGATTTCCAATAAGTTGGTTGCTCGCTCCACTGTTCCTGAGAACGGAGTCTTGGTCATTTTACCCATGAGGCATGGTTCGCACGTGTCAAATGATTCATAATCAAGAGACTCTAAAAGTCCATCTGCATGGAGCTTCTTCATGCGTTTGACACCTATGTGACCAAGGCGATAGTGCCACAAGTATGTGGGACTATCATTATCAACCTTACATCTTTTGGTATTCACACTATGAACATGTGTAGCATTACGCTCGAGATTCATTAAGAATAAACCATTCACCATCGGAGCATGACCATAAAACATATCTCTCATATAAATAGAACAACCATTATTCTCGGATTTAAATGAGTACCCATCTCGAATTAAACGAGATCCCGATACAATGTTCATGCTCAAAGCTGGCACTAAATAACAATTATTGAGGTTTAAAACTAATTTCGTAGGTAAATGTAGAGGTAGCGTGCCGACGGCGATCACATCGACCTTGGAACCATTCCCGACGCGCATCGTCACCTCGTCCTTCGCCAGTCTCCGCTTATTCCGCAGCTCCTGCTTTGAGTTACAAATGTGAGCAACTGCACCGGTATCAAATACCCAGGAGCTACTACGAGTACTGGTAAGGTACACATCAATTACATGTATATAACATATACCTTTTGTTTTGCCGGCCTTCTTGTCTGCTAAGTATTTGGGGCAGTTCCGCTTCCAGTGACCACTTCCCTTGCAATAAAAGCACTCAGTCTCGGGCTTGGGTCCATTCTTTGGCTTCTTCCCGGTAGCTTGCTTACCGGGCGCGGCAACTCCCTTGCCGTCCTTCTTGAAGTTCTTCTTACCCTTGCCTTTCTTGAACTTAGTGGTTTTATTCACCATCAACACTTGATGTTCCTTTTTGACTTCTACCTTTGCTGATTTCAGCATTGCAAATAATTCAGGAATGGTCTTTTCCATCCCCTGCATATTGAAGTTCATCACAAAGCTCTTGTAGCTTGGTGGAAGCGACTGAAGGATTCTGTCAATGACTGCGTCATCCGGGAGATTAACTCCCAGCTGAGTCAAGCGGTTATATAACCCAGACATTGTGAGTATGTGCTCACTGACAGAACTATTTTCCTCCATCTTACAGCTGAAAAACTTGTCGGAGACTTCATATCTCTCGACCCGGGCATGAGCTTGGAAAACCATTTTCAGCTCTTCGAACATCTCATATGCTCCGTGTCTCTCAAAAAGTTTTTGGAGCCCCGGTTCTAAGCTGTAAAGCATGCCGCACTGAACGAGGGAGTAATCATCAGCACGTGTCTGCCAAGCGTTCATAACGTCTTGGTTCTGTGGGACGGGTGCGTCACCCAGCGGTGCTTGTAGGACATAATCTTTCTTGGCAGCTATGAGGATGATCCTCAGGTTCCGGACCCAGTCCGTATAGTTGCTGCCATCGTCTTTCAGCTTGGTTTTCTCTAGGAACGCGTTGAAGTTGAGGACAATATTGGCCATTTGATCTACAAGACATATTGTAAAGATTTTAGACTAAGTTCATGATAATTAAGTTCATCTAATCAAATTATTCAATGAACTCCCACTCAGATAGACATCCCTCCAGTCATCTAAGTATAACATGATCCGAGTTAACTAGGCCGTGTCCGATCATCACGTGAGACGAACTAGTCAACGTCGGTGAACATCTTCATGTCGATCGTATCTTCTATACGACTCATGCTCGACCTTTCGGTCTTCTGTGTTCCGAGGCCATGTCTGTACATGCTAGGCTCGTCAAGTCAACCTAAGTGTTTGCATGTGTAAATCTGTCTTACACCCGTTGTATGTGAACGTTGGAATCTATTACACCCGATCATCACGTGGTGCTTCGAAACAACGAACTGTCGCAACGGTGCACAGTTAGGGGGAACACTTTCTTGAAATTATTATGAGGGATCATCTTATTTACTACCGTCGTTCTAAGTAAACAAGATGTACAAAACATGATAAACATCACATGCAATCAAATAATAATAGTGACATGATATGACCAATATCACATAGCTCCTTTGATCTCCATCTTGGGGCTCCATGATCATCTTGTCACCGGCATGACACCATGATCTCCATCATCGTGTCTCCATGAAGTTGCTCACCAAATATTACTTCTACTACTATGGCTAACACATTTAGCAATAAAGTAAAGTAATTTACATGGCGTTTCTCCCTGACACGCAGGTCATACAAAAATAAAGACAACTCCTATGGCTCCTGCCGGTTGTCATACTCATCGACATGCAAGTCGTGATTCCTATTACAAGAACATGATCTCATACATCACATATATATCATTCATCATTCATCACAACTTTGGCCATATCACATCACAGAACACTTGCTGCAAAAACAAGTTAGATGTCCTCTAATTGTTGTTGCAAGTTTTATGTGGCTGCAATAGGGTTCTAGCAAGAACGTTTTATTACCTACGTGAAAGCCACAACGTAATTTTTCAACTTCTATTTACCCTTCATAAGGACCCTTTTCATCGAATCCGCTCCAACTAAAGTGGGAGAGACAGACACCCGCCAGCCACCTTATGCAACTAGTGCATGTTAGTCGGTGGAACCGGTCTCACGTAAGCGTACATGTAAGGTTGGTCCGGGCCGCTTCATCCCACAATACCGCTGAAGCAAGATAAGACTAGTAGCGGCAAGAAAGTTGACAACATCTACGCCCACAACAAATTATGTTCTACTCGTGCAAAGAGAACTACACATAAACCTGGCTCATGATGCCACTGTTGGGGAACGTTGCAGAAAACAAAAAAATTCTACGGTTTCACCAAGATCCATCTATGAGTTCATCTAGCAACGAGTGATCGGATGCATCTACATACCTTTGTAGATCGCGAGCGGAAGCGTTCAAAGAACGGGGATGAGGGAGTCGTACTCGACGTGATCCAAATCATCGGAGATCCTAGCGCCGAACGGACGGCACCTCCGCATTCAACACACGTACGGTCAGCGTGACGTCTCCTTCTTCTTGATCTAGCAAGGGGGAAAGGAGAGGTTGAGGAAGATGTCTCCAGCAGCAGCACGACGACGTGGTGGTGATGGAGCTGCAGTACTCCGGCAGGGCTTCACCAAGCTCTATGGAGGAGGAGGTGTTGGAGAGGGAGAGGGAGGCACCAAAGGCAAAGGTAAGAGGTCCTCCATCCCCCCCACTATATATAGGGGGGCCTAGGGCGGGGGGGGGGGGGGGCGGCCCTAGGAGATGCAATCTCCTAGGGGGGCGGCGGCCAAGGGGTGGGGGGCTTGCCCCCCAAGCAAGGGGGCGCCCCCCTTTAGGGTTTCCCCCACCCTAGGCGCATGGGCCCTAGGGGAAGTGGCGCCCCAGCCCACTTTGGGCTGGATCCCTTCCCACTTCAGCCCATGGGGCCCTCCGAGATAGGTGGCCCCACCCGGTGGACCTCCGGGACCCTTCCGGTGGTCCCGGTACAATACCGGTGACCCCGAAACTTGTCCCGATGGCCGAAATAGCACTTCCTATATATAATTCTTTACCTCCGGACCATTCCGAAACTCCTCGTGACGTTCGGGATCTCATCCGGGACTCCGAACAACATTTGGGTTACTACATATACATATCCCTACAACCCTAGCGTCACCGAACCTTAAGTGTGTAGACCCTACGGGTTCGGGAGACATGTAGACATGACCGAGATTGCTCTTCGGTCAATAACCAACAGCGGGATCTGGATACCCATGTTGGCTCCCACATGCTCCTCGATGATCTCATCGGATGAACCACGATGTCGAGGATTCAAGCAACCCCGTATACAATTCCCTTTGTCAATCGGTATGCTACTTGCCTGAGATTCGATCGTCGGTATCCCAATACCTTGTTCAATCTCGTTACCGGCAAGTCACTTTACTCGTACCGTAATGCATGATCCCGTGACCAGACACTTGGTTACTTTGAGCTCATAATGATGATGCATTACCGAGTGGGCCCAGTGATACCTCTCTGTCATACGGAGTGACAAATCCCAGTCTTGATCTGTGTTAACCCAACAGACACTTTCGGAGATACCCGTAGTATACCTTTATAGTCACCCAGTTACGTTGTGACGTTTGGTACACCCAAAGCACTCCTACGGTATCCGGGAGTTACACGATCTCATGGTCTAAGGAAAGGATACTTGACATTGGAAAAACTCTAGCAAACAAACTATACGATCTTATGCTATGTTTAGGATTGGGTCTTGTCCATCACATCATTGTCCTAATGATGTGATCTCATTATCAATGACATCCAATGTCCATAGTCAGGAAACCATGACTATATGTTGATCAACGAGCTAGTCAACTAGAGGCTTACTAGGGACATGTTGGTGTCTATTATTCACACATGTATTAGGATTTCCGGATAACACAATTATAGCATGAATAAAGACAATTATCATGAACAAAGAAATATAATAATAATGCTTTTATTAGTGCCTCTAGGGCATATTTCCAACAGGAACAAGGTCAGCAAAATATTCATCAAAGGTATACCAAAAAAGAATCAGCATTCAATCCCACACGCTATTATTTGAAAGAATGAAGTAAGTTATAATAAATGTAAGATAACAAATAGCAATTGCGTGTAAAGAATAACTTATATGAACCAAAGATGCAGTATTCGCTGAAACTAGCAGAAACAAGGTTGCAAGCATTCCATTTTTATGCATTCATGAATCGCAAAGGAAGAACTTGAAACAAAAGGCATGGAGGCCATCCTTTTTAACTAAAGCAAGTTGTACCATACATAAATATAGTAACTGCTGGTCCAACCAGCTTACAGTAAAAGGCCAAACAGCAATAGAACATAAAATACATTACGTGAGTTTGGATTTGAAGCCTGAGCTTAGACACCACCCCCTTTGTCCTGGTACAATCCCGAGTAGGCCACAAAGCATTCCATTGATACGCCAAGTAGATCCGCATCCTTTCTTACAGCATCAGAAGGCTGGGACAACATATAGGCTAGAAATATAAGCTTGGGTTTCAAAAGAAGGCAAGTCAATTTTCAAGATGGGCATCAACTACACCCGAGAAAGGATTGGAGGCTTACTCACTAGCACCACCCATTGATGGTCTTGGCAGCCCAAGTTCTAATTAAATTTGGTATACACCATCTCCTAGACCCTTCTCTTTACACGTATAGCATCCTCTGTAGGGCAAGTCAAAGGGGTCGTCCATTGACAGGTCATGGGTATGCTTGTTGTGTGTGAAATCATCTTTAGTGCCACATCTCATCTCAATTCGAGCATCTCGAGAAGCTCTATTTCTAACTCGTAGCAGGCTGGATTGATTAGCAACCCATCCATGCTGACGGTGGTAAGGCAATGTGATTTTCATTTCCTTCGGCACTTTTGCATTAAGAACAAAGAACTTGGCAAAGTTGATAGATGAATCTCTGATGCCGTCATAATTCTTCACCACCACTTTTTTGAGATGAAGCTCAAGACATTCAAGTGGGTCAAATGGGTCATACTTCCAGACATTCTTCATACCCTCCCCTGACTGGAACTGGAGATAATGAGGGGGGAAAATACCAACAGGTTAGCAATACAATAGTTGGCTAGATTGCACGTCGACCAAATGCTTATAGTGACATTTAAAGCAAGCAACTATGTTTTATACTCACAATGACATACTACCTCTCCAAGCAAGGGAAGCACTTTAGGAGGTTAACCACTGCGTCCATCTTAGGGCTGGAAGGGCTGAGAACCAAAACCCTCATGGTGTGCATTTTGGTTGTTAAATTGACAACAATCATTTTCTGCAGAACAAAGTGCAAATATAAGAATAGTAGCATGCACATAAGAATGTCGAATGCAATTGATGAAAGCTGCTGCTACCTGAAAAACTGAGCTCCCAAGGTGGAATTCATATGTGTCTTCAGACAGCATACCCAATATCTCCAGTTTAGGTGCGGAGATTATCCGTATGCTCGCTGTGCCACCCTTTGGATTTAGTGGTAGTAATCTCTCAAGGCATGGGGCATCCTTGATGACTAACTCTTGCAAAAAGAGACCACCATCCCTTGAGTCAGCGCAAAAGCCTAAACTCTTAAGAGTTTGGGAGATGATGCAGAGGCGACGAGTGCCCATGTTTTCCTTCAGCTCAAGGCTTTCCAAGGCAGTGCAGCCAGAGAGCAAGCTGTGGAGAGGGTCCTCCGAGATGGTGACCTTTCGCAGGGTGAGTTGCTTGAGGCACGGAAACTTCAGGGACATCTGCACAATTAAGTTGGGGAAATGGCAGCAGTGGAATTTGGCCACGCGGAGCGTGGATGAGAAGCGGTATGTGGACGATTGCAGCAGGTACAACTCCCCCCGGTAGCCGTATGAGAACTCGGGGGTGAGCTCTAACTCCTCTAGGTTGTCCAGGGCAGCGGAACTAAGCCAGCCTTCGATCTTATCATAACAGTCTTCTACATAGATACTCCGGGTATAGGAACCAAGCCTGCCTTCGATGTAACAATCCTCGATTGAGAAGCGGTGTGCGGGGCCACGATGCTCAGAGAGGATCTTTGGAACCAAGTTAATGTTCTTGTAGTCCACTACAAGGTTCAGAGGAGCAGAACGCCAGAGCGGACGCCACCGGCGGGAGATGATCTGTGTGCGGGCGCCTTCTTTGGTGGGGAGAAGAGAGACGATGCTGCCGAGGACGGCGTCGGGGAGGCGGCTGATGTGATCGGCACTCCCCAAATCAAAATAGCTGATGAGATCAATGCTCCCCTCGTCAACATCATCGCTGAGATCGACGCTTCCCCCATCAACATTATCAATGAGATCGACGATCCCCACATCAACATCATCAATGGGATTGACGCTCCTCCCATCAACATCATCGCTGAGATCGACGCTCCCCCCATCAACATCATTACTGAGATCGACACTCCCCGCATCAACATCATCGCAGCTGTCACTCCCCGGTGGAACTTGGTCGCAGATAAGGTGGAACTTAAGCTTCTTAGAAGCCTGCATTGCCGCCGTCGCAGCGGCGGCGGCCGCCGCCACCTCCCCTATAGTCGCCGCCACCGCCGCTGCCTCCTTCGCATTTGACGCAACAGCCGAAGCTGGCACCGCCACCTCCTTCATAGTCGCCGCTGCCTCCGACGCAGTCACAGCCGCCACCTCCGCCTCGTTCGCAGCAGTCGATGCCGCAGTAGACGCGGCCAACGCCGCCTCCTTAGCAGCCACCGCAGCAGCTGAGGCCGCTGCCGCCTCCGTAGCAGTCGCGGCCGCCACTGCCGCCTCCTTCTCTGTCGCCGATGCCGCCGCAGACGCGACCAGCGCCGCCTCCTTGGCCGCCGCCACAGCAGCTGAGGCCGCCGCCTCCATATCGATGTGGTAGGGGAATTGGGGAACAAATGGATGTTTGGGAACCGCCGAGGGTTTATTCAGCGCCGTGCTGTTTGGTTACGACCGATCTGCCACCGTCCAAATTAATCAACGGTTCGGATCTGTCGAAGGTGGGGACAACGTGGTTCAATACCGCATCTCGGACAGAGGATGGGCGGGGGGTTAGGGTGTAGGATCGTCCACGCCGGAGTTGATGTGTAGTTGAAGGTGAAATCAGGAGGGGGAGTAGCTCGTCTGGAGGAGGAAGATGAATAGCAATTGTTGAATTTCAATCAAATGGTCTCGTGTTGAAACTCAATTTTTTCAGGCAATTGTAAAAAATAGGTCCTCCTAAAATGCAAGGCTTTTCATGTCGGCTATTGATCAGTTGCTTGATTTTCTTTTCTAGCGTCGGTTGATTCCGGCAACGAGGCCAAGACGGGTCGCAGCGAGGCCTCATCAGGAACAAGGATGGAGCTATTTGGATGGCCCCATCATCTTTAGTGGAGCTGAGGCAAAGACTTGACGGTTATGGGAGCAGGGTGGTTGCCGATGCTAGAGATATAGGGCCTTATAAGGATGTCATGATGGTGGCAGCACGGTGGATGAGGTAGCGAGTCACACATGATAGAACCGCCAGCCATGGGTGGCAGAAGCGGGTAGTTTGGTTGGCGTTAAGTTGGGTGGATTGGGGACAGGAGGAAGAGCAAACCGACAGAAAGTCAATTTCTTCCGAACAAATGTCTATTAGATGGTCCGTATTTTTTCCGCCTATTTTAGTTTATCATACTTCTGCTTTTATCTCATTGTATTTTTCTAACTTGTTGGATTCTTGTGTTCATTATGAAGAAAAGAGTTGCTCGGTAAATTAGAGAAAACTAAGCAAAAAGCAGATTGCATGGTTAATAATGGAAAGTCTGGTGAAAACCCATCACAATCGTTGAGCGAAACACACAGAAAATACCCCAGGCACACCACTCCAAAGAGGGCCACCGAGACAGCGCACAGACGTCATCGTCTTCACTCCTCCCCTATAAGGCATCATTGCTACCCCTAAAACCTGAGCAATCGTTAATTCAACCCACAACGTAGAGGACTAGAGGTCGCATGAAGTTGTATGAAGATCCACACCAGAACTTAGCCACCTGCGACCAGCCAGCGCAGCTTCGAATCTAACGGGGAACTACGAAGGAGAACTAGGCACGGTTGGTGCTGCAGAAGATCACCGAACGGACCACCCGCTGGCCGTCATCATACGCCATCGGGGCCCGCCACCACAACTTTGACTTCATAGCAACAAACCAGTCGAGGCAATCTAAGGACATGCCGAAGAAAGGTCGACTACCTCAACCATTGTCACGTCTCTGACATCGGTCCCCTCATCATCGTTGCGACATAAGCCTCGGCGAAACACCGCCGCCATCCACTGGTGCCTCTCACTAGTGCCCAGCTCCAAAGATGAAGCTCCAAAGAGAGAATACGGCACCAAGCCACCGACATCGTCCGATCACACAACACTAAGGATTTCCTTGGAGCTGCAGCAATCGTCGGATCCGCGCGGGAAGGGTGCGGCAGCAATGCCTCCACGAAGGTCAGTGGCAGACATAGTCGCCGCCATCGCTGGGCCGCGCCCGAGACATGGTCTTCACCCAAGCTCCCGACACCACCTCGGCCGCACATCACACCGCCGCCGACAAGCCCACCAAATACTACTATTGCAGACCAGCCAGACGACCAAAGAGCGTTGAGCAACCACCACAGCCAACCCCAAATCATGGAGGCCACCGGCTGCTACTCCGCAGCGCCAACCATGGCTGGGTCCACCCACAACTGAAAGAAATGAGGGCCACCGGACGTGGCACAAGCTACCCTGCCTTGTTGGGCACCATGCCGGCGAGGGAACAGAGGAGCGCCGCCCGAGGCCGAGAACAATTCTCGGATGTAGCCCTGCAACAAAACCTTGACGTGCGCCACGCACGCCTGTCGGAGGCCGATGGGGCTCACCCCACAGCAGCAACCTCCCCATCTGCCCGAGCTGCAATCGCCCTGGGCACCGCATAACCGCGGGCCAAGAACAACACACACCGGCGATGCTCCGAGCCCCTGGCGTTATATCCGTACCCCAAAAGTAGATCCGCGCCAGAGCAATGGCCACGCTTTTCGCATGGTCGCCGTGAGCGCGCCATGCCAAATCTGCACCGCCCGATGCTAGAGAGCACCGGCGCAGTCCCCTCGCGCACTGTTGCGCTCCCGGGCCACGATTTTCTGCAAGTTTTGGGACTCCTCAGTTACATTTTGCAACTTTTGGGCTAAATCATCACATGCCTTGCAAGTTCACAAGCCGCCGCAAGTCCGACACAGCCTTGCGGAGACCCGTGCCTCCACGTGACCGAGCCGCCCGAGTGCCCCGTGAGGGAGGGTGCCACCGCCGCACGTGCGGTCTTTGCTCAGCATCGCCCTCCAGCGATGATGAGGAAGGGGAAAGACGAGGTGGGGGCGGTGGCGCGCCGCCTATTGTTGGGCCCGAGCCGCTCGTGGGAGCGGCACTGGCCCTCTCCCAACAGTACAACATTTTGTTGTGTTTCAGAACTTGTTTACGGTAGATGGATTGTTTAGACAAATGCTAGAAAAAGGGACTCCTCAAACAATTTGATCTAAATTCACAAATCTATCTCATATAGGGTGGGGTTCACCAAGGACGTGAGACCAATCCACATGAGAAACAATATATAGTTTGGGAACTGCAGAGAGCAACAACAGAAGAAAAGGAAAAGGCCACTGGGCTACCTAGAGAGACAAATTAAGCAAGCCGGGAACTAGAGACTTCGATTCAATTCTTGATGCTTTTCTAGGATCAGCTGAGTTGACAGAGCATTTGGCAAATACCCCCTCCTTTCTAAATACTAGATGATACCCCGCGCGTTGCTGCGGGAATTGGTTGCAAAATATTTCAGTTAAATTTGGTTGTATGAAACTTGTATATTTAGATTTATAATATGAACCGAAAGTTAAATAAAAACAGATATTCCTAATCATTTGATTATTGTATAGTTGTACAATCATTATTGAATATAATTTTTATAAAACGATGATTTTTCCCAATGAATGCTAGTTGGAATGGATGTTTTCCCATGCATGGTTGCATATGGAGTTGGTATATTCTCATGTTAAAAGAAATATAGGTAACGGTGATCAACTATTTGAATGAGACACGTGCGTTGTTAAGGAGAATTTTTTGTGCATACCATGATAGTTTCGATAAAATAGATGTGATGTGGTAGATCATACACACTCAAAAAGGTGTGTAAGGCGAGAATAGATATGTATATAGGACTGGATAAAATGACCTATCATCAATGACATATTTACAATAGGACTATATATATTGCAGAAATCACGTAATGCAGTGACAATTGAAAAATTACAAAACATATATAATTTATTGAGTGCTCTGTCGCAATCATGCTTAATTCAATGGGATTTCTCATACTTAAAAATTAGATTTTCCTCATGTGCTAAACTATTAGCGTAATGGTCTAGTAATTAACCCCCGCAGCCGAGGACTGTATATGATTGAAACCATAACATCCGAGGCACAATATGGCGATATCGCTAGCTATTCGCTTTACGAGCAAAGAACCATTATTGGTAGTAAAAATGATTTACATACTCACTCATATTAAATTAGTTGGCATACATTCTAGTCGAGATGACCATTTCACCTACACATCTGATTCCTACCATGCTAGCTTTACAGCTTGAACATCACAGCGGAATTGGATGCAGGTATACCTAATGGACTTACCTAGAACGTGAGGCTCGGACCAATGAGCTCCTCCCGCAGCAGAATACCACAATAATAGTATTACCTTAATTTACATTATGCTCAATAATTTGGCTGAAAAATGGATCATGCTCATAGAGATTATTTTAGGTGAGACCGTGAGAGATCACTTACCTACCTCGTGATTTGTAACGAATTCAACATGCCTTTGATTTATGTACTGTGATAGGTTGGGAGACTTACAATGACACAGCCGTACCATTACCATAGAGATCCTTTGTAGGCGCCAATGCTCGATAGGGCAGCTACCAGCGGTGGCTAATTTGACAGAACGGTAGGCGGTGACAGCCCCCCAATTATGGCTGTCGTTCTCGCTGTAGATCGCCCAAGTCTGCAACAAAAACTTGTCCCCGAAGGTGCGATGTCTTTGGCCCGTCCTTGCAGCTGCGCTCGACGGCGGCCTCCCTCGTGGTGGTCGAGGACGCCACGGTCACCGTCTTGCGCCTGGATAGCCGCGCGAGCACGGCAGGCTCAATCTTCACATCTACCAGATCGACCAGGCCTACTGGCCACGACCAAGCGCACCCTGCTGGAGCTTAGGCAGTAAGTCAATGGTGCCCTGCTTGCGGGGATGTCCTTCAACCGCGCATGTGCCTCAACCTGGTATTGCACGCCGCCGGATCATGCTCAACAACCTTCAATGTCAGGCATCGGTGTTGGTCACGCAAATACAATCAGAAAAGTAAGATCGCTCTGCAGGACGAAGAGAAACTATAATCCTACCTATTATATACTATTACGCCAGAAGACGAAGAGAAAGGTGTAGTGGCGAAGTTGAAGATGAAAGGAATTTGCAATCGACCAAAAGAAAACTCTAGATCTGCACGGTAGATAAAAAAAGCTTTTGTGGAGTTATATGAAGAAAAGAAAACGGCAGGTCGCTTCGATGCCTACTCCACGATTTGCTAGTTTCTCATTTGGATGACATAGCAGATTTGTTAATTAAAAAATGACTTTTTTTGATGAGGGAGCACATGCATGGGTGTTACTATTGGAGGGGACCATGCATGGCTGTTACGGTTGGAAAAGTGCAAGAGAATCGCTGATGTGGCATGTGTGATGATGTGGATGGGTTGCATGTTGAGATAAATCAAGTAGTGGGGATGAATCTCTTAGGTATATAGGATAAGTCCGACTATATATGAAGCAAAATGAGTGAATCTATACTCTAAAATTTGTCTATATATATTCGTATATGGTCTATATTAAAATCTCAAAAGCGATATATTTAGAAATGAAGGAAGTAGTTGAGAACTTGGAGTGCAAACTTTACAAGTCCTGTTTTCCAGTGCATATATATTGCCGAGTTCTACTTCTATAACAAACAGAGCTTCAAGGTCTAACTTCATAGTACTCCTTCCATCCGAAAAAGTTTGTCTCTTAAATGAATGTAACATTTGATGATACATTTATTTGAAAGATAAGCTTGGGACAAGCTTTTTCGAACGGAGAGAGTATATGTTTGTGGCTAGTCTCCTGCAAACAATAATTGTTGTACAATACAGGTTTGGCAAAGCTCATATTGCACTTGTACTGTTGTACGACTACTGTACATGTGTTAGGATAACTACTGTAATTGACAACAGGGCCAACTTTTGTGCAACAAAATTATTTACTACCATGAATAAAGTTGCTGACTGACACTAGCTGCTGATAATAGCATCTCATGGCTACTCTTAACCTATCACAATTCTCGAGATGAATTCTCTTCCTCAGTTCCTTGCTTATGTTAATACAAGGAAACATGAAGCAGTGTTAGAAATAAAAATGTTATCTATTCCTTTCGTTCCTAAATATTTGTCTTTTTAGAGATTTCAACAAATAACTATATACATAGCAAAATGAGTAAATCTACGCTTTAAAATATGTCTATATACATCCGTATACGGTAGTCTATTTGAAATCTCTAAAAAGACAAATATTTAGAAACAAAGGAAGTAGATGATGTTAGAATAAATCCAAGAAATACCGTTGATTATCCGAGGACCAAGCAATCACACGAGCACGACACCGAGATTTGTTAACGAGGTTCACCGATATGGCTACATTCCAGGGCCTGACTATGGGCGCTCCTCCCCACGACACCGTTACAATACCGCACCCGGTCGCCCTGGACACCTGCACATGATGCCGGCTTTCCCTGCGTTCCGGTACTATATGTTGGCATATTTTACATCGTGTCTACCCCCACTATATATGAGAGGCCTATGATACAAATGTCCTATTAGGACACGCCTCCATATCCTATGTAAACACAATACAACTCAGAGTCCAACTATAACCTACTTTCTACACAATATTGGACACAACTCTAACAGATGATAACTCGCTATTTTATTTGAGTTGTAGCAATAGACATATATGGACTACTGTAGTACATATACTCAAGAAATTCCTTTGACTGTTTTTTCAGGATTCTTAAAACTAACAGCAGATACATTGGGGGTCTGTTCGAATGGATCAGTATTTACTGCCATCTTATATATGTTTTCATGCCAATTTAAGGATCTCTGTTTATGGGAAGGAGGGAGTGCTCTGCTTTGGGACTTCCAGATCATGCATGGACGAAATTGGATAAGATACTTTGCAAGTATGCTAAATCCAAAAGTCATGCTTGAATTTTTCAGAATTCAAATCCCTTGGAGACCAAAAAAAAACATTAAGCTTGTATAGTTCTACTTATATCAACTCCAATTCTATATAATTGATTAAAACACGATACATCCATCACCTTAACATGCCGCTGATACATACACAACATCAAAGCCTCAAAGGATAGTAGAGAAGTAAAAATTGATAACTTGATCAGTAGCACTTCTTCCCAACCTTTACAGCTTATTCACATGCTATTATTGCTCAGAAGTCAAAAAAATATTGCTGATACATACACAGCTTTATTCACATGCTAGTAGTGGGAACAAGGTCAGAAAAAATATTGCTCAGAAGTGCCACTAACTTTACCTTTTTTACGCCACCTTACAGATCTAAGTACACCAAGGAATCAGCATTCGAACTTCACATGCTATTATTCATAAAAAAGAAATAAGTTATGATAAATGTAAGGCAACAAATTCTAATTGTGCGCAAAGAAATACTTCTATTATGAAGCTAGAAGAAACAACGGTGCAAATATTCTGTTCGTATGTAGCATGAATTGAAAAGCAAGACACTTGAATATGGAAAATTGCATTTTTGGATTTTGTAATAATGCGATGGGCGAATGACGGGAATTGAACCCGCACATGGTGATCCACTTGGCTACATCCTCCCCTTATCCAGCTAAAGGTTTTTTTTTCTTTTTCCCAGTGATCATTATTCTATTTATTCTCACTTCCGTACTTCGATCGAGATATTGGACATATAATGCCACTCTTTAAAAAGGAAAAAAAATGACAAAAGGCATGAAGGTCCTCCTTTATTCCCTAAAGCAAGTTAATATACATAGATACTAGTGAAACCTATGGCCCCCGGGTCTATCTTCCATCATATTAATCTTCCAACACTTAGTTATTTCTTTTGCCTTTTATTTTACTTTGCATCTTTATCATAAAAATACCAAAAATATTATCTTATCGTATCTATCAGATCTCACTCTCGTAAGTGACCGTGAAGGGCTTGACAACCCCTTTGTCGTGTTGGTTGCGAGGTTCTTATTTGTTTATGTAGGTGCGTGGGACTTGAGCGTGACCTCCTACTGGATTGATACCTTGGTTTTCAAAAACTGAGGGAAATACTTACGCTACTTTGCTGCATCACCCTTTCCTCTTCAAGGAAAAACCAACGCAGTGCTTAAGAGGTAGCAGCCTCGTCCCATAGTATCAATGAGGCCATCCTCAGTAGCTTGGCGGTACCACTCTGCTTCGTGAAGGTGCATGAGGCGCCGTCGTCACAGCTCAATGGGATCTTGAACCTCGAGTGGACAGTCCTACCTCCAGGCATGATAGAAGCGGCGACGCCTGACGTCGTGGTAGCGAGTAGCGGCCTGTACAGGAAGGTCTTCCCTGTACCTCCCGGGCCATCAACAAAGAACACCCCCCCCCATCACCACATTCAACTGCATCTAGTATCTCGTCGTATGCAGCCCTCTGCTCCAAGTTTAGCGACGATGCCAATTTAGTGTCGTTGATGTCAAAATCGACGGTGGATTCCTCGATCACCTCTCTGGCCTCGCCCTCGGTTGGGTTGAACGCATCATCAATGCTTGGAAGAGCGAAATCAGCTATGTCTTTTCCCATGGACTGCAACATACCCCTAATGTCAAGCAACACCATCTGCTCCACCTCAATCGGGCACGTGTGTGATCGGCGATAGTCATCAGACATAGGCTCGAAGTGCCTATCCCATAAACCACGCACGTCGCCCAGCTCACAGTGCACCAAAATTGTTGCGAAGAGCCTCCTGAGCGAACATGGCATCGCCCACTGCTCTGCCTCGGTAAGATAGTCGTCGAGCATGTTATCTGCCTCGATGAGTCCCAACCTTTCGGCAGCCTCTCTAAAGCTCCCGCATAGCCTACCGTCCACGGTGAGCAGGTCCTCATAGGATGTCTTGCCAGCAACATGGTTTAGCAGCACACGCAGATAGTATCGCTCCTCCTCGGCAGGATTGGCAGACACAATTCGACCTATCTGATAACGCTCCACCCGCTCTTTCCAATACTTCTTACCCTACTGCCATGTGAACCTTCCAGGAAAATCCTTGTACAATATATTCCTAGACCACGGGTGGTTTTGGTTAGCTTTGAAATACTCTGTCAACATGGATTTGGAAGCATTGTCAGAGGCGACTACGTCGGTCAAGTGAGCTTGCTCATTGAATGCCACCCTGTGCATATTCGGGAGATGAAGAGGCAACTGTAGTACATGCGGGTCATTGGCACACAAGGGGAAGCCAAATATCCTCCACATCGCCTCTCAAGGAGTAACCCACCTCGCGTCTATGTATCTTTTCATCCCCTTGCATACTATTTGAGGAAAGAGTTCTGAGAAAACAGTTGAGAACTACCGTATATCTCCATATGGCATTGTAGAATTAAAAGGGTTATTTACTAAAAAGTGAATTACATAATTTGAGAACCACTCTAACTAAAAAGTGATTTACGCCCTCTCTCTCTACCATCTATAAAAACTGTGACAATGGAAGCTTGCATTGGATTTATTCCTTCCTGCTTTTAAATAGTTTTTAGTTTTGCTAATTTTCCCCTGGTACTGAAGTGATTTATGTTGTTGAATGCACTCATCAGGTTATAAAACATGCAGAAAACTCATCACATGCTCACCAATACCCCAGCGAGGCATCACTACCTGGGTTCCTAGTTCATTGAAGAGACAAACATCAAAGTCTAGAAGATATTTTAGAAATGATGAAGTCGACGTCCAGCAAGAAGCTCGAGGAGTTTTAATGGGCCACATTAAAATCCGTGAGCTCATCGGAACAGGGTAGAAACCTTTTCATCCCCTTGCATACTATTTGAGGAAAAAGTTCTTAGAAAACAGTTGAGAACTACTGTATATCTCCATAAGGCATTGTAGAACAAAACCGGTGATTTACTAAAAAGAGATTTACACCCTCACTCCGACATCTATAAAAATTGTGACAATCGAAGCTTGCATTTCTCCATATCAAGAACGGGAGTATAGATTCCAATCACAGAGATTTACCTCTTTTACAACGATTCTAATACCATTTTCTTCCTTAAATCTAACAGCTCGATGCCTCGCTCATACATAAGAAGGCCACGTGTGCATCGCTGGAGCTATAATGAACAGTTGGGGCTACTACATAAGAACAGTTGCGGCACTCACCAACAAAGATAAAGTTGCAAATTGTGAAGCGTGCACAACTTACCGCCCTATGGTTTAAACTCGGTCGAACAACAGTAGGTGCTAACCTGTTGCTCGCAACCGCAGCGGCACCGGTGCCTCCTGCTCCGATGGCAAACTTTGAAAGAAACAGGCCTCGCCCACCCGCTCCAATGGCAAACTGGTAGGATCCCAAACCAAGACCTGGAAGCATGGAGAAACAGGCCTCGCCTGTCCCGCTCAAAAACGTTTTGAAAATTGGTTTGTTGTTGTATATGGAAGGCGTGAGATGGACAGAGTATGATTGGTCGCTTTATTTTTGGGCATTGGAGGTGTATGATGGAAATAACGAAAAGATTGATTGGCGTTGTATATCTGTTTGCGATTGCGATGCGATTTGATTCCTGTTGTGTATGGAAAGTATTATTTGGAAAGGATAATATTGTTTGGAAAGGATGCCATCAATTAATATTTGATTCCTGTTGTGTATGGAAAGTATTATTTGGAAATGTTAGTATTGTTTGGAAAGGATGCCATCGGTTAATATTGTTTGGCCTTTGTAGGGTTTATTTGGGATTGTCTCGGTTAATAAAAAAAATAAAAAAAATTGATTCCTGTGTACAGCGGTTAACCTGTGGTAGCATCCACCAATCTGTTTGTTGTGTGTCTCCCCCTCTCTTCTCTCTTGCTCGCCCGCTCGCGTTCACCATGAAGCATAATCGCAGCACTCTGCCTCGTCGCTCGGAGCACCGCGCCATGCGCCACCCATGGAAGCACCCCACCGTGCGCCACGGCGCTGTCGTGCTCTGCTTTCGCGAGGTCGGTGACCTCCTCCCCCGCCACTTCGCGTTTTGAAAATTGGTTTGTTGTTGTATATGGAAGGTGTGAGATGGACAGAGTATGATTGGTCGCTTTATTTTTGGGCATTGGAGGTGTAAGATGGAAAGAACGAAAAGATTGATTGGCGTTGTATATCTGTTTGCGATTGTGATGCGATTTGATTCATATTGTGTATGGAAAGTATTATTTGGAAAGGATAATATTGTTTGGAAAGGATGCCATCGGTTAATATTTGATTCCTGTTGTGTATGAAAAGTATTATTTGGAAAGGTTAATATTGTTTGAAAAGGATGTCATCGGTTAATATTGTTTGGCTTTGTGGGGTTTATTTGGGATTGTCTTGGTTAATAAAAAATAAAAGAAATCGGTGAAAGTGGGATGGGATCGAGGGGTGACCTCTCGTTCGATGGGAGAGGAAGGGTACGAGCAAACGAAACCACGTACGGACTCAGATATTAAGAGTAGAGATTGTAACTGCTGGTATTACTAGCTTACAATACAAGACCAAACAACAAAGAAACAAGGGCAACTAACTACGTAAGAGATTAAAACTAGCATTCAAGCGCAACAGGCAGCCCGAATTCTAATTAAACCTGGTATGTAGTATCTCCTAGACCCAACTCTTTACACCTCCAGCATCCGTCGAACGGCATGTCAAAGGGGTCGCCCATTGACAAATCATGGGTATGCTTGTTGCGTGTGAAATAATCCCTAGTACCACATCTCAGTTCAATTTGAGCATCCGGAGAAGCTCTAAGTTGACGATCTCGTAGCTCGCTCTGTAGATCAGCAAACCAATTGTTCTGGCGGTGGTAAGGCAATGTGATTTTCATTTTCTTTAGCCCTTTCGCATTCCGAAGAAAGAACTCGGCAAAGTTAACAGATGAACGCTTTTCTCCATTAAAATTCTTCAACACCACTTTTTTGAGATGCTGTCAAAATTCTTCAACACTCGATCTAGTAAGCCGTGGAGTTGACTGTAAATTCTTCAACATCAAAATTCACAGTCAACTCGACAGCTTACTAGATCTGGGAAATTCACAGTCAAGTCGATGTATATTGATGTCATCAACTCTAGTGTTATTCCTAGTTCAAAACATGTTTGGAAAGTTAAGGTTCCTCTGAAAATCAAAGTGTTTATGTGGTTTGTACATAAACAAGTCGTTCTAACAAAAGATAATTTGATTAAGCGCAACTGGACAGGTTCTACTAGGTGTAGTTTCTGTGATCGGGATGAAACTATCCAGCATCTTTTTTTTAATTGCCCGTTGGCGAGAGTGTTGTGGCGCTCGGTGCAAATTGCCTTTAACATTACTCCTCCGAATTCGGTCATGTCGTTATTTGGAACGTGGCTTGTTGGTATAGAGGCCGAAACAACTAGACAAATTCGAGTAGGAGCATGTGCGTTGTTATGGGCAATTTGGAACTGCAGAAATGATTTGGCTTTTAACAGAACAACAACTATTCATTTTTTGCAGGTTTTATTCCGGGCTACTGCGCTAATTTGTATGTGGTCCTTACTCACTCCGACGGAGGCCAGGGAGCGTTTGGTTACTGAATCTGTCCGGTGGAAGATGGTAGCGCGGGATATCTTCAACCGGTTTGAATGACAGTCATATAATAGGAGAGACGATTAGTTTATCTATCTATCTATCTTATGCCAACCGGTTGTGGCTTTTGTGCCTTTTTTATTTTTCTAGCTCTTTGTGAGCCAGCCTACTTTTTGTAGCAGATTGCAAGACCTTGTTGAACTATTTAATTTATTTATAATTGTGACCGTATGCATCGCTCTGATGCAGATGCCGGGGAGTCTCCCTTTTCAAAAAAAAAGCTGACAGCACTCGATTGGGTGCAATGGGTCATACTTCCGGGCATTATTGATAACATCCATTGGGCGTGACAGTGACTGAAACTGGAGATACAGAGAGCAAACAATACAAAAGAAGTTACCAGCATGTTAGCAATCCAAATAGTTTGGCTAGATTACACGTCAATAAAATGCTTATTTTCACATTTGAAGCAAGCATTCATGTTTTATACTCACAATGACATATAACTTCTCCAAGCAGGGGAAGCACTTGAGGAAGTTGAGCACTGCATCCAGATTAGGGCCAGCAGAGCTGAGAACCAAAACCCTCATGCTGTGCATTTTGGTTGTCAAACTAACAGCAATCATTTTCTATAGAACAAAGCGCAAATAAGAATAACAGTCTACAGATAAGAACCTTAAATGGATGCAATTGACCAAGGTTGCTGCTACCTGAAAAATTGTGCTTCCAAGGTGGAGCTCAGATATGTCCTCGGACAGCATACCCAAGATCTCCAGTTTAGGTGCGCAAATTATCCGTATGGCAGCTGGGCCACCCTTTGGATCGAGTGCCAGCAACCTCTCAAGGCACGGGGCGTCCTCGATGACCAACTCTTGCAGAAACACACCTCCATACCTCGAGTCAACGCTGAAGCCCAGACTCTTCAGGGTTTGGGAGCTGATGCAGAGGCGAGCAATGCCCAAATTTTCCTTGAGCTCGAGGCTTTCCATGGCAGGGCAGCCGGAGAGCATGCTCTGGAGAGCGTCCTCCGAGACGGTGACCCTCTCCAGGGTCAGCTGCTCCACGCACGGAAACCTCAGCGACGGCTGCCCAGTCAAGTCCGGGAGGTGAATGCCGTGAGCGTCGGCGAGAAGCGGTACGCCGACGGCGGCAGCGGATACAGCTTCTTCCTGTCTGCGAACCAGAGCTTGGGGTTGAGCTGGAGCTCCTGTAGGCCGTCCAGGGCCTGGGAGCTAAGCCAGCCTTCGATCTTGCCGTAGCAGTCGTCGATGCAGAAGGAGAGCAGGAAGCGGCGCGTGGGGCCGCGATGCTCGGAGAGGATCTTTGGGATCAGGTTGACGAGCTTGTGGGTCTTGTTGATGAGTTCACGGTCCACCACGAGGTTCAGAGGAGCGGAGCGCCAGAGCGGACGCCACCGGCGGGAGACGGCCTGCGTGCGGGCGCCTTCCTTGGTGGCGAGAAGAGAGACGATGCTGCCGAGGACGGCGTCCAGGAGGCGGCGATGTGATCGACGTCGACGCTCCCCGCATCAGCATCGTCGCGGTTGTCACTGACTGGTGGATCTTGGTCGTCGTGGAGATGGAACTTACGCTTCTTGGAAGCATGCATCGCAGCCGACGCGGCGGGGCGGCCCATGTAGCCGCTGCCTCGTTCGCATTTGACGCCGCGGCCGAAGCCGTCACCGCCGCCTCCGTCACGGTCACAGCCGCCGCCTCCTTCGCAGCAGCAGATGCCGCCGACGCCGCCTCCTTGGCAGTCTCCGCAGCAGCTGAGGCCGCCACCGATGCCACTGCAGACGCGGCCGGCGCCTCCTCCATGGGTGGAAATATTCTGCCTAAAATCTAAAAAGTGGCCGGCCGCCAACTAACCAAAACGAGCGGCTGGCTCCTAGCCGCACGATTTCGCTCGAAACCGCTGTGCGTGTGCGCCAGGCGGCACCTGGTCGGGGCGTTCCCATGTACGGTGCGGACACGACTGGCGTTTAGTGGGAGGCGAAAACCACTCGCGTCCGCACTCGTCGCTATCCGCTCGCGTCCCCATCCCCATCCCCCTCGCATTTGTCGCCGCCCCCGTCCTAACTTGCGCCGGCCGCCGCCGCCGACCCACCTCGCATCGACCGATGCGGCCCACGGCGGCCGCGGCAGCTCGGCTGCCACGCCTCCACGCCTCCACGCCGCCGTCTCCCCGTCCGCCACCTCGCCTTCTCCTCTGAATCGAGCCATCGGTCCTCTGCCACGGCGCTCCCCCTCGCCTCGTTAATTACTCACGGAAGGTGTCTTCCCTATCCACGATGCTTTAGCAAGCACTCACTCTATGGTACGTGTCTTGCTTCTATGGAATTTAGTGAGAAAAAATTGAGCCCATCCATGGAGCTATGGAATCTGAAGTGGGAGATGCGGTCCTGAGTTCTATTTTCCATCTGAGTTCAAGGAACTGAAGAAATTTCAAGGAGAATGAAGCCTATGCGTGTGGGTGGTCGCTGCTGTGTTCCCATTCATGGAGTTGTGCGTGTGCACTACTGCTTCCAGCCCCATCCTCTGTGGAGGCTTGCTGCCGCCAGGTATGGTTTTCTCCTGAGTGGTTGGTCCGCTGAATACCAAAGGCTTCTAGTTCTTGTAAGTAAGATTCAGTGAAGATTAGTTGGTATAATTAGTAGTGCCACTTGATTTTGGTTGATGTTGATCTCATCTGGTTGAATCAATGAAAAACAATTGAAGTTCTAAAGATTTTTTGTCACTGATGGTATGATTTTAGGATCCTACTTTTTCAAACTCCATGGATTTGTATTAGATGCAACTTGATTCATCTATTTCTTGCTTCCTACTTGCTTAGACTACATTTGTCGTTACGACCGCTCTCGTTGGAACTGCTACTCGGATCATTAGAGCTCAATTCTGTTCAGTACCTCTTTTTTATTGAAAAATATGCAATGCTAAAATCAGTTGACTGTTTTTTAATTTCATTTTTCAGTTGCACACGCTCATACGTTAGTTGGCTGCATTTGCAGGATAGTTGCACACTTGCACGCTCTAGATCATTTAGTTGGCAGGCCATTTTTTTGCCATGATATGTAAATGGTACACTGCGTCTGCATCACGCAGTTACGATTTTGTTTTTTCTGGTGTGGTATCCCCGGCCAAGTGTTCGTCCAGTTTTTTCAAAGATCACGTGGTGTTTTTTAGTGGAATTTCATGTGCATCACTTGCCCTCCTTATGCTTTTTCCATCTCATATGCGTGTTTTTGGGTTTGTTGCAGTGAAAATGGTTGTAGAAGGGGGATAATTGTGGCCGTGGAGGAGAGGTAAATTTCACGTTTTTTTTCTTCGTGATATGCATGTTTAGGTGTTCATTATAGTTTTCAAAAAGGCGTTTTGGGGATAGATTTGGTGTGGCCAGGTGTTGCGCGGGAGAACCACCACATCGGAGTCGAGCAACCGCCATCTTCAATCCCCATCTCCGGTGAACTTTTCCGCTCAACCCCTGCCTCTAACCAGCTACTCTCCTCCATCCCTGTCCCGGTCATGGAGTCGGAGCAGCAATATGCTAGCTGCACGTCGACTACCAGATAGTTGTCCATCGACTGCTAGACAGTTGGCCGGGATAGAAAAAGTTGCATATCTTACAGCTAGTGGTAGTTAGAGCGGTGAAAACCCCACATACGACTACTAGGCGGTGGTCGAGGTCTGACTGACAGATCCACGACTTTTTTCCTTTATTTTTTCTACACAAAGAAACCTGGGATATGATTTTTTACACGGTTGCACAAGAACCAACTAGGTGTTGGCATCCTGAACTTTTATAGTTGCATAAAAATCAATTAGGAGTTGGTATCCTCAACTTTTCAAATAGTTGCACAACAATATCATACGAGTTGGCATCCTCGACTTTCATAGTTGCACCAGAACCATTTGGGAGTTGGCAGTCTTAACTTTTTAAATAGTCCCACAACAATATCACATGAGTTGGCATTATCTACTTAGTTGGCTTTTTTACTTAGTCAGGTTTGTGCAGTTTGCCGCAGGGGGGCCGAGGTTTGTGCTTCTGTGTGAGGGTGTTTGTTGGGAGGTGGGAGTTTTGCCCGAGATTTGAGCGATCTTTATGTGCATTTTTTTGGCTGGTCATAAAAGCAGAGCAGACATTTTTTATGGCTTCACGAACTGCAATGCAAAGCTGGATTTTCATACAGTTGTGATTAGTACTTTTTCTGCAGAACTCAGTGCATCTAGTATTTTCAACAGCATCAACATCATTTTTATAAACTCGGTTTTTGGTTTGGTGACGGTGTGATGATTTGTTGTCTCGTCATGCAAGTGCGGAATAACTATTTTCTGACTTGGTATCCTCAAGATTTCTAGTTGCACAAGAGCATCCATTTAGTTGGCATCCTCAGCATTTCTAGTTTCAAGAAACAGTATACAACTAGTTGACATCCTCAGCCTTTCTAGTTGCACAAGAGTATATAATTTAGTCCTATCTCCAAAAAATTTGAGGGTTGCCCAAGAGTATCTTTGGCACCCTTAGACTTTATACTTGCACAGTAGTATGCAATAAGTTGGCATCCTCAGCAATTCTAGTTGCACAATACTTTCTAACTAGTTGAAATACTCAAGACTTTTTCTAGTTGCACAAGAGTATCTATTTAGTTGGCATCCTCACCATTTCTAGTTGCACAATAAACATAATACTGTGTTGGCATCCTAACCTTTTTAATCCAGATTTCTGAAGAAGAACAAATTTTTTTATGCAGTGTTAACTAATCACCTTTTTTCACCTTCAAGATATTGTGCAGGGGGATGAGGGTAATGAAGGAGATAATACAGAACGATAGTCACAAGCTGGTAGGATAAGGGCATAACCTGGGAGGTTGGTGACGTTGAACAATAAGTTGAGCCCATTACAAAAGTCTCACCTCTGCCAGAAGCTGTTTTGGAAGTGGAACAATAAGTTGTGCATTGGAGGTTGGTGTCTCTTGCATAGTTGGCACCCTCAGCAATTCTAGTTGGACAATATTATCCAAGTAGTTGACATCCTCAGCCTCTCTAATTGCACAAGAACTCAGATTAATCACATCTAAAAAATTGAGGATTGCCCAACAGTATCTAACGAGTTGGCACCCTCAGGTTTTCTAGTTGCAGAAGAGTGTCTATTTAGTTGGCACCCTCAGCAATTCTAGTTGGACAACATTATCCAAGTAGTTGACATCCTCAGCCTCTCTAGTTGCACAAGAGTTCAGATTAATCCCATCTTAAAAAATTTGAGGGATTGTCCAACAGTATCTAATGATTTGGCACCCTCAGGTTTTCTAGTTGCAGAAGAGTATCTCTTTAGTTGACACCATCTGCAATTCTAGTTGGACAACATTATCCAAGTAGTTGACATCCTCAGCCTCTCTAGTTGCACAAGAATATCTCATTAGTTGGCATCATCAGCATTTCTAGTCGCACAAGAATATCTCATTTGTTGGCATCATCAACATTATCCAACAGTATCTCATTTTCTAGTTGTATTTTTTTAAATATCAAATGAAGGGGAATCACCAGCCTTTTTTAGTTGGCATGGTTAGTTATATACTTGCACACGTTTTCACTCAACTGTTTTTTTTTTTATACCCAGGATGTCAACGCAGAAGTTGAGATGAATGAAGGAGAGAATCCAGACTGCCCGTCACAGGCTGGTAGGATAAGGGCGTCCCCAGGGAGATTTGTCAAGTTGAATAAAGAACTGACTCCAAAAACTTCAGAAACCACAGCCGTCACAGTTGCACATGTTTGCTAGTATAGTTGATACATCAAGGCTTCTCTAGTTGCAAATAGTATGCAAAAGTTGGCACATGAAGGTTTTCACCTAGTTCCACATGTTTTTGCTGGTTTTATGGTCCATCAATCTTCTGTCCTTTTCACCCCCCAGAATTGCACATACTATGCAAAAGATGGTACAGGAGTTCATACATAACACATAGTAAAGGGGGGCTTGTTGGCTGCAGTGTCTGGGGATTTTTTTTGCTGGTAACAAGATCTCCACAAGGAGGTTGAGAGAACAGCAGGTAGGGAGGTTCAACATGCATAGAGGGGAAGGGGAGGGATATGAGAAGGGGAAACTCACAGGTTTTTGTTGCAGCTTTTTCCCTTCATTTCCTCAGTTTGGATCTCTGCTTCTTCTCCTTGCCATGGCGATCTAGGGTTTTTCCTTAGCAGACAACCATTTTTCGTGGGTAAGAAGAAGAATTTTGGGGAAGGAGGAAAGGACAGGAGAGGAGAGGAGAGAGAGCTTTTGTAGCGCTGGGGTGGAGGCGTGATCGGTTGGCGGAGCTGGCCGCTCCAGGACGCCCGCCTGGTGCACGCCTGGGTGTGGGGGACCAACGGTTTCCTTTTTGATGCACGCGTGGGCAGTCGGGTAGGAAGAAACTTTCCTTCCTGGCACCAAGGGGGACAGGAAGTTGCCTTTTATGGCTGGCCGCTCCATCGCGCTAGTGGGCAGCCGGCCACCCACTAAACGCTCCCAATATCCTGGCTTATTCGGTGTGGTAGGGGAATCTGGGAACCGCCGAGGGTTTACTCTTGGGGAAACTATATCCGTTTCAAGTTTCAACGGACTGATCCGAAGCAAAGACAGGCGTCCATCTGACACGTGCTCCGCCACGTAGCAACGACTCGCACTCGCACACCTTCTCCCTTATCCTGAAATGTACAGTAGCTCAGACAACACCTATCTACAATCCCACCTTGCTAGTGCTAGCGAGGGAGGGCATACATTTTCTTCGTGGATGCGTCCGGCCGTCTCCGTGGAGGGCCCCGGTCACCACTTATAATTTTGGAGCGCGGTCGGTGCAACAATACCTTAAATTTCATACATCTATATCTATATTTATATCTATATCTATATCTATAAAAAGGACTAAACCAAATAAAAAGAAAATATAACACGGCTAAATTGCATCGTATCTTTTTATGTTCATTTTATGGAAGGATGCTATGAGACATTATGCTTGAAGAAAACATCATTTTTTTCCGTTGCAATGCACGGGCATATGTGCTAGTTAATAAATATAAAAATTACGTACTTCTGCTTGGACAAAACTAGCCTACTACTATTTGTCGTCGAAGATGTAGACAACCTCCATGCAGGCAATGCCGGACAGACCGGAACTTCTGATCATTAGTGCCCGCGGGCAGCTCTGGCTCTTTGTCGGACTCCACGTCCGCAAAGAGTTCGTCGTGCTCCGCCCGTACCTCGCGGAGGAAGCGGCGATTTGCCTCCACCTTCGCCTGCGAGTCGATGCAGTTGAGGATGGCTTGTTGCTCCGCCGTCTTCTTCTCTCGGGTGACCTCAAACTCGGTCAGCGCGTCAACCACGCCGAAGCCGACAACTAGAGGCACCGTATCTGCCTAGCCTTCCTTCTCTTCCTTCTCCAACTCTGCATCCTCCATGTCCGCGTCAGCGCCTGCTGCTCAGCCTCCTCCATGTCCGCATCAACGCCTGCTGCTCAGCCTCCTCCATGTACTCCTCCTCCTGCTCCTGCTCTGAAGAGTTCAAAGGCAGGTCAACTGCAATATGAGCACGCGTCGGGCCCGGATCTCCACTAGAAGTTCCAACCAACGCTATGCTGAGCATGTCGTACGTCGTGGTCCGTTGGCTGACCATGGTTATGGTAGACGACAATCTCTGAGCGGAATGGGCAGTGGCGACGGTAAGATAAGGTGAAAATGGGACGATCTAGGGTTGGGGTGCCGCTGTAGGACTTAAATAGTTGGATTTGGCCTCTCAGTCCGACATGATGAACGCTTCCGGGTGCGATCTGAAGGAAATATGTCCTAGAGGCAATAATAAAGTTATTATTTATTTCCTTATATCATGATAAATGTTTATTATTCATGCTAGAATTGTATTAACCGGAAACATAATACTTGTGTGAATACATAGACAAACTAAACGTCACTAGTATGCCTTTACTTGACTAGCTCGTTAATCGGAGATGGTTATGTTTCCTAACCATAGACATGTGTTGTCATTTGATTAACGGGATCACATTATTAGGAGAATGATGTGATTGACATGACCCATTCCATTAGCTTAGCACCCGATCGTTTTAGTATGTTGCTATTGCTTTCTTCATGACTTATACATGTTCCTATGACTATAAGATTATGCAACTCCCGTTTACCGGAGGAACACTTTGTGTGCCACCAAACGTCACAACGTAACTGGGTGATTATAAAGGTGCTCTACATGTGTCTCCGAAGGTACTTGTTGGGTTGGCGTATTTCAAGATTAGGATTTGTCACTCCGATTGTCGGAGAGGTATCTCTGGGCCCTCTCGGTAATGCACATCACTTAAGCCTTGCAAGCATTGCAACTAATGAGTTAGTTGCAGGATGATGTATTACGGAACGAGTAAAGAGACTTGCCAGTAACGAGATTGAACTAGGTATTGAGGTACCGATGATCGAATCTCGGGCAAGTAACATACCGATGACAAAGGGAACAACGTATGTTGTTATGCGGTCTGACCGATAAAGATCTTCGTAGAATATGTGGGAGCCAATATGAGCATCCAGGTTCCGCTATTGGTTATTGACCGGAGACGTGTCTCGGTCATGTCTACATTGTTCTCGAACCCGTAGGGTCCGCACGCTTAAGGTTTCGATGACAGTTATATTATGAGTTTATGAGTTTTGATGTACCGAAGGAGTTCGGAGTCCCGGATGAGATCGGGGACATGACGAGGAGTCTCGAAATGGTCGAGACATAAAGATTGATATATTGGAAGCCTATATTTGGACATCGGAAGTGTTTCGGGTGAAATCGGCATTTTACCGGAGTACCAGGAGGTTACCGGAACCCCCCGATAATCTAATGGGCCTTAATGGGCCTAGTGGAGGAAGAGGAGAGGAGGCCTAGGGGCTGCCGCGCGCCCCTTCCCTCCCAAGTCCGAATTGGACAAGGAGGGGAGCGGCGCCCCCCTTTTCCTTTCTTCCCTCTCCTCCTTCCCCCCAAGTCCTAATCCAACTAGGGAAAGGGGGGAGTCCTACTCCCGGTAGGAGTAGGACTCCTCCTGCGCGCCTCCTCCTAGGGCCGGCCGCACCCTCCCTTGCTCCTTTATATACGGGGGCAGGGGGGCACCTCTAGACACACAATTTGATCTTCGTGATCGTTCTCTTAGCCGTGTGCGGTGCCCCCTTCCACCATAATCCTCAATAATATTATAGCGGTGCTTAGGCGAAGCCCTGCGACGGTAGAACATCAAGATCGTCACCACGCCGTCGTGCTGACGGAACTCTTCCCCGACACTTTGCTGGATCAGAGTCCGGGGATCGTCATCGAGCTGAACGTGTGCTATAACTCAGAGGTGCCGTAGTTTCGGTGCTTGATTGGTCGGGCCATGAAGACGTACGACTACATCAACCGCGTTGTCATAACGCTTCCGCTGTCGGTCTACGAGGGTACGTAGACAACACTCTCCCCTCTCATTGCTATGCATCACCATGATTTTGCGTGTGCGTAGGAAAATTTTGAAATTACTACGTTCCCCAACAGTGGCATCCGAGCCTGGTTTTATGCGTTGATGTTGTGCACGAGTAGAACACAAGTGAGTTGTGGGCGATATAAGTCATACTGCTTACCAGCATGTCATACTTTGGTTCGGCGGTATTGTTGGATGGAGCGGCCTGGACCGACATTACACGTACGCTTACGCGAGACTGGTTCTACCGACGTGCTTTGCACACAGGTGGCTGGCGGGTGTCAGTTTCTCCAACTTTAGTTGAACCGAGTGTGGCTATGCCCGGTCCTTGAGAAGGTTAAAACAGCACCAACTTGACAAACTATCGTTGTGGTCTTTGATGCGTAGGTAAGAACGGTTCTTGCTAAGCCCGTAGCAGCCACGTAAAACTTGCAACAACAAAGTAGAGGACGTCTAACTTATTTTTGCAGGGCATGTTATGATGTGATATGGTCAAGACGTGATGAGATATAAGTTGTTGTATGAGATGATCATGTTTTATTGAAGTTATCGGCAACTGGCAAAATCCTTATGATTGTCTCTCTATTGCATAAGATGCAAGCGCCCAATAATTGATTTACTTTATCGCTATGCGATAGCAATAGTTGCAAGAGCAATTGTTGGTGACACGACCACGTGATGACACATTGATATAGATCAAGATGATGGAGATCATGGTGTCATGCCGGTGACGATAGAGATCATGATAGTAATTTGGAGATGGAAATCAAAGGCGCAAGATATGATGGCCATATCATGTCACATATTTTGATTGCATATGATGTTTATCTTTTATACATCTTATTTTGCTTAGTTTGACGGTAGCATTTTAAGATGATCTCTCACTAATTATCAAGAAGTGTTCTCCCTGAGTATGCACCATTGCGAAAGTTCTTCGTGCTGAGACACCATGTGATGATCGGGGGTGATAGGCTCTACATTCAAACACAACGGGTGCAAAACAGTTGCACACGCGGAATACTCAGGTTAAACTTGACGAGCCTAGCATATACAGATATATGGCCTCGGAACACGAAGACCGAAAGGTCGAACGTGAATCATATAGTAGATATGATCAACATAGTGATGTTCACCATTGAAAACTACTCCATCTCACGTGATGATCGGACATGGTTTAGTTGATTTGGATCACGTGATCACTTAGATGACTAGAGAGATGTCTGTCTAAGTGGGAGTTCTTAAGTAATATGATTAATTGAACTTAAATTTATCATGAACTTAGTCCTGGTAGTATTTTGCAAATCATGTTGTAGATCAATAGCTCGCGTTGTTGCTTCCCTGTGTTTATTTTGATATGTTCCTAGAGAAAATTGTGTTGAAAGATGTTAGTAGCAATGATGCGGATTGGATCCGTGATCTGAGGTTTATCCTCATTGCTGCACAGAAGAATTATGTCCTTGATGCACCGCCAGGTGAAAACCTATTGCAGGAGCAGATGCAGACGTTATGAACGTTTGGCTAGCTAAATATGATAACTACTTGATAGTTTAGTGCACCATGCGTAACGGCTTAGAATCGGGACTTCAAAGACGTTTTGAACGTCATGGACCATATGAGATGTTCCAGAAGTTGAAGTTAATATTTCAAGAAAATACCCGAGTTGAGAGATATGAAGTATCCAACAAGTTCTATAGCTAAAAGATGGAGGAGAATCACTCAACTAGTGAGCATGTGCTCAGATTGTCTGGGTACTACAATCGCTTGAATCAAGTGGGAGTTAATCTTCCAGATAAGATAGTGATTGACAGAATTCTCTAGTCACCATCACCAAGTTAGTAGAACTTCGTGATGAACTATAGTATGCAAGGGATGGCGAAAACGACTCCCGAGCTTTTCATGATGATGAAATCGATGAAGGTAGAAATCAAGAAAGAGCATCAAGTGTTGATGGTTGACAAGATCACTAGTTTCAAGAAAAGGGCAAAGAAAAAAGGGGAACTTCAAGAAAAACAGCAAGCAAGTTGCTGCTCAAGTGAAGAAGCCCAAGTCTGGTCCTAAGCCTGAGACTAAGTGCTTCTACTGCAAAGGGACTGGTCACTGGAAGCGGAACTACCCCAAGTGATTGGTGGATAAGAAGGATGGCAAAGTGAACATAAGTATATTTGATATACATGTTATTGATATGTACTTTACTAGTGTTTATAGCAACCCCTGAGTATTAGATACTAGTTCAGTTGCTAATATTAGTAACTCGAAACGGGAGTTGCAGAATAAACATAGACTAGTTAAGGATGGAGTGACGATGTGTGTTGGAAGTAGTTCCAAGATTAATATGATCATCATTGCACACTCCCTATACTTTCGGGATTAGTGTTGAACCTAAATAAGTGTTATTTGGTGTTTGCATTGAGCATGAATATGATTTGATCGTGTTTATTGTAATACGGTTATTCATTTAAGTAAGAGAATAAATTGTTGTTCTATTTACATGAATAAAACCTTATATGGTTACACACCCAATGAAAATGGTTCATTGGATCTCGATCGTAGTGATACACATATTCATAATATTGAAACCAAAAGATGCAAAGTTAATAATGATAGTGCAACTTATTTGTGGCACTGCCGTTTAGGTCATATTGGTGTAAAGCACATGAAGAAACTGCATGCTGATGGGATTTTGGATTCACTTGATTATGAATCACTTGGTGCTTGTGAACCATGCCTTATGGGCAAGATGACTAAAGACTCCGTTATCCGGAACAATGGAGCGAGCAACATATTTGTTGGAAATCATACATACTGATGTATGTGGTCCGATGAATATTAAAGCTCGCGACAAGTATCATTATTTTCTGACCTTCACAGATGATTTAAGCAGATATGAGTATATCTACTTGATGAAACACAAGTCTGAAACATTTGAAAAGTTCAAAGAATTTCAGAGAGAAGTGGAGAATCGTCGTAACAAGAAAATAAAAGTTTCTACGATATGATCGTAGAGGTAAATATTTGAGTTGTGAGTTTGGCCTTCAGTTAAAACAATGTGAAATAGTTTCACTACTTACGCCACCTGGAACACCACAATGTAATGGTGTGTCCGAATGTCATAACCGTACTTTATTGGATATAGTGCAATCTATGATGTTTCTTACCGATTTACCACTATAGTTTTGGGGTTATGCATTAGAGACAACTGCATTCACGTTAAAAAAGGGCACCATCTAAATCTGTTGAGACGACACAATCTAAACTGTGGTTTGGCAAGAAACCAAAGTTGTCGTTTCTTAAAGTTTGGGATTGTGATGCTTATATGAAAAGGTTTCATCCTGATAAGCTCAAACCCAAATCGGAGAAATATGTCTTCATAGGATACCCAAAGGAGACTGTTTGGTACACCTTCTATCACAGATCCGAAGGCAAGACATTAATTGCTAAGAATGGATCCTTTCTAGAGAAGGAGTTTCTCTTGAAAGAAGTGAGTGGGAGGAAAGTAGAACTTGATAAGGTAATTGTACCTTCTCCCTTATTGGAAAGTAGTTCATCACAGAAATCTGTTCCTGTGACTACTACACCAATTAGTGAGGAAGCTAATGATTGAAAGAACATGCGGTGCCCCCATGTTTGGTTTTGGTAATTGATGACAATCTCTATGGACTAATGGTTTCCTTGAGTTATATTTGAAGGTTTTGTCCATAGGCTTTTCTTGGAGTACATGTGTTGGTTTCAAGGAGAGTTTGTGTCGACCAAGGTGCTATTCAAGGAATTATCCAAAGATTGGTCATTTGAGAGTTGAGCTTATTGCAAGCATGTCTTGAAGAAGAAGATTGTGTGATCATTCATGTTTACCTTCAAGACATCATCCAAACGAAGAGAGTTGGAAAGATTCAAGGTTGATCAAGACTAAGTCAAGAGTGAATCAAGTTGATCAACTCACAAAGAGTAGAAGATGTACCGAGAGGGATCAAGTGATCCCATGGTATGGTAAGCATTGTCCATTGCACTTTGTGTACTAACCCATGGTCTATGTGAGAGTCTATGTGGGGTTAGGTACGTGTCCATGGGCTTGCGTCAAGAGGATGATATCATACAACCCATCGGAAGGATGACATCAAGTGGTGATCATCATCAAGATTGCCGTGTGCAATTTCAAGTGGAGAATCACGAAGAGTTCAAGTGCTTGAAGCTTGTCATCCATTTGGTGTCAATGGACTTGTGAAGATGTGCCGAAGAGTGGCTCACCCATAATGGAGTATGGGGGAGCAATCATCTAGTCTTCATCGACCCAACGCAATCAAGAAAGGTGGTCCATCTTGAGGAGGACAAGATCGTCATCATCTAACTCAAGTGGATCATGTGCAAGGCAAAGGTTTGCCCTTGATAGTTTTTCTATTTTACCGGTCTCATGGTGGTAGTTGGGAGACCGGGTTATAGGATCGATAGCCGTACTATCAAGGGGGGCTCTCAAGTGAGTAGCTTGATCATATCGTTCGTCGAGAGCTCAAACCATTGCATCCTTGCATCATGTTTCTTGGTACTTGTTTGGTTCTCTTTGTGAGTCTTAGAGCTTATGGTCATCTTGATGACAAGCTTGAGTTCATCGAAAACGGAGTTCGCATGCGTCTTCTATGATGTTTTTGGTGTTGTAGGTTTTACCGGTCTTATCTGAGGAAGGGTCCTCACCATTTTATTATGGGCCTTTTCTCATTTGCTTATTATTGATATTTCTTTGAAGATTGTGTTAGCCCTTGTCGCTAGCTTTCCAACAAACTTGGTTTCATCGAATTCGGAGTCCGTTTGCAAAAGTTGTGGCAGTTTTGGTGTTCTAAAAAGGCTGCAGCGCTACTACCGCGAATTGGAGCGGATGTAATTTTTTACTACCGCTCCAGAGCAGTACTACCGCGGCTCCTACAGCGGTAGTACCGCTCCGGACCAAAAACTCGTCCCAAGTCTTGTGGTGGTAGGCCCGGATGTATTTTTTAGTACCGCTCGCAAGCAGTAGTACCGCTACCTTTTGCGTTTGTACCGTGAGGTCGAGCAGTAGTACCGTGAGGACGAGCGGTAGTACCGCTCCGGCGGTTCTTCTGGCCTTTTGCCTCCTCGCTGTTGTTTTTCAAAGGGGTACTTCCGCCCTAGCGGTAGTACCGCCCCTTGGAGCGGTAGTACCGCTCTGTGCGGGCTGTGAGCATAACGGTTGGATTTTCCCCACCTATAAAAGGGGGTCTTCTTCCCCAATGAACCTTATCTTTTGAGCTCGTGTTCTTCCCCCATTGTTGACTTTCTTCGAGCTTGCTAACTCTCAATCCCTCCATGGATTCTTGCTAGTTTTTGAGGGAAAAGAGAGAGGAGATCTAGATCCACATTTTCACCAATCACTTTCTTCTCTATGTGAGGGGAACCCCTTGGATCTAGATCTTGGAGTTCTTGGTGTTCTCTTTCTTGTTCTTCCTCTCATTTTCCACCCTAGCATTAGTTTCTTCGGTGGGATTTGAGAGAGAAGGACTTGGGCACTCCGTGTGCCCTTGCCATTGCATTTGGTGCATCGGTTTGAGTTCTCCACGTGATACGTGGAAGTTACAAGTTGAGAAGCTTATTACTCTTGGGTGCTTGGTACCCTTGAGCTTGTTCCTCTTGGGTGCTTGGGCGCCCTAGACGGTTGTTGGTGTTCGGAGCTCAATCATTGTGGTGTAAAGCTCCGGGCAAGCGTCGGGGTCTCCAATTAGGTTGTGGAGATCGCCCCGAGCAATTTGACGGGTACCGGTGACCGCCCCCAAGGGTTGCCAAAGTGTACGGGTTCGGTGACCGCCCCCAAGGGTTGCCATTTGTACGGGTTCGGTGACCGCCCTCAAGGGTCCCTTAGTGGAATCACGGCATCTTGCATTGTGCGAGGGCGTGAGGAGATTACGGTGGCCCTAGTGGCTTCTTGGGGAGCATTGTGCCTCCACACCGCTCCAAACGGAGATTAGCATCCGCAAGGGTGTGAACTTCGGGATACATCATCGTCTCCGCGTGCCTCGGTTATCTCTTACCCGAGCCCCTTTACTTATGCACTTTACTTTGTGATAGCCATATTGTTTCTTGTCATATATCTTGCTATCACATAGTTGCTTATCTTGCTTAGCATAAGTTGTTGGTGCACATAGGTGAGCCTAGTTGTTTTAGGTTTTGTGCTTGACAAATTAACCGCTAGGTTTATTCCGCATTTGTTCAAGCCTAAACCGTAATTATTTTAAAACGCCTATTCACCCCCCGTCTAGGCGACATCCACGATCTTTCAATTGGTATCAGAGCCTCGTCTCTCTTTATAGGGCTTAACCGCCTAGAGAGTAAGGATGTCGACTAGGGGTTTAGGATTCTCTGACACTCTTAGTTTCGATGGCACAAATTTTGATGTTTGGGTAATTCGCATGCTTAATCTCTTTAGGGTCATGGACCCAAATTTAGAGCGAATTGTAGATATGGGTTTTTCTCGTCCAAAGGATCCCCAAAGATTATCCTTAGAGGATGAGAAAAACTCTTATCTCAATGCTCAAGCTTCTAATGTGCTTTTCGATGCTTTGAGCAATGTAGTTATATTTCAACTCATGCCGTTCCGGGATGCTCATGAGTTGTGGACGAAGCTTCAAGATAAATATGGAGTGTCCAAGATTTGTGGGGATGATTGTTCTCCCTCCACCTCTGGTCGTATAGTCTTCTCAACTTCTTCTACTTCACCTACATGTGGTTTGCCACAAGGTAATGATATGGTGAGTAGTGTTGGTCATTGCAATGATGAAAGTATGTTTATTGTGGATGATCCTTCATCACTATCTTATTGCAATGCTCCTTCTTTGGGCATTAACACTTCGAGCACACCAAATGTTTCACATGCTTGTGTTGATAGTCCTTGCATATCATGTAGAAATTTCTTGACTAAATCTCATGATGATATGCTTACTATGTCTTGTTGCCATGATAAAAATGCATATATGTCCTCGAATTGTTGTGCTAACAATGTAGAGGAAACCCAACACCCCATGGAACAAGATGTGGTCTTAAATGGTGCTTCAAGGGATCCTACATCATCATCTATTGCTTTTTGCCTTATGGCTAAGGCTTCAAAGGTATCTCCTACTTTGAAACCCAATATGTCTCTTGATGATGATGTTGATGCTAATGATGATGAGGATAATGATGAAGAGAATGATAATGTTGCCTCCTTAAAAATTAAAGGGGAAATGATTTTTAAAGCTCTTCTTATGAATAAAATTGCTCGTTCCAACTTCATGGAAATCATGTCTATTGCTATTGAGGGCAAGAAATATATTGATGAGTTGGAATCTCGTCTTGAGGAGCATGAGGTCACCATTGATAAAATGGAAGGTCGTGAGCGTGATTACGCTAATGAGATTGCGGACCTCTCTCAAGCTCTTGAACTTGAACAAACCACCAAAGAATCTCTTGAGGAGACTTTTGCTCTAGAGTTATCTAGAGTGAGGGAATCTCGTGATAGAGCTCTTGAGGTGACCAATGATTTTGAAACTAAAAATGAGGAGCTTGAAGTTGCGCATGCTAAACTCCTTGAGGACTTTGAGCACCTCGAAAATGGCTCAAGGGTCATTAAGAATGAGCTCATCAACCTCACCGAGTCTCATGCTCAACTTAAAGCTTCATATTCTAAAGAGCTTGCCAAGTTGTCTTCTCCTCTTGTTGCTAATGATGATGCTTGTGCTACTAACTCTATCTCTTGTGAAGCATCCATATTGAAGGAGAATGTTGAGCTAAGGGCTCAACTTGAGTTGCTATCTAGCAATTATGGAATGTTGGAAGAAAATCATGTAAAGCTCACAAGCTCTCATGATGATCTCCTAGTATCCCATAATGTGCTAAAATTAGCTCATGAGGCCATGCTTACTAAGGTAACATCTAGTGATCCTCATGTGGATACTAGCACCACTTCTAGTCAAAATGCTATATTGCCATGTGCTAGTCCTTGTAATTCATCTACTCACAATGTTGGTACATATTGTGATGAATTGCTTTTCTTGCCTTGTTGCTCTAACGATGAAGCTTATACTTCCTCTAGTACTTGTGTTGAGACTAACCATGTAGAGGAAATCAAAGAGCTCAAGGCCCAAGTCACTTCTTTGAAGAAAGACTTGGAAAAGAGTCATGAAGGGAAATCCACACTCAACAATATCTTGAGTGTGCAAAAATCCCCCAATGACAAAGGTGGACTTGGATTCAACTCCAATAAGAAGAAGAAGTCCAAGATGATCAAGAAGAAGGGCCAAGAACAAGTCAAGAATTCGGCCAAGATTATTTGCTTCAAGTGCAAAGTAGAAGGGCATCATGTTAGCTCTTGCCCATTGAAGAAGAAGCCCATTAGTGACAAGCAACAAGGGAAGCGGCCACAAGTTCACTCTCATTCTCAACCTCAAGTTGAAGAAAGGCCTCTTCCCAAGAAGACTCAAGCTAATGCTTCTCAAGTTGAGAAATCAAGTGAGAAGAAAGTGAAGAGTAGACGTTGCTACCTATGTCGCGAGAAAGGTCACCTCGCTTCTTCATGCACTAGTGGTAACTTATCCAACCCAATTATTATTGATGATGTCTATTCTCTTGGGAAGGATAAGGTTGGCAATGTGGTTGCCAAGTTTGTGGGTACTCAAAGTGGTTTGAAGCAAAGAACCATTTGGGTAGCCAAGCCTATTGTGACTAACCTCTTAGGACCCAACTTGGTTGGGGACCAACAAGCTCAAACTTGATCAATAGGTGATGTTGGAGGTCATTGGAGACATGGCTACATTATGAAGAATTAAGGGGACTTCATCATTCTTATTGTCTCAAGCCAAGTCATTCGGATTATCAAGTTTCTATTTTATATCCAATGTTTCTCCTTGCGGTAACTCGTGCTTAAATTGTTTACATTGAAAGTTACTTGCCCCTGTGCATGTTTGGCTTTGTTCCTTGCATGTGTTTGTATATGTTGTGCTTCCAACTTGTGTGTTGCTTTGGACATCATGTACGTGTGTGTCGTGCATAGAGCCTTTATGCTTCTTCTTGTATCTTAGTTGGCTCTTGTGAGAGATTAATGGAATATCCCGTTATGGGGGAGTAATGTGCTTTGTGCACCTCACAATCCTATAAATGTGTGTTCATGAGGAATACCATTTAGTATTGATATTACAAGATTATCTAGTTGCTATGTGGTATGTCTCCTCATGAGAAATTCAAATTCTAAATAGTCCATTAATTATCTCTTGTTGGTTCCTCTTATTGCCTCTTGTTAAAGTCTTTAATTGGTATCACATTATGGGGGAGTAATATGCTATGTGTATATTACTAGCCTAGAAAATGTGTACATTTGAGATATTGTCATCTAGAGTTGATATTGTAAATTATCTGGTTCCTTGGTGGCATGTTAGCTCTACAAGTTGCAATTTGCTTTTTTTGGTGTGAAGATGATGTCGGATATCCTTGTTATCTACCACCGGGAATTATTTCCAAATACTTCTTGTATTTTGACAATTGGTACTCACTTATGTGTGGTGGAAATTATTGACCATCTTTACATTGGCCTTTGCTATTTATTTGCCCTTTATCTTGCCAAGGTTTGTATCAACTCCCTTTGTCTTCCATACCACTTGTGGATCTTGTGTATTTCTTGACCTTGTCTAGTGTTTTCTAGATATAGTGAAAGTGATGATCCCACCTCGTGCATGTTGTATTCAAATGCAATTTCTCTCTAATGCACTAGTCTTGGGGGAGCTATCCTATTTTCTATAAAACACTCATCTTGTGATCCTTATCAAGTGTGTGTTGGTGGAAGGCAAGCCGTTTTCGTTTTGGTACTTTGTGCCATCATGAAACTTTGTAGAGAGCTTGGTTTGTTTGGAACCATCCTCTCTTTTGGGAGTTTGATGTCTCTTCTTTGTGTATATCAATGGATATCTCATTCCTTGTTGTATCCATTATGGATACCCTCCAAGTGATGATTTATTCATTTGGTATCTTTTCTTTCCTTGGTATTTCTTTGTCTTTCGGTATCGGTTCTTGAAAGTCTTGAGCATGCATATTAACTTCGTGTAGTATCTTTGGCAAGCTTTCTTTCTTTGACCCAATATATAGGGGAAACTCCACCAAGTCTCAAATTGGATGAGATGTGCATGAAATTCATTTTCGTATCTATGTGCACATGTTTATGTGGAGTTTGTCCTATGTATTGTTGGTTCTCTAACTCTTTGGTCCCAATGAGTTTGGGTACCATTTTGTTTGTGTTGTTGTTCTAGGAACAAGTGGGGATGCATTGGATGCTCGGCTCACTCACAAGGAAGGTGTTTTCACCATGTGCTTGTTGGAGTCAAGCTAGGATGATCAATGAACTACTTTGTACCTTCAATTGGTATCTAGTACATCCTTCCAATGTTATCTCGGTAACAAGTATCTTCATATACTTCATGCACACATTTCTTGCATCAACCTTGTGTAGGTTGCATCTTAGCATGATTTTCATTCCATCTTGTGATACTTGTTTCCTTTCTCAAAGCATCTCAACGATGATCTCATGTTGCTAGCTGTGATGTCTTTGATAGTTGTGTAGTAGGAATTCATTTGTATACAATAAGACTATATCTATCCATGTGCTATGCTTTCAAGCAAATATCTTATTGGTATATTTATGATTTCCTTGTGGATATCTTGTTCCTCGTGTTGCAACTATTTCGGGTGTACATCCTTCTTTGTAGATATATATCATCATGATTTCGTCTACCTAGAATCTTATACACTTGAGAAAAGTTGCATATCTAGTTGATATCCTTTCTTTCATGACCACCTTGTCTTTCGTATGTCATTTCTTTGGTGGCTCCGTGAAAGCTTTTGCCTTGAGTGCGTGTCTTATCTCGTTGCATCTTGATGCACTCTTGGGTGGTGAAGATTATTTTCGTCATGCTTATCTTTACGAGGCTTTTGCCATCTTAATGGTATCCCTCGTCTTGATGAGGCTTTCATCTTCTATCTTCACCGCGGGTTGTCACAAGCATAGGTTCTCTATATGCTTATTAGTAAGCTTGTGAACCCATTTACTTGTTGTGTGTGGGAATGATAGGCCTTGCACCGTGTTGCCTCATTCTTTCAAGACTTTATTGATGTTTAATGCTCATCCGTACATTAGTCTTCTCAAGTGCATTGCCTTGACTCACACACATCTTTTTGGTTGAGCCCATTCTTAAGTTGCCTCTTTTACTTGTTGCTCAACCATGTGTTTGTTGCAAGTGCTAGGCTTAGTTTCCTTTTGCTCTCTTGCACTTGTTGTTAGTTTCTGTTGATTTTGGGGGAGCTATGATCCTATTTTGTGCACTTTGTATCCAAATACAAACATTCTTATGTGTGCACAAATCATGGGGAGCTTCTCTAGTTTCTCTAGAAGATCACTCCTATGCTCATATCATAATATCTTTTATTCTTGTGACTCTTAGGATATATAGTCTAGTTGGTTCAATTGATATCCGTTGATTGCTTGCTTCAATCGGTATCTTTTGATTGCTTGATTGCTCGTGTCTCTCTTTGTTATGTCCTTGTGGCATATCATTCCTTTAGCAATCTTTGGGCCTCAATATAGTTTGTCTTCCTCCAAGTATTTACCGTTGGATATGTGTGTTGCATTCCTCTCTCTTGTTGAGAAATACACAACTTATGGAGGAACTCAATCTATATTGGCCTTCTAAGCTTTTCGCCCATTTTGGCAATCGATGCCAATGGGGGAGAAGTTTCAGAGAGTTTTGTGGAGAAGTCTTTAGAGTTTTCTCCTTGCTTTGGTTTTGTTCCTAAGCTTTTGCATCTCATACACATGCATTATTGGTTGTTGCATTGCTTGGTGATGCATAATTCCTTGTATAAACTCTCGTGAAAGTGATTGTCATCAATTACCAAAATGGGGGAGATTGAAAGAACATGCGGTGCCCCCATGTTTGGTTTTGGTAATTGATGACAATCTCTATGGACTAATGGTTTCCTTGAGTTATATTTGAAGGTTTTGTCCATAGGCTTTTCTTGGAGTACATGTGTTGGTTTCAAGGAGAGTTTGTGTCGACCAAGGTGCTATTCAAGGAATTATCCAAAGATTGGTCATTTGAGAGTTGAGCTTATTGCAAGCATGTCTTGAAGAAGAAGATTGTGTGATCATTCATGTTTACCTTCAAGACATCATCCAAACGAAGAGAGTTGGAAAGATTCAAGGTTGATCAAGACTAAGTCAAGAGTGAATCAAGTTGATCAACTCACAAAGAGTAGAAGATGTACCGAGAGGGATCAAGTGATCCCATGGTATGGTAAGCATTGTCCATTGCACTTTGTGTACTAACCCATGGTCTATGTGAGAGTCTATGTGGGGTTAGGTACGTGTCCATGGGCTTGCGTCAAGAGGATGATATCATACAACCCATGGGAAGGATGACATCAAGTGGTGATCGTCATCAAGATTGCCGTGTGAAATTTCAAGTGGAGAATCACGAAGAGTTCAAGTGCTTGAAGCTTGTCATCCATTGTGGTGTCAATGGACTTGTGAAGATGTGCCGAAGAGTGGCTCGCCCATAGTGGAGTATGGGGGAGCAATCATCTAGTCTTCATCGACCCAACGCAATCAAGAAAGGTGGTCCATCTTGAGGAGGACAAGATCGTCATCATCTAACTCAAGTGGATCATGTGCAAGGCAAAGGTTTGCCCTTGATAGGTTTTCTATTTTACCGGTCTCATGGTGGTAGTTGGGAGACCGGGTTATAGGATCGATAGCCGTACTATCAAGGGGGCTCTCAAGTGAGTAGCTTGATCATATCGTTCGTCGAGAGCTCAAACCATTGCATCCTTGCATCATGTTTCTTGGTACTTGTTTGGTTCTCTTTGTGAGTCTTAGAGCTTATGGTCATCTTGATGACAAGCTTGAGTTCATCGAAAACGGAGTTCGCATGCGTCTTCTATGATGTTTTCGGTGTTGTAGGTTTTACCGGTCTTATCCGAGGAAGGGTCATCACCATTTTCTTATGGGCCTTTTCTCATTTGCTTATTATTGATATTTCTTTGAAGATTGTGTTAGCCCTTGTCGCTAGCTTTCCAACAAACTTGGTTTCATCGAATTCGGAGTCCGTTTGCAAAAGTTGTGGCAGTTTTGGTATTCTGAAAAGGCTGCAGCGGTACTACCGCGAATTGGAGCGGATGTAATTTTTTACTACCGCTCCAGAGCAGTACTACCGCGGCTCCTACAGCGGTAGTACCGCTCCGTACCAAAAACTCGTCCCAAGTCTTGCGGTGGTAGGCCCGGATGTATTTTTTAGTACCGCTCGCAAGCAGTAGTACCGCTACCTTTTGCGGTAGTACCATGAGGTCGAGCAGTAGTACCGTGAGGACGAGCGGTAGTACCGCTCCGGTGGTTCTTCTGGCCTTTTGCCTCCTCGTTGTTGTTTTTCAAAGGGGTACTTCCGCCCCAGCGGTAGTACCGCTCCTTGGAGCGGTAGTACCGCTCTGTGCGGGCTGTGAGCATAACGGTTGGATTTTTCCCCACCTATAAAAGGGGGTCTTCTTCCCCAATGAACCTTATCTTTTGAGCTCGTGTTCTTCCCCCATTGTTGACCTTCTTCAAGCTTGCTAACTCTCAATCCCTCCATGGATTCTTGCTAGTTTTTGAGGGAAAAGAGAGAGGAGATCTAGATCCACATTTTCACCAATCACTTTCTTCTCTATGTGAGGGGAACCCCTTGAATCTAGATCTTGGAGTTCTTGGTGTTCTCTTTCTTGTTCTTCCTCTCATTTTCCACCCTAGCATTAGTTGCTTCGATGGGATTTGAGAGAGAAGGACTTGGGCACTCCGTGTGCCCTTGCCATTGCATTTGGTGCATCGGTTTGAGTTCTCCACGTGATACGTGGAAGTTACAAGTTGAGAAGCTTATTACTCTTGGGTGCTTGGTACCCTTGAGCTTGTTCCTCTTGGGTGCTTGGGCGCCCTAGACGGTTGTTGGTGTTCGGAGCTCAATCATTGTGGTGTAAAGCTCCGGGCAAGCGTCGGGGTCTCCAATTAGGTTATGGAGATCGCCCCGAGCAATTTGACGGGTACCGGTGACCGCCCCCAAGGGTTGCCAAAGTGTACGGGTTCGGTGACCGCCCCCAAGGGTTGCCATTTGTACGGGTTCGGTGACCGCCCTCAAGGGTCCCTTAGTGGAATCACAGCATCTTGCATTGTGCGAGGGCGTGAGGAGATTACGGTGGCCCTAGTGGCTTCTTGGGGAGCATTGTGCCTCCACGCCGCTCCAAACGGAGATTAGCATCCGCAAGGGTGTGAACTTCGGGATACATCGTCGTCTCCGCGTGCCTCGTTTATCTCTTACCCGAGCCCCTTTACTTATGCACTTTACTTTGTGATAGCCATATTGTTTCTTGTCATATATCTTGCTATCACATAGTTTCTTATCTTGCTTAGCATAAGTTGTTGGTGCACATAGGTGAGCCTAGTTGTTTTAGGTTTTGTGCTTGACAAATTAACCGCTAGGTTTATTCCGCATTTGTTCAAGCCTAAACCGTAATTATTTTAAAACGCCTATTCACCCCCCCCCTCTAGGCGACATCCACGATCTTTCAATGATGATGATCATGTAACTTCAGATCAAGTTACTACCGAATCTCGTAGGTTAACCAGAGTGGTACGGTAATCTTGTTCTGGAGGTCATTCTACTTGACCATGACGAACCTACGAACTATGAGGAAGCGATGATGAGCCCAGATTCCGCAAAATGGCTTGAGGCCATGAAATCTGAGATAGGATCCATGTATGAGAACAAAGTATGGACTTTGGTTGACTTGCCCGATGTTTGGCAAGCCATTGAGATTAAATGGATCTTCAAGAGGAAGACGGACGCTGATAGTAGTGTTACTATCTACAAAGCTGGAATTGTCGCAAAAGGTTTTCGACAAGTTCAAGGTGTTGACTATGATGAGAGTTTCTCACTCGTATCTATGCTTAAGTATGTCCGAATCATGTTAGCAATTGCCGCATTTTATGAAATCTGGCAAATGGATAAACAAAACTGCATTCCTTAATGGATTTATTGTATATGATGCAACCAGAAGGTTTTGTCAATCCTAAAGGTGCTAACAAAATGTGCAAGCTCCAGCGATCCATCTATGGACTGGTGCAAGCATCTCAGAGTTGGAATATACGCTTTGATGAGTTGATCAAAGCATATAGTTTTATACAGACTTGCGGTGAAGCCTTTATTTACAAAAAAGTGAATGGGAGCACTACAACATTTCTGATAAATATATGTGAATGACATATTGTTGATCGGAGATAATGTAGAATTATTTTGCAAAGCATAAAGGAATGTTTGAAAGGAGTTTTTCAAAGAAATACCTCGGTAAAGCTCCTTACATATTGAGCATCAAGATCTATAGAGATAGATCAAGACGCTTGATAAGTTTTTTTCAATGAATACATACCTTGACAAGATTTTGAAGTAGTTCAAAATGGAACAGTCAAAGAAGGATTTCTTGCCTGTGTTACAAAGGTGTGAAGTTGAGTAAGACTCAAAACCCGACCACGGCAGAAGATAGAGAGAGAATGAAAGTCATTCCCTATGCCTCAGCCATAGGTTCTATAAAGTATGCCATGCTGTGTACCAGACCTATTGTATACCCTGCCCTGAGTTTGGCAAGGGAGTACAATAGTGATCTAGGAGTAGATCACTAGACATTGGTCAAAATTATCCTTAGTGGAATAAGGATATGTTTCTCGATTATGGAGGTGACAAAAGGTTCGTCGTAAAGGGTTACGTCGATGCAAGTTTTGACTCTGATCCAGATGACTCTAAGTCTCAATCTGGATACATATTGAAAGTGGGAGCAATTAGCTAGAGTAGCTCCATGCAGAGCATTGTTGACATAGAAATTTGCAAAATACTTACAGATCTGAATGTGGCAGACCCGTTGACTAAACTTCTCTCACAAGCAAAACATGATCACACCTCAGTACACTTTGGGTGTTAATCACATAGCGATGTGAACTAGATTATTGACTCTAGTAAACCCTTTGGGTGTTAATCACATGGTGATGTGAACTATTGATGTTAAATCACATGGCGATGTCAACTAGATTATTGACTCTAGTGCAAGTGGGAGACTGAAGGAAATATGCCCTGGAGGCAATAATAAAGTTATTATTTATTTCCTTATATCATGATAAATGTTTATTATTCATGCTAGAATTGTATTAACCGGAAACATAATACTTGTGTGAATACATAGACAAACTAAACGTCACTAGTATGCCTCTACTTGACTAGCTCGTTAATCGGAGATGGTTATGTTTCCTAACCATAGACATGTGTTGTCATTTGATTAATGGGATCACATCATTAGGAGAATGATGTGATTGACATGACCAATTCCATTAGCTTAGCACCCGATCGTTTTAGTATGTTGCTATTGCTTTCTTCATGAGTTATACATGTTCCTATGACTATGATATTATGCAACTCCCGTTTACCGGAGGAACACTTTGTGTGCCACCAAACGTCACAACGTAACTGGATGATTATAAAGGTGCTCTACATGTGTCTCCGAAGGTACTTGTTGGGTTGGCATATTTCGAGATTAGGATTTGTCACTCCGATTGTCGGAGAGGTATCTCTGGGCCCTCTCGGTAATGCACATCACTTAAGCCTTGCAAGCATTGCAACTAATGAGTTAGTTGCAGGATGATGTATTACGGAACGAGTAAAGAGACTTGCCGGTAACGAGATTGAACTAGGTATTGAGATACCGACGATCGAATCTCGGGCAAGTAACATACCGATGACAAAGGGAACAACGTATGTTGTTATGCGGTCTGACCGATAAAGATCTTCGTAGAATATGTGGGAGCCAATATGAGCATCCAGGTTCTGCTATTGGTTATTGACCGGAGACGTGTCTCGGTCATGTCTACATTGTTCTCGAACCCGTAGGGTCCGCACGCTTAAGGTTTTGATGACAGTTATATTATGAGTTTATGAGTTTTGATGTACCGAAGGAGTTCGGAGTCCCGGATGAGATCGGGAACATGACGAGGAGTCTCGAAATGGTCGAGACATAAAGATTGATATATTAGAAGCCTATGTTTGGACGTCGGAAGTGTTCCAGATGAAATAGGCATTTTACCGGAGTACCGGGAGGTTACCGGAACCCCCGGTAATCTAATGGGCCTTAATGGGCCTAGTGGAGGAAGAGGAGAGGAGGCCTAGGGGCTGCCGCGCGCCCCTCCCCCCCCCCAAGTCCGAATTGGACAAGGAGGGGAGCGGCGCCCCCCCCCCCTTTCCTTTCTTCCATCTCCTCCTTCCCCCCAAGTCCTAATCCAACTAGGGAAAGGGGGGAGTCCTACTCCTGGTAGGAGTAGGACTCCTCCTGCGTGCCTCCTCCTAGGGCCGGCCGCACCCCCCCCCCCCTTGCTCCTTTATATATGGGGGCAGGGGGGCACCTCTAGACACACAAGTTGATCTTCGTGATCGTTCTCTTAGCCGTGTGCGGTGCCCCCTTCCACCATAATACTCGATAATATTGTAGCGATGCTTAGGCGAAGCCCTACGACGGTAGAACATCAAGATCGTCACCATGCCGTCGTGCTGACGGAACTCTTCCCCGACACTTTGCTGGATCGGAGTCCGAGGATCGTCATCGAGCTGAACGTGTGCTAGAAGTCGGAGGTGTCATAGTTTCGGTGCTTGATCGGTCGGCCGTGAAGACGTACGACTACATCAACCGCGTTGTCATAACGCTTCCGCTGTCGGTCTACGAGGGTACGTAGACAACACTCTCCCCTCTCGTTGCTATGCATCACCATGATCTTCCGTGTGCGTAGGAAAATTTTGAAATTACTACGTTCCCCAACACGATCGGCCTTTGTCATATTTACCCTAAATATGAGCTGGATAGGGATGTCAGTAGCCTAGTCGTATATAACTGGTTTGAGAAACCTGACCGAGTCATGATTTTGTGGCCGGTCACTAACCGGCCGGAGGGACGCTTGAGGAGCCCGGAATAGATGCTCTTACCTGCCCGCACAATCAAGTCCCATCCTCTCTTATGCTATCCTTCTTGGTTTCAAAAATAAAAGAAATCTTAATTACCATCAATGTATACACTCTTTCTACCTGAGTGTTAAGGCATCTCGAACGCTGACTCGCAAACCAGATACCGCATTCCTTCACAGACATGGGAGACCAGTCCAAGCACACGGATGCAGGAGCCGACCATCCAAAGATATCCACATACATATACACTCCCTTCGGTCCTTTCTACTCCGCATATAAGAATTGTGTCAACTCAAACTTTGTGAAATTTGACCAAATTTTTATTTAAAAATATCAACATCTTGTTGGGGAACGTAGTAATTTCAAAAAAAATTCCTACGCACACGCAAGATCATGGTGATGCATAGCAATGAGAGGGAAGAGTGTTGTCCACGTACCCTCGTAGACCGAAAGCGGAAGCGTTAGCACAACGCGCTTGATGTAGTCGTACGTCTTCACGATCCGACCGATCCAAGTACCGAATGCACGACACCTCCGAGTTCAGCACACGTTCAGCTCGATGACGTCCAGCGAACTCCGATCCAGCAGAGCTTCACGGGAGAGTTCCGTCAGCACGACGGTGTGGTGACGGTGATGATGTTGCTACTGACGCAGGGCTTCGCCTAAGCACCGCTACGACATGACCGAGGTGGAATATGGTGGAAGGGGGGCACCGCACATAGTTGGGAGAGATCAACCGATCAACTTGTGTGTCTAGAGGTGCCCCCTGCCCCTGTATATAAAGGAGCAAGGGGGAAGGCTGGCCGACCCTCTATGGGCACGCCAGGAGGAGGAGTCCTCCTCCTAGTAGGAGTAGGACTCTCCTACTCCTACTAGGAGGAGGAAAGGAAGGAGGAGAAGGAGAAGGAAGGAGAAGGAGGAGAAGGAGGAAAGGGGGGGCGGCCCCCTAGTCCAATTCGGTTTGGGCTAGGAGGGCCACACGCCCTGCCTCCTCTCTTCCACCACTTGGCCCATGAGGCCCATTACTTCTTCCTCGTATTCCCGTAACTCCCCGGTACCCCCGAAAATACCCGAATCACTCGGAACCTTTCCGATGTCCGAATATAGTCATCCAATATATCGATCTTTACGTCTCGACCATTTCGAGACTCCTCGTCATGTCCCCGATCTCATCCGGGACTCCGAACTACCTTCGATACATCAAATTACATAAACTCATAATACAATCGTCACCGAAACTTTAAGCGTGCGGACCCTACGGGTTCGAGAACTATGTAGACATGACCGAGACATGTCTCTGGTCAATAACCAATAGCGGAACCTGGATGCTCATATTGGCTCCCACATATTCTACGAAGATCTTTATGGGTCAGACCGCATAACAACATACGTTGTTCCCTTTGTCATCGGTATGTTACTTGCCCGAGATTCGATCGTCGGTATCTCAATACCTAGTTCAATCTCGTTACCGGCAAGTCTCTTTACTCGTTCTGTAACACATCATCCCGCAACTAACTTATTAGTTGCAATGCTTGCAAGGCTTAAGTGATGTGCATTACCGAGAGGGCCCAGAGATACCTCTCCGACAATCGGAGTGACAAATCCTAATCTCGAAATACGCCAACCCAACAAGTACCTTCGGAGACACCTGTAGAGCACCTTTATAATCACCCAGTTACATTGTGACGTTTGGTAGCACACAAAGTGTTCCTCCGGTGAACGGGAGTTGCATAGTCTCATAGTTATAGGAACATGTATAAGGTATGAAGAAAGCAATAGCAACAAACTAAACGATCAAGTGCTAAGCTAATGGAATGGGTCAAGTCAATCACATCATTCTCCTAATGATGTGATCTCGTTTAATCAAATGACAACTCATGTCTATGGCTAGGAAACATAACCATCTTTGATTAACGAGCTAGTCAAGTAGAGGCATACTAGTGACACTCTGTTTGTCTATGTATTCACACATGTATTATGTTTCCGGTTAATACAATTCTAGCATGAATAATAAACATTTATCATGATATAAGGAAATAAATAATAACTTTATTATTGCCTCTAGGGCATATTTCCTTCACATCTACAATACCAAATATATATAATATGAACTATATTCAATAATGAATCTAATGATATTAATCTCGTATTGTGAACGTTGATAATTTTTCCTATAGGATTGGTCAAATTAAAGATACTTTGACTTTAGACAAAATTTATATGCAAACTAAAAAGGACTGGAGGGAGTATTTCAAAAAATTCAATAAACCGGTGAATTACATGCAAATCGGATGATTTTCATACAAACCGGACGAAAACATTTACATTTCGGGCATGTTTTAACTAAACTATACCGGACTAGGGTTAAACTAGTCTAATGCCGGTCGGAGCGGATTTCCACTCCCACAATATGTCTTCCCTTTATCTGAAGGAAATATGCCCTAGAGGCAATAATAAAGTTATTATTTATTTCCTTATATCATGATAAATGTTTATTATTCATGCTAGAATTGTATTAACCGGAAACATAATACATGTGTGAATACATAGACCAACAGAGTGTCACTAGTATGCCTCTACTTGACTAGCTCATTAATCAAAGATGGTTATGTTTCCTAACCATGAACAAAGAGTTGTTATTTGATTAACGAGGTCACATCATTGGTTGAATGATCTAATTGACATGACCCATTCCATTAGCTTAGCACCCGATCGTTTAGTATGTTGCTATTACTTTCTTCATGACTTATACATGTTCCTATAACTATGTGATTATGCAACTCCCGTTTACCGGAGGAATACTTTGGGTACTACCAAACGTCACAATGTAAGTGGGTGATTATAAAGGAGTACTACATGTGTCTCCAATGGTAGATGTTGGGTTGGCATATTTCGAGATTAGGGTTTGTCACTCCGAGTGTCGGAGAGGTATCTCTGGGCCCTCTCGGTAATGCACATCACATAAGCCTTGCAAGCACTGCAACTAATATGTTAGTTGTGAGATGATGTATTACGGAACGAGTAAAGAGACTTGCCGGTAACGAGATTGAACTAGGTATTGGATACCGACGATCGAATCTCGGGCAAGTAACATACCGATGACAAAGGGAACAACGTATGTTGTTATGCGGTCTGACCGATAAAGATCTTCGTAGAATATGTAGGAGCCAATATGGGCATCCAGGTCCCGCTATTGGTTATTGACCGGAGACGTGTCTCGGTCATGTCTACATTGTTCTCGAACCGTAGGGTCCGCACGCTTAACGTTACGATGACAGTTATTATGAGTTTATGCATTTTGATGTACCGAAGGTTGTTCGGAGTCCCGGATGTGATCACGGACATGACGAGGAGTCTTGAAATGGTCGAGACGTAAATATTGATATATTGGAAGCCTATGTTTGGACACCGGAAGTGTTCCGGGTGAAATCGGGATTTTACCGGAATACCGGGAGGGTTACCGGAACCCCCCGGGAGGCAAATGGGCCTATTGGGCCTTAGTGGAAAAGTGAAAAGGGGCTGCCCACAAGGGCTGCGCGCCTCCCCCCTTCCCTAGTCCTATTAGGACTAGGAGAAGGGGCCGGCCCCCCTCTCTTCTCTCTTCTCTTTGAAGAGTCCTATTAGGAATAGGATTGGGGGGGGAGTCCTACTCCCGGTAGGAGTGGGACTCCCCCTGTGCCTCTCTCCCTAGCCGGCCGAACCCCTCCTCCTGCTCCTTTATATACGGGGGCAGGGAGCACCCCATAGACACACAAGTTGATCATTGTTGATCGTTCCTTAGCCGTGTGCGATGCCCCCTGCCACCAAATTCCACCTCGGTCATATCATTGTAGAGCTTAGGCGAAGCCCTGCGTCGGTAGTACATCAAGATCGTCACCACGCCGTTGTGCTGACGGAACTCTTCCTCAACGCTTTGCTGGATCGGAGCCCGAGGATCATCATCGAGCTGAACGTGTGCTAAGAACTCGGAGGTGTCGGAGTAACGGTGCTTGGATCGGTCGGATCGGGAAGAAGACGTACGACTACTTCCTCTACGTTGTGAGATCGCTTCCGCAGTCGGTCTGCGTTGGTACGTAGACAATACTCTCCCCCTCGTTGCTATGCATCACCATGATCTTGCGTGTGCGTAGGAAAATTTTCGAAATTACTACGTTTCCCAACAGTGGCATCCGAGCCTAGGTTTTATGGTTTGATGTTATTTGCACGAGTAGAACACAAGTGAGTTGTGGGCGATACAAGTCATACTGCCTACCAGCATGTCATACTTTGGTTCGGCGGTATTGTTGGACGAGACGATCCGGACCAACCTTACGCGTACTCTTACGCGAGACCGGTTCCCTCGACGTGCTTTGCACATAGATGGCTTGCGGAAGACTGTCTCTCCAACTTTAGTTGAACCAAGTGTGACTACGCCCAGTCCTTGAGAAGGTTAAAACGGAGTCTATTTGACGAACTATCGTTGTGGTTTTGATGCGTAGGTGAGATGTGTTCTTACTTAAGCCCGTAGCAGCCACGTAAAACTTGCAACAACAAAGTAGAGGACGTCTAACTTGTTTTTGTAGGGCATGTTGTGATGTGATATGGTCAAGGCATGATGCTGATTTTATTGTATGAGATGATCATGTTTTGTAACCGAGTTATCGGCAACTGGCAGGAGCCATATGGTTGTCGCTTTATTGTATGCAATGCAATCGCGATGTAATGCTTTACTTTATTACTAAGCGGTAGTGATAGTCGTGGAAGCATAAGATTGGCGAGACGACAACGATGCTACGATGGAGATCAAGGTGTCGTGCTAGTGACGATGGTGATCATGACGGTGCTTCGGAGATGGAGATCACAAGCACAAGATGATGATGGCCATATCATATCACTTATATTGATTGCATGTGATGTTTATCCTTTTATGCATCTTATCTTGCTTTGATTGACGGTAGCATTATAAGATGATCTCTCACTAAATTATCAAGAAGTGTTCTCCCTGAGTATGCACCGTTGCCAAAGTTCGTCGTGCCTAGACACCACGTGATGATCGGGTGTGATAAGCTCTACGTCCATCTACAACGGGTGCAAGCCAGTTTTGCACACGCAGAATACTCAGGTTAAACTTGACGAGCCTAGCATATGCAGATATGGCCTCGGAACACAGAGACCGAAAGGTCGAGCGTGAATCATATAGTAGATATGATCAACATGACGATGTTCACCATTGAAAACTACTCCATCTCACGTGATGATCGGTTATGGTTTAGTTGATTTGGATCACGTAATCACTTAGAGGATTAGAGGGATGTCTATCTAAGTCAGAATTCCTAAGTAATTTGATTAACTGAACTTAAACTTATCATGAACTTAGTACCTGATAGTATCTTGCTTGTTTATGTTGATTGTAGATAGATGGCTCGTGCTGTTGTTCCGTTGAATTTTAATGCGTTCCTTGAGAAAGCAAAGTTGAAAGATGATGGTAGCAATTACACGGACTGGGTCCGTAACCTGAGGATTATCCTCATTGCTGCACAGAAGAATTACGTCCTGGAAGCACCGCTGGGTGCCAGGCCTGCTGCTGGAGCAACGCCAGATGTTATGAACGTCTGGCAGAGCAAAGCTGATGACTACTCGATAGTTCAGTGTGCCATGCTTTACGGCTTAGAATCGGGACTTCAACGACGTTTTGAACGTCATGGAGCATATGAGATGTTCCAGGAGTTGAAGTTAATATTTCAAGCAAATGCCCGAATTGAGAGATATGAAGTCTCCAATAAGTTCTATAGCTGCAAGATGGAGGAGAACAGTTCTGTCAGTGAGCGTATACTCAAAATGTCTGGGTATAATAATCACTTGATTCAGATGGGAGTTAATCTTCCAGATGATTGCGTCATTGACAGAATTCTCCAATCACTGCCACCAAGCTACAAGAGCTTCGTGATGAACTATAATATGCAAGGGATGAACAAGACTATTCCCGAGCTCTTCGCAATGCTGAAAGCTGCGGAGGTAGAAATCAAGAAGGAGCATCAAGTGTTGATGGTTAACAAAACCACTGGTTTCAAGAAAAAGGGCAAAGGAAAGAAGAAGGGGAACTTCAAGAAGAACAGCAAGCAAGTTGCTGCTCAGGAGAAGAAACCCAAGTCTGGACCTAAGCCTGAAACTGAGTGCTTCTACTGCAAGCAGACTGGTCACTGAAGCGGAACTGCCCCAAGTATTTGGCGGATAAGAAGGATGGCAAGGTGAACAAAGGTATATGTGATATACATGTTATTGATGTGTACCTTACTAGAGCTCGCAGTAGCACCTGGGTATTTGATACTGGTTCTGTTGCTAATATTTGCAACTCGAAACAGGGACTACGGAATAAGCGGACGCTAGCAAAGGACGAGGTGACGATGCGCGTGGGAAACGGTTCCAAAGTCGATGTGATCGCTGTCGGCACGCTACCTCTACATCTACCTTCGGGATTAATATTAGACCTAAATAATTGTTATTTGGTGCCAGCGTTGAGCATGAACATTATATCTGGATCTTGTTTGATGCGAGACGGTTATTCATTTAAATCAGAGAATAATGGTTATTCCATTTATATGAGTAATATCTTTTATGGTCATGCACCCTTGAAGAGTGGTCTATTCTTATTGAATCTCGATAGTAGTGATACACATATTCATAATGTAGAAGCCAAAAGATGCAGAGTTGATAATGATAGTGCAACTTATTTGTGGCACTGCCGTTTAGGTCATATCGGTGTAAAGCGCATGAAGAAACTCCATACTGATGGGCTTTTGGAACCACTTGATTTTGAATCACTTGGTACTTGCGAACCGTGCCTCATAGGCAAGATGACTAAAACACCGTTCTCCGGTACTATGGAGAGAGCAACAGATTTATTGGAAATCATACATACCGATGTATGTGGTCCGATGAATATTGAGGCTCGTGGCGGATATCGTTATTTTCTCACCTTCACAGATGATTTAAGCAGATATGGGTATATCTACTTAATGAAACATAAGTCTGAAACATTTGAAAAGTTCAAGGAATTTCAGAGTGAAGTTGAAAATCATCGTAACAAGAAAATAAAGTTTCTACGATCTGATCGTGGAGGAGAATATTTGAGTTACGAGTTTGGTATACATTTGAAAAATTGTGGAATAGTTTCGCAACTCACGCCACCCGGAACACCACAGCGTAATGGTGTGTCCGAACGTCGTAATCGTACTTTACTAGATATGGTGCGATCTATGATGTCTCTTACTGATTTACCGCTATCGTTTTGGGGTTATGCTTTAGAGACGGCCGCATTCACGTTAAATAGGGCACCATCAAAATCCGTTGAGACGACGCCTTATGAACTATGGTTTGGCAAGAAACCAAAGTTGTCGTTTCTTAAAGTTTGGGGCTGCGATGCTTATGTGAAAAAGCTTCAACCTGATAAGCTCGAACCCAAAGCGGAGAAATGTGTCTTCATAGGATACCCAAAGGAAACTGTTGGGTATTGTTGGGGAACGCAGTAATTTCAAAAAATTTCCTACGCACACGCAAGATCATGGTGATGCACAGCAACGAGAGGGGAGAGTGTTGTCTACGTACCAACGTAGACCGACTGCGGAAGCGATCACACAACGTAGAGGAAGTAGTCGTACATCTTCTTCCTGATCCGACCGATCCAAGCACCGTTACTCCGGCACCTCCGAGTTCTTAGCACACGTACAGCTCGATGACGATCCCCGGGCTCCGATCCAGCAAAGCTTCGGGGAGGAGTTCCGTCAGCACGACGGCGTGGTGACGATCTTGATGTACTACCGACGCAGGGCTTCGCCTAAGCACTACAACGGTATGATCGAGGTGGAATTTGGTGGCAGGGGGCACCGCACACGGCTAAGGAACGATCTCAAGGATCAACTTGTGTGTCTTGGGGTGTCCCCTGCCCCCGTATATAAAGGTTGGAGGGAGGGGGGCTGGCCGGCCAGAGAGAGGGAGGCGCAGGAGGGAGTCCTACTCCTTAGGACTCCCCCCTCCAATCCTAGTCCAACTAGGAATCCTTTAAAGGAGAGAGGGAGAGAGGTGGCCGGCCCCTCTCCTAGTCCTAATAGGACTAGGGAGAGGGGGGAGGCGCAGCCCTATGTGGGCTGCCCTCTCACCTTTCCACTAAGGCCCATGTTGGCCCATTTGGCTCCCGGGGGGTTCCGGTAACCCTCCCGGTAATCCGGTAAAATCCCGATTTCACCCGGAACACTTCCGATGTCCAAACATAGGCTTCCAATATATCAATCTTTATGTCTCGACCATTTCGAGACTCCTCGTCATGTCCGTGATCTCATCCGGGACTCTGAACAACCTTCGGTACATCAAAATGCATAAACTCATAATAACTGTCATCGTAACGTTAAGCGTGCGGACCCTACAGTTCGAGAACAATGTAGACATGACCGAGACACGTCCCCGGTCAATAACCAATAGCGGGACCTGGATGCCCATATTGGCTCCTACATATTCTACGAAGATCTTTATCGGTCAGACCGCATAACAACATACGTTGTTCCCTTTGTCATCGGTATGTTACTTGCCCGAGATTCGATCGTCGGTATCCAATACCTAGTTCAATCTCGTTACTGGCAAGTCTCTTTACTCGTTCCGTAATACATCATCTCACAACTAGCATATTAGTTGCAGTGCTTGCAAGGCTTATGTGATGTGCATTACCGAGAGGGCCCAGAGATACCTCTCCGACAATCGGAGTGACAAACCCTAATCTCGAAATACGCCAACCCAACATCTACCATTGGAGACACCTGTAGTACTCCTTTATAATCACCCAGTTACGTTGTGACGTTTGGTAGTACCCAAAGTGTTCCTCCGGTAAACGGGAGTTGCATAATCTCATAGTTATAGGAACATGTATAAGTCATGAAGAAAGCAATAGCAACATACTAAACGATCGGGTGCTAAGCTAATGGAATGGGTCATGTCAATCAGATCATTCAACTAATGATGTGACCTCGTTAATCAAATAACAACTCTTTGTTCATGGTTAGGAAACATAACCATCTTTGATTAACGAGCTAGTCAAGTAGAGGCATACTAGTGACACTCTGTTTGTCTATGTATTCACACATGTATTATGTTTCTGGTTAATACAATTCTAGCATGAATAATAAACATTTATCATGATATAAGGAAATAAATAATAACTTTATTATTGCCTCTAGGGCATATTTCCTTCAGTCTCCCACTTGCACTAGAGTCAATAATCTAGTTTCACATCGCCATGTGATTTAGCAGCAATAGTTCACATCACCATGCGATTAACACCCATAGTTCACATCGTTATGTGACCAACACTCAAAGGGTTTACTAGAGTCAGTAATCTAGTTCACATCTCTATGTGATTAATACCCAAAGAGTACTAAGGTGTGATCATGTTTTGCTTGTGAGATAATTTTAGTCAACGGGTCTGTCACATTCAGATCCGTAAGTATTTTGCAAAATTCTTTGTCTATAATGCTCTGCACGGAGCTACTCTAGCTAATTGCTCCCACTTTCAATATGTATCTAGACCGAGACTTAGAGTCATCTAGATTAGTGTCAAAACTTGCATCGACGTAACTCTTTACGACGAACCTTTTTATCACGTCCATAATCGAGAAACATATCCTTATTTCACTAAGGATAATTCTGACCGATGTCCAATGATCTACTCCTAGATCACTATTGTACTCCCTTGCCAAATCAGTGCAGGGTATAAAATAGATCTGGTATACAGCATGACATACTTTATAGAACCTATGGCCAAGGCATAGGGAATGACTTTCATTCTCTTTCTATCTTCTGCCGTGGTCGGGCTTTGAGTTTTACTCAACTTCACACCTTAAAATACAGGCAAGAACTCTTTCTTTGACTGCTCCATTTTGAACTACTTCAAAATCTTTGTCAAGGTATGTACTCATTGAAAGAACTTATCAAGCGTCTTGATCTATCTCTATAGATCTTGAAGCTCAATATGTAAGCAGCTTCACCGAAGTCTTTCTTTGAAAAACTCCTTTCAAATACTCCTTTATGCTTTATAGAATAATTCTACATTATTTCCGATCAACAATATGTCATTCACATATGCTTATCAGAAATGCTGTAGTGCTCCCACTCACTTTCTTGTAAATACAGGCTTCACCGCAAGTCTGTATAAATCTATATGCTTTGATCAACTTATCAAAGCGTATATTCCAACTCCGAGATGCTTGCACCAGTCCACAGATGGATCGCTGGTGCTTGCACATTTTGTTAGCACCTTTTGGATTGACAAAACCTTCTAGTTGTATCATATACAACTCTTCTTCCAGAAATCCATTCAGGAATGCAGTTTTTGACATCCATCTGCCATATTTCATAATCATAAAATGCGGCAATTGCTAACATTATTCTGACGGACTTAAGCATCGCTACGGGTGAGAAGGTCTCATCGTAGTCAACTCCTTGAACTTGCCGAAAACCTTTCGCGACAAGTCGAGCTTTATAGACAGTAATATTACCGTCAGCGTCAGTCTTTTTCTTGAAGATCCATTTATTCTCAATTGCTTGCCGATCATCGGGCAAGTCAACCAAAGTCCATACTTTGTTTTCATACATGGATCCCATCTCAGATTTCATGGCCTCAAGCCACTTTGCGGAATCTGGGCTCACCATCGCTTCTTCATAGTTCGTAGGTTCATCATGATCTAGCATCATGACTTCCAGAACTGGATTACCGTACCACTCTGGCGCGGATCTCACTCTGGTTGATCTACGTGGTTCAGTAGTATCTTGTTCTGAAGTTTCATGATCATTATCATTAGCTTCCTCACTAATTGGTATAGGTGTCGCAGAAACAGTTTTTTGTGATGTACTATTTTCCAATAAGGGAGCAGGTACAGTTACCTCGTCAAGTTCTACTTTCCTCCCGCTCACTTCTTTCGAGAGAAACTCCTTCTCTAGAAAATTTCCGAATTTAGCAACAAAAGTCTTGCCTTCGGATCTGTGATAGAAGGTGTATCCAATAGTTTCCTTTGGATATCCTATGAAGACACATTTCTCCGATTTGGGTTCGAGCTTATCAGGTTGAAGCTTTTTCACATAAGCATCGCAGCCCCAAACTTTAAGAAATGACAACTTTGGTTTCTTGCCAAACCATAGTTCATAAGGTGTCGTCTCAACGGATTTTGATGGTGCCCTATTTAACGTGAATGCAGCTGTCTCTAATGCATGACCCCAAAAACGATAGTGGTAAATTGGTAAGAAACATCATATATTGCACTATATCCAATAAAGTACGGTTATGACGTTCGGACACACCATTATGCTGTGGTGTTCCAGGTGGCGTGAGTAGTGAAACTATTTCACATTGTTTTTAACTGAAGACCAAACTCGTAACTCAAATACTCTTCTCTATGATCAGATCATAGAAACTTTACTTTCTTGTTACGATGATTTTTCACTTCACTCTGAAATTCTTTGAACTTTTCAAATGTTTCAGACTTATGTTTCATCAAGTAGATATACTCATATCTGCTCGAATCATCTGTGAAGATCAGAAAATAATGATACCTGTCGCGAGCCTCAATATTCATCGGACCACATACATCAGTATGTATGATTTCCAACAAATCTTTTGCTTGCTCCATTGTTCCGGAGAACGGCGTTTTAGTCATCTTGCCCAAAAGGCATGGTTTACAAGCATCAAGTGATTCATAATCAAGTGATTCCGAAAGCCCATCAGTATGGAGTTTCTTCATGCGCTTTACACCAATATGACCTAAACGGTAGTGCCACAAATAAGTTGCACTATCATTATTAACTTTGCATCTTTTGGTTTCAATATTATGAATATGTGTATTATTAAGATCGAGATCCAATGAACTGTTTTCATTGGGTGTTTAACCATATTAGGTTTTATTCATGTAAACAGAACAACAATTTATTCTCTTACTTAAATGAATAACCGTATTACAATAAACATGATCAAATCATATTCATGTTCAACGCAAACACCAAATAACACTTATTTAGGTTCAACACTAATCCCGAAATTATAGGGAGTGTGCGATGATGATCATATCAATCTTGGAACCACTTCCAGCACACATCGTCACTTCACTTTTAACTAGTCTCTGTTTATTCTGCAACTCCCGTTTCGAGTTACTAATCTTAGCAACTGAACTAGTATCAAATACTGAGGGGTTGCTATAAACACTAGTAAAGTACACATCAATAACATGTATATCAAATATACTTATGTTCATTTTGCCATCCTTCTTATCCGCCAATCACTTGGGGTAGTTCCGCTTCCAGTGACCAGTCCCTTTGCAGTAGAATCACTTAGTCTCAGGCTTAGGATCAGACTTGGGCTTCTTCACATGAGTAGCAACTTGCTTGCCGTTCTTTTGAAGTTCCCCTTCTTTCCTTTGCCCTTTTCTTGAAACTAGTGATCTTGTCAACCATCAACACTTGATGTTTTTCTTGATTTCTACCTTCGTTGATTTCAGCATCACGAAGAGCTTGGGAGTTGTTTCCGTTATCCCTTGCATATTATAGTTCATCACGAAGTTCTACTAACTTGGTGATGGTGACTAGAGAATTCTGTCAATCACTATTTTATCTGGAAGATTAACTCCCACTTGATTCAAGCGATTGTAGTACTCAGACAATCTGGGCACATGCTCACTAGTTGAGCGATTCTCCTCCATCTTTCAGCTATAGAACTTGTTGGATACTTCATATCTCTCAACTCGGGTATTTACTTGAAATATTAACTTCAACTGCTGGAACATCTCATATGGTCCATGATGTTCAAAACGTCTTTGAAGTCCCGATTCTAAGCCATTAAGCATGGTGCACTAAACTATCAAGTAGTCATCATATTGAGCTAGTCAAACGTTCATAACGTCTGCATCTGCTCCTGCAATAGGTCTGTCACCTAGCAGTGCATCAAGGACATAATTCTTCTGTGCAGCAATGAGGATAAACCTCAGATCACGGATCCAATCCGCATCATTGCTACTAACATCTTTCAACACAATTTTCTCTAGGAACATATCAAAATAAACACAGGGACGCAACAACGCGAGCTATTGATCTACAACATAATTTGCAAAATACTACCAGGACTAAGTTCATGATAAATTTAAGTTCAATTTAATCATATTACTTAAGAACTCCCACTTAGATAGACATCCCTCTAATCCTCTAAGTGATCACGTGATCCAAATCAACTAAACCATAACCGATCATCACGTGAGATGGAGTAGTTTTCAATGGTGAACATCGTTATGTTGATCATATCTACTATATGATTCACGCTCGACCTTTCGGTCTCCGTGTTCCGAGGCCATATCTGTATATGCTTGGCTCGTCAAGTATAACCTGAGTATTCTGCGTGTGCAACTGTTTTGCACCCGTTGTATTTGAACGTAGAGCTTATCACACCCGATCATCACGTGGTGTCTGGGCACGAAGAACTTTGGCAACGGTGCATACTCAGGGAGAACACTTCTTGATAATTTAGTGAGAGATCATCTTATAATGCTACTGTCAATCAAAGCAAAAATAAGATGTATAAAAGATAAACATCATATGCAATCAAAATATGTGACGTGATATGGCCATCATCATCTTGCTTCTTTGATCTCCATCTCCAAAGTACTGTCATGATCTCTGTCATCACCGGCATGACACCATGATCTCCATCATCTTGATCTATATCAATGTGTCGTCACACGGTCGTCTCGCCAACTATTGCTCTTGCAACTATTGCTATCGCATAGCGATAAAGTAAAGCAATTATTTGGCGCTTGCATCTTATGCAATAAAGAGACAACCATAAGGCTTTTGCCAGTTGCCGATAACTTCAACAAAACATGATCATCTCATACAGCAACTTATATCTCATCACATCTTGACCATATCATATCACAACATGCCCTGCAAAAACAAGTTAGACGTCCTCTACTTTGTTGTTGCAAGTTTTACGTGGCTGCTACGGGCTGAAGCAAGAACCAATCTCACCTACGCATCAAAACCACAACGATAGTTTGTCAAATAGACTCCGTTTTAACCTTCGCAAGGACCGGGCGTAGCCACACTTGGTTCAACTAAAGTTGGAGAAACAGTCACCCGCAAGTCACCTATGTGCAAAGCACGTCGGGGAAACCGGTCTCGCGTAAGCCTACGTGTAATGTCGGTCCGGGCCGCTTCATCCAACAATACCGCCGAACCAAAGTATGACATGCTGGTAGGCAGTATGACTTGTATCGCCCACAACCCACTTGTGTTCTACTCGTGCATATAACATCAAACCATAAAACCTAGGCTCTGATACCACTGTTGGGGAACGCAGTAATTTCAAAAAATTTCCTACGCACACGCAAGATCATGGTGATGCACAGCAACAAGAGGGGAGAGTGTTGTCTACGTACCAACGCAGACCGACTGCGGAAGCGATCACACAATGTAGAGGAAGTAGTCGTACGTCTTCTTCCCGATCCGACCGATCCAAGCACCGTTACTCCGGCACCTCCGAGTTCTTAGCACACGTACAGCTCGATGACGATCCCCGGGCTCCGATCCAGCAAAGCTTCGGGGAGGAGTTCCGTCAGCACGACGGCGTGGTGACGATCTTGATGTACTACCGACGCAGGGCTTCGCCTAAGCACTACAACGGTATGATCGAGGTGGAATTTGGTGGCAGGGGGCACCGCACACGGCTAAGGAACGATCTCAAGGATCAACTTGTGTGTCTTGGGGTGTCCCCTGCCCCCGTATATAAAGGTTGGAGGGAGGGGGGCTGGCCGGCCAGAGAGAGGGAGGCGCAGGAGGAGTCCTACTCCTACCGGGAGTAGGACTCCCCCCTCCAATCCTAGTCCAACTAGGAATCCTTTAAAGGAGAGAGAGAGAGAGGTGGCCGGCCCCTCTCCTAGTCCTAATAGGACTAGGGAGAGGGGGGGAGGCGCAGCCCTATGTGGGCTGCCCTCTCACATTTCCACTAAGGCCCATGTTGGCCCATTTGGCTCCCGGGGGGTTCCGGTAACCCTCCCGGTAATCCGGTAAAATCCCGATTTCACCCGGAACACTTCCGATGTCCAAACATAGGCTTCCAATATATCAATCTTTACGTCTCGACCATTTCGAGACTCCTCGTCATGTCCGTGATCTCATCCGGGACTCCGAACAACCTTCGGTACATCAAAATGCATAAACTCATAATAACTGTCATCGTAACGTTAAGCGTGCGGACCCTACGGTTCGAGAACAATGTAGACATGACCGAGACACGTCCCCGGTCAATAACCAATAGCGGGACCTGGATGCCCATATTGGCTCCTACATATTCTACGAAGATCTTTATCGGTCAGACCGCATAACAACATACGTTGTTCCCTTTGTCATCGGTATGTTACTTGCCCGAGATTCGATCGTCGGTATCCAATACCTAGTTCAATCTCGTTACTGGCAAGTCTCTTTACTCGTTCCGTAATACATCATCTCACAACTAGCATATTAGTTGCAGTGCTTGCAAGGCTTATGTGATGTGCATTACCGAGAGGGCCCAGAGATACCTCTCCGACAATCGGAGTGACAAACCCTAATCTCGAAATACGCCAACCCAACATCTACCATTGGAGACACCTGTAGTACTCCTTTATAATCACCCAGTTACGTTGTGACGTTTGGTAGTACCCAAAGTGTTCCTCCGGTAAACGGGAGTTGCATAATCTCATAGTTATAGGAACATGTATAAGTCATGAAGAAAGCAATAGCAACATACTAAACGATCGGGTGCTAAGCTAATGGAATGGGTCATGTCAATCAGATCATTCAACTAATGATGTGACCTCGTTAATCAAATAACAACTCTTTGTTCATGGTTAGGAAACATAACCATCTTTGATTAACGAGCTAGTCAAGTAGAGGCATACTAGTGACACTCTGTTTGTCTATGTATTCACACATGTATTATGTTTCCGATTAATACAATTCTAGCATGAATAATAAACATTTATCATGATATAAGGAAATAAATAATAACTTTATTATTGCCTCTAGGGCATATTTCCTTCAGGTATACCTTCTATCACAGATCCGAAGGCAAGACATTCGTTGCTAAGAGTGGATCATTTCTAGAGAAGGAGTTTCTCTCGAAAGAAGTGAGTGGGAGGAAAGTAGAACTTGACGAGGTAACTGTACCTGCTCCCTTATTGGAAAATAGTACATCACAGAAAACTGTTTCTGCGACACCTATACCAATTGGTGAGGAAGCTAATGATGATGATCATGAAGCTTCAGGACAAGATACTACTGAACCACGTAGATCAACCAGAGTGAGATCCGCACCAGAGTGGTACGGTAATCCAGTTCTGGAAGTCATGCTACTAGATCATGATGAACCTACGAACTATGAAGAAGCGATGGTGAGCCCAGATTCCGCAAAGTGGCTTGAGGCCATGAAATCTGAGATGGGATCCATGTATGAGAGCAAAGTATGGACTTTGGTTGACTTGCCCGATGATCGGCAAGCAATTGAGAATAAATGGATCTTCAAGAAAAAGACTGATGCTGACGGTAATATTACTGTCTATAAAGCTCGACTTGTCACAAAAGGTTTTCGACAAGTTCAAGGGGTTGACTACGATGAGACCTTCTCACCCGTAGCGATGCTTAAATCCGTCAGAATCATGTTAGCAATTGCCGCATTTTATGATTATGAAATATGGCAAATGGATGTCAAAACTGCATTCCTGAATGGATTTCTGGAAGAAGAGTTGTATATGATGCAACCAGAAGGTTTTGTCGATCCAAAGGGAGCTAACAAAGTGTGCAAACTCCAGCGATCCATTTATGGACTGGTGCAAGCATCTCGGAGTTGGAATAAACGCTTTGATAGTGTGATCAAAGCATTTGGCTTTATACAGACTTTTGGAGAAGCCTGTATTTATAAGAAAGTGAGTGCGAGCTCTGTAGCATTTCTGATATTATATGTGGATGACATATTGCTGATTGGAAATGATATAGAATTTCTGGATAGCATAAAGGGATACTTGAATAAAAGTTTTTCGATGAAAGACCTCGGGGAAGCTGCTTACATATTAGGCATAAAGATCTATAGAGATAGATCAAGACGCTTAATTGGACTTTCACAAAGCACATACCTTGACAAGATTTTGAAGAAGTTCAAAATGGATCAAGCAAAGAAAGGGTTCTTGCCTGTGTTACAAGGTGTGAAGTTGAGTCAGACTCAATGCCCGACCACTGCAGAAGATAGAGAGAAAATGAAAGATGTTCCCTATGCTTCAGCCATAGGCTCTATCATGTATGCAATGCTGTGTACCAGACCTGATGTGCGCCTTGCTATAAGTTTAGCAGGGAGGTACCAAAGTAATCCAGGAGTGGATCACTGGACAGCGGTCAAGAACATCCTGAAATACCTGAAAAGGACTAGGGATATGTTTCTCGTATATGGAGGTGACAAAGAGCTCACCGTAAGAGGTTACGTTGATGCAAGCTTTGACACTGATCCGGACGATTCTAAATCGCAAACCGGATACGTGTTTACTTTAAACGGTGGAGCTATCAGTTGGTGCAGTTCTAAACAAAGCGGCGTAGCGGGATCTACATGTGAAGCGGAGTACATAGCTGCTTCGGAAGCAGCGAACGAAGGAGTCTGGATGAAGGAGTTCATATCCGATCTAGGTGTCATACCTAGTGCATCGGGTCCAATGAAAATCTTCTGTGGCAATACTGGTGCAATTGCCTTGGCAAAGGAATCCAGATTTCACAAAAGAACCAAACACATCAAGAGACGCTTCAACTCCATCCGGGATTTAGTCCAGGTGGGAGATATAGAGATTTGCAAGATACATACGGATCTGAATGTTGCAGACCCGTTGACTAAGCCTCTTCCACGAGCAAAACATGATCAGCACCAAGGCTCCATGGGTGTTAGAATCATTACTGTGTAATCTAGATTATTGACTCTAGTGCAAGTGGGAGACTGAAGGAAATATGCCCTAGAGGCAATAATAAAGTTATTATTTATTTCCTTATATCATGATAAATGTTTATTATTCATGCTAGAATTGTATTAACCGGAAACATAATACATGTGTGAATACATAGACAAACTTAGTGTCACTAGTATGCCTCTACTTGACTAGCTCGTTAATCAAAGATGGTTATGTTTCCTAACCATGAACAAAGAGTTGTTATTTGATTAACGAGGTCACATCATTGGTTGAATGATCTGATTGACATGACCCATTCCATTAGCTTAGCACCCGATCGTTTAGTATGTTGCTATTGCTTTCTTCATGACTTATACATGTTCCTATAACTATGAGATTATGCAACTCCCGTTTACCGGAGGAATACTTTGGGTACTACCAAACGTCACAACGTAACTGGGTGATTATAAAGGAGTACTACTGGTGTCTCCAATGGTAGATGTTGGGTTGGCATATTTCGAGATTAGGGTTTGTCACTCCGAGTGTCGGAGAGGTATCTCTGGGCCCTCTCGGTAATGCACATCACATAAGCCTTGCAAGCACTGCAACTAATATGTTAGTTGTGAGATGATGTATTACGGAACGAGTAAAGAGACTTGCCGGTAACGAGATTGAACTAGGTATTGGATACCGACGATCGAATCTCGGGCAAGTAACATACCGATGACAAAGGGAACAACGTATGTTGTTATGCGGTCTGACCGATAAAGATCTTCGTAGAATATGTAGGAGCCAATATGGGCATCCAGGTCCCGCTATTGGTTATTGACCGGAGACGTGTCTCAGTCATGTCTACATTGTTCTCGAACCGTAGGGTCCGCACGCTTAACGTTACGATGACAGTTATTATGAGTTTATGCATTTTGATGTACCGAAGGTTGTTCGGAGTCCCGGATGTGATCACGGACATGACGAGGAGTCTCGAAATGGTCGAGACATAAAGATTGATATATTGGAAGCCTATGTTTGGACACCGGAAGTGTTCCGGGTGAAATCGGGATTTTACCGGAATACCGGGAGGGTTACCGGAACCCCCCGGGAGGCAAATGGGCCTATTGGGCCTTAGTGGAAAAGTGAAAAGGGGCTGCCCACAAGGGCTGCGCGCCTCCCCGCTTCCCTAGTCCTATTAGGACTAGGAGAAGGGGCCGGCCCCCCTCTCTTCTCTCTTCTCTTGAAGAGTCCTATTAGGAATAGGATTGGGGGGGAGTCCTACTCCCGGTAGGAGTGGGACTCCCCCTGCGCCTCTCTCCCTAGCCGGCCGAACCCCTCCCCCTGCTCCTTTATATACGGGGGCAGGGGGCACCCCATAGACACACAAGTTGATCATTGTTGATCGTTCCTTAGCCGTGTGCGGTGCCCCTGCCACCAAATTCCACCTCGGTCATATCGTTGTAGAGCTTAGGCGAAGCCCTGCGTCGGTAGTACATCAAGATCGTCACCACACCGTTGTGCTGACGGAACTCTTCCTCGACGCTTTGCTGGATCGAAGCCCGAGGATCGTCATCGAGCTGAACGTGTGCTAAGAACTCGGAGGTGCCGGAGTAACGGTGCTTGGATCGGTCGGATCGGGAAGAAGACGTACGACTACTTCCTCTACGTTGTGAGATCGCTTCCGCAGTCGGTCTGCGTTGGTACGTAGACAATACTCTCCCCCTCGTTGCTATGCATCACCATGATCTTGCGTGTGCATAGGAAAATTTTCGAAATTACTACGTTTCCCAACATTATCCGGCTGCCCGCTCATCGGACTATTGTGAGTCTCGAGTGATATGCTTCAACGGTAGGGGAAGAGTAGCCTCCCCTCTATAACACCCACGATGCGGCTATATCTCCCACGTGTCGGAGCACGACTTAGAGGCATAACCGCATAGTAGGCATGTCGCAAGAGGGGTAATCTTTACACATCCCGTGTACTGAATAAGAAAGGGATAAAGAGCTGGCTTACAATCGCCACTTCACACAATACATAAATATAGCATTACATCATCCAGAATACAATCAAGGTCTGACTACAGAACCAAAATAAAGAAAGACCACCCCAAATGCTAGATCTCCGATCGTCCCGACTGGGCTCCACTACTGATCAAAAGGAAACAAAACAAAACAACGGCCAAGGTCTTCATCGAGCTCCACCTTGAGCTCGGTTGCGTCACCTGCACTAGTATCACCGGCACCTGCAACTGGTTTTGGAAGTAATCTGTGAGTCACGGGGACTCAGCAATCTCACACCCGCGAGATCAAGACTATTTAAGCTTATGGGTAGGAAAAGGTAGTGAGGTGGATCTGCAGCAAGCACTAGCATATATGGTGGATAACTTACGCAAAAGAGAGTGAGAAGAGAAGCAAAGCATGGTCGTGAACTAGAAGTGATCAAGAAGTGATCCTGAAACTACTTACGCTCAAGCATAACACGAGACCGTGTTGTCTTCCGGGACTCCGCCGGAAAGAGACCATCACGGCTACACACGCGGTTGATGCATTTTAATTAAGTTAAGTGTCAAATTCTCTACAACTGAACATTAACAAATTCCCATCTGCCCATAACCGCGGGCACGGCTTTCGAAAGTTCAAAACCTGCAGGGGTGTCCCAACTTAGCCCATCACAAGCTCTCACGGTCAACGAAGGATATTCCTTCTCCCAGGACGACCCGATCAGACTCAGAATTCCGGTTACAAGATATTTCGACAATGGTAAAACAAGACCAGCAAAGTCGCCCGATGTGCCGACAAATCCCAATAGGAGCTGCACATATCTCGTTCTCAGGGCACACCGGATGAACACTACGTACAACTAAAACCAACCCTCAAGTTTCCCCGAGGTGGCACTGCAAATGGCTCTGTTTTGGACCAACACTCAGAGGAGCACTGGCCCGGGGGTTTAAAATAAAGATGGCCCTTGAGTCTGCAGAACCCAAGGGAAAAGGCTTAGGTGGCAAATGGTAAAACCAAGGTTGGGCCTTGCTGGAGGAGTTTTATTCAAGGCGAACTGTCAAGGGGTTCTCATTATAACCCAACCGCATAAGGAACACAAAATCAAGGAACATAACACCGGTATGATGGAAACTAGGGCAGCAAGAGTGGAACAAAACACCAGGCATAAGGCCGAGCCTTCCACCCTTTACCAAGTATATAGATGCATTAAGTAAATAAGATATATTGTGATATCCCAAACATATCCATGTTCCAACATGGAACAAACTTCATCTTCACCTACAACTATCAACGCTATACGAGGGGCTGAGCAAAGCGGTAACATAGCCAAACAACGGTTTGCTAGGACAAGGTGGGTTAGAGGCTTGACATGGCAATATGGGAGGCATGATAAAGCAAGTGGTAGGTATCGCGGCATAGCAATAGAGCGAGCAACTAGCAAGCAAAGATAGAAGTGATTTTGAGGGTATGGTCATCTTGCCTGCAAAGTTCTCCAAGTTGACGTAAGCTTGATCCTCGTAGGCGTACTCAACGGGTACCTCGAACACGAACTCGTCTCCCGGCTCTACCCAAAGTAAGAACACAAGCAAAGGACCAACAATCAATCACGGTGCAATGCGCAAGCAACATGATGCAAAACATGGCATGATATGCGGGATGTGATATGCAATGCATATGCGTACTTCGGAAGGGAAAGATTGAACCAGGCCTTAACTTGGCAAACCAAGTGTGCCGCTGGAAAGATGAGTTGATTTCGATCGAAATCGATATAAAGATCACCGGAATCGGATGCACGGTTTGCAAATGGCAAGCAAAACAAGAATGACACAATTCTGTGATTAACAGCATGATGCCATCTAGAATGCAACAAGAAACTAAGCTACTTCACTCCAACATAGCAACAAAGCACATGACAGTGATCTACTCAAGATGCTTGACAAAAGATGAACACTGAGCTACGGCTAAATCACACAAGAGCAGGTTCAAACAAGCATGGCAAAAGGGCAAAAGATATTAGCATCACAGACTTAGTGAAAATACTAACATGCCAGGAATTAACATCAGGAAGCAATGTTTAGAGCAAGATAACAACATGCTACAGGAACAGAACATAGCAAACAAAGGCATGGCATGAATCTACTCAAAGCATATAACAAAAGTCCCTTACTGACCATAAGCCAAAAATGATCAGAATATATATGGCACCCATGTAAACATAGCAAGTTTCGTTAACAGATTCAGACTTAGCAAAAAACAGGGCATGGCATAATCAGAATTATGAAGGCATGTTTGCAAGCTCGATTCACTCAACACAAGGCATTGCATGACAAACTAAGAATACTAACAGCAAGAAAACATGATCAAGAAGCTAACCATGGCAAGAATAATCTCATAGCATGCATGGATCAACTATAACAACCTTGGCAAAATTGATTAACACGTAAACAATCTGCCAGGAACATTTTATAGCAAAATTAGAGCAAGATTGAGTCATGCTAGGGCACTCCATAATTGCAAACAAGGGCATGGATGGATATAGCATAACCATATGCCCAAATCATCCTTACTGAACATACTCAAAAGAAGCATGGATCTCTCTTAAACAACATGAATACATGGCATAAAAATAATAGCAGAGTAAAGACTTAGTGAAATTCTAAGTCTCTGAAAACAGCAATATCACGAGAGCTACTTTGCATGCTTGTACTAGTCACCACATTGATCACACAAATACATGGCATATACCCCTGTAAAGATGGCATGTCATAGCCCAAAATACATGTAAAGCTCATGCTCATATGCAGCACACAATAATCATGACAAAAATGACAAATGCTCATAAACTGATAAGAATCAGCAGCTAACATTTTATAGCACTCTTGCATCAACAATTAGGGCATCAAGATGGACTCAAACAAGTATGGCACAATGGAACAAAATGAAGAGCACCTCATGATGAACATTTTGATATATTGCAGGCACAAAATGGAGCATTACACGAGAAGTTATGGCATGATGAACAGGGCTAGAAAATGTTATAGGGAAAGGACTTGGACGAAAAATTAGACCTCCGAAAAGTCAACGCGGGATGAGACGGAGCGGGACGGAGGGATCTGGACGTGGGCGCGGCGTTTGGATGGATGAGCCGGTGGATCTCGTCCCGATCCACCGGATCCGACAGGCGACGAGTCCGACGAGCGGCGCGGCGGCCGGAGGCGATGACGGCGGAGGCCGGCGACGAGGAGGCGGAGGGAGGTGGCGGCGGAGCGGGGTCGCGGGCGGCGCGGCGAGGTTCGTCCGGTGGGTGCGAGAAGGCGCGGGCGGCGGTTGACGGCGGCGGGGTCCGGCCGGCGAGCGCGGGGAGGCACGGGCGGCGGTCGGCGGTTGGCGGCGGCGGCGCACGACGGACACGAGCGACGCTCGGTGCGGGAGCCCGCAGGAGGCGACGGCGCGGCGAACCGGGCCGGGGGGGCGGATCTGGGCCTCATGGGCCCGCGAGGGCGCGGAGGAGAGAGAAGGCCGGCGGTGGTGATGTGGCGGCGTTCCATTGGACGAGGGGGCGGAGGCGGACATGTCCGATGCGCGGAGGAGGAAGATCTAGGGTTTCATCCGTGAATTTTCGGGGGGAGGTGCAAATATATAGGTAGAGGAAGCTAGGAGAGTCCAAATGAGGTGTGGTTTTCGGCCACGCGATCGTGATCGAACGACCGAGAGGACGGAGGGGGTTTGGATGGGTTATTGGGCCGTCCTGGAGGGGTGTTGGGCTGCAACACACACGAGGCCTTTACGGTTCCCCAGTTAACCGTTGGAGTATCAAATGGACTGCAAATGGCACGAAACTTGACAGGCGGTCTACTGGTGGTGTATCAAGGCCGCTTGGCAAATCTTGGTCCATTCCGAGAAAGTTTAACACCCGCACACGAAAAGAGACAAAAGGGGACGCCGGAGGACGTAGGAGTGTCGGATTGCAAAACGGACAACGGGTATAATGCTCGGATGCATGAGACGAACACGTATGCAAATGTGATGCACATGATGGCATGATATGAAATGCATGACATGCAAACAAATGACAAGGCAACAACAGCGAATACTGGAAGACACTTGGCGCAACGGTCTCAGGGCGTTACAGCCTCTACGAAGCACGGATCGGTGTTGGCTTTTGGGCGGGGGAAGGCGGTTACCGTGGTCAACCCCCGCTCACTGGGCAAGTCACTAGTTGTGTCACTCGGCGACGTGGTGGCAGTGGTCTCCGTGGGACCCAAGCGCCGACATGCTCCCATGATCTACTTTTCCTCGTTGTCCGCGGTGGGCACAAACGTGCCGGCCTCCGCAGACATGGCTTCCTTCCCCACCTGCCTGACACGTTGCCGCCATTTCTCGTGGCGGATTTGCCGAGAGATGGCGTTGGCCATCCTGGACGGGCGAGGAGGGGCTAGCGATGACAGTGGCGCCATATCCGAATGGTTTCCGGCAAGCCAACCTGTATCGGGCTGGCTCGCCAGGCAACCCAGGCTGCTACAATGCTGGAGAACTCCTTCTTCTACTCGCCAGAGGCTATGGTGGGTGTTGTACAAGGAGGAGATGGATAACGGAAGTGCGGTGTGGTTATAGCCCTGGCCACGTTTATATAGCAGACGAATTTGAGGAGCCACTCAGAGAGTTGTTTAATGTCGGCCGACACATGAATGGACGTGTGGCGCTCGGGATGCCAAAGTAGGTTCCTCGGCACACACACGCCGGTTTAATGTAGGTAGGCGGGCATACAAATGCAGTTTCAATGCGGAGAGAAGGCATGCGCAACAGACGAGCAGCGAGCGACGCTCTTGGCTGGCGAGCCGCTTCAATGCCGGCTCTAGTGAGCGGTCGCTTCCGCTCTGGGCCGGCATGAATAATGCGGGCAGCTGGTTTCGGGCACGAATACGTGCAGATGCGGGAGAGGCTAGGGCAGTCAGAAGTGGGCATGACAGTGGTCCGGAAACCCGTAAAAGTTCTCCCCCATCACACATACACACTTTATTTTCGGTTTGCGTGGAAAAACACGGTCGTACCGATACATGCCTGCAGGTGACGGCAAAACATCACCCGAATCAAGTGGTCCGAATGGTTGCGAACAAACTTTCAAAGATGAGTTAAAAAATATTGAACCTCCACAGTCCACACGCCACTTCGTGGCTCTTGGTTGGCGGTAAGAAACAATTCTAATTTTCATGGGGATGGAGTTGATTCCTATTCCTTCAATAACACCATTGATCAACCCACAAAATAAAAATAAACGACACCACTGATCAACTAGCTCTTCTAGAATTGTCCTTAGTCGATAGTCAATTTACTTGGTCAAGCAAATGATCTAACCCAACATCCGAAAGGCCGTACCAAGTTTTTCTCACCCTTGCTTGGGGTGAGTTCTTCCCTAACACTCCATCCGCCCTGAATTACATGTCTTTAATGTGTTTAGATACATTCATATCTATATAAATTTAAGACAAATAATTTAGAACGGGGTTTTAAGCAATCTTTCTTCTCTAACCCACTTTTGCCTCAGATCATGTTTAAAATATTATATTTCTGCTTTTTCTGATTTGAAAAATTCCGGACCTTCTCCCCGGCCTGTAATTCTATAGTCACTAATATTTTCTGAGCAGTTAGTTAATGATCCGCTCGCCGGAATTCCCTATTTGATGCGCGTTGCAGCAAATTGCCGTTCCTTCGCACAGGAGATCGACGAGCTATCGTGTTCTAGGCCGGTCAATTGAAGTTATGCGTTCAACAGAATCCCGATTTTGGGAACCTTCCAGAAGGTTCTTGAACTGTTTATTTTTCTTTACTGGGTTATTCCGGTTTTCTTGTTTTTTGTTTTTTCATATATTGAAAATTTTCAAAAAATGTTCAAACTCTTAAAAAATTGTGCAGGATCTCGCAATTTGTGTTGCTTTTTCAAACTAGGAACATTTAAAAAATATATATCTTCAGAAATTTCCAAATTTGACTATGTTTTAAAAACTTTCAGTGTCACAAAAATTATTCGTAATTTAAAATAAAATGTTCACATTTTTCCAAGAATTTTTGAATTTTTTAAGAAATATTTGGAACTTCAAATTTTGTCCACATTTTTCAAAATAAGTTCGTATTTATGAAAAATATTTGTAATTTTGAATTTATTTTATGTTTTTTTAATAAATGTTCATAATTTCTAAAAAGTAAAAAATTAGGAAATGTTGGCGTTTAAAAAAGAAAGTAAATATATGTTGCCAAATTTGAAAATGGTTCAGAAAAATTAAAAATGTTGCATTTTCAAAATTAATCTAAATTTAAAATAAAAATAAAAGCTGATACAAAAATCGTGTGCTACAGTATTCCAGGTCACTGCAATGCTCAGGTCGGTACACCTCCTTCGCCAAAAAACGATGGAACGCAGTTTAATGGGCCAGCCCAGTCGCTCGCACCTGTGCAAATTGAGTGCAATTCGACGCAGAGAGCGTCAGTGGCCCTCCTCGCCGACAAATTAAACAAACCAGAACGGATTCTCAAAACTTGGGGCAAGAAACTGAAGCCAATTTGTCAGCGTTTTTTCTTTCTGTAAACTAGTAATTCAGATTCCTCGATTTGCTAGGAGATTTTTGACCCCTCGTGACCTTAAAAAGTAAACTTAGGACTGTCATTATCGATATCCTTCAACGAAAAGCCCGACAAAGAATTGCCTCATGGAAGTAACGATGCCATTGACGGTAACGAAAACACATTTTTTCCATGCCTTCGCCACTCAACACTTTAGGAACAATAAAATTCCAGTCCTTACCGATCAAGGCACGCAACACTCCTCCATGAGCAGAAGGAAAGAAAAATCCTCAAAACCTTTTTCTAGAAGCTAACTGGGAAATGAAAAACGTTATCTGGAATTTTGACCTCCTCTCGCTATATGATTCACCCTTGCCTCAACTCCGGGCCCTTGACCTCCCATTCACTGAACAACAAATTTACGATGTATTTCTGTACATGAATCCAAATGCAAGTCCGGGCCCGATGGGTATGGATCTTCATTCTTTCACAAGTTCTGGCATTGCGCACTTCCTCCATGGTGAAGGGAGCATCGATATTAGTTAGGTCACAATTTTTAAAAATCTAGCACTCGCTTTCCCCATGATATTGGAGAAGTGATCATGTATAATTCCCTTTTTTTCTCATGTTCGGTGACCCAACCATTGTTATGCTTCAACTGGTGTATGTGATTCTTTCTTCTATCGCATTAATTCGTCTATGGGAGTATTTGGTGTTCGCATCTCCCTCTTTCAAATTTGCAATAAGAGCACTTTTTTTTCTCGAACAATCAAGGACCGCCAAGCTCACCACCCTTTTCGTCTGCTCCTTTCAATTTACTACTTCCTCTTTATCTCATTGTTGTGTCTTTGCAGCTTGTTTGTAGTTCTACTAGTGCATGCTTGTTTAAAAAAAAAGAGGAATACCCCCGGCCTCTGCATCAATCGATGCATACAGCCATATACAGTGCATGCTTGTAAATACAGTAGATGGGTTTTTTTTCAGAAAGAAATCATAGGACGAGGGATTCCACAAACGATCCCTTTGACCTAAGCTCGCCTGTCTATCTGATACGGGGTGGTGGGCGTGAGATGAATCCACATAAGAAACGATATACAGTTTGGGAGCTAGGGAGCTAGAGAAAGCAACAGCAGAAGAAAAGGGGACGGCCTGCCTAGAGGCAGAAGAAAAGGAGCAAGCCGGAACCGGAGAGTTCAATTCTTGAGCTTGATAGGATCAGCTGAGCTGACAGAGCATTTGACATAAAGTTGAAGCCACTAGCCGAGTACTGTGATAAACAGATCAGGATGTAGTACCTCACTTGTTGACAATAATAAGCTGCTGAAAATTCTGAGTTGTCACCAACACCAATACACGTATCCTCAGCTCCAGCTTTTGTGGAACAAAAATCAGCTGACTGACGCTCGCTGATCATAATGTTACTGGCCATGCACACGGCAATGAGAAACCTTACCCGACTGATCATAGCAATAAGGTGATTACAGGAAATGGCTGAAACGACCCGGTGCCGCATCTCATGACCTATCACAAGTCTGAAGAAGTGAAGATGAGGCAACATTGTACACCTGATATTCTCTTGCTGCTGTTAATACAAAGAAAACCCGATTTTTAGCCTGATGACGTCCAAGACTTGAATAAAAATAAAGATGCTATCCGGATGATAACCTGATATTTTATTTTGAGTTTTAGAAAGAAAGATAGATGGACTATCGTTAGTAGCCTTTTCTTTCTGTTCACTCCAGAATTTGCTTTCACTGGTTTCTCAAAACTAACAGCAGCTGCCGCCCTAATACATAAATTAGGAAGCCGATGGTGTTCTTTAGGGAATCTGGAGAAGTCTAGGCATCTTAAGAGTTTGCCCATCTTGCTTGGATGGTGGACAGGGAGTTTTTTCAGACATAGGTTTCACAGTAGAATTGCAAAATTAGTTCAGGATGTAAACAAATATATATTATAACAGAATATCATCGTGTATGCTCTGTAGGGAAAGATTGATGCTTCCACACGTTTACTCTTATACTATAAGTTTATATATCTCTGCTTTATGTTATCGGCACGCTGCATTGAGAATGTGTTCGAATGGATCAGTATTCGCTGCATACGTGTTCATGTCAATTTATGGATCTCTGCTTACGGGAAGGAGAGAGTACTCTGATCTGGGACTTCCAGACCATGCATGGCGATGGCGTACACTGCTTGAAGAATGACCACAACTTAAATGGCACAGCCATCCTTTGTCACTAAATCTATGATCACATACATATAGTAACTGCTGGTGTTACCATCTTGCAATACAAGGCCAAACAGCAAAGAAACAAGGACAGCCAACTAAACATAACAGATTAAAACTACTCCCTCCGTCCCACAATATAAGACGTTTTTGCAAGCTGTTTTAGCTTGCAAAAACATCTTATATTGTGGGACTGGGGGAGTAGCATCCAAGCCCAATAGAACAGAGAAAATACATCATGCAAGATATGAAACATGAGCTTAGACACCATCTCCTTTGTCCTAGTAAAATCCTCAGTGGGCCAGAAAACATTCCATCACTAAATGAAGTAGAACGCCGGGACAACATCATAGGCTAGATACAAAAGCTTGGGCTTGTAAAGAAGGGAATACAATTTTCAAGATGGGCATCAACTACATCATAGAAAGGCTTGGAGGCTTTACTGGCTAGCACCACAGGTTGGTGGTCTTGACAGCCCAAGTTCTAATTAAATTTGGTATATAGCATCTCCTAGACCCTTCTCTTCACACGTTGAGCATCCGCTGGAGGGCAAGTCAAAGGGGTCGTCCATTGAAAAATCATGGGTATCCCTGTTGTGTGTGAAATCATCGCTACAGCCACATCTCATTTCAATTCGGGCATCTGGAGAAGCTCTACTTCTGACTCGTATCAGGCTGAGTTGATGAGCAAACCATCCGTGCTGGCGGTGGTAAGGCAATGTGATTTTCATTTCCTCTAGCCCTTTTGTATTCAGAACAAAGAACATGGCAAAGTCAACATATGAACTCTTGCTGCCGACATAATTCTTCAACACCACTTTTTTTAGATGAAGCTCAAGACATTCAATCGGGTCCAGCGGGTCATACTTCCGGGCATTCATATACTCCCCTGGGTCGTTTGAAGGTAACCGGAACTGGAGATAGAGAGAGAGAGAGAGAAAAACAATACAAAAAAATTTGCCAACTGGTTAGCAAGACAATAGTTGGCTAGATTACACGTCAATCAAATGCTTATTTTGACATTAAAAACAAGCGACAATGTTTTATACTCACAATGACATACAACCTCTCCAAGCAAGGGAAGCACTTGAGGAAGTTAACCACTGCATCCAGATTAGGGCCAGTAGAGCTGAGAGCCAAAACCCTCATGGTGTGCATTTTGGTTGTCAAACTGACAGCAACCCCTTCCTGCAGAACGAAGTGCAAATATAAGATTAATAGCCCGCACATAAGAATGTCAAACGCAATTGATGAAGGCTGCCGCTGCTACCTGAATAATTGAACTTCCAAGTTGGAATTCGGGTATGACTTCAGACAGGAGCATACCGAATATCTCCAGTTTAGGCGCGCAGATTATCCGTATGACCACTTTGCTGCCCGTTGAATTAAGTGGCAGCAATCTCTCAAGGCAAGGGGCGTCCTCGATGACTAATTCTTGCAAAAAGATACCAGTGCCTCCATTCCACCAGTCGACGAAAAATCCCAAACTCCTAAGAGTTTGGGAGCTGATGCAGAGGCGAGCAATGCCCCGATTTTCCTTGAGCTCGAGGCTTTCCAAGGCAGAGCAGCCAGAGAGCAAGCTCTGGAGAACGTCCTCCGAGATGATGACCTTTTTCAGGGTCAGCTGCTCGAGGCAGGGGAACTTGAGGGACAGCTGCGCGATCGAGTTGGGGAAATGGAATCCGTGGAATTTGGCCACGCGGAGAGTGGGCGAGAATCGGAACGCCGACAAGGACAATGGACGCCGGCCGAGCCAGAACATGCAGGTGAGCTCGAGCTCCTGTAGATTGTCCAGGGACTGGGAGCTAAGCCAGCCATCGATCTCGTCGCCGCTGCAGTCGGTGAAGAGGCGGACGGAGAAGCGTTGTGCGGGGCCGGTGTGCTCGGAGAGGATCTTTGGGATCGAGTCCTGGTTCTTGAGCTCACAGTCCAGCGCGAGGTTCAGAGGAGCGGAGCGCCAGATCGGACGCCACCGGCGGGAGAGGACCTGCGTGCGGGCGCCTTCCTTGGTGGGGAGAAGAGACACGATGGTGCCGAGGACGGCGTCGGGGACTCGGCTGATGTGATCGACGCTCCCCACATCTACGTCGTCGCAGTTGCCACTCCCCGATGGATCTTGGCCGTCGATCCTACGCTTCTTGGAAGCTTGCAGTCGATGCCGCAGCAGCCGCAGCAGCCTCCTTGCCCGCCGCCGCAGCAGTAGCAGCCGCGAAGCCATGGCTGGCGGCTTGCCGAGACGCCGTCGGAAGTTGGGAAACGGGGAACAAATCCAGGGATTGGGAACCGAGGGTTTACTATCTCTCTCTCTCTATCTCTTTTTTCTTTGAGAGAAATAACCGAGGGGTTTACTCAACATCGGCCTATTTGGCTACGGCTGATCGATCTGCCGCCGTCCAAATAAATTAACGGTTTGGATTTGTCTATGTCGTGGGCGATAATAAAAAATAAAATGGATAATTTGGCTCCGACTTACTTCTCCGGGCACGCCAAAAAATCAAAAAGACAGATGAGTCCCTGCAAAAAAAAAGGCAGATGAGTGACATAGGAAACTTTTGTTCACAAAGCAAAACAGAAGGCTTGATCTTTTATTTTTGCTTCTTTTTAAAATTTAATTTAGATATAAAATGATTTCAATCGAGCGGCCAATTGCACACTCGCATTGGCCGCCTCGACTTTTTCGTCTCGGGCCCTTGCGGGCTGGCCCTACATAAATCTTTCCCCTTACCTTATCATTATCTATTTGTCTACCTGACTGATCCCCATCCTTCATCTCTCTTACCTCCCACTCCACGTCATCGCCACCTCCCAAACCTCGTTCGTGCCACTCACCTCCTCATCTCAAGGCCGTCTATCGACCACCACCCACTAATCTTGGCACCATAGGCTGTCACAAGGGCGTTGCCGTGTTGCCGCACCCTCAAACCAACGTGGTGCAAGGGGTTGCCCACTGCTGCAACCCACAGGACCATTGCGTCCTCATCGGATGCAGGCTAGCAATGCACTACGAGAAGTGAAGTGTGTTGCTACTAGCAGAGATGCTTGGTGCTGCATGCGGCACCCACACTTGTTGAGAGTCGACTGACGTCCACTGCAGCGGAGCCTAGGCGCACAAGCTTGACTGTCAGTGTCACGAGCTACAATGACGATGTTGCAACCCCAACTAATGATGTTGTGATCGGTCCGCGTGACCTAGTCGGCGATGCTGCGGACGGTTGGTGATGGTGCGGCGAGCGGCCGGCCAGGATGCAATGCCGCTGATTTGCATTGATGTTGCGATGGCGAGACTGTGGTGTTGCGACTTTGGCCACTGGATGCTGCGAGCGGCACAACTGATGATGTTGCATTTGCAAGCAGCCAGGCCAGCGGCAGCGTGGCAAGTCATCAGGTTGCGTGGCGGGGCATGGGTGACGGTGTTGCGTTTAAAGCGGGAAGGAAGCTGTGAGCAAGTTTTGTCGTTTGCATGCACAAGATCCAATGTTTAGACCGTAGGTAATCCTACGGCTTGCAAGGTGGCCCATATAGGTGGCATCTCTCGGCCTTTAATTTACCGCTTCCGTTTTATATCGTTGCTATTTTCACAACTTGTTTGTATAAATGTACAATAGCTGGAATTTTCAGAAGAAAATACTCTTTCCTTTCCAAAATACAAGGTGTCCTAATTTTTCAAAAAATCAAACTTCTTAAACTTTGATCAAGTTCATTGAGAAAAATACTAATACATGCAATATCAGAACAGTACCATTAAAATGGTCATGAAATACATTTTCATATTTTGAATGTATTGTAGATGTTGATATGTTTTGCTATAAACTTAATCAAACACAGAAAATTTGACTTCAGGAAAAACTGATGCACCTTACATTTTGAATAGGAGGGAATGGTAGGAGATTTTCGCAGACAAGATGATCTAAACTCACCTATCTATATACAGGTTGGGGGTGTCACCAAGACGTGCATCAGAAAAGATAGGTTTAGAACAAGAAAAGGGGATGACTAACCAGAGACGGATTAAGCAAGCCGGGAACTAGAAAGTTCAATTCTCGATGCTGAGCTGACAGAGCATTTGGCCAAAAAAGGCTGAAGCCTTGGGGGTGCAATCTTTACAAGTCCCTACAGCACTTGTACATAAACCAGACAACAATATTTGGCTGGGTAAACAAATAGGATGTAGGTAGCTCACTTGTTGGCATAAACGTGATTTGAGTTGAGAATAATTATAATAGGCGGCTGCAAATTCTGAGTTGTATCTATAGAATAACTAACTAGCCCGTTCCTACTGCGAACACTAATACATATCCTCCTGGAGACAACAGCTCCAAGTGTGGAACATCAAATTTACTAATAGTATGAACTAAGCAGCTGACTAACACTAGCTGCTGCATAAAAATGCCTTCCCTGGCGATGCACACGGCAACAAGAGACTTTACTCATCTGATCAGTGAGCACAAAGCAACTACAGGAAACAGCACAAACGCCCCGGCAGGCATTGCCACATCTCATGGGTACTCTTACCTATCACAAGTCTGAAGATGATGCAACATTGTACACTTGTTATTCTCTTGTTGCTGTTAATACAACGAAACAGAAAATAACTATTTTTGGCTTGATGATGCTCAAGACTTGGATAGAAATAAATATGTTCCGGATGATAGCTCGCTATTTTATTTTATTTTTTGAGTTTTAGAAATGGACTGTCATCTTCAGCAAAGAAACGAGGATTACTTCCTAGACATAACAGATTAAAAAGTACTCCCACCGATCCAATATTAATTCTCACAAACTTAGTACAACTTTGTACTAAATATGTGACAATTAATATGGATCGGAGGGAGTAGCATCCAAGCGCAACAGAACAGAAAATAAACCACTAAGGAACCCCATCAGGCGCAACAGAACAGAAAATAAACTACTTATGAACCGCTTCAAGCATGATAGAACAGAAAACACATTATGCAAGTTCAGATTTCAAGCATGAACTTAGACACCACCTCCTTTGTCCTGGTACAATTCTGAGTGGGTCACAAAACATTCCATCGCTAAATGAACTACTCCCTCCGATCCATATTACTTGGCACACACCTAGTACAACTTTAGTACAAAGTAATACTAAGTGTGCACCAATTCATATGAATTGGAGGGAGTACATCCTTTCTTACAGCATCATAAGGCTGGGACAATATTAAAGACTAGAAATAAAAGCTTGAGCTTTCAAAAGAAGGCAAGTCAATTTTCAAGATGGGTATCAACTACACCCGAGAAAGGCTTGGGCTTACTGGCTAGCACCACAGGTTGGTGGTCTTGGCAGCCCAATGTTTTACTTAAATTTGGTATATCGCATCTCCTAGACCCTTCTCTTTACACTTTGAGCATCCTCTGGAGGGCAAATCAAAGGGATCCTCCATTGACAAATCATGGGTATGCCCGTTGTGTGTGAAATCATCCTTAGTGCCACATCTCAGTTCCATTCGAGCATCTTGAGAAACTCTACCGCTGCTTTGTAGCGTATCGAGTTGATTAGTAGTAATTAGTGATACTAGCTAGTGATGTAGTACCTAACTTGTTTGCAATTCTACAGGGCTGCTGCAAATTCAGACTTGTCGCCAATACATGTATCCTCAGCTCCAACTTTTGTGGAACAAATCAGCTAGCTGACACTAGCTGTTGCATCATAATGTACTGGTCATGCAAGAAACACTGATCATAGCAACAAGGTAATTACAGGAAATGGCTGAAATGACCCGGTGCCACATCTAATGACCTATCACAAGCCTGAAGATGAGGCAACATTGTGCACTTGTTATTCTCTTGCTGCCTTTTTCAACCTGGATAGAAATAAAGATGAATTTTATTTGAGTTTTAGAAAGAGACATAGATGGACTTATTATAGGAGTGGTACCTTTTTCTTTCTGTTTACTCTTAAGAATTTCCTTTGACTGGTTTCTTAAAACTAACAGCAGCTGCTGCCCTAATAAATGAGGAAGTTGATGATGTGGCTTACTGGATGTCATTTTTTTTGGTGGGGGTTCCGGAGAAGTCTAGGCACGTTAGTAGTATGCCGATCAACTCGCCGTATCTTGTTTTGATGGTGACTGAGAGTTGTTTCAGACATAGGCTTCACAGTAGAACATTCCAACAGAACTGCAAAACTAGTTCAGTATGTAAGCAAATTACTATATCACTGTACAAAGATCATCGTGTATGTTGTGTTTACTAGCGGCATACTGCATCCTTAGGAAAAGATTGATGATCCTATATATGTTTACATATCTCGGCTTTATGTCGTCGGCGCTGCATTGAGGATCTGTTCCAATGGATCAGTATTTGCTGCCATCATACATATGTTAGCTTATTACGGGAAGGTGGGAATACTCTGCTTTAGGACTTCCAGACCATACATGGCGTACACTGCTTGAAGGATGACCAAACAGCAAAGAAACAAGGACAATCAACTAAACATATAACAGATTAAAACTAGAATCTAAGCCCAATAGAACAGAAAATAATATACTGAGAAACCCCTTCGAGCGCAATTCAACAGAAAATAGATTACACAGGTTCAGATTCGAAGCCTGAGCTTACACACTACCTTGTTTGTCCTGGTAAAATCCTGAGTGGGCCACAAAACATTCCGTCACTAAGTGAAGTAGAAGGCCAGGACAACATTATAGGCTAGATACAGAAGCTTGGGCTTTGAAAAGAAAGGCAAAGTCAATTTTCAAGATGGGCATCGACTACATCAGAGAAAGGCTTGGAGGCTTACTGGCTAGAACCACACGTTGGTGGTCTTGGCAGCTCTAAGTTCTAGCTAAATTTGGTATACACCATCTCCTAGACCCTTCTCTTCACACGTTGAGCATACACTGGAGGGCAAGTCAAAGGGGTCCTCCATTGACAAATCATGGGTATGCCCGTTGTGTGTGAAATCATCCTTAGTGCCACATCTCAGTTCAATTTGAGCATCTCGAGAAGCTCTACTGTTGCATTGTAGGTTACGGAGTTGACTAGTACACCATCGGCGCTGGCGGTGGTAAGGCAACGTGATCTTCATTTCCTTTAGCCTTTTCGAATTCAGAACAAAGAACTTGGCAAAGTAAATAGATGAACTCTTGGTGCCATCATAATTCTTCAACACCACTTTTTTTAGTTGAAGCTCAAGGCATTCAATTGGGTCCAGTGGTCATACTTCCGAACATTATTCATAGCCCCCCGTGAGGGTATGAGTGGCTAGAACTGGAGATAGAGAGAACAAACAATATAAAAGAAGTTGCCAGCATGTTAGCAATACAATAATTGTCCAGATTTCATGCCAATCAACTGCTTATTTTGACATTTAAAGCAAGCAACTATGTTTCATACTCACAATGACATAAAGCCTCTCCAAGCAGGGGAAGCACTTGAGGAAGTTAACCACTGAATCCAGATTAGGGCCATCGGAGCGAAGAACCAAAATGCTCATGGTGTGCATTTTGGCTGTCAAACTGACAGCAACCATTTTCTGCAGAATAAAGTGCAAATATAAGAATAATAGCCTGCACATAAGAATGTCAGAATGCAATTGATGAAGGTTGCTGCTACCTGAAAAAATGTAGTTCCAAGGTGGAGTTCAGGTATGCCTTCAGACAGCATACCCAATATCTTCAGTTTAGGTGCGCAGATTATCCGTATGCTCGCTCTGCCGCCCTTTGCATCAAGCTGTAGCAATCTCTCAAGGCACGGGGCGTCCTCGATGACTAGCTCTTTCAAAATGATACCTCCAATCCTCTTGTCAGCGCAAAAGCCTAAACTCTTGAGAGTTTGGGAGCTGATGCAGAGGCAACTAATGCCCCAGTTTTCCTTCAGCTCAAGGCTTTCCAAGGCAGGGCAGCCAGAGAGAATGCTCCGGAGAACGACCTGTGAGATGGTGACCCTTTCCAGGGTTGGCTGCTTGAGGCACGGAAGCTTCAGGGACAGCTGCACAATCGAGCAGGGGAAAAGGGTGTAGTGGAATTTGGCCACGCGGAGAGTAGGCGAAAAGCGGAACACGGACAATGGCAGCGGGCCCAACTTCTCCATGTAGCTGTCCCAAAACTTCTCCTTGATGTAGGTGATCTCAACCTCCTGTAGGTTGTCCAGGGCTTGGGCAGTAAGCCAGCCATCGATCTTGTCGTTGTCCCTAGCGATGCAGACGGAGAAGCGTCGTGCGGGGCCAGGATGCTGAGAGAGGATCTTTGTAATCAAGTCCTTGTTCTTGGGTCCACAGTCCACCGCGAGGTTCAGAGGAGCGGATCGCCAGAGCGGACGCCACCGGCGGGAGATGACCTGCGTGCGGGCACCTTCCTTGGTGGGGAGAAGAGACACGATGCTGCCAAGGACGGTGTCGGAGAGGCGGCTGATGAGATCAGCGCTCCCCCCATCAACAACACCGACGAGATCAGTGCTCCCCACATCAACATCACCAGTGACAGTGAGATCGACGCTCCCCCATCACTATCACCAGTGCGATCGACGCTCTCCCCATCATCATCATCATTGCTGAAATCGACGCTCCCCCCGTCAACATCATCGCAGTTGCCACTCCCCCGTGGATCTTGGTCGTCGACAAGATGGAACTTACGCTTCTTGGAAGATTGCATTGCCGCCGTCGCAGCAGCGAGAGAGACCGCCGCCTCCCCTGCAGCTGTCGCCACAGCCGCTGCCTCCTTCGCCTTTAACGCCGCAGCCGCAGCCTTCGCCGCCGCCTCCTTCGCAGTCGCAGCCGCCGCCGCCGCATCGTTGGAAGCAGCCGATGCCGCAGCAGCCGCAGCCAGCGCCGCCTCCTTGGCAGCCGCCACAGCAGTTGAGGCCGCCGCCTCCATGGCTGGCGGCTTGCCGAGACGCCGTGGGAATGTTGGTGCGGTGAGGTGGGGGAATGGGGAACGAATCGAGGGATTGGGAACCGAGGGTTTACTCAGCATCGTCCTGTTCGGCTAGGGTTGATCGATCTGCCACCATCCAAATAATGAACGGCTTAGATTCGTCCATCTCGTGGGCGATAAAGAAATGAAAATGGACGGTTTGGCGGCAGCTCTTGGGGTTTTGGCGCCAACTTACTTCTCTAGGCACGGCAAAGAAAAAAAAAGGTAGAAAAGTGACATGGGAGTTGATCTTTCGCAAAGACAAACAGAAGGCTCGATTTTTTAGAGCATTTCCATTGATGTAAAAATAACTAACTTATACTACATCCCAAAACGCAGCTTTAATAGTAGATGCAAAAAAAAAATTACATCACCTCCTCGAAATGATGTAAAATACAACACTTGAATATGCAAATTTGCATCTCCATCACCTCCGAGGTGATGTAAAAATCCAGTCGCGCGCCAACCACTCAACTGCCTTCATTCCGTTTTTGCTCGCCCGCCTGCCCGTTGGCAATTTTTGCCAGGAACTGCGCCGTTGCCTCTTGTCCACCAATCTTGACCCCGCCGCGACCCTGCCGCCTATCCCCGCCGCCAGTTGCGATGCCCTAGCTGTTGATGACCCGCCGATTTGAGTCCGTCCCAGCGGCGATTTGTGCCTGGAAATGCCGTTGCCGCTGCCCGTCCATCCATCCTCGACCCCGCGGCCTATCCCCGCTTCCAGCCACCGACGACCCGCGGATTTGAGTTCCACCTTATGGACGGTTTGGCGGCAGCTTGTGGAGTTTTGTGCACATCAGGACCCTTGAAACTTGCGCGCAACGGTCAGTTTTGACACACAAACTTATAAAATACGTTATTGCAGTCATCTAACTTGTGTGGACGTGTAAATACGGTCACATTTTCTGTATGCAAGGTGTATCCCACGCTTACATGGCATACACGGCCACTGTCAGGGATTGAAGCGTTATATTTTGTGAAAACCCCCAAATTAGTGTCAAATTCTGGAAAAAAAAATCCACTAAACGAAACTCTATATAATCCTTGAGTCCCACATATTAATGTACAGTAAACAGGATAATTCAAAATAAAAACCGATGCTTAGGAGGTTCGATCCTGGGATCTCTAAATAAACCGCTACAGAAGACAACGACTACTCTTCCTAAGCCTACTTGTTTCTTTTTTTGAGTGGTTCCTAATTCTTTTTGCTAGCAATGCATAACTACGCTTAATATTTTATAACCGAACACGCACGTGGAGCGTGAATGGACGCAGTCAGTGCGGCCCATTTTCGAAATTTCAGTTTTGTTTCTTTGTAGAAATTTGTAAAAGATATGTAAATGATAATCAATGTAAAAAAATAAATTTAGAATATTAGAGTGTTGTAATTAATATACATACAAATAAATAAAACAAGTAAAAATATTAATGTACTATTTTAAAAATATTCATATAAATAAATTATATATTAATTATAAAAATGACTGTATAATTTAAATAACATGTATTAGAGGATTACTGTCTGGGCACACAAAGCATGTATTTTTTTCGTACATTTTACCTATTTATTTTTGTTAAGGAATATATAATTTTTTCCTGGCAAACACATAAATTTTATGAAAAAACGTGAACACTTTTTAAAACAACATAGAAATATCATAAAACATGAACACTGCTATATTTCTAGATATCTTTTTTTGTAAAAACTCCATATTTTTAAAATTACATGAACATTTATTTGGATCTTAAAATTACGTTAATATTTTAATTAATACTTAAAAACTTTCTAAAATTACATAATACTTTTATGTTTCATTCATATTGTTTTATTCGCGTGAATATTTTATAAAATTACACATGAATGAAATTATTCATGAATAGTTTTTGAGTCAAGTGAATACTTTTAAAATTACGTCATTATACATGAATAGTTTTCGCAGCTCGTACTCCCTGTTTTGTAAATACAATAGCTGGATTTTTCAGAAGAAAATACTCTCTCTGTTCCAAAATATAAGGTGTCTTAATTTTTCAGAAAATCAAACTTCCCAAACTTTGATCAAGTTTATTGAGAAAAATATCAGACAATATATGCAATATCAAATCAGTACCCTTAAATTCGGTATGTTACAAGTATTGTAGATGTTGATATGTTTTGCTATAAACTTGGTCAACATAATTTTTTTGACTTTTGGAAACAATAATGCACCTTATATTTTGAATACAAGGGAATAGTAGGAGTTACTCGCAGGCAAGCTCATCTAAACACACAGATTACTACTCCCTCCGTCCCAAAATATAATAACGTTTTTTACACTAGCATAGTGTCAAAAACGTTCTTATATTTTGGGACAGAGGGAGTAGTATATAGGAAGGGGGGGGGGGGGGGGGGGCTCACCAGGACGTGCAGCAGAAAAGATAGTTTGAGAACAGCAGCAGAAGAAAAGGGGGCGACTAACCAGAGACAGACTAAGCCGGGAACTAGAGAGTTCAATTCTCCATGCTCAGTTGACACAGCACTTGTACATAAACCAGAAAACAATGTTAGGATGGGTAAACAAACAGGATGTAGTGTGCCTCACTTGTTAACATAAACTGACTTGAGTTGAGAATAATTATAATAGACTGCTGCAAATTCTGAGTTGTATCTTGATTAAAACTGTTTTTCCAGGTTTCTTAATTAAAACTTACAGCAGCTGCTGCTCTAATAAATTAAGAAGGTGATGGTTGTACCTTACTGGACTGTCATTTTCAGAAGAGTGTAGGACTGCCGATCAACTAACTGCATCTCATTTCAGTGGTAGACTGGGAGTCGTCTCAGACTTAGGTTTCACGATAGAATTGCAAAATAAGTTCAGCATGTAAAGGAACGACTATCACAGGACACGATCCATACGAAAAGATGTATACTGGGCAGTATATTTGCTGCCATCGTATATATGTTTTCATGCCAATTTATGGATCTCTGCTTATGGGAAGGAGGCAGTACTCTGCTTTGCGACTTCCAGACCATACATGTATAAAAAATATATAGTAACAGTTGGTGTTACTAGCTTACGATACAAGACCGAACAGCAAAGAAACGAGGATTACAAACAAAACACAACAGATTAAAAACCAGCATCCAAGCGCAATACAACAGAAAATAAACCACTGAGGAACCCCTTTAGGCGCAATAGAACATAAAATAAACTACGATAGAACAGAAAATACATTACGCAAATTGAGATTTGAAGCATGAGCTTGGACACCACCTCCTTTGTCCTGGTAAAATCCTGAGTGGGCCACAAAACATTCCATTGCTAAATGAAGTAGACGGCTGGGACAACATTATAGGCTAGATACAAAAGCTTGGGCTTTGAAAAGAAGGCAAGTCAATTTTCAGGATGGGCACCAACTACATCAGAGAAAGGCTTGGAGGCTTACTGGCTAGCACCACAGGTTGGTGGTCTTGGCAGCCCAATGTTCTATTTAAATTTGGTATACCGCATCTCCTAGACCTTCTCTTTACACTTTGAGCACCAGTGGCGAATCTAGCACGGAAATGAAGGGTAGGCTCAAAGCAAGTTCCTAGGTCTAATTAGCAATGCATTGCAATTATTGGATGTAAAACACCTTGGTATAAATGGCAAGTATAGTATATTTAGTTGAAATAGGATTTTTGGAGGGTAGGCTTCAGCCTATTGAAGCCCCCCTGGTAGAATCGCCACTGTTGAGCACCCTATGGAGGGCAAGTCAAAGGGGTCGTCAGTTGACAAATCATGGGTAGGCTTGATGTGTGTGAAATACTCGTGGCTGCCACATCTCATTTCAATTTGAGCATCTTGAGAAGCTCTACTTCTGACTCGTAGCAGGCTGAGTTGCTTAGCAAACCATCTGTGCTGGCGGTGGTAAGGCAATGTGATTTTCATTTCCTTTAGCACTTTTGCATTCAGAACAAAGAACTTGGCAAAGTCAATAGATGAACTCTTGGTGCCGTCATAATTCTTCAACACCACATTTTTGAGATGGAGCTCAAGGCATTCAATTGGGTCCAATGGATCATAACTCCGGACATTATTGATAACCTCCCATGACGTGAACTGGAGATAAAGACAAAAAACACACAGGAAATTGCCAGCAGGTTAGCAATACAATAGTTGGCTAGATTGCATGCCAATCAAATGCTTAAACTGAAATTTAACGCAAGCAACTATGTTTTATACTCACAATGACATACAACCTCTCCAAGCAAGGGAAGCACTTGAGGAAGTTAACCACTGCATCCAAATTAGGGCCAGTAGAGCTGAGAGCCAAAACCCTCATGGTGTGTATTTTGGTGGTCAAACTGACAGCAATCATTTTCTGCAGAAAAAATGGCAGATATAAGAATAATAGCCTGCACATAAGAATGTCGATTGCAATTGACGAACGCTGCTGCTACCTGAAAAACTGAACTTCCAAGGTGGAGTTCAGATATATCTTCAGACAGCATACCCAATATCGCCAGTTTAGGTGCCCCACCAATTATCTTTATGGACTTTGTGCCCACTGGATCAAGACGTATGACCACTTTGCTACCCGTTGAATTAAGCGGCAGCAATCTCTCAAGGCACGGGGCGTCCTCAATGACTAACTCATGCAAAAAGACACCTTGACTGGTCCAGCAGGCAAAAAAGCGTAAACTTTTAAGAGTTTGGGAGCTGATGCAGAGGCGATCAATGCCAAAAACTTTCATCAACTCAAGGCTTTCCAAGGCAGGGCAGCCAGAGAGCATACCGAGTCAATTGCAAGAAATCACCACATTTGCGGCTAGGTTTGCAGGAAACCACCAACTCGCTAATCCGTTGCAAAAAACACCGGAAAATCTGTTAACTCGTTGCAAAAAGCACTGATCGGATGATTTGGCCCATTTAATCACTTTTTGACAGGTAGGGCCAATTTGTAAGGAGCTGAGTTGGCAAAATAATTACATACACACCCCTGGATCCAAAAATAGAAAGCAATCAACCCCCTTCTCTCGATCCTCTTCTCTCGATCCGATCGGGAGGAGGCTACAGCCGCCACCCCTTGCACTCGGGCCTCTGCCGTCGCCTCCACCGCTCCCGCCCGGCCAAGGATCCGGCGAGGACGTGTCCGCCTCGTGGTCGACCTCCTCGTCGGAGCAGTCTCCGGGGGTCCGGCCGTCGCGCTCGCTCGACCCCGTGGCCAGGGGCGGCGCGGACTTCCGGCAGCGGCGGTGAGCAGCGCGCACCGGAGCGGAGGAGGAGGTAAATGGCAGCGTGGCGGGGAGCAGAGTGCAGCGGAGGAGGAGCTCATCGGCAGCACGGCTTGGATTTGGGAGTCGTCGGAGTCATCGAGCACGGGCTGGCCCTCGCCGCTGCCATCGTCCTCCGGCATGGAGAGCGAAAGGGCCTCGATCTGCGTCGCTGGACAGCTCGCGGCGGTGGAGCACGTCGAGCCTGCGGGAGGCGCAGAGCTCAACGATGGGGATGGCGGCGTGATCCGGCGTGGCGATAGGAGGAAGAGAAGCAGCACACCCCGCCCGTGAGCTTGTCGTTGACCTCCAGCGAGGGGCGCCATGGGAGGCTGCAGGCAGGGTCACCGGCGCAGGCGGCCATTGTGGTTGGCAAACCGGGCTGTGGTCGTATAGGACGGCGACCGTCTTGAGGCAAGTGGCGGAGGTGGTCGTCCGATGGGGCTGCAAGGGAGGCAGGGGCGGAGGCACTGTAGGTCGGGCGGGAGGTGACGAACTGCGGCGAGCAGCAACAAGAAGGGGATGAAGAGAGGGGGGGGGGGGGTGTTGATTGCTTTTTGTTTTGGATTCCAGGGGTGTTTGTGTCAATTCTTTGCCAAGTCAGCTTCTTGCTATCCTGTCCTACCTGTCAGAAAGTGATCAAATAGGCTAAATCACCCGATCAGTGCTTTTTGCAACGACTTAACAAATTTTTCGGTGTTTTTTGCGACGGATTAACGAGTTGGTGGTTTCCTGCAAATCTAGCCGCAAATGTGGTGGTTTCTTGCAATTGACTTGAGCATACCCTGGAGAACGTCCTCTGAGATGGTGACCCTTTCCAAGGTCAGCTGCTTGAGGCACGGAAACTTCAGATACAGCTGCGCAATCGAGTTGGGGAAATGGGAGCCGTAGAATGTGGCCACGCGAAGAGTGGGCGAAAAGCGGAACACGGACAATGGCAGCAGGCACAACTTGTCCCTGTTGCTGCCCCAGAACAGGTAGGTGAGCTCGAACTCCTCTAGGTTGTCCAGGGCTGGGGAACTAAGCCAGCCTTCGATCTTGTCGTCGTTCTGAGAGATGCAGACCGAGAAGCGGCGTGCGGGGCCAGGATGCTCAGAGAGGATCTTTGTAATCAATTCCTTGCTATTGGGTCCACGGTCCAGCGCGAGGTTCAGAGGAGCGGAGAGCCAGAGCGGACGCCACCGGCGGGAGAGGACCTGAGTGCGTGCACCTTCCTTGGTGGGGAGAAGAGATACGATGCATGCCGAGGACGGCGTCGGGGACGCGGCTTATGTGATCGACGCTCCCCCCATCAATTTCATCAGTGAGATCGACGCTCCCCACATCAACATCATCGCAGTTGCCACTCCCCGGCGGATCTTGGTCGTCGACAAGATGGAACTAACGCTTCTTTGAAGCTTGCAGTGCCACCGTCGCAGCAGCTGCCGCCTCCCCTGCAGCCGTCGCCACGGCCGCTGCCTCCTTCGCGTTTAACGCAGCAGCCGAAGCCTTCGCCGCCGCCTCCTTGACGGTCGCCGCTGCCTCCATCGCAGCCGCAGCCGCCGCCGCCGCCTCCTTGGAAGCAGCCGATGCCGCAGCAGCCGCAGCCAGCGCCGTCTCCTTGGCAGCCGCAACAGCAGCTGAGGCCGCCGCCTCCATGGATGGCGGCTTGTGGGAATGTCGTGGTGGAGGATGGGGAACGAATCGAGGGATTGGGGACCGAGGGTTTTGTTCAGCATCGTGCTGCTGGCCACCGTCCAAATAAATCAACGGTTTAGATTGATCCATCTCGTGAGGGAACAGAAAATGAAATGGACGATTTGGCGGCAACTCCATGAGGTTTTGGCGCCAACTTACCTGTCTAGGTGCAGCAGACCATTTTAGTTTTTTTTCACACTTAAGGGAAGTCTCATTTAATAGTTTGAGCTCCTTTAAAAAAACAGAAGGCTCGGTCTTTTTTGCTTCACGGCTTGTTTGTTTTTGTAGTGCTACCTGCTTGTTTAAATACAAAAGCCAACAATTGCGGCAGTCGAATTTTGCAACGAGGCCGAAGGCGGGGGTGAGGTGACAAGTGGGAGCAAGGAATGTCGATCGCGACGAGGCCGGGCCAAGATCTCGTTGGAGAAGGGGACAATGCCGCAAGCGGCAGTGAGTCATGACGTCCCAGGTGAAGCTGAGGAAGCAGATTAATTAATATGGTCGAGTGTTAGGAGGCTCCTGTAGTCTGTTAGTACATGGGCCTGCTCCCTTCGATGGCACATGGGGCGGACCCGGATGTACGCCACATCGACCGACGCTTGCTATAAGTACCAACGAAGGAGACATAAAAAATGCTAGCTGGATAGTGAGAAGGGTATCAGAGCCAGGTTTCCAGTGCGGCGACGACGGAGAGGGGTGGTAGGTGGTCTCTGATACCACGATGTTAGAGTCTGGATCTCACTTTTTGTACACTCACATATACACCTTCGTCTCTCTCTGATACAATTTGGAAAGAAAGAAAGAAGAAAGAAGATGTCGTGCAATTGCGGTTCTGATCCAAGCATGGATAGCTTGTTCGTTGTCTCCTTTGTTGGTGCTTACAGCAAGCATCGCTCGATGTGGCGTGGGCCCGACCCATGTGCTGTCGAAGGGAGCAGGCCCATGTCCCGACAAATTACAGGAGCCTCCTAACGTCGAGGTAGGGGGGTGTGGGTCGTTGGAGAAATCTGGTGGTCATAGTGGACGTTTAGAGGGATGGTCTGAGGCAGAGACCGAGCAAGTTGTGACGTCCCAAACGGAGGCGAGGAAGTAGATTGACTAGTGTGGGCCGAGCAGGGGGAGGGGTGTGGGTTATCAGAGAAATCTCATCAAGGGGTATGTTTAGAGAGATGGTTGGAGGCGACAACAGAGTAAGCTTCGACGTCCCGGGTCGGAGGAGGTGGTGCAGGTTGTCGTGGAAATCTGGTCGGTGTGCAGGTTTGGAGGGATGGTCATAGGAGGGCACATAATGAGCGGGGGAGGCCAGGGAAGGATGGGGCAGCGAGGTGGTCGCAGGAGGCGAAGTTAGACTAGAGAAGGGACGGCTGGAGGTTGAAGAACGTTTTCAGGCACCAGACCAGACGAATAGGTGCTCCCTTGGAAATAAATATCGTGCAGGAGTTTAAGTGTTTAACCACAAACGGCGTAGCATCTACTGTTTGTTTCCCTTCCCATTTTACAGCAGCCGGTGAAGGAAAGACAGAGTTCAGACAGGAGACTGCACGTTCAGCTAGCACAAATTCGATCTGAACGGAGAAGCTACTGCTGCCCCGGCCGCAGGGACGAGAGGACGACGTCTTGGAGGGCGCTGTCCTTCTGCATCGCCGCCTTGAACTCGTCGAAGGTGACCTCGCCGTCACCGTTGGCGTCCATCGTGTCGAACATCTCGTCCAGCTTCCCCGGCTCCGCGATGTCCCCCGGGAGGCACTCCTCAGGCAGCGCCTACCAGCCATAGCAACAAGTTTGTGTTCAGAACAACAATTTGATCTGGTACAGTACAGGTAGTGTGTGGTGTCTTGCCCTGCTTACCCGGAGCATCGACGCCAGCTCTTCCTTGCTGATGCAGCCCGACCGATCGGCGTCATACATCTGAAACAGTAGTGTTTTTGGTCAGATCATCATCACAAGAACCTTCTCCAGTAGAGTCACGCTGTTTTGGGGTTTACCTGGAAGCAGAGCCGCAGAGCGTCGTCGCCCCGCGAGTTCCTCAGGCTGGAGAGCCCGCAAAGGATCTCCCTCATGTCCACGGTCCCATCACGGTTGTTGTCGAACAAATCAAATACACGAGGAGCTAGAGGGATCAGCGAGTCCATCTTCATTGCTTTCAGCACCTGCTCGAATTCTGTAAGTGTGGCGTTCTCTCCGTCTGCACATCTGCACCAGGAGCACGATGTGAATAAATTCAAGTATTGAGCCAAAATATAGCCGGTATCAAATGTACTGATTGAAGAAACACACAACTACGCTATTCATCTTGTCACTAACTGAGAAATGTTGTCACTGTTCAAGTAATAAACAATATTTTGAAGATTGGACACTCACATCCGTGCAAAATGTTGCCTCAGGTTATCTAGCTCTTCCGAGGTAAGGTCATGGGTTCCTAAAAGACTCCTCAGCCTTTTTGTCCTCAATGCCACTTTGCTGCTCAGGACGCTGGCTATTGCTGCTGCCCGCAATTTCCTTCTAGCATTGAACCTCTGCAGTTTCGAGACAACCTCTGCGTCAATGCGATCTTGCTTGGCGCAGTCTCCTATCACCCAAGGATGCATCAAAAGCTGGTTTTTCATCATAACGGGCCCACAGTTAACTACAGTTATATCGACTAATAAGTAGAGTGCGAAGAGCAAAAAGGGAGCACGAGACGGACATCACTCGCAGTGGGCCTTTTGTAAGGTTCAACGGAAAGCAGACTGGAAATCAAATCTTTGGCTGATGAAGTTATTGTTTTCCATGTATGCTCCTGAAAACTGAATTCACCCTGAAAGAAGCACATCAAACAAACGACATTAGATTAGACTCTGACTAGTGCAAGATTGGTGGGTTCTTTGTTGAAGCAAGCAATCAAGGGAATTTGTATATATAGACACTCAAGTGCTCAAGTTCTTCAGGCACCTATTAGTTTTGGGGACTTAATTCTTCAAAGAAAAAAAGGTGTCAATTCCTTTTTCAGTGGCTTACGACACAATCTTCAATTAACCCCACATCATAATACTCGCAAAAAAGATATCCATAAGGGCCCTTATTTTGGCTCACTCTCTGTAAGAAAATATTTTGTTTGCATGCTCAAAGGAATCTCCAGTTAGCTACTGACTCACACATCTCAAAGAAACTTGCCCATTGGAAGTTTGGAGCTGGACATCAGATAAGACAAATTGGAATTCAAGTAGCAACAACTAACAGAAGAATAAAATTCAGCAATGATTGGCAGTCATGTCTCTGTACTATTCAAGGTCAATTGCTCCAAACCAGTTGACAGAAGGTGGACACTCATGCTAACTTTGCAGACTGAATCAAAATGCCTCACCCATAATTTATACTGGAAGAGTGTTTACAGAACTTATAAACCACAAATATTATATTCGCGGGCACGGTGATTCTGTTTCACAAGAAAATGCAAAGATCATTCCGGGAAACTGATTTAACTCCCTTCCCACTACAAGTGTGTCTACGTAATCAATCAACATTGTCCTAGCTGGTTGTAGAAATACTAACAGGGTTAAGATTGCACAACATTTTCAAACCAATCACTGCACAACATTTTCCCCATATGAATCACAATGAAAATCCAAACCAGTTTAATCACCACTGAAGAACATTTTGCATTTCCGAAAAAAGAGGACATTTTCCTCAGATGTTAGTTGAGAGGAAGAGGAATGCTTACTTGCAGGATCCTTTGCTGCTTTTCTTGATTAGTTGCAGCATGAAATGGTGGGCACCTGAAATATATACAGATCAAAGTCTGCAAACTGCAATGACGAAATCATGCCAAGGAAATTACTACTCCTACAAGACAGGATGACCAACATACCCGGACAAAAGAATATACAGAATCACCCCAACAGACCACATATCACTTGCAGTCGAAACCTCTTGCCGCGAGAGTGCCTCTGGTGAAACATAATCTACCGACCCAAACAGCGCCACAACCGGGTCACTGAAATCTTCTACAGAACTCAAACCGAAATCCATAATCTTCAGCGTGGAATCTTCTTTTCTGTCCGAGAAGAGGCAGTTCTCTGGCTTCAAGTCCCTGTGTATGATGTTGGCCTTGTGAAGAGCCTTCAACCCACCAGCAATCTGCCTAACAACAGCGGCCGCATCAAACTCCGAGTACCGCTCCCGCCCTATGATCCTGTCGAACAGCTCGCCACCCGAGCACAGCTCGAGGACGAGGTGTACGCCGTGCGCATCCTCGTACACATCGTGCAGGCTGATGACGTTCGGGTGCGGCGCGACGTTCTCCACTATCCTCCTCATGACAAGTATCTCGTTGGTGAGCAGCGCGTCGGAGATGGATACCTGCTTCCACAGCGGGAGGCCGCCCGAGCTCGGCGCACCCTTTGACCCCTGCTGCATCCCCATCCCCATCATCGCAGGGCCGAGCCTTCGGAGAGTCTTTATCGCGACCTGGGTCTTTCCATCATCAGACTTGCTCACACCTCTTCTGACTATGGAAAAACCGCCTCGGCCAAGGATATCCGCAACTTCATAGTCATCGGACAGCCTTCTGCTTTCAGTTGTTGACATTGTGCAGCAGCAAGAGCAGCTTCAACTGGCTATTTGACCAAAGAACCTGAAACTTGAGGAAGCAAACACCAGTAAGGCCCCTAGAGCCTTAGAGGGCAGGAGCAACCGGGGCTGGCGGTGAACCGGCACGAATCGACCTGCTTCACACGAGAAATGAAAACGGTAAGCACTGCTAGCGGAAGAACAAACTGATCGCAGGTGTCTCTGAGGGGGAGAGAAGGGAGATTGGGGAACAGCAGAGCAGGAACTGGAAACAGTAGTTGTGGAGCTGATAGGGACTTCATATATAAACATCTGCCCTGTGGCAATTATACAGAGAGCATAACGGAGGGTGTGTGGGGAGATTGTGACGGCAGAAGAAAGGGACATGTGCCAACAACCAGCAAAAGGGAATAAACTCACCAGGTACTTCCTTTTTTTGCAGAGGGCAAGATGACAAGAGCAGAGCAGATGATGGTTGAGGAGATGCTAATGCCTAATTGTGTTGACCTGGTCGCTAGCCACTGCTCTGGGCCGGGGCTGCTACTTTGACTTGGTCTTCACTCGGTGAGGCCAGACTTGGTTCTAGGTTATTGCTTTCTCATGCACTATTATTGATTGATGGAGCTTTCTTTCAGCCGGTGAACACTAGAGCATATTGTGCCTGAACAGAACCCATTTTTTATTGCAGAGAAGAGGCCCAGTAGAGCAACTGTGTCCACTTTGCAGTTGATCTATCTATCTGACTTGGTATTACAGTACTCAATTACATTTTAGACTGCACAGAAGGCAATTCCTAAAAGCAGTCCCAACTACTGGCAATGCTGTACTAAACAAATGGAGAAAACAGTGGGGTATTTGTTTATGCATGAAACTAACAAGATTGCTCAAGGAAACAAAGAGTGTATTATTGCTATTAGTTACTACTCCCTCCGTCCCATAATGTAAGACGTTTTTTGACACTACACTAGTGTAAAGTGTCAAAAAGCGTCCTATATTATGGGATGGAGGGAGTACCATGTAATCGATGTCATGAGGAACAGGTACTTTCTACTACTAGGGCGTATGTGATTTCAACTGTCAAATCATAGAGATGTGATGATAATTTAGAAAGATAACCATTGCTTTAAACCACTCATCAAGAAATCACAAGCGAAATAAAACTGAACATCACAAGAGAAATAAAACTGTAACAGCAAAACAAAGAAATTATATCTTTCACGAACGGACTGCCTTCAAAACTTTCACACACAAATAGGTTGCTACTAGGATAACAATGGGTTCATAACTTCCGAGATTAGACAACAATATCCTACATAGATAGTATACTGATGGCTCCAAGCAAATGTTTCCACCACGGCAACACCCACAGAGAGGTGCATCGAAAAACTGAAGTTTCCATATGAACTACGCTGAATCCCCAAAATCAATTGCTCTTCTGACTCTTCAGATCTATCAGCCCGTATGCCCCCTGTCTGTCCCTGGATATTTTCAACTCCTTCCTTCGCCGGTTCCTTCGCTCACTTCTAGTTGATTTTTTCTTGCCACCTGTTTCTTCTTCACTTGTTAACTTGCCCTCCTCTGGCTTTCCAGAACTAGGGTCTTCCTCCAACCTGGATTCCTTGCCAGTCTTGGCCTTCTTGCTCTTCTTTGACTTTGTCTTGGCATCTGCATCTTCTTGCTCACTTGTCAACTTGACTTCCTCTGCCTTTTCAGAACCAGGACCATCCTCGGACCTGGATCTCCTCCCAGTCTTGTGCTTCTTGCTTTTTGACTCTGTCTTGCCATCAGTTTCTTCTTGTTCACTTGTTGGCTTATCTGTCTCTGGCCTCCCAGAACTAGGGCCTTCCCCAGACTTAGATTTCTTGTGAGATTTGACCTTCTTGCCTTCTATCTTCTGTCCTCCAAGGATCAAATCTTTGCTCAGCTTCTTATGATGAGTCACCTGCCATTCATCCTCCCTATATGGTGCTAGCTTCTTCATGGATACATATTGGTTCAGATCCCTGTCATCTGATTGCAGTATCTCATACGTCTCCAGTCCAAAACTGTTTGGCTGAACTTGCCTATACTTGAACCGTGTCTTCAGATCTCCAATGGTGTCCTCATAGTCTAGCTTATAATACTCATCAAGCTCCTTCTCAAGCTCCACCTTGTCCTTGAGAGAGATCTTCCCCTTCTTTTTCTCGCCTTCCTCCTCACCATTTGCAAGCTCCTTATTTTTCTTCTTGTCACCAGTGGCAGTAGATCCTTCTTTACCATCAGGTGCCCAATCTTTAGGTAATCCAAGCAATTCATCTTCCTTGTCAAAATCAGGTTTGACCAAATCCAAATCATCTCCACTTCCAAACCCAGGATCAACCTCATCAGCACCATAGTAGCTGTCATCAAACATCTCCTGCATTTTCCTGTCATAATCCTCTGGATCAAAATCTTCCTCCAAGTCATCTGCACCAAGCTTACAGGCAGCTTCCCCTTCAATTCCAGCAATCATCCGGATCTTCTCAAGCTTCTCAGCAATCTCTTTCTTCTTCAAATTCTTGAGATGCTTCAGCTCCTCTGCCTGCTCCTGCTTGGCTCGCGCAAGCCGTTCCTCTTTGCTCTTGCGTTGCTTCTTTCTGCTGCTCTCCTTCTTCCTCACAGACCCCTCAACAACCCGGGGATGTCCCATTACCCGATCAGTCACCACTCCCTCTGAAGCTTCCACCTCCTCATGCCGGAATTTATAATTCCCCAACTTATTATAAATATCCTCATAGTCCTCCTGAGTTTCGATCACATCCTCTTCCTGTGAGACCTCCTGGATATCATCCAGCGAGAACTTCTCCGGCGCTGGTTCAAGGTAGGGCCTATTGAGGATGTAATTCTTCAAAAACTTCTCATTGTCATCCAGCTTGTCATCATCCCCAAAAACCTCACCCAACAGCTCCTCGGTCTGCTTCTCGTCTTCGTCCTCTTCGCTGTCGCCACCATCTCCTTCAGCCTGCTTCGCCTTGAACAGATCGTCCTCCTCATCATCGCCATCCCCCAATGCCTTCTTCTCCGCCTCAAGGAACTCCTTGAGCCCCTCCCTCTGGAGCTCGTTGTACGCAATCCGGTCATACTTGCTGCCGCGGCCAGCCTGCGCGGCAAACTCGGGGCCCTCCTCGAGCAGGTGCTGAGCGTTGACGTCCTTGAGGTACAGCGGCCGCTCCTTCTTGGCCTTCTTCCCCTCCTTGGGCTCCCCCTCGGCGCCGTCCTCGTCCTCGTCCTCCGACGAGGAGGAGTACACCTTGGCGTCCTTGTCGAAGATGGCGCTGTCGCCGCTGCGGATGCGGCGGATGACCTGGAGCACGCGGCGGTCGACGCGGCGGGAGGCGGCGGCGACGGCCTCGTCCTCGTCCGACTCGTCGTCGGAGTCGTCGTCGTCCTCGTCGTCTGGGTCGGCGACGACGGCCTCCTTCTTCTTCTTCTCCTTGAGGCGGTCCAGCGCCTCGCGCCGCTTCTTGTGCTCGTAGCGGCGCGCGTACCCCTCGTCGATCTGGAAGTTCGAGTAGTCCTCGGCGGGGCCGTCCGAGTCGTCGTCGGAGCCCGCGAGGATGTCCAGCACCCTCCTCTCCCCCTCCCCCTCCCCCTCTCCACTCATCTCCTCCGGCGACGCCTTTATTGCTGCTGCGGCGGCGGCGGCGGCGCTGCTCGTGCTAGGGTTTTTGCGAATGGAGACACACCGCGTAGGGGGGCTACGGATCAACCGGTACTATTTACGACCGAGCAGTCTGGCAACACGGGCCCACCTCGCCAGCTCAACGCGACGGCCCGTTGGGTTCATTCTCGGCCCAATGAGGCCCGGTCCAGCCCATATCCGTCGCGGCAGTCTCGTCCGCGCAGCCGCACCTATATAGCCCCTGCCGCTAAACCCTAGCGAGCCCTCCATTTGCGCCGCCGCCTCCCCCGAAGCCATCCGCATCCCCTTCCCCACGCTCGCTCGCCCGACGCGATGGCTCCCACCAAGAAGGCGGTACGAACCCTAATCGATCCCCGCCCGCCGCTCCTCCCATTTCAGCTTGATTCGTTCCTCGGTTGATGCGGTGGTTTTCTCTTTTCTGAGAGATCTTCTCACTGTTTTTCGATTGGTGATGGGTGCGCTCTGCAGAAGAAGAGCGGGGAGAACATCAACAACAAGCTGCAGCTGGTGATGAAGAGCGGGAAGTACACGCTCGGCTACAAGACCGTCCTCAAGACGCTGCGCAGCTCCAAGGGTATGGATCTTTTTGTCACTGTTGATTGATTTGTCGTTGAGGCTGATCTGGTAGTTATTTCGTCTGCTGGATCCGAAGGGTAGTGCTATAACTTTCGCTCGGGCCCGTGTTAGTTCCAGAGATGCGTGATTAGCTTTTGTAGAATGAATTGGTTGATATCAGTCTTGTGGCTGTCGATTTCGTGCTGTACTTATTTGTGGGATAAGTTGAACTGTATGCGTCTTCTCTGCACGTGTGTGATGATGTCCACTGAAGTTTGTAGCGTGGAAACTTTTAATTCATACAATGGGCCTGAAGTTTACCTCATTGGCTTGCTTTTGCCGTGCCTTAGAGATGAATACAGCGCCCTAGAACAAGCCACCTCTTAGTTGAGACTTCTATGGGACCTCTTTAATGTCTAGTGGACAATGGGAGGTTGAAATATTTCTGTTTGCGGATAGCAGTTTGTACTGTGTTTTCAGTCGTGTGTCAGAAATTGTCTTGTTTAGTTTTTACCGATCAATCTAGTTTGTGTAGCGATCAAATTGGTTTGTAGAATGGGACTGAAGTTTACCTCACTGGCTTGCTTTGGCTGTGCCTTAGAGATGAATACAGCGCCCTAAAACAAACCACCTCTTTAACTGAGACTTCTACAAGACCTCCTCAATGTCTAGTGGACAGTGAGAGGTTGAATATTTCTATTTGCTGATAGCAGTTAATTCAGTTTTAGCTCATTGGCTTGCTTTTGCTGTGCCTAAGAGGTGAATGCGTTGTCCGAGGCAATAGCATCCTTGTTGGACAGTTTGGAGTTTAAAACTGATACAGCAAGATGGGTTTTCCATGCCATGTAGGGCATTTACAGATAGCATGTCTCTTTGTTTTTTAATTTCTACTCCCTCCGTTCCTAAATGTTAAAAGTGTAGATTCACTAATTTTGCTCCGTGTGTAGTCACTTGTTGAAATATCTAGAAAGACAAATATTTAGGAATGGAGGGAGTACAATTTTATTCCAGTGGTTTGTGTTTTTGTAATGATTTTAACTTTTGTGTTAGAATATTGGATTGTAGAACGGGACTGAAATTTGGCTCCTTGGCATCTTTTGCCGCCATGGAGATGAATGCAGGGCCCTAGAATCATTTCAGCCTACCTTTTAAGACTTCCCATGTATCATTATCTGGGGAACAATTGGAGGATGAAATATTTTTTGTTATATGATGAAAATATTCTCTATTGTTCTATCAAGCTGGTTCCATGGAATCACCTATGCCCCAGGATGGCATTGCTATATTTGTTGCACTCATAAGATTGATGTAGTGTTCACCTGTTTACATATGATTGAGTACTAATATGAGAATTTGTTTCAATATTCAGGGAAGCTGATCATCCTCGCGAACAACTGCCCTCCCCTTAGGAAGTCAGAGATTGAGTACTACGCTATGTTGGCGAAAATTAGCGTGCACCACTTCCACGGAAGTAAGATAATTTTGCTCTTTCAGACCCTTTTTTGTCCGGTTGCTTCTCTCTTATAGCACCTTATGCGCAAATAGTTGTCTGCCTGTTTAATTGTGCTAATAATTTGCATTGTGTTTCAGACAATGTTGATCTTGGAACTGCCTGCGGCAAGTACTACCGGGTGTGCTGCCTCAGCATCCTTGACCCTGGTTCGTTGCCATTCAGATCACTTGCATTTGTTTCCTCTTGCTCCCTGTAATATCTGCTGACAGCAGTTACATTGTTCAGGTGACTCGGACATCATCAGCACCACCACCACCACCCAGTGAAGAGAAGAGAGCTCTCTACCTATTTTATTTAGTCGAGTTGTAGGGTCCTGTTGTGCTCTTGAAACCACTCTTGTTATCTTCGGTTTGTGTACCTTTTTGCGACGCTGAGTTGGAGCTGTCATACAGATAATACTTCATATGGTTGTTCTGCTGGACATTCATGTGGTTTTGTTTTCATGATATCGTTGTTTCCATCTTGCTGTTGTTTGCTAAGTGTTTTTTGATTCACACAAATCTATGATTCTATTCACATGAATCATTTTCTAAATCTCCACCAAATCCCTTGATTTTCCTAATTCTAGTACATGCTAACTGAAACTTGGGCTAGAACATAAAGCTGAATGGCTAATTATAATTCAATGTTTCCAACGATTGATCAGTTAGAGCAACACGCCAACTCAAATGTTTTTGGTTCAACGCTGGTTGAGAGAAACAGATAAAAAGCCAACCCAACGTGTCGACACCCGACCCAAATGGACGAGCAATTGCTTTTTGTTCGCGTCTGGCCCATTTCAGGACCAAATTTGAGCAGGGTTTGCCTTGGTGTGATGCCAGCCCTTGTACCCTCCCCCCTCCTCCGCCCTTCCCTACCTTTCCCAAAAACCCTCCTATAAACTTGCCAAGGACGACGCGTCGAACCAAATTTGAGCAGGGTTTGGGTCGGTGCGAACGGTATGATGTCAGCCCTTGTACCCTCCCCCTTCCCTTCCTTTTCCAAAAACCCTCAGGCCTTCTTTGGTTCATAGGATAGGAATTTTATAGGAATAGGAAAATCTTAGAAAGTGAGATGACATGCATGTCAATTCCTATAAAGAAAAAGATGTCATTTGGTGCATAGGATAAGATTTTTTTCATTGAATCTAGGTTAATGTTTTTTTTCCTTCAAAACGTGAAGGATTGATTCCTGTCCTACATAGGAATAAGAATCCATTCCTACAAACCAAAGGGCTTCAAAGGAATTTTTCCTTTGCAAATCCTATCCTATATAATTTCTATAAAAATCCTACAAACCGAAGGAGGCCTCAACTTGCCATGCACGATGCGTCACCTTTGTTGGGATTGCCGACGATAGTTGGTGGCACATCCACCCTTTCCCTTTCCAAACCCTCCAGCCAACTTGCCATGGACTATTTGTCGAACCTTGACGCTTTGCCATGGACGACGCGTCGAACCTCTACGCTTTTGCCATGGACGACGTGTTGAACCTTTGTTGGCCTTGCCTCCATCGTCGGCAAGCCTTGCGACGTCCGCAAAAAGGTGGCGCCGTTCAAGGAGCCGACGGACACGCAGCGGGCCATTCAGTCGGCCAAGAGGGTTGGCCGGAGGAAGCTGGAAGCCGACAAGAAGCCACCATCGTGGAGAACATGGCCCTCGTCGCAGCGGCCATGAAGCAGGCCCTACTCTACCTAGGGTTTGACAACGGCCCTAGCTAGCACGGGCTTCTCGGCCGTTTGTTCCCGACGGCCAAAGTCGTTGTGCACGTCTACCACACCGCAGACGCCCGACTTCCATCCCCACCTGCAGGCCTTCGGTTTCTCTACCTCTCTTGTGGGCTGCTCACCGGAGGTGAGCGTGGTCGTGCCGGCCACGCCCGCGCCCATGGCCATCGACCTCAAAGCCACACCTGTGGCCAGTGGGTCGTCCACCGGGGCCCAAAGCAAACCGCCGCATGAGATCCCCACCGACATGCGTCCCGACGTTCGCAACCTGTTCGACACAATGTCGGCGACCACGAACGATGACACGACAAACCGTTTCGTCATGGAGAACATCATCTTTGAGGGCGGCGTCAGTGGCACGACCTACGATACCGATGAGACCCAAAGCCAAGACGGCCACGCCACCTTCACGACAGGTCACGAGGGCCCGACCGACCCCTTCACGCAAGGCCATGGTGGCGCGGCTGGCCCCTACCCGCAAGGCCACGATTTCCCGGACGACTACGGCCTGGAAGAAGATGAAGTGGACATCAATGGGGAGCCTTTATTTGCCGACGAGCTCACCACCCAAGCCAATGTAAACAAGAAGCGCCAAAGCATTCGGACAAAGGCATACATGAAGGACGAGGACAAAGTCCTTTGTGAATGTTGGAGAGATATTGGACAAGATCCCAAGATCAGCGCTGAGCGAAAGGGATCAACCTTTTGGTTGAGAGTTCATCGCCAATTCCATGAACGCAAGAAGTTTGCGCCATACAAGATGGAGATCAAGCGTGGTTGGATGTCCCTTTCGAAGCGTTGGAGGGTCAAACAACAAAAGCGCAACAAGTTTTGTGCCACCCTTGAGAGCATCGAGGGTCGTCCTGTGAGTGGCCTTGGCATCAAAGACATGGTATACATTCCTCCATCTTCATTCTCGTTTTCGTGTTTCATGCTTGCATGTCCATTACACATATGAATATGCATTTTTGTCTTCATTTGCAGGCATTTCAAGCTTTGGAAGCATTCAAGGCCCAACATGGGAACAAGTCGTTCACGCTCACCCATTGTTGGATGATCATAAAGAGCGACGAGAAATTCAAGGAGCAATATGTCGCACTCAAGAAGAATGGAGGGCCGCAAGCCGCCAAGGAGCATGGTGAGGGCGAGAAGCCGCGGCCGCGAGGAAAGACCAACTCCAAGAAAGAGAAGGAGCGTGATGCAGCGTCATGGAGATACAAAGGCATGATGACCCATAAGGAAACAAGGGAGGAGAAGTGTAGACGAGCAAATGATGGCCTACATGGAGATACAAAGGAAGAAGCTCGAGATGGACGTGGAGATGGAAGCGAAGAAGCTAGAGATGGAGGCGGACTTGCAAGCGAAGAAGCTAGAGATCGAGAGTACCAAAGCAAAAGAAGTGGGGCTCGCTTGCATGATGAAGGAGATGGAGATCATGACGGTGGACTTGAGCACGGTGTCCCCGAGGAAGAGGCCTTAGTTCAAGAAGATGCAGAGGGAGATGCTCAAGCTTGATGATTGATCAATGACAAAGAGCACCATCTTTTTTGTATTCTGGCAAGTGTGCCAGCATGACCACGACCAAGATACATGGCGTGATTGGACTACCGCCCTTTCTTGTGTGCTGGCCGATGGCAAGTGCACCAACATAAACTCTCTGCTGTTTTTTTAGGATGACATGTGTGTCGGCCGTTGGCACGGCTGCTGGCATGAATTATGACCGCCTGCCATTTTTTTAGTTTAATATGCTTTGTTGAGGATGAAAATTGCGCTAGCTGGTTGTATGCACCAGTCGGACACAGTCAGACAACAATCACTCAGCTGAGCCTAACAGACAAACCATGCATCTCTTAGGTACATCTCCACACAATGGCCACAGTTCATGCCAGCAGCCATGCCAACTTTTCCCACTCTATCCTACTAGCTAAATGTTTTTCTGATTAGAAAACTATGGTTGGATGGACGCTCACATTTGGCCATTAGATTCCTTGTGTTGAAAGAACTCATGGGTCGGGCTGAGGAGGGACATTATCCTCTGGAAGCCGCTGTTACCAAACATGCCACGCTCCATGCTGCCAAACCCCACCAACTACCATGCTGATAACCAAACTATATGTTTATGTAGATTTTTGCACCGTTCGGCCTGGATTATTCTCGTCATGCAGCTTGGCTCAATTGCTACACTTTACCAAACACGTCATATAACACGGATCATCAAATGTCTGTAGACACGTTCTGATGTGTCCGTTGATTGCTGGCTGGGTGGAGGCCATCCAACCATATTCCCCAAAAAATCGTGAACATCAATCTTATATTTAGTTGTGTGTTCACAGCAAAAGATCCATATAACTACTTCCCTCGTGATTGGCGACAAACCCAAACACAACAAGAGTCGTTGAAGGATACCTTTTTGGCATAATTGTTGCACTGGTCTTGGGCCTAGTCACCGGCGGCCTTGAGCTCCTCGAAGAGCCAGACTCGCCGTGTGTTGTTGATGCAGACCTCGCGGCCTTCACCATCAGTGGTGCGGTGGCTCTGCACGGATGAGAGCACTGCTCGGTTCTTGTCGAGGACACCCAGGCTTGTGAGGACCTCTGCCATGGTGGCAACATCTGCGCGTTTTGCCTTGAGTTGAACCACCGCTATGAAGCGCTCCTCAAGGAGTGTGAGGTTGAACTTCTGCTTCACCTGTAGCTTGATCGATGAAGTTGGACACCGGTGCAGCGCCAACGACATTGTCTTCTCCTTCGCGGGCACCTTGTCCTCCGCCATTGCAAAAGCCTCAGCCTCTGTCATGGCCATGGGGTTGCCTTCCTCCTATTTCTCCTCACCCAAGCTCGGAGGTTGGCCCTCCCTAGTACGAGCTTGACGTCGAGCGTCCGTGGCGTCGACCTTCGCAACGAGGTCGACGCCAGCATCTTGAACCACTTCATCTTGGATCGGGCCATGGCGATGGACGGCGGACTAGGGGCTCGAACGGTAGGAGAGGTGGGGAATGGGCTCGAAAGTGAGGTCTTGGGGGATGGCTGGCCAAATTTGTATAGTGAGGCTGGCGGAGTGATGAATGTTCAATGCAGACAACCGGAGTAGGCGTCTCATGCAGCTCGCCTGCTTGGATGCAGATAGGCAGACATCTGATCAAGCGTTGTGAATGCTGGCATGCATAAGGTTCTAGTTTCATCCGGAGATGGTTTTTTAGGGTAGATCCGAGGTGTCGGAGTTTGGCGTGGCGGACGTGTGAACCAATCCAGCCCGTTTTGGTGATATGCATTGGATAGCTACAAGTATTTGGACAGGACGGTTTGGACACATGTGTTTTGGTGATCCGTGTTGAAGATGCCCTAAGTCACAAATCTTAACACATCACTGACAAATAGGGCATGCAATACCTAGCTCTCTATTTAAGCAGGATGCAACGAGTTAATAAATTAAGACCTTCTATTTCAAGTTTCACAATTTATCTCGTTATTGTCATTATTTCCTATGCAAATTTCCTGTTAATATTTTAATACGTACATATCTGAAAACAGGAAACAAATCTCACAAAGGATAACTTCCTAACTTGCATTCCTATTTTGCCACCAAATTAATGACGTACTACATACTATGGAAAGATATTAACTCATTCCAATTTTATTGCTTGATGTTTTCTGCACCCCATATATCCATTCTCTCAATCTCTCCATATATATATATATATATATATATATATATATATATATATATATATATATATATATATATATATAAATCAATGTTGATACTTGATAGCAAGCAATTCTTGTGGTTCTAGAAGAAATATTTCTCATCGATAGCCATCGATAACGTAGGATGGACAAGCACGCGATTTGCATCCTTGCTCTAGCCATGCTGCTACATCTCACATGCTATGCTACTATTGCACAATGTAAGAGCACGGTTATTTCTCCATCCTTTCTTTTGATTCATATTAGATCCTTGGGCCTATTTGTTTATCAAATCCAAAGCAGTTTGCTTAGCAATGTTTCATTTGTTATTCCGATAGGTCGAATCATCGCCGACATGGACAACGAGAAGATCAATCTACCAAATGGGTTATGCGGCCTACAAAAGCTCTGCACCGGTGGTTATTGCTACTGTTGCCTAGCAACTAATACTTGCTATGGTTCTATGGATGTGTGCACGAGATTCTGTGGATAACTAGCGGCGATGAAAATCACTCCACCTTTACCTGCTCCTTTTCTAGCATACTCAGATTGGATTTCATATTTATCCTTCCCAGCATATAACTCGTGATGCAAGAAAAAATAGTTTGGAATAAGAGTATTATCCTATGCTAATTGTTTCAGTTCTGTTTGTCATATAATGAATTTCAACTATTATTACTCCGGTAGTGCAAATGTGAATCCAATGATTGTCATCTTCATAAAAGAGGTTATGACTGTCGTCGTAAAATGGTCTGAACTCTGAAGTTTTAGAAAAAGAATAATGATATGCAAGAATTCCCACATCGATTTTGAGAAAGTTTACATGTATAATTAGTAATGTATATTTATATATCTGCTGATTGTGATTGGAATGCTTAAGATCAAAAGATTAATTATGATGATAACTAAGTGTAACGGTAGTCCTAAAACAACACTGAGAGTATGACGTTAGAAGAACGATCATATTGAATCGACCCAAACTTGTTTGTTATACTTTGAGATAGAATCATCAAAAGTCAACTGTTCTAACATGGAGTGTTAGCGTGTGATTTAGTTCCTTAGACCATGAAAGTAACCTAGTCCCTTCTTACCGTACGATGTGGGGTTGCTCAAATGCCATCTGTAACATGGTGATCATAACGACAACTTACAAGTTCATCAGAAAGTTTGACAAGGGACTAGATAGCTCGAGAGTGAAATTTGCTCCTCCAATGACGGAGAGATACTCTTAGGGCCCTCTCTGTGTGATGGCATATGTCATCGTCTGGCCAGACACAGGTGACTATGTCACGGGGATGCAAGAACATGTCAACGAGAAAGAAGAACAAAACTGGTAACGAGGACACCGGTATAGCGAGCATGTGTATGAGGATACCGATATATCTCACATCAGGTTTTATAAAGTATTGCGAAGCAAATTGAATAGCACATGATAACCAAAGGCTAACTCGAATGTCTTTCGTGTACTCATGGGGATCGATATGGACGCCCACGGTTCCGCTGCCGGTCATTGAATGAAAAGGGTTTTGTTCATGTCTATGTTTTATCGAATCTACAGGGTCACAAGCTTAAGATAATCACAATCTGATGAGTGTTAGTTGGGCGGGAATAATAAGAATATATTTGTGAAATAGTTTCAATAGTATTCAAAATAGTTTCAGAGGAACCAAAAGTGTTTCAGGGTCACCGAAAGGGTTTCGGAGTTTATCAGCCAATGCCAGGTATTATCGATAAATAATATATAGGTGGAAATGTTTTTGGTGATGTTAAATTAATAATAAAAGGCTATAATAATAGTTAGGAGGGTTTTATATTTAATTCAATATAAACGTACCTTAAAAGGCCAAGTGGTGGAAAGCATATTGGGCCACAAGGGCCCAATATAGGTGGCACCACTCTCCCCATGGAAGCCTCGGCTGTTGTTTTCCCCAACCTGTCAGACCCAACTACACTGGAGGCAATGGCCATCAGAGAAGCGCTATCTCTAGCTGATGATCTCTACGAACGGAAGATTCAGGTTGCCAGTGATTGCAAAGTTGTCGTAGACGACATCCAGCAGAAGAACAGGGGGAGTTATGGTGCAATTGTGCATGAAATACTGCATCACACGTCTACCTTTCAAACATGTAATATTAGGCATGGATTTTGTAGCTCGAACTTCGAGGCTCACAAGTTCGCAAAGCACGCTTTATCATTAGGAGTTGGCCGCCATGTTTGGTTAGGCCAGCCCAATGGACTTGGTTTCGTCCCTGTAAACATTGTGACGGAGTAATAAAGCTTTGCAGTTTGTCTCAAAAAAAGGAGAGAGGGGAGGCTGAATTGGAAGGTGAATCCTCCTCCTCTTGGGCGGTCAGGGGGGATCCCCCCTTGTGGCATCCCCTCCTCCTCCAATTTATATATACTAAAGGTATTGGCACTTTTGGACACACAAGTTTTGGAGCCTCCTCTAGTTTTCTAGTTCTAATTCTAGTTGGTCCTAGTTGATTAATTAGAGCTAGACCTAGATTCTCTAATCCTCATAAGTAAGCCCAGTTTGGTTCTAATCTCCTTCCTCTAATTCTCCGGTGTCGTTTAGCTCTGGACGACGAAGCGCTGCCGGATCGTTAAGACTGTACGCTTGTAACTCGTAGAGAGGCCTTGCTTTCGATCTTCTATTCGAGGGACTATTCATGAGCGGTTCGCGGGATCGTTCATCTACGGTTCGAGGGACTCCAAGTACAATCTACACTGACTCGTCTTCTTCTGCTGCAACTCGGAGTCAGTAACGATATGATCCAAACCGTTCAGCGCATCTTCTTTGTGTTCCTGGTTGATCGTAGGGCGATATTTTTGTTTTCTACCATGTTTCTAAACAATTTCTCCCTCATACATCTGGACGTGTTCGGATATCAAACGGGAACCTAGTAGGCTCCCCGGAATTTAACCGTCTTTACAGTCAGTTCTCACCCAAATCCAGACCATATGTGGGGGAGAAATGTTATTGTTCGGAGTATCTTCCATGTTATCTTCAACATGCGGGCACAACACAAAAATCCCACCACACGATGCACCCACTACTGCAGGATACTCCTAACGTGACACTACGATCAGAGACCCTTTGCCGAAACTGTGTGCAATGCAATAATTGCAAACGGTGGTGTAAAAACCCGTCAAAAAGGTGCAAAACGTTTGCAATGGCGGAGCCATCAAACACGGATTATATTTTAGTTGCATGTGCGATGCAGGACACACGGTTAATCCATTCAAACTGTCTGCGATGAGGTAGAACAACAGAAACGGGCAGCCATAACAATGTGTATGCGATGCAGGACACACGGTTAATCCATTAGAACTGTTTGCGACGAGGTAGAACAACAGAAACGGGCAGCCATATCAATGTGTGTGCGATATATGGCATACGGTTAACTCGGACGAACTGTTTTCGATTAGGGAACACAACAGAAATGGTTCAACTTAACAAGATGTGTGTGATATGCGGCATACAGTTCACATGGATGAACTGTTTGCGATGAGCCAAAAGAACACAAACGAGTTGTGTAAACAAGATGTGTGTGATACATGGCAAACAGCTGACTCGGATGAACTGTTTGCGATGAGAAATGACAACACGGACGGTCAATGCAGTTACTTCGTGTGCGATTCTGTGTGTACAAAAAACTCTGAAAAATGCAAACTAGTTGCTTGCGGTGGCGGAGTATCGCACACGATGCGTCTGCGAGTACTCGTGTGCGATGATTAGTATGTTACACATATGTTTCCTGTCATGGTATTCTCACGGGGGGGGGGGGGGGGGGTCCACAGGGTGGCTTGAGTGTGAGGGCAAGACCGCTGTCGGAATATCCAAGGATGGGTATACGAGTAGCACACGCTAGTTTACCCAGGTTCGGGGCTCTCCGGAAAGATAATACCCCTACTCCTGCATGTCTGAGTATATGTGGTATATCTGGTACAGAGTGCTCCTGGAGGTGTATCTGAGATCAGTGCTATGGGCACCTGATCTCGTATATATGCGGGTGGCCGGATGGGCATGCAAGCTCTAGTGGCCGAATGGCATATGGCTGCCTAAATGGGCATGTGCCCGTGGGCATGTATGCATACATGAGTGAGTAGTGGATGGATGGATGAGTGCTTTATACAGGCATGGCTAGCTTACTTCCTAAGCTAGGTGGGCATGGGTGTGGGCATGGTGGATGTCAAGCTTGTCCCCTGGGTCACTTCATAAATAGTGCCAGGGGACAAGTGAGACTATACATGATGGCTGGGGTGACACATGAACAATGCTCAGGTTCAACCGTCTCGTTGGTGTCGGGTCGATGCAGCGGCCGACTCCGTGCAGCAGGCCGGCTGGAGCAGCCGGCCGGAGGAGTAGGCCGGGTGACGAGTCGGCTCAGGCAGTCGGACAGGGGGCCGTGTGGGGCGGCCTAAGCAGTCGGACTGAGGGGCTTTTGCTAGCCCCGATGTCTTGAAATATCGTCTTGCCGTCTTCGGGGTACCCATGGTCAATTACCCCGATAGTAGCCCCCGAGCCTTCGGGTAACTTGGTGAAGTTGGGTGGAGGTTTTTTAGCGCGTGTTGATGTAGAAGATGTCGATGACGGCCGGTTGCGGACCGCAGCCGGCGCGGCTTGCTTTCGGCGGGGGTGCGCAAGCGCACCTGCTGGGTGTAACCTCTGAGCCTTCGAGCGAGGAGAGGGATTCCCCATGGAAATGATCATGCAAAAGACAAAGTTAGTCCACGCAGATATATCAAATACTTGCTTTTAGCATTGCAAGTTTTATGGGGAGGGTGCCGGCTCGGTTTCGTCCGAGTCCCCTTAATCTTTTTTGTGTTCCCTTTGCTCTTTGGCTTGTGCTCTTGCTTACCGGACAGCCGCTCTGTGGTCTGTGGCTGAGAGTGGGCCGCGAAGTGGAGTCTACAGTACTCAGACTCTAGGAGCAGATTCGACCGAGCAGATACTCGTAAAGGAAACGGCCGGGTCGCCCGAACCGTTTTTCTTCCCGGACGTTTTTCGCGTGGGTGGCCTCTAGCGTTCACTCTTGCTAGCCGGACAGCCGCTCTACGGTCTGTGACTAAGAGTGGACCTTTGGTACCGCGCATGCTACTAAGCCGTCTGCGGGAACGAACGTCTCAGGCCAAGCGGCCAGCCTCCGGGCCAACTCCGGCTCGCGCCGGGGCGAACAGTGATGCAACTGTAATAAAATGTGGAGATAGTCCCCGAGCATCGCTCGAGGTTATCCGTGCTCTCATGGTGCAAAAATATGTGGGTGAGGAGCTCACATTGATTTTCGTGTAGCCAAGGCGGAGTTTGCCGAAGACAGCCGGCGCGGCTCAGCGCTCGCGGAGCGCGCCGGCGCACCCGCTAGGCATAGCCTTTGAGCCTCCGGGTGCTCGAAGGGGGTCTCAGCCGGTCAGGCTCGACCGGCCAGGCGTCGAGGCGTCTGGCAGTGCCCTTTTCCTTCTTTTTCTCTTCTGCTGGCTGCTGGCAGCCGGACAAAAATCTTCTCTTGTCTGCAATCTTCCATGGGGGCGCGCCAGCGCACCCACTGGGTGTAGCCCCCGAGATTCGGGCCGACTGCTGAGCAGTCGGGCCGGATCTTCCGGCAACTACTTTATCTTCTTCCTCGCAGGGGCGCGTCAGCGCACCCGCTAGGTGTAGCCCCCGAGATTCGGGCCGACTGCTGAGCAGTCGGGCCGGATCTCCCGACAACTACTTTATCTTCTTCTTCGCGGGGTGCGTCAGCGCACCCACTGGGTGTAGCCCCCGAGATTTGGGCCGACTGCTGAGCAGTCGGGCCAGATCTCCCGACAACTACTTTGTCATCTTCATCGCGGGGGCGCGTCAGTGCACCCGCTGGGTGTAGCCCCCGAGCCTGTGGGTGCTCGAGGAGGGTCAAGCCGGTCGAGCTTGACCGGCCAGGGGGCGAGCGGGACGCGGCCGAGCCGGCGCTCTTGCTGGCCAAACGTTGAAGCGGGCAGGCAGGCCAGGTCGTGTCTAGCCATCCGAGTGGCGAAGCAGGCGGACGTATGTTTTTTCTTTTCTTCTCTTTGTCCCAGCCGACCTCTTTCTCTATCTTTTTAGCAGCCGGCGCACTGCAGCTGATCGGGCCGGCTTCTCTCCTTTTCTCTTTCTTTTTTCTTTGTGTGCATGCCGCCACGAGCTCGGGAGCTGGCTTGGGCGAGGCGGATGGCCGGCGTGCAGGCGGAGCCGGCCAGGCGAGGCAGCCAGCCGGGTGCGAGAGGCGGAACACGGGGGAGCCATGCGCGGGGAAGCTGGCAGGAGGAGACGGCGCACTCAGAGCCGACCAATGAGCATCAGGCCGACGGGGTGCGAGGCCTCGCGGCGGTCGGGTTTGCGAAGGAAGCAAAGGCCAGGATGCGGACGCGAGTCGGTGGGGCTTGCGTGGCGGAGCTCGGGCAGAGCCGGACAGCCGGAAGCTGGCCCGGCGCGGGTGTCGGAGTCCAGGTGCGGGCGGAGAAGGCCGAGCACGGGAGCCGGTGTCCGGCTGGCAACGGCAAACTGGCATGGAGGCGAAGTCGGTCCGGGCCGGGTGTAATGACGGCAGGGCGCGGGGATTCGTTGCGGAGCGGCGCAGAGGTCGGCCGGCGAATCCGCACGGACGGAGGGGCACAGATGCAAGATGGGGAGGCTGTAGGCGTGAGGAGACGCCGGGCGGCCCGTGGCTACGGCCGGAGGCAGAGCCGGCGTGCGCGAGGCTGGAGCAGCCAGGCGGGGCGCAGCAAGGACGTCGTCGGGGCGGACGGTGGCACGCGGACGGAGGCGCTAAGCTGGAGGTTGAGGCAATGTGCGCCCGTGCGCGAGAAAGGAGCAGCGTGCTGGGGGTGCTTGGGCACATGCAATGCAGGGGCGCTTCTGCTCGAGGGACAAGGGAGCCCGCGCTGGGAACGGCCAGCTGCAGTGAGTTACATAGCAGCGAGCAATGGGACGGCTCGGGCGGGTCGAGCTGCGAGCAGAGGGGCTGCCCAGGCACGCGGATGGGGAAGACTGTGACAACCACGACTCGGGAGCTGGAAGAGGCCGCAGCCGCGGCGAGGGGAGTTCGCGGAGCAGATGCAGCGCGAGGATGCAGCAGGAGCAGCTACAACGGAAAAGATTTTGGAAGCGTATGGGTATTGTCTGACTAATGCATGGCTAGAATCTAACCATTATCTGGCTTGAGTATGGCTATGGTTTGACCATCGTTTGACTTGCGTCTAGCTAGCTTGCATAGATGCTATATGGAGGAATGAACACGCGTTTCGGCCAGAGCAAGGCGCAATGCAGAGGGGAGCATACGCGACGGGCGCCTGGGCGGATGCGGCCGATCGAAGCAAGGCCCCGCGTGCGATGCGTGCGCAGACGGACATCCGGTGTCGCGAAGGTGGTGATGACGAAGGCGGTGAGGCCGACAGCGAGGACGCACCGTCCCGCGCGGCCGCTCCGGGGGCGGGTCGAAGTAGAGCCCCCGAGTGCTATCAAAGAGACGGCACGACGCCACGGTGGTGATGGCGAAGATGGTCCCGCCCGGACTGCAAAACCAGCAGCAGCTTGCCCCACGGTGGGCGCCAACTGTCATGGTATTCTCACCGGGGGGAGGGGGTGCAAGACGGCAGATGCCACAAGGTGGCTTGAGTGTGAGGGCAAGACCGTTGCCCGAATATCCAGGGACGGGTATGCGAGTAGCAGCGCTAGTTTACCCAGGTTTGGGGCTCTCCGGAGAGATAATACCCCTACTCCTGCATGTCCGAGTATATGTGGTATATCTGATACAGAATGCTCTTGGAGCTGTATCTGAGATCAGTGCTATGGGCACCTGATCTCGTATATATGCGGGTGGCCGGATGGGCATGCAAGCTCTAGTGGCCGAATGGCATATGGCTGCCTAAATGGGCGTGTGCCCGTGGGCATGTATGCATACGTGAGTGAGTAGTGGATGGATAGATGTGTGCTTTATATAGGCATGGCTAGCTTACTTCCTAAGCTAGGTGGGCATGGGTGTGGGCATGGTGGATGTCAAGCTTGTCCCCTAGGTCACTTCATAAATAGTGCCAGGGGACAGGTGACATTATACATGATGACTGGGGTGACACATGAACAGTGCTCAGGTATAGCCGTCTCGTCGGTGTTGGTTCGATGTTGGGTCGATACAGCGTCCGACTCCGCGCAGCAGGTTGGCTGGAGCAGCTGGCTGGAGGAGTAGGCCGGGTGATGAGTCGGCCCGGGCAGTCAGACAGGGGGGCGTCTGGGGCGGCCTGAGCAGTCGGATTGAGGGGTTTTTGCTAGCCCCGATGTCTTGAAATATCGTCTTGCCGTCTTTGGGGTACCCATGGTCAATTACCCCGACATTTCCTTATGTTAACATGTGTGTGAATTTGCAATATAGACAGTTAATATGCAAATGCCTTCTGGACATCGGGCACACGCTTAAAGTCAATGAACTGTGTATGATACTAATACTTTCCATGAAAATTTATGAACTTGGGTAACAACATTTTAGTAACATATATATAGTGGTTACAGTATTCGACAAAATGAGGATCTTCGTACATGGTTTTTACAACCATATGATCCATATCTACATACTTAACATAGTAACAACTATCACATTTTAAGAGGCTAAGGGCCTACAACCATATAGTCCATATCTACATACTTAACATATATAGTAGCAGCTAGCACATTCTAAGAGGCAGAGGGCCAACAACCACAACTATCCACTGGAAGCAGCTTGATCACGGCGACTCGGCATCTCGTCAATGAAAAGGAAGAGCCCTCTTGTGCCTTGGTAGAGTATGAGTAGAACAGTGTCTTCAATTTTCCAATATGGATGCATTGCCACGAGAAGTGAGAACTTGTTAATTTGACTGGTTCCATTTTTACGAGAAATGCAGTACCTTGCAATCACTTTGGCGTTATTAGTGAAGGAAATATGCCCTAGAGGCAATAATAAAGTTATTATTTATTTCCTTACATCATGATAAATGTTTATTATTCATGCTAGAATTGTATTAACCGGAAACATAATACATGTGTGAATACATAGACCAACAGAGTGTCACTAGTATGCCTCTACTTGACTAGCTCGTTAATCAAAGATGGTTATGTTTCCTAACCATGAACAAGGAGTTGTTATTTGATTAACGAGGTCACATCATTAGTAGAATGATCTGATTGACATGACCCATTCCATTAGCTTAGCACCCGATCGTTTAGTATGTTGCTATTGCTTTCTTCATGACTTATACATGTTCCTATAACTATGAGATTATGCAACTCCCGTTTACCGGAGGAACACTTTGGGTACTACCAAACGTCACAACGTAACTGGGTGATTATAAAGGAGTACTACAGGTGTCTCCAATGGTAGATGTTGGGTTGGCGTATTTCGAGATTAGGGTTTGTCACTCCGATTGTCGGAGAGGTATCTCTGGGCCCTCTCGGTAATGCACATCACATAAGCCTTGCAAGCACTGCAACTAATAAGTTAGTTGTGAGATGATGTATTACGGAACGAGTAAAGAGACTTGCCGGTAACGAGATTGAACTAGGTATTGGACACCGATGATCGAATCTCGGGCAAGTAACATACCGATGACAAAGGGAACAACGTATGTTGTTATGCGGTCTGACCGATAAAGATCTTCGTAGAATATGTAGGAGCCAATATGGGCATCCAGGTCCCGCTATTGGTTATTGGCCAGAGACGTGTCTCGGTCATGTCTACATTGTTCTCGAACCGTAGGGTCCGCACGCTTAACGTTACGATGACAGTTATTATGAGTTTATGCATTTTGATGTACCGAAGGTTGTTCGGAGTCCCGGATGAGATCACGGACATGACGAGGAGTCTCGAAATGGTCGAGACGTAAAGATTGGTATATTGGAAGCCTATGTTTGGGCACCGGAAGTGTTCCGGGTGAAATCGGGATTTTACCGGATTACCGGGAGGGTTACCGGAACCCCCCGGGAGGCAAATGGGCCTATTGGGCCTTAGTAGAAAAGAGAGAAGGGGCAGCCCACATGCTAGCCAGCCGAACCCCCTTCCCTAGTCCTATTAGGACTAGGAGAAGGGGCCGGCCCCCCTCTCTTCTCTTCTCTTCTCTTTCTCCCGAAGAGTCCTATTAGGAATAGGATTTGGGGGAAGGAGTCCTACTCCCGGTAGGAGTGGGACTCCTCCCTGCGCCTCCCTCCTAGCCGGCCGACCCCCTTGCCCCTGGCCTTTATATACGGGGGCAGAGGGCACCCCATAGACACACAACTTGATCCTTGAGATCGTTCCTTAGCCGTGTGCGGTGCCCCCTGCCACCAAATTCCACCTCGATCGTACCGTTGTAGTGCTTAGGCGAAGCCCTGCGTCGGTAGTACATCAAGATCGTCATCACGCCGTCGTGCTGACGGAACTCTTCCCCGAAGCTTTGCTGGATCGGAGCCCGAGGAACGTCATCGAGCTGAACGTGTGCTAAGAACTCGGAGGTGCCGGAGTAACGGTGCTTGGATCGGTCGGATCGGAAGAAGACGTACGACTACTTCCTCTATGTTGTGTGATCGCTTCCGCAGTCGGTCTGCGTTGGTACGTAGACAACACTCTCCCCTCTCGTTGCTGTGCATCACCATGATCTTGCGTGTGCGTAGAATTTTTTTTGAAATTACTGCGTTCCCCAACAGTGGCATCCGAGCCAGGTTTTATGGTTTGATGTTATATGCACGAGTAGAACACAAGTGAGTTGTGGGCGATACAAGTCATACTGCCTACCACCATGTCATACTTTGGTTCGGCGGTATTGTTGGTTGAGACGATCCGGACCAACCTTACGCGTACTCTTACGCGAGACCGGTTCCCTCGACGTGCTTTGCACATAGATGGCTTGCGGAAGACTGTCTCTCCAACTTTAGTTGAACCAAGTGTGACTACGCCCGGTCCTTGAGAAGGTTAAAACGGAGTCTATTTGACGAACTATCGTTGTGGTTTTGATGCGTAGGTGAGATGAGTTCTTACTTAAGCCCGTAGCAGCCACGTAAAACTTGCAACAAACAAAGTAGAGGACGTCTAACTTGTTTTTGCAGGGTATGTTGTGATGTGATATGGTCAAGGCATGATGCTGATTTTATTGTATGAGATGATCATGTTTTGTAACTAAGTTATCGGCAACTGGCAGGAGCCATATGGTTGTCGCTTTATTGTATGCAATGCAATCGCGATGTAATGCTTTACTAGATTACTAAACGGTAGTAATAGTCGTGGAAGCATAAGATTGGCGAGACGACAACGATGCTACGATGGAGATCAAGGTGTCGCGCCGGTGACGATGGTGATCATGACGGTGCTTCGGAGATGGAGATCACAAGCACAAGATGATGATGGCCATATCATATCACTTATATTGATTGCATGTGATGTTTATCCTTTTATGCATCTTATCTTGCTTTGATTGACGGTAGCATTATAAGATGATCTCTCACTAAATTATCAAGAAGTGTTCTCCCTGAGTATGCACCGTTGCCAAAGTTCGTCGTGCCCAGACACCACGTGATGATCGGGTGTGATAAGCTCTACGTCCATCTACAACGGGTGCAAGCCAGTTTTGCACACGCAGAATACTCAGGTTATACTTGACGAGCCTAGCATATGCAGATATGGCCTCGGAACACAGAGACCGAAAGGTCGAGCGTGAATCATATAGTAGATATGATCAACATGACGATGTTCACCATTGAAAACTACTCCATCTCACGTGATGATCGGTTATGGTTTAGTTGATTTGGATCACGTGATCACTTAGAGGATTAGAGGGATGTCTATCTAAGTGGGAGTTCCTAAGTAATTTGATTAACTGAACTTAAACTTATCATGAACTTAGTACCTGATAGCATCTTGCTTGTTTATGTTGCTTGTAGATAGATGGCTCGTGCTATTGTTCCGTTGAATTTTAATGCGTTCCTTGAGAAAGCAAAGTTGAAAGATGATGGTAGCAATTACACGGACTGGGTCCGTAACCTGAGGATTATCCTCATTGCTGCACAGAAGAATTACGTCCTGGAAGCACCGCTGGGTGACAGGCCTGCTGCTGGAGCAACGCCAGATGTTATGAACGTCTGGCAGAGCAAAGCTGATGACTACTCGATAGTTCAGTGTGCCATGCTTTACGGCTTAGAATCGGGACTTCAACGACGTTTTGAACGACATGGAGCATATGAGATGTTCCAGGAGTTGAAGTTAATATTTCAAGCAAATGCCCGAATTGAGAGATATGAAGTCTCCAATAAGTTCTATAGCTGTAAGATGGAGGAGAACAGTTTTGTCAGTGAGCATATACTCAAGATGTCTGGGTATAATAATCACTTGATTCAGATGGGAGTTAATCTTCCAGATGACTGCGTCATTGACAGAATTCTCCAATCACTGCCACCAAGCTACAAGAGCTTCGTGATGAACTATAATATGCAAGGGATGAACAAGACTATTCCCGAGCTCTTCGCAATGCTGAAAGCTGCGGAGGTAGAAATCAAGAAGGAGCATCAAGTGTTGATGGTTAACAAAACCACTAGTTTCAAGAAAAAGGGCAAAGGGAAGAAGAAGGGAACCTTCAAGAAGAACAGCAAGCAAGTTGCTGCTCAGGAGAAGAAACCCAAGTCTGGACCTAAGCCTGAAATTGAGTGCTTCTACTGCAAGCAAACTGGTCACTGGAAGCGGAACTACCCCAAGTATTTGGCGGATAAGAAGGATGGCAAAGTGAGCAAAGGTATATGTGATATACATGTTATTGATGTGTACCTTACTAGAGCTCGCAGTAGCACCTGGGTATTTGATACTGGTTCTGTTGCTAATATTTGCAACTCGAAACAGGGACTACGGAATAAGCGGACACTAGCGAAGGACGAGGTGACGATGTGCGTGGGAAACGGTTCCAAAGTCGATGTGATCGCGGTCGGCACGCTACCTCCACATCTTCCTTCGGGATTAATATTAGACCTAAATAATTGTTATTTGGTGCCAGCGTTGAGCATGAACATTATATCTGGATCTTGTTTAATGCGAGACGGTTATTCATTTAAATCAGAGAATAATGGTTGTTCTATTTATATGAATAATATCTTTTATGGTCATGCACCTTTGAAGAGTGGTCTATTCTTGTTGAATCTCGAAGATAGTGATACACATATTCACAATGTAGAAGCCAAAAGATGCAAAGTTAATAATGATAGTGCAACTTATTTGTGGCACTGCCGTTTAGGTCATATCGGTGTAAAGCGCATGAAGAAACTCCATACTGATGGGCTTTTGGAATCACTTGATTATGAATCACTTGGTACTTGCGAACCGTGCCTCATAGGCAAGATGACTAAAACACCGTTCTCCGGTACTATGGAGAGAGCAACGGATTTGTTGGAAATCATACATACCGATGTATGTGGTCCGATGAATATTGAGGCTCGCGGTGGATATCGTTATTTTCTCACCTTCACAGATGATTTAAGCAGATATGGGTATATCTACTTAATGAAACATAAGTCTGAAACATTTGAAAAGTTCAAGGAATTTCAGAGTGAAGTTGAAAATCATCGTAACAAGAAAATAAAATTTCTACGATCTGATCGTGGAGGAGAATATTTGAGTTACGAGTTTGGTGTACATTTGAAAAATTGTGGAATAGTTTCGCAAGTCACGCCACCCGGAACACCACAGCGTAATGGTGTGTCCGAACGTCGTAATCGTACTTTACTAGATATGGTGCGATCTATGATGTCTCTTACTGATTTACCGCTATCGTTTTGGGGTTATGCTTTAGAGACGGCCGCATTCACGTTAAATAGGGCACCATCAAAAACCGTTGAGACGACGCCTTATGAACTATGGTTTGGCAAGAAACCAAAGTTGTCGTTTCTTAAAGTTTGGGGCTGCGATGCTTATGTGAAAAAACTTCAACCTGATAAGCTCGAACCCAAAGCGGAGAAATGTGTCTTCATAGGATACCCAAAGGAAACTGTTGGGTATACCTTCTATCACATATCCGAAGGCAAGACATTCGTTGCTAAGAATGGATCATTTCTAGAGAAGGAGTTTCTCTCGAAAGAAGTGAGTGGGAGGAAAGTAGAACTTGACGAGGTAACTGTACCTGCTCCCTTATTGGAAAATAGTACATCACAGAAAACTGTTTCTGCGACACCTATGCCAATTAGTGAGGAAGCTAATGATGATGATCATGAAGCTTCAGATCAAGATACTACTGAACCACGTAGATCAACCAGAGTGAGATCCGCACCAGAGTGGTACGGTAATCTAGTTCTGGAAGTCATGATGCTAGATCATGATGAACCTACGAACTATGAAGAAGCGATGGTGAGCCCAAATTCCGCAAAGTGGCTTGAGGCCATGAAATCTGAGATGGGATCCATGTATGAGAACAAAGTATGGACTTTGGTTGACTTGCCCGATGATCGGCAAGCAATTGAGAATAAATGGATCTTCAAGAAAAAGACTGATGCTGACGGTAATGTTACTGTCTATAAAGCTCGACTTGTCGCAAAAGGTTTTCGACAAGTTCAAGGGGTTGACTACGATGAGACCTTCTCACCCGTAGCGATGCTTAAGTCCGTCAGAATTATGTTAGCAATTGCCGCATTTTATGATTATGAAATATGGCAGATGGATGTCAAAACTGCATTCCTGAATGGATTTCTGGAAGAAGAGTTGTATATGGTACAACCAGAAGGTTTTGTCGATCCAAAAGGAGCTAACAAAGTATGCAACCTCCAGCGATCCATTTATGGACTGGTGCAAGCATCTCGGAGTTGGAATAAACGCTTTGATAGTGTGATCAAAGCATTTGGCTTAATACAGACTTTTGGAGAAGCCTGTATTTACAAGAAAGTGAGTGGGAGCTCTGTAGCATTTCTGATATTATATGTGGATGACATATTGCTAATTGGAAATGATATAGAATTTCTGGATAGCATAAAGGGATACTTGAATAAAAGTTTTTCGATGAAAGACCTCGGGGAAGCTGCATACATATTAGGCATAAAGATCTATAGAGATAGATCAAAACGCTTAATTGGACTTTCACAATGCACATACCTTGACAAAATTTTGAAGAAGTTCAAGATGGATCAAGCAAAGAAAGGGTTCTTGCCTGTGCTACAAGGTGTGAAGTTGAGTAAGACTCAATGCCCGACCACTGCAGAAGATAGAGAGAAAATGAAAGATGTTCCCTATGCTTCAGCCATAGGCTCTATCATGTATGCAATGCTGTGTACCAGACCTGATGTGTGCCTTGCTATAAGTTTAGCAGGGAGGTACCAAAGTAATCCTGGAATGGATCACTAGACAGCGGTCAAGAACATCCTGAAATACCTGAAAAGGACTAAGGATATGTTTCTCGTATATGGAGGTGACAAAGAGCTCACCGTAAGAGGTTACGTTGATGCAAGCTTTGACACTGATCCGGACGATTCTAAATCGCAAACCGGATACGTGTTTACTTTAAACGGTGGAGCTGTCAATTGGTGCAGTTCTAAACAAAGCGTCGTAGCGGGATCTACATGCGAAGCGGAGTACATAGCTGCTTCGGAAGCAGCAAACGAAGGAGTCTGGATGAAGGAGTTCATATCCGATCTAGGTGTCATACCTAGTGCATCGGGTCCAATGAAAATCTTCTGTGACAATACTGGTGCAATTGCCTTGGCAAAGGAATCCAGATTTCACAAAAGAACCAAACACATCAAGAGACGCTTCAACTCCATCCGGGATTTAGTCCAGGTGGGAGACATAGAGATTTGCAAGATACATACGGATCTGAATGTTGCAGACCCGTTGACTAAGCCTCTTCCACGAGCAAAACATGATCAGCACCAAGGCTCCATGGGTGTTAGAATCATTACTGTGTAATCTAGATTATTGACTCTAGTGCAAGTGGGAGACTGAAGGAAATATGCCCTAGAGGCAATAATAAAGTTATTATTTATTTCCTTACATCATGATAAATGTTTATTATTCATGCTAGAATTGTATTAACCGGAAACATAATACATGTGTGAATACATAGACCAACAGAGTGTCACTAGTATGCCTCTACTTGACTAGCTCGTTAATCAAAGATGGTTATGTTTCCTAACCATGAACAAGGAGTTGTTATTTGATTAACGAGGTCACATCATTAGTAGAATGATCTGATTGACATGACCCATTCCATTAGCTTAGCACCCGATCGTTTAGTATGTTGCTATTGCTTTCTTCATGACTTATACATGTTCCTATAACTATGAGATTATGCAACTCCCGTTTACCGGAGGAACACTTTGGGTACTACCAAACGTCACAACGTAACTGGGTGATTATAAAGGAGTACTACAGGTGTCTCCAATGGTAGATGTTGGGTTGGCGTATTTCGAGATTAGGGTTTGTCACTCCGATTGTCGGAGAGGTATCTCTGGGCCCTCTCGGTAATGCACATCACATAAGCCTTGCAAGCACTGCAACTAATAAGTTAGTTGTGAGATGATGTATTACGGAACGAGTAAAGAGACTTGCCGGTAACGAGATTGAACTAGGTATTGGACATCGACGATCGAATCTCGGGCAAGTAACATACCGATGACAAAGGGAACAACGTATGTTGTTATGCGGTCTGACCGATAAAGATCTTCGTAGAATATGTAGGAGCCAATATGGGCATCCAGGTCACGCTATTGGTTATTGGCCAGAGACGTGTCTCGGTCATGTCTACATTGTTCTCGAACCGTAGGGTCCGCACGCTTAACGTTACGATGACAGTTATTATGAGTTTATGCATTTTGATGTACCGAAGGTTGTTCGGAGTCCCGGATGAGATCACGGACATGACGAGGAGTCTCGAAATGGTCGAGACATAAAGATTGGTATATTGGAAGCCTATGTTTGGGCACCGGAAGTGTTCCGGGTGAAATCGGGATTTTACCGGATTACCGGGAGGGTTACCGGAACCCCCCGGGAGGCAAATGGGCCTATTGGGCCTTAGTAGAAAAGAGAAAAGGGGCAGCCCACATGCTAGCCGGCCGAACCCCCCTTCCCTAGTCCTATTAGGACTAGGAGAAGGGGCCGGCCCCCCTCTCTTCTCTTCTCTTCTCTTTCTCCCGAAGAGTCCTATTAGGAATAGGATTTGGGGGAAGGAGTCCTACTCCCGGTAGGAGTGGGACTCCTCCCTGCGCCTCCCTCCTAGCCGGCCGACCCCCTTGCCCCTGGCCTTTATATACGGGGGCAGAGGGCACCCCATAGACACACAACTTGATCCTTGAGATCGTTCCTTAGCCGTGTGCGGTGCCCCCTGCCACCAAATTCCACCTCGAGCGTACCGTTGTAGTGCTTAGGCGAAGCCCTGCGTCGGTAGTACATCAAGATCGTCATCACGCCATCGTGCTGACGGAACTCTTCCCCGAAGCTTTGCTGGATCGGAGCCCGAGGAACGTCATCGAGCTGAACGTGTGCTAAGAACTCGGAGGTGCCGGAGTAACGGTGCTTGGATCGGTCGGATCGGAAGAAGACGTACGACTACTTCCTCTACATTGTGTGATCGCTTCCGCAGTCGGTCTGCGTTGGTACGTAGACAACACTCTCCCCTCTCGTTGCTGTGCATCACCATGATCTTGCGTGTGCGTAGGAAATTTTTTGAAATTACTGCGTTCCCCAACAATTAGCAGGCACAAGTGTAATTCGACCATGCCGGGAAATCGATCCAGGAACTGATACAGGGAGCAATTTCTGTTGACATGTAGAATAAAAAACAATTGTAACATATCATTGAAGATATATATAGTTTATGAGTATCAACATTAAAATAAGACTTTTTACCAGTATTTTGTGCACACAATTGGTCTTGTTCAGTGTGTGCACCATAGGTCTAATTAATCTCATCCAAAATCCAACGTTCATACGCTGTGCTATCTCTGTCAGATGATCAACAAAGTTTATGACATGCTTCAAGTGCTTCTAGTGAAATTTGGTATGCTTAGTAACATACATATTGTTCACTATGCATCCAACATATCCTGCTTAAAAGGTGGAAAGGTATTATTTATTCAGAACATGACAGAAGAATATATAATGCGCATAAATTGGTAAATAGAATTTGTTACTGCCTAGAAACAGAATCAGAATATGATATCACAATCGGTTGCTTAAATAGTGATCAATTGATTGCTTAAATAGTAATATGACAGCATGGAGAAAGTTGAAAGGTCACTAACCTCGATCAGACTTTGATCGGCTGATGACATTGGGGAAGTAAATATCCATGTTAATTAGACCAGGCTGTGGTGCACGCTCTAGAATTTTATTGCCAGCTTTCAGTTCATAACACTTAAGATATTTTTCTCCAAAGCTCCGCATTAAAATAGGAGTGACCATCTTTATCAAGTTTTACGCTAACCATCATTGTAAATCCATGCTGCGTTGTCAATATGACATCCTGGGAGTCATTAGCAAAGTAAAGCCCAAGATTTCCTTTTACTCCTATTCTTGCAAAGCAAGTGATGTACTGCTTGAAATGAAAATTAAGATCATAAATTAAATATATTGAAATAACAGAGCAAGATGCAAATATGTGAGTAACTGATAGAAAAGATCCATATATATAGATGAAAGCAAAGTACAAAATATAGAATTAAAAATAGATAATGTAACAAAGATTTGATGCAAATATATAGATAATGTAGCAACAGACGGTATATGTTCACAAATTTAGGCCATGCCGACCGTGGTAGGTTGAGATTGAACATACCGAGCGCTCGCTGAAGTCATCCAGAATGGTGAGATAGAACTTCGTTTCTGACTGCCCACGACCACTGTTGCCCGATTTGTGCTCGCACTGTGGACACATGAATGAACACCCACAGATCAGCTAGAACAAAAATGATTCCACGGTGATTTCTACCGGTTGATTAACAACGAGGGATGGACTGTGATAAGAGATGAGTGAATATTTTGCTAATTAAGTTGATTACCTTCTCCATGAGAAAAATCCTGGCCCAATCCCGCAGAAAACCCCAGTCGACCAGAGTCTATAATGTCGGTGCAGATATGCGGCGGAAAGAGGTAGGGGCCAAATCCGGTGCCGTTTGGAGCGCGACCTACGCCCGCTGCCAACAACCGTCGAGCTTAGGGTGCAGAGTTGCGGAGGAGTCCGCGGCGAGTGAGTGGGGACGAAGTGGGCGAGGGTTTTCTTTTTTCCTTTTGCATGTGTGAGTGAACACACACGATTCGCAGAGGCGACGGAGATGAATCGTGTGCGATAGTAAATCATCGAGATTTCCTTTGTCCTTCATCCATGAGTTTTTTTCTATGATGAACATAAACCCTGCTAATCACCGTGTTCAAATTTGACACTTTTCCGGGTTCATTTACAATATTTAGGGGATTATGTGCATTTTGTAGGCATTAATGCACGTAATTCAAATTCAAACAATCAATGCATGAAAGGGTGCACAAGAACGGTCTGAAAAAACCATACTCGTGGTATTTAGTAATTTCTCAAGCCTTTTACAAGGAATGGGCAGATATTTCGATGGAATGCGTGGCAATAGTCAACCACAAACGCGTCATTTACTGGGTTATCAACTATAGAACAATGAAATAGGTGCTTGAAAAACATGACGGCTGGCATAGTGCCATGGTATGGCCTCACCGTGCCCTGGTTAAAAGGTGAGAAGGTTTGATTTATGTCGTCATGCACGCCTTTCATAAATCGAACCATCACCGAGGAAGTTCAATGCTTTCGAGAGGGAAATCACCAAGATTGAAGGGGAATCCAAATTTCCGTCCTAATTTGTCATTCCGTTTTTTTTCAACGATCAACATACCGCCTCAAATGCAACGTGTTCAAATTTGACATTTTTCCGAACTCATTTACCATATTTAGGGGATTATGTGCATTTTCTAGGCATTAATTATGCACATAATTCAAATTCGAACAATCGGTGCATGAAAAGGTGCACAAGAACGGTCTGGAAAACCATGCTCGTGATATTTAGTACATTCTCATGCCTTTTACAAGGAATGGGCAGATATTTCAAGGAAATGTGTGGCAATAGTCAACCATAAACGCATCGTTTACTGGGTTAACAACTATACAAAAATGAAATACATGCTTGGAAAACATGATGCCTGGTGTGGTGCCATGGTATGCCCTCACCGTGCCCTGGTAAAAATGTCGTCCTGCACGCCTTTCATAAAATGAACCATCACCGAGGCAGTTTCATGGTTTCGAGGGGGAAATCACCAAGATTGAAGGGGGATCCAAATTTCCTTTGCCCACGAGTTTTTTTCTATGATGAACTTACAACCTGCAAATCACCGTGTTCAAATTTGGCACTTTTCCGGGTTCATTTGCCATATTTAGGGGATTATGTGCATTTCCTAGGCATTAATGCACATAATTCAAGTTCAAACAATCGTTGCATGAAAGGGTCCACAAGAACGGCCTGGAAAACCATGCTCGTGCCATTTAGTATATTCCCATGCCTTTTACAAGGAATAATGGACATATATTTTGGTAAAATGTGTGGCAATAGTCAACCACAAATGTTTGTTTGTTGGGTTTTCAACTATAGAAAAAATGAAATAAATGCTTAAAAAACATGTCGCCTGGCATGGTGCCATGGTATGACCTCACCATCCCCTGGTAAAAATTTGAGAAGGTTTAGCTTATGTCGTCATGCATGCCCTTCATGAATCGAACCATCATCGAGGAAGTTCCATGCTTTCGAGAGGGAAATCCTCAAGATTGAAGGGGAATCCAAATTTCCGTCCTAGTTTGTCATTCAGTTTTTTCGAACGATCAACATACCGCCTTAAATGCAACGTGTTCAAATTTGACATTTTGCCGGGTTCATTTGCCATATTTAGGGGATTGTGTGCATTTACTAGGCATTAATGCACATAATTCAAGTTCAAACAATCGGTCCATGAAAGGTCCACAAGAACGGCCTAAAAAACCATGCTCGTGCCATTTAGTAAATTCTCTTGCCTTTTACAAGGAATAATGGACAGATATTTCGATGAAATGTGTGGCAATAGTCAACCACAAATGTTTGTTTGTTGGGTTTTCAACTATAGAAAAAATGAAATAAATACTTAAAAACATGACGCCTGGCATGGTGCCATGGGTATGACCTCACCATGCCCTCGTAAAAAATTGAGAAGGTTTGGCTTATGTCATCATCCACGCCCTTCATAAACCGAACCATCACCAAGGAAGTTTCATGCTTTCGAGAGGGAAATCCCCAAGATTGAAGGGGAATCCAAATTTCCGTCCTAGTTTATTATTCAGTTTTTTTCGAATGATCAACATACCGCCTCAAATGCAATGTGTTCAAATTTGACATTTTCCCGGGCTCATTTACCATATTTAAGGGATTATGTGCATTTTTTAGTCATTAATGGACATAATTCAAATTTGAACAATCGGCGCATGAAAAGGTGCTCAAGAACGGTCTAGAAAACCATGCTCGTGTTATTTAGTACATTCTCATGCCTTTTACAAGGAATGGGCAAATATTTCAAGTAAATGTGTGGCAATAGTCAACCATAAACGCGTCGTTTACTTGGTGAACAACTATACAAAAAATGAAACATATGGTTGGAAAACATGACGCCTGGCATGGTGCCATGGTATGGCATCACCATGCCCTAGTAAATTTGGAGAATGTTTCCCTTATGTCGTGATGTGCGCCTTTCGTAAATCGAACCATCACCGAGGAAGTTTCATGGTTTCGAGGAGGAAATCACTAAGATTGAAGGGGGGGGGGGGGTCCAAATTTCCTTTGTCCTTTGTCCATGAGTTTTTTTTCTATTATGAACATACAACCTGCAAATCATCGTGTTGGAATTTGGCACTTTTACGGGTTCATTTTCCATATTTAGGGGATCATGTGCATTTCCTAGGCATTAATGCGCATAATTCAAGTTCAACAATCGGTGCATGAAAGGGTCCACAAGAACGGCCTAGAAAACCATGCTCGTGCCATTTAGTAAATTCTCATGCCTTTTACAAGGAATGGACAGATATTTCGATGAAATGTGTGGCAATAGTCAACCACAAATGTTTGTTTGTTGGGTTTTCAACTATAGAAAAATGAAATAAATGTTTAAAAAACATGACGTCTGGCATGGTGCCATGGTATGACCTCACCATGCCCTGGTAAAAATTTGAGAAGGTTTGGCTTATGTCGTCATGCACACCCTTCATAAATCGAACCATCACCGAGGAAGTTCCATGCTTTCGAGAGGGAAACCCCCAAAATTGAAGGGGAATCCAAATTTTCTTCGTTCTTTGCCCTGGAGTTTTTTTCTATGACGAACATACACCCTGCAAATCACCGTGTTCAAATTTGGCATTTTTCCGGGCTCATTTACCATCTTTAGGGGATTATGTGCATTTTCTAGGCATTTAGCGCATATAAATCCAATCTAGCTACAGGTGGACAGGTGTAATGTGAGGGACGTGGATTGCCGTTCAATCGCGGCCCATCCTACGGTGCACATGCGCGATCCGCGTGGCCGGGGTTCCGGCCAATCATAAGGCAACACACAATAGGCAATAGGCTCAACGCACACTATTTTCGGAAGCGACAGAGATGAACCGTGTGCAATAATGAATGAGCAAAATTGTAAGGGAAGCCAAATTTCTGTTGTTGTTTGTCGTTGAGCTCTTGAATACCACCGCACTGTACGGCTGCCCGGCCCCTCCGTCCCAGAGCTCTCTCCAGGCGTCGTCCATGGCACCGCGACACATGGTAACTGGTAAGGAAGCGATGACATCCTACCGCACCGCGTTCCTTGCCGCCCACGGCCGCAAACATGGTAAGGAAGCGATGTCATCTCGCCGCGCCGAGTTCATCGCCACCGGCGGCCAGACAGTTACATGGGCGGACTTTGAGGCTGCCATGGCCGAATGGGTGGTGGATCTAGAGGCGGCCAAAGCCGCACAGAAGGACCGGGAAAGGCAGAAAGTAGTCAAGAAAAGAGAGTCCCGCCGCCGCAAGAAAAAAGAGGCCGCACACCGTGGTGAGGAGAGCTTGGTGAAGATCGAAGCACGGTGGGCTGCCGCCTACAAGGCTGGGAAGGAGAACGCCGGCATCTGGCCAGCATGCCCTGATGGCAGCATGTGAGAAGTAGTTTAAGTTTGTAGTATTAGAGCAAATTACCAATAGTACTTTAAGTTTGTAGTATTAACGTACAATGTCAGTAAGAGCATCCTTTTAGGGCTTTGACCGTTGATTAGCATGTGTGCCCGTGTGCATTTTTTTGTGTTAATCATTAAAAGACCACAAAACACACGGTTTTTATGCCGTACCCGTCTGCGCTTTTTTGCGTTAATGACCCATAAGTCAGTTACCTGTGCGATGTTTCATAATAAACCAGGCATACCATTGACCAAAAAAATCAAGTACACATGTACATTTTTTTGGAGACGGGATTTGCCAACTTTCTTTTTTCTCGCACACGAGTATTTTACGTGCTTCGTCTGCGTTGTGTGTTTATCCCACCAAGTTTCAAGTTTTGCACCGAAATTTTCATTAGGCGCGTGATTTCAGAATTTATTCCTCCAACCACATCTCCTTCCCCTCAGTACCCCCCCTCGTGCCTCCCCCTACCGGCATCTCAAACCGCCGCCGCCGCAACCACAACTTCAGCCACATCTACGTTCTGCTTGGATCCAGTCAGGTAACCCACCGATATCTATCACGTTCCCAGCCTGATTGCTTAAATGGCGCCTGTGAAACATCCTCATGCCTCCAATCCCCCCGCCAGGATCTTATGGCGGTCCATGGCGCGATGGCCATTGTGCGTGTTGACTCGGAGGAACACCTCATCTCCGCCGCCGACATGGTGTAGGCTCTGGCCTAGATGAAGTCCCCCAGCGACTATCCTTAACAGGTAAGATCTGACCAGCTAAATCTTACCAATACCACTTGCAACAGCTATGATTTGTACGGTTGATATATTAAGCATGTTTGTGCCTTGTTTATTTTAGTACTGCACACTGTGTGATGTTCAAATATTACCATGTCTAGCTCAATTTCACCAATACCGGCAACAAACTTACAATACATGACTCAGGATATCACTAGAGATGCTTCCCATTTGCTATTTTTAGTGGATGCTAACCCTGTTGTACTTAACATGCCTGTCCATTACTTACGCAGGGTCATAATGGTCGATGCTTTTGTTTGCCGTCGAGGTGAGCTGCATCCCATGTCTTATAGTATTTCACATAATTTGTGCAATTACAGTTTAACTTCTACCATTTACTGATTGCCTGTAGGTACACATGTCAGTGGCCCTGATCCATGCTTCGACCCGGAGGAACAGCTCGCCTCCGCCGTCGCTGACTTTGGGCGAGCTCTGGCCAAGATGAAGTGCCCCAGCAACTACCTCTCAGGACTTACCAAGTATGTACTAACCAGTTCAATCTTACCAATACCAGTTGCAATTTATGGCTATGTTCTTTACGGTCGATGTATTAAGCATGTTCTAGTAAACATGCCTAACACGTTTTTGCTACTTTCCCTACCTTTTTATAGACATCTGGGCCATTCTCTGCTCTGGCAGCACCTGCCTTGTGATGTTTAACTATGCCAATTGCATTTTTATTAGTACCGGTTTCAATGCCTATTAAGCCTGTTGCAATTAATAGTTGAATCCATTTTTAAATAGTTGTATTTCAATGGCTACAAACTTACAAAACATAACTTAGGATGTTGTTAAGCCTGTTGCAATTAATAGTTGTATCCATTTTTAATCTGTCCATTTGCTACCATGCTACTCTCCGCAATGAAGATATACTAGAGATGCTGCCCATTTGCTATTTTTTGTGGATGCTAACCCTGTTGTACTTAACATGCTTGTCCATGTACTTACGCAGGGTCATAACGGCCGATGTTGTTGTTTGCCGTCGAGGTTAGCTACATCCCATGTCTTACAGTATTTTCACATCATTTGTGCAATTGCAGTTTAACTTCTACCATTTACTGGTTGCCTGTAGGTACATATGTCAGTGGCACTTATCCACGCTTCGACCCGGAGGAACAGGTCACCTCCGCTGCCACTGAATTTGGGCGGGCTCCGGCCAAGATGAAGTGCCCCAGCAACTATCTCTCAGGACTTACCAAGTATGTACCCACCAGTTCAATCTTACCAATACTAGTTGCAATTAATGGCTATGTTTTGTACGATCGATGTATTAAGCATGTTGTAGTAAACATGCCTAACACGTTTTAGCTATTTCCCTACCTTTTTATAGACAACTGGGCCATTATCTGCTCTGGCAGCACCTGCCATGTGATGTTTAACTCTGCCAATTGCATTTTTATCAGTACCGGTTTCAATGGCCATTAAGCCTATTGCAATTAACAATTGTATCCATTTTTAAAGAGTTGTATTTCAATGGATACAAACTTACAAAACATGAATTAGGATGTTGTTAAGCCAGTTGCAGTTAACAGTTGTATCCATTTTTTATTCCGTCCCTTTGCTACCGTGCTACTCTTTCGAAATGAAGCTAACACTACAGATGCTGCCGTTTTATTACCATTTGCTATTTTTGGTGGATGTTAACCCTATTGTAGTTAACATTGGCTTTCCATGTACTTACACATGGCTACAATGGGCGATGCTATTGTTTGCTATCGAGGTTAGCTGCATCCCATGTCTTATACACCATCTATTCCTAAATATAAGTATTTTTAGAGATTCCAATATAGACTACATAAGGAGCACAATGAGTGAATCTAGATTCTAATCTAAACTATATCTCTAATTCTATATACATTCGTATGTAGTTCATATTGAAATCTCAAAAAATACTTGTACTTAGGAACATAGGTAGTTGTATTTTACATCATTTGTGCAATCTCAGTTTTGCTTCTAACATTTATTGGTTGCTTGTAGGTACATATATGAGCGGTACTGATCCACGCTTCGATCCCTTTTGCATATGGGGCAATGAGATATTCATGAACAAGCATCAAGTGAGGAAACTAAGAAAGATTCTTAGGCAAAAGAAACGGGTGATTGGAATTAAGCTCTTTATTTACACTTTGTCAAAGACAACAGTGAAATTTAGGATGGTAAGTAATGTGTTGCCTTTTCCCCTGCCTACAAGGTACTCCATTAGACCTCAGTATCTGATATTTTTCTCTTTTTAGTGGTTTCCGAAGCTATTTACTGATGATTACCTTGCAAACTACATGACCAGAGTGGAGGCAACTAAGGTTAAAGTATATAATTCATGCTACCATGATAATGCTCTAGAAGTCTTCCTGAAGGCGGTGAAGGATGGACGGGCGATCATCATAAGGGGTTGGACAAAAGTGGTTCGTGCCCATGGCATGCAGGAAGGCACATTATGGGCATTCTGCTTCTTCAACACCGTCGGCAGTCAAAATGATTTACACTTGTCTCTTCACCTTTACCGCCTTTAAATACTGTGGTTTATCATAGTTAATTGCTGCCTAATCCTGTAATTACTGAACATATTGTACTGGCAATTTTATTTATGGATTCATTGTTGAACCATTGTGCTGAGATTTTGAATTGCATGTTTCATATTTCAAAATTTCAAATTCGGATAATAAATTACAGGAAAAAATAAAAAGAGAACAGACGGTCATGGAACTTTGCAAACGGTTCTGGCAGTAAAAGCGCTTGTGATGGATAGCCCAATGCCACACAGTTTTCTACATCAAATCGTGTGTGATGTAGTTAATGAAAGCAAATAGTTAACCAAGGCAAAGCATGTGTGATAGTTACACCTTTCACACACGAGTGTATACATAAAACCGTGTGGGATGTACATACGAACAGAAACGTTTTCCCTGGATTGACTGTGTGGGATGTACATAAGAACGGAAATGTATTCCTTGGATTGACTGTGTGTGATATACATACGGACGAAAATGATTTTCTGGGATTCACCGTGTGGGATGTACATACCTACAAAAATGTTTTTCTCGGATTACCGTGTGGGATGTACATACCTACGAAAATGATTGGGTTTTGATGCCTCGCCCGATCGCACACGGCCCCAGCCTATGTCCTAGGAGGGCCTATCCCGGACGATTTCTAGGTCGTTTGGGAAGGACCCCCCCTATCGCCCATACTCACTTGGCGACAGTTCCAAATGCCGTCGCGGAAAGGGATTAAAAACCGTTTGTATAGCACCGACGCGCACCAGTGACCCTTCTCTTTTCCCGTCGGACCCTCCTCTTCCCACTCCGTTTCCCGCCGTAGTGAGACATTTCTCACTGGAGCCCTCTCCTTTAAAGCCGGATGACACCCACCTCATCTTCTCCGTGCGTTGCAACATGGATGAAAATTTTCATATTTAGAATATAATAGAATATGTTAAACTAACACATACTATTGTCACAAAATAAGAAATAACTACATCGATCATTCTCAAAGGTCCATTCAACTTTGCAAATGAACATAGTAAAATGCCATCTTTTCAAGGGTTTCTAATTGTGTCGTAGAAGGCGCCAATAGTTTTCTCCCATTTCTCATCTCTTGCATCTATTTAGAGTTTGCAATGCCTTCAGTTTAGCATGGCAACTTCATGATGAAACGACATCATATGTCCCTTGAATTTTGTACTTTATGGAACCGAAAAACACATACATACACTGACATGCAAGGCGGGTGTCAACTTGAACATATTCCTAGTCACCAATAATCTCCACTGTCGGTGTCAAAACCGGCGGATCTCGGGTAGGGGGTCCCGAACTGTGCGTCTAGGCCGGATGGTAACAGGAGGCAGGGGACTCAATGTTTTACCCAGGTTCGGGCCCTCTTGATGGAGGTAAAACCCTACGTCCTGCTTGATTAATATTGATGATATGGGTAGTACAAGAGTAGATCTACCACAAGATCAGAGAGGCTAAACCCTAGAAGCTAGCCTATGGTATGATTATTTTTCTGTATGTTGTCCTACGGACTAAAACCCTCCGGTTTATATAGACACCGGAGAGGGTTAGGGTTACACAAAGTCGGTTACAATGGTAGGAGATCTACATATCCGTATCGCCAAGCTTGCCTTCCACGCCAAGGAAAGTCCCTTCCGGACACGGGACGAAGTCTTCAATCTTGTATCTTCATAGTCCAGGAGTCCGGTCGAAGGTATAGTCCGGCCATCCAGACACCCCCTAATCCAGGACTCCCTCAGTAGCCCCTGAACCAGGCTTTAATGACGACGAGTCCGGCGCGCAGTTTGTCTTCGTCATTGCAAGGCGGGTTCCTCCTGCAAGTACTTCATAGAAGATTTTGAACACAAAGATAGTGTCCGGCTCTGCAAAATAAGTTTCCACATATTGCCATAGAGAGAATAATATTTACACAAATCTAATCTGCTGACGTATTCCGTAGTGTGACGCACCACGGCCTAGCCTTTATTCGAATCGTTTTATTATCCCACCTCAGCGCGTCATGCGAGGCGGTTTCCTTGGCACGTCTTGTCGAAGTAGAGATCACGTCCCTTTATTCCGGGATTCTCATCAATACGGGCATGGGTAACCCAACCGCTTCTAGGACTCCTAGACTATAGGCAAGTCCAAACGGCCACGGAGAGTACGCTTGATATTTACCCTCTTAAAGGGACAAGGCTTTTATTTTTTTCCCTCCCGTGCTCAATCGAATCCTTCTTCCACCTCAAGCTCAAACACCCAAAGTTCAGGTCAGGTGCTCCGAACCTTCAATCATGTCCGGATCTAGCCTTCAAGGCCTATGGGTGCCTTCCTCCATCACGGAAGAAGACATCAAAAAGTTGAGGGAGGCCAGATATCTGACCGCCGAGGTTGTCAATCGGCTGCCTGCCCGAGGGTAGGCCGTCCCCTCCCCCAAACCCAACGAGAGCGTCGTGTTTGTCTCCCACTTCCTCCGAGGTCTAGGCCTTGCTCTGGATCCTTTCGTCAGGGGTTTGATGTTTAATTACGGGCTAGACTTCCATGATCTAGCTCCGGACTCCTTTCTTCATATGACGACATTTATTGTCGTGTGCGAGGCCTTCCTCCGGGTTACCCCTCACTTTGGCTTGTGGCTCAAGACCTTTGAAGTAAAGCCGAAGATGATCGAGGGGCAACATGTGGCGTGTGGAGGTGCCTCAATATGCAAGATGATGGGAGCTCCATGGCCCAAAGGTTCCATTCCAGAGGTGTCTGAATTGTGGCAACAGGAGTGGTTCTACATCACGGCTCCTAGAAGTGCCAAGTGGGCAGCCGCCCCTGTTTTCCGCTCGGGCCCTCCACCACAGCTGATGTCATGGATCAGCAGAGGTCTGAGGCGGGGTCCATCCAAGGACGTGCCTATACTGCAAGGTTGCATTCAAGATCTCTTCAATGGAAATTTTAGTTTGGTTGCGGTAATGCAAGTTATGCTGGTTCGTCAAGTCCAGCCTTGCAAACGCCGGCCCCTTCGCTTGTGGGAGTTCAATCCCGAGGGACTGCACGTCATTCAAAATTTCCTCGGCCTGACGCACGAGGAGATGTACAAGTCATTCTTCCGACCTCAGGTAGAGTGTCCGGGAATCACCGAGGACGTGGGCCTGAGCAGTAACCGCGCCGCCGAACAGGTAAGGAATCTTCTGGCCGAACATACTATCTCTCATTTGTTACGAAGTTATTTCTGAGAGTTCGCTTTTTGACCAGGACTGGCTAACAAAGGCGAAGTTGATTCGGTGTTTGGCCCCCTCCCTGAGGGTTTGGACAATCCGGTATTGGAAAAGATGCTCCAGGTCGCACCTTGCCCGGAGCCCTTGAAGGAAGATACTGGGAAGGATAATACGGGCGGACGCGGGCCCCCAACACTGCCCATTCTAACCGAGGGAGCGAGCGTCTCCATGAAGGAATACGACCGGAGGAGGAAAAGGACTGCGCCCGGGGATTCGGACGCCGAAGCTTCCAAATGGGAGAAGAAGTCTCCCACAGAGGGTCCTACCTTGGGGGGTGCCTTTGCCGCACAAAGTCCGCGGGGGGATCAATTCTCCAGCGGGTCGTAAGTGACCTGCAATACTTCAATAGTACAGGTATGCCATCTTTTTCTTCTGAGAAAATAACCACCGCATATATCTTTGCAGTTCAAGACTTAGCCCCTCTCAAATGAGCTCGTCTTCGGGGGATCTTCTTCTAGAGATGATGGAGAGCGAAACGCCCCCTCCGGACTCCTCCGCTCCGGAAGGGGGCGACCCCGAAGTGTCGTCGCGGAGGGCCTCTCCGGATCCGGTAAGGCCAAAAGAGAATCCCATTGACCCCCGAAGCTCCCAATGTCCGGCTCCCGAAGAGAGCGGAAAAAAGAGTCCGACACCATCTAGTGTGCGATCGGATGTTCTGAGGGAGTTGGTGGGGCGAGCGGCCATCTCAGATGAACACCGTGTGCTGATGAATACAGTGATGGAGAGAATCTTGTCCCCCGAAAGTGGATTGCATGAAGCTTTTATGAGTCTACTGACAGGCTTTGAGGTACGTAAAATAACGTATGATAGTCCTGCACATGCTAGGTGTGCCCTATGTAGATAGTAGCCCCTGAGACTCTGGTTGTCGTCGAAAACGACGATGAATAGAGGATCATATTCCCAGGTAATAACCACACTACCTTTGTGTGCAGGTGATGGAAGCTCCGGTGGCTAGCCAGACTAGCGAGTTTGCCCATTTAAAACGGCAGTTGGATGCGGCAGACGCCGACATCGAGCTTGTTAACAAAAGGTTTGACGAGGGACAGGGTAAGTGTCATTATCTGGTAAATGCCACATAGTAAGAGCAGCATGATGCCAGTATCTTTAATATGTTGTGACTGCAGATGGAGCTGCCACTGTTGAAGCCTTGTGGGCAGAACTTGGCCGAGCCAAGGAACAAGCGAGGTTTAGTAATGCGGCTACTTTGAAGGCGGCCGAAGAGTTGAAAACCGAGAAGGCCGCGCATGGCGAGAGCCGAGATAAGATGGCCAAGATGGCCATAGAATTAAAAGCCGCTGCCGACCGTTGCTGGGTTCTTGAAGAGGAAAACCTAGCGAAGGCATCAGACCTTGAGAAGGCTGCTGCGACGAGGAAAGACATCCGCTCTGCTATGAGGGCGAAGAAGGAGGAGCTGCGGGAAGCTGGGGATATTGTAGCTGGGAAATCCTTTATGTTGCGGAGGAAGTTCGGAGATCCACGGTACGCCACTCTAGATCGGCTGTGGAGTTCGGAGAATGTGTATATGGATTTGGCGGCGAGCGCTGCCGATGCGGCCAAGTACTTCCAAGGTCAGACGGACCGTGAAGTAGACCAACTGTTTTGGAGACAATTCCATTCTCTCGAACGTCCGCTTTCATTGACTAACCAATTAACTGAATGGGCCGAACTGAATAGGTTGTCCGGACTTGCCATGAGGTCTGTTGTGGATCAGCTATGGCCGGAAAGGCCAAAGCCAAACAACTATTTCAGCTTGGTGCAGCAGTTCCTTGACGTGGGGCCGCGCATAAATGCGATGAAGAGGTCGGCGTGCATAGAGGGCTCACGGATGGCCTTTGCCCGTGTTAAAGCATACTAGGCGGAGATGGATGCTACCACTGTTGCAGCGCGGGATTCGGCCATAGGCCGAATGGTTGCTGAGCACTACTTTGAAGAAGTTCTTGAGGGTGCTCGTTTGATAGAGACCCAGTGCTAAAAAAATATTGTGTTTGAGTGAGATGTAATCTCATTGTAAGCGAAATGCTTTTATAAATTTTTATAAGGCTATTTTTATACTTTTGCCTGAAAGTAATATGATGCCTCCTGGGCGGCCGTTTATGTATACATGTGTATAACCTGAAAGATTGTAGCCGTCGGCTTCGACCCCCACGCATATAATGCGGAGGTGCTCACAAAAAACACGTGTTCACACTTAACCCAACGTCTTGGTCCTATTAAGGAGGTGATAGCGGAGTGAGCGAGGCAACCGGACTATAATGCTTTAACACTTTCACTTAGCCATAGGAGTTTGACAGTGGGGCTAGTAGATAGCCCCTGGTGGCTCCGCACTCTCCCGATCCCGGGGTGCGTACATGCCTGGCCGGAAAACGTCCCTTCGTCAAGGCGGAGGAATTCTAACATTCCAACAGGTCATCGAGTGGTTGACCAGTCTCACGCTATATCATGACAGTCAGTTTTTGGGTTTCTCTACTGAGGTGCTCGTCCGGATGAGCCAGGGCACAATCGCAGTAGTTCTCCTGGTGCTACCTTAGCCGGTAAAACGGAACGTAAGGCACCAAAACATAGGAGCTGGGCAAACCCAACATTTGACCAAAGACAATGATTCGGAGCTGATGCATATAGTGGCAAACTCGCGACGCCGAACACTCCCTAAGGTATTCGGTCTTTGTGGTATAAAACGGGCCTAAATAATGGCCTTTGTAAGAAGCCCCTTGTGTCTAGGTACGTGCATTGTTCTGGCGTGGCCACATGCCAAGACGTCGACATCCTTCTCAACAATGGATATGCATCAACAAGAGACAGTAAAAAAAGGTTTACGCAGGGTCTTAATCTAAAAGGAATCCTTGGAGCGGGTCCCTGCTGCACGTCTACGCCTATGTCTCCGTTGTGCCGTATCTTGGACGGGTGTAGCACGATGATTGTCTATAAAAGAGAGGAATTTAGGTGAAAAAGTTGTCGTGCAAAAAGATAGTTTTTAAAGAAACCATGTATAATTGAAGATGAAAAAAATTGCCACTTGTCTGCGCGCGTTGAGCCCCTTGTATTGACAAATAGGGGTGTGACCGTTTATTTGGTATGAATAGCAGCGCCGGACTTGATTAGTTGTGTGTGAGGTCTTGACGACCTATTGGATGCTTTCACTGGTCCGGGCGCCTTTAGTGTGCGGCTGCCAAGGCAGCCGCACTCTCTTCGGCACGCAGAGATCGCTTGATATTTCCTTCCACTAAAATGATGTCACGTGGACCGGGCATCTTGAGTGTGAGGGAGGCGTAGTGTGGTATTGCATTAAAGCGAGCGAAAGCTTCGCGTCTGAGCAGTGCTTGATAGCCGCTTTGGAACGGAGCGATGTGGAAGATTAAATGCTCACGACGGAAGTTATCGGAGGAGCCGAATATAACTTGTAGTAGGAGGGAGCCCGTACAATGAGCCCCTGGGCCTGGCGTTACTCCTTTAAAGGTAGTATTGCTATGGCGAATTTTTGTTGGGTCTAACCCCATCCCGTGGATTGTATCCTGATATATTAGGTTTAGACTGCTGCCACCGTCCATCAAGACTCGTGTGAAGTGATATCCGCCAATTACTGGGTCTAATACCAGGGCAGCCCATCCTGCGCGTCGGATACTTGCTGAGTAATCACGATGGTCGAAAGTGATCGGTTGAGACGACCAGTGGTAGGACTTCGCGGTGACAGGCACCTGGGTATATTTTCCTGGGAGTGCCGCGTCGTTTTTTCCCTTGATTACGTGTAACACGTTTACTGTTTTGACTTCTGGTGGAAATTTCTTTTGTTCCCCAGTGTCTTGCTTGGGAGGCTCGTCCTCGTCTTCACTTGGTGTATCCTCCCCCTTGTGTACGGCGTTGAGCTTGCCGGACTGCTTGAAGACCCAACATTCTCTCTGGGTATGATTAGCAGGTTTACCAGGGGTACTATGGATCTGACATACTTGGTCCAGAATTTTGTTGAGGCTGGACAGTTCATCCCTGGTGCCTTTAGAGGGCGGCTTTTGCTGACCTGGCCGAGAGCTTTTGAATCCGACGTTTACTGCCGTGCCCTTTGTGCTGTCTTCTTTATTCCTGCGTTTGTTATTGCTGTTGCGCCGTGATTTCCCGTTTCCATCTCTAACTTCAGATGTACTTGGGTCGTTGGTGCTGCATCTGGCTAGCCAGCTGTCCTCACCTGCGCAAAAGCGGGTCATGAGGTTTGTTAATGCGGCCATCGTTCTTGGCTTATTTTGGCCGAGGTGTCTGGCGAGCCATTCGTCATGGACGCTATGCTTGAAAGCTGCCAAGGCTTCGGCGTCCGGACAATCGACAATCTGGTTCTTTTTAGTAAGAAACCTGTTTCAAAGTTTTCGGGCTGACTCTCCGGGCTGTTGAGTTATATGACTCAAATCGTCCGCATCCGAAGGTCGGACATAAGTCCCTTGAAAATTTGCCCGAAAGGCATCTTCGAGCTCTTCCCAACTTCCAATGGAGCTTTCGGGGAGGCCTTTAAGCCAGTGACGAGCTAGCCCTTTGAGCTTGAGGGGTAAGTACTTGATGGCGTGGAGATCATCTCCTCGAGCCATATGGATATAAAGGATGTAGTCCTCAATCCAGACCCTAGGGTCTGTTGTTCCGTCGTATGTCTCTATGTTTACGGGTTTGAATCCCTCTGGAAATTCATGGTCCAGCACCTCATCGGTGAAACATAGGGGGTGTGTGACACCCCTGTAGCTGGGTGTACCGCGTTGTTCGGATGTTTGTTGTGTTGCATTGTATGCTAGGGCGCGCTTGCATGGTCCATAGATGGATCTTGTTGCGCCGTCCGTTGGGTGCGAGCTCTCGCGTGGGTCGCGTGTTGTATTGTGAGTGGCGTTGTACGCCGCTCTGTGTTGGCAGAAGGGTCGTCTATCCGGTCAGGTGGCTGCTTTGATATTTGGTTGTGGGGGGTCTGAGGCCTCCTCATCAAATTCAGGTAGCAGCTTCCGCTTTGGGTAGCTCTTGGAGGGGTGATTGTCGCCGTACCTTGCTGCTGTGTTGAGTACTTTGCTCCATCTGATTTGGAGTGTGTCTTGCGCAGCCTTGAGCCTTTGCTTCTGCTTTTTAAGACTCCTCGCGGTGGCAACAAGCCTTTTACGGGCATTCTGCTGCTCCGGGTGCCTGCCCGGCGTTATGTCGTCCGGACTATTATCCTTGATAGGATTTGTTTGTTCGGTTTGATTATCCGGATTATCGTCGTCCGGCAGCGGTTTGCCCTGCTCCAGCGCTGGGTCTGTGTGATCGTTATTTCTGTCAAGGCGGGATTTGGGGCGGCGCTTGCGTCACCGCTTTGACTGCTTCTCGAGGGGACAAGCCTTCGGTGCGTCCTTCCGCTCCTCGTCGTCGTCTTTTGGTGCGTCCACCATGTATATGTCATATGACGAGGTGGCTTTCCGGGGCCCAATAGGCGCTGGTTCTTCATCGTCTCCTGCATCGGCGTCCATACCGGCGATGTCTTCGGAGTCGAAGTCGAGCATGTCGGTTAAATCGTCGACAGTGGCTACAAAGTGGGTGGTGGGTGGGCTTTGAATTTCTTCATCATCCGTATCCCAACCTTGCTGACCGTAGTCCGGCCAGGGCTCTCCTGATAAAGAGAGAGACTTTAGTGTCTTCAGCATATCGCCGAAAGGCGAGTGCTGAAAGATGTCCGCGACAGTAAACTCCATGATCGGTGTCCAATCGGATTCGATCGGCAGGGGCGCAGAGGGTTCGGAGTCTGGAGAGGAGTCCGGCTCCTTGGAGTCACGAGTCTCGCGGAGTGCGGGGCTGGTGTTTGGCTCGATCGCCGTTGGGATCGCAGCCCCCGAGGCAGTGTCCAACCACCCGTCCTCGATCGGTGCAGTTGGCCCCGAATTAAGGGTAGAAGCCGATGCGGGTGCGGCCTCCAGGGCACTATTCGGCGGCAGAGCTAGATCATGCTTGTCGTGACAGTGCGGTGCGCTCGGCAGTGGCTCGAATCTGTCGAAGATCAAGTCCCCATGGATGTTAGCCGTGTAGTTTAAATTCCAAATCTGACCTGACGGCCAGGGGCATAGCTTTTGATCTGCTCCAGATGGCTAAGTGAATTGGCCCGCAGTGCGAAGCCGCCGAAGATGAAGATCTGTCCAGGGAGGAAGGTCTCACCCTGGACTACATTGCTATCGATGATTGTAGGAGCCATCAAGCCTAACGGCGATGACACAGAGGAACTCTCAATGAAAGCACCAATGTCAGTGTCAAAACCGGCGGATCTCGGGTAGGGGGTACCGAACTGTGCGTCTAGGCCGGATGGTAACAGGAGGCAGGGGACACAATGTTTTACCCAGGTTCGGGCCCTCTTGATGGAGGTAAAACCCTACGTCCTGCTTGATTAATATTGATGATATGGGTAGTACAAGAGTAGATCTACCACGAGATCAGAGAGGCTAAATGCTAGAAGCTAGCATATGGTATGATTGTTTTTCTGTATGTTGTCCTATGGACTAAAACCCTCCGGTTTATATAGACACCGGAGAGGGTTAGGGTTACACAAAGTCGGTTACAATGGTAGGAGATCTACATATCCGTGTCGCCAAGCTTGCCTTCCACGCCAAGGAAAGTCCCTTCCGGACATGGGACGAAGTCTTCAATCTTGTATCTTCATAGTCCAGGAGTCCGGTCGAAGGTATAGTCCGACCATCCGGACACCCCCTAATCCAGGACTCCCTCATCCACCTCTAGCCCACACACCATTCAATTCTAGAAGGGATAATTGTCGTTCTTCTCCTCCTCGTCCTCCCCTACATCTTGTAATCCTCACTTCTTTGCCAACCCATTTCGGCGCCAACCAACACTACGTCAACATCAATGCGTTGGTCAGCGGCGCCGCATCTTTGTCTTACTCCTTCCTTGCCAGCTTTAGTTCTTGTTCCTACTTATTTCCTAGAATACTCTTTTTTTCTTTTTCTTTTGTTTTATTTTCTGGAACACTCTTTCCTTCTCCAACACCATGGACCAGGTAGCCGCTTTAGTTATTTTTCCTTCTTATTCTTGGAACACTCTTCCTTTCCACTATAGCATGAACCACCTGACTAATATAGTGTCATGTTGTCCTCGCCGATGAATGTTTCGACAACCGTCAGTGTGTGGACATCCCTACAGAGCATGGTCATCATCCATCTGGGTGAACGCTTGGTCGCCAATGTCGCGAGTGCATGGTGGCCATTGTCCATGTTGGCAAGCAGTGTTCGGCCATGTTGCTATGAGCCTATTGACCGTCCTTGCCCGCGAATGCTTTCAAAATGATTTGGCGCGAACCGCCTACCTAATTCTCTGCATGCCTAATTAACTGCCAACCAAATTAATTAATTACATGCCTAATTAGTAAAAAGAATCTCTACTTCTAATTATCTATTGTTGGTGCAATATATGCCTTCCTATGTTTTGGAGATTGTTTACAGGAATAGGTATGGACTGATTTGTTTGCTAGTGCACACAGAGAGAAATAGTCCATACAGAAACCGAAGAGAATGTTGTCTCCGGTGCCAAGTTCGAGTAACTTCACTGAAGTACATCTGCGCTATAGAGAAGAACGAGCTACATCTGGTGAAGATATGTAGACGAGAAGATTGCTGTGAAGGAATTATCCCCTGGAATGATTACTGCTGAAGCAAAGCATTTGGTTCGATGTTGTTGTCCGAAGAAATTGACTACAGCGAACATAAGTCGAAGAAAAATTGAAGATGTAGTATTATCTTCGTCTTTCTTCTTTCTTCATTTGAGTCATAAGACCTCTGTACTATTAGGAGGGGTATAGGTTCTTGAAGCTTAGATCCGCTGTGATGCTTAGGCCAAAATCTATGAAAGTTTCGAGAGAAATATCTTTGTGTTCCGAGCAAATACTTGCCAGCAAGAGAGTGTGACCTTCTTCGCTGCGAGAGATTTGTCTTAGACCGAGGAGTTAGCATTGCTTGCTCCACAAGCAATGTTACCATTATGCTCAAAATCTGGCCGTTGGACTCGTGTCGTTCGGCCATTGGCTGCTCTCGATGTCCAATTTGGTCATTTCTCATCAGGGAAGGCTGCGGCTATAAATAGCCACCCTACGCCCGCTTTGTCCGGTGGCTGCTCCTCTTAAGATTTCTGAGAAGATTGATTTGAGCACCCCCTCTCCGAGTGATTTGAGTTTAAGATCCACCGAGAGAGAAATCAAGAGCCCAAACTTAGACAGTGGTTGAGCATCATAGTAGTTATGAGTTAGATTTCTTGTACCTATTACCATGGAGAGCTACGCACTCTCTAGACGGATAGGTTTCGGCTTGAGTGATTGAAGAGTTGTTATCTTCACCGTGGTAGATCTTCAGCAACCAAGAGTGATTCTGGTTTTCGAAGATCGACCGAAGGTCTGGAGATCGCCGACAAGTATCTACCACGAGTGAAATGAACCAGAGTCTGATCAGCTCTGCGTTGAAGGATAATAGGGTGAAGAGTGTTTATCTTCCGTGTTAAGTCACAACCCCTCCAACTAGACGTAGCCCTTTGGCAGAAGGGTGAATTGGTCTACCAAATTCATCTGTCGCCATCGAGCACCACTGGTCCATTCTACTTTACTGCATTTCATTTAGCAATTTACCTTCATGCTCTGTGTTGACTATTTATCTGATCTTTATCAGCTGTTGTATCATTCATTCGCTTCGATCATCTTTGTTGCTCACTTCAGATATCTTTGTGTTCATCATGTTGTATTATCATCGCTGTCTTCATCATCTCTGTCATATTTTATGGTTCATCTGTGTTAACTTATTGCAGTTTTCTTTCGATGCTCATGTCATGTTTTATCTCATGTTACTTCATGTGATTGCCTATAGCATTACTATCATTGTGATTAAACCTGTGTTGCTGCAAACCCATACCATAATTGGTATGCTCCCCAACATCATGCTTGATTGAGCCGTTTTCCATCACACTTTATTTTCGCTACTGTATTTGGGATCTGTTCAAAACATTCGAAAGAATTTTTGAATCTCCCATTCACCCCCCTCTGGTCGATATACTCTCGGTCCTAACAATTGGTATCTGGGCGGGTGCTCCCTATATCTGTTTATTAAAGGTCTAACGTCCTTGGATTTTTGAGTATGTTGTATGCAGGTAGATCCTCGCACTCTGAAAGATTTCCTATCTTTGATGGAAATGACTATCTCTACTGGAAGGAAAGAATGAGAATCCGAATTCAAGCTATCAACTTTGTTCTATCATAGATGAAGGAAATATGCCCTAGAGGCAATAATAAAGTTGTTATTTTATATTTCCTTATTCATGGTAAATGTTTACTATTCATGCTAGAATTGTATTGATCAAAAACCTTAATACATCTGTGAATACATGGCCTCAGAACACTGGAGACCAAAAGGTCGAACGTGAATCATACAGTAGATATGATCAGCATAAAGATGTTCACCATTGATGACTACTCCATCTGACGTGATGATCGGACATGGTTTAGTTGATTTGAATCATGTATCATTTAGATGACTTAAGGGATATCTTTCTATGTGGGAGTTCTTAAGTAGTTTGATTAATTGACCTTAACTTATCATGAATTTAGTTCTGATAGTATTTGCATATCTATGTTGTAGATCAATGGCCCGTGCTACCGTTCCCTTTAATTTTAATGCGTTCCTAGAGAAAGCTAAGTTGAAATATGATGGTAGCAACTACACGGACTGGGTCTGTAACTTGAGGATTATCCTCATTGCTGCACAGAAAAATTATGTCTTTGATGCACCGCTTGGTGTGCCACCCTCTCCAGCAACTGCAGATGTTGTGAATGCCTAGCAGTCGTGTGTTGATGACTACTCAATAGTTCAGTGTGCCATGCTTTACGGCTTAGAATCGGTACTTCAAAGACATTTTGAACGTCATGGACCATATGAGATGTTCCAAGAGTTGAAGTTAATATTTCAAGCAAATGCCCGAGTTGAGAGATATGAAGTCTCCAACAAGTTCTATAGCTGCAAGATGGAGGAGAACAGTTCTATCAGTGAACACATACTCAAAATGTATGGGTATCCTAATCACTTGAGTCAGCTGGGAGTTAATCTTCCAGATGATAGTGTTATTGACAGAGTTCTTCAATCACTACCACCAAGCCACAAAGGCTTTGTGATGAACTATAATATGCAAGGGCTGGATAAGACAATCCCCGAGCTCTTCGCAATGCTCAAAGCTGCGGAGGTAGAAATCAAGAAGGAGCATCATGTGTTGATGGTTAACAAGACCACTAGTTTCAAGAAAAAGGGCAAGGGAAAGAAGGGGAACTTCAAGAAGAATGGAAAGCAAGTTTCCATTCCCCGGAAGAAGCCCAAAGCTGGACCCAAGCCTAAAACTAAGTGCTTCTACTGCAAAGGGACTGGTCACTGGAAGCGGAACTGCCCCAAGTATTTGGCGGAGAAGAAGGATGGAAAGATGAACAAAGGTGTATTTGATATACATGTTATTGATGTGTACCTTACTAATGCTCGTAGTAGCGCCTAGGTATTTGATACTGGTTCGGTTGCTCATATTTGTAACTCAAAACAGGGCTACAGATTAAATGAAGATTGGCTAAGGACGAGGTGATGATCCACGCCGGGAATGGTTCCAAGGTCTATGTGATCGCTGTCGGCATGCTTCCTCTACATCTACCTTCGGGATTAGTTTTAGACCTGAATAATTGTTATTTGTTGCCAGCGATGAGCATGAACATTATATCTGGATCTTGTTTAATGCGAGACGGCTATTCATTTAAATATTAGAATAATGGTTGTTCTATTTATATGAGTAATATCTTTTATGGTCATGCACCCTTGAAGAATGGTTTATAATACGTACCGATGTATGTGGTCCGATGAGTGTTGAGGCTCGCGGAGGGTGTCGTTATTTTCTGACCTTCACAGATGATTTGAGCAGATATGGGTATATATACTTAATGAAACACAAGTCTAAAATGTTTGAAAAGATCAAAGAATGTCAGGGTGAAGTGGAGAATCATTGTAACAAGAAAATAAAGTTTCTACGATCTGATCACGGAGGCGAATATTTGAGTTACGAGTTTGACCTTCATTTAAAACAATGTGGAATAGTTTCACAACTCACGCCACCTAGAACACCACAACGTAATGGTGTGTCCGAATGTCGTAACCATACTTTATTAGGTATGGTGCGATCTATGATGTTTCTTACTGATGGTACACCTTCTACCACAAATCCGAAGGCAAGATATTTGTTGCCAAGAATGGAAACTTTATAGAGAAAGAATTTCTCTCGAAAGAAGGTGAGTGGGAGGAAAGTAGAACTTGATGAGGTAATTGTACCTTCTCTCAAATTGGAAGGTAGCTTATCAGTGTCAAAACGACGGATCTCGGGTAGGGGGTCCCGAACTGTGCGTCTAAGGCGGATGGTAACAGGAGGCAGGGGACACGATGTTTACCCAGGTTCGGGCCCTCTTGATGGAGGTAATACCCTACGTCCTACTTGATTGTTCTTGATGATATGAGTATTACAAGAGTAGATCTACCACGAGATCGTAGAGGCTAAACCCTATAAGCTAGCCTATGGTATGATTGTATATTGTCCTACAGACTAAACCCTCTGGTTTATATAGACACCGGAGGGGGCTAGAGTTACACAGAGTCGGTTGCAAGGGAGGAGATCTACATATCCGTATGCCAAGCTTGCCTTCCACGCCAAGGAGAGTCCCATCCGGACATGAGACGAAGTCTTCAATCTTGTATCTTCATAGTCCAACAGTCCGGCCAAAGAATATAGTCCGGTTGTCCAGAGGCCCCCTAATCCAGGACTCCCTCAGTAGCCCCTGAACCAGGCTTCAATGATGATAAGTTCGATGCGCAGATTTATCTTCGGCATTGCAAGGCGGGTTCCTCCTTCGAATACTCCATAGAAGATTTTGAACACAAGGATAGTGTCCAGCTCTGCAAAACAAGTTCCACATACCACCATAGAGAGAATAATATTTCCACAAATCTAATCTGCTGACACGTTTGACAACATGACACCACGTCACGGCCCGGTCATTATTCGAACCGTTTTTCTCAAGCAGCACTGCATGTATTGCGAGGCGGTTTTCTTGACACGTCTTGTCGAAGCAGAGATCGTGTCCCCCTTATTATGAGATTCTCATCAATACGGACATGGGTAACCCACTCGTGCCCGTTGGTATGACTCCTTGATTTTAGGCAAGTCCCAAACGGCCACGAGGAGGACGCTTGATATTCACCCTCTTTATAAAGAGGCCAAGGCCTGTCCTCTTTTCCCTCTCGTGCTCAATCGAAACCTCCCCCCGCCTCGAGTTCCAACACCCAAGGCTCAGGTCAGGCGCTTCGGACCTTCAACCATTTCCGGATCCAACCTCCAAGGTCGGTGGATGCCTTCCTCTGTCACAGAGGAGGACATCAAGAAGCTGAGAGAGGCCAGGTATCTGACCGCCGAAATCTCGCGCAGACTGCCTGCCCACGGGCAGGTCATCCCCACTCCCAAACCCAACGAGAGTGTTGTGTTCATCTCTCACTTCCTCTGAGGGCTAGGCCTCGCTCTGGATCCCTTTGTTAGGGGGCTCATGTTTTATTATGGGCTGGATTTCCATGATCTGGCCCCGGATTCCCTCCTTCAAATCTCTTCGTTCATCGTCGTGTGTGAGGCCTTCCTCCGCATTACCCCACACTTCGGCCTGTGGCTCAAGACCTTCAATGTGAAGCCGAAGATGATCGAGGGGCGGCACGCAGAGTGCAGATGTGCCGTAATAAGCAAAAGAGCCGAGGCTCCATGGCCAGAGGGTTCCTTCCCGGAGGTGTCCAGTTTGTGGCAGCGGGAGTGGTTCTATATCACAGCTCCCCGGAGTTCCAAGTGGGTAGCCGCCCCTGCCTTTCGCTCAGGCCCCCACCACAACTGACGTCATGGATCAACAAGGGGCTGAACTGGGGGCCAGTAAATGATGTGACGATATTGCAAAGTCACATCCGCGATCTCCTTGAGAGACATGTCAGCCTGGTCTAGGTAATGCAAGTTATGCTAGTTCGTCGGGTCCCGCCTTGCAAACGTCGACCCCTCCGTATGTGGGAGTTCAACCCGGAAGGACCGCAAACTATTCAGCACTTCCTCGGCATGACGCTTGAAGAGATGTACAAATGGTTCTTCGGACCCCAAATAAAGTGTCTGGACACCACCGAGGATGCGGGTCTGAGCTGTAATCGCCCTGATACCCAAGTAAGTAATCCCATTGGCAAACATGCTGTATTTTATTTATCATAACATCATTCCGAAAAGTCGCTCTTTGACCAGGACTGGATAACCAAGGCGAAGATGATCAGGTGTTCGACCCCCCTTCCCGAGGGCCTGGCCAATCCCGTACTAGACAGAATGCTCGAGCCGGCGCCCTCAGGGGAAGATAACGGGGGGAATACAGAGGCTGAAAGTGGGCCTCGCTCACTATTCGTCCAAACCGGGGGAATTAGCGCCTCCGTGAAGGAGGATAACCAGGGAGAAGAATCTAACATTCCCTCTCCCCAAGGAAGGAAGAGGAATACCTCTGAAGACCCGGAAACAAAGGTTTTCAAATGGGGAAAGAAATCTTCGCCAGAGGGTCCCGTCTTGGAGGGTACTCTTGCCGCACAGTGCCCGCAAGGGGATCAGCCCTCGACCGAGCTGTAAGTAAACAAAAAGTACTTAATAGTGAAAATATCCTACCTTCCTTCTGAAGACAGTAACCGAAGCTTATATCTTGTAGTTCGGATCATAGCCCTTCTCGACAGAGTTCGTCTTCGGGGGATCTTCTTCCGGAGATGATGGAGAGCGAAACGCCTCCCCCTACCACCCCGCCTCATGAGGCGGGCGACCCTGAAGTGTCGTCGCAGAGGGTTTCTCCTAATCCACCAAGGACAGAGGGTAATCCTTTGGCCACCTGGAGTCCTCAGTATTTAGCTCCTAAAGAGAGCAACATAAAGAGTCTGGAACCGTACAGTGTGCGGTCGGACGCACTGAAGGATCTTCTGGAGCAAGCGGCCATCTCAGAAGCGCATCGTACACTAATGGGTACTATAATTGAAAGGATTTCATCCGCCAAAAGCGGGTTGCATGAAGCTTTTATGAGCCCGCTGAAAGGCTTTGAGGTATGTGAAATAGTGTATGTTTTTGACAGTACCGCACACACTAGGTGTGCCCTATGCAGATAGTAGCCCCTGAGACTCTGGTTGTCGTCAAAAACGGTGGTAAACAGAGGATCATAGTCCCAAGTAATAACCAGACCGCCTTTATGTGCAGGTGGCTAGCCAGACTGATGAGTTTGCCGAGCTAAAGCGGCAACTTGATGCGGCAGATCCCGACATTGTGCTTGTCAACAGGCGGCTTGACGAGGCACATGGTAAGTGATTTCTCTGGTGATCAACACATAGTAAGAGGAGCATGATGCCGGTATCTTAATATGTTGTGACTACAGATGGAGCTGCCACCATGGAGACCCTTCGGGCGGAGCTTGCCCGAGCCAAGGAACAAGCAAGAAATAATGATGCGGCCACTCTAAAGGCGGTCGAAGAGCTGAGGGCCGAACAAGCCGCGCATTGCCAGAGCAAGGAAAGAATAGCCAAGATGGCCATTGAGTTGAAAGATGCCGCTAACCATTACCAGCTTCCTGAAAAAGAAAGTAGAGCGAAGGCGATGGACCTAGAGAAGGCCATGGTAACAGCCAAGGAAGCCCGCTCCAAAATCAGAGCGACGAAGGAGGAGCTACGTCAAGCTGCAGATATCGCGGCTGGGAAGCCCTTTTTGTTGCGGACTAAGTTTGGAGATCCGAAGTATGCTCCTCTTGATCAACTATGGAGTTCTGCAGACGCATACATGGATTTGGCAGCAAGTGCTGCTGATGCGGCCGAGTACTTCAAGGATCAAAGAGATCGTGAAGTGGAAAAGCTATTCTGGTCACAGTTCCATGCTCCAGTGCGTCCGCTGCTGTTGAATGAGCGAATGGCCGAGTGGGCCGAGCTCCATAGGTTATCTGGACTTGCCATGAGGTCTGTTGTGGATCATCTGTGGCCGGGAGGGCTAAGGCCGAATAGTTACTTTAGTTTAGTGCAATTCCTTGGTCTTCTGCCGCACATTGACGCTATGAAGAGGTCGGCGTGCATAGAGGGTGCGCGGATGGCACTTTCCCGTGTCAAGACATACTGGGCAGATATGGAGGCCACCACTATTGCAACACAGGGTTCAGCCATGGGCCGAGTGGCTGCCGAGCACTACTTTAAAGAAGTCCTTGAAGACACTCGTTCGATAGAGGCTCAGTGCTCGATGAATATTATGTTCTAGTGACATGTATTCCCATTGTAAAAACAATGTTTTATTGAATTATAAAGGCTGTGTTTATACTTTTGCCTGAAAGTATTGTGATGCCTCCTGTGTGGCCATCTATGTATATATGTATATAACCTGAAAGATTGCAGTCGTCGGCTTCAGCCCCCAGGAACATAATGCGGGGGTGTTTGCAAAAAACGCGTATTCACACTTGATCCAACGTCTTGGTCCATGAAGGAGGTGGTAGCGCAGCGAACGAGGCAATCAGACTATATTGCTTTAACACTTTCACTTAGCCATAGGAGTTTGACGGTGGGACTACTATATAGCCCCTGGTACTTCTGTGCTTGTCCGAATACGGGGCGCGTATGCACATGACCGGGAAATGACCCTTCGTTAATGCGGAGGAATCCCGAAGATTCCGCTAAGTCATCGAGTGGTTGACTAGTCTCGCGCTTTATCATGACAGTCAGTTTTCGGCTTTCTCTACTGAGGTGCTCATCCGGATAAACCAGGGCACAATCGCAGTAGTTCTCCCAGTGCTACCTTAGCCGATATAGCAGAACGTAAGGTACCAAAACATGGGAGCCAGGAAAACCCAACATTTGACCAAAGACATGATTCGGAGCTGATGCATATAAGGCCAAACTCGCGACGCCGAACACTCCCTAAGGTATTCGGTCTTTATAACATATGCCGGGCTGAACAATGCCCTTAATAATAAACCCCGAGTGTCCAGGTACGTGCAATATCCTGACGTGGCCACATGCCAAGAACATCAGTATCCTTCTCGGTTGTATTGAGTATCCGGAGGATGTGAACAACAAGAGACAGTAAAAAAGGTTTACGCAGGGTCTTAATCTGAAAAGAAACCTTTGAGCGGGTCCTTGCTGCACGTCTGCGCCTGTGTCTCCGTTGTGCCGTGTCCTGGACGGGTGTAGCACGATTGTCATCTGTAAAAGAGAAGAACTTAGGTGAAAGTTGCCATGCCAGAAAATTGGTTATTATCAATAAACCATTAAAATTCAAGATAAGTCAAGTTGAGCCGAACTAGCCCTGATTACACGCGGGAAGCCCCTGGTACCATCTATGAGGGTTTAACCATCAAACCAATATCACGTATATGTACTGATGTGCCGGACTTTTCTAACCGTGTCCGTGGTCTTGACGACCTGTCATTTATTCTGGTTGGTGAGGCCATCTAGTGCTCGACTGTTAAAGCCACCGCACATTCTTCCGCGCGTAGAGAACGCTCAATATTTCCACTAACTGTGATGGTGCCATGTGGACCGGGCATCTTAAGCTTGAGAGAAGCGTAATACGGTACTGCATTAAAATGAGTGAAAGCCGCTCTTTCGAGTAGTGCTTGGTAGCCACTTCGGAATGGAGCGATGTAGAAAGTTAACTTTTCGCTTCGGAAGTTGTCGGGAGAACCGAATACAACCTCTAGTAATAGAGAGCCCGTACAGCAGGCCTAGTATTACTTCCTTTATGGTAGTATTACTGTGGCTTATTTTTGTCGGGTCTATTCCCATTTTGCAGACCGTGTCCTGATATATCAGATTTAGACCACTGCCGTCGTCCATAAGGACTCGTGTGAGATGGTATCCATTTATTATTGGGTCTAACACCAAGGCAGCCACTCCTTCATGCTGGATGCTTGTTGCGTGATCTCCGTGATCAAAGGTGATTGGGTAGGCCAACCAGGGGTTGAACTTAGGGGTGACGGGCTCTATGGCGCATATGTCTTGGAGTGCGTGTTTGCTTCTCCTCTTCGTCACATGGATCATGTTTACTATTTTAACTTCTGGTGGGAATTTTTTCTGTCCTCCAGTGCTTTGTTGGCGAGGTTCGTCCTCGTCTTCGCTTGGTGTCTCCCCCCTTGTGTTTGGCGTTTAGCTTACCGGCCTGCTTGAAGACCCAGCATTCTCTGTAGGTGTGGTTTACAGGTTTATTGGGGGTGCCATGAATCTGACATAGTTTGTCAAGAATCCTGTTTAGGCCAGACGGTCCATCTCTGCTGCCTTTGAAAGGCTTTTTCCGCTGGCCTGGTTGAGAGCCCCTGAATCCGGTGTTTACCATCGTATTATCTGGGCTATCTTCTTTATTTTGACGTTTGTTTTTATTGCGTTGTGGTTTTCCATTGCCATCCCAGACTTCGGATGTGCTTGGGTCGCTGGTGCTACTGCGGGCTAACCAGCTATCTTCGCCCGCACAAAAGCGGGTCATGAGGCTTGTTAGGGCTGCCATTGTTCTCGGTTTTTCTTGGCCGAGGTGTCTAGCGAGCCATTCATCTCGGACGCTGTGTTTGAAAGCTGCTAAGGCTTCAGCGTCCGGACAGTCGACGATTTGGTTCTTCTTAGTGAGAAACCTGTTCCAAAGCTTTCGGGCTGACTCTCTGGGCTATTGAATTATATGGCCTAAATCGTCTGCATCTGGAGGTCGGACATAGGTCCCTTGAAAATTAGCCCGAAAAGCGTCCTCGAGCTCCTCCCAACTTCCAATTGAGTTTTCGGGGAGGCTTTTCAGCCATTGCCGAGCTGGTCCTGTAAGCTTGAGGGGCAAGTATTTGATGGCATGGAGATCGTCTCCGCGAGCCACATGGATATGGAGGATAAAGTCCTCAATCCAGACCCCAGGGTTTGTGGTCCCGTCGTATGCCTCTATATTCACTGGTTTGAATCCTTCTGGGAATTCATGGTCCGGTACCTCATCAGTGAAACATAGGAGGTGTGCGGCACCCCTGTATTTGGGTGTATCATGGCGTTCGGACGGTTGTAGTATTCGGTTTTGTGCCGGAGCATGCTTCCTAGATCCGTAGATGGATCTAGTCATACTGGATTTTTGGCGCAAGTCCTCACGTAGATCGTGTGTTGACTTATGTGCGACCTTGTTAGCCGCTCTATCGCGGTCGCAAGGTTGTTGATCCGGCCGGTTGGCCGTATTATTTTTCGGCTGTGTGGGCTCTAAGGCCTCATCGTCAAATTCAGGTAATAGCTTGCGCTTTGGATAGCTCTTTGTGTGGTAACTTCCACCATACTTTTCTTCATTATCGAGCACTTTGTTCCACCTGCTGTTGAGCGTATTTTGTGCGGTGTTAAGCCTTTGCTTCTGCTTCTTCAGACTCCTCGCGGTGGCAATAAGCCTTCTGCGGAGGTTCTCTTGCTCCAAGTGCTTTTCCGGGATGATGTGTGCATCTTCGTCCGAACTATTTTCCTCCCCATAGGGGGTTTGATGAGGTTTATCCTCGGCATCGCCGTGTTCGGACGTCGGATCCGTACTATGTTCACCGTTTGCAGCTTCATCGTGCTCTGCCACCAGGGCAATGTGGTCATCGTTTCCTCTGGAGTCGACTGGAGTGTTATTTTCTCTTGCACTGTTACCGCTGTTTTTGCCGAGGCGGGATTTGGAGCGGCGCTACGCCGACACTTTGTTTGCTTCTTGGAGGGGTCATCCTCCGCTGTCTTCTCCCGTTCCTCGTCATCGTTTTCTTTGGGTGTATCCACCATGTATATGTCATGTGATAAAGTGGATGTCCAGTGCCCTGTAGGCACTAGTTCCTGTTCCTCTCCTGCATCGTCGTCCATGCCATCGATGTCCGCGGAGTCGAAATCGAGCATGTCGGTTAAATCATCGACAATGGCTACTAAGTGGGTGGTGGGTGGGCGGCGAATTTCTTCGTCGTCCGCATCCCATTCTAGCCGGACATAGTTCAGCCAAGGTTCTCTTGTCAAGGAGAGAGACCTTAATGAATTGAGCACATCACCGAAAGGCGAGTGCTGAAAGATATCCGCGGAGGTGAACTCCATGATCGGTGCCCGATCGGATTCGATAGGCACGGATGCAGGTGGCTCAGAGTCCGTGGCCGGAGACGAATCCACTGGTTCGGCGACACTGCTCTCGTAAAGGGTAAAGTCAGTATCCGGCTCCATCACCGCTGAGAGTACGGCCTCCATGGCGGGGTCTATCCATCCATCCTCGGATGGCGCAATTTGCTCCGGATTGAAGGCCGGAGTAGTTGCAGATGCGATCTCCCGAGCACTGTCCGACGACAGAGTTACGTTATCAAGGAAATATGCCCTAGAGGCAATAATAAAGTTATTATTTATTTCCTTATATCATGATAAATGTTTATTAATCATGCTAGAATTGTATTAACCGAAAACATAATACATGTGTGAATACATAGACAAACAGAGTGTCACTAGTATGCCTCTACTTGACTAGCTCGTTGATCAAAGATGGTTATGTTTCCTAACCATAGACATGAGTTTTCATTTGATTAACGCGATCACATCATTGGGAGAATGATATGATTGACTTGACCCATTCCGTTAGCTTAGCACTTGATCGTTTAGTTTGTTGCTATTGCTTTCTTCATAACTTATACATGTTCCTATGACTATGAGATTATGCAACCCCCGTTTACCGGAGGAACACTTTGTTTGCTACCAAACATCACAACGTAACTAGGTGATTATAAAGGTGCTCTACATGTGTCTCCAAAGGTACTTGTTGGGTTGGCGTATTTCGAGATTAGGATTTGTCACTCCGATTGTCGGAGAGGTATCTCTGGGCCCTCTCGGTAATGCACATCACTTAAGCCTTGCAAGCATTGCAACTAAATGAGTTACTTGCGGAATGATGTATTACGGAACGAGTAAAGAGACTTGCCGGTAACGAGATTGAACTACGTATTGACATACCGACGATCGAATCTCGGGCAAGTAACATACCGAGGACAAAGGGGACAACGTATGTTGTTATGCGGTCTGACCGATAAAGATCTTCGTAGAATATGTGGGAGCCAATATGAGCATCCAGGTTCCGCTATTGGTTATTGACCGGAGACATGTCTCGGTCATGTCTACATATTTCTCGAACCCGTAGGGTCCGCACGCTTAACGTTTCGATGCCGGTTATATTATGAGTTTATGAGTTTTGATGTACCGAAGGTTGTTCGGAGTCCCGGATGTGATCACGGACATGACGAAGAGTCTCGAAATGGTCGAGACATGAAGATTGATATATTGGATGACTATATTCGGACACCGGAATGGTTCCGGGGGTTATCGGATATATACGGAGTACCGGGGGGGGGGTTACCGGAACCACCCCAGGGGTTATTGGGCCTCATGGGCCCAAAGTAGTGGAAGACGAGAGGCAGCAGGAGGTGGAGCGCAGCCCCCCGTGCCCCAATCCGAATTGGGAAAGGGAAGGGGGCGCGGGCCCCCTTCTCCTTCCTTCTCTCCACCTCCTCCTTCCCCCTTCTCCTAGTTGGAATAGGAAAGGGGGGCAAGACCTACTTGGAGTAGGATTGCCCCCCTTGGGCGCGCCTCCTCCTCTTGGCCGCCCCTCCTCCTCGACTCCTTTATATACGTGGCCAGGGGGTACCCCATAGACACAAAATTGATCTCTAGATCTCTTAGCCGTGTGCGGTGCCCCCTTCCACCATGATCCACCTCGATCATATCGTAGCGGTGCTTAGGCGAAGCCCTGCAACGGTAGAACATCATCATCGTCACCACGCCGTCGTGCTGACGGAACTCTACCGTGAAGCTCTACTGGATTGGAGTTTGCGGGACGTCATCGAGCTGAACGTGTGCTGAACTCGGAGGTGCCGTGCGTTCGGTACTTGGATCGGTCAGATCGTGAAGACGTACGACTACATCAACCGCGTTGTGCTAATGCTTCCACTTTCGGTCTACGAGGGTACGTAGACAACACTCTCCCCTCTCGTTACTATGCATCACCATGATCTTGCGTGTGCGTAGAAATTTTTTGAAATTACTACGTTCCCCAACAGTGGCATCCAAGCCTGGTTTTATGCGTTGATGTTATATGCATGAGTAGAACACAAGTGAGTTGTGGGTGATATAAGTCATACTTCTTACCAGCATGTCATACTTTGGTTCAGCGGTATTGTTGGATGAAGTGGCCTAGACCGACATTACGTGTACGCTTACGCGAGACTGGTTCTACCGACGTGCTTTGCACATAGGTGGCTGGCGGGTGTCAGTTTCTCCAACTTTAGTTGAACCAAGTGTGGCTACACCCGGTCCTTGCGAAGGTTAAAACAACATCAACTTAACAAACTATCGTTGTGGTTTTGATGCGTAGGTAAGAACGGTTCTTGCTAAGCCCGTAGCAGCCACGTAAAACTTGCAACAACAAAGTAGAGGACGTCTAACTTGTTTTTGCAGGGCATGTTGTGATGTGATATGGTCAAGACATGATGCTAAATTTTATTGTATGAGATGATCATGTTTTGTAACCAAGTTATCGGCAACTGGCAGGAGCCATATGGTTGTCGCTTTATTGTATGCAATGCAATCGCCCTGTAATGCTTTACTTTATCACTAAGCGGCAACGATAGTCGTGGAAGCATAAGATTGGCGAGACGACAACGATGCTACAATGGAGATCAAGGTGTCGCGCCGGTAACGATGGTGATCATGAAGGTGCTTCGGAGATGGAGATCACAAGCACAAGATGATGATGGCCATATCATATCACCTATAATGATTGCATGTGATGTTTATCTTTTATGCATCTTATCTTGCTTTGATTGACAGTAGCATTATAAGATGATCTCTCACTAAATTTCAAGATAAAAGTGTTCTCCCTCAGTATGCACCGTTGCCAAAGTTCGTCGTGCCCAGACACCACGTGATGATCGAGTGTGATAAGCTCTACGTCCATCTACAACGGGTGCAAGCCAGTTTTTGCACACACAGAATACTCAGGTTAAACTTGACGAGCCTAGCATATGCAGATATGGCCTCGGAACACCGAGACTGAAAGGTCGAGCGTGAATCATATAGTAGATATGATCAACATGACGATGTTCACCATTGAAAACTACTCCATCTCACGTGATGATCGGTTATGGTTTAGTTGATTTGGATCACGTGATCACTTAGAGGATTAGAGGGATGTCTATCTAAGTGGGAGTTCCTAAGTAATTTGATTAACTGAACTTAAACTTATCATGAACTTAGTACCTGATAGTATCTTGCTTGTTTATGTTGATTGTAGATAGATGGCTCGTGCTGTTGTTCCGTTGAATTTTAATGCGTTCCTTGAGAAAGCAAAGTTGAAAGATGATGGTAGAAATTACACGGACTGGGTCCGTAACTTGAGGATTATCCTTATTGCTGCACAGAAGAATTACTTCCTGGAAGCACCGCTGGGTGCCAGGCCTGCTGCAGGAGCAACACCAGATGTTATGAACATCTGGCAGAGCAAAGCTGATGACTACTCAATAGTTCAGTGTGCCATGCTTTACGGCTTAGAATCGGGACTTCAACGATGTTTTGAATGTCATGGAGCATATGAGATGTTCCAGGAGTTGAAGTTAATATTTCAAGCAAATGCCCGGATTGAGAGATATGAAGTCTCCAATAAGTTCTATAGCTGCAAGATGGAGGAGAATAGTTCTGTCAGTGAACATATACTCAAAATGTCTGGGTATCATAATCACTTGACTCAACTGGGAGTTAATCTTCCTCTTGATAGTATCATTGACAGAGTTCTTCAATCACTGCCACCAAGCTACAAGAGCTTCGTGATGAACTATAACATGCAAGGGATGGATAAGACAATTCTCGAGCTCTTCGCAATGCTAAAGGTTGCGGAGGTAGAAATCAAGAAGGAGCATCAAGTGTTGATGGTCAATAAGACCGCCAGTTTCAAGAAAAAGGGCAAAGAGAAGAAGAAGGGGAACTTCAAGAGGAACAGCAAACAAGTTGCTGCTCAGGAGAAGAAACCCAAGTCTGGACCTAAGCCTAAAACTGAGTGCTTCTATTGCAAGCAGACTGGTCACTGGAAGCAGAACTGCCCCAAGTATTTGGCGGATAAGAAGGATGGCAAGGTGAACAAAGGTATATGTGATATACATGTTATTGATGTGTACCTTACTAGAGCTTGCAGTAGCACCTGGGTATTTGATACTGGTTCCGTTGCTAATATTTGCAACTCGAAATAGGGACTATGGATTAAGCAAACACTAGCCAAGGACGAGGTGACGATGCGCGTGGGAAATGGTTCCAAAGTCGATGTGATCGCGGTCGGCACGCTACCTCTATATCTACCTTTGGGATTAGCTTTAGACCTAAATAATTGTTATTTGGTGCCAGCGTTGAGCATGAACATTATATCTAGATCTTGTTTGATGCGAGATGGTTATTCATTTAAATCAGAGAATAATGGTTGTTCTATTTAAATGAGTAATATCTTTTATGGTCATGCACCCTTGAAGAGTGGTCTACTTTTTATGAATCTCGATAGTAGTGATACACATATTCATAATGTTGAAGCCAAAAGATGCAGAGCTGATAATGATAGTGCAACTTATTTGTGGCACAGCCGTTTAGGTCATATCGGTGTAAAGCGCATGAAGAAACTCCATACTGATGGACTTTTGGAACCATTTGATTATGAATCACTTGGTACTTGCGAACCGTGCCTCATGGGCAAGATGACTAAAACGCCGTTCTCCGGTACTATGGAGAGAGCAACGGATTTGTTCGAAATCATACATACAGATGTATGTGGTCCGATGAATGTTGAGGCTCGTGGCGGATATCGTTATTTTCTCACCTTCACAGATGATTTAAGCAGATATGGGTATATCTACTTGATGAAACATAAATCTGAAACATTTGAAAAGTTCAAAGAATTTCAGAGTGAAGTTGAAAATCATCGTAACAAGAAAATAAAGTTTCTACGATCTGATCATGGAGGAGAATATTTGAGTTACGAGTTTGGTCTACATTTGAAACAAAGCGGAATAGTTTCGCAACTCACGCCACCCGGAACACCACAGCGTAATGGTGTATCCGAACGTCATAATCGTACTTTACTAGATATGGTGCGATCTATGATGTCTCTTACTGATTTACCGCTATCGTTTTGGGGTTATGCTTTAGAGACGGCCGGATTCACGTTAAATAGGGCACCATCGAAATCCGTTGAGACGACGCCTTATTCAGTGTGGTTTGGCAAGAAACCAAAGTTGTTGTTTCTTAAAGTTTGGGGCTGCGATGCTTATGTGAAAAAGCTTCAGCCTGATAAGCTCGAACCCAAATCGGAGAAATGTGTCTTCATAGGATACCCAAAGGAGACTGTTGGGTACACCTTCTATCACAGATCCGAAGGCAAGACATTCGTTGCTAAGAATGGATCCTTTCTAGAGAAGGAGTTTCTCTCGAAAGAAGTGAGTGGGAGGAAAGTAGAACTTGATGAGGTAATCGTACCTGCTCCCTTATTGGAAAGTAGCTCATCACAGAAACCGGTTCCTGTGACAACTATACCAATTAGTGAGGAAGTTAATGATGATGATCATGAAACTTCAGATCAAGTTATTACTGAACCACGTAGATCAACCAGAGTAAGATCCACGCCAGACTGGTACGGTAATCCTGTTCTGGAAGTCATGCTACTGGATCATGATGAACCTACGAACTATGAAGAAGCGATGGTGAGCCCAGATTCCGCAAAATGGCTTGAAGCCATGAAATCTGAGATGGGATCCATGTATGAGAATAAAGTGTGGACTTTGGTTGACTTGCCCATTGATCGGCAAGCAATTGATAATAAATGGATCTTCAAGAAGAAGACTGACGCTGACGGTAATGTTACTGTCTACAAAGCTCGACTTGTTGCGAAAGGGTTTCGACAAGTTCAAGGGATTGACTACGATGAGACTTTCTCACCCATAGAGATGCTTAAGTCTGTCCGAATCATGTTAGCGATTGCCGCATTTTATGATTAGGAAATTTGGCAGATGGATATCAAAACTGCATTCCTGAATGGATTTCTGGAAGAAGAGTTGTATATGATGCAACCGGAAGGTTTTGTCGATCCAAAGGGAGCTAACAAAGTGTGCAAGCTCTAGCGATCCATTTATGGACTGGTGCAAGCCTCTCGGAGTTGGAATAAACGCTTTGATAGTGTGATCAAAGCATTTGGTTTTATACACACTTTTGGAGAAGCCTGTATTTACAAGAAAGTGAGTGGGAGCTCCGTAGCATTTCTGATATTATATGTGGATGACATATTCTTGATTGGAAATGATATAGAATTTCTAGATAGCATAAAGGGATACTTGAATAAGAGTTTTTCCACTAAGCCTCTTCCACGAGCAAAACATGATCAGCACCAAGGCTCCATGGGTGTTAGAATCATTACTGTGTAATCTAGATTATTGACTCTAGTGCAAGTGGGAGACTGAAGGAAATATGCCCTAGAGGCAATAATAAAGTTATTATTTATTTCCTTATATCATGATAAATGTTTATTATTCATGCTAGAATTGTATTAACCGGAAACATAATACATGTGTGAATACATAGACAAACAGAGTGTCACTAGTATGCCTCTACTTGACTAGCTCGTTGATCAAAGATGGTTATGTTTCCTAACCATAGACATGAGTTGTCATTTGATTAACGGGATCACATCATTAGGAGAATGATATGATTGACTTGACCCATTCCGTTAGCTGAGCACTTGATCGTTTAGTTTGTTGCTATTGCTTTCTTCATAACTTATACATGTTCCTATGACTATGAGATTATGCAACTCCCGTTTACCGGAGGAACACTTTGTGTGCTACCAAACATCACAGCGTAACTGGGTGATTATAAAGGTGCTCTACAGGTGTCTACAAAGGTACTTGTTGGGTTGGCGTATTTCGAGATTAGGATTTGTCACTCCGATTATCGGAGAGATATCTCTGGGCCCTCTCCGTAATGCACATCACTTAAGCCTTGCAAGGATTGTAACTAAATGAGTTAGTTGCGGAATGATGTATTACAGAACGAGTAAAGAGACTTGCCGGTAACGAGATTGAACTAGGTATTGAGATACCGATGATCGAATCTCGGGCAAGTAACATACCGATGACAAAGGGAACAACGTATGTTGTTATGCGGTCTGACCGATAAAGATCTTCGTAGAATATGTGGGAGCAAATATGAGCATCCAGGTTCCGCTATTGGTTATTGACCGGAGACATGTCTCGATCATGTCTACATATTTCTTGAACCCGTAGGGTCCGCACGCTTAACGTTTCGATGTCGGTTATATTATGAGTTTATGAGTTTTGATGTACTGAAGGTTGTTCGGAGTCCCGGATGTAATCACGGACATGACGAAGAGTCTCGAAATGGTTGAGACATGAAGATTGATATATTGGACGACTATATTGGGACACCGGAATGGTTTCGGGGGTTATCGGATGTATACCGGAGTACCGGGGGGTTACCGGAACCCCCTGGGGGTTATTGGGCCTCATGGGCCCAAAGTAGTGGAAGAGGAGAGGCAGCAGGAGGTGGAGTGCAGCCCCCCTTGCCCCAATCCGAATTGGGAAAGGGAAGGGGGCGCGGCCCCCCTTCTCCTTCCTTCTCTCCACCTCCTCCTTCCCCCTTCTCCTAGTTGGAATAGGAAAGGGGGGCAAAACCTACTTGGAGTAGGATTGGCCCCCTTGGGAGCGCCTCCTCCTCTTGGCCGCCCCCTCCTCCTCCACTCCTTTATATACGTGGCCAGGGGGCACCCCATAGACACAACAATTGATCTCTAGATCCCTTAGCCGTGTGCGGTGCCCCCTTCCACCATAATCCACCTCGATCATATCGTAGCGGTGCTTAGGCGCAGCCCTGCAACGGTAGAACATCATCATCGTCACCACGCCGTCGTGCTGACGGAACTCTACCGTGAAGCTCTACTAGATTGGAGTTCACGGGACGTCATCGAGCTGAAAGTGTGCTGAACTCGGAGGTGCCGTGCGTTCGGTACTTGGATCGGTCGGATCGTGAAGACCTACGACTACATCAACCGCGTTGTGCTAATGCTTCCAGTTTCGGTCTACGAGGGTACGTAGACAACACTCTCCCCTCTCGTTACTATGCATCACCATGATCTTGCGCGTGCGTAGGATTTTTTTTTGAAATTACTACATTCCCCAACACGTCATGCTCATCGTGATTGTGCGGCGTACCTGACGTGGGCTCGAATCCGTCAAAGATCAAGTCTCCACGGATGTCGGCAGTGTAGTTTAAGTTTCCGAACCTGACCTGATGGCTAGGGGCGTAGCTCTCGATCTGCTCCAGATGGCCAAGCGAATTGGCCCGCATTGCGAAGCCACCGAATACGAAGATCTGTCCGGGGATGAAAACCTCACCCTGGACCGCATCATTACCGCTGATCGAAGGGGCCATCGAGCCTTACGGTGACGACACAGTGGAACTCTGAATGAAAGCACCCATGTCGGTGTCAAAACCGGCGGATCTCGGGTAGGGGGTCCCGAACTATGCGTCTAAGGCGGATGGTAACAGGAGGCTGGGGACACGATGTTTACCCAGGTTCGGGCCCTCTTGATGGAGGTAATATCCTACGTCCTGCTTGATTGTTCTTGATGATATGAGTATTACAAGAGTAGATCTACCACGAGATCGTAGATGCTAAACCCTAGAAGCTAGCCTATGGTATGATTTTATATTGTCCTACGGACTAAACCCTCCGGTTTATATAGACATCAGAGGGGGCTAGGGTTACATAGAGTCGGTTGCAAGGGAGGAGATCTACATATCCGTATTGCCAAGCTTGCCTTCCATGCCAAGGAGAGTCCCATCCGGACACAAGACGAAGTCTTCAATCTTGTATCTTCATAGTCCAACAGTCTGGCCAAAGAATATAGTCCGGCCAAAGAATATAGTCCGGCTGTCCGGAGACCCCCTAATCCAGGACTCCCTCATAGCTCATCACAAAAAACCATTCCCGTGATGCCTACACCAACTAAAGAGGAAGCTGATGATAGTAATCATGAAACTTCAAATCAAGTTACCGCTGAACCTCGTAGGTCAACTAGATCATGATCCGCACCAGAGTGGTACGGTAATCCTAGTCTAGAAGTCGTGTTACTAGACCATGATGAACCTATGAACTATGAAGAAGCTATGATGAGCCCAGATTTCGGTAAATGCCTTGAGGCCATGAAAGGTGAGATAAGATCCATGTATGAGAACAAAGTGTGGACTTTGGTGGACTTTCCTGATGATCGGCGAGCCATAGATAATAAATGGATCCTCAAGAAGAAGACCGAGGCTAATGGTAATGTTACTGTCTACAAAGCTTGACTTGTCACAAAAGGTTTTCGACAAGTTCAAGGAGTTGACTATGATGAGACTTTGTCACCCGTAGCGATGCTTAAGTCTGTCCGAATCATGTTAACAATTACCACATTTTATGATTATGAAATCTGGCAATTGGACGTCAAAACTGCATTCCCTAATGGATTTCTTAAAGAAGAGTTGTATATGATGCAACTAGAAGGTTTTTTCGATCCTAAAGGTGCTAACAAAGTGTGCAAGCTCCAGCGATCCATCTATGGACTGGTGCAAGTATCTCGGAGTTGGAATATACGCTTTGATGAGGTGATCAAATCATATGGTTTTCTACAGACTTTCGGGGAAGCCTGTATTTACAAGAAAGTGAGTGGGAGCTTTGTAGCATTTCTAATATTATATGTGGATGGCATATTGTTGATTGGAAATGATAAAGAATTTCTGGATATCATAAAAGGGTACTTGAATAAAAGTTTTTCAATGAAAGACCTCGGTGAAGCTGCTTATATATTAGGCATCAAGATCTATAGAGATAGATCAAGAAGCTTAATAGGACTTTCACAGTGCACGTACCTTGATAAAGTTTTGAAAAAGTTCAAAATGGATCAGTCAAAGAAAGGGTTCTTGCCTGTGTTACAAGGTGTGAAGTTGAGTCAGACTCAATGCCCGACCACTGCAGAAGATAGAGAGAAAATGAAAGTCATTCCCTATGCCTCAGTCTTGATAACTCACAAGTATAGGGGATCGCAACAGTTTTTGATAAGTAAGAGTGTCGAACCCAACGAGGAGCTAAAGGCAGAACAAATATTCCCTCAAGTTCTATCGACCACCGATACAACTCTATGCACGCTTGACGTTCGCTTTACCTAGAACAAGTATGAAACTAGAAGTACTTTGTATGTGTTGTTGGATAGGTTTGCAAGATAATAAAGAGCACGTAAAGAAAAGCTAAGGGCTGTTGTAAGTAAAGAAGCAATAAAGTAAATATAGCGAGTGTGGAAAAGTGGTGGTAGGAGTTGCGAAATTGTCCCTAAGCAATTGACTACTTTACTAGACCGATAGCAAGTATTTTGTGGGAGAGGCCACGGCTAGCATGTCATCCCTGACTTGGAATTATATGCACTTATGATTGGAACTATTAGCAAGCATCCGCAACTACAAACATTCATTAAGGTAAAACCCAACCATAGCATTAAGATATATTGGTCCCCCTTCAATCCTGTATGCATCAATTTCTATGCTAGGCTGAAGCTTTTGTCACCCTTGCCCTCCAATACATAGTCCTATCAACATACAACTAACCCTATGGTGTGATCCACGCACGCGCTCATATGATGGGCACCAAAGGACAGCAACATAACCACAAGCAAATTAAATAAATCATAGCAATTCATCAACCACTGGTAGGGCAATGAAAATCTACTCAGACATCATAGGATGGCAACACATCATTGGATAATAATATGAAGCATAAAGCACCATTTTCAAGTTGAGGGTACAGCAGGTTGAGGGAGAGTGGACCGTTGTAGATAGAGGGGGGGGGAGGTGATGGAGATGTTGGTGAAGACGACAGAGGTGTTGATGTAGATCGCGGTGATGATGATGATGTCCACGGCAGCGTTCCGGCACCACCGGCAGAGAAGGGAGAGGGGGGCCCTTCGTCTTCTTCTTCCTTGACCTCCTCCCTAGATGCGAGAAGGGTTCCCCTCTGGTCCTTGGCCTCCATGGCATGGGAGGGGCGAGAGCCCCTCCAAGATTGGATCTGTCTCTCTGTCTCTCTCTGTTTCTGCATTCTGGTCTGCTGCCCTTTCACCGTTTCGTACATATATGGAGATCCGTAACTCCGATTGGACCGAAACCTTCGCCGTGATTTTTTTACCAAAAAATAGCTTTCTTGCGGTAAAAGAAGGGCATCAACCACCTTACTGGTGGACCACGAGGGTCAGGGGCGCGCCTAGGGGGTGGGGCGCGCCCCCTACCTCGGACACCGTTTTGCGTTGATCTTTCTCCCGGATTTTCCAAATATTCCAAAAATAAGCTCCATCGGTTTTTATCCCATTTGGATTCCGTTTGATAATGATATTCTACGAAACATAAAACATGCAACAGACAAGAACTGGCACTAGGCACTTGATCAATATGTTAGTCCCAAAAATAATATAAAAAGTTGCCAAAAGTATATGCAAGTTGTAGAATATTGGCATGGAACAATAAAAAATTATAGATACGACGGAGACGTATCAACATCCCCAAGCTTAATTCCTGCTCGTCCTCGAGTAGGTAAATAATAAAAAAGATAATTTTTGATGTGGAATGCTACCTAGCACAATCTTGATTACATATCTAATCATGGCATGAATATTAAGAAAGAGTGATTCAAAGCAATAGTCTATCATTTGACATAAAAACAATAATACTTCAAGCCCACTAATAAAGCAATCATGTCTTTTCAAAATAACAAGGCGAAGGAAAGTTATCCCTACAAAATCATATAGTCTGGCTATGCTACATCTTCACCACACAAAATATTCACATCATGCACAACCCCGATGACAAGCTGAGCAATTGGTTCATACTTTTTAACGCGCTTCAGCATTTTCAACCTTCACACAATACATGAGCATGAGCCATGGATATAGCACTATAGGTGGAATAGAATGGTGGTTGTGGAGAAGACAAAAGGGAGAAGATAGTCTCACATCAACTAGGCGTATCAATGGGCTATGGAGATGCCCATCAATAGATATCAATGTGAGTGAGTAGGGATTGCCATGCAACCGATGCACTAGAGCTATAAGTAAATGAAAGCTCAAACTGAAACTAAGTGGGTGTGCATCCAACTTGCTTGCTCATGAAGACCTATTGCATTTGAGGAAGCCCATCGTTGGAATATACAAGCCAAGTTCTATAATGAAAATTCCCACTAGTATATGAAAGTGATAACTCAAGAGACTCTCTATACGAAGAACATGGTGCTACTTTGAAGCACAAGTGTGGCAAAAGGATAGTAACACTGCCCCTTTTTTGTGTGTGGGCTTCTTTGGCCCCCCTTTTAGGATTCTTTGGCCTCTCCCTTTTTTTCTTGGGGCAATGCTCTAATAATGATGATCATCACACTTTTATTTACTTACAACTCGATATTACAACTTGATACTAGAACAAACATATGACTCTAGATGAATGCCTCCGGCGGTGTACCGGGATGTGCAATGATCTAGCGTAGCAATGACATCAAAAAACGGACAAGCCATGAAAACATCATGTTGGCTATCTTATGATCATGCAAAGCAATATGACAATGAATGCTCAAGTCATGTATATGATGATGATGGAAGTTGCATGGCAATATATCTTGGAATGGCTATGGAAATGCCATGATAGGTAGGTTTGGTGGCTGTTTTGAGGAAGGTATATGGTGGGTTTATGGTACAGGCGAAAGTTGCGCGGTACTAGAGAGGCTAGCAATGGTGGAAGGGTGAGAGTGCGTATAATCCATGGACTCAACATTAGACATAAAGAACTCACATACTTATTGCAAAAGTTTATTAGCCCTCGAAGCAAAGTACTACTATGCATGCCCCTAGGGGGATATATTGGTAGGAAAAGACCATCGCTCGTCCCCGACCTCCACTCATAAGGAAGACAATCAATAAATACCTCATGCTCTGACTTCGTTACATAACGGTTCACCATACGTGCATGCTACAGGAATCACAAATCTCAACACGAGTATTTCTACTAATCCACAACTACCCACTAGCATGACTCTAATATCACCATCTTTATATCGCAAAACTATCGCAAGGAATCAAGCATATCATATTCAGTGATCTACAAGTTTTATGTAGGATTTTATGACTAACCATGTGAATGACCAGTTCCTGTCATCTCTCTAAATAGATACAAGTGAAGCAAGAGAGTTTAATTCTTTCTACAAAAGATGTGCCCATGCTCTAACAAATATAAGTGAAGCAAAAGATCAATCTACAAATGGCGGTTGTCTAAGGAAGAGAAACAGGCAATCCAAACTTCAAATGATATAAGTGAAGCACATGAAGCATTCTATAAAGACATACTCAAAAGATATAAGTGAAGTGCATAGAGCATTCTATAAATCAACCAAGGACTATCTCATACCAACATGGTGCATAAAATAAAAATGAAAACTAAATGCAAAAGACGCTCCAAGATTGCACATATCGCATGAACGAAACGAATCCGAAAACATATCGATACTTGTTGAAGAAAGAGGGGATGCCTTCCGGGGCATCCCCCAGCTTAGACACTTGAGTATCCTTGAATATTTACTTGGGGTGCCTTGGACATGCCCAATCTTGAGCTCTTTCCTCTCTTCCTTCTTCTCTAATCGAGACCTTCTCGATCATCGAACACTTCATCCACACAAAACTTCAACAGAAAACTCGGTAAGATCCGTTAGTATAATAAAGCAAATCACTACTCTAAGTACTATTTCAAACCAATTCATATTTTGTTTTTGCATTGTGTCTACTGTAATATAACTTTTTCATGGCTTAATCCACTGATATGAATCGATAGTTTCATCAAAACAAGCATACTATGCATCAAAAACAGAATCTGTCTAAAACAGAACAGTCTGTAATAATCTGAACATTCACCATACTTCTGATGCTTGAACAATTCTGCAAAAATTAGGAAAAATCAAAACTTTGTATAGAAAGACAGTGCAAAAATAATCAGAACCATTTGACGTTCCAGCTAAAAAATTAAAATCGCGCACTACAGCCAAAGTTTCTGTTCTGCACCATACAGACCAACAAGCTTTGTAAACATCCTAAAGGCAAACCTTGGCACATTATTTTTATAATACAATGTAATTTTACAAGGGTATAATCATTTTTATTGAAAAGTTTGTGTAATCAAGATTCACAAAGTTTCTGTGAGCATGAACAAAGTTCAAGGAGCTCTCCCACTTCAACAATGCTTGTCTTTCTCACTTCCACTTTCCTTTTTGAAAAAGTTTTGGGCTCCCCTCTTTATTTTTTTTGTTTTTAAACTATATGAAAGCACTCAACAGAAATAAATGACTCCTTAAAACTTCCGGGTTGTCTCCCTGGCAGCGCTTTCTTTAAAGCCATTAAGCTGGGCATATAGTGCTCAAGTAGTGAATCCACTCGGATCCCAAGGTATATCAAAGCCAATTTTAATCAGCAATGATTTGGCATTTAGTAGTGAGCACAAAGAAACATATATCAAGTAATGATGAAGTCTAACTCTCTTCATATGCATCGGCATGTCATAAAAGAACAATTCATGCACACAAAGTAAAGGCCAATGCATAGTATAAACAGTTTCTTGCAATTTTATCGTGTGGGAAACATAGAGAGGTGGAGATATAGTTCCTCTCTCATAATAATTGCAATTAGGAGCAGAAATCACATGCATATTATATCTATCAAAATCATCTTGTGTAATGTTAAAAGGCAACCCATCAATATAATCCTTAGTAAGTGCAAACTTCTCCGATATAGTGTAGTCGGGAGAATTCAAAAAAATAATAGGACTATCATGCGTGGGTGCAATAGCAACAATTTCAAGTTTAACATAAGGAACTATAGCAAGTTCATCTCCATAAGCATAATTCATATTGGCATCTTGGCCACAAGCATATCAAGCATCATCAAAAAGGGATATTTCAAGAGAATCAACGGGATCATAACAATCATCCTTCCGTAAGCACGAAGGGAAATTAAACAATGTATGAGTTGAAGAGTTACTCTCATTAGAAGGTGGGCACGGGTAGCTAATCCGCTCTTCCTCCTTTTGTTCTTCGCTCTCCTCCTCATCTTTTTCACCCAATGAGCTCACAGTTCCATCAATTTCTTCTTCCATAGACTCCTGCAAAATATTAGTCTCTTGTTGGACAACGGGGTAGTCCTCAATATATGGTTCAACATATGCATTAGAAGCATAATTATCATAGCAATATTTAAGTATGGCAAAATTTTCAGATTTGTAAAGAGTGGCATCATATGTTTCAATCAAAGAAGTAATTTCATAAGCAATCTTAAAAGCAACAAATTCTTCAATTTTTTGAACATCATAGTAACTATAAACACCCTTAGCATACGAAGATACGATTCCATTATCACTAAACTCACATTGATAGGGAAGGTGTTTCTTAGGGTTTTCAAAACAACAAGTAATATCATATATTTCGCATAAATTCCAATCATAACATTGCAAACGATGAATTTGACCCAGTAAAATTTTCCCTTTTTCAGATATTCGGTGTCGCACAAAACAAGCATGATCATCTAAAGATTTGCCCTCAACTAAGCTAGTTGGGGTTTCAACACGAGCACATAGGGATAAAAGATGATCCAAGTAATAAGCTTCAGCAGTGTGATAGATTTTGAGTGGTTCTTCAACCATTGGTTTAGTAGGTACAACTATTTTTTTTGGTATTTTGCGTTTCCTACCCATAACTAAATATAGAAAACAACTAAGAACGGTAGATAAAAATTACTTAGTGATAAAGCAAACAAGCACACACACGAGAATATTCACCCCACTCTATTGCTCCCCAGCAACGGCGCCAGAAAAAGGTCTTGATAACCCACAAGTATAGGGGATCGCAACAGTTTTCGATAAGTAAGAGTGTCGAACCCAATGAGGAGCTAAAGGCAGAACAAATATTCCCTCAAGTTCTATCGACCACCGATACAACTCTACGCACGCTTGACATTCGCTTTTCCTAGAACAAGTATGAAACTAGAAGTACTTTGTAGGTGTTGTTGGATAGGTTTGCAAGATAATAAAGAGCACGTAAATAAAAGCTAAGGGCTGTTGTAAGTAAACAAGCAATAAAGTAAATATAGCGAGTGTGGAAAAGTGGTGGTAGGAGTTGCGAAATTGTCCCTAAGCAATTGACTACTTTACTAGACCGATAGCAAGCATTTTGTGGGAGAGGCCACTGCTAGCATGTCATCCCTGACTTGGAATTATATGCACTTATGATTGGAACTATTAGCAAGCATCCGCAACTACTAATATTCATTAAGGTAAAACCCAACCATAGCATTAAGATATATTGGCCCCCCTTCAATCCTGTATGAATCAATTTCTATGCTAGGCTAAAGCTTTTGTCACCCTTGCCCTCCAATACATAGTCCTATCAACATACAACTAACCCTATGATGTGATCCACGCGCGCGCTCATATGATGGGCACCAAAGGACAGCAACATAACCACAAGCAAATTAAATCAATCACAGCAATTCATCAACCACCGGTAGGACAACGAAAATCTACTCAGACATCATAGGATGGCAACACATCATTGGATAATAATATGAAGCATAAAGCACCATGTTCAAGTAGAGGGTACAGCGGGTTGCGGGAGAGTGGACCGTTGTAGATAGAGGGGGGAAGGTGATGGCGGTGTTGGTGAAGACGGCAGAGGTGTTGATGTAGATCACGATGATGATGATGATGGCCACGACAGCATTCCGGCGCCACCGGAAGAGAAGGGGAGAGGGGGCCCCTTCGTCTTCTTCTTCCTTGACCTCCTCCCTAGATGGGAGAAGGGTTTCCCCTCTGGTCCTTGGCCTCGATGGCACGGGAGGGGCGAGAGCCCCTCCAAGATTGGATCTGTCTCTCTGTCTCTCTCTGTTTCTGTGGTCTGGTCTGCTGCCCTTTCACCGTTTCGTATATATATGGAGATCCGTAAGTCTGATTGGATCAAAACCTTCGCCGTGATTGTTTTTACAAAAAATTAGCTTTCTTGCGGCCGAAGAAGGGCATCAACCGCCTTACGGGTGGACCACGAGGGTCAGGGGCGCGCCCAGGGGGGTGGGGCACGCCCCTACCTCGTGCCCACCTCGGACACCGTTTCGGGTTGATCTTTCTCCCAGATTTTCCAAATATTCCAAAAATAAGCTCCATCCGTTTTATCGCGTTTGGATTCCGTTTGATATGGATATTCTGTGAAACATAAAACATGCAACAGACAGGAACTTTCACTGAGCACTGGATCAATATGTTAGTCCCAAAAATAATATAAAAAGTTGCCAAAAGTATATTAAAGTTGTAGAATATTGGCATGAAACAATCAAAAATTATAGATACGACGGAGACATATCACTCAGCCATAGGTTCTATCATGTATGCTATGATATGTACCAGACCTGATGTGTGCCTTGCTATAAGTTTAGCAGGGAGGTACCAAAGTAATCCAGGAGTGGATCACTGGACAACGGTCAAGAACATCCTGAAGTACCTGAAAAGGACTAAGGATATGTTTCTCGTTTATGGAGGTGACAAAGAGCTCATCATAAATGGTTACGTCAATGCTAGCTTTGACACTGATCCAGATAACTCTAAGTTGCAAACCAGATACGTATTTATATTGAATGGTGGAGCTATCAATTGGTGTAGTTCCAAGCAGAGCGTCGTGGCAGCATCTACATGTGAAGTGGAGTACATAGCTGCTTCGAAAGCAGCAAATGAAGGAGTCTGGATGAAGGAGTTCATATCCAATCTAGGTGTAATACCTAGTGCATCGGGTCCAATGAAAATCTTTTGTGACAATAGAGCAATTGCCTTATCAAAGGAATCCAGATTTCACAACAGAACCAAACACATCAAGATACACTTCAACTCCATCCGTGATCAAGTCAAGGAGGGAGACATAGAGATTTGCAAAATACATACATATCTGAATGTAGTAGGCCCATTGACTAAGCCTCTTCCATGAGCAAAACAAGATCAGCACCAAGACTCCATGGGTGTTGGAATCATTACAATGTAATTTAGATTATTGACTCTAGGGCAAGTGGGAGACTGGAAGAAATATGCCCTAGAGGCAATAATAAAGTTGTTATTTCATATTTCCTTATTCATGATAAATGATTATTATTCATGCTATAATTGTATTGATCGGAAACCTTAATACATATGTGAATACATAGACAAACATTGTGTTCCTAGTGAGCCTCTACTTGACTAGCTCGTTGATCAAAGATGGTTAAGGTTTCCTAACCATGGACATGAGTTGTCATTTGATAATAGGATCACATCATTAGGAGAATGATATAATGATGTGATAGACATGACCCATCCATTAGCTTAGCGTATTGATCATTCAGTTTTATTGCTATTGCTTTCTTCATGTCAAATACATATTCCTTCGACTATGAGATTATGCAACTCTCGGATACGGGAGGAATACCTTGCGTGCTATCAAACGTCACAACGTAACTGGGTGATTATAAAGATGCTCTAAGGTATCTTCGAAGGTGTTGTTTGGGTTGGCATAGATCAAGATCAGGATTTGTCACTCCGAGTATCAAAGAGGTATCTCTGGGCCCTCTCGGCAATACACATCATAAGAAGCCTTGCAAGCAAAGTGACTAATGAGTTAGTTTCAGGATGATTTATTATGGAACGAGTAAAGAGACTTGTTGGTAACGAGATTGAACTAGGGATGAAGATACCGATGATCAAATCTCGGGCAAGTAACATACCCGTGACAAAGGGAAGTACGTATGTTGTCATAACAGTTCGACCGATAAAGATCTTCGTAGAATATGTAGGAGCCAATATGAGCATCCAGGTTCCGCTATTGGTTATTGACCGGAGAGGTGTCCCGGTCATGTCTAGATAGTTCTCGAACCCATAGGGTCCGCACACTTAACGTTTGATGATGATTTAGTACTATGTGAGTTATGTGATTTGGTTACTGAATGTTGTTCGGAGTCCCGGATGAGATCACAGACATGACGAGGAGTGTCGAAATGGTCGAGAGGTAAAGATTAATATATAGGATGATAGTATTCAGACACCGAAAGTGTTCTAGATAGTATCGGGTATTTATCGGAGTACCGAGGGGGTTACCGGAACCCTCGGGGGAAAGATATGTGCCATAGGAGGGGAGCACACCATCCCACAAGGGGTGCCCCCCCAAGGAAGGAGGCCGAATTGGAGAAGAGAAAGAGGGGGTTCGCCCCCATTTCCTTCTCTCCTTCCTCTTCCCTCCCCCCACCGAAAATAAGGAAAGGGGAAGGCCGAATTGGGGAGTGAAGGAAATATGCCCTAGAGGCAATAATAAAGTTGTTATTTATATTTCCCTATATCATGATAACTTTTTATTATTCATGCTACAATTTTATTAACCGGAAACTTGATACATGTGTGGATACATAGACAAAACACAGTGTCCCTAGTAAGCCTCTCACAACTGCATGATGCTACTAACGCGACACTACGATCAGAGAACTTCGACGAAACTATGTGCGATGCAATAATCGCAAACGGTGGTGTAAAAAAACTGTCAAAAAGGCGCAAAACGTTTGCGATGACGAATACATCAAACATGGTTCAGATTTTAGTTGCGTGTGCGATTTAGGGCATACGGTTCAGTTCAATTAGCCATTTTCAGGAACAAAAGAAACATGCAGTCAGATGAAGGTGTGTGTGTGATGTACAACATACGGTTCACTCGGATGAACTGTTTGTGATTAGGCAACACAAATGAAATGGTCAGCCAGATCAAGGTGTGTGCGATGTACATCATACAATTCACTTAGATGAACTATTTGTGATTAGGCAACACAAAAGAAATGGTCAGCCAGATCAAGGTGTCTGCGATGTACGACATGCGGTTCACCCGGATGAACTGTTTGCGTTGAGACAAGAGAACATAAATGGTTTGATATAACAAATACCATAAATATTGCAAGGTTTAAATTCAAATATTACAAGGCCCAAATTCAAACATTGCAAGCTGCATCATTTCTGAAAAGGGATCAACTGCTGACAAGTCATGTATGGGTTTGACACAATAACTTCCAATTGCTTTGCCATATGCTCTTCCAATACGAAGTTTGGCATGTTTGGAGGCACTTCCATTCTGAAGTACCTGCCGGCTCTGATAATCATACAATTGATCTTTCCTAATTAAATGCGTGTTCAACCTCAATACCCTCAGCACCTTTGCTCTGGCAAGAAAGAACCCGGCGAGTGTAATCTCCGGTAAGGTCCCTAGGTAGGAGTTCAAAGTAATATTTGAGAGATGCGGATCCAGGCATTCGACGTGATTGTCGTTATAAACATTATCCACCTCCGAGCCTATTATTATCTGCAAAAAAAGAGAACGAGTTAGTGCCTACATGCAATTTTGAACACTGCTACACGCCCATTTGGTTTGCGGGATTTGTAAAATGCACCAACGTGCCATCTTCGATCTGGCATGATTAACATGGGCATTTGATTACAATCTAGAAACATGTAGCCTTCTTCACAAGAGGTTGGATTGGATGAAAATATCCCTAAGAAAACTAGCACAGATGGATCCAAAGGAGAAATGCTTATGGACGATTGTAACCATATGAATGAAGCAACCAATATGGGGTGGGGGTGTATGTCCTAAAATCCTCCAAAATTCCTTCAAAAATCATAGTACATTGTCATTGTAAACTTGGGAAAAGGTGCAAAAAAATTGACCTCCCTTATGGTTAACATTTAACAGGAAAGGAACATCACCTCGATATACAACTTCTTCAGGCACGGAAAGCACCTCAGGCAACTGACAACTTGGTCCAGGTTGGGGCCGACAGATTCTAGTGCCAAGACCTTCACTGTGCCCAGAGTCTGGGTGAAGCTTCGTTGGGTGACACACGAACATACTTCTTCAAAACTAGAAAGGACGTTGATATCAAGAAGGAGAGGTATATGAGGCAACTGTTGTACCTGAAAGTTGTAGTATTTGACAAACGAGTAGCCCACCACTTTCAATTTCGGCGTAGAAATGACATTGATTCTTGTTGGACCTTGTTGATCAACTACAAGTAATCTCTCAAGTGAAGGTGTGTCCTAGATGACCCTGCAATGGTAGAACATCATCATCGTCACCACACCGTCGTGCTGACAGAACTCTACCGTGAAGCTCTACTGGATTGGAGTTCGCGGGACGTCATTGAGCTGAACGTGTGCTGAACTCGGAGGTGCCATGCGTTCGGTACTTGGATCGGTCGGATCGTGAAGACGTACGACTACATCAACCGCGTTGTGCTAACGCTTCCAGTTTCGGTCTACGAGGGTACGTAGACAACACTCTCCCCTCTCGTTACTATGCATCACCATGATCTTGCGTGTGCGTAGGATTTTTTTTTGAAATTACTATATTCCCCAACACATCATGCTCATCGTGATTGTGCGGCGTACCTAACATGGGCTCGAATCCATCAAAGATCAAGTTTCCAAGGATGTCGGCAGTGTAGTTTAAGTTTCCGAACCTGACCTGATGGCTAGGGGCGTAGCTCTCGATCTGCTCCAGATGGCCAAGCGAATTGGCCCGCAGTGCGAAGCCGCCGAATACGAAGATCTGTCTGGGGAGGAAAACCTCACCCTGGACCGCATCATTACCGCTGATCGAAGGGGCCATCGAGCCTTACGGTGACGACACAGTGGAACTCTCAATGAAAGCACCCATGTCAGTGTCAAAACCGGCGGATCTCGGGTAGGGGGTCCCGAACTATGCGTCTAAGGCGGATGGTAACAGGAGGCTGGGGACACGATGTTTACCCAGGTTCGGGCCCTCTTGATGGAGGTAATATCCTACGTCCTGCTTGATTGTTCTTGATGATATGAGTATTACAAGAGTAGATCTACCACGAGATCGTAGATGCTAAACCCTAGAAGCTAGCCTATGGTATGATTGTATATTGTCCTATGGACTAAACCCTTCGGTTTATATAGACATCAGAGGGGGCTAGGGTTACATAGAGTCGGTTGCAAGGGAGGAGATCTACATATCCGTATTGCCAAGCCTGCCTTCCACGCCAAGGAGAGTCCCATCCGGACACGAGACGAAGTCTTCAATCTTGTATCTTCATAGTCCAACAGTCCGGCCAAAGTATATAGTCCGGCCAAAGAATATAGTCCGGCTGTCCGGAGACCCCTAATCCAGGACTCCCTCATAGCTCATCACAGAAAACCATTCCCGTGATGCCTACACCAACTAAAGAGGAAGCTGATGATAGTAATCATGAAACTTCAAATCAAGTTACCGCTGAACCTCGTAGGTCAACCAGATCATGATCCGCACCAGAGTGGTACGGTAATCCTAGTCTAGAAGTCGTGTTACTAGACCATGATGAACCTACAAACTATGAAGAAGCTACGATGAGCCCAGATTTTGGTAAATGCCTTGAGGCCATGAAAGCTGAGATAAGATCCATGTATGAGAACAAAGTGTGGACTTTGGTGGACTTTCCCGATGATCGGCGAGCCATAGATAATAAATGGATCCTCAAGAAGAAGACCGAGGCTAATGGTAATGTTACTGTCTACAAAGCTTGACTTGTCACAAAAGGTTTTCGACAAGTTCAAGGAGTTGACTATGATGAGACTTTGTCACCCGTAGCGATGCTTAAGTCTGTCCGAATCATGTTAACAATTACCACATTTTATGATTATGAAATCTGGCAATTGGACGTCAAAACTGCATTCCCTAATGGATTTCTTAAATAAGAGTTTTATATGATGCAACCAGAAGGTTTTATCGATCCTAAAGGTGCTAACAAAGTGTGCAAGGTCCAGCGATCCATCTATGGACTGGTGCAAGTATCTCGGAGTTGGAATATACGCTTTGATGAGGTGATCAAATCATATGGTTTTCTACAGACTTTCGGAGAAGCCTGTATTTACAAGAAAGTGAGTGGGAGCTCTGTAGCATTTCTAATATTATATGTGGATGGCATATTGTTGATTGGAAATGATAAAGAATTTCTGGATATCATAAAAGGGTACTTGAATAAAAGTTTTTCAATGAAAGACCTCGGTGAAGCTGCTTATATATTAGGCATCAAGATCTATAGAGATAGATCAAGAAGCTTAATAGGACTTTCACAGTGCACGTACCTTGATAAAGTTTTGAAAAAGTTCAAAATGGAATAGTCAAAGAAAGGGTTCTTGCCTGTGTTACAAGGTGTGAAGTTGAGTCAGACTCAATGCCCGACCACTGCAGAAGATAGAGAGAAAATGAAAGTCATTCCCTATGCCTCAGTCTTGATAACTCACAAGTATAGGGGGTCGCAACAGTTTTTGATAAGTAAGAGTGTCGAACCCAACGAGGAGCTAAAGGCAGAACAAATATTCCCTCAAGTTCTATCGACCACCGATACAACTCTATGCACGCTTGACGTTCGCTTTACCTAGAACAAGTATGAAACTAGAAGTACTTTGTATGTGTTGTTGGATAGGTTTGCAAGATAATAAAGAGCACGTAAATAAAAGCTAAGGGCTGTTGTAAGTAAAGAAGAAATAAAGTAAATATAGCGAGTGTGGAAAAGTGGTGGTAGGAGTTGCGAAATTGTCCCTAAGGAATTGACTACTTTACTAGACCGATAGCAAGTATTTTGTGGGAGAGGCCATTGCTAGCATGTCATCCCTGACTTGGAATTATATGCACTTATGATTGGATCTATTAGCAAGCATCCGCAACTACAAACATTCATTAAGGTAAAACCCAACCATAGCATTAAGATATATTGGTCCCCCTTCAATCCTGTATGCATCAATTTCTATGCTAGGCTGAAGCTTTTGTCACCCTTGCCCTCCAATACATAGTCCTATCAACATACAACTAACCCTATGGTGTGATCCTCGCACGCGCTCATATGATGGGCACCAAAGGACAACAACATAACCACAAGCAAATTAAATAAATCATAGCAATTCATCAACCACCGGTAGGACAACGAAAATCTACTCAGACATCATAGGATGGCAACACATCATTGGATAATAATATGAAGCATAAAGCACCATTTTCAAGTAGAGGGTACATCGGGTTGCGGGAGAGTGGACCATTGTAGATAGAGGGGGGGGAGGTGATGGAGATGTTGGTGAAGACGGCAGAGGTGTTGATGTAGATCGTGGTGATGATGATGATGGCCACGGCAGCGTTCCGGCACCACCGAAAGAGAAAGGAGAGGGGGGGCCCTTCGTCTTCTTCTTCCTTGACCTCCTCCCTAGATGCGAGAAGGGTTTCCCCTCTGGTCCTTGGCCTCCATGGCATGGGAGGGGCGAGAGCCCCTCCAAGATTGTATCTGTCTCTCTGTCTCTCTCTGTTTCTGCATTCTGGTCTGCTGCCCTTTCACCGTTTCGTACATATATGGAGATCCGTAAATCCGATTGGACCGAAACCTTCGCCGTGATTTTTTTACCAAAAATTAGCTTTCTTGCGGTAAAAGAAGGGCATCAACCACGTTACTTGTGGACCACGAGGGTCAGGGGCACGCCTAGGGGGGTGGGGCGCGCCCCCTACCTCGGACACCGCTTCGCATTGATCTTTCTCCCGGATTTTCCAAATATTCCAAAAATAAGCTCCGTCGGTTTTTATCCCATTTGGATTCCGTTTGATATGGATATTCTGCGAAACATAAAACATGCAACAGACAAGAACTGGCACTAGGCACTTGATCAATATGTTAGTCCCAAAAATAATATAAATAGTTGCCAAAAGTATATGCAAGTTGTAGAATATTGGCATGGAACAATAAAAAATTATAGATACAACGGAGACGTATCAGCATCCCCAAGCTTAATTCCTGCTCGTCCTCGAGTAGGTAAATAATAAAAAAGATAATTTTTGATGTGGAATGCTACCTAGCACAATCTTGATCACATATCTAATCATGGCATGAATATTAAGAAAGAGTGATTCAAAGCAATAGTCTATCATTTGACATAAAAACAATAATACTTCAAGCCCACTAATAAAGCAATCATGTCTTTTCAAAATAACAAGGCCAAGGAAAGTTATCCCTACAAAATCATATAGTCTGGCTATGCTACATCTTCACCACACAAAATATTCACATCATGCACAACCCCGATGACAAGCCGAGCAATTGGTTCATACTTTTTAACGCGCTTCAGCATTTTCAACCCTCACACAATACATGAGCATGAGCCATGGATATAGCACTATAGGTGGAATAGAATGGTGGTTGTGGAGAAGACAAAAGGGAGAAGATAGGGATCGCAACAGTTTTCGATAAGTAAGAGTGTCGAACCCAACGAGGAGCTAAAGGCAGAACAAATATTCCCTCAAGTTCTATCGACCACCGATACAACTCTACGCACGCTTGACATTCGCTTTTCCTAGAACAAGTATGAAACTAGAAGTACTTTGTAGGTGTTGTTCGATAGGTTTGCAAGATAATAAAGAGCACGTAAATAAAAGCTAAGGGCTGTTGTAAGTAAACAAGCAATAAAGTAAATATAGCGAGTGTGGAAAAGTGCTGGTAGGAGTTGCGAAATTGTGCCTAAGCAATTGACTACTTTACTAGACCGATAGCAAGCATTTTGTGGGAGAGGCCACTGCTAGCATGTCATCCCTGACTTGGAATTATATGCACTTATGATTGGAACTATTAGCAAGCATCCGCAACTACTAACATTCATTAAGGTAAAACCCAACCATAGCATTAAGATATATTGGTCCCCCTTCAATCCTGTATGCATCAATTTCTATGCTAGGCTAAAGCTTTTGTCACCTTTGCCCTCCAATACATAGTCCTATCAACATACAACTAACCCTATGGTGTGATCCACGCGCGCGCTCAAATGATGGGAACTAAAGGACAGCAACATAACCACAAGCAAATTAAATCAATCACAGCAATTCATCAACCACCGGTAGGACAACGAAAATCTACTCAGACATCATAGGATGGCAACACATCATTGGATAATAATATGAAGCATAAAGCACCATGTTCAAGTAGAGGGTATAGCGGGTTGCGGGAGAGTGGACCGTTGTAGATAGAGGGGGGAAGGTGATGGAGATGTTGGTGAAGACGTCAGAGGTGTTGATGTAGATCACGGTGATGATGATGATGGCCACGGCAGCGTTCCGGTGCCACCGGAAGAGAAGGGGAGAGGGGGCCCCTTCGTCTTCTTCTTCGTTGACCTCCTCCCTAGATGGGAGAAGGGTTTCCCCTCTGGTCCTTGGCCTCGATGGCACGGGAGGGGCGAGAGCCCCTCCAAGATTGGATCTGTCTCTCTGTCTCTCTCTGTTTCTGCGTTTTGGTCTGCTGCCCTTTCACCGTTTCGTATATATATGGAGATCCGTAAGTCTGATTGGACCAAAACCTTCGCCGTGATTTTTTTTACCAAAAATTAGCTTTCTTGGGGCCGAAGAAGGGCATCAACCGCCTTACGGGTGGACCACGAGGGTCAGGGGCGCACCCAGGGGGGTGGGGCACGCCCCTACCTCGTGCCCACCTCGGACACCGTTTCGGGTTGATCTTTCTCCCAGATTTTCCAAATATTCCAAAAATAAGCTCCGTCCGTTTTATCGCGTTTGGATTCTGTTTGATATGGATATTCTGCGAAACATAAAACATGCAACAGACAGGAACTGGCACTGAGCACTGGATCAATATGTTAGTCCCAAAAATAATATAAAAAGTTGCCAAAAGTATATGAAAGTTGTATAATATTGGCATGGAACAATCAAAAATTGTAGATACGACGGAGACGTATCACTCAGCCATAGGTTCTATCATGTATGCTATGATATGTACCAGACCTGATGTGTGCCTTGCTATAAGTTTAGCAGGGAGGTACCAAAGTAATCCAAGAGTGGATCACTGGACAGCGGTCAAGAACATCCTGAAGTACCTGAAAAGGACTAAGGATATGTTTCTCGTTTATGGAGGTGACAAAGAGCTCATCATAAATGGTTACGTCAATGCTAGCTTTGACACTGATCCAGATAACTCTAAGTTGCAAACCAGATATGTATTTATATTGAATGGTGGAGCTATCAGTTGGTGTAGTTCCAAGCAGAGCGTCGTGGCAGCATCTACATGTGAAGTGGAGTACATAGCTGCTTCGAAAGCAGCAAATGAAGGAGTCTGGATGAAGGAGTTCATATCCAATCTAGGTGTAATACCTAGTGCATCGGGTCCAATGAAAATCTTTTGTGACAATACTGGAGCAATTGCCTTATCAAAGGAATCCAGATTTCACAAGGGAACCAAACACATCAAGATACGCTTCAACTCCATCCATGATCAAGTCAAGGAGGGAGACATAGAGATTTGCAAAATACATACATATCTGAATGTAGTAGGCCCATTGACTAAGCCTCTTCCACGAGCAAAACAAGATCAGCACCAAGACTCCATGGGTGTTGGAATCATCACAATGTAATCTAGATTATTGACTCTAGGGCAAGTGGGAGACTGGAAGAAATATGCCCTAGAGGCAATAATGAAGTTGTTATTTCATATTTCCTTATTCATGATAAATGATTATTATTCATGCTAGAATTGTATTGATCGGAAACCTTAATACATATGTGAATACATAGACAAACATTGTGTTCCTAGTGAGCCTCTACTTGACTAGCTCGTTGATCAAAGATGGTTAAGGTTTCCTAACCATGGACATGAGTTGTCATTTGATAATAGGATCACATCATTAGGAGAATGATATAATGATGTGATGGACATGACCCATCCATTAGCTTAGCATATTGATCGTTCAGTTTTATTGCTATTGCTTTCTTCATGTCAAATACATATTCCTTCGACTATGAGATTATGCAACTCTCGGATACGGGAGGAATACCTTGCGTGCTATCAAACGTCACAACGTAACTAGGTGATTATAAATATGCTCTAAGGTATCTTCGAAGGTGTTGTTTGGGTTGGCATAGATCGAGATCAGGATTTGTCACTCCGAGTGTCAAAGAGGTATCTCTGGGCCCTCTCGGCAATACACATCATAAGAAGCCTTGCAAGCAAAGTGACTAATGAGTTAGTTTTAGGATGATTTGTTATGGAACAAGTAAAGAGACTTGTCGGTAACGAGATTGAACTAGGGATGAAGATACCGATGATCAAATCTCGGGCAAGTAACATACCCGTGACAAAGGGAATTATGTATGTTGTCATAACGGTTCGACCGATAAAGATCTTCGTAGAATATGTAGGAGCCAATATGAGCATCCAGGTTCCGCTATTGGTTATTGACCGGAGAGGTGTCCCGGTCATGTCTAGATAGTTCTCGAACCCATAGGGTCCGCACACTTAACGTTTAATGATGATTTAGTACTATGTGAGTTATGTGATTTGGTTACTGAATGTTGTTCGGAGTCCCGGATGAGATCACGGACATGACGAGGAGTGTCGAAATGGTCGAGAGGTAAAGCTTAATATATAGGATGATAGTATTCAGACACCGGAAGTGTTCTGGATAGTATTGGGTATTTATCGGAGTACCGAGGGGGCTACCGGAACCCTCGGGGGAAAGATATGTGCCATAGGAGGGGAGCACACCATCCCACAAGGGGTGCCCCCCCAAGGAAGGAGGCCGAATTGGAGAAGAGAAAGAGGGGGTTCGCCCCCCTTTCCTTCTCTCCTTCCTCTTCCCCCCCCCCCCCACCGAAAATAAGGAAAGGGGAAGGCCGAATTGGGGAGTGAAGGAAATATGCCCTAGAGGCAATAATAAAGTTGTTATTTATATTTCCCTATATCATGATAACTTTTTATTATTCATGCTACAATTGTATTAACCGGAAACTTGATACATGTGTGGATAGATAGACAAAACACAGTGTCCCTAGTAAGCCTCTCACAACTGCATGATGCTACTAATGCGACACTACGATCAGAGACCTTCGACGAAACTATGTGCGATGCAATAATCGCAAACGATGGTGTAAAAAAAATGTCAAAAAGGCGCAAAATGTTTGCGATGACGAATACATCAAACATGGTTCAGATTTTAGTTGCGTGTGCGATTTAGGGCATACGGTTCAGTTCAATTAGCCATTTTCAGGAACAAAAGAAACAGGCAGTCAGATGAAGGTGTGTGTGTGTGATGTACAACATACGGTTCACTCGGATGAATTGTTTGTGATTAGGCAACACAAAAGAAACGGTCAGCCAGATCAAGGTGTGTGCGATGTACATCATACAATTCACTTAAATGAACTATTTTTGATTAGGCAACACAAAAGAAACGGTCAGCCAGATCAAGGTGTGTGCGATGTACGACATGCGGTTCACCCGGATGAACTGTTTGCGTTGAGACAAGAGAACATAAATGGTTCGATATAACAAATACCATAAATATTGCAAGGTTTAAATTCAAATATTACAAGGCCCAAATTCAAACATTGCAAGCTGCATCATTTCTGAAAAGGGATCAGCTGCTGACAAGTCATGTATGGGTTTGACACAATAACTTCCAATTGCTTTGCCATATGCTCTTCCAATACGAAGTTTGGCATGTTTGGAGGCACTTCCATTCCGAAGTACCTGCCGGCTCTGATAATCATACAATTGATCTTTCCTAATTAAATGCGTGTTCAACCTCGATACCCTCAGCACCTTTGCTCTGGCAAGAAAGAACCCGGCGAGTGTAATCTCCGGTAAGGTCCCTAGGTAGGAGTTCAAAGTAATATTTGAGAGATGCGGATCCAGACATTCGACGTGATTGTCGTTATAAACATTATCCACCTCCGGGCCTATTATTATCTGCAAAAGAAGAGAACGTGTTAGTGCCTACATGCAATTTTGAACACTGCTACACGCCCATTTGGTTTGCGGGATTTGTAAAATGCACCAACGTGCCATCTTCGATCTGGCATGATTAACATGGGCATTTGATTAGAATCTAGAAACATGTAGCCTTCTTCACAAGAGGTTGGATTGGATGAAAATATCCCTAAGAAAACTAGCACAGATGGATCCAAAGGAGAAATGCTTATGGACGATTGTAACCATATGGATGAAGCAACCAATATGGGGTGGGGGTGTATGTCCTAAAATCCTCCAAAATTCCTTCAAAAATCATAGTACATTGTCATTGTAAACTTGGGAAAAGGTGCAAAAAATTGACCTCCCTTATGGTTAACATTTAACAAGAAAGGAACATCACCTCGATATACAACTTCTTCAGGCACGGAAAGCACCTCAGGCAACTGACAACTTGGTCCAGGTTGGGGCCGACAGATTCTAGTGCGAAGACCTTCACTGTGCCCAGAGTCTGGGTGAAGCTTCGTTGGATGACAGACGAACATACATCTTCAAAACTAGAAATAACGTTGATATCAAGAAGGAGAGGTATATAAGGCGACTGTTGTACCTGAAAGTTGTAGTATTTGACGGACGAGTAGCCCACCACTTTCAATTTCGGTGTAGAAATGACATTGATTCTTGTTGGACCTTGTTGATCAACTACAAGTAATCTCTCAAGTGAAGGTGTGTCCTAGATGACCATATTGTGGTCCACCTTTTGTGATCTCTCTTTGCAGCACCAGCAACACACATAAATAGTTTGGAGAGTCCTGGAGGTGATGAGTGTAGTACAGCCGTGGAGCACGCACTCCATGTCATCCTTTGGGATGCGGACGGTGACGAGCTCAAGGTGCTTCAGTCGTGGTAGAAAAAGAGCGGGTGCGTCATTAAGGGGGGATGGCAGTTCATGAACTTGGCGACGTGTAGCGTGGGCGCGAAGCGGAGCGCGAACGTTGGCAGCAAGCGCATATGCCCATCATTATAACTTAGCTTCTCGAGCTTATCTATGGTGGGGGATCGAAAGCACTCGTCAAGCTTGGCTTGGTCCTTGCCATTGGAACGGAACTTGCCTGTGATAATCCTTTGATTGGGCCATCGTGACTGCCGAGGATCTGGGAGAACGCATCCAAGCTTTGGCGATAGCCATGGCAGTGCTTGTGGGCGCCGAGGAGGTCGACAGGGGTGCAGAGCCATAGGGTGCGCCTCCGCCGGGAAAGGGCGACTATCCTCGCCTGATATTTGATTGGGAGGAGGGATATGATGACTATCAACATATCATCGGGGAGGTTGTTGATGAAGTCTAGGCCTGCTGGAGTCGCTTGCGGTTCTTTCTCGGCCCGCCTCCGCTTGTTGGCAGCCTCGTTCTCCACCTCGTCGGCGGTGACGGAAACCTCTGTCTCCATATTCACGCCGTGCTTCGGTGCTTCAGCAGCCCCGGCATCGCCACTCCCTCCGATGGGGCGCTTCGGCGGCATCCTCGTACACTAACGGCTTTGAGGACTGAGAGCGGTGTCGAGGATGCGGGTGGAGAGACAGGAATTGTGTGTGTGGCGAGGATGGGGGGGTGCAACCGCTCGAAGGCGCCATTAATATAGACCAGTGGGAGCGAGGCGGGCGGTGGTCCAAGGATGTCTTGCTTCCTGGTGAGAACGACTACTTAATCTCTAGTATGAATGAAATCTATGCTTAATTACTGAATTTTAGTTGCAAAAAATAGATAGTGCTATTGATTTTTAGCTGCATATTTTGACAAATCGCAGTGTCTCTTGGCTTAGCGCCGAAGTCTGGCTTTAATTTGCATACCGTAATCTGAACCATTTGCGTTGAAGAGATGCACTGATCCTGCATTGAACAGCTTGTTATCTTCCCGGTGAGCCTGCGCACCGGACTGCACTCGCACGCCTCCCGTTCAGTCGAGCAGCTGTCCACACGGCACCTCCTATAGCGATTAAAACCAAGACACGTGGTGTCACGTGAATGGTTAACAGAACGCACACGGTTTGAATTATACAAACGTTTGAGATATTAAAGTGGTAGCTATTTTTTCAAAATGCCTTTGTTGGCTGTCATTATTCGAGTGCGTTGCTACCTCTTGAGCATGTGTTGGTTTTCCCTTGAAGAGGAAAGGGTGATGCAGTAAAGTAGCATAAGTATTTCCCTCAATTTTTTAGAACGAAGGTATCAATCCAGTAGGAGACTACACGTAAATCGCCTAGTACCTGCACAAACAAACAAGAACCTCGCAACCAACACGATAAAGGGGTTGTCAATCCCTTCACTGTCACTTACGAAAGTGAGATCTGATAAAGATATTAAGACAAATATTTTTGGTATTTTTGTTGTATAGATTGAAAAGTAAAGATTGCAAAATAAAATAAATAGTAAACTAGAATTGTAGATCGGAAACTTATATGATGTAAAGTAGACCCAGGGGCCATAGGTTTCACTAGTGGCTTCTCTCAAGATAGCATATATTACGGTGGGTGAACAAATTACTGCCGGGCAATTGATAGAAAAGCGAATAGTTATGAGAATATCTAGGCATGATCATAAACATAGGCATCACGTCCGTGTCAAGTAGACCGAAACGATTCTACATCTACTACTATTACTCCACACATCGACCGCTATCCAGCATGCATCTAGAGTATTAAGTTCATAAGAACAGAGTAACGCATTAGGCAAGATGACATGATGTAGAGGGATAAACTCAAGCAATATGATATAAAACCCATATTTGTATCCTTGGTGGCAACAATACAATATGTGTCGGTTCCCTTTCTATTACTGGGATCGAGCACCACAAGATTGAACCCAAAGCTAAGCACTTCTCCCATTGCAAGAAAGATCAATCTAGTAGGCCAAACCAAACTGAGAATTCAAAGAGACTTGCAAATATATCAAATCATGCATATAAGAATTCAGAGAAGTATCAAATATTGTTCATAGATAAACTTGATCATAAACCCACAATTCATCGGATCTCGGCAAACACACCACAAAAAGTATTACATCGAATAGATCTCCAACAACATCGAGGAGAACTTTGTATTAAGAACCAAAGAGAGAGAAGAAGCCATCTAGCTAATACCTATGGACCCGAAGGTCTCTGGTAAACTACTCACACATCATCGGAGAGGCTATGGTGTTGATGTAGAAGCCCTCCATGATCGAATCCCCCTCCGGCAGATCGCTGGAAAAGGTCCCCAGATGGGCTCTCACAGGTACAGAAGGTGGCAGCGGTGGAGAAGTGGTTTCGTGGCTCCCCTAGATGTTTTCAGGGTATAAGAATATAAATAGGCGAAAGAAGTAGGTTGGTGGAGCTATGAGGGGCCCATGAGGGTGGGGGCGCGCCGCCCAAACTCGTGGCCACCTCGTTGCTTCCTTGACCTCCACTCCAAGTCTCCTGGATTGCGTTTGTTCCAAAAAAGATCCTCGCGAAGGTTTCGTTCCGTTTGGATTCCGTTTGATATTCCTTTTCTGCGAAACACTGAAATAGGCAAAAAACAACAATTTGCACTGGGCCTTCGGTTAATAGGTTAGTCCCAAAAATAATATAAAAGTGCATAATAAAGCCCATTAAACATCCAAAACAGATAATATAATAGCATGGAACAATCAAAAATTATAGATACGTTGGATACGTATCATGCGCCTTCTCTCAAAATGGACACAAAAAATACCACAGCATGTCGGGTTCTCTTCCATGATAGCATGCCAAGTTTCATGAATTTCAGACGAGCTTTAGATTTACTAGAATTTAAAAACAAAGTATCTCAACTTTTTGCCGGCAATCAATGGTGCCCTGGTGTTTGAAATTCATTCCCATTTCTTGCATGCACCCAAGGACACAAATTTGATTTTTCAACCAATTTATATGCACTGGAGCATGTGCATGTAGTTCAAATTTGAATTATGCACATAAATGCATTGAAAACTCAGTTAATGCATAAAAATGTTGAAACGAACCCCCAAAAATCACAAAAATGGCCACAACACTCCTGTTGTTCTATGTTGACACGAGGAAAAATTTGAAAGCAATAAGAGGCAATGGATATCGTTTCGTCCCCAAAGGTGGGGTGTTCCCTATCAAAACCATCATGCTTGTTGTGTGAAGCTCTGGTTTGTGAGAAGCATATACCCAAACCTGCCCCAAATGGGACAAAAAATTTACCACATCATGTTGATGCTGCTCCATGATAGCATGCCAAGTTTCATGAATTTCAGATGAGTTTTGGATTTACTAGAATTTAAAACAATGTATCTCAATGTTTGCGGACGAGTGACGGTGGCAGGGTGTTTGACATTCATTTCCATTTCTTGCATGGGACCTAAGCATGCACCCAAGGACAAAGATTTGATTTTTCAACCAATTTATATGCACTAGAGCATGTGCATGAAGTTCATATTTGAATTATGCATGTAAATGCATTGAAAACTCAGTTAATGCATAAAAATGTCCAAATGAACCCCGAAGAATCACAAAAAATAACACAATGCTCATGTTGTTCTATGTTGACACAAGAAATTTTTTGAAAGCAATAAGAGGCAATGGATATCGTTTCGTCCCAAAAGGTGGGGCGTTCCCTACCGAAACCATCATGCTTGTTGTGAGAAGCTCTGGTTTGTGAGAAGCATATATCGAAACCTGCCCCAAATGGGACAAAAAATTTACCACGGCATGTTGATGCTGCTCCATGATAGCATGCCAAGTTTCATGAGTTTCAGACGAGTTTCGGATTTACTAGAATTTAAAAACCAGGCATATCAATGTTTTGCCGGCAATCAACGGTGCCCTCGTGTTTGAAATTCATTCCCAATTCTTGCATGGGACCTAAGCATGCACCCAAGGACACAGATTTGATTTTTTCAACCAATTTATATGCACTGGAGCATGTGCATGTAGTTCAAATTTGAATTATGCACATAAATGCATTGAAAACTCAGTTAATGCATAAAAATGTCCAAACGAACCCCGAAAAATCACAAAAAATAACACAACACTCATGTTGTTCTATGTTGACACGAGAAAAAATTTGAAAGCAATAAGAGGCAACAGATATAGTTTTGTCCCCAAAGGTGGGGTGTTCCCTACGGAAACCAGCATGCTTGTTGTGAGAAGCTCTGGTTTGTGAGAAGCATATACCCGAACCTGCCCCAAATGGGACAAAAAATTTACCACGACATGTTGATGCCGCTCCATGATAGCATGCCAAGTTTCATGAATTCCAGATGAGTTTTGGATTTAGTAGAATTTAAAACAATGTATCTCAATGTTTGCGGACGAGTGACGGTGGCAGGGTGTTTGACATTCATTCCCATTTCTTGCATGGGACCTAAGCGTGCACCCAATGACAAAGATTTGATTTTTCAACCAATTTATATGCACTAGAGCATGTGCATGAAGTTCAAATTTGAATTATGCACGTAAATGCATTGAAAACTCAGTTAATGCATAAAAATGTCCAAACGAACCCCGAAGAATCACAAAAAATAACACAACGCTCTTGTTGTTCTATGTTTACACAAGAAATTTTTGAAAGCAGTAAGAGGCAATGGATATTGTTTCGTCCCAAAAGGTGGGGCATTCCCTACCGAAACCATCATGCTTGTTGTGAGAAGCTCTGGTTTGTGAGAAGCATATACCGAAACCTGGCCCAAATGGGACAAGAAATTTACCATGACATGTTGATGCCGCTCCATGATAGCATGCCAAGTTTCATGAATTTCAGACGAGTTTTGCATTTACTTGAATTTATAAACCAGGTATCTCAATGTTTGCGGACGAGTGACGGTGGGAGGGTGTTTGGCATTCTTTCCCATTTCTTGCATGGGACCTAAGCATGCACCCAAGGACAAAGATTTGATTTCTCAACCAATTTATATGCACTTGAGAATGTGCATGTAGTTCAAATTTGAATTATGCACAAAAATGCATTGAAAACTCAGTTAATGCATAAAAATGTCCAAACAAACCCTGAAAAATTCCAATTCTTTTATGATCACTGCATATAAAAGGTCTAGCAATTCAAACACCATCCATGGCCGCTGTGACCCCATTATGTAATTCAAATCAAGACGAAAAATCAGGTAGATCCCACACAGTTTATTATAACCAACCATGTGAGATGCAGCACATAATATCTTGGAGCACCGTCGGAGTATAGTACATAGACGGCTTAAGCGAGAAGGTGCGACGGCTACAGTCCACAGCCCACTCTGAATAAGGGACCGTGTTTGATGACACTTTGCGTGCCATTTTTTTCGCTGAAGTGATTCCAAATTCTCGGCTTCCGCGGAAATATCTACCTCCCTTACCAAAAGCCACATTTCCCTTGTTTCTGCCTTCCTTTCCAAGTTGAAACCTTCACTCCTTGCTTGTAGCGCTGCCTCCTCGTCAGCAACCCTCCTTGACGTTGCTCGACCTCGCCTATCTAGGCAGGTAATCCACACCCGACCCCATCGTCCTCCTCCTCCTTCCACATCCCACATGGCCCGACCGCCGATGCAAGAGTGACACCTTCCACCCAAATCAGCGACCCCTCCACCAAATAAGCGCCAGCCTAAGCCATGGTGAACGTAGTATAGCCAGGACCTCAAGGAGAATTTGGTAGCGGAGAAGAAAATCGCGGCCGCACACATGGATGAGGTCGCGATGGCTGCCATTCATGCCGACCCCCAAATCTTGGAGGAGCATCTCGCCGTCGAGGCCACTGTTGACTCCTCGCGCGTCGACGCCGCGACGCGGTTGGCTGCTTTAAACAACAGTTCATGGCATTTTCTCTAGTCCACCATCGGTGCCTTCGACAAAGACTACGAGGTGTTTTCTCAACGTGCACATGCTTACCTCATCTCAAGAGCCAAGAGGCTGGTGCCTAGAGCGGCTCAGGCAACTCACCACTACAATGAGGGCACCCACGATCGGAGGCCTCGCCCTTTTCCATGTCCAAGGAGCCAATCGTCATTGATATCTCCGACAATGAGGAGTAGCTTGTCTTATTAGCTCACTATAAGGACCCATGTTTAGTTTGCTAGCTACTGCCTTTCCTTAACAAATTCTAGTGAATTGCGCTACTACTTTTACGATGCAATCTTCTGCTACAGTGTATTGTTGGGGAACATTGTGGAAAACAAAAATTTTCCTACGGTTTCACCTAGATCCATCTATGAGTTCATCTAGCAACGAGTGATCGGATGCATCTACATACCTTTGTAGATCGCGAGCAGAAGCGTTCAAAGAACAGGGATGAGGGAGTCGTACTCGACGTGATCCAAATCACCGGAGATCCTAGCGTCGAACGGACGACGCCTCCGCGTTCAACACACGTATGGTCAGCGTGACGTCTCCTCCTTCTTGATCCAGCAAGGGGGAAGGAGAGGTTGATGAAGATCCAGCAGCACGACGGCGTGGTGGTGGATGCAGCAGCCACCGCAGCAGGGCTTCGCCAAGCTCTATGGAGGAGGAGGGGGTGTTGGAGAGGGAGAGGGAGGCACCAAAGGCATGGGTGCGGCTGCCCTCCCTCCCCCCTCTATATATAGGGTCCCCAAGGGGGGCGCCGGCCCTGGAGATCCAATCTCCCAAGGGGGCGGTGGCCAAGGGGGTGGAGTGCCCCCCAAGGCAAGTGGGGCGCCCCCCACCCTAGGGTTCCCAACCCTAGGCACAGGGGGAAGGCCCAAGGGGGGCGCACCAGCCCACTAGGGGCTGGTTCCCCTCCCACTTCAGCCCATGGGGTCCTCCGGGATAGGTGGCCCCACCTGGTGGACCCCCGGGACCCTTCCGATGGTCCCGGTACAATACCGGTGACCCCGAAACTTGTCCCGATGGCCGAAATAGCACTTCCTATATATAATTCTTTACCTCTGGACCATTCCGGAACTCCTAGTGACGTTCGGGATCTCATTCGAGACTCCGAACAACTTTCGGGTTACTGCATACACATATCTCTACAACCCTAGCGTCATCGAACCTTAAGTGTGTAGACCCTACGGGTTCGGGAGACATGTAGACATGACCGAGACGGCTCTCCGGTCAATAACCAACAGCGGGATCTGGATACCCATGTTGGCTCTCACATGCTCCTCGATGATCTCATCGGATGAACCACGATGTCGTGGATTCACGCAACCCCGTATACAATTCCCTTTGTCACTTGGTACGTTACTTGCCCGAGATTCGATCGTCGGTATCCCAATACCTCATTCAATCTCGTTACCGGCAAGTCACTTTACTCGTACCGTAATGCATGATCCCGTGACCAGACCCTTGGTCACTTTGAGCTCATTATGATGATGCATTACCGAGTGGGCCCAGAGATACCTCTCCATCATACGGAGTGACAAATCCCAGTCTTGATCCGTGTCAACCCAACAGACACTTTCGGAGATACCCGTAGTATACCGTTATAGTCACCCAGTTACGTTGTGACGTTTGGTACACCCAAAGCACTCCTACGGTATCCGGGAGTTACACGATCTCATGGTCTAAGGAAAAGATACTTGACATTTGAAAAACTCTAGCAAACGAACTATACGATCTTGTGCTATGTTTAGGATTGGGTCTTGTCCATCACATCATTCTCCTAATGATGTGATCTCGTTATCAATGACATCCAATGTCCATAGCCAGGAAACCATGACTATCTGTTGATCAATGAGCTAGTCAACTAGAGGCTTACTAGGGACATGTTGGTGTCTATGTATTCACACATGTATTACGATTTCCGGATAACACAATTATAGCATGAATAAAAGGCAATTATCATGAACAAGGAAATATAATAATAATCCTTTTATTATTGCCTCTAGGGCATATTTCCAACAGTCTCCCACTTGCACTCGAGTCAATAATCTAGTTACATTGTGATGAATCGAACACCCATAGAGTACTCGTGTTGATCATGTTTTGCCCTTGGGAGAGGTTTAGTCAATGGATCTGCGACATTCAGATCCGTATGTACTTTAGAAATATCTATGTCTCCATCTTGAACATTTTCACGAATGGAGTTGAAGCGACACTTGATGTGCCTGGTCTTCTTGTGAAACCTGGGCTCCTTGGCAAGTGCAATAGCTCTAGTGTTGTCACAGAAGAGTTTGATCGGCCTCGACGCATTGGGTATGACTCCTAGGTCGGTGATGAACTCCTTCACCCAAATTGCTTCATGTGCTGCCTCCGAGGCTGCCATGTACTCCGCTTCACATGTAGATCCCGCCACGACGCTCTGCTTGCAGCTGCACCAGCTTACTGCTCCACCATTCAACATATACACATATCCGGTTTGTGACTTAGAGTCATCCTGATCTGTGTCGAAGCTAGCGTCGACGTAACCCTTTACGACGAGCTCTTCGTCACCTCCATAAACGAGAAACATGTCCTTAGTCCTTTTCAGGTACTTCAGGATATTCTTGACCGCTGTCCAGTGTTCCTTGCCGGGATTACTTTGGTATCTTCCTAGCAAACTTACGGCAAGGTTTACATCAGGTCTGGTACACAACATGGCATACATAATAGACCCTATGGATGAGGCATAGGGAATGACACTCATCTCTTCTATATCTTCTGCCGTGGTCGGACATTGAGCTGAGTTCAATTTCATACCTTGCAACACAGGCAAGAACCCCTTCTTAGACTGATCCATATTGAACTTCTTCAATATCTTATCGAGGTATGTGCTTTGCGAAAGACCTATGAGGCGTCTTGATCTATCTCTATAGATCTTGATGCCTAATATATAAGCAGCTTCTCCAAGGTCCTTCATTGAAAAACTCTTATTCAAGTAGGCCTTAATGCTGTCCAAAAGTTCTATATCATTTCCCATCAAAAGTATGTCATCTACATATAATATGAGAAATGCTATAGAGCTCCCACTCACTTTCTTGTAAACGCAGGCTTCTCCATAAGTCTGCATAAACCCAAACGCTTTGATCATCTCATCAAAGCGAATGTTCCAACTCCGAGATGCTTGCACCAGCCCATAAATGGATCGCTGGAGCTTGCATACCTTGTTAGCATTCTTAGGGTCGACAAAACCTTCCGGCTGCATCATATACAGTTCTTCCTTAAGATAACCGTTAAGGAATGCCGTTTTGACGTCCATTTGCCATATCTCATAATCATAGTATGCGGCAATTGCTAACATGATTCGTACGGACTTCAGCTTTGCTACGGGAGAGAAAGTCTCATCGTAGTCAACCCCTTGAACTTGTCGATAACCCTTAGCGACAAGCCTAGCTTTATAGATGGTCACATTACCATCCGCGTCTATCTTCTTCTTAAAGATCCATTTATTTTCTATGGCTCGCCGATCATCGGGCAAGTCAGTCAAAGTCCATACTTCGTTTTCATGCATGGATCCTATCTCGGATTTCATGGCTTCCAGCCATTTGTCGGAATCCGGGCCCGCCATCGCTTCTTCATAGTTCGAAGGTTCACCGTTGTCCAACAACATGATTTCTAAGACAGGGTTGCCGTACCACTCTGGTGCGGAACGTGTCCTAGTGGACCTACGAAGTTCAGTAGCAATTTGATCTGAAGTTTCATGATCATCATCATTAACTTCCTCTCTAGTCGGTGCAGGCACCTCAGGAACATTTTCTTGAGCTGCGCTACTTACCGGTTCAAGAGGTAATACTTCATCAAGTTCTACTTTCCTCCCACTTACTTATTTCGAGAGAAACTCTTTCTCTAGAAAGGATCCATTCTTGGCAACAAAGATCTTGCCTTCGGATCTGAGGTAGAAGGTATACCCAATAGTTTCTTTAGGGTATCCTATGAAGACGCATTTTTCCGACTTGGGTTCGAGCTTTTCAAGTTGAAGTTTCTGGACATAAGCATCACATCCCCAAACTTTTAGAAATGACAGCTTAGGTTTCTTCCCAAACCATAATTCATACGGTGTCGTCTCAACGGATTTCGACGGAGCCCTATTTAAAGTGAATGCGGCAGTCTCTAAAGCATAGCCCCAAAATGACAGCGGTAAATCGGTAAGAGACATCATAGATCGCACCATATCCAATAGAGTGCGATTACGACGTTCGGACACACCATTACGCTGAGGTGTTCCAGGCGGCGTGAGTTGTGAAACTATTCCACATTTTCTTAAGTGTGTGCCAAATTCGTGACTCAAGTATTCTCCTCCACGACCTGATCGCAAAAACTTGATTTTTCCGTCACGTTGATTCTCAACCTCACTCTGAAATTCCTTGAACTTTTCAAAGGTTTCAGACTTGTGTTTCATTAAGTAGACATACCCATATCTACTCAAGTCATCAGTGAGGGTGAGAACATAACGATCACCACCGCGAGCCTCAACACTCATTGGACCGCACACATCAGTATGTATGATTTCCAATAAGTTGGTTGCTCGCTCCATTGTTCCTGAGAACGGAGTCTTGGTCATTTTACCCATGAGGCATGGTTCGCACGTGTCAAATGATTCGTAATCAAGAGACTCTAAAAGTCCATCTGCATGGAGCTTCTTCATGCATTTGACACCTATGTGACCAAGGCGGCAGTGCCACAAGTATGTGGGACTATCATTATCAACCTTACATCTTTTGGTATTCACACTATGAATATGTGTAGCATCACGCTCGAGATTCATTAAGAATAAACCATTCACCATAGGAGCATGACCATAGACCATATCTCTCATATAAATAGAACAACCATTATTCTCGAATTTAAATGAGTAGCCATCTCGAATTAAACGAGATCCTGATACAATGGTCATGCTCAAACTTGGCACTAAATAACAATTATTGAGGTTCAAAACTAATCCCGTAGGTAAATGTAGAGGTAGCGTGCCGACGGCGATCACATCAACCTTGGAACCATTCCCGACGCGCATCGTCACCTCGTCCTTCGCCAGTCTCCGCTTATTCTGCAACTCCTGCTTTGAGTTACAAATGTGAGCAACTTCACCGGTATCAAATACCCAGGAGCTACTACGAGTACTGGTAAGGTACACATCAATTACATGTATATCACATATACCTTTTGTGTTGCCGGTCTTCTTGTCCGCTAAGTATTTGGGGCAGTTCCGCTTCCAGTGACCACTTCCCTTGCAATAAAAGCACTCAGTCTCGGGCTTGGATCCATTCTTTGGCTTCTTCCCGGCAGCTTGCTTACCGGGCGCGGCAACTCCCTTGCCGTCCTTCTTGAAGTTCTTCTTACCCTTGCCTTTCTTGAACTTGGTAGTTTTATTGACCATCAACACTTGATGTTCCTTTTTGACTTCTACCTCTGCTGATTTCAGCATTGAATATACCTCAGGAATGGTATTTTCCATCCCCTGCATATTGAAGTTCATCACAAAGCTCTTGTAGCTCGGTGGAAGCGACTGAAGGATTCTATCAATGACCGCGTCATCCGGGAGATTAACTCCCAGCTGAGTCAAGCGGTTACGTAACCCAGACATAGTGAGTATGTGCTCACTGACAGAACTATTTTCCTCCATCTTACAGCTGAAGAACTTGTCGGAGACTTCATATCTCTCGACCCGGACATGAGCTTGAAAAACCATTTTTAGCTCTTCGAACATCTCATATGCTCCGTGTCTCTCAAAACGCTTTTGGAGCCCCGGTTCTAAGCTGTAAAGCATGCCGCACTGAACGAGGGAGTAGTCATCAGCACGTGTCTGCCAAGCGTTCATAACGTCTTGGTTCTTTGGGATAGGTGCATCACCTAGTGGTGCTTCTAGGACATAATCTTTCTTTGCAGCTATGAGGATGATCCTCAGGTTCCGGACCCAGTCCGTATAATTGCTGCCATCGTCTTTCAGCTTGGTTTTCTCTAGGAACGCGTTGAAGTTGAGGACAACGTTGGCCATTTGATCTACAAGACATATTGTAAAGACTTTAGACTAAGTTCATGATAATTAAGTTCATCTAATCAAATTATTTAATGAACTCCCACTCAGATAGACATCCCTCCAGTCATCTAAGTGTAACATGATCCGAGTTAGCTAGGCCGTGTCCGATCATCACGTGAGACAGACTAGTCAACATCGGTGAACATCTTCATGTTGATCATATCTTCTATTCGACTCATCCTCGACCTTTCGGTCTTCTGTGTTCCGAGGCCATGTCTGTACATGCTAGGCTCGTCAAGTCAACCTAGGTGTTCGCATGTGTAAATCTGTCTTACACCCGTTGTATGTGAATGTTGGAATCTATCACACCTGATCATCACGTGGTGCTTCGAAACAACGAACTGTCGCAACGGTGCACAGTTAGGGGGAACACTTTCTTGAAATCATTATGAGGGATCATCTTATTTACTACCGTCGTTCTAAGTAAACAAGATGTAAAAACATGATAAACATCACATGCAATCAAATAATAATAGTGACATGATATGGCCAATATCACATAGCTCCTTTGACCTCCATCTTGGGGCTCCATGATCATCTTGTCACCGGCATGACACCATGATCTCCATCATCATGATCTCCATCATCGTGTCTCCATGAAGTTGCTCGCCAACTATTACTTCTACTACTATGGCTAACACGTTTAGCAATAAAGTAAAGTAATTTACATGGCGTTTCTCAATGACACGCAGGTCATACAAAAAATAAAGACAACTCCTATGGCTCCTGCTGGTTGTCATACTCATCGACATGCAAGTCGTGATTCCTATTACAAGAACATGATCTCATACATCACATATATATCATTCATCATTCATCACAACTTTGGCCATATCACATCACAAAACACTTGCTGCAAAAACAAGTTAGACGTCCTCTAATTGTTGTTGCAAGTTTTACGTGGCTGCAATAGGGTTCTAGCAAGAACGTTTTCTTACCTATGTGAAAGCCACAACGTGATTTGTCAACTTCTATTTACCCTTCATAAGGACCCTTTTCATCGAATCCGCTCCAACTAAAGTGGGAGAGACAGACACCCGCCAGCCACCTTATGCAACTAGTGCATGTTAGTCGGTGGAACCGGTCTCACGTAAGCATACGTGTAAGGTTGGTCCGGGCCGCTTCATCCCACAATACCGTTGAAGCAAAATAAGACTAGTAGCAGCAAGAAAGTTGACAACATCTACGCCCACAACAAATTGTGTTCTACTCGTGCAAAGAGAACTACGCATAGACCTAGCTCATGATGCCACTGTTGGGGAACGTTGTGGAAAACAAAAAATTTCCTACGGTTCACCTAGATCCATCTATGAGTTCATCTAGCAACGAGTGATCGGATGCATCTACATACCTTTGTAGATCGCGAGCGGAAGCGTTCAAAGAACGGGGATGAGGGAGTCGTACTCGACGTGATCCAAATCACCGGAGATCCTAGCGCCGAACGGACGGCACCTCCACGTTAAACACACGTACGGTCAGCGTGTCGTCTCCTCCTTCTTGCTCCAGCAAGGGGGGAGGAGAGGTTTATGAAGATCTAGCAGCACGACGGCGTGGTGGTGGATGCAGCAGTCACCGCAGCAGGGCTTCGCCAAGCTCAATGGAGGAGGAGGGGGTGTTGGAGAGGGAGAGGGAGGCACCAAAGGCATGGGTGCGGCTGCCCTCCCCCCCTCTATATATAGGGTCCCCAAGGGGGGGGCGGCCCTGGAGATCCAATATCCCAAGGGGGCGGCGGCCAAGGGGGGTGGAGTGCCCCCCAAGGCAAGTGGGGCGCCCCCCACCCTAGGGTTCCCAACCCTAGGTGCAGGGGGAAGGCCCAAGGGGGGCGCAGCAGCCCACTAGGGGCTGGTTCCCCTCCCACTTCAGCCCATGCGGCCCTCCGGGATAGGTGGCCCCACCCGGTGGACCCCCGGGACCCTTCCGGTGGTCCCGGTACAATACCGGTGACCCAAAACTTGTCCCGATGGCCGAAATAGCACTTCCTATATATAATTCTTTACCTCCGGACCATTCCGGAACTCCTCGTGATGTCCGGGATCTCATCCGGGACTCCGAACAACTTTCGGGTTACTGCATATACATATCTCTACAACCCTAGCATCACCGAACCTTAAGTGTGTAGACCCTACGGGTTCAGGAGACATGTAGACATGACCGAGACGGCTCTCCGGTCAATAACCAACAGCAGGATCTAGATACCCATGTTGGCTTCCACATGCTCCTCGATGATCTCATCGGATGAACCACGATGTCAAGGATTCACGGAACCGCGTATACAATTCCCTTTGTCAATCGATACATTACTTGCCCGAGATTCGATCGTCGGTATCCCAATACCTCATTCAATCTCATTACCGGCAAGTCACTTTACTCGTACCGTAATGCATGATCCCGTGACCAGACACTTGGTCACTTTGAGCTCATTATGATGATGCATTACCGAGTGGGCCCAGAGATACCTCTCCGTCATACGGAGTGACAAATCCCAGTCTTGATCCGTGTCAACCCAACAGACACTTTCGGAGATACCCGTAGTATACCTTTATAGTCACCCAGTTACGTTGTGACGTTTGGTACACCCAAAGCACTCCTACGGTATCCGGGAGTTACACGATCTCATGGTCTAAGGAAAAGATACTTGACATTTGAAAAACTCTAGCAAACGAACTATACGATCTTGTGCTATGTTTAGGATTGGGTCTTGTCCATCACATCATTCTCCTAATGATGTGATCTCATTATCAATGACATCCAATGTCCATAGCCAGGAAACCATGACTATCTATTGATCAACGAGCTAGTCAACTAGAGGCTTACTAGGGACATGTTGGTGTCTATGTATTCACACATGTATTACGATTTCCGGATAACACAATTATAGCATGAATAAAAGACAATTATCATGAACAAGGAAATATAATGATAATCCTTTTATTATTGCCTCTAGGGCATATTTCCAACATGTATATGTTCTATATGTTGTGCAATGTGGTCTTTAGTTAACTGCTTGGTTCAGTTCTGCAAATGTGATGTTCAATTCTTCAGGGTGCAATATTTCCAAGTTGTTAAGCATGCTTGGTTTGGTTAACTATCTAATCTTCTATTATGAGTGTGTTATATTGTGCATGTGGTGCTCAGTTAATGTTTGGTTCATTTGTTGTGGTGTTTAGTTATCTGCTTGGTTCAATTCTGCAATGCGATGTTCAATTGTTGTGGCTACATTCTCTTATTGTATACCATGTGAGGAATAAATCGAATTTGGCTGCACTTAATACATGAGAAACATATACAAGTGCTATATTTCCTAGTTCTTAATCATGCTTGGTTTGGATAAATGGGTTTTCCATGTGGCTTGAATTAATCTGATGAATCTGCAATGTGCTTATTTTTCATCAACATATTTTATTCATAGCATGCGAACCCTTACTTAACCTGATGACTAACTACCTTATATGTGTTGCAGGGAAACAATGGGAAGCATTGAGGTTTACAAGATGGTACTAACTATTATACCTTGCCTTTTTATTCCTTTGCCCCTTTTCCAATATAGAGAAGATATTTATGCACATCCTTCTTTTCAGGGTTCACTGATGATTACCTCTCAAACCACCTCTATGGTCAGGAGGCGAGGAAAGTTTTCATACAACACCCACGATTCAATATTGAAGTGCTCCTGAAGAGGTCGAGGGATGGACAGTCAATCATCCACAGGCACTGGCCAAAAGTTGCAAAGACCTTCAACATGAATGACGGCTCAATATTCGCCTTCTACTTCAGCAGTTTTCCAAATGAGATGCATCTCTATATGTACCGTCTATGATGCTAATTTTGAAAGGTTCCAGATGTTGCATGTGAAACTTGCTGCTGCTACAGTTGTGTAATGGGGTAGCTGAGTGCTGAAGCTATATCATGTTGTACTCCGATGTATTTAAATTATGAAATCATGCTTCCTTAATATGGAAATGGAATATATTATATGCTTAATATGAATGTCAATTGTAAATGGATTATTAATAATAGGGAAATTAGCCCGCTAATTGGGTTTTCCTATTGCAAACGGTTAATGAGAAAACACCATGGGCGTTGACCTCAGGCAACGCACACAGTTTCTAGGAATAAATCGTGTTGGATCAATGAACAATCACCCACGACATTCTCTTCAAAACTGTTTGCGTTACGCCACCTTGCGCAAATGTTTTCCTTGGAGTGACTTTGTGGGATGTATATACGAACGGAAACGTTTAGCGGTGACTGACTGTGTGGGGCGTACTTACGACCGGAAATGATTTTGCCTGTATAATTGTATTTTTAGCAGTAATGTATGTATTTCTGTATTTGAGTGCTCGCCGGTCGCACACGACCTCATTTTGCCGAGCGTGTGTGCCAGGAGGGCATATCCCCAACAGTTTCTGGGTCATCTGGGAAGGACCCCCCTGTCGCCCACACTCACTTGGTGACAGTTCCGAATGCCATCACGGAAAGGGGTTAAAAACCATTTGTTTAGCACCGACGCGTACCAGTGTCTACTAGACTAGCTCGTTAATCAAAGATAGTTAAGTTTCCTAACCATAGACATGTTTTGTCATTTGATGAACGGGATCACATCATTAGGAAAATGATGTGATGGACAAGACCCATCCGTTAGCTTAGCATAATGATCGTTAAGTGTTATCGCTATTGCTTTCTTCATGTCATATACATATTACTTTGACTATGAGATTATGCAACTCCCGGATATAGGAGGAATACCTTGTGTGCTATCAAACATCACAATGTAACTGGGTGATTATAAAGATGCTCTACAGGTATCTCCAAAGGTGTTTGTTGGGTTGGCATAGATCGAGATTAGGATTTGTCACTCCGAGTATCGGAGAGGTATCTCTGGGCCCTCTCGGTAATGCACATCACAATAAGCTTTGCAAGCAGTGTGACTAATGAGTTAGTTACGGGATGATGCATTATGAAATGAGTAAATAGACTTGCCGGTAATGAGATTGAACTAGGTATGAAGATACTGATGATCGAATCTCAAGCAAGTAACATACCGATGACAAAGGGAATTACGTATGTTATCATTATGGTACGACCGATAAAGATCTTCGTAGAATATGTATGAACCAATATGAGCATCCAGGTTCCTCTGTTGGTTATTGACCGGAGAGGTGTCTCAACCATGCCTACATAGTTATCGAACTCGTAGGGTCCGCACGCTTAACATTCGATAACGATTTTGTATTATATGAGTTGTGTGATTTGGTGACCAAATGTTGTTCGGTGTCCCGGATGAGATCATAGACATGATGAGGAGTCTCGAAATGATCCATAGGTAAAGATTCATATATATAGGATGATATTATTCAGACACCGAAAGTGTTCTGGGGGTACTGGGTACATATCGGGTCACCGGAAGGGGTTCCGGGCAACCCCCGGCAAGATATATGAGCCTAATGGGCCAAGAGGGGAAACACACCAGCCACAAAGCTGCTGGTGTGTCCCTTGAAGAAAATATGCCCTTGAGGCAATAATAAAGTTGTTAGTTATATTTCCTTATATCATGATAAATGTTTATTGTTCATGCTAGAATTGTATTAACCGGAAACTTAGTACATGTGTGAATACATAAACAGAGTGTCCCTAGTATGCCTCTACTTGACTAGCTCGTTAATCAAAGATGGTAAAGTTTCCTGACCATAGACATGTGTTGTCATTTGATGAATGGGATCACATCATTAGAGAATGATGTGATGGACAAGACCCATCTGTTAGCTTAGCAGAAATGATCGTTTAGTTTTATTGCTATTGCTTTCATCATGACTTATACATGTTCCGCTATTGGTTATTGATCGGAGATGCATCTCGGTCATGTCTACATAGTTATCGAACCCATAAGGTCCACAGGCTTAATGTTTGATGATGATTTGTATTATGAGTAATTTTATTTGATGACCGAAGATTATTCGGAGTCTCAGATGAGATCATAGACATGAAAAGGAGTCTCGAAATGGTCGAGACATAAAGATTGATATATTGGACGATGTTATTCGGACACCGGATGAGTTCCGAGAGGTACCGGATAATTATTGGAGTGCCGGAGGGTTATCGGAACACCCCGGGGGAACTATTGGGCTTTGATGGGCCTTAGTGGGGACAGAGGAAGGGCCACAAGGGGCTGGCCGCACCCCGCCCTTGGGTCCGAATTGGACTAGGGGAAGGGAGCGGCGCCCCCCTTTCCTTCCCTTCCTCCTCTCCCTTCCTTCTTCCCCCATTCCTCCAAGTGGAATCCTACTAGGACTCCCACCTCCTGGCGTGCCCTACAGGGCCGGCCGGCCTCCCCTTCCCCTCCTTTATATACGGGGGCAGGGGCACCCTAGAACACACAAGTTTCTCTTAACCCTGTGTGGTGCCCCCTCCACAGTTACACACCTCGGTCATATCGTCATAGTGCTTAGGCGAAGCCCTGCGCCGGTAACTTCATATCACCACATCGTCATGCTAATGGAAGTCTCCCTCGTCCTCAACTAGATCAAGAGATCGAGGGATGTCATCAGTTGAACGTGTGCTGAACATGGAGGTGTCGTGCGTTTGGTACTTGGATCGGTTGGATCACGAAGATGTTCGACTACATCAACCGCGTTACTAAACGCTTCCGCTTTCGGTCTATGAGGGTACGTGATCGTAGGTAAAATTTTGAAATACTGCATTCCCCAACAATGGCATCCGAGCTAGGTCTATGCGTAGATGTTATATGCACGAGTAGAACAGAAAGATTTGTGGGCGATAATAGCCATACTGCTTACCAGCAACGTCTTACATTGATTCGACGGTATTGTTGGATGAAGTGGCCAAGACCAACATTACATGACCGCGTTCATGAGACTAGTTCTACCGACGTACTTCGCACACAGGTGGCTAGTGGGTGTCTGTTTCTCCAGCTTTAGTTGAATCAAGTTTGACTACGCCCGGTCCTTGTTGAAGGTTAAAATAGCACACTTGACGAAAAATCGTTGTGGTTTTGATGCGTAGGTAAGAACAGTTCTCGCTTGAAGCCCGTAGCAGCCACGTAAAACTTGCAACAACAAAGTAGAGGACGTCTAACTTGTTTTTGCAGGGCTTGTTGTGATGTGATATGGTCAAGACGTGATGATATGTAAATTTATGTATGAGATGATCATGTTTTGTAAAATTTATCGGCAACTGGTAGGAGCCTTATGGTTGTCGCTTTATTGTATGAAATGCAATCGCCATGTAATTGCTTTACTTTATCACTAAGAGGTAGGGATAGTCGTAGAAGCAATAGTTGGGGAAACGACAACGATGCTATGATGGAGATCAAGGTGTCAAGACGGTGACGATGGTGATCATGACGGCGCTTTGGAGATGGAGATCAAAGGCACAAGATGATGATGGCCATATCATATCACTTTTTTTGATTGTATGTGATGTTTATCATTTATGCATCTTATTTTGCTTAGTACGGTGGTAGCATTATAAGATGATCTCTCACTAAATTTGAAGCTATAAGTGTTCTCCCTGAGTATGCACCGTTGTTACAGTTCGTCGTGCCGAGACACCACGTGATGATCGGGTGTGATAAGCTCTATGTTCACATGCAATGGGTGCAAGCCAGTCTTGCACACGCAGAATACTCGGGTTAAACTTGACGAGCCTAGCATACGCAGATATGGCCTCGAAACACTGAGACCGAAAGGTTGAGCGTGAATCATATAGTAGATATGATCAACATAGTGATGTTTACCATTGATAACTACTCCATCTCACGTGATGTCGGACATGGTTTAGTTGATATGGATCACGTGATCACTTAGATGACTAGAGGGATGTCTATCTAAGTGGGAGTTCTTAAGTAATATGATTAATTGAACTTTAATTTATCATGAACTTAGTACCTGATAGTATTCTACATGTCTATGTTGTTGTAGATCAATGGCCCATGCTTCCATTCCTTTGAATTTTAATGCGTTCCTAGAGAAAGCTAAGTTGAAAGATGATGATAGCAACTACACGGACTAGGTCTGTAACTTGAGGATTATCCTCATTGCATAGAAGAATTACATCCTGGAAGCGCCACTAGGTGCAAGACCCGCTGCAGGAGCAACCCCAGATGTTATGAACGTCTGGCAGAGCAAAGCAGATGACTACTCGATAGTTCAGTGTGCCATGCTTTACGGCTTAGAACCGGGACTTCAATGACGTTTTGAACGTCATGGAGCATATGAGATGTTCCAGGAGTTGAAGTTAATATTTCAAGCAAATGCCCGGATTGAGAGATATGAAGTCTCCAATAAGTTCTACAGCTGCAAAATGGAGGAGAATAGTTCTGTCAGTGAACATATACTCAGAATGTCTGGGTACCACAATCACTTGACTCAACTGGGAGTTAATCTTCCTGATGATAGTGTCATTGACAGAGTTCTTCAATCACTGCCAGCAAGCTACAAAAGCTTCGTGATGAACTATAATATGCAAGGGATGGATAAGACAATTCCCGAGCTCTTCGCGATGCTAAAGGCTGCGGAGGTAGAAATCAAGAAGGAGCATCAACTGTTGATGGTTAATAAGACCATTAATTTCAAGAAAAAGGGCAAAAGGAAGAAGGGGAACTTCAAGAAGAACGGCAAGCAAGTTGATACTCAAGTGAAGAAGCCCAAGTCTAGACCTAAGCCTGAGACTGAGTGCTTCTACTACAAAGGGACTGGTCACCGAAAGCGGAATTGCCCCAAGTATTTGGTGGATAAGAAGGATGACAAAGTGAAAGGTATATTTGATATACATGTTATTGATGTGTACCTTACTAATGCTCATAGTAGCGCCTGGGTATTTGATACTGGTTATGTTGCTCATATTTGCAACTCGAAACAGGGGCTACGGATTAAGCGTAGATTGACTAAGGACGAGGTGATGATGCGCGTGGGAAATGGTTCCAAAGTCGATGTGATCGCCGTCGGCACGCTACCTCTACATCTACCTTCGGGATTAGTTTTAGACTCGAATAATTGTTATTTGGTACCCGCGTTAAGCATGAACATGCTATCTGGATCTTGTTTGATGCGAGACGGTTATTCATTTAAATCAGAGAATAATGGTTTCTCTATTTATATGAGTAATATCTTTTATGTTCATGCACCCTTGATGAGTGGTCTATTTTTGTTGAATCTTGATAGTAGTGATACACATATTCCTAGTATTGAAGCCAAAAGATATAAGTTTAATAATGATAGAGCAACTTAGCACTGTCGTTTAGGTCATATTGGTGTACAGCCCATGAAGAAACTCCATGTTGTTGGGCTTTTGGAATCACTTGATTCTTGCGAACCATGCCTCATGGGCAAGATGACTAAGACTCCGTTCTCCGGAACAATGGAGCGAGCAACTAACTTGTCAGAAATAATACATACTGATGTATGCGGTCCAATGAGTGTTGAGGCTCGCGGCGGGTATCATTATTTTCTGACCTTCACAGATGATTTGAGCAGATACGGGTATATCTACTTGATGAAACATAAGTCTGAAACATTTGAAAAGTTCAAAGAACTTCAGAGTGAAGTGGAAAATCACCGTAACAAGAAAATAAATTTTCTACGATCTGATCGTGGAGGTGAATATTTGTGTTACGAGTTTGGTCTTCATTTGAAACAATGCGGAATAGTTTCGCAACTCACGCCACCTGGAACACCATAACGTAATGGTGTGTCCAAACATCGTAACCACACTTTATTAGATATAGTGCGATCTATGATGACTCTTACTGATTTACCGCTATCATTTTGGGGTTATGCTTTAGAGACAGTTGCATTCACGTTAAATAGGGCACCATCTAAATCAGTTGAGACGACACCATATGAACTATGGTTTGGCAAGAAACCCAAGTTGTCGTTTCTTAAAGTTTGGGGCTGCGATGCTTATGTGAAAAAGCTTCAACCTAATAAGCTCGAACCCAAATCGGAGAAATTTGTCTTCATAGGATATGCAAACGATACTGTTGGGTACACCTTCTATCACAGATCCGAAGGCAAGATATTCGTTGCTAAGAATGGATCCTTTCTAGAGAAGGAGTTTCTCTCGAAAGAAGTGAGCGGGAGGAACATAGAACTTGATGAGGTAATTCTACCTTCTCCCTTATTGGAAAGTAGTTCATCATAGAAATCAGTTCCAGTGATTCCTACACCAATTAGTGAGGAAGCTAATGATGTTGATCATGAAACTTCTGATCAAGTTACTACTGGACCACGTTGGTCAACCAGAGTAAGATCCGCACCAGAGTGCTATAGTAATCATGTTCTGGAAGTCATGTTACTTGACCATGATGAACCTACGAACTATGAGGAAGCGATGATGAGCCCAGATTCCGCGAAATGGCTTGAGGCCATGAAATCTAGGTTGAGATCCACGTATGAGAACAAAGTATGGACTTCGGTTGACTTGCTCGATGATCGGGAATCCATAGAGAATAAATGGATCTTCAAGAAGAACACCGACGCTGACGGTAATGTTACTTTCTACAAAGCTGGATTTGTTGCAAAGGTTTTTGACAAGTTCAAGGAGTTGACTACGATGATACCTTCTCACCCGTAGCGATGCTTAAGTCTGTCCGAATCATGTTAGTGATTGCCGCATTTTATGATTACTCCCTCCGTTTCAGTTTACAAGTCCTGTGCATATACCTAGGTTGCCAATTTTATCACCCTAATATAAACTATATAACACAAAATTTATGCCGTTTGAAAATAGAACATCTGAAGTTTATATTGATTTATCTTTTGTGATATATGACTTGTATTAAGTTGGTCAAATTGACGATCTAGGGGTATGCGCACGCCCTGTAAACTGAGAGAGGGAGTATGAAATTTGGCAAATGGATGTCAAAATTGCATTCCTTAATGGATATCTTAAAGAAGAGTTGTATATGATGCAACTAGAAGGTTTTGTTGATCCAAAAGGTGCTAACAAAGTGTGCAAGCTGCAGCGATCCATTTATGGACTGGTGCAAGCCTCTCGGAGTTGGAATATACACTTTGATAGTGTGATCAAAGCATATGGTTTTATACAGACTTTTGGAGAATCCTGTATTTACAAGAAAGTGAGTGGGAGCTCTGTAGCATTTCTGATATTATATGTGGATGACATATTGTTGATCGAAAATGATACTGAATTTCTAGATAGCATAAAAGGATACTTGGATAAGAATATTTCAATGAAATACCTCGGTGAAGCTGCTTATATATTGGGCATCAAGATCTATAGAGATAGATCAAGACACTTAATTGGACTTTCACAAATCACATACCTTGATAAAGTTTTGAAGAATTTCAAAATGGATCAGTCAAAGAAAGGGTTCTTGCCTGTGTCACAAGGTGTGAAGTTGAGTCAGACTCAATGCCCGATCACTACAGAAGATAGAGAGAAAATGAAAGTCATTCCCTATGCCTCAGCCATGGGTTCTATCATGTATGAAATGATGTGTAATAGACCTGATGTGTGCCTTGCTATTAGTTTAGCAGGGAGCTACCAAAGTAATCCAGGAGTGGATCGCTGGACAACGGTCAAGAACATCCTGAAATACCTGAAAAGGACTAAGGATATGTTTCTCGTTTATGGAGGTGACAAAGAGCTCATCATAAATGGTTATGTCGATGCAAGCTTTGACACTGATCCGGATGACTCTAAGTCACAAACCGGATACATATTTATATTGAATGGTGGAGCTGTCAGTTGGTGCAGTTCCAAACAGAGCGTCATGGCGGGATCTACATGTGAAGCGGAGTACATAGCTGCTTCGGAAGCAGCAAATGAAGGAGTCTGGATGAAGGAGTTCATATCCGATCTAGGTGTCATACCTAGTGCATCGGGTCCAATGAAAATCTTTTGTGACAATACTCGAGCAATAGCCTTGGCGAAGGAATCCAGATTTCACAAGAGAACCAAACACATCAAGAGACGCTTCAATTCCATCTGCGATCAAGTCAAGGAGGGAGACATAGAGATTTTTCAAGATATATACAGATCTGAATATTGCAGACCCGTTGACTAAACCTCTCTCACGAGCAAAACATGATTAGCACCAAGATTCCATGGGTGTTAGAATCATTACAATGTAATCTAGATTATTGACTCTAGTGCTAGTGGGAGACTGAAGGAAATATGCCGTAGAGGCAATAATAAAGTTGTTATTTATATTTCCTTATGTCATGATAAATATTTATTATTCATTCTAGAATTGTATTAACCGGAAACTTAGTACATGTGTGAATACATAGACAAACAGAGTGTCCCTAGTATGCCTCTACTTGACTAGCTCGTTAATCAAAGATGGTAAAGTTTCCTGACCATAGACATGTGTTGTCATTTGATGAACGGGATCACATCATTAGAGAATGATGTGACGGACAAGACCCATCTGTTAGCTTAGCATAAATGATTGTTTAGTTTTATTACTATTGCTTTCATCATGACTTATATATGTTCCTCTGACTATGAGATTATGCAACTCTCGAATATCGGAGGAACACCTTGGGTGCTATCAAACATCACAACGTAACTGGGTGATTGTAAAGATGCTCTACAGGTGTCTCCGATGGTGTTTGTTGAGTTGGCATAGATCGAGATTAGGATTTGTCACTCCATGTATCGGAGTGGTATCTCTGGGCCCTCTCGGTAATGATCATCACTATAAGCCTTGCAAGCAATGTGACTAATGAGTTAGTTGCAGGATGATGCATTACAGAACGAGTAAAGAGACTTGCCAGTAACGAGATTGAACTAGGTATGATGATAACGACGATCGAATCTCGGGCAAGTAACATACCGATGACAAAGGGAACAACGTATGTTGTTATGCGGTTTGACCAATAAAGATCTTCGTAGAATATGCAGGAGCCAATATGAGCATCCAGGTTCCGCTATTGGTTATTGACCGGAGATGTGTCTCGGTCATGTCTACATAGTTCTCATACCTGTAGGGTCCGCACGCTAAACGTTCGATGACGATTTGTATTATGAGTTATGTGATTTGATGAACGAAGATTTTTTGGAGTCCCGAATGAGATCACGGACATGACGAGGAGTCTCAAAATGGTTGAGACATAAAGATTGATATATTGGACGATGTTATTCGGACACCGAATGAGTTCCGAGAGGTATCAAATAATTATCAGAGTGCCCGAGGGTTATCGAAACCCCCGCGGGAACTAATGGGCCTTGATGGGCCCTAGTGGGGAGAGAGAAAGGGCCACAAGGGGCTGGCCACGCCCCCTTGGGTCCGAATTGGACTAGGGGGAGGGCGGCGCCCCCCTTTGCTTCCCTTCCTCCTCTCCCTTCCATCTTCCCCCTTTCCTCCATGTGGAATCCTTGTAGGAAGCAGTCCTAGTAGCACTTCCTCCTCCTAGCGCCCTACAGGGTCGGACGGCCTCCCCCTCCCCTCCTTTGTATACGGGGGCAGGGGGCACCCTAGAACACAAAAGTTTCTCTTAACCGTGTGCGGTGTCCCCCTCCACAGTTACACACCTCGGTCATATTTGTCGTAGTGCTTAGGCGAAGCCCTGCGTCGGTAACTTCATAATCACCATTGCCACGCCATCGTGCTGACGGAACTCTCCCTCGTCCTCAACTAGATCTAGAGATCGAGGGACGTCATCGAGCTAAACGTGTGCTGAGCTCGGAGGTGCCATACGTTTGGTATTTGGATCGGTTGGATCGCAAAGACGTTCGACTACATCAACCGCGTTACTAAACACTTCCGCTTTTGGCCTACAAGGGTACATGGACACACTCTCCCCGCTCGTTGCTATGCATCTCCTAGATAGATCTTGCATGATTGTAGGTAAAATTTTGAAATACTGTGTTCCCCAACACCCCTCCATATGGGCAAGCCAAATTAGAGAAAGAAAGGGGAAGAAGGAAAGGAAAAAGGGAATAGGATTCCCCCTTCCTCCTCTTCCCTTCCTACTCCGAATAGGAATAGGAAAGGGGGGAGGCCGAATTGGGAGGACCCCAAGTAGGATTCCTCTTACTTGGAGCACCCCCTTGGCTGCCTCGCCTCCCCTCCATCCTATATATATGTAGGGGGCACCGCTAGAACATACACCAAACATTATTAGCCGTGTGCGGCACCCCCTCCATAAGTTACGCCTCCGGTCATATTCATGTAGTGCTTAGGCGAAGCCCTGCACGTATCACTTCACCATCATCATCGCCACGCCATTGTGCTGGCGGAACTCTACCTCGACACTTTGCTGGATCAAGAGTTCGAGGGACGTCATCGAGCTGAACATGTGCAGAACTCGGAGGTGCCATACGTCCGGTGTTGTCGGCGTTCTGGGAACGGGGGTCCCCAGACTTGCCTGCCTGCGGCCTGTGGCGTGGCTCAAAGGGGGGCCCAGCACGGCCCATCTTCATCAGCACAGGCCCAAGACCCTCGCGAGGGGCCAAGCCTCGCGGGGCGGACGACACGGAGCTTCCTCAAGCACGGCCTCATCAGGCTGGCTCGCGAGGAGGCGGAGAGATCAAGGCGGGGTACCTCATGAGGTGCCCGTGACGCAAGCCATGATGACCAAGGGCGCTAGGTGGGTGCCAGCCCGCGTAGTGTCCTCCTTTCCTCTTTGGTGCAAAGGGGGCAAGCGCAGCCGTGGAGTACCGAGGCATCAGGCAAAGGTTGCCATTTCGGTGCAACAAGACCAAGACCAGAAGGACCGCAAGATGGAGGTCATCGTGGAGCCCAAGACGGCGTCACCACCAGAGCTTTGTGCAGGCGAAGACTACTTTTGTCAAGGTAGCTAGTACTAGCTGTCCCCCTTTAAATTAGCCCGACATTGTTGGCTCCCTTCCCGCTCGATATTTCGGAAGAGGACCAGGGCCTCTATAAATAGGACCAGCCACCCACAGAGCAAAGGGGGTTCAGGATAGGAGGTTCTTTAGAGAGGGGTTCAATCAGAGAGAGAGAGAGAGAGAGAAAGGTGGCTGCACTCCTCCCAGCAGTTCATCGCCCTAGCCAAGAACAGACCCTCGTGAGGCTGTTCTTCCTTGTATTGTTCATCATCATCAGCCCAAGAGGCAATCCACCACACCACACACTGGAGTAGGGTATTACACCACAATGGTGGCCCGAACCGGTATAAACCTCGTGTCTCTTGTGTTGTTCTTTCCATAGTTTAGATCTTAGCGAGGCGGAGGGGTGCAGGTAGGTAGGAAGCGAGATCTCCACGTGCACCCCAGTGTTCGAACCTCAAGGGTCTGCCAGAACCCGAAATCCGACATTTGGCGCGCCAGGTAGGGGTGCGCCGGAATCCACCTTCTACCGCTTCGTGCCCCGTCGCGTCGTCATCACCATGTCCGGCGACCAGGCGGGCAACCCAGATCCATGGGCGGCGTGGCCCGCTAGCACAAAACCGCTCGCCTCAGGCGACCCCGTGCCCCAGGCAGCTCGCAGTCCGCAGGGCGCTGCGAGCCGCGGGCGACGCGGACAGGCTTCGACAGCTCCCACACGGCGGCAGGCGTGGTCGGCAGCAAGGGCCTCCAATCACGCCGCGACCACGACACCGTACACCCGCCGGGAGCAGGCGAACTCGAGGGCCGCGCTCATGGTGGCTCGAGTGCTGCTGCAGTGCAGGCTGCTAGAGGGCGGCCGCGACGTGCTGTTAGAGCGGGTGGCGGAGCTCCTGGGCTTCGCCGCCTCGGGGGCTCATCCCTTCTGCACCCAGCTCCCATCTCAAGCCCAGGGCGGCCCGCGCGGGGGCTCCGCGCGCGCCCGCAGGCTCCAAGGCTACTCCAACACTAGCGAAGCTGTCAGCACCGGACCGGTGGCGGCGCTGCTCCCGCCCCCGGTCCGCGAAGAAGAAGGACTCGACATGACCCGCGGCCCCAGCGGACAGCCGCGCTACCACCCCACGGTGGGCGCGTTAGGCAGGACCGGTGGTACGCGGGGCACTGCGGCGTGGCCTTCGAGATGGCGGCGCCAGAGGAATATGTGCCCCTCATGATGGACCAAGGACACCCTCACGAGAGCGAACAAGGCTCGCTCCTCAGCCCAAGCTGGGGGGACGAGGTGCCAGAAGCTGAGCCTATCCGGGAGCCCCGGGACGGTCCCACTGGCCACGCTGGAGGCAACGATTATTGGGTACCGCTAATTCTTCAGGAGCAGGCATAAGCTAACCATGGATCGCAGGAGGTGCAGGTCGCCACAGCGAGCAGCTGCTCCGCTCCCACATTCTCCTACCCCTCGGGAGGAGGGCGCAGGGGGCTGCAGGAGAGGGGCCGGGATCCGACATCACCACCGCGGCGTTCGGAGCAAGGTGTTCTCAGGAGGTAGGCCCTCCGCTGGGGAGGTGCCTCAGGGCCTGCCCCCGGTGGAGGACCTGTGGTCGTCGGGGGAACCGCTGGCGACTGCTCTACCCCATCGGCGGCGTCCTGGTTTCCGGTTGTCGTTGATGGCACTAGAGTGTGGCGCAAGGCGGGGCCCTCATATGGCAATATGAAGCAAGGCCAATACCTGTGAAGAAGGCCCAGTGCCTATGAAGCTCGCCGCCCCGTGACACTCTCACGTAATAATGAGTGGGGCTGTACACGCCCCGGAGTCTCAGGGGTGCCGGCCTCAGGCCCTGGGGCTCCCTCCCACGCCCAGTGGCAGCACTTAGCTCCGCGCTGGTGAGAAGATGTCCAAGACTAGACTAGGTGCCGGACGCGGCCTTTTGTTTGCTTTCGTTGCTTTTCCCTTTGGTTGTCGCTTTCCCCCACTGGATTCAAGTTGGATTCGAATTTGAGATTTGCGTGTGTTCGGGGAAGGGGTGCTTAGTCTCGTTCGAGCAATTTCTTGCGTTTTGGTTACCACTTCCCCTCGCGAGCCCCTCGCGAGCCGGGTCAGGCCTAGCTTGCGCGCAGCCCAGACTGCCGCCGATGTGTCCTCTCTGGAGGGTGTTTTACTGCAGATCCTACGAACCCAATCAGGGAACACTCGAGACACGACAACCTCCCACAGGCTGCCTCAGGGCCAGCACAGGACAAAGGTAAACTAGCTGACCAGCGCGTCGCTTAGGCCAACCACTTGGCGCGGGCGCATGGGCAATGTAGCGTCTACTAATAGGATGAACACAAGTTTTACATAAGGGGATCCCCTCCAAAATGCTCTCACTGCCATCAGGCCAAAACCTGAGTTCTATTCATGCAGGGTAAAGGAGTAGGAACGATGCACAATCAGTCGGATAAATCTCCTAATGCGTTCTCAGGAGCACCACCCGAGCCATTGCTGGCGTCGCTGAACTCGCCATGGCTGTCCGCGTCGCCTCCAGCGGCGTCGGGGCTGTTCACCACGCCACCCTCGTCGGCCGCCACGATCACGTCGTCGTTGTCTGAAGCGAAGGCCCTGATAAGACATTCCACATTGTCTTCCACCCAGTGCGCCAGATCGCCTCGGACGGCCTGGGGACCGGGGCGATGGCGGCGTCAAAATCAAAGTGGGGATCCATGTTCCGGAGGTGGCTGAAGACGCGAGAAAAGGCGCGCCCGAGCAGGGCACGACTCCTCTCCTCCACCAACCTGTCAGCTCTGACCGACCGCGCCTCCAGCTGCGTCACCACGTCAGTGAAGAACTAAAGATTGCCAACATAGTTGACTGCGTGCGGTTCGCCAAAAGCCGCCTCGCAGACGTTGCCCAAGGCTGTGTTGGATCTCTCCCGGAGCATGGTGAGCATGGGGCCATGCTCATGCTCCAGGATCCGTCGCTGACGTATCTCGTCCGCATTCTGGCGCGCGACGGCCTCAGCCTCCTCCACCCGCTGTCGAAGAAGGAGCACCTCAGCCTGAGAGGTGGTTAACTCACCTTGCGCCACCTCAAGGGCGGCCCGGAAAGCATCGGCCCGCCATGTTGCCTCCTCCAGCTTGGCCCTCAAGGCGGCAGTCCTGCCTTCAGCTTCGGCCCAGATCAACCCCAGCTTCTCTTTGAACTCGTGCTCAAGGTTCAAATGCGCCATCACCACCCGACATCCGACCTTCTCCAGGACACGGGCAACCTGTGCAGCGACATCATCCTCCGCCTGCATCACCAAGCGCTCCCTCGTCTCCAGGCGCTCGTACTCGCGGGTACGTTCGGCGGCTTCCAGCGTCAGCGCCTCCTCACGCTTCTGGAGCTCGGCAGAGTCGCCAGAGGCCACCTTCGTCGATGCAAGGGCTGCCTCACGCAACTCCACCTGCTCCTCCAATGAGTGGCACCAGGCCAGGGGCTCCCGAGCCCGCTCCTCCGCGTCCTTTCGCCGCCGGTCGGCTTCCCAGGCCTCCTCAGCGGCCCAAGATCGGGCCTCCCGAGAGGCCATCAGCGACGCCTTGGCCTCTGCATCGTCAAGATCGCGTTGACGGTGCGCAAGGGCTATGGCGCCCTCCAGCTCGCGCCTCTCTGCAGCCAGGCGCAGGCCCTCCGCAAGCTTCTCTCCAAGCAGGCTTACCACATCAGCCACCCTTCGAAGGAATCCTTGGCGGAGAGCGCGACGCTCCCGAGCACGCTCGAGCACATCTTCCACACCATCATCTGCCCCAAGCAGGCGCCGAGGGCCATGAGTCAGCACTCCCCTCCGGGCTGGGGGCTGGGGCTGGTACCCTCGCGACGGCCGGGCACGCCGCATCAGAAGCTTGGCCTGGAGCCAGTCCGCCCCCAAGCGAACAGCGCAGGGAGCGCCTCCGCCAATCGTAGTCCACGACCAAGCGAGAAGCCCACAGCAGGCTGGCTATGCCACGAGAGGGCCCGCGAAGGAGGATCGCGAGGTGCGCAGGGCCACGATACGCCTCGGGACGATTCGCCTCTTCGATCGCCCTCACCACAAGGGCTCCGCTGCTCGGAGCGCTTGAGGACGGTGGAGGGGGCGAAGCCAAGGAGGACGGCTCCTCAGCCGTCTCTGCAAGCTCGGCTGGAAGGGGCCTGTGGAGCAAGGGTCAGTAAGAGCAACAGAAGGATCGGGAGCTGGGAAAGGAGAAGGCTTACTCATCAGTGGTGAAGTACTTCCTACGCTTCAGCAGGCGACAAGGGTAATCGTCGCCCAGGGCCTCCCTTCTCTTCCGGAGGGCCTCAAAGTCCATGCGGAAGCGGCCTAAGAGTTGGGCGCAGGGATCAACCTGCGATGAAGATGGAGCGTCAAGGCGATCTGCGTCAGGGGCGCCTGCCTGATGTGCGCCGCCAATCGCCTCGCCAAGAGAAGCCGCCGGAGCCTCAGGGGCCTCGGTCGTAGGCGTAGAGGGCAGCTGCTTGTCACCCTCAGCCTCAGCGGCACGGGCCCCAATAACTGCTTCCTCATGAGCATCGCCCGGCGCTATCACCCTGCCGGGAGCCCCCTCGGCCTCTGGCGCCTCATGCCTCCCTGCTCCGCCACTTGAGGAAGAGTCGCCTTGGCCGACTGGAAGGGCAGTCACCACCACTGGGTTCTCGTGAGGCCCCTGGAGGCCGGCGGGGCGCAACCCCCACTCATCGAAGATAGGCATCTGCCTCACAAAATCGCCCCTGCTCTGGCAGAGGTACAACAAGGCCCCTCCCCGCTGGATGCTGCCAGGGTTGGGGTCCCCCGTTAGGGTCAAGAGCGCCGTCCTCAGCACATCAGGCATCAGGTCCTCTTCATGGAGCCTCGTACGATCATCGCGCCCGCTGAAGGCCCACATCCGGCGGGAGTGGCATTGGAGAGGAGCAACGCAGCGTAGCAGGAACTCCTTCACCACCATGGGCGCTGTCACGCCAAGCGACCTCAAGAACGCGAAGCGGTGCCAGACGAAGACGAGCCGGGGCTCTCAAGCGTCTCCTGGCCCCAGCCCGAATTGGGGACAGCAGGCGAAGTTGGCTCCGACAGTAGGGGGTTGGGCACCCCAGCATCCACATACAACCACCGCTCACGGAACCCAGCCACGGGCGGAGGGAACTTGAAGTCAATCCCAGAGGCCGCCGTCTCAGATGCGGCAACGAAGCTCACACACGCCCAACATTAGGTAGGGTCAACAAGGCGCAACGAGAAGAAGTGGCGCAGGAAGGCAACCGAAGGAAGGATGCCCATCATAGCCTCGCAAACACAGGCGAAGGCCGAAAGGAGAGTGATGGATTCAGGACCCAGATGCATCATGTGGATCTGATAGTGGGAAAGCATGGCATTGAAGAAATCAGAAAAGGGAGGAACCAGACCCACCCACAGGGCGTCGGCAAAATACGGAACCTCGGTGACTATCCTGTCGATGGAGAAGTGGGACGCGGGCCAGGCCATCGTCCTCCCGCATTCGTTGAAGATGGTGGCCAGAGCCGAGCTGACTTTGCCCAAGCCCTTGGCGGGGGCCGCCAACGGCGGCGGGCAAGGCGGAGACACGGGTTTCTTCCCTCTTCCCTTCTTCATCGGAGCCATGGCGATGGGAAGGGGGGAGGTTCAAGATTGGGTTGAAAACAGAAACCAGAGTTCGAACGGAGGAAGGATAGAGGGCGCTCGAGCAACAGAAAGGGGAACGTCTGTGTACGACTACGGGTCCGCCTAGCATGGCGCAAAATAAGGAGGGCATGGGGGAACAGTGCCGCCCACATCCAATCAACCGCCACGCGGCGCCCAAGGCCGCAAGCTGTTAGGGCCCGCGGCGCTTCGCTCTTGCCCTTCCGCCTCCCTGCATGGCCAAGTCCGGGCGCGCCTTGGGCCCGGGGGCTACTGTCGGTGTTCTGGGAACGAGGGTCCCCAGACTTGCCTGCCTGCGGCGTGGCTCAAAGGGGGGCCCAGCACGGCCCATCTTCATTAGCACAGACCCAAGACCCTCGCGAGGGGCCAAGCCTCGTGGGGCGGATGACACGGAGCTTCCTCAGGCACGGCCTCATCAGGCTGGCTCGCGAGGAGGCGGAGAGATCAAGGCGGGGTACCTCACGAGGTGCCCTTGACGCAAGCCATGACGACCAAGGGCGCCAGGCGGGTGCCAGCCCGCGCAGTGTCCTCCTTTCCTCTTTGGTGCAAAGGGGGCAAGCGCAGCCAGGGAGTACCGAGGCATCAGGCAAAGGTTGCCATTTCGGTGCAACAAGACCAAGACCAAAAGGACTGCAAGATGGAGGTCATCGTGGAGCCCAAGACGGCGTCACCACCATAGCTTTGCGCAGGCGAAGACTACTTTTGTCAAGGTAGCTAGTACTAGCTGTCCCCCTTTAAATTAGGCCGCCATTGTTGGCTCCCTTCCCGCTCGATATTTGGGAAGAGGACGAGGGCCTCTATAAATAGGACCAGCCACCCACAGAGCAAAGGGGGTTCGGAACAGGAGGTTCTTTAGAGAGGGGTTCGATCAGAGAGAGAGAGAGAGGTGGCTGAACTCCTCCCAGCAGTTCATCGCCCCAACCAAGAACAGACCCTCGCGAGGCTGTTCTTCCTTGTATTGTTCATCATCATCAGCCCAAGAGGCAATCCACCACACCACACACTGGAGTAGGGTATTACACCACAACGGTGGCCCGAACCAGTATAAACCTCGTGTCTCTTGTGTTGTTCTTTCCATAGTTTAGATCTTAGCGAGGCAGAGGGGTGCAGGTAGGTAGGAAGCGAGATCTCCGCCTGCACCCCAGTGTTCGAACCTCAAGGGTCTGCCGGAACCCGAAATCCGATAGGTGCTTGATCGGTCGAAATGAGAAGAAGATCGACTACGCCAACCGCGTTGTCAAATGCTTCCGTTATCGGTCTACAAGGGTACGTGGACACACTCTCCCCCTCTCATTGCTATGCATCTTCTAGATAGATCTTGCGTGAGCGTAGGAATTTTTTTGAAATTGCATGCTACGTTTCCCAATAGTGGTATCAGAGTCAGGTTTATGCGTAGATGATATGCACGAGTAGAACACAAAGAGTTGTGGGCGATCATAGTCATACTGCTTACCACCAACGTCTTATTTTGATTCGGCGGTATTGTTGGATGAAGCAGCCCGGACCAACCTTACATGACCATGTTCATGAGACCGGTTCCACCGACAGACATGCAACTAGTTTTGCATAAAGGTAGCTGGCGGGTGTCTGTTTCACCAACTTTAGTTGAATCGAATTTGACTACAGCCGGTCCTTGTTGAAGGTTAAAACAGCAAACTTGACGAAACATCGTTGTGGTTTTGATGCGTAGGTAAGAATGGTTCTTACTAGAAGCCCGTAGCAGCCACGTAAAACTTGCAACAACAAAGTAGAGGACGTCTAACTTGTTGTTGCAGGGCATGTTGTGATGTGATATGGTCAAGACATGATGTGATATATTTTGTTGTATGAGATGATCATGTTTTGTAAAATGCTATCGGCAACTGGTAGGAGCCTTATGGTTGTCGCTTTATTGTATGAAATGCAATTGGCATGTAATTTCTTTACTTCATCACTACGTGTTAGCGATAGTTTTAGAAGCAATAGTTGGTGAGATGACAACGGCGCTACCATGAAGATCAAGGTGTCAAGCCGGTGACGATGGAAATCATGACGGTGCTTTGGAGATGGAGATCAAAGGCACAAGATGATGATGTCCATATCATGTCACATATTTTGATTGCATGTGATGTTTATCTTTTATGCATCTTATTTTGCTCAGTACGGCGGTAGCATTATAATATGATCCCTCACTAAAATTTCAAGGTATAAGTGTTTTCCCTGAGTATGCACCGTTGCGATAGTTCGTCGTGCCGAGACACCACGTGATGATCGGGTTTGATAAGCTCTACGTGTACACACAATGGGTGCAAGACAATTTTGCATGTGCAGAATACTCAGGTTAAACTTGACGAGCCTAGCATGTACAGACATGGCCTCGGAATACTGGAGACCAAAAGGTTGAACGTGAATCATATAGTAGATATGATCAACATAGAGATGTTTACCATTGAAAACTACTCAATCTCACGTGATGATCGGACATGGTTTAGTTGATATGGATCACGTGATCATCTAGATGACTCGAGGGATGTCTATCTACGTGGGAGTTCTTAAGTAATATGATTAATTGAACTTAATTTATCATCAACTTAGTCCTGGTAGTATTTGCATATCTATGTTGTAGATCAATAGCTCGCGTATAGCTCCCTGTTTTATTTTTTAATATGTTCCTAGAGAAAACTAAGTTGAAAGATGATAGTAGCAATGATGCGGACTGGATCCGTGATCTGAGGATTATCCTCGTTGCTGCACAGAAGAATTATGTCCTTGATGCACCGCTTGGTGACAGACCTGTTGCAGGAGCAGAAGTAGACTTCATGAACGTTTCACAAGCTCGGTATGATGACGACTTGATAGTTTAGTGCACCATGCTTTACGGCTTAGAACCGGGACTTCAAAAACAGTTTTGAATGCCATGGAGCATATGAGATGTTCCAAGAGCTGAAATTGCTATTTCAAACTCATGCCCATGTCGAGAGGTATGAGACCTCTGACAAATACTTTGCCTACAAGATGGAGGAGAATAGCTCAGTTAGTGAGCATGTGCTCAGAATGTCTGGGTACTACAATATATCGCTTGAATCAAGAGGGAGTTAATCTTGCAGATAAGATAGTGATTGACAGAGTTGTCTAGTCACTATCACCAATTTACTAGAACTTCGTGATGAACTATAATAAGCAAGGGGTGACGAAAATGATTCCCAAGCTCTTCGCGATGCTGAAATCAGCGAAGGTAGAAACCAAGAAAGAGCATCAAGTGTTGATGGTTAACACGACCACTAGTTTCAAGAAAAGAGGGCAAGGGAAAGATAGGGAACTTCAAGAAGAATGGCAAGCAAGTTGCCACTCCCGTGAAGAAGCCCAAAGCTGGACCTAAGCCTGAAACTGAGTGCTTCTACTGCAAAGGGAATGGTCACTGGAAATGGAACTGCCCCAAATGCTTGGCGGATAAGAAGGATGGCAAAGTGAACAAAGGTATATTTGATATACATGTTATTGATGTGTACTTTACTAGTGTTCATAGTAGCCCCTGGGTATTTGATACCGGTTCAGTTGCTAAGATTAGTAACTCGAAACAGGAGTTACAAAATGAATAGAGACTAGTTGAGGGTGAGGTGATGATGTGTGTTGGAAGTGATTCCATGGTTGATAAGATCACCATCGCATACTCCCTCTACCTTCAGGATTAGTACTGTACCTAAATAAATGTTATTTGGTATTTGCTTTGAGCATGAATATGATTGGATCATTTTTATTGCGATACGATTATTCATTTAAGTCGGAGAATAATTCTTGTTCTGTTTACATGAATAAAACCTTCTATGGTCTTACATCCAATGTAAATGGTTTACTAAATCTCGGTCGTAGTGATACACATATTAATAATATTGATGCCAAAAGATGCAAAGTTAATAATGATAGTGCAATAAGTTTGTGGTACTGCCATTTAGGTCATATTGGTGTAAATCACATGAAGAAACTCCATTCACATAGACTTTTGGAATCACTTGATTATGAATCATTTGATACTTGCGAACCATGCCTCATGGCAAGATGATGAAAACGCCGTTCTCCGGAACAATGGAGCGAGCCAATGACTTATTGGAAATAATACATACCGATGTATGCGGTCCAATGAGTGTTGAGGCTCACGGCGAGTATCGTTATTTCCTGACCTCCACAGATGATTTGAGCAGATATGAGTATATCTACTTAATGAAACACAGGTCCGAAACATTTGAAAAGTTCAAAGAATTTCAGAGTGAAGTGGAAAATCATACTAACAAGAAAATAAAGTTTTTATGATATGATCGCGGAGGCGAATATTTGAGTTATGAGTTTGGTCTTCATTTAATACAATGTGGAATAGTTTCACAACTCACGCCACCTGGAAGACCATAGTGTAATGGTGTGTCCGAACGTCATACCGTACTTTATTAGATACAGTGTGATCTATGATGTCTCTTACCTATTTGCCACTATCGTTTTGAGGTTATGCATTAGAGACAGATGCATTCACTTTAAATAGGGCACCATCTAAATTCGCTGAGACGACACCGTATGAACTGTGGCTTGGCAAGAAATCTAAGACATAGTTTCTTAAAGTTTGGGGTTGTGATGCTTATGTGAAAAAGCTTCAGCCTGATAAGCTCGAATACAAATCGAAGAAGTATGTCTTCATAGGATACCCAAAAGAAACTATTGGGTACACCTTCTATCGAAGGCAAAATCTTTGTTGCTAAAAATGGATCATTTCTAGAGAAGAAGTTTCTCTCGAAAGAAGTGAGTGGGAGAAAAGTAGAACTTGACGAGGTAATTGTACCTTCTCTTGAATTGGAAAGTAGTTCATCACAGAAAACAGTTCCCGTGGTGCCTGCACCAATTAATGAGGAAGCTAATGATGATGATCATGAAACTTCAGATCAAGTTACTACCGAACCTCGTAGGTCAACCAGAGTACGTTCCGCACCAGAGTGGTACGGTAATCCTGTTCTGGAAGTCATGTTACTAGACCATGATGAACCTACAAACTATGAGGAAGCGATGATGAGCCCAGATTCCCCGAAATGGCTTGAAGGCATGAAATCTGAGATGGGATCCATGTATGAGAATAAAGCATGGACTTTGGTTGACTTGCCCGATGATCGGCAAGCCATAGAGAATAAATGGATCTTCAAGAAGAAGACTGACGCTGATGGTAATGTTACTGTCTACAAAGCTTAACTTGTTGTGAAAGGTTCTTGACAAGTTCAAGGAGTTGACTACGATGAGACCTTCTCACCCGTAGTGATGCTTAAGTTTGTCCGAATCATGTTAGCAATTGCCGCATTTTATGATTATGAAATTTAGCAAATGGACGTCAAAACTGCATTCCTTAATGGATTTCTTAAAGAAGAGTTGTACAAGATGCAACCAGGAGGTTTTGTCGATCCTAAAGGTGCTAACAAAGTGTGCAAGCTCAAGCGATCCATTTATGGACTGGTGCAAGCATCTCGGAGTTGGAATATACGCTTTGATAGTGTGATCAAAGCATGTGGTTTTATACAGACTTTCTATCGGTGTACTAAAGTAGGGGTACCTTAGTATCCCGAACTTGTGCACGGGCAGTCGCAGCGTCCCGCGGCAAGGCTTGCCAGGCGACCGCCAAGATCCTCCGTGGTTCCTTTGGAACCATTCAAGAACAAAGTATCCAAACCAAGGAGACAAGGCCCTGGCAAGAGGAGCTTGCCGGGAAGGAGACAAGACCCCGGCAAGAGGAGCTTGCCGGGGAGGCCAACCAAGGCATCTCAAGGAACTTGCCGCAGTGCACCATGTGTCCCGGTGAGACCCAGTGAGCGACAAGCTCCTGGACACGACAAGATAATAATCGCGGCAAGGCGCTTGCCGCGGCAAGCTTCCACCCTGTACCTGCGCTCCAGCACATCCACCAACGTGTCACTCTAGGACCCTTCCAGGCGTATATGGCGGAAGGCTATGCAGCCAGAGGTACACGGTGGCGAGCGGCGCTGACAAGATAGCCATCGTGGCAAGCAGTGGCGTCCCTGGCGGTCCCTTTCTGCACCGTCTAGGCGACGCAGACGGGCATTTAATGCCTTTGTCCCCTGCCGCTTAGGTTAGGTATGATAACACTGTTGTAGGCAGCGGTGCCAACCGCGGTGCCTTTTCCATTTTTGCCCTTCTCTATATTGCCACCTGTCGGTGACCCCTTTAGCGTATAAAAGGAGGCCCATGCGCAACGTAGAGGGGGGACGATTCTCTCTCACGCTCGGTCTGGCTAGCTGCTGGTGTGTACTGTAGCAATCAGCGCTCCCGAGCAAGAACTGAATACAACCACAAAGCAGGAGTAGGGTTTTACGCATCCGTGCGGCCCGAACCTGGGTAAACTAATCGCGTCGCTCGTGCGCTTCGCCTCGATCTGCTCTCTGTGCACTCTCCGCCCCCCTGCCGAACTGAAAGGGGCCTTGGTCCGTTGTGGTCCCATAGGTGTCCGTGGGATCAGCACCCCCGACATCTTTGGCACGCCAGGTAGGGGGCGTCGAGGCTGTGTGAATCTGATCCGGCGTTCGCATGAGCCGAATCTTCATCATCTTCATCAACATGCCACCGAAGAAGAAGGCTTCGGAGGGAGCCGCTCCGTCTGCACCAAGCCCACCACCACAAGAGCGAACGGCTGGTGGAGTAGACGCCGGCGGGAGAACGGGCGCCGACGAGGAGGCTCATGGTGCTGCCAGGTCCAAGGACAAGACTGCGCTGCACATCGGCGGCGCAGTCGGCTCCCACAACGACCGAGCGCACTCCAAGACCTCGGCGTCCGTACACGCACCGCACCCATCTCAGGAGGCGCGGGACCAGCAGCGTCATGGTACTCACAGTACCATACGTTTGCTGGGCCAAGATCAAGCTGGCGGATCTCGGAGTGCTCAAGACCAGCATGCAGGCCAACGTGCTGGCGCGAGCGGGGCACGGTCGCCTAGACGAGATACTGCTCCTTCTAACGTAGTTAGAAGTCCGAGCATATCCCGTTCATCGCGTCGTTCGCCGCCGCCGCCCGCCACTTCGGCAGAAGCTTTGGCACGAGCCCAACTGCTCCTAGATTACCCTCCAGCACCAGAGAAGATCGATGACTAGAGGGCCACTATCCAGAGCCTCATCGGCTTCGCCAACGGCGACGACCCACGGCAGTCGAGCGCATCGCAGCCGCGGCAAGTCAGTCAGGCGCGAGCCGATGGCGACAAGACCGGGGAGGGTGCAACCACTGTGCACTCTCCGCCTCGAAGGCCAAGATCGCCGACTCGCAGGATCCACCTCGACAGCGACTCCACCGCGTCATCAGATCCGCGAGCTCGTCGCGATCAGCGCCAAGTTCTTCATGAACGACAGCAAGAAGACGCTTGAACACACATCGAGCGCCGAAGAGAAGCGCGGCGTCAATCAGACCTGCGCGCTGGGCCCTCTGTTGACATGCATGCGCCCGGAGAACCAGGCGACTTGCCGTACGCGGTAGGTTGCCCTGCGTTTACCCGTGAGCTGCGGCAAGTCCAGTGGCCCAGCCAGAAGCACTTCAAGCCAGACGTACCAGAGAAGTACGACGGCAAGTCGCACCTGTCAGAGTTCCTCAACATCTACACCATTGCGGTGCAAGCTGCCGGCGGGCGAGACGACAAGGTCCTTGCCAACTACTTCCCGCTGGTGCTCAAGCCCGAAGTCAGGTCCTGGCTCATGCACTTGCCGGACAACTCCATATCCTCTTGGGCGGACCTTTGCCATCAGTTTGTCGGCGCCTTTACAGGCGGCCAAAAACCTCATGGCCAGGAAAGTGATCTTCACCTGCTCGCCCAGAAGGAAGGAGAGCCCCTGCGCAAGTATATCCAGAGATTCAGCCGTGTACAGCGCAACATCCTAGATATCCACCCTGCCGCGGTTATTAGCGCGTTCCACCAGAACGTGCATAATCGCAGGATGCGGGAGGAGATGGCGATGAGCAGGATCAGAGACGTCAGTGAGCTATATGCCCTGGCCGACAAGTGCGCACGCGTTGAGGAAGGGAGGAAACTCCCCGGAGAGACTGCAAGAGCAGGAGGATCTGATAGTGAGGATGCCGCCCCGGCAAAGAAAAACCGGCGGCGCAACAAGAAGAAGAAGGGCAAAGAGGTGCTAGTCGTTGAGCAGTCCGGCAACGACGGTGGCGCCAAGCAAGCCAAAGTTGGTAGCTCCGGCAAGGAGGTTGCCGCGTGCACCAACTGCCAGGCTGTGGCAGCTGCCGACAAGCAGGACGGCACCGACAAGCAGTATTGCAAGATCCACCGCACCAAGGGCCATGACCTCCAGAGCTGCAAGAAAGTCGAGCAGCTTGTCCAGCAACAAAAGGCTGAGTACGAGCGGCGCGACAAGGAGAGGGCCCAAGGAGGCGGTGGAGAAGCCGGCAAGAAGCGCGCTGGCCGGGGAGGACGCCGCGGCAAGGCCAAGCAGCGGCAAGGAGACAGACCTCCCCGCGGCCGCGACAAGGATGATGACAACGACGACGACGAAGACATGGATGATGTCGAGAACAGCGAGGAGGAGTTCCAGAAAGCCACAGAAGTCTTGTGCGTTGACGGCGGTGCTTCTCTGCATACTTCTCACCACCAACTCAAACAGTGGGCACGGGAAGTCAATGCGGCAGAACCACCTGTCGAATCACGAAAACTTCTGAAATGGTCCAGCACGCCTATCATCTTTGACATTGCGGACCACCCTGATCGCACAACTGCGGTCGGGTGCTTGCCGTTGTTGGTCTCGCCAACAATCCGCAACCTCAAAGTCACTAAGATGCTAGTTGACGGCGGGGCCGGCTTAAATCTGATCTCCTCCGCTGTGCTCCAGAAGCTCCAGATCCCTGACAGCGAGCTCGAAGAGACCGGCACGTTCCAAGGAATTAACCCGAGAAGGAGCAAGCCGAAAGGGAAGGTCACGTTGCCGGTGACATTTGGCAGCAAGCTGAACTTCAGAACTGAGAGGGTCACTTTTGACGTTGCCGATTTCCCATTGCCTTACAATGGGATACTTGGCCATCCAGCACTTGCCAAGTTCATGGCAGCCTCTCACTATGCATACAACATGCTCAAGATGCCAGGCCCGATAAGCGTCATCTCTGTCCCTGGCGACAAGAAGGACGCCCTTATATGCGCCGACAAGATCTACCGGGAAGCAGCAGCTGCAACGGATCGCAAGACACTTGCTGCTGAAGCTCCCGGGGGGGAGAAGAAGACCAAGTCCGGCAAGAGCTCTGATGCCCACTCCGGCAAGCGCACCTCCTCGGAGTGCTGCGCTGCCGTCGAGGAAGCACCATCGAGCTCCACCGGCAAGTGTAAGAAGGCAATGGCAGCTCCACCACATACCAAGAAGGTGTCCGCCAAGGAGGACGGCACTGGTGGTACCTTCACCATCAGTGCCACGCTTGACCCTAAATGGGAAAGCGCGCACGTTGCTTTCCTGCGGGCGAATGTCGGCGTGTTTGCGTGGCAGCCGTCTGACATCCCCGGTGTTCCCAGGAAAGTAATTGAGCACCATCTTGCCATTTGCCATCACGCGCGGCCCGTCAAGCAGAAGGTCAGGAAACAAGCAGTGGAGCGCCAAGAATTCATAGCAGAAGAAATCAAGAAGTTGGAAGCAGCACTCCTTTTCAGAGGAGTGCTCCATCCCACGTGGTTGGCCAATCCTGTTGTAGTGCGCAAGGCAAATGGAAAATGGAGGCTTTGTATTGACTTTATTGATGTTAATAAAGCTTGTCCCAAAGACCCATTTCCCTTCCACGCATTGACCAGATTGTTGACTCCACAGCCGGATGTGATTTGCTTTCATTTCTTGACGCATATTCAGGATACCATCAGATCTTCATGGCAGAAGATGATGAGGAGAAAACAACATTCATTACTCCATGTGGCACGTACTGTTTCATACGGATGCCTTTTGGATTAAAGAATGCTGGTTCAACATTTGCAAGAGTAGTCCATGTCGCTTTGAAGCCACAGATACACGGAAATGTAGAAGCCTACATGGATGACATAGTGGTCAGGAGCAAAGACAGGACAACTCTAATTCAAGATTTAGACGAGACCTTTGCAAATCTGCGCAAGATCAACCTCAAGCTCAACACCGAGAAGTGTGTGTTTGGAGTCCCTTCCGGCAAGCTTCTCGGGTTCTTTGTGTCTCAGCGGGGAATTGAAGCCAATCCCGACAAGATCAAGGCCATCGAACAGATCGAAGCACCAAAGCGCGTCAAGGATGTACGAAGACTTGCCGGCTGCGTGGCTGCTCTCAGCAGGTTTATCTCTCGGTCTGCTGAGCGCGCCCTGCCATTTTTCAAAATTTTGAAAAAGGCAGGTCCAATGAAATGGACTCCGGAAGCGGAGGCTGCGCTGCAGGACTTGAAGAGATACCTGTCCTCCACTCCAACACTTGTCGCACCTAAACCGCAAGAGAAGTTGCTGCTGTATATAGCAGCAACCAATCAAGTGGTTAGTGATGCATTAGTGGCAGAGAGGGAGGCAGATGACGAGCCAGCAACCACGGCAAGCGCATCCAGCGACAAGCAGGGGGCTTCCCCGACAAGCTCTGGCCCCGACAAGGATGGATCTGCACAGGCATGCGAAGAGGTGCAAAAGAGAATGGTGCAGCGCCCAGTCTACTTTGTCAGTTCCCTTCTGCAAGGGGCTAGGTCAAGGTACTCTGGTGTGCAGAAGTTGCTTTTCGGCCTTCTTATGGCCTCGAGAAAGCTGCGCCATTACTTCCAGGCACATGAAATCATAGTTGTCACTCGCTTTCCGCTGAAGAGGATACTGCAGAATCCAGAAGCGACAGGCAGGATTGTCGAGTGGGCATTGGAACTGTCAAGCTTTGGCCTCAAGTTTGAGAGTACTTCAACTATCCAAAGCAGAGCATTGGCAGAATTCATAGCAGAGTGGACGCCAACACCAGACGAAGAAATTCTGGAGATGAGCATCCCCGCCAAGGAAACAAACAAAGAGTGGCTCATGTATTTTGACGGTGCTTTCTCGCTGCAAGGCGCCGGCGCTGGTGTGCTGCTTGTCGCACCCACCGGAGAGCACCTCAAGTACATAGTCCAGATGCACTTTTCCAAGGAGCAAGCGACAAACAATACTGCAGAGTATGAAGGCTTGCTTGCCGGTCTCAGGATCGCGGCAGACCTTGGGATTAAGAAGCTCATTGTCAGGGGTGACTCGCAGCTTGTCGTACGCCAAGTGAACAAGAATTACCAGAGTCCTTTGATGGAAGCCTATGTTGAAAAAGTGAGAAAGCTAGAAGAGCACTTTGACGGCCTGCAGATGGAGCATGTCCCGAGAGCTCAGAATGACATTGCCGATGGCCTGTCAAAGTGCGCCGCACTTAAGTTACCTGTGGAACCAGGGATCTTTGTGCTCAAGCTAACTCAGCCGTCCGTAACACCGTCAACTGGACAGAGCAAGAAGAGGAAGTTGATTTCTGGCGACTATTTTCCGGCAGATCTTCCCGAAGCCGCCGCCAAAAAGGTCCCCAAGATCAACACCAACAGTGCTGAGGAACAGTCTGCTCCGGCAAACCCCAGGGTTTGTTCCGTTGAAGCAGACGCTCCCGACAAGTTTTGCTCCGGCAAGCTTGCCGGGGAACGTCAAGCTCCGGCAGAGCCGCAGGTTCTTGCCGTAGAAGCGGATGTTCCCGCAGTAGCAGATATGCCTTTAGTCCTTGTTGTCGAGCCACAAGCTCCAACATGGGCACAGCAGATTGTCCATTTCCTTCAGACAGGAGAATTTCCCGAAGAGCAAGAAGAAGCAGAAAGAGTAGCCCGGCAGTCTAGTATGTACCAGTTTGTCGATAACACACTGTGCAGAAGAAGACTCAACGGTGTGAAATCGAAGTGTATTCCCCGGGAAGATGGACAAAAGTTGTTGGCAGAGATACATGGAGGCATATGTGGTCACCACATTGGCGCAAGAGCACTTGTCGGCAAAGCATTTCGGCAAGGTTTCTTCTGGCCAACAGCCCTCCAGGATGCAACTGCACAAGTAACCAAGTGTGAAGCGTGCCAGTTCCATTCCAAGCAGATACACCAGCCAGCTCAAGCTCTCCAGACGATCCCTTTATCCTGGCCATTTTCGGTCTGGGGGCTCGACATCCTCGGCCCCTTCCCCCGAGCTGTCGGGGGCTTTGAGTACTTGTACGTTTCGATCGACAAGTTCACAAAGTGGCCAGAGGTGGAGCCAGTGAGGAAGGTGACAGCACAGTCAGCAGTCAAGTTCTTCAGGTCGATTGTTTGCCGTTTCGGGATCCCTAACAGGATAATCACCGACAACGGTATGCAATTTACGAGCCGCACCTTCATGCAGTACGTCCAAGATCTTGGCGCCAAGGTCTGCTTTGCTTCTGTTGCTCACCAGAGAAGCAACGGTCAAGCGGAGAGGGCAAATGCTGAAGTGTTGCGCGGGCTCAAGACCAGAACTTTCGACAGGCTGCGCAAGTGCGGAAGAAACTGGATCGAGGAGCTGCCGATGGTTCTTTGGTCGATCAGGACGACGCCAAATCGAGCCACTGGCCAGACACCCTTCGCTGTAGTCTATGGAGCGGAGGCAGTTCTCCCCATGGAACTCGTATATGGGTCGCCTCGAGTGCTCGCTTACGATGAGCTTGAGCAAGAGCAGCTGCGGCAAGATGACGCGCTGCTCCTTGAGGAAGACCGTCTTCAGGCTGCGGTGCGAGCTGCTCGCTACTAGCAAGCTTTGCGCCGCTACCATAGCCGCAAAGTTAATGCCAGAAGTCTCGAGGAAGGCGACCTTGTTCTTCGGCGCGTTCAGTCCGCCAAGAATTCAAACAAGTTGACGCCGAAGTGGGAAGGCCCTTACCGGGTGAAACGAGTCACTAGGCCTGGCGCTGTCCGCCTGGAGACCGAAGATGGCATCCCAGTGAGCAACTCCTGGAATATTGAGCATCTTTGCAAGTTTTACCCGTAGGGCGCGGTTGCCGAAACCCGTTCTGGCAACCACCTTTTGTACAAGTCTTGCCGCTGTTGCATGTAATCCTTTGTACAAAGCCGGGCGCAGATCCCGTGCATAAATATCATGTGCTCAGCACACCTTGTCGATTTTCATGCTTTTTATTATTTGCATGTGTTATCTAACACTTTGTGCAGCACTTACACCTGGTGAGCAACAACGAGCCCTAAGGCTCCATAGATTTTTCTCCTTCTTCTTTTTTCTCTCAAGGAAAGGAAGGTTCTCTCGCGCACAAGTTTGCCGGGGGGAAGGAGAAGATACGGTATGGACCAGGCATCGTTCAAGAAGGTTTCGCCTTGCCGGGAAGCAAACAACAGAAAAGATAAGTTTGCCAAAGTTTGAGCAATTAGATTCTTAAATTTGTAGAGTTATCTTCCTTGAACGACCGTCCTTTGTATGGAAAACCTGTGCGCGGAGGAACCAACTCGTAGCTACTTGCGCCCTTACTATTGTTTCGAGTCCGCTCAACAACTTAAGTGAGCTGCGACTAGCTCTACGACAAGGTTTCTTGTCGGCCGCGACACCGCCAGCAGGCTGCTGACGTTCCGCACTCAGCGCTCGCGGCAAAGGTGCCCGCGCCGGCAAGTTCCCTAAAAGCGTAGGGTAAAAACATATAAGGGAAGGAATCAAGTAAAGGAAATAACATTGCAATCATAGCACAAGATAGAATTTATTATAAAATAACTTGTCGCAACTCTAACAGACTGTTTTTCATAACATGATTAACAGCGACAAGGAAAGAAGGAAATAGGCGGCCTAGTCTATGCGGTCGCCCTCGACCCTCTTGATGCCGCTCACCCTGTCCACAATAGGTGCGACAAGGGCCTTGAGCTCCTCCAGATCAGCATCTGGCAGCAAGCTTCGGAGGACGTTGGTGAGGCGGAGGCCTGGGTTGCGGAAGGCCACCTTCATCAGCACCTTCTGGAGAGCTCCCGCGCAAATCTTGCGCGACTCGTCGGCAAGCTGCTTTGGGATCTGCTCCCGGAGTCACTGAAGCGCCGTCGCCACGCCTTTGAAGAACAGAGTAAGCTTGGCGCTGGGTTGGAGGTTCTCGTCGGAGGAGTACCCGAGATCCACCATCCCCAATTGCGCCAGCTCCTTGTCGACGTCTGCGGCGACGTTCACCAGACCCTCCGTCCAGTGCTCCACATTCTCCGACAAGGTCTTCTGGGCGGCAGCAGCACTCGCCAGCAGCACCTTGCCGGCCTCGACTTCCTCCTTCAGGGCCGTCTCCTGCTCCTTAGCGCCGTCCAGAGATTGCGTCAGAGCCGCCAGCTTCACTTCGAGATTAGCGTTGGATTTCTTGGCGGCGTCAAGTTCCTTGTCCTTCTCGGCAAGATGGGCCCGCAACTCCGAGTAGCTGTTGGCGTCCTTCTCCCGCTCAAGTTTGAGCGCGGCAAGCTCGTCGCCGTTCACCTTAAGACTTGCCTCCAGCTGCGCCACCTTCAGCTCCAGCTTGTTCTTGGCGGCCTCGGCAGCTGCGGCGGCGTCTTCGGCTTGTTTGAGGGCCCCGCCAACTGCCCGCTCGCACGCGGCAAGTTCCTCCTCATGGCTGTCGAGGTTGACCTTCCGCTGTGCCAAGTCACCCTCCTGCGAAGACAACTTCTCCGCGGCAAGCCATTGGCGCTCTTCGACGTCGGCCTTCTCAAGGAGGAAGGCCTGCTGCGCTTCGGCAAGTTGCTCCCGCTCCTTTGCCAGGGAGCGGAGAGCTTCCTGGTTGGCGCCCCGGAGCTCCTCCGCGCGCTTCTCGATATCAGCACCGGCCTTCGCGACGAGTGCTTCGCGGGACTCCAGCTTGGCTTGCTGGGCGCGGTAGAGCGCCACTAGCTTCCGCAGCAGACGCTCCTCTTCGGGTTCACCGTTGCTGCTGCTACTTGGCGCGTCGACCAGCTTCAGCCCGGCGGAGGCAAGCACCTCTCCGTCAAGCATCTCTCCCTCGACCGGCGCCCTGGAGCTTGACGCCCAGGGGAGGTTGATGAAGATGTCGTCGCCGGCCTTCAGGTAGACGCCAGGCTGGGGCTCTTCGGAGCCTGGCGCGGCGGCAGCAGCGGAGGAGTCGGTGGTCGGAGCAGCGCCTGGCGCTCCTGCAGCCTCCAGGTCGTCAGTACGACCACCAGACTCCCCGCCCGCTTCCGCGGCGGCAGCCCTGGCGGCCTCCTCGCGGGCGCCGGCTGCTTCCTTGGCGGCAACAGCATCGTCGGCGGCGACTTCAGTCTCCATCTGCTCTGCAGCAGATGGATCTGACAGCCGGAAGAAGGGAGAAGATTCAAGCGAAATTCGAGCAAAATCCAAAAAGAAGATCAAGAAGATGAAGAAGCCAAGGGGAGTTTTGAAGCAAGGAAGTTACGTGTGCCAGGGTCTGCGGCTGTGGTCTCCGTCACCGGGGGATCGCTGACGCAGTCCCTTGCCGGAGATCCCTCCCTCGCCGGGGGCTCCTCCCTTGCCGGAGCCTCCTCCCTTGCCGGGGGCTCCTCCCTAGCCGGAGTCTCCTCCCTTGCCGGAGAGCGCTCCCTTGCCGGGGACCTCTCCCTTGCCGGAGGACTCTCCCTTGGCGCTTCAGGGGCAGCCCCCGGGCTCTCTTGATGAGGCTGCTCTGCTCCTGCACAAGTCAACAAATAAATATCAGCAAAGCAAGGATCTTCGTGCGCACCCGACAGCAGAAAACAAACAAGATACTTACGCTGGGGGCTGCTCTGAAGATCAGCCGCCAGGTCCGGCAAGTTTGTCTCAGGCGCGTCCCCTGCTGATGCGGTGGGTTCATCCTCGATGACAATCACCGGCGCCTTGGCTCTCTTTGCCGCTCTCTGCGCCAGAGTCCTAAAAAGGAACAGATTCGGAGAAAAGAAAGTGAGATGCAAGATAAAACAGCAAAAATCAAAGAACTGCAAGTACAATAAGAGAAACTTACTCTTCTTCTTCTTCCTCGTCGGAGCTGAACGCGGAGAAGTCGAAATCCGGCTCGCGTCCGGCGCGGGAGGGTGGAGGAGTAGGCTCCCTTGGCCGCTTGGCGGGAGCGGAGGCAGTAGTCCGAGAAGACCCCGCTCCAGTTGTAGCGGCAGCGTGGGGCGCTCCTACGGCAATAGTGCTTGCCGCGGTGGAGCGTGTCGCGCGGCGCGGTGACTGTCGACGTGCCTGCCGCCTCGCTGCATCCCCGACCTTGCGGAGACGCCTTCTTGGTGGAGACGGAGGTGCTGCTGGCGGCGTGCTGTCTGAGGATGAAGTGGAGGAGGAGCCGTCTCCAACGAGCCACTCGCATCCTCGGCAGGCCCGCTCGGTTCGGCGTCATGCCCGGCAGCCTTGCTCGGTTTGGCATCGCGCCCGGCAACCTCCTTCTTGCCGGCAAGCTCCTTCTTGCCGGCAAGATCTTCTCGGTCGGCACGGTTTGCCGCCTCTGCTGCCGCTGCCTCCTCCAAGGTAAAGCCAAACTCGCCCGCCGCAGCAGCTGCCGCCGCCTCTTCCAACCTAGTGGCGACACGCTTCAACTCCACCTCGGTGGTGTCGCGGGTGAGGCCGTCCTTCTCGTCGGCGCGGATTGGCACTTCCACCAAGGTGTCGAAGAACTGCTGCACGACGTCGTCTTCTGGCTCCTGCCAAGTTGGCACGATTCCGTGCGAATCGCACAGTGGCATCATTGCCCTAATGCGGTCGAGCGCAGAATTGTTGCATAGCGGGACGATGCCCTGCGGCAACCTGAAGACTTCTGGGTGGTCAGGATCATACTTGAAGAGCTCCTGCAGCATTGCGTTGAGCTCCAAGACAGTGAAAATATAGTTGAGCCCCGGGCGCAGCCTCATGATGTCTGCCGTGTTCTTGAATTCCCAAGCAGGCCTTCTCCGTTTTTGCAGGGGGGCGATGCGGCGGCGAAGGAAGTCTGCGCCAACAGCACCTACGGTGAGTCCGGCAAGCCTGAGGCGTTGGATCCTGGTGACGGCAATCCTTAGCCTGCTGTCTTCTGGGGCCACGTCACTCCAGTCGCTGCCGCGTACTGCTGCTACTTGGCGCCGGGCGGTGAATGGCTGTGGGCTCTCCTCGACAATCCAACACCAATCTGCCCTCCACTCCTCCCACTTGCCGCGGAACTCGCCCTCCAAATAAGAATCCTTCTTGCCGGTCCTAGAGACCCAGGCGATTCCGCCGGACAAGGGCTCTCCTCTCTCTACCCGGGGAATGAAGAAATGGCGGAAAAGGGCTACATTAGGGTGGACTCCAACAAAGTTCTCGCAAAGGTGTGCGAAAACGGCCATGGTGAGGACGGCGTTGGGAGTGAAGTCCAGGAGGCAGAGGTTATAGGTATTCATGATGTCACAGAAGAATTCAGAAAAGGGTGGGTAGAGCCCGCAGTAGAAGAAGACAGCGAAAAAGGGATATCCTTGCAGAGCAGTCTTGTGAGCAGCAGCTGGGAGTACCTTGGTGCTCGGGTGAGCTCGCGTCTTCGTCGACCAGAACAGATAGTAGTACTCCCTCAGCTCCTTCGCTGCGAGCTTGGGGGGGGGGGAGATGGCTCGCTCCTTCCGCAGCGCCGCAAGCCGCTGCGCCTCGGACGACTTCACGGCTTTCCCCTTGTCGGCTTTCGGAGCCATGGCGGAAGCGGTGGAGGAGGTCGACGGCGTTGGTGGTGCTGGTGGCAATGCGGGGGGGCAGGGCGCTGCGCTCTGTTTGCTTTGGGAAGACGGAGGCGGGGCGGAATTCAAGATTGGAGCGGAAAGGGGGCGAGTGGGCGCACTACCCCTGCTTCCCCTTGCTTATAAAAGGGGAGTGGGCGGACATTCCGCCTTTCCAAATAAAGCAACCACCCACGATCTCTCCCACGATGCCGCGTTCGACGCGTGCCGTGCAGGAAGGGCGCGGTGGATGCGGAGTGAGCTACGGCGTAACCTAGGACGCGCGTGCCCGTGCCCTGTTTTGGGCCTGGCCCAACAGCGCTCGGCACCGTGTATGGCCCAGGCCCGGGGGCTCCTGTCGGTGTACTAAAGTAGGGGTACCTTAGTATCCCGAACTTGTGCACGGGCAGTCGCAGCGTTCCGCGGCAAGGCTTGCCAGGCGACCGCCAAGATCCTCCGTGGTTCCTTTGGAACCATTCAAGAACAAAGTATCCAAACCAAGGAGACAAGGCCCCGGCAAGAGGAGCTTGCCGGGAAGGAGACAAGACCCCGGCAAGAGGAGCTTGCCGGGGAGGCCAACCAAGGCATCTCAAGGAACTTGCCGCAGCGCACCATGTGTCCCGGCGAGACCCAGTGAGCGACAAGCTCCTGGACACGACAAGATAATAACCGCGGCAAGGCGCTTGCCGTGGCAAGCTTCCACCCTGTACCTGCGCTCCAGCACATCCACCAACGTGTCGCTCTGGGACCCTTCCAGGCGTACGTGGCGGAAGGCTGTGCAACCAGAGGTACACGGTGGCAAGCGGCGCTGACAAGATAGCCATCGTGGCAAGCAGTGGCGTCCCTGGCGGTCCCTTTCTGCATCGTCTAGGCGACGCAGACGGGCATTTAATGCCTTTGTCCCCTGCCGCTTAGGTTAGGTATGATAACACTGTTGTAGGCGGCGGTGCCAACCGCGGTGCCTTTTCCATTTTTGCCCTTCTCTACGTTGCCACCTGTCGGTGACCCCTTTAGCGTATAAAAGGAGGCCCATGCGCAACGTAGAGGGGGGACGATTCTCTCTCACGCTTGGTCTGGCTAGCTGCTGGTGTGTACTGTAGCAATCAGCGCTCCCGAGCAAGAACTGAATACAACCACAAAGCAGGAGTAGGGTTTTACGCATCCGTGCGGCCCGAACCTGGGTAAACTGATCGCGTCGCTCGTGCGCTTCGCCTTGATCTGCTCTCCGTGCACTCTCCGCCCCCCTGCCGAACCGAAAGGGGCCTCGGTCCGCCGTGGTCCCATAGGTGTCTATGGGATCAGCACTTTCGGAGAAGCCTATATTTACAAGTAAGTGAGTGGGAGCACTGCAGCCTTTCTGATAAGTATATGTGAATAACATATTGTTGATTGGGAATGATGTAGAATTTTCTGGAAAGCATAAAGGAGTGTTTGAAAGGAGTTTTTCAAAGAAAGACCTCGGTGAAGCTACTTACATACTGGACAGTGGTCAAAATTATCCTTAGATGACTAAGGAAATATTTCTCATTTATGGAGGTGATAAAGAGTTCATCGTAAAGAGTTATGTCGATGCAAGCTTTAACACCGATCTGGAAGACTCTGACTCTCAATCTAGATACATATTGAAAGTGGGAGCAATTAGCTAGAGTAGCTCCATGCAGAGCATTGTAAACATAGAAATTTGCAAAATACATACGGATCTGAATGTGGCAGACCCGTTGACTAAACTTCTCTCACAAGCAAAACATGATCACAACTTAGTACGCTTTGGGTGTTAATCACATAGCGATGTGAACTAGAATATTGACCCTAGTAAACCCTTTGGGTGTTAGTGACATGGCGATATGAACTAATCACATAAAGATGTGAACTACTGGAATTAAATCACATGATGATGTGAACTTGATTATTGACTCTAGTGCAAGTGGGAGACTGAAGGAAATATGCCCTAGAGGCAATAATAAAGTTGTTATTTATATTTCCTTATATCAAGATAAATGTTTATTATTCATGCTAGAATTGTATTAGCCAGAAACTTGATACATGTGTGAATACATAGACAAAATGCAGTGTCCCTAGTAAGCCTCTACTAGACTCGCTCATTAATCAGAGATGGTTAAGTTTCCTAATGATGTCTACTACACAACCTTCTTCTTGTAGACGTTGTTGGGCCTCCAAGTGCAGAGGTTTGTAGGACAACAACAAATTTCCCTCAAGTGGATGACCTAAGGTTTATCAATCTGTGGGAGGCGTAGGATGAAGATGGTATCTCTCAAGCAACCCTGCAACCAAATAAGAAAGAGTCTCTTGTGTCCCCAACACACCCAATGCAATGGTAAATTGTATAGGTGCACTAGTTCGGCGAAGAGATGGTCATACAAATGCAATATGGATGGTAGATATAGGTTTTTGTAATCTGAAAATATAAAAACAGCAAGGTAACTAATGATAAAGGTGAGCCTAAACGGTATTGCAATGCTAGGAAACAAGGCCTAGGGTTCATACTTTCACTAGTGCAAGTTCTCTCAACAATAATAACATAATTGGATCATATAACTATCCCTCAACATGCAACAAAGAGTCACTCCAAAGTCACTAATAGCGGAGAACAAACAAAGAGATTAAGGTAGGGTACGAAACCACCTCAAAGTTATCCTTTCTGATCGATCTATTCAAGAGTCCATAGTAAAATAATATGAAGCTATTATTTCCGTTCAACCTATCATAGAGTTCGTACTAGAATAACACCTTAAGACACAAATCAACCAAAACCCTAATGTCACCTAGATACTCCAATGTCACCTCAAGTATCCATGGGTATGATTATACGATATGCATCACACAATCTCAGATTCATCTATTCAACCAACAGAAAGAACTTCAAAGAGTGCCCCAAAGTTTCTACCGGAGAGCCAAGACGAAAACGTGTGCCAATCCCTATGCATAAGTTCACGAGGTCACGGGACTCGCAAGTTGATCACAAAAGATACATCAAGTGGATCACATGATATCCCATTGTCACCATAGATAAGCACGTGCAAGACATAAATCAAGTGTTATCAAATCCTTAAAGACTCAATCGGATAAGATAACTTAAAAGGGAAAACTCAATTCATCACAAGAGAGTAGAGGGGGAGAAACATCATAAGATCCAAATGTAATAGCAAAGCTCGTGATACATCAAGATCGTGCCGACTCGAGAACATGAGAGAGAGAGAGAGATCAAACACATAGCTACTGGTACATACCCTCGGCCCTGAGGGGGAACTACTCCCTCCTCATCATGGAGAGCGTCGGGATGATGAAGATGGCCACCGGAGAGGGATTCCCCCCTCCAGCAGGGTGCCGGAATGGGTCTAGATTGGTTTTCGGTGGCTGCGGAGGCTTCTGGCGGCGGAACTCCCGGTCTATTCTATTCCTCGATGTTTCTAGGGTATATGGATATATATAGGCAAAAGAAGTCGGTCAGGGGGCATGAGGTGGCCACGAGGCAGGGGGCGTGCCCAGGGGGTAGGGCGCGCCCCCACCCTCGTTGTGGCCTCGGGACTCTTCTGGCCCACCTCCGGTACTCCGTGGGCTTCTTCTGGTACAAAAATGATCTTCGTGAAGTTTCAGGTCAATTGGACTCCGTTTGATTTTCCTTTCCTGCGATACTCTAAAACAAGGAAAAAACAAAAACTGGCACTAGGCTCTAGGTTAATAGGTTAGTCCCAAAAATCATATAAAATAGCATATAAAACATCCAAGGTTGATAATATAATAGCATGGAACAATCAAAAATTATAGATACGTTGGAGACGTATCACCTAACCATAGACATGTGTTGTCATTTGATGAATGGGATCACATCATTAGGAGAATGATGTGATGGACAAGACCTATCTGTTAGCTTAGCATAATGATCGTTAAGTTTTATTGCTATTGCTTTCTTCATGTCATAAACATATTCCTTTGACTATGAGATTATGCAACTCCCGGATACCGGAGGAATACCTTGTGTGCTATCAAACATCACAATGTAACTGGCTGATTATAAAGATGCTCTACAGGTATCTCCAAAGGTGTTTGTTGGGTTGGCATAGATCGAGATCAGGATTTGTCACTCCAAGTATCGGAGAGGTATCTCTGGGCCCTCTCGGTAATGCACATCATGATAAGCCTTGCAAGCAATGTGACCAATGAGTTGGTTACGGGATGATGCATTACGGAATGAGTAAAGAGACTTGCCGGTAACGAGATTGTACTAGGTATGAATATACCGATGATCGAATCTCAGGCAACTAACATACCGATGACAAAGGGAATTACGTATGTTCTCATTACGATATGACCGATAAAGATCTTCGTAGAATATGTAGGAACCAATATGAGCATCCAGGTTCCGATGTTGGTTATTGACCGGAGAGGTGTCTTGGTCATGTCTACATAGTTCTCGAACCCGTAGGGTCCGCAAGCTTAACATTCGATGACGATTTTGTATATATATGAGTTATGTGATTTGGTGACCGAATGTTGTTCGGAGTCTCGGATGAGATGACAGACATGATGAGGAGTCTCGAAATGGTTGAGAGTTAAAGATCCATATATAGGACGATAGTATTCGGAGACATGATGAGGAGTCTCGAACTGGGCCAGAAGAGTCTCGGGCTGCCCACGAGGGTGGGGGCGCACCCACCCCCCTGAGCGCGCCCCCTGCCTCGTTGACATCCCGGAGACCCCTTGCCTTTTTCCTGACTCCAACACCTCTTATATAACCCAAAACTTCCAGAAAGAAACCTAGATCGGGAGTTCCGGTGCCAAAAGCCTCTGTAGCCACCGAAAACCAATCTAGGCCCTCTCTGGCACCCTGTCGGAGGATGCCATCATCACCGGAGGGCATGGAGGAGGATCCCGGAGGGGCCATCATCACCATGAAGGCCAAGGACCAAAGGGGGGAAGCCATGGAGGAGGAAGCACAAGCAGGAGAACCTCTCCTCCTCTCTCTTGGTGGCACCGGAGCGCCATCAGGAGGGGAATCATCGCCACGATGATCGTCTTCATCAACATCACCATCATCATCACCATCCTCATCTATTTTATGCGGTCCACTCTCCCCCACCCCGCTGTAATCCCTACTTGAACATGGTGATTTATGCCACATATTATGATCCAATGATGTGTTGCCATCCTATGATGTTTTGAGTAGATATCCTTTGTCTTTTGGTTGATTGATGATCTAGATTGGTATGAGTTGTATGTTTTACTTTGGTGTTGTCCTATGGTGCCCTCCGTGTCACGCAAGCGTGAGGGATTCCCGCTGTAGGGTGTTGCAATACGTTTATGATTCGCTTATAGTGGGTTGCGAGAGTGACTAAAACACAAACCCGAGTAAGGGGTTGTTGCGTATGGGATAAAGAGGACTTGATGCTTTAATGCTATGGTTGGGTTTTGCCTTAATGATCTTTAGTAGTTGCGGATGCTTGATAGAGTTCCAATCATAAGTGCATATGATCCAAGTAGAGAAACTATGTTAGCTTATGCCTCTCCCTCATATGAAACTGCAATAGCGATTATCGGTCTTGTTAACGATTGCCTAGGACAATTCCGCACACCGATCCACCATTATTCCACACTTGCTATTTATAATATTTAGTAATATATTCTAACTTCATGATAAAGGCACCTAATTTTATATTTTAGCTCTCTGATATCATACAAAGTTATCCTCTTCATACCCACAACATAGTTTTATTTCTCGTTGCTAGTTGGAAGCAAACGTTCGGTGTACGTAGAGTCGTATCAGTGGAAGATAGGGCTTGAGAGAATATTGATCTTACCTTTAGCTCCTTGTGGGTTCGACACTCCATACTTATCAATTCCACCTTTGGAAATTGCTATGATGATTCCTTGCACTTGGGGATTATCAGAGCTAGAAGAAGTTCAACTACATCAACCGTGTTGTCAAATGCTTCCGCTTTCGTTCTATGAGGGTACGTGTGTTGGGGAACGTAGTAATTTCAAAAATTTCCTACGCACACGCAAGATCATGGTGATGCATAGCAACAAGAGGGGAGAGTGTTGTCCACGTACCCTCATAGACCGAAAGCGGAAGCATTAGCACAACGCGGTTGATGTAGTCATACGTCTTCGCGATCCGACCGATCAAGTACCGAACGCACGACACCTCCGAGTTCAGCACATGTTCAGCCCGATGACGTCCCTCGAACTTCGATACAGCCGAGTGTTGAGGTAGAGTTTCGTCAGCACGACGGTGTGGTGACGATGATGATGTTCTACCGACGCAGGGCTTCGCCTAAGCACCGCTACAGTATTATCGAGGTGGACTATGGTGGAGGGGGGCACCGCACACAGCTAAAAGATCAAATCAATTGTTGTCCCTATGGGGTGCCCCCTGCCCCCGTATATAAAGGAGCAAGGGGGGAGGTGCGGCCAGATAGGAGGAGGCGCACCAGGAGGAGTCCTACTCCCACCGGGAGTAGGACTCCCTCCCTTCCTTGTTGGATTAGGAGAAGGGGGAAATAGGAGGGAGAGAGGAAGGAAAGGGGGGCGCCGCCCCCTCTCCTTGTCCTATTCGGACTAGAGGGGGAGGGGCGCGCGGCCCTGCCCTAGCCGCCTCTCCTCTTCTCCACTAAGGCCCACTATGGCCCATTAAGCCCCCCCGGGGGGGGGGGTTCCGGTAACCCCTTGGTACTCCGGTAAAATCCCGATTTCACTCGGAACATTTCCGCTATCCAAATATAGGCTTCCAATATATCAATCTTCATGTCTCGACCATTTCGAGACTCCTTGTCATGTCCATGATCACATCCGGGACTCCGAACAACCTTCGGTAGATCAAAACTCATAAAATCATAATATAACCGTCATCAAAACTTTAAGCGTGCGTACCCTACGGGTTCAAGAACTATGTAGACTTGACCGAGACACGTCTCTGGTCAATAACCAATAGCGGAACCTGGATGCTCATATTGGCTCCCACATATTCTAGGAAGATCTTTATCGGTCAGACCGCATAACAACATACATTGTTCCCTTTGTCATCGTTATGTTACTTGCCCAAGATTCGATCGTCTGTATCTCAATACCTAGTTCAATCTCGTTACCGGAAAGTCTCTTTACTCGTTCCGTAATACATCATCCCGCAACTAACTCAATAGTTGCAATGCTTGCAAGTCTTAAATGATGTGCATTACCGAGTGGGCCCAGAGATACCTCTCCAACAATCGGAGTGACAAATCCTAATCTCGAAATACGCCAACCCAACAAGTACCTTCGAAGACACCTGTAGAGCACCTTTATAATCACCCAGTTACGTTGTGAAGTTTGGTAGCACACAAAGTGTTCCTTCGGTAAACGGGAGTTGCATAATCTCATAGTTATAGGAACATGTATAAGTCATGAAGAAAGCAATAGCAACATACTAAACGATCGAGTGCTAAGCTAACGGAATGGGTCAAGTCAATCACATCATTGTCCTAATGATGTGATCCCGTTAATCAAATGACAACTCATGTCTATGGCTAGGAAACATAACCATCTTTGATCAACGAGCTAGTCAAGTAGAGGCATACTAGTGACAATCTGTTTGTCTATGTATTCACCCAAGTATTATGTTTCCGGTTAATACAATTCTAGCATGAATAATAAACATTTATGATGATATAATAAATAATAACTTTATTATTGCCTCTAGGGCATATTCCCTTCAGTCTCCCACTTGCACTAGAGTCAATAATCTAGATTACACGGTAATGATTCTAACACCCGGGGAGTCTTGGTGCTGATCATGTTTTGCTCGTGGAAGAGGCTTAGTCAACGGGTCAGCAACATTCAGATCCGTATGTATCTTGCAAATTTCTATGTCTCCCACCTAGACCAGATCCCGGATGGAATTGAAGCGTCTCTTGATGTGCTTGGTTCTCTTGTGAAATCTGGATTCCTTCGCCAAGGCAATTGCTCCAGTATTGTCACAAAAGATTTTCATTGGACCCGATGCACTAGGCATGACACCTAGATCGGATATGAACTTCTTCATCCAGACTCCTTCATTTGCTGCTTCTGAAGCAGCTATGTACTCCGCTTCACACGTAGATCCCGCCACGACGCTTTGTTTAGAACTGCACCAACTGACAGCTCCACCGTTCAATGTAAACACGTATCCGGTTTGCGATTTAGAATCGTTCGGATCAGTGTCAAAGCTTGCATCAACGTAACCATTTACACTGAGCTCTTTGTCACCTCCATAAACGAGAAACATATCCTTAGTCCTTTTCAGGTACTTCAGGATGTTCTTGACCGTTGTCCAGTGATCCACTCCTGGATTACTTTGGTACCTCCAGCTAGGCTTATAGAAAGGCACACATCAGGTTTGGTGGACAGCATTGCATACATGATAGAGCCTATTGCTGAAGCATAGGGAACATCTTTCCTCTTCTCTCTATCTCCTGCAGTGTTCGGGCATTGAGTCTTACTCAATTTCACACCTTGTAACACAGGCAAGAACTCTTTATTTGCTTGATCCATTTTGAACTTCTTCAAAACTTTGTCAAGGTATGTGCTTTGTGAAAGTCCAATTAAGCGTCTTGATCTATCTTTATAGATCTTGATGCCCAATATATAAGCAGCTTCACCGAGGTGTTTCATTGAAAAACTCTTATTCAAGTATCCATTTATGCTATCCAGAAATTCTATATCATTTCCAATCAGTAATATGTCATCCACATATAACATTAGAAATGCTACAGAGCTCCCACTCACTTTCTTGTAAATACAGGCTTCTCCAAAAGTCTGTACAAAACCAAATGCTTTGATCACACTATCAAAACATTTATTCCAACTCTGAGAGGCTTGCACCAGTCCATAAATGGATCGCTGGAGCTTGCAAACTTTGTTAGCTCCCTTTGGATCGACAAAACCTTCCGGTTGCATCATATACAACTCTTATTCCAACTTGTGGGTTCGACACTCCATACTTATCAATTCCACCTTTGGAAATTGCTACGATGATTCCTTGCACTTGGGGATTATCAGAGCTAGAATAAGTTCAACTACATCAACCGTGTTGTCAAACGCTTTCGCTTTTGTTCTACGAGGGTACATGGACACACTCTCCCCACTTTTCTATGCATCCCCTAGATAGATCTTGCGTGAGCGTAGGAATTTTTTTGAAATTGCATGCTACGTTTCCCAATAGTAGATTGTGGAAAATGGATACACCATTCAACAACCGGATGATCCCAATTCCGATGACAAAGCCATTCTATAGTTGGATCCTCAAGTAAAAGATATCATCTGTAGCAGTCTCTCGAAAGACATTTTCTTTTGGTTCCAAATGCTCGACACTACACAGCAACTTTGGGATGCTATAAAAAATGCTCATGAAGAATTCATTGCCAGAACAGACCCCCACACTCAAATGCTTCGGGCCATGTTTGCTGGCTTTAGAAGCCTTCGAATATAAAGTGCTATGGAACTCACTAATCGGTTAACAAATATTTTTGAAAGACTTCATCAACGAGGAGTAACTGATATCATCAATAAAGATGTGGTCAACAAGCTACTCAGTGCTCTTAACACTACCTTCAATCCCATCGTAGCAGAAATCAAGCAAAGACCAGATTATGAAGAACTTCACTATGTAGAGGTCATGACGCTGTTGTCACTTCACGAAGAAAAGATGGAACTGGAAAATGCAGATCAAGAATCTTCTTCGGAAGGTGAAGGATAAATTCTCTCAAACTATGGCAGTTCACACGAAGAAGAAGAAGAAGAAGAAGAAGATATTGAGAATCAACACACCATCACCAGAGAACTAGAGATACTAAAAGAAAGGCTAAGTGATATCAGAAGACAAAATTTATGCCTCACGAATGATGACGAGTTTGACTTGCCTCTATCATCAAGAAGGTTACCTCCGAAAGAAATGAAGTGCTTCAAGTGCGAACAATCTGGTCATCTCATAGCAGATTGTCCCTGCTGGGAAGGAAAACCTAGCAATAGATGGAAATATCTTCACTCATTGGATCCACATGAATGGATCGTCATACCGAGCTCTCGAAAAAAATGAATCTTCCTCATATTATTTGATGAGACTAGTCACTGACATGAAAGCCAGAGCAACCATCGAGTCAAATATGAAGAGAAGACCACAGCTGAATAGAGTATGTCACTACTGCAGGTTGCTGCTAATGCGACACTACGATCAGAGACCCTTTGACGAAACTGTGTGCGATGCATTAATCGCAAAAGGTGGTGTAAAAACCGTCAAAAAAGGTGCAAAACATTTGCGATGGACGATGCATCAAACACGGTTCAGATTTTAGTTGCGTGTGCGATGCTGGGCATACGGTTCAGTTCAATTAACTGTTTGCGATGTGGCAGGACAAAAGAAACGGGCAGCCAGATGAAGGCGTGTGCGATATACGGCTTATGGTTCACTCGGATGAACTGTTTGTGATTAGGCAACACAAAAGAAATGGTCAGCCAGATCAAGGTGTGTGCGATATACGGCATGCGGTTCACTCGGATGAACTATGTGCGTTGAGACAAGAGAACAGCAACAGTTCAATATATCAAGATGTGTGTGATACGCGGCAAACAGGTTTGTAATCAGAAATATGTGCGAAGACCGAAACACAGATGATTGCTTTTAATAATACATATGTGATATGCTCTGTCTACACAACACCTATTGGCCATAAGGATGTGAAGAGGCATCCTATATCAGCAAGGAGTAGTTGTTCCACCAGTAGCTCATCTAAGAGAACTCTCAAGTCAAGTGTGCTCAAGCTGGAGCAGCCATCAGATGGGTGACTGTATGGGAAGTTGTCTCGATGTTAAATTAACTGATGGGATGGGTCATCCCGGTCAAATTAAATTACCTTTAACCTGGATGATCCATCCCATGAGTTAATTTAACCACAAGGTCCTTGTTTTTTATTTTATTTTATTTTTTAACACATGTTAAAGAAGGTTTACCGCATTACTTTTTGACAATGTGCGATACGTGGCATACAGTTGATCCATCCGACCTGTTTGTGATGGAATAAGCCGTGTGTGTTGTGGGCCAACGCTTGCTAGTATCCAACCATTTGCGACTGATGAATTCATCACCGACGGGTTCCCTAGTGTGGTCCGTGTTCATCTGATCATCATTACTTCTTGTGCTAACTCGATGTTCCTTCTATGCTAAGTTTCCATTAATTGATGTCATTTTATGAACACGCCACTGTTTCCCACCATTTCCTCACCTGTTTCCCGCCACCCAACGATATTGCGCATAAACCTAGGGAGCGCGCGACGCACGGAGGCGACAAGCGTAGCCTGTAAGACATCCACCTTTTCCAAGCATGCCAACCCTCCAAAGCGCCGCCTCTGCCATCAACCTCGTCGACGAGGAAAACGAGCAGGTGCCATGGCCCGTCGAGGCCGAGCCGCTCCCCGGCAATGCGATGGACGACGTCGTGATGCGCGTCATCGCCAAGGTTGAGCAGACCTTTGGCGCATGGCGCTTGAGCGCTGCGGATCAAGATAGGCATGTCAGCACCGACAGGCTGTAGCTCGCCGCACAACACGATCGATGGCGCGCCGCAGAGCAAGCTAGGCGCGTTCGCGCTGATAGGCTGCAGCCCGCCGCACAACGAGACCATTGGAGCGCCGCAGAGTGAGAGGCGCGGCGCGCCGCACAGCAAGAGCAGATCCATCAGCGCTTGCCTGCTGTCGACACGGCATCGCAGCTGGGTACATGTCCTGTCAGTACCCCCATTCCTGGCTAGGAGTGGGTAGAGGCCCTCAGCACCGTACTTGCACCAGAGGCCGGCCGCGTCGTACTTGCACCGGACGCCCACCGCGCCATTCGCATGGGTGCCGTCGTCGCCTTGTCCGCGGCCCGCTGGATGCCAACGCGCTGGTCCGTAGGCTCAACTGCCTCCTTGGCCCAGGTGTCCACCTGGGCGTAGTAGAGGAACATGGCCGTCGCATCCTTGAGCTGTGGATCTCCGATGAAATAGCCAACTTGGAGCTCGAGATCGTGCTCCAGATGTACCATGAGCGTGTCAACCGCTTGGACGAACACCTGCACGAGTTCAGGCAGAGCCAAGAGCTACCATAGGCAATGGCTGCTGGTCATGGTCTTATGGACACGTTTTCTTTTGTTGAGTCATTTCGACATGGATAGCTATGTATTCACATCAATGATAGTATTGCTCTGTTTATTCCTCTGTTTCAATGTGTGTACTCTGTTTTCCGTTCTTATATGTTCTGTTTCAATGTGTGTCTATATGCTTTCCATTCTGTATATGTGGATGATAACAGCTAGATTCAAATTAGTATACAAAAACAGATAGAAAATGGAATTCATAATATATATATATATATTGTTCATTAGTTCAGCATAGAATATATATACAATGCATAAAATTAAAAATGAACAATACTAAAACTAATAATCCCTTCTGGGGCCAGTATTTCGCAGCCCCTCGCTAGCAGCTCCCTGGTGCGTGGCGTCTTCCCAGTGCAGAGGAAGTACTCCGCCTCCTCCGCCTTGCAGCGCTTGACGTACCGATCTGCCTCTTGCTGGCGGACGCGCGCGAACGATCTTGCCATTTTGTTGGACGCCCACCGGAGCTCCTCGTCGGTGGCACGCTGGAGCTTATCGGCCCACCTCCACGCAGCGACGAGGCGCCCAGTGCCTATGACCTTCCTCACGAAGTACCCGTCTTAGTACACCTCCTCGGCACGACGACGCGCCCGCCCCCAAAGCTCCGTCGCCTCCTTTTTCTAGGCGGCACCACGGGCTTCAAAGGCCGCCTGGTACCTAGCTTCCTCCTCCACCATCTCCTTCTTGAACGCCACTTGCCTGGCTTTCTCAGCCGGCGGCAGCGACTTCCACAGACAAAGATTGTACTGGCCCCAAAACCAATCCAAAGTTGGAGGGTCCGGCGCAACCTCGTCCGACGGCGCGTAGGGGTCCTCGTCATTGCTATTCGAGTGAGCGTCCTCCGGAGGCGGAGACTCCTCGTCGGCGCATGGGCAGACCGGGGGCGCCATGGCAGAGATTTGAGAGAGAGAGAGAGAGAGAGAGAGAGAGGGCGAGCGAGGGAATGATGCAGATAAGAATGCGGGCGGGACAACGTGAGCAAGGTAGTATTTATTGGCGGCCGGAATCTAGATCGACGGGGACATTACACACGCCAGTCGCCAGAATTTGCGAGCACTGTACTTTGAATTACACATAATTCCCGCAGCAACATCCCTGCGTGAACATAATAGCTGACGGTTTCCAATACAGAACTGTGTCTGATTAATGATCCCCGCCACTCACCTACCAAACCTTGAGCCGCGAGATAGAGTGCCAATCATGTGGGGGTCGGTTGTCTTCTCAGATCTTTACATTTTCTTTTTTGAACACCAGATATTTACATCGTCTGATGATTTTTTAACTCGCACGCAAGTACACAAAAATATGATTTTTCAAACCGTTATGGTTAGGCATTGCATGTAGATGTAGTTTGAATTTGAATTACGGTCATTAAATGGCTAGAAAATCACTTAAATATCTTTAAAAGGTCAAATGACCCCTGAAATTTTCCAAATTTTCACATAACAGTTGTATTAGTGCATGTTGAACGTAGAAAAAAATTGAAGGCTGTAAGAGGAAGCTATCTCTCGTTCGTCATCAAACATGCATTATTCCCTCTCGGAAGCATGAACCTTCTAGTGAGTTGCTCCGGTTTATGAGGGGTACGTGTCCAAAGTTTCGTCAAACAGGCCAATATTTTTACCACATCATCTTGGTGGCATGACATTAAATCAAGCAGGGTTTAATGTTTTTCTGATCATTTTTTAATTTTTTGGAATTAAAATGCCATGGCACTCCATGCATGTGCCCATGCCGTGAGACCAATATGTTTGAAAATTCCTTCTAATTTACTACACATGGAATTAACTCGCACACAAGTACACAAATATGATTTTTCAAACTATTATGGTTAGGTGTTGCATGTAGATGTAGTTCAAATTTGAATTATGGTCATTAAATGGCTAGAAAATCACTTAAATGTCTTTAAAAGGTCAAATGACCACTAGAATTTTCCAAATTTTCACAATACAGTTGTAGTAGTGCATGTTAAACGTAGAATAAATTTTGAAGGCCGTAAGAGGAAGCTATCTCTTGTTCGTCATCAAACATGCATTCTTCCCTCTCGGAACCATGAGCCTTCTAATGAGTTGCTCCGGTTTGTGAGGGGTGTGTGTCCAAACTTTCGTCACACATGCCATTTTTTTACCACATCATCTTGGTGGCATGACATTACATCAAGCAAGGTTTCATGTTTTTCTGATCATTTTTTAATTTTTTTGGAATTAAAATGCCATGGCACTCCATGCATACATATGCATGTGTCCATGTCGTGAGACCAATATGTTTGAAAATTCCTTCTAATTTACTGCACATGGAATTAACTCGCACACAAGTGCACAAATATGATTTTCAAATCGTTATAGTTAGGAATTGCATGTAGATGTAGTTCAAATTTGAATTATGGTAATTAAATGGCTAGAAAATCACTTAAATGTCTTTAGAAGGTTAAATGACCCCTAGAATTTTCCAAAATTTCACATTACAGTTGTAGTAGTGCATGTTAGACGTAGAAAAAATTGAAGGCCGTAAGACGAAGCTATCTCCCGTTTGTCATCAAACATGCATGGTTCCCTCTTGGAACCACGAGCCTTCTAGTGAGTTTCTCCGGTTTGTGAGGGGTGTGTGTCCAAACTTTCGTCAAACATGCCAATTTTTTTACCACATCATCTTGGTGGCATGACATTACATCAAGCAAGGTTTCACGTGTTTCTGATATTTTTTAATTTTTTGGAATTGTAATGCCATGTCACTCCATGCATACATATGCATGTGTCCATGTTGTGAGACAAATATGTTTGAAAATTCCTTCTAATTTACAGCACATGGAATTAACTTGCACACAAGTACACAAATATGATTTTTCAAACCGTTATGGTTAGTCGTTGCAAGTAGATGTAGTTCAAATTTGAATTACGGTCATTAAATGGCTAGAAAATCACTTAAATATCTTTAAAAGGTCAAATGACCCATACAATTTTCCAAAATTTCACATTATAGTTTTATTAGTGCACGTTAAACATAGAAAAAATTGAAGTCCATAAGAGGAAGTTATCTCCCATTCGTCATCAAACATGCATTGTTCCCTCTCGGAACCACGAGCCTTCTAGTGAGTTGCTCCGATTTGTGAGGGGTGTGTGTCCAAACTTTCGTCAAACATGCCAATTTTTTACCACATCATCTTGGTGGCATGACATTACATCAAGCAAGGTTTCATGTGTTTCTAATTTTTTTATTTTTTGGAATTAAAATGCCATGTCACTCCATGCATACATATGCATGTGTCCATGTCGTGAGACAAATATGTTTGAAAATTCCTTCTAATTTACTGCACATGGAATTAACTTGCACACAAATATACAAATATGATTTTTCAAACCGTTATGGTTAGCCGTTGCATGTAGATGTAGTTCAAATTTGAATTATGGTCATTAAATGGCTAGAAATTCACTTAAATGTCTTTAAAAGGTCAAATGACCCCTAGAATTTTCCAAAATTTCACATTACAGTTGTAGTAGTGCATGTTAAACATAGAAAAAAGTTGAAGGCCATAAGAGGAAGCTATCTCCCGTTTGTCATCAAACATGCATTGTTCCCTCTCGGAACCACGAGCCTTCTAGTGAGTTGCTCCGGTTTGTGAGGGGTGTGTATCCAAACTTTCGTCAAACATGCCAATTTTTTTACCACATCATCTTGGTGGCATGACATTACATCAACCAAGGTTTCATGTGTTTCTGTTATTTTTAATTTTTTGGAATTAAAATGCCATGTCACTCCATGCTTAATTGTGTCATAGCCGTTAGACCAATATGTTTCAAAATTCCTTCCAATTTACTGCACGTGGAATTAAATTGCACACAAGTACACAAAATATGAGTTTTCGAATCGTTATGGTTAGCTGTTGCATGTACATGTAGTTTAAATTTCAATTACGGTCATTAAATGGCTAGAAAATCACTTAAATGTCTTAAAAGGTCAAATGACCCCTGAAATTTTCCAAAATTTGACATGACAGTTGTATTAGTACTACAAAATTTCTCGTACATTTAAAACACCATTCGTTGTCACTTTACTCCAAATTCATCTTACACAGCTAATAAAAAATATCTACAACATCACACATAGTTGTTTTCTAGGAACCGTTTGCGATGAAAATATCTGGGTCTATTTAAGTCTCCCTCCTTAAGCTTCGCCGGCTCGTCTACTCCAGTGCAAGCAACCCCCGAATCCACGAATCCCGATCCACATTCCCACACCCCCTTCTTGCAAAGGTGACATCATGGAAACGCTTCATGAAGGCCCGTACGGTAGCCGCGTACCCCCCCCCCCCCGAGCGCCGCCGCCTACGCAGAGAGCGCGACCGACAGGGCAGCAGCAGCAGCCGAGACGGCTGCAACTGCTGCTGCAACGACGGTTGTAAACGCCGAGAGCGCTCGAGCTGCCGTCTGTTTTTGCTGATGTCGCCCTGGCCCGGGTCGAGGCCATCCATGCCAAGATCGAGGATGCACACGCCAAGGTATTCCAGGCCACCTCGGACTCCAACATGCAACCCACGTCCGAAAAGGTGGCGGTGGCCATGGAGCACCTGCTTCCTCATGAGGTCACCGAGCGGGAGCAGGAGATGCAGGAGGCGGCGGAGATCGAGGATCGCCGGAGGAGGAGTTGCGTGTGGCCGATGTCGAGGTAGAGAAGAGTCTGTCCGTCGAGGAATCGGCAGTGGAGTACCAACGTGAGCTCTAGCGCAACCACTACTACAAGTACCGCAACCTTGAGGGCGACGCCGAGGACAAGGACGAGGACGAGGACGCGGTCGACTTCAGCACGGGGGACGCGGAGTCCACCAATGGCGGCATGTCGCCAGGACAAGTCATCGACGTCTCATCTCACACCGGTGATGCATAGGCAGGCACGGCGGAGGATTTGTTAAAATTATGCGTACTTTGGCTTTGTCTGTAATGTTGGTCTTTTTTAGAGCAATGTTTAGGTCAACTGGCTGTGTTTAATTACTAAAATTGCTCGATTCACTAAGTGTGGTCTGTCTGCTGTACGCTCTTTTGTGTGCCCAAATTAGCAAGCGATGTTAAATTATGCAATGGCGTATCCGGGGAAATTTTCACCAAAATTTGAATTATCAAACTCATCCCATGCGTGTAAAGCAGAAGAATCATTTGCGATGCACACAATCGTTCAAAGTGAATGGTCCGGCGGCACCGCACGCAAGTTTCCCTCCACATTTCCAAAATTTTGGCCTACTGCCAAAATATCTACCCCCGCCCCCTCCCCCCTTCCCCATCCCCTTTTCTCCCCGACCATAAGTCACATTTCCCCTGTTTCCTCCTTCCTTCCTTCCTAAGCTATAGCCGCTTCCTCGCTCTCGCCATCTCGCATCCTATCGCCGGGGTTGCCATGGTCTTCTTCAAAGACCTCTCCAGCAGTTCCTCCTCCGGCGATGACTCCTTCACCACCCGGGTATGCATCTCTTCTCTCTCTCGGGCTATGACTTGGAATGAAGGATTTTTACCCATCGGCCGATTTGAGTCATTTCTTCCTCTTGTAGCTCCCTAGGACCATCAGTGGCAATGAATGGAGCAGGGTGGCTAAAGATCTATCTGCTCGTTGTCACCATCAATCTCCATGCGTGAAGCTAGTGGTGTTTGAATCTGTGGACAGTGGGAGGAAGTTTCTGGCATGTGCAGAGAAGGTTAGACCCTCTTTCGTTGTTACAAATCATTTGTTAGATGTGATTCAGACACTGTCACGGTCCCAACCCATTCATACCACACCTTCAACCAAACGCATCCTAAGACAGTGTCACAGTTTGTACCTAGTATCTTAAATTGTTGCCATCTCATCAGTGGTGCCATTAGAAAATTAATTGGCACCGCTTCAGCAGTTTGTGCAGCCAACTTTGCTCCACACATCCGAGCAGCCAAGCAGTGAAATACTAAATCTTTATGGCACGAAGGAACTGGGCATCGGAGCAACTACGTGCTCCGGAGTCCGGGTCCCTGATTTTTTCCGCTGCATCGGCTCGCCACTGCAGGGCACCGGTGCTAGATGTAGCAACAGTTGCCTTTACCACAGTTTTGGCATACATAGTGGACGGCCTTAGTGCTATTAGTTCTATGTTACTAAATTTGTGCACGTACACACCTGTTAGTATCAATTTGCTGTTATCCAAAAACTATGGCTATGCTGTTGCTATTATATTTACCTTACTCATAAAATGTTCAATTTGTTATTTATTGTACATGAGTAAGAACTTGTAACGTTGTTGTAGTCAATTATAGCTTCTGATGTTCCGGAATTTGGTTGTTGTCTCAGTAGCAATTAATTCATTTGCACATCGGTCTTTTTGAGAAGATATGTCGTAATTAACATGTTTCTTCCATTTTTCAAAATAAGATTTGGTAATTTTCTATGTTGCTATAAACCCATTTCCCCTACAATTGTTACTGATCTAGTTTTAAATATTATAGGATGACCAGAAGTGTTCTTACTTGGAGTGGATTGATCAAGAGTGGCCACAGTCTTTGAAGATGTGCCTAGCGAAGCTCTGGAGCATGTATGAGGAAGAGAACAGACGTAGGCATAGAGAAACTATTGTCAACGCTGAAGAATATTTGAAGATCCGGGATAAAAAGTTGAAGGTGGAGAATGAGCTCAATTTTTTATATCAGACTTTGCTAAGATGGTGTTGGCGAAGGAGGAGGCACTTTCCCAGTTGGCCCATGCAAAATAGGTTCTTACTTAACTGAAAGCAGAGGTGGATAAGACGAGCCTGGATGACCTCGATTAGGGAAATGAATATATTGTTCTTATGAAGTTGAACTAGCTATATGTTGTACTGTGTTATTTTCATGTAGCTATCATACTGTGATGTTATAATATATTTACGTGCCTGATATGAAATTGGCAAACAGTTGTTCGATATGAAATGTGAATTTGTGTAATACTGGAATTATTAATTGTAAACTAATAAACCTGCTAAATGTGTCATGGAACTTTGTAGACGGTTCTAGTAGTAAAAGCGCGTGTGATGGATAGCCCAATGCCACACAGTTTTCTCCATCAAATCGTGTGTGATGTAGTAGATAAAAGCAAATAGTTAACCAAGGCAGAGCTCGTGTCATAGTTACACCTTTTACACACAAGCCTACACATAAAACCGTGTGGGATGTACATACGAACGGAAGCGTTTTCCCTGCATTGACTGTGTGGGATGTACATAAGAACAGAGACGTATTCCTTGGATTGGCTGTGTGTGATATACATGTGAACGGAAACGTTTTCCCTGGATTGATTGTGTGGAATGTACATAAGAACGGAAACATATTCCTTAGATTGACTATGTATGATATACATACCTACGAAAATGTTTTTCTGGGATTCACCGTGTGGAATGTACATACCTACGTAGATGTTTTTCTGGGATTCACCGTGTGAGATGTACATACCTACGGAAATGATAAGGTTTCGATGCCTCGCCCAATCGCACACGAGCTCATTTGGTGTCCCAGGAGGGCCTATCCCCGATGATTTTTGGGTCGTGTGAGAAGGACCCCCTATCGCCCACACTCACTTGGCGGCGGTTCCAAATGTCGTCGCGGAAAGGGGTTAAAAATCGTTTGTATAGCACCGACGCATACTAGTGTGTGCTGATATGACCCTGGATTCTGAAGAGGAGGCGACAGACTCTAAATCAGATGATGAAGAATTTCGCAGAAGGATAGGAAGGAGCAATGCCTTCATTGCCTATGAATCATCAGAAAATTCACTCGAATCAGACTCCGATGATGATGCCTCAAGTTGAAGGAAATATGCCCAAGAGGCAATAATAAAGTTGTCATTTATATTTCCTTATATCATGAAAAATGTTTCTTATTCATGCTAGAATTGTATTAACCGGAAACTTAGTATATTTGTGAATACAAAGACAAACAGAATGTCCCTGGTATGCCTCTACTTGACTAGCTCGTTAATCAGAGATGGTTAAGTTTCCTGACCATAGACATGTGTTGTCATTTGATGAACGGGATCACATCATTAGAGAATGATGTGATGGACAAGACCCATATGTTAGCTTAGCATAATGATCGTTTAGTTTTATTGCTATTGCTTTCCTCATGACTTATACATATTCCTCTGACTATGAGATTATGCAACTCCCGAATACCAGAGGAACACTTTGTGTGTTATCAAACGCTACAACGTAACTGGGTGATTATAAAGATGCTCTACGGGTGTCTTTGAAGGTGTTTGTTGAGTTGGCATAGATCAAGATTAGGATTTTTCACTTCGTGTGTCAGAGAGGTATCTCTAGGCCCTCTCGGTAATGCACATCACTATAAGCTTTGCAAGCAATGTGGCTAATGAGTTAGTTGCGGGATGATGCATTACGGAATGAGTAAAGAGACTTGCCGGTAACGACGTTGAACTACGTATGAGGATACCAATGATCGAATCTCGGGCAAGTAACATACCGATGACAAAGGGAATGACGCATGTTGTTATGTGGTTTGATCGATAAAGATCTTCATAGAATATGTAGGAACCAATATGAGCATCCAGGTCCCGCTATTGGTTATTGACCGGAGATGTGCCTCGGTCATGTCTACATAGTTCTCAAACCCATAGGGTCCGCACGCTTAACTTCCGATGACGATTTGTATTATGAGTTATGTGATTTGATGACCGGATATTGTTCGGAGTCCCGGATGAGATCACGGACATGACGAGGAGTCTCGAAATGGTCGAGAGGTAAAGATCGATATATTGGAAGGTTATATTCGGACACCGGGATGGTTCCGAAGTGATTCGAGTATTTTTCGGAGTACCGGGAGGTTACTGGAACCTCTCGGGCAAGTATTGGACCTTAATGGGCTTTAGTGGAAAGGACAGAAGGGCCACAAGGGGTGGCCCCCCCTCTGGAAAGTCTGAATTGGACTAGGGAGGGGGCAGCGCCCCCCTCTTTCCTTCTCCCTCTCCTCCTCCTTCCCTCTCTCCCCCTCTTGGAAAAGGAAGGGGACTCCAACTAGGATTGGGAATCCTAGTTGGACTCCCCTATGGCGCGCGCCCCCCTTGGCCGTCCTCCTCCTCCCTCCTCCTTTATATATGTGGGCAGGGGGCATCCCAAAGCAAAACAGACAATCTCTTAGCTGTGTGCGCTGCCCCCCTCCATAGTTTAACACCTCGGTCATATCGTCGTAATGCTTAGGCGAAGCCCTGCACCGGTAGCTTCATCATCACCGTCGCCACGCCATCGTGCTGACGGAAATCTCTCTCATCCTCAACTGGATCAAGAGCTAGAGGGACGTCATCATGCTGAACGTGTGCTGAACATGGAGGTGCCGTACGTTCGGTACTTGGATCGGTTGGATCGTGAAGACGTTCAACTACATCAACAGCGTTACTAAATGCCTCCACCTACGGTCTTCGAGGGTATGTGCACACACTCTCCCGTCTCGTTGCTATGCATCTCCTAGATAGATCTTGCATGATTGTAGGAATTTTTTTGAAATATTTTGTTCCCCAACAGTGGCATCCGAGCCAGGTCTATGCGTAAATGTTATATGCATGAATAGAACACAATGAGTTGTGGGCGATAATAGTCATACTGCTTACCACCAACGTCTTAGTTTGATTCAGCGGTATTGTTGGATGAAGCGGCCCGAACCGACATTACATGACCGCGTTCATGAAACTGGTTCTACCGACGTGCTTCACACACAGGTGGCTAGCGGAAGTCTGTTTCTCCAACTTTAGTTAAATCGAGTTTGACTACAGTCGATCCTTGTTGAAGGTTAAAACAGCACACTTGACGAAAAATCATTATGGTTTTGATGCGTAGGTAAGAATGGTTCTTGCTAGAAGTCCGTAGCAGCCACGTAAAACATGCAACAACAAAGTACAGGACGTCTAACTTGTTTTTGCAGGGCATGTTGTGATGTGATATGGTCAAGACGTGATGAGATATAAATGGTTGTATGAGATGATCATGTTTTGTAGAAGTTATCGGCAACTGGCAGGAGCCTTATGGTTGTTGCTTTATTGTATGAAATGCAATTACCATGTAATTGATTTACTTTATCACTAAGCGGTAGCGATAGTCATAGAATCAATAATTGGCGAGACGACAACGATGCTACGATGGAGATCAAGGTGTCAAGCCGGTGACAATGGAGATCATGACGGTGCTTTGGAGATTGTGACGTCCGGATAATTATGCTATAGTAACCCTGTGCTAATGATGCCACATCATCATGGTTACTGTTGATAAGCTCGCGTTGATTCAAACCAAGCTCAAATTCAAATTCAAATTTAAGTAAAATAAATTACTTCTTCAAACTACAAAACTAAATAGTTCATATTCTTGCAAATATTCCATAGTAATTTGTGATTAGGAAAACAACATAACTAAAATGCCCATATTGACCCTAGCATCCAAAACAGTACCCAAAACAGCATATTTAATCCTTTTGGTTTAAAAAAAACTCAGACAACTTCAAATCACTCCCAAACTTTTTGTGGTGGTGAGGTATATTGCATGCTAAATTTTGAGACTAGCCACGCATTTTAAAAATAAGTCATTTGTTGCTCCAATTAAAAGCAAGTAGTAAAGAAACAAATAAAACTGAAAATAAAAGGAGAAAGAAGAAAAGGCCTAAAGCTGTGGTGCGACTGGGCCTTAGGTGCACATAGGCCTAGCCCAGCCGCACCTCCCCTGTCTTCCACCTCGCTACAGGGAGGCAGGGGATCGTGGCGCCAATCCACCCACCATGGCCGCGCCTCGGACACGCGGCGGCCATCCCCCGACCCTCTGAGAGGTTAAGAGCATCCCCACACCCCGCGGAACCCTAACCCTCGGTCCTCTTCCACGCTCATTTTCTCTCTCGATCTGAATGTTCGAACCGAGCGTAGTCGCCATGGCCATCATCGATCCCGTGGCCATCGAGCTCCCCGGCGGCTGAGGATCCGTCCAGGAGGACTGCCACCCTCCGCTTCGTCTTCCCCAAGCCCTGAATCGAGCCGGAACGTCCCACAGCCTCGCCATGGTCCTCATCTTCGCCCACGGTCGCCGACATACGTCGCCGGTTGCCGCTGCTCCGGGCCGCCCCCGACCTCCTGACCACGTCCACGAGCTCCGTGGTGAGCCCCTCCTCCGATTCCCCTACTTTCCCCTTTCGATCCGTAGCCGTAGCCGCCACCTTGTGCTCGTCCATGGTCGCACCCGTATTGTACGCGCCCTGCTGCCTACTAGCGTTGTGCTTACCGCGTCCCGCGCCATGGCCGCGTCCTGGGTGCACCCCCTGCCCGCGGCCTGCGCGTGCGCGTGCGCCCAGGTCCGTGTGCCTGCTAATGCGGCTGCTTGCTTGTGTTGGCGCCTTGCTGCTGCCGCGCGCGGCGGCCTACTGCTACTGCTGCTCACGCGCTACTGCCGCTGCTTTGCTACTGCTGCTCATGCGCTCCTCTTGCTTGCCGCTACTGCTTTTCTCTTCTGCTAGCAGCGCGCTGCTCTACTGCTACTAGCTGCTGCTGCCATTTGTTGCTACTGCTCTTGGCCATGGGTGCCAACGCCATGTACATGGCCGTGTGTGTGTGGCCGGCTGGGTTGTGTCCAGTAATGGCCGACCCTTGTTTAATTAGGCTAGGTAGTATTAGTTTAGTACTAATTTAGCCCATTAGCAAATGGCAAGTGGGCCCTAGGCTAATTAATCTAATTAACAAGAATAGTTTCTTTGCTGCCTATGCCATGTGGGCCACACCCTCCCCATTTGACCAATCATGTTGACTTGGTCAACTCGAATTATTATTAATTCTTGCAAATTTCTGAAAATCTTTAAAACTTTGGAAAATTATATAAAATAATTCGGTAACTCGGATGAAAAGGTTTTATATGAAAGTTGCTCAGAACGACGGGACGAATCCGGATACGCAGCCCGTTCGTCTGCCACGCATCCCTAGCACAGCGAACACACAACTTTCCCCCTCAGGTTCATCTGTCCAAAAACGCGAAACACCGGGGATATTTTCCCGGATGTTCCCCCCTTCACCGGTACCACCTCATACCGCGTTAGGGCACACCTAGCATCACGCTTTGTCATGTCATGCATCGTCATGCTTTTGTTTGCATTATATTTATTGTTTCTTCCCCATGTTCTCTCGCTAGACTCCGATACCGACACCGCTGCTACCCAGTACGACTACGGTGTTGACGACCCCTCTTTCTTGCCAGAGCAACTAGGCAAGCCCCCCCCCCTTGATCACCAGATATCGCCTACTCTTCTCTCTACTTGCATTAGAGTAGTGTAGCATGTTACTGCTTTTCGTTAATCCTATCCTGATGCATAGCTTGTCCTTGCTACTACTGTTGTTACCTTTACCTGCAATCCTAATGCTTAGTATAGGATGCTAGTTTATCATCAGTGGCCCTACATTCTTGTCCGTCTGCCATGTTATACTATCGGGTCATGATCACTCGGAAGGTGATCACGGGTATATACTATATACTTTATACATGATACATGTGGTGACTAAAGTCGGGTCGGCTCGTAGAGTACCCGCAAGTGATTCACGGATTGGGGCTGAAAGGACCTTTGTCCCGACGACCCTCTGTGTGGATCTTTGTGGCGAAGCGACAGGGCAGGTTGAGACCACCTAGGAGAGAGGTGGGACTGGCCCTGGTTGGCGTTCGTAGTTACTTCCAAATAACATGCTTAACGAGATCTGGGTATTTGATGTGAGTCTGGCTACTGGCCTATACGCACTAACCAACTATGCGGGAACAGTTATGGGCACTCGACGTCGTGGTATCAGCCGAAGCCTTCGTGACGTCAGCAACTGAGCGGCGTGCGCCGGGTTGGACCGTGTAATGTAACTTCCTTTGTAATGGAGGTTGCTAGGTCTGCTCACCGGCCGCGTACGCAACGTGCAGGTGTGCAATGGGCGATGGGCCCAGACCCCTGCGCCATAGGATTTAGACCGGCGTGCTCACCTCCCTGTTGTGCCTAGGTATGGCTGCGACGTGTTGATCTTCCGAGGCCGGGCATGACCCAGGAAAGTGTGTCCGGACAAAGGGGATCGAGCGTGTTGGGAAATGTGGTGCACCCCTGCAGGGAAGTTGATCTATTCGAATAGCCGTGTCCCTCGGTAAAAGGACGACCCGGAGTTGTACCTTGACCTTATGACAACTAGAACCGGATACTTAATAAAACACACCCTTCCAAGTGCCAGACACACCCGGTGATTGCTCTCTCACAGGGTGACGAGGGGAGGATCACCGGGTAGGAATATGCTATGCGATGATACATTGGTGAACTTACCATCTACTCTCTTCTACATGCTGCAAGATGGAGGTTTCCAGTAGCGTAGTCTTCGATAGGACTAGCTATCCCTCTCTTATTCTGGCATTCTGCAGTTCAGTCCACATATGATACCCCTTTCTTCATTTGATACCAATACATTGCATATGTAGTGTAGCTCCTTGCTTGCGAGTACTTTGGATGAGTACTCACGGTTGCTTTGTTCCCCCTTTTCCCCCTTTCTATACCCGATTGTTGCGACCAGACGTTGGAGTCCAGGAGCCAGACGCCACCGTCGACGACGACTCCTACTACACTGGAGGTGCCTACTACTACGTGCAGCCGCTGACGACGACCAGGAGTAGTTTAGGAGGATCCCAGGCAGGAGGCCTGCGCCTCTTTTGATTTGTATCCCAATTTGTGCCAGCCTTCTTAAGGCAAACTTGTTTAACTTATGTCTGTACTTAGATATTGTTGCTTCCGCTGACTCGTCTATGATCGAGCTCTTGTATTCGAGCCCTTGAGGCCCCTGGCTTGTAATATGATGCTTGTATGACTTATTTTATTTGTAGAGTTGTGTTGTGATATCTTCCCGTGAGTCCCTGATCTTGATCGTACACGTTTGCGTGTATGATTAGTGTATGATTGAATCGGGGGCGTCACATAGATGGAGATCAAAGGCACAAGATGATGATGGCCATATCATTTCACATATTTTGATTGCATGTGATGTTTATCCTTTATGCATCTTATTTTGCTTAGTACGGCGGTAGCATTATAAGATGATCCCTCACTAAATTTCAAGGTATAAGTGTTCTCCCTGAGTATGCACCATTGCTACAGTTCATCATGCCGATACACCACGTGATGATCGGGTGTGATAAGCTCTACGTTCACATACAACGGGTGCAAGCCAGTTTTGCACATGCAGAATACTCGGGTTAAACTTGACGAGCCTAGCATATGCAGATATGGCCTCGGAACACTAAGACCGAAAGGTCGAACGTGAATCATATAGTAGATATGATCAACATAGTGACGTTCACGATTGAAAACTACTCCATTTCACGTGATGATTGGACATGGCTTAGTTGATATGGATCACGTGATCATTTAGATGACTAGAGGCATGTCTATCTAAGTGGGAGTTCTTAAGTAATATGATTAATTGAACTTTAATTTATCATGAACTTAGTACTTGATAGTTTTTGCATGTCTACGTTGTTGTAGATCAATGGCCCGTGCTACCATTCCTTTGAATTTTAATGCGTTCCTAGAGAAAGCTATGTTGAAAGATGATGGTAGCAACTACACGGACTGGGTCCGTAACTTCAGGATTATCATCATTGCTGCACAGAAGAATTATGTCCTGGAAGCACCGCTAGGTGCAAGACCCGCTGCAGGAGCAACTCCGAACTTTATGAACGCCTGACAGAGCAAAGCTGATGACTACTCGATAGTTCAGTGTGCCATGCTTTATGGCTTAGAATCGGGACTTCAAAGACGTTTTGAACGTCATGGAGCATATGAGATGTTCCAGGAGTTGAAGTTAATATTTCAAGAAAATGCCCGAATTGAGAGACATGAAGTCTCCAATATGTTCTATAGCTGCAAAATGGAGGAGAATAGTTTTGTCAGTGAACATATACTCAAAATGTCTGGGTACCACAACCACTTGACTCAAGTGGGAGATAATCTTCTTGACGATAGTGTCATTGACAAAGTTCTTCAATCACTGCCACCAAGCTACAAAAGCTTCGTGATGAACTATATTATGCAAGGGATGGATAAGACAATTCCGGAGCTCTTCGCGATGTTAAAGGCTGCGGATGTAGAAATCAAGAAGGAGCATCAAGTGTTGATGGTTAACACGACCACTAGTTTCAAGAAAAAGGGCAAAGGGAAGAAGGGGAACTTCAATAAGAACGGCAAACAAGTTGTTGCTCAAGTGAAGAAGCCCAAGTCTGGATCTAAGCCTGAGACTGAGTGCTTCTACTGCAAAGGGACTGGTCACTGGAAGCGGAACTGCCCCAAATATTTGGCAGATAAGAAGGATGGCAAAGTGAAAGGTATATTTGATATACATGTTATTGATGTGTACCTTACTAATGCTAGTAGTAGTGCCTAGGTATTTGATACTGGTTATGTTGCTCATATTTGCAACTCGAAACAGGGGCTACGGATTAAACGAAGATTGGCTAAGGGTGAGGTGATGATGTGCGTGGGAAATGTCTCCAAAGTCGATGTGATCGCCGTCGGCACACTACCTCTACATCTACCTTCGGGATTAGTTTTAGACCAGAATAATTGTTATTTGGTGCCACCGTTAAGCATGAACATTATATCTAGACCTTGTTTGATGCGAGACGGTTATTCATTTAAATCGGAGAATAATGGTTGTTCTATTTATATCAGTAATAACTTTTATGGTCATGCACCCTTGATGAGTGGTCTATTTTTTTTGAATCTCGATTGTAGTGATACACATATTCATAATATTGAAGTCAAAAGATGCAAGGTTAATAATAATAGTGCAAATTATATGTGGCACTGCCATTTAGGTCATATTGGTGTAAAGTGTTGGGGATCGTAGCAGAAATTTAAAATTTTCTACGCATCACCAAGATCAATCTATGGAGTAATCTAGCAACGAGCGAAAGGAGAGTGCATCTACATACCCTTGTAGATCGCTAAGCGGAAGCGTTCAAGTGAACGGGGTTGATGGAGTCGTACTCGTCGTGATCCAAATCACCGATGATCCTAGCGCCGAACGGACAGCACCTCCGTGTTCAACACACATACGGAACGGAGACGTCTCCCACGCCTTGATCTAGCAAGGAGGAAGGACAGGTTGAGGAAGAGAGTCCAATAGCAGCACGACGGCGTGGTGGTGATGGAGTGGCAGTTCTCCGGCAGGGCTTCGCCAAGCTCACGCGGAGGAGGAGAGGTATTGGAGGGGAGGGGCTGCGCCAGGTTCAAGGGTGTGGCCGCCCTCCCACCCCTCCACTATTTATAGGTGGGGAGATAGGGGGCCGGCCCCCCTAGATCCCATCTAGGGTTGGGGGCAACGGCCAAGGGGGGAGGAGTGCCTCCCAAGTCAAGTGGATGCCCTCCCCCTTAGGGTTTCCCCTCTCCCATGCGCATGGGCCTTGGGGGGCTGGTGCCCTTTGGCCCATTAAGGTTAGGGCGCCCCCTACAGCCCATGCTGCTGTATTGGACATGGTGGAACATTTTCCGGACCTCCGGACCCCTCCGGAATCCTCCGGAAGCTTCTCGGTACAGTACCGGAAAAAACCGAACTTTTCCCGGAACCCGAACAACAACTTTCCATATATAAATCTTTACCTGCGGACCATTCCGGAACTCCTCGTGACGTCCGGGATCTCATCCAGGACTCCGAACAACATTCGGTAATCACATACAAGTCTTCCTAATAACCCTAGCATCATCGAACCTTAAGTGTGTAGACCCTACGGGTTCGGGAACCATGCAGACATGACCGAGACAACTCTCTGTCCAATAACCAACAGCGGGATCTGGATACCCATGTTGGCTCCCACATGTTACACGATGATCTCATCGGATGAACCACGATGTCGAGGATTCAATCAATCCTGTATTCAATTCCCTTTGTCCAGCAGTATTGTACTTGCCCGAGATTCGATCATCGGTATCCCGATACCTTGTTCAATCTCGTTACCGGCAAGTCTCTTTAATCATTCTGTAACACATCATCCCGTGATAAACTCCTTGGTCACATTGTGCACATTATGATGATGTCCTACCGAGTGGGCCCAGAGATACCTCTCCGTTTACACGGAGTGACAAATCCCAGTCTCGATTCGTGCCAACCCAACAGACACTTTTGGAGATACCTGCAGTGTACCTTTATAGCCACCCAGTTACGTTGTGACGTTTGGCACACCCAAAGCACTCCTACGGTATCCGGGAGTTGCACAATCTCATGGTCTAGGGAAATGATACTTGACATTAGAAAAGCTTTAGCAAACGAACTACACGATCTTGTGCTAGGCTTAGGATTGGGTCTTGTCCATCACATCATTCTCCTAATGATGTGATCCCGTTATTGAAAGTGCGTTATATCGACTAGAGGGGGGGTGAATAGGTGATTTTTATGAAAGTCTTCAAAATGTGGAAGTTATGAAGACAAACAGAATAGACAAGGCTATCACTATGCAGCGGAAGTTAGATTACACAAGGCAAGCCATGGTCAAGTATTCAATATAGTGAAAGCACAGTGACAAACAGCTTCCGTGTAATAAGGATCAGGTAGGAAGAAGTTATGAAGCCAAACAAATCATACAGTCAAGTTGTGAAGACAGAAGATAAAGCAAGCATGCAATGGCTTCACAATGTGTAACGGTAAGTAAAAAAAGGAGGTGAAGATGAAACCAGTGACACGCTGAAGACAATGATTTGTTGGACCAGTTCCAGTTGCTGTGACAACTGTACGTCTGGTTGGAGCGGCTAGGTATTTAAACCAAAGGACACACAGTCCCGGACACACAGTCCTGAACACGCAGCTCAGGACACCCAGTCCTCACCATTTTCTCCTTGAACTAAGGTCACACAGACCTCGCCCAATCACTCTGGTAAGTCTTCAAGGTAGACTCCCAAACCTTCACAGACTTCGTTCACTGGCAATCCACAATTTCTCTTGGATGCTCAGAACGCGACGCCTAACCGGCTGGAGGATGCACAGTCCTCAAGTGTAATAAGTCTTCAGATCACTCAGACAAGAAGACTTAAGTGATGCCCAATTTACTCTGGCTCTGGGTGGTTAGGGCTTTTCTCCTCGCTAGGAATTTTCTCTCAAAGGCTTTGAGGTGGGTTGCTCTCAAACGACAAAAGTCGTGCACTGAAATCTGAGCAGCCAACCGTTTATGGTTGTAGGGGGTGGACTATTTATAGCCACTGGGCAACCCGACCTGATTTGTCCGAAATGACCCTGGGTCACTAAGGAACTGACATGTGTACCAACGGTCGGATTTCGAACTTACACGGCAACTTTACTTGGGCTACAAGCAAAGCTGACTTGTCCGTCTCTGGACAAGATTTGCTCTCATAGTCTTCGCTCGAAGATATAGGTTTTGAATTAGGCATCACTTCAGTCATTCTGACTGGTTCTCTTGGACCCCACTTAACAGTACGGTGGTTCCTATGACACAACATAAATGAAGTAAAACTACAAAGGTTCTAAGTCTTCGAGTTCCATCAGCTTCATAGGGAGTCTTCACATGTCATTGTCTTCAATATGTATATCTTCATAAACCACCATTGTCTTCAATGTCTTCGTACATTTTTAGGGGTCATCTCTAGTAGTGAAACCGAATCAATGAGGGACTTCTACCTGTGTTATCCTGCAATTCTCACAAACACATTAGTCCCTCAACTAGGTTTGTCGTCAATACTCCAAAACCAACTAGGGGTGGCACTAGATGCACTTACAGTTATCAACGACATCCAATGTCCATGGTCAGGAAACCGTAACCATCTATTGATCAACGAGCTAGTCAACTAGAGGCTTACTAGGGACATGGTGTTGTCTATGTATCCACACATGTATCTGAGTTTCCTATCAATACAATTCTAACATGGATAATAAACGATTATCATGAACAAGGAAATATAATAATAACCAATTTATTATTGCCTCTAGGGCATATTTCCAACAGTCTCCTACTTGCACTAGAGTCAATAATCTAGTTCACATCGCCATGTGATTAACACTCACAGGTCACATCGCCATGTGACCAACATCCAAAGAGTTTACTAGAGTCACTAATCTAGTTGACATCACTATGTGATTAATACTCAATGAGTTCTGGGTTTGATCATGTTATGCTTGTGAGAGAGGTTGTAGTCAACGGGTCTTGCCATATTCAGATCCCTATGTATTTTGCAAAACTTTATGTCATATCGTAGATGCTGCTACCACATTCCACTTGGAGCTATTCCAAATTGTTGCTCCATTATACGTATCCGGTATCTCTACTCAGAGCTATCCGGATAGGTGTTAAGCTTGCATCGACGTAACTCTTTACGTCGAACTCTTTATCATCTGCATAACCGAGAAACATTTCCTTATTCCTCTAAGGATAATTTAGACCGCTATCTGGTGATCCAGTCCTAGATCACCTTTGTACCCTCTTGCTAGACATGTGGCAAGGCACGCATCAAGTGCGGTACTCAGCATGGCATACCGTATAGAGCCTATGACAAGAGCATAGGGGACGACTTTCGTCCTTCCTCTTTCTTCTGCCGCGGTCAAGCTTTGAGTCTTACTCAACTTCACAGCTTACAACTCAGGTAAGAACCCCTTCTTTGACTGACCTATTTTGAACTCCTTCAAAAACATGTCAAGGTGTGCGTTCTTTGGAAGTATCATTAGGCGTCTTGATCTATCTCTATAGATCTTGATGCCCAATTTGTAAGCAGCTTTATCCAGGTCTTCCTTTGAAAAAACTCTTCAAACAACCATTTATGCTTTCCAGAAATTCTACATTATTTCGGATCAACAATATGTCATCCACATATACTTATCAGAAATGTTGTAGTGCTCCCACTCACTTTCTTGTAAATACAAGTTTCTAACAAACATTGTATAAAACTAAAAGCTTTGTTCACTCCATCAAAGCATATATTCCGATTCCGAGATGCTTGCTCTAGTCCATAGAAGGATCGCTGGAGCCAGCATACCTTTTAGCATCCTTAGGATCAACAAAACTTTGATTGTATCACATACAACTCTTTCTTACGAAAACTGGTAAGAAAACTTGTTTTTGACATCCATCTGTCAGATTTCATAATCGAAAAATACAGCTAATGCTAACATGATTCTGACGGACTTAAGCATCTCTACGGGTGAGAAATTCCCATCGTAGTCAACTCCTTGAACTTGTGAAAAGATTATTTCCCACAAGTCGAGCTTCATAGATGGTAACACTACCGCCCACGTCCGTCTTCTTCTTAAAGATCCATTTATCTCAATGGCTTGCCAATCATCAGGCAAGTCCACCAAAGTCCATACTCTGTTCTGATATATGGATCCTATCTCGGATTTCATGGCTTCTAACCATTTGTCAGAATACGGGCCCACCATCGCTTCTCCATAGCTCATAGGTTCATTGTTGTCTAACAACATGATATCTAAGATAGGATTACCGTACCACTCAGGAGTAGTACATATCCTTGTCGACCTATGAGGTTCGATAGCAACTTGATCCGAAGCTTCATGATCACTATCATTAACTTCCTCTTCAACAGACGTAGGCGCCACAGAAAAAATCTTTCTGTGTTGCATCACTCTCTGGTTGAAGTAAAGGTTCGACAACCTCATCAAGTTGTATCTTCCTCCCACTCAATTCTTTCGAGAGAAAATCCTTCTGGAGAAAGCACCCATTCTTAGCGACAAACAATTTGCCCTCGGATCTGAGATAGAAGGTGTACCCAACTGTCACCTTTGGGTATCCTATGAAGATGTGTTTCAAGCTTCTCCGGCTGAAGCCTTAAGCATCGCAGCCCCAAACATTAAGAAACGATAACTTTGGTTTCTTGCCAAACCAATGTTCACACGACATCGTCTCAACGGACTTAGATGGTGTCCTATCTAAAGTGAATGCAGCTGTCTCTAACGTATAACCTCAAAATGAAAACGGTAGATTGGTAAGAGACATCATAGATCGCACCATATCTCATAGGGTTCGATTACGATGTCCGGACACACCATTACCTTGTGGTGTTCCAGGTGGCTTCAACTGTGAAACAATTCCACAATGTCTTAAGTGATTGCCAAACTCATAACTCAAAAAACCCCCTTTTGATCAGATCGTAGGAACATGATCTTATTGTTATGATGATTCTTAACTTCACTCTGAAATCGCTTGAACTTTTCAAACGTTTCAGACTTGTGCTTCATTAAGTAGATATACCTATATCTACCCAAATCGTCAGCGAAGATGAGAAAATAGCGATGAGGGAGTCCTGGATTAGGGGGTGTTCGGATAGACGGAGTATACCTTCAGCCGGACTCCTGGACTATGAAGATACAAGATTGAAGACTCTATCCCGTGTCCGGAAGGGACTTTCCTTGGCGTGGAAGGCAAGCTTGGCGATACGGATATGAAGATCTCCTACCATTGTAACCGACTTTGTGTAACCCTAACCCTCTCCGGTGTCTATATAAACCGGAGGGTTTTAGTCCGTAGGACAACGTACACATCAACAATCATACCATAGGCTAGCTTCTAGGGTTTAGCCTCGTCGATCTCGCGGTAGATCTACTCTTGTACTACCCATATCATCAATATTAATCAAGCAGGACATAGGGTTTTACCTCCATCGAGAGGGCCTGAACCTGGGTAAAACTTCGTGCCCCTTGCCTCCTGTTACCATCCGGCCTAGACGCATAGTTCGGGACCCCCTACCCGAGATCCGCCGGTTTTGACATCGACATTGGTGCTTTCATTGAGAGTTCCTCTGTGTCGTCGCCGTCAGGCTCGATGGCTCCTATGATCATCAATAGCGATGTAGTCCAGGGTGAGCCTTCCTCCTCGGACAGATCTTCGTCTTCGGCGGCTTCGCACTGCGGGCCAATTCGCTTGGCCGTCTGGAGCAGATCAAAAGCTACGCCCCTGGCCGTCATGTCAGATTTGGAAGTTTAAACTACACAGCTGACGTCCGCGGAGACTTGATCTTCGACGGATTCGAGCCACTGCCGAGCCCGCCGCTCTGTCACGACGAGCATGATTTAGCTCTGCCGCCGAATAGTGCCCTAGAGGCCGCACCCGCGCCAGCTCCGACCCCTAATTTGGAGCCAACTGCACCGATCGAGGATGAGCGGTTGGATGCCACCTCAGGGGCTACGACCCTAATGGCGATTGAGCCGAACACCAGCCCCGTACTCTGCGAGACTCGTGACTCCAGGGAGCCGGACTCCTCTCTGGACTCCGAACCCCCCACGCCCCTGCCGATCGAATCCGATTGGGCGCCGATCATGGAGTTCACTGCCGCGGACATCTTTCAGCACTCGCCTCTCGGCAATATCCTGAAGTCACTGAAGTCTCTCTCTTTATCAAGAGAGCCCTGGCCGAACTATGGTCAGCAAGGTTGGGGTACGGACGATGAAGAAATTCAAAGCCCACCCACCACCCACTTTGTAGCCACTATCGATGACTTAACCGACATGCTCGACTTCAACTCCGAAGACATCGACGGTATGGATGCCGATGAAGGAGATGATGAAGAACCAGCGCCTACTAGGCCCTGGAAAGCCACCTCGTCGTATGACATATACATGGTGGACACCCCAAAAGATGGAGATGGCGATGGAACAGCGGAGGATGACCCCTCCAAGAAACAGCCTAAGCGCCGGCGTCAGCAGCGCCGCTCAAAATCCTGCCAAAACAAACACGATGATTCCAGCACTGGAGATAATAATGCTCCGGAAAGCGCCGAAGAAAACCCCCTCCAGCAAGATTTAGCACAGGAGGATGGAGAAACCAGCCCTCATGAGAGAGCGGCAGACAGAGAGGTCGAGGACGATAATTATATGCCTCCCTCCGAAGACGAGGCAAGCCTCGATGACGACGAATTCGTCATGCCAGAGGATCCCGTCGAGCAAGAGCATTTTCAACGCAGGCTTATGGCCACGGCAAGAATCCTCAAGAAAAAACAGCAACAGCTTAGAGCTGATCAAGATTTGCTAGTCGACAGATGGACTAAAGTCCTTGCGGCCGAAGAGCATAAACTCGAACGCCCCTCCAAGAGCTACCCAAAGCGCAGGTTGCTACCCCGATTAGAGGAGGAAGCACTTGATGCGGCCGACCGACCACCTCGTGGCCGCGACAGAGAGGCCTCTCGGCCCTCCACTCAAGCCGCACCCCGTACCAAGGCACGGGAATATGCGCCGGACTTGCGAGACATATTGGAGGACAAGGCAAGGCAAACAAGATCGATCTACGGATCGCGTGGGCGCCCCACGGCTCGAGACGGTAACCGTCACGCCGGCCACAAATTCGGCAGGGCCGAACACAGTAGACAAGGCTCATTGGAGCTACGTCATGATATAGCCCAGTACAGAGGCGCCGCACACCCACTCTGCTTGACAGACGAAATAATGGATCATCAAATCCCTGAGGGTTTCAAACCCGTAAATATCGAATCATATGATGGCACAACAGATCCTGCGGTATGGATCGAGGATTATCTCCTTCATATCCACATGGCCCGCGGCGATGATTTCCACGCCATCAAATACCTCCCACTCAAGCTTAAAGGACTAGCTCGGCATTGGCTTAACAACTTGCCAACAGGATCAATCAGTTGTTGGGAGGACCTGGAAGCCGCATTCCTCGACAATTTCCAGGGCACTTATGTGCGACCCCCAGACGCCGATGACCTAAGTCACGTAATTCAGCAGCCAGAGGAATCGGCCAGGCAATTCTGGACACGGTTCCTAACAAAGAAAAATCAAATAGTCGGCTGTCCGGACGCTGAGGCCCTAGCAGCCTTCAAGCACAATATCCGTGACAAGTGGCTGGCCCGGCACCTTGGACAGGAAAAGCCAAAATCTATGGCAGCACTCACGACACTCATGACCCGCTTTTGCGCGGGAGAAGACAGCTGGCTTGCTCGTAGCAACAATATGACCAAGAACCCTGGTAATTCAGACACCAGGGACAGTAGTGGCAGGTCGCGTCGCAACAAGCAGAAGCGCCGCATTAACGGCGACAATACTGAGGATACGGCAGTTAATGCCGGATTCAGAGGCTCTAAACCCGGTCAGCGGAAAAAGGCATTCAAAAGGAATCCTAGGGGCCCGTCCAGTTTGGACCGAATACTCGACCGCTTGTGCCAGATACATGGCACCCCCGAAAAGCCGGCCAATCACACCAACAGGGATTGTTGGGTGTTCAAGCAGGCAGGCAAGTTAAACGCCGAAAACGAAGACAAGGGGCTGCATAGCGATGACGACGAGGAGCCCCGACCGCCGAACAACAGTGGACAAAAGGGTTTTCCCCACAAGTGTGGACGGTGAACATGATATACGCAACCCACGTCCCCAAAAGGGAGCGGAAGCACGCGTTAAGGGACGTATACGCGGTAGAGCCAGTCACCCCAAAGTTCAACCCATGGTCCTCCTGCCCGATCACCTTTGATCGAAGGGACCACCCCACTAGCATCCGTCATGGCGGATTCCCCGCATTGGTTCTAGACCCAATTATTGACGGATTTCATCTCACTAGAGTCCTTATGGACGGCGGCAGCAGCCTGAACCTGCTTTACCAAGATACAGTGCGGAAAATGGGCATAGATCCCTCGAGGATTAAGCCCACCAAAACGACCTTTAAAGGCATAATACTAGGTGTATAGGCCAACTGTACAGGCTCAGTCACACTTGAAGTGGTCTTCGGATCTCCGGATAATTTTCGAAGCGAGGACTTAATCTTTGACATAGTCTCATGTGACGCCCCCGATTTAATCGTACACTAATCATACACGCAAACGTGTACGATCAAGATCAGGGACTCACGGGTGGATATCACAACACAACTCTACAAATAAAATAAGTCATACAAGCATCATATTACAAGCCAGGGGCCTCGAGGGCTCGAATACCAGAGCTCGATCATAGACGAGTCAGCGGAAGCAACAATATCTGAGTACAGACATAAGTTAAACAAGTTTGCCTTAAGAAGGCTAGCACAAACTGGGATACAGATCGAAAGAGGCGCAGGCCTCCTGCCTGGGATCCTCCTAAACTACTCCTGGTCGTCGTCAGCGGGCAACACGTAGTAGTAGGCACCTCCGGTGTAGTAGGAGTCGTCGTCGACGGTGGCGTCTGGCTCCTGGGCTCCAACATCTGGTTGCGACAACCAGGTAGAAGGGATAGGGGGAAAGGAGGGAGAAAGCAACCGTGAGTACTCATCCAAAGTACTCGCAAGCAAGGAGCTACACTACATATGTATGCATTGGTATCAACTGGGATAAGGCTATCATATGTGGACTGAACTGCAGAATGTCGGAATAAGAGGGGGATAGCTAGTCCTGTCGAAGACTACGCTTCTGGCAGCCTCCGTCTTGCAGCATATAGAAGAGAGTAGACTGAAGTCCTCCAGGTAGCATCGCATAGCATAATCCTAACCGATGATCCTCCCCTCGTCGCCCTGTGAGAGAGCGATCACCGGTTGTATCTGACACTTGGAAGGGTGTGTTTTATTAAGTATCCGGTTCTAGTTGTCATAAGGTCAAAGTACAACTCCGGGTCGTCCTTTTACCGAGGGACACGGCTATTCGAATAGATAAACTTCCCTGTAGGGGTGCACCACATACCCCAACACGCTCGATCCCATTTGGCCGGACACACTTTTCTGGGTCATGCCCGGCCTCGGAAGATCAACACGTCGCAGCCCTACCTAGGCACAACAGAGAGGTCAGCACGCCGGTCTAAATCCTATGGCGCAGGGGTCTGGGCCCATCGCCCTTTGCACACCTGCACGTTGCGTACGCGGCCGGAAGCAGACCTAGCCTAGTGGCTTTCCAGTCCAATCCGGCGCGCGCCACTCAGTCGCCGACGTCACGAAGGCTTCGGCTGATACCACGACGCCGGGATACCCATAACTGCTCCCACGTAGATGGTTAGTGCATATAGACCAAATGGCCAGACTCAGATCAAATACCCAGATCTCGTTAAGCGTGTTAAGTATCCGCGAACACTGACCAGGGCCAGGCCCACCTCTCTCCTAGGTGGTCGGAACCTGCCCTGTCGCTCCGCCTCAAAGATCCACTCGCGGGTGCTCCTACGAGCCTACCCGTCTTTAGTCACCACATGTATCATGTATAAAGTATATAGTATATACCCGTGATCACCTCCCGAGTGATCACGGCCCGATAGTATAGCATGGCAGACGGACAAGAATGTAGGGCCACTGATGATAAACTAGCATCCTATACTAAGTATTAGGATTGCAGGTAAATGTAACAACAGTAGTAGCAAGGACAGGCTATGCATCAGTATAGGATTAACGGGAAGCAGTAACATGCTACGCTACTCTAATGCAAGCAGTATAGAGAAGAGTAGGCGATATCTGGTGATCAAAGGGGGGGCTTGCCTGGTTGCTCTGGCAAGAGAGAGGGCTCGTCAACTCCGTAGTCGTACTGGGTAGCAGCGGCGTCGGTCTCGGTGTCTATCAGAGAAGAGGGGGGAGAAACAATAAATATTTAAGCAAGCATATGCATAGTGATGCATGACATGACAAGTAACAGTGCTAGGGGTGCCCTAACGCGGTAATAGGTGCTACCGGTGAAGGGGGATGACATCCGGGAAAGTATCCCTGGTGTTTTGCGTTTTCGGGCAGAGGACCGGAGGGGGAAAGTTGCGAGTTCGATAGGTTAGGGAGGTGTGGCGGACGAACGGGTTGCGTATCCGGAATCGTCTCGTCGTTCTGAGCAACTTTCATGTTGAAAATATTTTAATCCGAGTTACGGATTAAAAGATATGATTTTCTAAAGATTTTATTAATTTATGGCATTTAATTAATTATTTAAATTAATTCGATAAACAGATTAATGACATCAGCATGATGTCATGCTGACATCAGCAGTCAACAGAGTTGACTTGGTCAACCTGACCAGTGGGTCCCACTGGTCAGTGACACATTTTAATTAAACAGATTAATTAAACTAATCAAAATTAATTAAGGGGTTGGGCCCCACTGTCATACTAGTTAATTAACTAATTAATAGTAGTTGATTAGGTTAATTAACATTAGGTTAGTTAATCTTAATTAGTTAATTTAATCATAATTAATTAGGTTAATTAATTAATTAATTAATTAATTAATTAATTATTAATTATTTTTTATTTTTTTATTAAACGTTCTGGGGCCGTGGGGCCCAACTGTCATAGGCCCCAGGGGCCATAGCGGGTTGGGTTCACAGGCGTCGGGCGCCGGGTGCGGGCGCACCCGAGCGGGCGCTCGCCCGCAGGACAGGACGAGGCCGCCGGGGCACCGACGATAGGGCACGCCGGCGCGGCCAGCGGGGGCCACGGCGGGCGGAGGCGAGGGGTGGCGCGGCCGTGGGAGGAGGAGGGGGCGGAGACTAGGCGTGGCGAGGCACGGGGCCATGGGGCGCCGGCCGAAGCAGCGGGGGGGGGGGGCAGGCGGTGACGGGAGGCTGCGCAGAGGGGCGAGGCCGCCGGCGACGGGGCACTGCAGTGGTGGTGGTGGCCGCACCGGGCGCGCGCGCGTGAGCGCTGGAGGCGCGGGCGCGGCCCCGCGCGTGTGAGCGCGCGTGGGTGCGCGGGCGGCAGGGGGGAATAGCTCGGCGGGGGCGCGCACTACGCGGCACGGGCTCGCGGTGCGCGGCGGGAGCGAGGCAGAGGGCGGCGAGCGCGCGCGTGCGCGTGCGTGCGTGAGCGGCGGGTGGCCCGGAGCGTGAGCTCCGGCTCGTGGGCGCAGCCGAGCTACGCTGCCGGTGAACAGAGAGAGAGGAGGGGTGCAGGGACAGGGGGAGGAGGAGGGCGGAGGCCGTGGCCTCACCGGGCTTCGTAGGGGCAACGGCAGCGGGTGTCGAGGTGGGGGACGGGGACGACGCGATGCGACGCAAGGGAGGACGACGGTGTGGCGGTCCGGCGAGGAGGCGTGGTCGAGGCGGCGTTCCGGGCGACGACGGGGCGACGACGAGGTGGCCACGGTGGAGGCGTTCCGCGCGGCGTCGGGGCGTTGCGGGCGTCCAGCGAGGCGGGGCGACGGGGAGAGCGGCTTCGGGCGACGGCGATGGGGTCGGCCCGATCCGATCTGGATCGGGTGAGAGGGAGAGACGAGGGAGTGGGGGGTCGATCGGGGCAGTTGGGGTCAACCCCGATCTAGATCAGATCGGGGGAAGAGCGTAGTGGGGGGTGCGACGGGCTAGGGTTTGGTGGGGAGGAATGGATAAGGGGTGTGGCCGGTTGGGCCGGTGGCCGAACGGGCCGGCCTGCTGGGCCGAAGCCCAGTGGGGGGGGGGGCTTCTCTCTTTTCTTTTCTTTTTTTGTCTGTTTTCTTTTCTTTTGTTTATTTTTCTGTTTTAATTCAATTTAAAATATTTATGCATTTTATAAAACTGTATCTCCTATACCATAATTTTCTATGTAATATTTAGTTCAAACCGAACATTTTTATTTTAATGTTTGAAAACTTTTATTGTTTTCCTGTAATTAAATTTTGAATTTATTTCGGTTTTGAATTAACTCGAGATTAGCAACTATAAACGAGGTGACGTGGCACCATTAGCAGAGGATCACTGTAGCTTAATTACCCGGGCGTCACAATTCTCCTCCACTACAAGAAATCTCGTCCCGAGATTTAAGAGGTAGAGTAAGGGGGAAAAGGTTGGTTACGAAATTCTAACGGATCTTCTCGAAGAAGTTAATCCCTTTCGTTGATGTCTTCAATTCTTTATTCCAATGCATCATGATGAAGTTGTCGTCCTTTCTTCGGGAACTCCATCGTACTTACGAATAGGTAAGGGGCAGCTTTACAACAATTGAATGTTATAAGGGAAATTCATTTAGGGGGTATCCCAAGAATGATCATAAGAGTATCTCTCGAGTTGAACAATTAAAACACATCGAGAGCAAAGTAAGAAGGTACCATAAGAAGTTTGAAACGGATAGACAATCTTCGTTGGCTGAAACAAGGCAACGGTATAGGTATTGTGTTTAATACCAGAATCGATGATTTCTCGAAAGGTGGCTCGTGGATCACAAACGAGGCCAAGTGCGAGGAATTAAATTTGGAAACCGGGGGTGTATAGGAGAGTCAGGTTTCGATCCTGTGGAACTGTGGGTTATGGGCCCACCATGTGGTTAAAAGTAGGTAAAGCGTTGATATCTTGCTCGGTCGTGATAGCAAGACATGTCAGAGGGTAGCCTATCATTTATGTTGGCAACAATGTCGGTACCAAGGGCGAGGGACGAAGAGAACCATTTTCCTGCTCGTTGAAACGAGGCGGACCAATAGGCAAAGTTCTCGTTCATCGGTGGTTACCGGAATGTCAACAACAATAGTAACAGGGTCTTACTGACAGAGTTGTACGCCGAGGTGCTTATAAAAGCAGTGACGTATTACTGCTTAGATCATATAAACCTCAAGAAGGTTAAACAGAACAATGGAAAGGAAATTATGATTATCAGATTTAACAGAAGAATGGAAAGGAAAATGTGTTTAAACACACATTTCAGGGGTATATCCTTCCCAAGGACAAACAAAGCATGATATCCGTGGCAGGATATCATGTAGAAAACCCTTTAAGTAAGGGAAGAGAAATTTCATGACAGTACCCATACAACGGTGTTTGGATAATGGTTAAAGAAAACTTAGCATTGCGCTTTCAATGCTCTTATTGAAAATCGGAGTACCACAAACATGCTTCAAGAAGCATTGACATGGTATTCAAGCAAAGGTCAGATTTTGGAAATGCAAAGGATCCATCAGGAATAGCTTGTGAAATAAGTCTTACAATTTCCTCACGGAAGAATGGCTAAACTTGTTAAAAAGGATACTACAACAATAGGTCCTCCGGCCAGGTGTGCTAGGCCTGACATAACCTTACCGGGTCATATATAAAGACCAACATTATAACTTTTGGAAATAAGTTCCAACCATCATATCTGACCGAGATTCAGATCTGAGTGGTGTCACGATACCTCAGACTTAGGATGCCTGAGAAGAAAAGGTGCGGCACAATTTGACGAGATGACATTGTAAGATTCTCGGGAAATGAACTATGGAAGCGAGTTCCGAAACAAGAGTTCATCAGTAAACCAAGGAGAGGATGAGGAGGTGGCTGATAGGCTCAGCAACAAATCATCACGATTTCCAAAGGATTGATTTCCACAATTATGTGAACAAGGAAGTATCATTTGTCGGATCAAATGTCATAATGATGTATGCTCGAGGGAAAACATACACAACTGAACAATGATAGAAGGGTGCAACCAGGAATCTGGACTAGGTAGCACGATCAATGTTTGAATGATGATTCAATAATCCATAGACTTAGAATGAAACTGTAGACCAATAACTTCAAGCAATAGGGTTGCTAGAAGTTTAGAATTTGCACAACACAGACCATTAGTCGGTATTCCAGTTAGAAACAATACGGAGACCAAGAAATGAACGCACAAGGCGAGAGATATTACTATATCAAGAATTCTCAAGAGGTGGTAAAATTACCACGACATTCTTGACATAAAAGGTGGTAACATTCCAAGGTAAATAAGAACAAATGCTGTATAGCAAGGATCTCAAGGTATAACTCAAAACACGAATAAGTTTGTGTTGGAGGGAAGGCAATAAAGTGGCCGATGATAATACAATTCATCGGGGGCAAGGATGGTATTTCTCATCATGAATTCAATTGATATCCAGGAAGACCTCATAAGGTTGATGATCTTCACGGCACATTGGTCGAGTGATTTCAAGATGTAATCAATCAGTGACAACATCAAATCAAAGGAATGATGAAGCGGAAGGTTACTGGAACCATGGGTAGGGCACAAACTTGAAATCAAGCTTGTTGTTCAAGGTGAATTGATATGACGAGGAAGATCGACGTAAGCTTAGCTCATCATCGAAAGTTGTGCTCCGGGATTAAGGACCAGGTAGCACAGTTAAAATTTAGCACGATAATGATATAGCCGATCAGGCTAGGAATGACATGATCGAGTACAAACTCGAACTTAAAGAAGATTATCAAGAGTTGCTGAACCGTAGGGCAGACTCGGTTCAGTTATCGGTGTCTTTGAGTGTTTAATAACTCAGAACCCATGAAAACTGTAATCAGTGAGAATGTAGTACTTGATGAAGAACTCATAAGAAGTTATGCAGTTCCGTGATAATCTCGAGATACCAGGGGGGTAATACTCGAAGACGGATCAAAGTAGAGGTTGGACCGAGGTATTGATCCACATGAGACAAGTGCTTACACTTGCATCGAAAATGGTATTTAAAAGAGAACATGGTTGGAACCCCGATTGCAAAAGGTCAGATCCCAGATATAAGATGAACTTATACCAAAGGAATAATTTAATTTAAGAGAAGCTTTAACGATAAGATCTACATCGTGTCCATGGGCATGAACACAAGTTCAAGGTCGACTCCCACTTCTCCAATGCATAACCTTTCATTCACTTCTCACTTTCGAAGAAGTTGTAGTGTTGAAATTTTATTTGGCAAAATACCAGAAGTGTATGGCTCGTGAAAACTTTCGAGTTCACACAGTTTAGAGAAGGCATAGGTTCAACCCATCAGGGCATCTTAGGAGTATATACCACAAATTTCAAGAATAAATAACACCAGCTCGATAGTAGAGCATGTTTGAGAAAGCAGAGGATACAATTTACCAAAGGTATTATGTATCCGAGGAAAGGCTCACAGACTTATTGAATATGAAGGACGTTGTCGGATAAAATCACGCAAATGATCTGGTGGTTCTCAAGGGATCTGGTGCGAGCATCGGTACTCAACCAGAGGGAGAAACAATGCAAGGAGATCAGACTTTAGAAACAACTGACTAATTCAAGGCTCAAATGCAAAGGAATTATCAATCCCAAGACAAGGGATCAGAAGCAATGCTCTGATCAGGGATGGCTAAGTTGAATAGCCTTAAGGGTACAATCGGCAGCAATTTGATTGGTCGAGATCCAGCTCATGTTTTAAAATAACGTCTGAGTCGGAAAGATAATTTAAAAGGATCAACTGATGATTGCGTGCATTCGCACTCATGTTGAATCAATAGGATCAAAAAGACGATGCCTAAGGATACTAACGAATATTGCCAGACATATGGAAAGCATCCATAATGTAAGCAGGCAAGTATTGCAGAGCAATAAGCTACTAGGGATTTTTGGAGGATCGAATAGTATTTCGAAGACCATTGTGAAACACATGAACAACTGGGGATGAGTGGATACTCGACAAGTGCGAGGATTTAAGTGAAGGGGTATTCATGTGGCAAGGAACTGCTAGGCAGTAGGCACAAAGTATTCTCGGAAAAATAGAGAGAATTTCCGAGGTATCTTGTAATAACAAGATTAACTGGGAATGAACTTATGGACGACAAGTGTATGTATCTTTCCATATGGACTTATCGGTGGTATGGAATTGCAACGGCGAAGGACACAAAGGTCTCGGGGAAACATCGGAGAGTATTGTCAGAATCTTCTGTTGCAGCAGGCGATCATCTGGCCTGAAGGGGCTCTCCGGGAGGAAGTATTTTCGAGAACCTAAAGTTAGATTTTAGCAAAATCACTTAACCCGAATAGAAGAGAGTTCAGAGTCCCAGAGTAAAGGTCGAGGAATAAAAAGATCCTACTACCACCCAAATGGCGACGTGTGCCCGTAACACACACAGCCGTGTTAGTAAAAGTTTTAGTAATGTCTAGACTCAACTTCGGCCAAGGAGTGTGGAAGGGGGATTCCTACAGGCAGTCGGCTCTGATACCAACTTGTGACGCCCCCGATTTAATCGTACACTAATCATACACGCAAACGTGTACGATCAAGATCAGGGACTCACGGGTGGATATCACAACACAACTCTACAAATAAAATAAGTCATACAAGCATCATATTACAAGCCAGGGGCCTCGAGGGCTCGAATACCAGAGCTCGATCATAGACGAGTCAGCGGAAGCAACAATATCTGAGTACAGACATAAGTTAAACAAGTTTGCCTTAAGAAGGCTAGCACAAACTGGGATACAGATCGAAAGAGGCGCAGGCCTCCTGCCTGGGATCCTCCTAAACTACTCCTGATCGTCGTCAGCGGGCAACACGTAGTAGTAGGCACCTCCGGTGTAGTAGGAGTCGTCGTCGACGGTGGCGTCTGGCTCCTGGGCTCCAACATCTGGTTGCGACAACCAGGTAGAAGGGATAGGGGGAAAGGAGGGAGAAAGCAACCGTGAGTACTCATCCAAAGTACTCGCAAGCAAGGAGCTACACTACATATGTATGCATTGGTATCAACTGGGATAAGGCTATCATATGTGGACTGAACTGCAGAATGTCGGAATAAGAGGGGGATAGCTAGTCCTGTCGAAGACTACGCTTCTGGCAGCCTCCGTCTTGCAGCATATAGAAGAGAGTAGACTGAAGTCCTCCAGGTAGCATCGCATAGCATAATCCTAACCGATGATCCTCCCCTCGTCGCCCTGTGAGAGAGCGATCACCGGTTGTATCTGACACTTGGAAGGGTGTGTTTTATTAAGTATCCGGTTCTAGTTGTCATAAGGTCAAAGTACAACTCCGGGTCGTCCTTTTACCGAGGGACACGGCTATTCGAATAGATAAACTTCCCTGTAGGGGTGCACCACATACCCCAACACGCTCGATCCCATTTGGCCGGACACACTTTTCTGGGTCATGCCCGGCCTCGGAAGATCAACACGTCGCAGCCCTACCTAGGCACAACAGAGAGGTCAGCACGCCGGTCTAAATCCTATGGCGCAGGGGTCTGGGCCCATCGCCCTTTGCACACCTGCATGTTGCGTACGCGGCCGGAAGCAGACCTAGCCTAGTGGCTTTCCAGTCCAATCCGGCGCGCGCCACTCAGTCGCTGACGTCACGAAGGCTTCGGCTGATACCACGACGCCGGGATACCCATAACTGCTCCCACGTAGATGGTTAGTGCATATAGACCAAATGGCCAGACTCAGATCAAATACCCAGATCTCGTTAAGCGTGTTAAGTATCCGCGAACACTGACCAGGGCCAGGCCCACCTCTCTCCTAGGTGGTCGGAACCTGCCCTGTCGCTCCGCCTCAAAGATCCACTCGCGGGTGCTCCTACGAGCCTACCCGTCTTTAGTCACCACATGTATCATGTATAAAGTATATAGTATATACCCGTGATCACCTCCCGAGTGATCACGGCCCGATAGTATAGCATGGCAGACGGACAAGAATGTAGGGCCACTGATGATAAACTAGCATCCTATACTAAGTATTAGGATTGCAGGTAAAGGTAACAACAGTAGTAGCAAGGACAGGCTATGCATCAGTATAGGATTAACGGGAAGCAGTAACATGCTACGCTACTCTAATGCAAGCAGTATAGAGAAGAGTAGGCGATATCTGGTGATCAAAGGGGGGGCTTGCCTGGTTGCTCTGGCAAGAGAGAGGGCTCGTCAACTCCGTAGTCGTACTGGGTAGCAGCGGCGTCGGTCTCGGTGTCTATCGAGAGAAGAGGGGGGAGAAACAATAAATATTTAAGCAAGCATATGCATAGTGATGCATGACATGACAAGTAACAGTGCTAGGGGTGCCCTAACGCGGTAATAGGTGCTACCGGTGAAGGGGGATGACATCCGGGAAAGTATCCCCGGTGTTTTGCGTTTTCGGGCAGAGGACCGGAGGGGGAAAGTTGCGAGTTCGATAGGTTAGGGAGGTGTGGCGGACGAACGGGTTGCGTATCCGGAATCGTCTCGTCGTTCTGAGCAACTTTCATGTTGAAAATATTTTAATCCGAGTTACGGATTAAAAGATATGATTTTCTAAAGATTTTATTAATTTCTGGAATTTAATTAATTATTTAAATTAATTCGATAAATAGATTAATGACATCAGCATGATGTCATGCTGACATCAGCAGTCAACAGAGTTGACTTGGTCAACCTGACCAGTGGGTCCCACTGGTCAGTGACACATTTTAATTAAACAGATTAATTAAACTAATCAAAATTAATTAAGGGGGTGGGCCCCACTGTCATACTAGTTAATTAACTAATTAACAGTAGTTGATTAGGTTAATTAACATTAGGTTAGTTAATCTTAATTAGTTAATTTAATCATAATTAATTAGGTTAATTAATTAGTTAATTAATTAATTATTATTTATTTTTTTATTTTTTTATTAAACGTTCTGGGGCCGTGGGGCCCAACTGTCATAGGCCCCAGGGGCCATAGCGGGTTGGGTTCACAGGCGTCGGGCGCCGGGTGCGGGCGCACCCGAGCGGGCGCTCGCCCGCAGGACAGGACGAGGTCGCCGGGGCACCGACGGCAGGGCACGCCGGCGCGGCCAGTGGGGGCCACGGCGGGCGGAGGCGAGGGGTGGCGCGGCCGTGGGAGGAGGAGGGGCGGAGACTAGGCGTGGCGAGGCACGGGGCCATGGGGCGCCGGCCGGAGCAGCGGGGGGGGGGGGGGGCAGGCGGTGACGGGAGGCTGCGCAGAGGGGCGAGGCCGCCGGCGACGGGGCGCTGCAGTGGTGGTGGTGGCCGCACCGGGCGCGCGCGCGTGAGCGCTGGAGGCGCGGGCGCGGCCCCGCGCGTGTGAGCGCGCGTGGGTGCGCGGGCGGCAGGGGGGAATAGCTCGGCGGGGGCGCGCACTACGCGGCACGGGCTCGCGGTGCGCGGCAGGAGCGAGGCAGAGGGCGGCGAGCGCGCGCGTGCGCGTGCGTGCGTGAGCGGCGGGTGGCCCGGAGCGTGAGCTCCGGCACGCGGGCGCAGCCGAGCTACGCTGCCGGTGAACGGAGAGAGAGGAGGGGTGCAGGGACAGGGGGAGGAGGAGGGCGGAGGCCGTGGCCTCACCGGGCTTCGTAGGGGCAACGGCAGCGGGTGTCGAGGTGGGGGACGGGGACGACGCGATGCGACGCAAGGGAGGACGATGGTGTGGCGGTCCGGCGAGGAGGCGTGGTCGAGGCGGCGTTCCGGGCGACGACGGGGCGACGACGAGGTGGCCACGGTGGAGGCGTTCCGCGCGGCGTCGGGGCGTTGCGGGCGTCCAGCGAGGCGGGGCGACGGGGAGAGCGGCTTCGGGCGACGGCGATGGGGTCGGCCCGATCCGATCTGGATCGGGTGAGAGGGAGAGACGAGGGAGTGGGGGGTCGATTGGGGCAGTTGGGGTCAACCCCGATCTAGATCAGATCGGGGGAAGAGCGTAGTGGGGGGTGCGACGGGCTAGGGTTTGGTGGGGAGGAATGGATAAGGGGTGTGGCCGGTTGGGCCGGTGGCCGAACGGGCCGGCCTGCTGGGCCGAAGCCCAGTGGGGGGGGCTTCTCTCTTTTCTTTTCTTTTTTTGTCTGTTTTCTTTTCTTTTGTTTATTTTTCTGTTTTAATTCAATTTAAAATATTTATGCATTTTATAAAACTGTATCTCCTATACCATAATTTTCTATGTAATATTTAGTTCAAACCGAACATTTTTATTTTAATGTTTGAAAACTTTTATTGTTTTCCTGTAATTAAATTTTGAATTTATTTCGGTTTTGAATTAACTCGAGATTAGCAACTATAAACGAGGTGACGTGGCACCATTAGCAGAGGATCACTGTAGCTTAATTACCCGGGCGTCACATCTCATTTCGCAGTGGTTATCACGCACTGCTCGGGCTAACCGCATTCGCTAAGTTCAATGCGGTACCGCACTACACATACCTTAAGCTCAAGATGCCAGGCCCTCGAGGAGTAATTACGATCAATGGAAACACCGAACGCTCCCTCCGAATGGAGGAGCACACGGCGGCCCTTGCAGCGGAAGTACAAAGCAGCCTCTCTAGGCAGTTCTCCAGTCCGGCCACTAAACGACTGGACACCGTCAAGCGCGCCCGGAGTAACCTACAACAAGACCGCCTGGCACGATCCGAGCAGGTGTAGCAATGCGGCCCCAACCCCAACCCTCGCAAAAAGGCGATGCCAGTACTTCGCGTACATAACTACGCTCTAGAGATATCATGGGCACAGGGGAAGGGGCACCATCACGGCACGCCCAAATCATGGTTTAAACCGTACCAGGGGCTGCCGATTTTTAAAATTTTCTCTTACTTTCAGGACTCCATCGTTCGGAAGGCCTGTTCGGCAGTTCAATTGCCGCACAAACGATGCAAGAACCAGGGAAGCGGACAAGCCACGCCGCATTACGAAACTCCCAGGTGGTCTCTATCACGAGCAGTATACCCGTTCTACATACTATTCCGTAGCTTGCCCCTGGAACGGACATAGTCCAACCTTCCACTTATCGCATTACTTGTATTGTTCTACCTTGATCGCACCCCTTTTTAATAAACAATGCATAGCTTTCGTCTATTTTTGCATTACCTTTTTTCTTTATATATGTTCCTTAACGACATGTTGCACCCGTACACGTTGGTACGACCAAAATACGCCAGGGGCTTTAGTACCCCTCAATATGGTGTGAGAAGTCCGAACACTTTAACAAGTGCGGCACCCCGAACATATAGCATTATATGCATCGGCTCCGAATCATGTCTTGGGTCAATAGTTGGGTTTGCCCGGCTCCTATGTTTTGGTACCTTACGTTCTGTTATATCGGCTAAGGTAGCACTAGGAGAACCACTGCGATTGTGCCCCAGTTGAGCTGGGTCGAGCACCTCAGTGGAGAAAGCTAAAACTGACTGTCATGATGAAGCGAGAGCTGGTCGCTGTTCGAGAGGTTTTTTCGAGTCCCTAAAGACTTATGCCGCTTAGGGCGAGGAGCCGGCTCTGTCCGGCCAAGGCGTGGATAGCGCCCCGAACTCGGCCTTCCGAATACCAGGGGCTTCACCGAAATTTAAAATTATAGAATTCTATGGCTAAGTGAGAGTGTTCACGCATTATAGTCCGGTTGCCTTGTTCGTTGGGCTGAGCGCCTCCCTCGAAGGACCCAAACATGGGAAAAAGAGCGCTCAGGTTTATCCCTGAACACCCCAGCACTAGCGGCACGGGGGCAGAAGCTGACGACCCGCCATCTCTCAGAATTGATAAATAGCCGCACAAAAGGTAATATTTTAAATTCCAACAGCATTGCTTAGCACATATAAATAAGTTTTCAGCGCACAGGACAAAACGAGCAAGTTTCACTCAAAAATTACATCCCTAGAACATTCATCCGCCACAAGGCAGGCACCCTTCAGAACATCCTTATAGTAATTCTCGGGCTTGCGATGCTCTTTCCCCGGTGGTGGCCCATCCATCACAAGCTTCTCAGCATCCAGCTTGCCCCAGTGCACCTTAGCACGGGCAAAGGCCCTACGGGCACCCTCAATGCAGATGGAGCGCTTGATAACTTCGAGCCTTGGACAGGCCTCCACCAGCCGCCGCACCAGCCCGAAATAGCTCCCAGGCAGAGCTCCTCCTGGCCACAGCTGAACAATGAGGCCCTTCATGGCCTGTTCGGCCGCCTTGTGGAGCTCGACCAGTTGCTTCAGCTGATCGCTCAGGGGCACGGGGTGTCTGGCCTCAGCGTACTGAGACCAGAACACCTTCTCCGTCGACCTGCCCTCCTCGGCTCGATAGAATGCGGCGGCATCGGACACACTCCGGGGAAGATCTGCGAACGCTCCTGGAGAGCTCCGGATTAAGGTAAGTAACAAGTAACTCACGTTTATGTGTTTGCTTTGCATAAAGAATGCCTTACCCGCCGCTATCTTCTTCACCTCATCCAACTCCTGGAGGGTCTTCTGGGATTCGGCCTTGGCAGACTTGGCATTCTCAATAGCCACCGCGAGCTCGGACGCTCGCGTCTTTGAGTCAAGCTCCAAACTCTCATGTTTTTCCATGAGAGCCTGGAGCTCTTGCCGCACCTTGCCAACCTCGGCCTCATACTTCTCCCGCTCGGTGCGCTCCGTGGCCGCCCTCTTCTCGGCTTCGACCAGCGCTTGCTTAAGGGTCGCCACCTCAGATGTGGCCCCTACAATAGCCACGCTAATCCTGTCATTCTTTGCAATTGCACCTTTTTATATATATTTAAAAACAAGGTATTTCTCACCTTCATTATCCTCGAGCTGCTTCTTGGCACACCTGAGCTCTTGCTCGGACCACTCGAGGTTCTGCTTTAGCGTGTCCACTTCCGCAGTCAGTGCAGCAGACGCAAGCAAAGAAGCCTGCACATGCATATTGACTCATTTTTGTTAGACTCCTGCGAATTTTATTTGATCCTCTATTCGGCTTTTCCTCCCGAACGCCAAACAGAGCATCAGGGGCTAATGTCTATGCGGTAATATTATTTACACATTCTTTACTTACCTCAAAGCCTGTTAAAAGGCTAGTACAAGCTTCAGTCAGTCCGCTCTTGGCGGACTGAACCTTCTAGACCACCGCACTCATAATAGTACGGTGCTCCTCGTCGATGGAGGCGCCTTGGAGCGCCTCCAACATATTGTCCGGCGCCTCCGGTTGGACGGGGGCCACCGGCACGGCGGACTTGCTCCTCTTGGAAGGAGGTCCCCCGCCGGACTCTGGAACCTCTGAAGGTTCCGGAGCGGTGTCCGGCCTAGAGCCGGACTTGGAGCCCTGAGGGGTTTCATCCCCTTTACTCCTAGAGTCCGGGAGGTCGTCTTGCGGCGCCCCCAGGACCACCTCCTCCCGGCTTGGAACCTGTTGGGACAACACTTCGGTGTCGTCCGTAGAGCGGGGGGAGGAAGCCGTCGGAAGTGAGTTCACATATGACGAGTCCAGTGAGCCGCTCGACGACGCGTCGAGCTGGTCTTTGGGTGGGCTGCATAAACATATTCGACGTAAGGGAAAGCTGTGCAATAAACGAATACTATGAATTACTCTGGTATCCGGATACTCACGATTTTGCCAGGGGCTTGGCCCTGGGCTGCCACTCCTCTCCGCCGCCGTCGGCGTCGGTGGAGCAGTCCGGAGGAAGGGTTTTCCCCTTCTTGGACCCTCCGGCCTCCCCAGAGAGGGCGGCCTTCCTTTTCTTCTCTCCCCCCGCTGGAGGGGGAGAGGTCTCTTATTCTTCCTCCTCGTCTTCACGGGAGGAATGCGCCTCGGACTGTCGGATGAGGGATCCGACACCTCCTGGCACCGGGCACTCTTTTGAGTCCCCGCGCCCTTTTTTGCGGCCTACTTCTCCAGCACCACATAGGGTGCCGGAACCAGCAGCTTCGCCAAGCGAGCGTCCGCTCGGCCTTCGGGCAAAGGAACTGGACAGTTGATCTGTCCGGATGTCACCTGCCAATCCTGTCAAAGGTAAGGGAGTTTAGATCCCGCATGGAGTCAAACTATGAAAAACTGATACCCTGTAAAAGGAAAAAACAGCTTACCGTGAGAGCATGACGCTCCGCACTGAATCCGCGATCCTTGGTAGCTGATGCGGGAGCCTCGGTGCCCTTGAAAAGCACCTTCCAGGCATCTTCGTACGTCGTGTCTAAGAGCCTGCTCAGAGTTTGGTGTCGCGTCGGGTCGAACTCCCATAGGTTGAAAGCCTGTTGTTGACACGGGAGGATCAAGCGGATGAGCATAACCTGGACTACGTTGACAAGTTTGAGCTTCTTGTCCACCAGGGTTTGGACGCATGTTTGGAGTCCGTCAGCTCTCCCTTCTTACCCCAAGACAGGCCCGTCTCCTTCCAGGAGGTGAGCCGCGTAGGGGGTCCTAATCGAAACTCAGGGGGTGCGACCCATTCGGCATCGCACGGCTCGGTGATGTAAAACCACCCAGATTGCCACCCCTTCAGGGTCTCCACAAAGGAGCCCTCGAGCCAGAGGACGTTGGCCATCTTGCCCACCATGGCGCCTCCGCACTCTGCCTGGTTGCCGTGCACCACCTTCGGCTTAACGTTGGAAGTCTTGAGCCATAGGCCGAAATGCGGGCGGATGCGGAGGAAGGCCTCGCACACGACGATAAACGCCGAGATGTTGAGGACGAAGTTCGGGGCCAGATCGTGGAAATCCAGGCCGTGGTAGAACATGAGCCCCCGGACAAATGGGTGGAGAGGGAAGCCCAGTCCGCGGAGGAAATGGGGGAGAAACACCACCCTCTCATGGGGCCTAGGGGTGGGGATGAGCTGCCCCTTTTTGGGAAGCTGGTACGCGATGTCGTTAGACAGGTATCCGGCTTTCCTCAGCTTTTTGATGTGTCCCTCCGTGACGGAGGAGACCATCCACTTGCCTCCCGCTCCGGACATGGCTGGAGAAGGTTGAGGTGGGGAGCGCGGACTTGGGCGCTGGAGCTCGAGTGCGCAAGAATGGATAGGCGAAGGAGGAAGAAGGCGTAGGTGAAAAGGTGGATCCTTATCCCCTTATATGGGTGGACGCGACTACATGTCCCCACCAGCCTGGTAAAACTCGCTTATCTCCAAGTGCCGTAATCAACGGCGCGGTTGGGTTACCCACGCCCGTATTTATGAGAATCCCGGGATAAGGGGACACGATCTTTGCTTTAACAAGACGTGCCAAGGAAACCGCCTCGCATGCTGCGCTGAGGTGGGATAATGAAACGACTCGGATAAATGCTTGGCCGTGGTGTGACACGCTGCGGAATATGTCAGCAGATTAGATTGGTGTAAATATTATTCTCTCTATGGTAATATGTGGAAACTTATTTTGCAGAGTTGGACACTATCTTCGTGTTCAAAATCTTCTATGAAGTACTTGGAGGAGGAACCCGCCTTGCAATGCCGAAGACAATCTGCGCGCCGGACTCGTCGTCATTGAAGCCTGGTTCAGGGGCTACTGAGGGAGTCCTGGATTAGGGGGTGTTCGGATAGCCGGACTATACCTTCAGCCGGACTCCTGGACTATGAAGATACAAGATTGAAGACTCCGTCCCGTGTTCGGAAGGGACTTTCCTTGGCGTGGAAGGCAAACTTGGCGATACGGATATGAAGATCTCCTACCATTGTAACCGACTTTGTGTAACCCTAAACCTCTCCGGTGTCTATATAAACCGGAGGGTTTTAGTCCGTAGGACAACGTACACATCAACAATCATACCATAGGCTAGCTTCTAGGGTTTAGCCTCCTCGATCTCGCGGTAGATCTACTCTTGTACTACCCATATCATCAACATTAATCAAGCAGGACGTAGGGTTTTACCTCCATCGAGAGGGCCCGAACCTGGGTAAAACTTCGTGTCCCTTGCCTCATGTTACCATCCGGCCTAGACGCACAGTTCGGGACCCCCTACCCGAGATCCGCCGGTTTTGACACCAACAAGCGATATCCACCGCACGCTTCAATTCTCATTGGATCACACGTATCAGCATGCATGATTTCCAACAAGTCACTTGCCTGTTTCATTGTACCTGAAAACGGGATCTTAGTCATCCTGCCCATGAGGCATGGCTCGCATGTGTCAAGTGATTCAAAATCAAGTGACTCCAAACATCCATCGACATGGAGTTTCTTCATGCATCTTACGCCAATATGACCTAAGCGGCAGTGCCACGAGAAAGTGGTACTATCATTATTAACTCTACATCTTTTGGCGTGAACATGTGTATTGCCACGACCGAGATTCAATGAACCATTCACATAGGGTGCATGACCATGAAAGGTATCATTCATGTAAACAGAATAACCATTATTCTCTAACTTAAATGAATGACCGTATTGCAATGAACATGATCTAAGCATATTCATGCTCAACGTAGACACCTAATAACATTTATCTAGGTTCAATACTAATCCCGAAGGCAGATGGAGCGTGCGATGGTGATCTCATCAACTTTGGAAACACTTCCAACACACATCGTCACCTCACCCTTAGCCAGTCTCCGTTTAGTCCGTAGCTTTTGCTTCAAGTCACCAATAATAGTAACTGAACCGGTATCCAATACCCAGGTGCTACCAGGAGTACTAGTGAGGTACACATTAATAACACGTATATACTTTGAAGTTGCGAGCCTTCTTATCTACTCCCTCCGTTCCTAAATACTTGTTTTTCTAGGCATTTTAATAAGTGACTACATACGAAGCAAAATGAATGAATCTACACTCTAAAATATGTCTACATACATCCGTATGCAGTAGTCATTTGAAATGTCTAGAAAGACAAATATTTAGGAACGGAGGGAGTACCACGCATTTGGGGTAATTCCAGTACCAGTGACCATTCCCCTTACAATAGAAGCACTTAGTCTCGGGTTTGGGTTCAACCTTGGGTTCCTTCACTGGAGCGGCAACTGATTTTCCATCCATGAAGTTTCCCTTCTAGCCCTTGCCCTTCTTGAAACCAGTGGTCTTGTTAAACCATCAACACTTGATGCTCCTTCTTTGATTTCTACCTTTTGCGGTCTTAAGCACCACGAATAGCTCCGGGATCAACTCCATCCCTTGCATGTCATAGTTCATCATGAAGATCTAGTAGCTTAGAGATAGTGGCTAGAGAACTCTATTAATCACTATCTTATCTGGAAGTTTAACTCCCACTTGATTTAAGTGATTGTAGCACCCAGACATTCTGAGCACATGCTCACTAGCTGAGCTATTCTCCTCCATCTTGTTGGCAAAAGAACTTGTCAGAGGTCTCATACCTCTCAACACGGGCATGAGCCTGAAATCCCAATTTCAGCTCTTGGAACATCTCACATGTTCTATGGCATTCAAAACGTCATTGGAATCCCGATTCTAAGCCGTAAAGTATGGTGCACTAAACTATCAAGTAGTCATCAGGATGTGTCTGTCAAGTGTTCACAACATCCACAGACGACGTTGTAGGGGTTTGCACATCGAGCGGTGCATCAAAGACGTAAGCCTTCTGTGTAGCAGTGAGGACACTCCTCGGACTATGGACCTAGTCTGCATCATTGCTTACAATATCTTTCAACTTAATCTTTCTCTAGGAACGTATTGAAACAGGGAGCTACAACGTGAGCTATTTATCTACAACATATTTGCAAAGACAATTTAGACTATATTCATGATAATTGAGTTCATCTAATCAAATTACTTAATGAACTCCCACTCATATAGGCATCCCTCTAGTCATCTAAGTGAAACATGATCCGAATCGACTAGGCCGTGTCCGATCATCATGTGAGACGGACTAGTCATCAATGGTGAACATCTCATGTTGATCGTATCTTCTATACGACTCATGTTCGACCTTTCGGTCTTTCGTGTTCCGAGGCCATGTCTGTACATGCTAGGCTCGTCAGGTCAACCTAAGTGTTTCGCATGTGTCCTGAGGCCATGTCTGTACATGCTAGGCTCGTCAACACCCGTTGTATTCGAACGTTAGAATCTATCACACCCGATCATCACGTGGTGCTTCAAAACAACGAACCTTCGCAACGGTGCACAGTTAGGGGGAACACTTCTCTTGAAATTTTAGTGAGGGATCATCTTATTTAAGCTACCGTCGTTCTAAGCAAATAAGATGTAAAACATGATAAACATCACATGCAATCAAATAGTGACATGATATGGCCAATATCATTTTGCTCCTTTTGATCTCCATCTTTGGGGCTCCATGATCATCGTTGTCACCAGCATGACACCATGATCTCCATCATCGTGTCTTCTTGAAGTTGTCTCATCATCTATTACTTCTACTACTATGGCTAATGCTTTAGCAATAAAGTAAAGTAATTACATGACTTTATGTTGACACGCATGTCATAAATAAATTAAGACAACTCCTATGGCTCCTGCCGGTTGTCATACTCATCGACATGCAAGTCGTGATTCCTATTACAAGAACATGATCAAGCTCATACATCACATATATCATTCATCACATCCTTTTGTCCATATCACATCACACGGCACATGCTGCAAAAACAAGTTAGACGTCCTCTAATTGTTGTTGCAAGTTTTTACGTGGCTGCTATAGGTTTCTAGCAAGAACATTTCTTACCTACGCCAAAACCACAACGTGATATGCCAATTTCTATTTACCCTTCATAAGGACCCTTTCCATCGAATCCGATCCGACTAAAGTGGGAGAGACAGACACCCGCTAGCCACCTTATGCAACTAGTGCATGTTAGTTGGTGGAAGCAGTCTCACGTAAGTGTACGTGTAAGGTCAGTCCGGGCCGCTTCATCCCACGATGCCGCCGAATCAAGATAAGACTAGTAACGGCAAGTAAATTGACAATATTGACGCCCACAACTGCTTTGTGTTCTACTCGTGCATAGAAACTACGCATAGACCTAGCTCATGATGCCACTATTGGGGATCATAGCAGAAATTTAAAATTTTCTACGCATCACCAAGATCAATCTATGGAGTAATCTAGCAACGAGGGGAATGAGAGTGCATCTACATACCCTTGTAGATCACTAAGCGGAAGCGTTCAAGTGAACGGGGTTGATGGAGTCGTACTCGTCGTGATCCAAATCACCGATGATCCTAGCGCTGAACGGACAGCACCTCCGCGTTCAACACACATATGGAAAGGAGATGTCTCCCACGCCTTGATCCAGCAAGGAGGAAGGAGAGGTTGAGGAAGAGAGTCCAACAGCAGCACGATGGCGTGGTGGTGATGGAGTGGCAGTTCTCCGGCAGGGCTTCGCCAAGCTCACGCGGAGGAGGAGAGCTATTGGAGGGGAGGGGCTGCGCCAGGTTCAAGGGTGTGGCCGCCCTCCCACCCCTCCACTATTTATAGGTGGGGAGAGAGGGGGCCGCCCCCTAGATCCCATCTAGGGTTGGGGGCGGCGGCCAAGGGGGGGAGGAGTGCCTCCCAAGTCAAGTGGAGGCCCTCCCCTTAGGGTTTCCCCTCTCCCATGCGCATGGGCCTTGGGGGGCTGGTTCCCTTTGGCCCATTAAGGTTAGGGCGCCCCCCTACAGCCCATGCTTCTGTATTGGATGTGGCGGAACATTTTCCGGACCTCCGGACCCCTCCGGAAGCTTCCCGGTACAATACTGGAAAAAACTGAACTTTTCCCGGAACCCGAACAACAACTTTCCATATATAAATCTTTACCTGCGGACCATTCTGGAACTCCTCGTGACGTCCGGGATCTCATCTGGGACTCCGAACAACATTCAGTAATCACATACAAGTCTTCCTAATAACCCTAGCGTCATCGAACCTTAAGTGTGTAGACCCTACGGGTTCGGGAACCATGCAGACATGACCGAGACAACTCTCCGGCCAATAACCAACAGCGGGATCTGGATATCCATGTTGGCTCCCACATGTTCCACGATGATCTCATCGGATGAACCATGATGTCGTGGATTCAATCAATCCTGTATTCAATTCCCTTTGTCCAGCGGTATTGTACTTGTCCGAGATTCGATCGTCTGTATCTCGATACCTTGTTCAATCTCGTTACCGGCAAGTCTCTTAACTCGTTCCGTAACACATCATCCCGTGATCAACTCCTTGGTCACATTGTGCACATTATGATGAAGTGTTACCGAGTGGGCCCAGAGATACCTCTCCATTTACACGGAGTAACAAATCCCAGTCTCGATTCATGCCAACCCAACAGACACTTACGGATATACCTGTAGTGTACCTTTATAGCCACCCAGTTACGTTGTGACGTTTGGCACACCCAAAGCACTCCTACGGTATCCGGGAGTTGCACAATCTCATGGTCTAAGGAAATGATACTTGACATTCGAAAAGCTTTAGCAAACGAACTACACGATCTTGTGCTAGTCTTAGGATTGGGTCTTGTCCATCACATCATTCTCCTAATGATGTGATCCCGTTATCAACGACATCCAATGTCCATGGTCAGGAAACCGTAACCATCTATTGCTCAACGAGCTAGTCAACTAGAGGCTTACTAGGGACATGGTGTTGTTTATGTATCCACACATGTATCTGAGTTTCCTATCAATACAATTCTAGCATGGATAATAAACGATTATCATGAACAAGGAAATATAATAATAACCAATTTATTATTGCCTCTAGGGCATATTTCCAACTTAAAGCGCATGAAGAAACTCCATACTAATGGGCTTTTGGAATCACTTGATGCTTGCGAACCATGCCTCATGGGCAAAATGACTAAGACTTCATTCTCTGGAACAATGGAGCGAGCAACTGACTTGTTAGAAATAATACATATTGATGTATGCGGTCCGATGAGTGTTGAGGCCCGCGGCAGGCATCATTATTTTCTGACCATCATAGATGATTTGAGCAGATATGGGTATATCTACTTGACGAAACATAAGTATAAAATATTTGAAAAGTTCACAGAATTTCAGAGTGAAGTGGAAAATCATCGTAACAAGAAAATAAATTTTCTACGATCTGATCGTGGAGGTGAATATTTGAGTTATGAGTTTGGTCTTCATTTGAAACAATGCAGGATAGTTTCGCAACTCACGCCACCTGGAACACCATAGCGTAATGGTGTGTCCGAACATCGTAACCGTACTTTATTAGATATGGTGTGATCTATGATGTCTCTTACTGATTTACCGCTATCGTTTTGCGGTTATGGTTTAGAGACAACTGCATTCATGTTAAATAGGGCACCATCTAAATCCGTTGAGACGACACATATGAATTGTGGTTTGGCAAGAAACCGAAGTTGTCGTTTCTTAAAGTTTGGGGTTGCGATTCTTATGTGAAAAATCTTCAACCTGATAAGCTTGAACCCAAATTGGAGAAATGTGTCTTCATAGGATACCCAAAGGAGACTGTTGAGTACACCTTCTATCACAGATCCGAAGGCAAGATATTCGTTGCTAAGAATGGATCCTTTCTAGAGAAGGAGTTTCTCTCGAAAGAAGTGAGTGGGAGGAAAGTAGAACTTGATGATGTAATTGTACCTGCTCCCGAATTGGAAAGTAGTTCATCACAGAAATTATGTCCAGTGATTCCTACACAAATTAGTGAGGAAGCTAATTGTTGGTGGGAACGACACCTATGGGATCACAAGAATCCCTACTGTGGTTAGCGGGGCGCGGGGTCATGAGAAGAGCGGATCAAACAGATAGCACATGGTTCGTTTATCCAGGTTCGGGCCGTGAGGGTGCGTAAAACCCTACTCCTGGTTTGGTGGATTGTATATATGTGTTCTAGAGCTAGCTATGGGGCGTGAGGAGCTCTAAAAAGACGAATCCTTCCTCTGGTCGCCTCGGGCCTCCTTTTATAGAAAAAAGGGGTTGCCACAGTGGCACACAGGAGGTGGAAAGGGTACAGTGCTGCGAGGTTATCCCTCGCATCACATGACAAGGCGCAGTTAATGCGTCTTGCTTAGGTGTCCTTGCTTTATCAGGGACGGGGGAGAAACCTGTCTTGTCCGTCGTCGCTCCTTCTTGTGTTGACATGCGCCCTAGCCAGCGACGCCTGCGATGCCATGTAGGTAGGCAGGCAGCTGAGGTGGCGCAGTGGTGGGTCTTCACGAAGATCTGCATGCCGCCACGTAGGTGCCTGCCCAGCTGGTTGGGTCGGCAGCTGCATGCATGCGGTGGTGGAGGTTTAGTCGGCGTGGGCCTGATGGTGTCCTTGCGGGTGTCCTCGGTAAGGGCCTTGCCGGGGCCCCGGCAAGGGTCTTGCCGAGGCGCCTGCTGTCATCCCCGGCAAGGCGCTTGCCAGGGGCCTTGTGGTCTTCCTCGGCTGGGATCCCGCCAAGGGTTGTCGTCTCCTTAGTGTGTATCTGATCTTGAATGTCTTCACAAAGATCTGCATGCCGCCACGGGGATGTCTCCCGAATCCTTGCCCTTTGGGGGCAGTGGACTCAAGGGTGATTTTCTCCGTAGGCGCGGGACGAGTCGCCGCGGCAAGGGTCTTGCCGGGGCTGCTAGAACTGTCCCCCGGCAAGGATCTTGTCGGGGGAGTCTGCTTCGTCCTGTTTACTCTTCGTGGTCTTGGCCTTGGCGTCATTCTAGTTCTCTTGAGCTTCGGTCTTACCCTGGCTCACCTCCCTTGCCTTGCTTGGTGTGGTGGTATCCGCGGCTCAGACTTCCCGTGCACAGTTATAGGGGTACAAAAAGTGTACCCCTCTTTTTGTACACCGACAGGAGCCCCCGGGGTCTGGGCCACACATAAGCGCAACGCGTTGTTGGGCTAGGCCCAAAAATGGTGCATGGGCAGGCGGGGCGGTTTTTACCGTGGTAAGATTCTTCGCGCGCTGCGCTTCCCATGATTCCCGCGCGTGGCGCGGCATGGGGAGGCGCATGTGACATGGGCGGCATGCGTGGGGTTGGTTCCCGCAGGCATGCGTCACATCGTAGTAAAGGGGCGGTTCGCGCCTTCCCCATAAACGAAGGGAGGTGTGGAGGCGCGGCCCATTTACTGAATGGGGCTGAGGCGTGGTCTTCAAGGCGTCCACTCCCCACGATCACGGGGTGGGGAGTGGTCGTCTCACCCATCCTCTCGGTTCTGCACGTCCGCCACATGTCTCCCATGCGCCTGGGGTGGCAAACGGTGGAGACGGGAAACCGGGCCGTCGCTGGTTGGGGCGGCGGGTCGATCCTAGCTCCCTGCGCCTTCCGTATCTTGATTGGCCGAGCGGGGCGGCCGAGCCCCAACCCTGATCCTTTATAAAGAGCGGGAGGGGGATGGCATCCCGCATTCTTTCATCTTCTTCTTCCTTCAGCTTCTGCTCCTCCCTTCCATCTGTCATGGAGAGAGGGAATCCCGGTCCTTCAACAGTGGCGGGGAGGGTCACCGCTCGACAACACATCCCTCCTTCTCCTGCGCCTGCGGTGGCAAAGCCAGCCGCGAGGGGAAGGGGGAGGGGGCGAGGCCGTGGGCGAGGCCGGGGCGCTCGGGGAAGAGGAGGACGGGGTGGCGCATCGGCCTCGCCTTTGCCAGCAGCTCCTCCTCCAATGGAGGGCCATGTTGGGGATGACCCTTGTGAGTTCTTCGTCAGGCTGCGCCGGCCGCCGCACCGTCGCCTTCATATCCCGACTCCATTTGCGCGGGAGATGGAGCTGGATCCGCCGGAGTCGTTGCGGCTGCACATGAGGGGCTGCGGGATCAGTGGCACGCGGGTCCGCGTCGACTTCCCCACCCCTCACGTGATGTATCTTCGTCGGGGATGGAAGACGTTTGCTCATATCCACCGCTTGACGGAGGGGCTCACTCTCCATTTTAAGCTGATGGAGGGTGGCCTTCTCTCTGTCAAGTTCTTCGGGCTCTTTGGGACCCGTGCAACGTGCTGCGTGGAGAGCTCTTCTGATAGTGTAGACTCCTCCTCAGGTGGGAGTGACGAGGAGGACAGCGGCAGCGACGACAAGGGTAGTAGGCGGCAGGATGACGGGTCCGACTAGGTGTCGGGTGCCGCTCTGTGCGGCATCGGCGACCCCATCATCCGTGTCGCCGACTCCCTGAACTTCTTGGGGTCGTCTCCTTGGGCGGCTGGCGTTGGGAGGCTGCGGAAGCGGAAGAGGGCGGGCGGCAAGGCCGTCAAGTCGGAGTACGCGGGCACCGACGCCTTCGACGCGTGCTGATGTCCTACCGCCTCGTCTTCGAGCTCTGCTTCCGGCGCCGCCATCACCATCCAGCCTTTGGACGGCCACCAAGATGTTCTCTTGGTGTCTTCTGCCACCCGTAGCTCGCCTAGGAGCTCCTTTTGTCCCTTTTGCCTCCTTGACCTGCCTCCTGAGGAGAGGGACAAGAAAGGGATTACGGGCACCTTATCTCTTGTTAGTTTGTAAGCCTTCGGGCCTTTGTTGAATTTAAAACTTGTAATCCCATCAGTCATGTTTTTCGTTCCCTATGGACTGTACCTGAGTGGAATATTTTTTAATGAAAAAGGGATGCTTGTCGGGTCATTTGTTTGCAGGTGGAACCCACGACAAGGAGTAAATCCTTGATATCTTCAAGATAAACATTTCCTTGCCCGGCAACAGGCCTTGCCGTCTCCCCACTTTGCTCGACCTTCCTCACGCCTTTGGCGAAGGCAGGGATGAGGCGGGTTCAGGCTCCTAGTTTCATCCTTTTGCTGCCGCGACTACGACCAAACTTGGCCCCAGGAACGAGCCCTAGGGCCTAGAGTTATGGGAGCACGGTAGCTTAGGGGAAAACGAGGTTTCACATATCTCAGTCCATAATGGAATGCATGATAAGGGATGAAGAACTTATCTGAAGCTGCAGTCCCCGGCAACCCTAGTTCGCCGTGGGTGAATCTTTGCTCTTGCAGCCCTCGGCAATACTGGCTTGCCGGGGGCTAGATGCTGGTCTGTTCCTCTTTTTTTCTCCCCAAGTGGTTCGGCACGGATATCTGTGTGTCCTATGAACCAAAGAAGACAAAAGAAAGACAAAGAGACGCACACTCGACCTCTAAGCTAGGGGTTAGTCGCCGCTAAGCACTATCAACCCTAACCAAGGACAAGACTCGACCTAGCATGCATGCTATAACTTAGGGCTCCAGCGCTTCATTTATTTATGCTCAGGGTCTGCGCCTGGCTTTGTACAAAGGGTTACATGCATCATCGGCAAGGCTCGTACAAAAGCTGGCTTGCCGGGGGGCCCGGCAAGCCGCGCCTTACGGGTAAAACTTGCGAAGATGCTCAATGTTCTAGGAGTTACTCACCGGAACGGCATCTTCGGTCTCCAGGCGGACTGCGCCGGGCTTGGTGACTCGTATTACCTGATAAGGGCCTTCCCACTTTGGCATCAACTTGTTGGAATTCTTGGCCGATTGAACGCGCCGAAGAACAAGGTCGCCTTCCTCAAAGCTTCGGGCATGAACCTTGCGGCTATGGTAGCGGCGCAAGGCTTGCTGGTAGCGCGCTGCTCTCACAGCCACCCGAAGATGATCTTCCTCAAGGAGCGTTGCGTCATCTTGCCGCAATTGCTCTTGCTCAAGCTTGTCATAAGCGAGTACTCGAGGTGACCCGTATATGAGTTCCATGGGGAGAACTGCTTCTGCCCCGTATACCAGGGCAAAGGGTGCCTGGCCGGTGGCTCGATTTGGTGTCATTCTGATTGACCAAAGAACCGCCGGCAATTCATCAATCCAGCACCTTCCACACTTGTGCAGTCTGTCAAAGGTCTTTGTCCTCAGGCCTCGCGGTACTTCAGCATTTGCCCTCTCAGCTTGACCATTGCTTCGTGGGTGAGCAACGGAAGCGAAACAGACCTTTCTGCCGAGGTCTTGAATATATTGCATGAAGGTGTGGCTTGTGAACTGCATGCTGTTGTCGGTGATAACCCTATTGGGTACACCAAAACGGCACACCAGTCGTTTGAAGAACTTGACGGCTAACTGTGCTGTGACCTTCCTCACTGCTTCCACTTCTGGCCACTTTGTGAACTTGTCGATTGCAACGTACAAGTACTCAAAGCCCCTGACAGCGCGGGGGAAAGGGCCCAGTATGTCGAGCCCCCAGACCAAGAAAGGCCAGGAGAGAGGAATGGTTTGAAGGGCTTGAGCTGGCTGATGAAGCTTCTTTGAATGGAACTGACACGCTTCACACCTGGTGACTAGTGTCGTCGCATCCTGGAGGGCGGTGGGCCAGAAGAAGCCTTGCCGAAATGCTTTGCCGGCAAGGGCCCTTGACCTGATGTGGGATCCACATATGCCTCCATGTATCTCCGCCAACAGCCCCAGTCCTTCCTCTCGAGGGATACAATTCAATTTCACGCCGTTCGGCCTCTTTCTGTACAGGACGTCACCGACGAACTGGTACATAGTAGAGCGACGGGCTACTTTTTCCGCTTCTTCCTGCTCCTCAGGAAGTTCCCCTGTTTGGAGGAATGGGACGGTATGCCGTGCCCATGCTGGAGCCTGGGGCTCGACGGCGAGGACTAAAGGCATTTCCTCCGCTATCGGAGTGGCTGTCTCCATGGAAAGAGCTTGATGCTCTGTCGGAGCTAGCCGTCCCGTGGCAGGCTCAGTGTCTCCGGCAACATCCTTGCTGACGGCTTCGGGGAGCTCGGCGGGAAAGTACTTGCCGGGCCCTGATTTTCTCCTCTTGTTCTACTCTATTGATGGATCAACGGATGGCTGAGTTAGCCGAAGCACAAAAGTACCTGGTTCCACAGGTACATTGAGGGCAGCGCGTTTTGGCAGGTAATCGGCGATATCATTCTCCGCTTGGGGAACGTATTCTGCCTGTATACCGTCAAAACGCTCTTCCAGCTTTCTCACTTCATCGACGTAGGCCTTCATCAACGGGCTCTGGTAATCCTTGTTGACTTGCTTGACAACAAGTTGTGAGTCTCCTCTGACGACGAGTTTCTTGATTTCGAGGTCCGCCGCGATCCTAAGACCGGCAAGCAGCCCTTCGTACTCAGCCGTATTGTTTGTTGACACCTCCCTGGGGAAGTGCATCTGGATCATGTACTTGAGGTGGTCTCCGGTGGGCGCGACAAGCAGTACGCTAGCCCCGGCGCCCTGTAAGGAGAAAGCTCCATCAAAGTACATGATCCAGTCGCAACTTGCCTCCTTGCCGGGGAGAGCAGTCTCTTTGGTTTCTTCGTCAAGCGTCGCGGTCCATTCTGCAATGAACTCCACCAGGACTCAGCTTTGAATCATCGAGGAACTCTCAAACTTGAGGCCAAAGCTGGACAGTTCCAGTGCCCACTCTACGATCCTTCTCGTTGTGTCTGGATTGTGCAATATCCGTTGCAGAGGGAGGCGAGTGACGACAGTGATTTCATGCACCTGGAAGTAGTGACGCGGCTTCCTCGAGGCCATAAGAAGGCCGAAGAGCAGTTTCTGCACACCAAAGTACCTCGATCTAGCCCACTGCAGGAGGGAACTAACAAAGTAGACCGGGTGCTGCATCATTTTCTTCTTCGGCGACACTTCAATTGGCTGCGTCGTCTCGGCATCGGGCTCCGTCGCTGCTATTACCTCATCATCAATTTCTCTCTGCCCCACTAGTGCGGCGCTGACCACCTGGTTCGTTGCCGCCAGGTACAGCAGCAACGGTTCCTGTGGCCTAGGCGCAACTAGTATTGGCGTGGAGGAGAGGTACCTCTTCAAATCTTGCACTGCTGCTTCGGCTTCTGGCGTCCACTCCATCGGGCCCGCCTTTTTCAAAATCTTGAAAAAGGGAAGGGCGCGCTCGGCGGACTTGGAAATGAACCTGCTCATGGAGGCAACGCAACCAGCAAGCCGACGCACATCCTTGACTCGCTTGGGCGCTTCAATCTGCCCTATAGCTTTGATCTTGTCCGGATTGGCCTCTATCCCATGTTGTGACACAAAGAACCTGAGAAGCTTGCCAGACGGGACGCCGAAGACGCACTTCTCAGGGTTCAGCTTGAGATTGATCTTGCGTAGGTTTGCAAATGTTTCTTGTAAATCTGATATGAGGGTTGCCCTGTTCTTGGTTTTGACCACTATATCATCCATATAAGCTTCCATATTTCTATGGAGCTGGGGTTCAAAACCAATCTGGACCGCTCTTGCAAATGTTGAACCAGCACTCTTCAACCCGAAAGGCATCCATATAAAGCAATATGTACCACATGGGGTGATGAATGCTGTTTTCTCTTCATCTTCTCTTGTCATGAAGATCTGGTGGTAGCCGGAGTAGGCATCGAGGAATGACTACAGATCACACCCAGCTGTGGACTCAACAATCTGGTCGATGCGCGGCAATGGGAAGGGGTCTTTGGGACAAGCCTTATTAATATCTATGTAATCAATACACAGCCTCCACTTCCCATTTGCCTTGCGCACTACCACCGGATTGGCCAACCATGTTGGATGGAGCACTCCTCTTACCAAACCCATTGCTTCCAGTTTCTAGATCTCCTCTGTGATGAACTCTTGTCGTTCCAAAGCTTGCTTTTTAACCTTCTGATTGATGGGCCGCGCATGAGGACAGACAGCAAGGTGGTGCTCAATCACCTCCCTGGGAACGCCAGGGATGTCGGATGCTTGCCATGCAAACACATCGACATTCTCCCGCAGGAAGGTGACAAGCGCGTCTTCCTATTTGTCGTCAAGGGTGGAGCTTATGGTAAAAGCTCCTCCCGTGCCGTCCTCCTTGACAGAAACCTTCTTGGTTCCCGGCGGTGTGGCCCTGGACTTCTTATTTCTGTCGGTGGAGCTCTCTGGCACGTCCTCGACGGGAGCGCTACACTCTGAAGAGGTGCGCTTGCCGGAGTGGGTGCCTGAGGTCTCACCGGTCTTCTTCTTTTGCCTTCTCGGGGCCCCAGCGGCAGGAGCAAGCGCCTTAGCAGTGGCGGCTGCTGCAACTGCTTGTTGGTAGAGTTGGTCAGCGCAAATTAGCACATCCTTCTTGTTTGATGGGACGGTGATGATCGTCACAGGCCCCGACATCTTCAGGGTGTTGTAGGCGTAATGTGACGCCGCCATGAACTTGGCTAGCGCTAGGCGGCCAAGGATCCTGTTGTAAGGCAAGGGGATCTTGGCAACGTCGAACACAATCCTTTCTGTCCTATAGTTCAGATCACTCCCAAAAGTCACGGGCAACGTGACCTTTCCCTTTGGTTGACTTCTTCCCGGGTTGACCCCCTGAAACGTGCCCGTCTCTTTGAGGTCTTCATCAGGAATCTGCAATTTCTCGATCACGGCAGGCGAGATTAAGTTCAGACCGGCCCCGCCATCGACTAGCATCTTTATCACCTTGAGGTTGCGTATTGTTGGTGAAACCAACAATGGCAAGCACCCGACTGCAGTAGTGCGATCAGGGTGATCCTCGGTGTCAAAAATGATAGGTGTGCTGGACCACTTCAGCGGCCTTTGGGCATCAAATGACGGTTCCGCCGCTGTAATCTCACGCGCCCACTGTTTAAGCTGGCAGTGAGAGGTATGCAGCGAGGCGCCGCCATCGACGCACATGGCCTGTGTAGCTTTCTGAAATTCTTGGTCACCAGACTCATCGTCCTCTTCGTGATCATCGTCTTCTGGCTTTTTGTCATGGCCCCGGGCGGGCCTCTCCCGCTGTTTATCTTTGCCGCGGCGGCCTGCCTGGCCGTCATGCTTCTTGTCGGACCCCTCAACACCGTCCTGGCCTTTCTCCTTGTCCCGCCTCTCATATTCAGCCCTCTGCTTCTCAGCAAGGAGCTCAACCTGTCGGCAGTTCTGGAGATCATGGCCTTTGGTGCGATGGATCTTGCAGTATTGCTTGTCAGAGTTTCCTGGCTTCTCGGTAGCCGCCAAGGCCCGGCAGGCGACACATCTGGCAATTTCCTTGCCGGGGTCATCTGCCTTGGTTTTCTTGGCGGAGCCGGCGTCGTCAGATCCCTCGACGGTAAGCACAGCTTTACCTTTGCGCTTCCTGTTGCGGCGCCGACCTTTCTTCGCCGGGGCGGCAGTATCCTCATCTGAGGAGTCGGTTTCCATGCCGGCATCTTCGCCGGGGTACTTCCTTCCCTCTTCAGCTCGGGCACATCTGTCAGCAAGAACATAGAGTTCTGCCACATCTTTCACCTTGTTCATTGCCAATTCTTCGCGCATCTTGCGGTTACGCACGTTCTGATGGAACGCGCTGATGATGGCGGCAGGGTGAACATCAGGGATATTGTACTGTACCCGGCTGAACCTCTGTATATACTTGCGCAGACTCTCGCCTCCCTTCTGGGGAATGACACGCAGGTCGCTTGCTTGGCCATGGGCTTGGTGACCTCCAGTAAAGGCGCCCACAAACTCATGGCACAAATCCGACCAGGAGGAAATAGAGTCTACCGGCAAGTGCATCAACCACGACATGGAGTTGGGTTTAAGAGCCAATGGAAAGTAATTCGCAAGCACCTTATCGTCGCGGGCTCCGGCGGCTTGCATCACGATGGTGTAGATGCTGAGGAACTCAGACGGGTGAGTCTTGCCGTTGTACTTTTCGCCAACGTTAGGTTTGAAGGCGCGGTGAGTGGGCCACTAGAACTGCCGCAGCTCACGGGTAAAAGCCGGACAGCCTACCTCGTAAGGTAGGCCTCTAGGGCTCTCCCGGGCCGGGTGGTTCACAGCAGGCCCGGCTCGCCTGTCTGACTGGTGGCGCGCTCCGCGCCGGTGCTCGATAGTGGTTCGAGCGTCTTCATGGGCTCGTTCCCGAAGAACTTGGCGCTGGTCATGATGGGTCCGCGGGTCAGACGATGCTATGGAGATGTCATCGCCCGCGACGTCGTGACGAGCCGGCGTCCGCGGTACCGGATGGGGGAGAGGTGAATGCACCGTGGTCGCGGCGTCGCCGGCTTTTCCGACACCGGTCCGTGAGACTCCATCTGAGCATCGACCCAGGGGCCCCACCGGACTTGGTTCGTCTTTGTCGGCCACCGCAACAAGGCTTCGGATAGTGGCTCTCCATTCATTGAGTTTCCCCGTAGTGGGAGGAAAGTCGAGGAGCAACTACGCGCGCCAGGGCCTCTGCTGGCGTCGGTGGTAGCGAAACCTGCACGGATCGTGACACGCTTCGACTTCTGACCATGTCAGAAGGAGCTCTATCACGACCCCGCGGTCGCATGCCGTTTTCACCAGCGCCTCGGCGAGTGGGCAGGTCTTCTACGTCCCGGGACTGGCGCTCGGGGCTCTTCCCGTGGCGATGCGCGGGATCTTCGGCGTGATCACGCCGTTCGTCACGCGCTGCCTGGGAGGAGCGCGCTGTTGGCGCCAGCGTGGGAGTCTTGGAGACCCTTGCGTCGCCTTCGGGCGGGGTGGCGATGACCCTGGAAGGCCCCGCTCCACCCGCGAAGGGCTTGGCTCCGCCTTTGGATTTGGCGACGTGTGGCCCGTTACCAGGCGCACAAACATCGCCGCCTCCCAAACTCCGGCTGCTGGGATGGTGTTGGTGTTCGCGAGCAGCGCCCCGGGTCCTTTCTGCGACCGGTCCGCTGCTCGCCCGCATCGGGACGGCCTGTCCGGCTTCCGACTGGCCAACTGCCACCGTCGTCTTCTTCTTGGGCGCCATGATGATGAAGAAGCACCGAACTAACTGCTAAAGCCGATTCTCACAACTGCGCCCCCTACCTGGCACACCAAAGATGTCGGTGGGAACGACACCTATGGGATCACAAGAATCCCTACTGTGGTTAGCGGGGCGCGGGGTCGTGAGAAGAGTGGATCAAACAGATAGCACACGGTTCGTTTATCCAGGTTCGGGCCGCGAGGATGCGTAAAACCCTACTCCTGCTTTGGTGGATTGTATATCAGTGTTCTTGAGCTAGCTATGGGGCGTGAGGACCTCCAAAAAGCCGAATCCTTGCTCTGGTCGCCTCAGGCCTCCTTTTATAGAAAAAAGGGGTTACCACAGTGGCACACAGGAGGTGGAAAGGGTACAGTGCTGCGAGGTTATCCCTTGCATCACATGACAAGGCGCATTTAATGTGTCTTGCTTAGGTGTCCTTGCTTTATCGGGGACGGGGGAGAAACCTGTCTCGTCCGTTGCCGCTCCTTCTTGTGTTGACACGCGCCCTAGCCAGCGACGCCTGCGATGCCATGTAGGTAGGCAGGCAGCTGAGGTGGCACAGTGGTAGGTCTTCACGAAGATCTGCATGCCTCCACGCAGGTGCCTGCCCAGCTGGTTGGGCCGGCAGCTGCATGCATGCGGTGGTGGAGGTTTAGTCGGCGTGGGCCTGATGGTGGCCCTGCGGGTGTCCTCAGTAAGGGGCTTGCCAGGGCCTCGGCAAGGGTCTTGCCGAGGCGCCTGCTGTCATCCCCGGCAAAGCGCTTGCCGGGGGCCTTGTGGTCTTCCTCGGCTGGGATCCCGCCAAGGGTTGTCGTCTCCTTAGTGCGTATCTGATCTTGAATGTCTTCACAAAGATCTGCATGCCACCACAGGGATGTCTCCCGAATCCTTGCCCTTTGGGGGCAGTGGACTCAAGGGTGATTTGCTCCGTAGGCACGGGACGAGTCGCCGCGGCAAGGGTCTTGCCGTGGCTGCTAGAACTGTCCTCTGGCAAGATCCGAGTCGCCGTGGCAAGGGTCTTGCCGGGGCTGCTAGAACTGGCCCCCGGCAAGGATCTTGCCGGGGGAGTCCGCTTCATCCCCTTTGCTCTTCGTGGTCTTGGCCTTGGCGTCGTTCTAGTTCCCTTGAGCTTTGGTCTTACCCTGGCTCACCTCCCTTGCCTTGCTTGGTGTGGTGGTATCCGCGGCTCAGACTGCCCGTGCACAGTTATAGGGGTACAAAAAGTGTACCCCTCTTTTTGTACACCGACACTAATGATGATGATCATGAAACTTCAGATCAAGTTACTACTGAACCTCGTAGGTCAACCAGAGTACAATCTGCACCAGAGTGGTACAGTAATCCTATTCTGGACGTCATGTTACTTGACCATGACGAACTTACGAACTATGAGGAAGCGATGATGAGCCCAAATTCTGTGAAATGGCTTGAGGCCATGAAATCTGAGATGGGATCCATGTATGAGAACAAAGTGTGGACTTTGGTTGACTTGCCCGATGATCGGCAAGCCATGGAGAATAAATGGATCTTCAAGAAGAAGACTGACGCTGACGGTAATGTTACTGTCTACAAAGCTCGACTTGTTGTGAAAGGTTTTTGACTAGTTCAAGGAGTTGACTATGATGAGACCTTCTCACCCGTAGCGATGCTTAAGTCTTTCTGAATCATGTTAGGAATTTCCGCATTTTATGATTATGAAATTTGGCAAATGGATGTCAAAATTGCAATCCTTAATGGATATCTTAAAGATGAGTTGTATATGATGCAACCAGAAGGTTTTGTCGATCCTAAAGGGCAAAGTGTGCAAGATCCAGCGATCCATTTATGGACTAGTGCAAGCCTCTCGGAGTTGGAATATATGCTTTGATAGTGTGATCCATTTTTGGAGAAGCATGTATTTACAAGAAAGTGAGTGGGAGCTCTGTAGCATTTCTGATATTATATGTAGATGACATATTGTTGATTGGAAATAATACAGAATTTCTGGATAGCATAAAAGGATACTTGAATAATAATTTTTCAATGAAAGACCTCAGTGAAGCTGCTTATGAAGGAAATATGCCCTAGAGGCAATAATAAAGTTATTATTTATTTCCTTATATCATGATAAATGTTTATTATTCATGCTAGAATTGTATTAACCGGAAACATAATACATGTGTGAATACATAGACCAACAGAGTGTCACTAGTATGCCTCTACTTGACTAGCTCGTTAATCAAAGATGGTTATGTTTCCTAACCATGAACAAAGAGTTGTTATTTGATTAACGAGGTCACATCATTAGTTGAATGATCTGATTGACATGACCCATTCCATTAGCTTAGCACCCGATCGTTTAGTATGTTGCTATTGCTTTCTTCATGACTTATACATGTTCCTATAACTATGAGATTATGCAACTCCCGTTTACCAGAGGAACACGTTGGGTACTACCAAACGTCACAACGTAACTGGGTGATTATAAAGGAGTACTACAGGTGTCTCCAATGGTAGATGTTGGGTTGGCGTATTTCGAGATTAGGGTTTTGTCACTCCGATTGTCGGAGAGGTATCTCTGGGCCCTCTCGGTAATGCACATCACATAAGCCTTGCAAGCACTGCAACTAATATGTTAGTTGTGAGATGATGTATTACGGAACGAGTAAAGAGACTTGCCAGTAACGAGATTGAACTAGGTATTGGATACCGACGATCGAATCTCGGGCAAGTAACATACCGATGACAAAGGGAACAACGTATGTTGTTATGCGGTCTGACCGATAAAGATCTTCGTAGAATATGTAGGAGCCAATATGGGCATCTAGGTCCCGCTATTGGTTATTGACCGGAGACGTGTCTCGGTCATGTCTACATTGTTCTCGAACCGTAGGGTCCGCACGCTTAACGTTACGATGACAGTTATTATGAGTTTATGCATTTTGATGTACCGAAGGTTGTTCGGAGTCACGGATGAGATCACGGACATGACGAGGAGTCTCGAAATGGTCGAGACGTAAAGATTGATATATTGGAAGCCTATGTTTGGACATAGGAAGTGTTCCGGGTGAAATCGGGATTTTACCGGAATACCGGGAGGGTTACCGGAACCCCCCGGGAGACTAATGGCCCTATTGGGCCTTAGTGGAAAAGAGAAAAAGGGAAGCCCACAAGCTGGCCGGCGCCCCCCCTTTCCCCAAGTCCTAGTAGGACTAGGATAGGGGGCCGGCCCCCCTTCTCTCTCCTTTTCCCCCCGGGAGTCCTAATAGGATTAGGATTGGAGGGAGGAGTCCTACTCCCGGTGGGAGTAGGACTCCCCTGCGCCTCCTCTCCCTGGCCGGCCGGCTCCCCCTCCTCCAACCTTTATATACGGGGGCAGGGGGCACCCCAAGACACACAAGTTGATCCTTGAGATCGTTCCTTAGCCGTGTGCGGTGCCCCCTGCCACCAAATTCCACCTCGATCGTACCGTTGTAGTGCTTAGGCGAAGCCCTGCGTCGGTAGTACATCAAGATCGTCATCACGCCGTCGTGCTGACGGAACTCTTCCTCGACGCTTTGCTGGATCGGAGCCCGAGGAACGTCATCGAGCTGTACGTGTGCTAAGAACTCGGAGGTGCCGGAGTAACGGTGCTTGGATCGGTCGGATCGGGAAGAAGACGTACGACTACTTCCTCTATGTTGTGTGATCGCTTCCGCAGTCGGTCTGCGTTGGTACGTAGACAACACTCTCCCCTCTCGTTGCTGTGCATCACCATGATCTTGCGTGTGCATAGGACAATTTTTGAAATTACTGCGTTCCCCAACAGTGGCATCCGAGCCTAGGTTTTATGGTTTGATGTTATTTGCACGAGTAGAACACAAGTGAGTTGTGGGCGACATAAGTCATACTGCCTACCAGCATGTCATACTTTGGTTCGGCGGTATTGTTGGATGAAGCGGCCCGGACCGACATTACGCGTACGCTTACGCGAGACCGGTTTCCCCGACGTGCTTTGCACACAGGTGACTTGCGGGTGACTGTTTCTCCAACTTTAGTTGAACCGAGTGTGGCTACGCCCGGTCCTTGCGAAGGTTAAAACAGAGTCTATTTGACAAACTATCGTTGTGGTTTTGATGCGTAGGTGAGATGAGTTCTTGCTTAAGCCCGTAGCAGCCACGTAAAATTTGCAACAACAAAGTAGAGGACGTCTAACTTGTTTTTGCAGGGCATGTTGTGATGTGATATGGTCAAAACGTGATGAGTTATAAGTTGTTGTATAAGATGCTCATGTTTTGTTGAAGTTATCGACAACTGGCAAAAACCTTATGGTTGTCTGTCTATTGCATAAGATGCAAGCTCCCAATAATTGCTTTACTTTATCGCTATGCGATAGCAATAGTTGCAAGAGCAAGTGTTGGCGAGACGACCACGTGACGACACATTGATATAGATCAAGATGATGGAGATCATGGTGTCATGCAGGTGACGATATAGATCATGACAGTACTTTGGAGATGGAGATCAAAGAAGCAAGATGATGATGGCCATATCATGTCACATATTTTGATTGCATATGATGTTTATCTTTTATACATCTTATTTTGCTTAGTTTGACGGTAGCATTTTAAGATGATCTCTCACTAATTATCAAGAAGTGTTCTCCCTGAGTATGCACCATTGCCAAAGTTCGTCGTGCCCAGACACCACGTGATGATCGGGTGTGATAAGCTCTACGTCCAAATACAACGGGTGCAAAACAGTTGCACACGCAGAATACTCAGGTTATACTTGACGAGCCAAGCATATACAGATATGGCCTCGGAACACGGAGACCGAAAGGTCGAGCGTGAATCATATAGTAGATATGATCAACATAACGATGTTCACCATTGAAAACTACTCCATCTCACGTGATGATCGGTTATGGTTTAGTTGATTTGGATCACGTGATCACTTAGAGGATTAGAGGGATATCTATCTAAGTGGGAGTTCTTAAGTAATATGATTAATTGAACTTAAATTTATCATGAACTTAGTCCTGGTAGTATTTTGCAAATTATGTTATAGATCAATAGCTCGCGTTGTTGCTTCCCTGTGTTTATTTTTGATATGTTCCTAGAGAAAATTATGTTGAAAGATGTGAGTAGCAATGATGCGGATTGGATCCGTGATCTGAGGTTTATCCTCATTGCTACACAGAAAAATTATGTCCTTGACGCACCGCTAGGTGACAGACCTATTGCAGGAGCAGATGCAGACGTTATGAACGCTTGGCTAGCTCAGTATGATGACTACTTGATAGTTTAGTGCACCATACTTAATGGCTTAGAATCGGGACTTCAAAGACGTTTTGAACGTCATGGACCATATGAGATGTTCCAGGAGTTGAAGTTAATACTTCAAGCAAACACCCGAGTTGAGAGATATGAAGTCTCCAACAAGTTCTATAGCTAAAAGATGGAGGAGAATCGCTCAACTAGTGAGCATGTGCTCAGATTGTCTGGGTACTACAATCGCTTGAATCAAGTGGGAGTTAATCTTCCAGATAAGATAGTGATTGACAGAATTCTCTAGTCACCATCACCAAGTTAGTAGAACTTCGTGATGAACTATAATATGCAAGGGATAACGGAAACAACTCCCAAGCTCTTCGTGATGCTGAAATCAACGAAGGTAGAAATCAAGAAAAAAACATCAAGTGTTGATGGTTGACAAGATCACTAGTTTCAAGAAAAGGGCAAAGAGAAGCAGGGGAACTTCAAGAAGAACAGCAAGCAAGTTGCTACTCAAGTGAAGAAGCCCAAGTCTGGACCTAAGCCTGAGACTAAGTGCTTCTACTGCAAAGGGACTGGTCACTGGAAGCGGAACTACCCCAAGTGATTGGCGGATAAGAAAGGATGGCAAAGTGAACATAAGTATATTTGATATACATGTTATTGATGTGTACTTTACTAGTGTTTATAGCAACCCCTTAGTATTTGATGCTAGTTCAGTTGCTAAGAGTAGTAACTCGAAACGGGAGTTGCAGAATAAACAGAGACTAGTTAAGGGTGAAGTGACGATGTGTGTTGGAAGTGGTTCCAAGATTGATATGATCATCATCGCACACTCCCCATAATTTCGGGATTAGTGTTGAACTTAAATAAGTGTTATTTGGTGCTTGCGTTGAGCATGAATATGATTTGATCATGTTTATTGTAATACGGTTATTCATTTAAGTAAGAGAATAAATTGTTGTTCTGCTTACATGAATAAAACCTTATATGGTTACACACCCAATGAAAATAGTTCGTTGGATCTCGATCGTAGTAATACACATAATCATAATATTGAAACCAAAAGATGCAAAGTTAATAATGATAGTGCAACTTGTTTGTGGCACTACTGTTTAGGTCATATTGGTGTAAAGCACATGAAGAAACTCCATGCTGATGGGTTTTTGGAATCACTTGATTATGAATCAGTTGATGCTTGCGAACCATGCCTCATGGGCAAGATGACTAAGACTCTGTTCTTCGGAACAATGGAGCGAGAAAAAGATTTATTGGAAATCATACATACTGATGTATGTGATCCGATGAATATTGAGACTCGCGACAGGTATCATTATTTTCTAATCTTCACAGATGATTTGAGCAGATATGAGTATATCTACTTGATGAAACATAAGTCTGAAACATTTGAAAAGTTCAAAGAATTTCAGAGTGAAGTGAAAAATCATCGTGACAAGAAAATAAAGCTTCTACGATCTGATCACGGAGACAAATATTTGAGTTACGAGTTTGGTCTTCAATTAAAACAATGTGGAATAGTTTCACAAAATCATGCCATATGGAACACCACAGCATAATGGTGTGTCCTAACGTCATAACCGTACTTTATTGGATATAGTGCAATATATGATGTATCTTACCGATCTACCACTATCGTTTTGGGGTTATGCATTAGAGACAGCTGCATTCATGTTAAATAGGGCACCATCTAAATCCGTTGAGACGACACCGTGTGAACTATGGTTTGGCAAGAAACCTAAGCTGTCGTTTCTTAAAATTTGGGGTTGCGATGCTTATATGAAAAAGTTTCATCCTGATAAGCTCAAACTCAAATCGGAGAAGTGCGTCTTCATAGGATATCCAAAGGAAACTATTGGATACACCTTCTATCACAGATCCGAAGGCAAGACTTTTGTTGCTAAAATTCAGAAACTTTCTGGAGAATGAATTTCTCTCGAAAGAAGTGAGTAGGAGGAAAGTAGAACTTGACGAGGTAACTGTACCTGCTCCCTTATTGGAAAGTAGTACATCATAGAAAACTGTTTCTGTGACACCTACACCAATTAGTGAGGAAGCTAATGATGATGATCATGTAACTTCAGATAAAGTTACTACCGAACCTTGTAGGTAAACCAGAGTAAGATCCACGCCAGAGTGGTACGGTAATCCTTCTCTGGAAGTCATGATACTAGATCATGATGAACCTACGAACTATGAGGAAGCGATGATGAGCCCAGATTCCGCGAAATGGTTTGAGGCCATGAAATCTGAGATATGATCCATGTATGAGAACAAAGTATGGACTTTGATGGATTTGCCCGATGATTAGCAAGCCATAGAAAATAAATGGATCTTCAAGAGGAATACGGACGCTGATAGTAGTGTTACTATCTACAAAGCCAGAATTGTCGCAAAAGTTTTCGACAAATTCAAGGTGTTGACTACGATGAGTTTTTCTCACTCGTATCTATGCTTAAGTCTGTCCGAATCATGTTAGCAATTGCCGCATTTTATGAAATCTGGCAAATGGATAAACAAAACTGCATTCCTTAATGGATTTATTAAAGAAGAGTTGTATGTGATGCAACTAGAAGGTTTTGTCAATCCAAAAGGTGCTAACAAAATGTGCAAGCACCAGCGATCCATCTGTGGACTGGTGCAAGCATCTCGGAGTTGGAATATACGCTTTGATAAGTTGATCGAAGCATATAGTTTTATACAGACTTGCGGTGAAGCCTGTATTTACAAGAAAGTGAGTGGGAGCACTACAGCATTTCTGATAAGTATATGTGAATGACATATTGTCGATCAAAAAGAATGTAGAATTATTCTGTAAAGCATAAAGGAGTGTTTGAAAGGAGTTTTTCAAAGAAAGACTTCGGTGAAGCTGCTTACATATTGAGCTTCAAGATCTATAGAGATAGATCAAGACGCTTGATAAGTTTTTCAATAAGTACACACCTTGACAAGATTTTGAAGTAGTTCAAAATGGAACAGTCAAAGAAAAAGTTTCTTGCCTGTGTTACAAGGTGTGAAGTTGAGTAAGACTCAAAGCCCGACCACGGCAGAAGATAGAAAGAGAATGAAAGTCATTCCCTATGCCTTGGCCATAGGTTCTATAAAGTATGTCATGCTGTATACCAGATCTATTGTATACCCTGCACTGATTTGGCAAGGGAGTACAATAGTGATCTAGGAGTAGATCACTGGACAGCGGTCAGAATTATCCTTAGTGAAATAAGGAAATGTTTCTCGATTATGGACGTGACAAAAAGGTTCGTCGTAAAGGGTTACGTCGATGCAAGTTTTTGGCACTGATCCAGATGATTCTAAATCTGGATACATATTGAAAGTGGGAGCAATTAGCTAGAGTAGCTCTGTGTAGAGCATTGTAGACATAGAACTTGGAAAATACTTGCGAATCTGAATGTGACAGACCCGTTGACTAAAATTATCTCACAAGCAAAACATGATCACACCTTAGTACTCTTTGGGTGTTAATCACATAGATATGTGAACTAGATTACTGACTCTAGTAAACCCTTTGAGTATTGGTCACATGACGATGTGAACTACGGGTGTTAATCACATGGTGATGTGAACTATTGCTGTTAAATCACATGGCGATGTAAACTAGATTATTGACTCTAGTGCAAGTGGGAGACTGAAGGAAATATGCCCTAGAGGCAATAATAAAGTTATTATTTATTTCCTTATATCATGATAAATGTTTATTATTCATGCTAGAATTGTATTAACCGGAAACATAATACATGTGTGAATACATAGACCAACAGAGTGTCACTAGTATGCCTCTACTTGACTAGCTCGTTAATCAAAGATGGTTATGTTTCCTAACCATGAACAAAGAGTTGTTATTTGATTAACGAGGTCACATCATTAGTTGAATGATCTGATTGACATGACCCATTCCATTAGCTTAGCACCCGGTCGTTTAGTATGTTGCTATTGCTTTCTTCATGACTTATACATGTTCCTATAACTATGAGATTATGCAACTCCCGTTTACCAGAGGAACACTTTGGGTACTACCAAACGTCACAACGTAACTGGGTGATTATAAAGGAGTACTACAGGTGTCTCCAATGGTAGATGTTGGGTTGGCGTATTTCGAGATTAGGGTTTTGTCACTCCGATTGTCGGAGAGGTATCTCTGGGCCCTCTCGATAATGCACATCACATAAGCCTTGCAAGCACTGCAACTAATATGTTAGTTGTGAGATGATGTATTACGGAACGAGTAAAGAGACTTGCCAGTAACGAGATTGAACTAGGTATTGGATACCGACGATCGAATCTCGGGCAAGTAACATACCGATGACAAAGGGAACAACATATGTTGTTATGCGGTCTGACCGATAAAGATCTTCGTAGAATATGTAGGAGCCAATATGGGCATCCAGGTCCCGCTATTGGTTATTGACCGGAGACGTGTCTCGGTCATGTCTACATTGTTCTCGAACCGTAGGGTCCGCACGCTTAACGTTACGATGACAGTTATTATGAGTTTATGCATTTTGATGTACCGAAGGTTGTTCGGAGTCACGGATGAGATCACGGACATGACGAGGAGTCTCTAAATGGTCGAGACGTAAAGATTGATATATTGGAAGCCTATGTTTGGACATAGGAAGTGTTCCGGGTGAAATCGGGATTTTACCGGAATACCGGGAGGGTTACCGGAACCCCCCGGGAGACTAATGGGCCTATTGGGCCTTAGTGGAAAAGAGAAAAAGGGAAGCCCACAAGCTGGCCGGCGCCCCCCCTTTCCCCAAGTCCTAGTAGGACTAGGATAGGGGGCCGGCCCCCCTTCTCTCTCCTTTTCCCCCCGGGAGTCCTAATAGGATTAGGATTGGAGGGAGGAGTCCTACTCCCGATGGGAGTAGGACTCCCCTGCGCCTCCTCTCCCTGGCCGGCCGGCTCCCCCTCCTCCAACCTTTATATACGGGGGCAGGGGGCACCCCAAGACACACAAGTTGATCCTTGAGATCGTTCCTTAGCCGTGTGCGGTGCCCCCTGCCACCAAATTCCACCTCGATCGTACCGTTGTAGTGCTTAGGCGAAGCCCTGCGTCGGTAGTACATCAAGATCGTCATCACGCCGTCGTGCTGACGGAACTCTTCCTCGACGCTTTGCTGGATCGGAGCCCGAGGAACGTCATCGAGCTGTACGTGTGATAAGAACTCGGAGGTGCCGGAGTAACGGTGCTTGGATCGGTCGGATCGGGAAGAAGACGTACGACTACTTCCTCTACGTTGTGTGATCGCTTCCGCAGTCGGTCTGCGTTGGTACGTAGACAACACTCTCCCCTCTCGTTGCTGTGTATCACCATGATCTTGCGTGTGCGTAGGAATTTTTTTGAAATTACTGCGTTCCCCAACAGCTTATATATTGGGCATCAAGATCTATAGAGATAGATCAAGATGCTTAATTGTACTTTCACAAAGCACATACATTGATAAAGTTTTCAATAACTTCAAAATGGATCATTCAAAGAAAGGGTTCTTGCCCATACTACAAGGTGTGAAGTTGAGTCAGACTCAATGCCCGATCACTTCAAAAGATAGAGAGAAAATGAAAGTCACTCCCTATACCTCAGCCATAGCTTCTATCATGTAAGCAATGTTGTGTACTAGACCTTATGTGTGCCTTGCTATTAGTTTAGTAGGGAGGTACCAAAGTAATCCAGGAACGGATCACCAGACAACGGTCAAGAACATCCTGAAATACCTGAAAAGGACTAAGGATATGTTTCTCGTTTATGGAGGTGACAAAGAGCTCGTCGTAAATGGTTACATCGATGCAAGCTTTGACACTGATCCGGATGACTCTAAGTCACAAACCAGATACGTACTTATATGGAATGGTGGAGCTGTCAGTTGGTGCAGTTCCAAACAAAGCATCGTGGCGGGATCTACGTGTGAAGCAGAGTACATAGCTGCTTCAGAAGCAGCAAATGAAGGAGTCTGGATGAAGGAGTTCATATCCGATCTAGGTGTAATACCTAGTGCATCGGGTCCAATAAAAATCTTTTGTGACAATACTGGAGCAATAGCCTTAGCGAAGGAATCCAGATTTCACAAGAGAACCAAACACATCAAGTGGCGCTTCAATTCCATCCGCGATCAAGTCAATGAGGGAGACATAGAGATTTGCAAAATACATACGGGTCTGAATGTTGCAGACCCGTTTACTAAGCCTCTTCCACGAGCAAAACATGATCAGCACCAAGACTCCATGGGTGTAAGAATCATTACTATGTAATCTAGATTATTGACTCTAGTGAAAGTGGGACACTGAAAGGAAATATGCCCTAGAGGCAATAATAAAGTTGTTATTTATATTTCCTTATATCATGATAAATGTTTATTATTCATGCTAGAATTGTATTAACCGGAAACTTAGTACATGTGTGAATACATAGACAACAGAATGTCCCTAGTATGCCTCTACTTGACTAGCTCGTTAATCAAAGTTAAGTTTCCTGACCATAGACATGTGTTGTCATTTGATGAATGGAATCACATCATTAGAGAATGATGTGATGGACAAGACCCATCTGTTAGCTCAGCATAATGATCGTTTAGTTTTATTGCTATTGCTTTCTTCATGACTTATACATATTCCTCTGACTATGAGATTATGCAACTCCTGAATACCGGCGGAACACTTTGTCCGCTATCAAACGTCACAACGTAACTGGGTGATTATAAAGATGCTCTATAGGTGTCTCTGAAGGTGTTTGTTGAGTTGGCATAGATCAAGATTAGGATTTGTCACTCCGTGTGTCAGAGAGGTATCTCTGGGCCCTCTCAGTAATGCACGTCACTATAAGCCTTGCAATCAATATGAATAATGAGTTACTTCCGGGATGATGCATTACGAAACGAGAAAAGAGACTTGCCGGTAACGAGATTGAACTAGGTATGAGGATACCGACGATGGTATCTCGGGCAAGTAACATACTGATGAAAAAGGGAATGATGTATGTTGTTATGCGGTTTGATCAATAAAGATCTTCGTAGAATATGTAGTAACCAATATGAGCATCCAGGTTCCGCTATTGGTTATTGGCCGGAGATGTGTCTCAGTCATGTCTACATAGTTCTCGAACCCGTAGGGTCCGCTTGCTTAACATTCAATGACGATTTGTATTATGAGTTATGTGATTTGATGACCGAAGATTGTTCGGAGTCCCGGATGAGATCATGGACATGACGAGGAGTCTCAAAATGGTCGAGAGGTAAAGATCGATGTATTGGAAGGTTATATTCGAACACTGGAATGGTTTCGAAGTGATTCTGCTATTTTTTGGAGTACCGGGAGGTTACCGGAATCCCCCGGGGAAGTATTGGGCCTTAATGGGCTTTAGTGGAAAGGAGAGAAGGGCCACAAGGGGTGCCCCCTGGCAAGTCCGGATTGGACTAGGGAGGGGGCGGCGCCCCCCTCTTTCCTTCTCCCTCTCCTCCTCCTTCCCTCTCTCCCCCTCTTGGAAAAGGAAGGGGACTCCAACTAGGATTGTGAATCCTAGTTGGACTCCCCTATGGCGCACACCCCCCCTTGGCCGGCCTCCTTGTCGGTGTCAAAACCGGCGGATCTCGGGTAGGGGGTCCCGAATTGTGTGTCTAGGCCGGATGGTAACAGGAGGCAAGGGACACGAAGTTTTACCCAGGTTCGGGCCCTCTCGATGGAGGTAAAACCCTACGTCCTGCTTGATTAATATTGATGATATGGGTAGTACAAGAGTAGATCTACCACAAGATCGGAGAGGCTAAACCCTAGAAGCTAGCCTATGGTATGATTGTTGATGTGTATGTTGTCCTACGGACAAAAACCCTCTGGTTTATATAGACATCGGATAGGGTTAGGGTTACATAGAGTCGGTTACAATGGTAGGAGATCTGCATATCCGTGTCGCCAAGCTTGCCTTCCACGCCAAGGAAAGTCCCTCCCGGACACAGGACGAAGTCTTCAATCTTGTATCTTCATAGTCCAGGAGTCCGGCTGAAGGTATAGTCCGGCCATCCGGACACCCCCTAATCCAGGACTCCCTCAGTAGCCCCTGAACCAGGCTTCAATGATGACGAGTCTGGCGCGCAGATTATCTTCGGCATTGCAAGGAGGGTTCCTCCTCCAAGTACTTCATAGAAGATTTTGAACACAAAGATAGTGTCTGGCTCTGCAAAATAAGTTTCCACATATTGCCATAGAGAGAATAATATTTACACAAATCTAATCTGCTGACGTATTCCGTAGTGTGACACACCATGGCCAAGCCTTTATCCAAGTTGTTTCATTATCTCACCTCAGCACGTCATGCGAGGCAGTTTCCCTGGCATGTCTTGTTAAAGCAGAGATCGTGACCCCTTATTCCGGGATTCTCATCAATACGGGCATGGGTAACCCAACCGCGCCATCGATTACGGTGCTTGGAGATAAGCAAGTTTTACCAGGCTGGTGGGGACATGTAGTTGCGTCCACCCATATAAGGGGATAAGGATCCACCTTTTCACCTACGCCTTCTTCCTCCTTCACCTATCCATTCTTGCGCACTCGAGCTCTAGCGCCCAAGTCTGCACTCCCCACCTCAACCTTCTCCAGCCATGTCCGGAGTAGGAGGCAAGTGGATGGTCTCCTCCGTCACGGAGGGACACATCAAAAAGCTGAGGAAGGCCGGATACCTATCTAACGACATCACGTACCGGCTTCCCGAAAAGGGGCAGCTCATCCCCACCCCTAGGCCCCATGAGAGGGTGGTGTTCCTCCCCCATTTCCTCCGTGGACTGGGCTTCCCTCTCCACCCATTTGTCCGGGGGCTCATGTTCTACTACGGCCTGGATTTCCATGATCTGGCCCTGAAATTAGTCCTCAACATCTCGGCGTTTATCGTCGTGTGCGAGGCTTTCCTCCGCATCCGCCCCCATTTCAGCCTATGGCTCAAGACTTTCAATGTCAAGCCGAAGGTGGTGCGCGGCAACCAGGCGGAGTGCGGAGGTGCCATGGTGGGCAAGATGGCCAATGTCCTATGGCTCGAGGGCCCCTTTGTGGAGACCCTGAAGGGGTGGCAATCGGGGTGGTTTTACATCACCGAGCCGCGCGACGCCGAATGGGTCGCACCCCCCGAGTTTCGATCCGGACCCCCTACGCGGCTCACCTCCTGGAAGGAGACGGGCCTGTCGTGGGGTAAAAAAGGAGAGCTGACCGAACTCCAAACATCCGTCCCAACCCTGGTGGACAAGAAGCTCAAACTTGTCAACGTAGTCTAGGTTATGCTCATCCGCTTGATCCTCCCGTGTCAACAACGGGCTTTCAACCTGTGGGAGTTTGACCTGGCGCGGCACCAAACTATGAGCAGGCTCTTCGACACAACGTACGAAGATGCCTGGAAGGTGCTTTTCAAGGGCGCCGAGGCTCCCGCATCCGCTACCGAGGATCGCGGATTCAGTGCGCAGCGTCACACTCTCGCGGTAAGCTGTTTTTTCCTTTTACAGGGTATCCGTTTTTCATAGTTTGACTCCATGCGGGATCTAAGCTCCCTTACCTTTGACAGGATTGGCAGGTGACATCCGGATGGATCAACTGTCCGGCTCCTTTGCCCAAAGGCCCAGCGGACGCTCGCTTGGCGAAGCTGCTGGTTTCGGCACCCTATGTGGTGCCGGAGAAGAAGGCCGCGAAAAAGGCCACGGGGACTAGAAAGAGTGCCCGGCACCAGGAGGTGTTGGATCCATCATCCGACGGTTCCAAGGCGCATTCCTCCCATGAAGACGAGGAGGAAGAAGAAGAGACCTCTCCCCTTCCAGCGGGAGGAGAGAAGAAAAGGAAGGCCGCCCTCTCTGGGGAGGCCGGAGGGTCCAAGAAGGGGAAAACCTTCCTCCGGACTACTCCACCGACGCCGATGATGGCGGAGAGGAGTGGCAGCCCAGGGCCAAGCCCCTGGCAAAATCGTAAGTATCTGGATACAAGAGTAATTCATAGTATTCGTTTATTGCATAGATTTCCCTTACATCGAATATGTTTATGCAGCCCACCCAAAGACCGGCTCGACGCGTCGTCGAGCGGCTCACTGGACTCGTCGGATGTGAACTTGCTTCCGACGGCTTCTTCCCCCCGCCCTACGGACGACACCGAAGTGTTGTCCTAACAGGTTCCAAGCCGGGAGGAGGTGGTCCTGGAGGCGCCGCAAGGAGACCTCCTGGACTCCAGGAGTAAAGGGGATGAAACCCCCCCCCCCCCCCAGGGCTCCAAGTCCGGCTCTAGGCCGGACACCGCTCCGGAACCTTCAAAGGTTCCAGAGTCCGGCGGGGACCTCCTTCCAAGAGGAGCGAGCCCATCGTGCCGGTGACCCCCGTCCAACTGGAGGCGTCGGACAATCTGTTGGAGGTGCTCCAAGGCGCCTCCCTCGACGAGGGGCACCGCACCATTATGAGTGTGGTGGTCCAGAAGGTTCAGTCCGCCAAGAGCGGTCTGACTGAAGCTTGTACTAGCCTTTTAACAGGCTTTGAGGTAAGTAAGAATGTGTAAATAATATTACCGCAATAGACAATAGCCCCTGATGCTCTGTTTGGCGTTCGGGAAGAAAAGCCGAATAGAGGATCAAATAAAATTCGCAGGAGTCTAACAAAAAGGAGTCAATATGCGTATGCAGGCTTCTCTGCTTGCGTCCGCCACACTGACTGCGGAAGTGGACACGCTAAAGCAGAACCTCGAGCGGTCCGAGCAAGAGCTCGGGCGTGCCAAGAAGCAGCTCGAGGACAATGAAGGTAAGAAATACCTTGTTTAAATATATATATAAAGGTGCAATTGCAAAAAATGACAGGATTATTTTGGCTATTGTAGGGGCGACGTCTGAGGTGGCGACACTTAAGCAAGCGCTGGTCGAAGCCGAGAAGAGGGCGGCCATGGAGCGCACCGAGCGGGAGAAGTATGAGGCCGAGGTTGGCAAGGTGCGGCAAGAGCTCCAGGCTCTCATGGAAAAACATGAGAGTTTGGAGCTTGACTCAAAGACGCGAGCGTCCGAGCTCGCGGTGGCTATTGAAAATGCCAAGTCTGCCAAGGCCGAATCCCAGAAGACCCTCCAGGAGTTGGATGAGGTGAAGAATATAGCGGCGGGTAAGGCATTCTTTATGCAAAGCAAACACATAAACATGAGTTACTTGTTACTTACCCGAATCTGGAGCTCTCCAGCAGCGTTCGCAGATCTTCCCTGGAGTGTGTCCGATGCCGCCGCATTCTATCGAGCCGAGAAGGGCAGCTCGATAGAGAAGGTGTTCTGGTCTCAGTATGCTGAGGCCAGACACCCCGTGCCCTTGAGCGACCAGCTGAAGCAACTGGTCGAGCTCCACAAGGCGGCCGAACAGGCCATGAAGGGCCTCATAGTTCGGCTGTGGCCTGGAGGGGCTCTGCCTGGGAGCTATTTCGGGCTTGTGCGGCGGCTGCTGGAGGCATGTCCAAGGCTCGAAGTCATCAAGCGCTCCGTCTGCATTGAAGGTGCCCGTAGGGCCCTTGCCCGTGCTAAGGTGCACTGGGGCAAGCTGGATGCTGAGAAGCTTGTGAAGGACGGGCCACCGCCGGGGAAAGAGCATCGCAAGCCCGAGAATTACTATAAGGATGTTCTGAAGGGTGCCTGCCTTGTGGCGGATGAATGTTCTAGGGATGTAAATTTTGAGTGAAACTTGCTCGTTTTGTCCTGTGCGCTGAAAACTTGTTCATATGCGCTAAGCAATGCTGTTGGAATTTAAAATATTACCTTCTGTGCGGCTGTTTATCAATTCTGAGAGATGGCGAGTCGTCGGCTTCTGCCCCCATGCCGCTAGTGCTGGGTTGTTCGGGGATAAACCTGAGCGCTCTTTTTCCCATGTTTGGGTCCTTCGAGGGAGGTGCTCAGCCCAACGAACAAGGCAAACGGACTATAATGCGTGAACACTCTCACTTAGCCATAGAATTCTATAATTTTAAATTTCGGCGAAGCCCCTGGTATTCGGAAGACCGAGTTCGGGGCGCTATCCACGCCTTGGCCGGACAGAGCCGGCTCCTCGCCCTAAGCGGCATAAGTCTTTATGGACTCGAAAAAGCTCTCGAACAGCGACCAGCTCTCACTTCATCATGACAGTCAGTTTTAGCTTTCTCCACTGAGGTGCTCGACCCAGGTCAACTAGGGCACAATCGCAGTGGTTCTCCTAGTGCTACTTAGCCGATATAGCGGAACGTAAGGCACCAAAACATAGGAGCCGAGCAAACCCAACTATTGACCCAAGACATGATTCGGAGCCGATGCATATAATGCTATAAGTTCGGGGTGCCACACTTGTTAAAGTGTTCGGACTTCTCACACCATATTGAGGGGTACTAAAGCCCCTGGCGTATTTTGGCCGTACCAACGTGTACGTGTGCAACATGTTGTTAAGGAACATATAAAGAAAAAAGGTAATGCAAAAATAGACGAAAGTTGTGCATTGTTTATTAAAAAGGGCTGTGATCAAAGCAGAACGATACAAATAATGCGATAAGTGAAAGGTTGGACTAGTTAACATGTCCGTTCCAGGGGCAAGCTACGGAATAGTATGCGGAACAGGTATACTGCTCGTGATAGAGACCACCTGGGAGTTCCATAATGCGGTGTGGCTTGTCTGCTTCCCTGGTTCTTGCATCGTTTGTGCGGCAATTGAACTGCCGAACAGGCCTTCCGAAGGATGGAGTCCTGAAAGTAAGAGAAAATTAAAAAATCGGCAGCCCCTGGTATGGTTTAAGCCGTGTTTCGGGCGTGCCGTGATGGTGCCCCTCCCCCTGTACCCATGGTATCTCTAGAGCGTAGTTATGTATGTGAAGTACTGGCGTCGCCTTTTTGCGAGGGTTGGGGTTGGGGCCGCATTGCTACGCCTGCTCGGATCGTGCCAGGCGGTCTTGTTGTTGGTTACTCCGGGCGCGCTTGACGGTGACCGATCGTTTAGTGGCCGGACTGGAGAACTGCCTGGAGAGGCTGCTTTGTACTTCCGCTGCAAGGGCCGTCGTGTGCTCCTCCGTTCGGAGGGAGCGTTCGGTGTTTCCATTGACCGTAATTACTCCTCGAGGGTCTGGCATTTTGAGCTTAAGGTATGCGTAGTGCGGTACCGCATTGAACTTGGCGAATGCGGTTCGCCCGAGCAGTGCGTGATAACCACTGCGGAACGACACTATGTCGAAGATTAACTACTCGCTTCGGAAATTATACGGAGATCCGAAGACCACTTCAAGTGTGACTGAGCCTGTACAGTTGGCCTCTACACCTAGTATTACGCCTTTAAAGGTCGTTTTGGTGGGCTTAATCCTCGAGGGATCTATGCCAATTTTCCGCACTGTATCCTAGTAAAGCAGGTTCAGACTGCTGCCGCCGTCCCTAAGGACTCTAGTGAGATGAAATCCGTCAATAATTGGGTCTAGAACCAATGCGGCAAATCCGCCATGATGGATGCTAGTGGGATGGTCCCTTCGATCAAAGGTGATCGGGCAGGAGGACCATGGGTTGAACTTTGGGGCGACTGGCTCTACCGCGTATACGTCCCTTAACGCATGCTTCCGCTCCCTTTTGGGGACGTGGGTTGCGTATATCATGTTCACCGTCCGCACTTGTGGGGGAAAACCCTTCTGTCCACTATTGTTCGGCGGCCGGGGCTCCTCGTCGTCATCGCTATGCAGCCCCTTGTCTTCATTTTCGGCGTTTAACTTGCCTGCCTGCTTGAACACCCAACAATCCCTGTTAGTGTGATTGGCCAGCTTTTCGGGGATGCCATGTATCTGGCACAAGCGGTCGAGTATTCGGTCCAAACTGGACGGGCCCCTAGGATTCCTTTTGAATGGCTTTTCCGTTGACCGGATTTAGAGCCTCTGAATCCGGCATTAACTGCCGTATCCTCAATATTATCGCCGTTAATGTGGCGCTTCTGCTTGTTGCGATGCGACCTGCCACTACTGTCCCTGGTGTCCGAATTACCAGGGTTCTTGGTCATATTGTTGCTACGAGCAAGCCAGCTTTCTTCTCCCGCGCAAAAGCGGGTCATGAGTGTCGTGAGTGCTGCCATAGATTTCGGCTTTTCCTGTCCAAGGTGCCGGGCCAGCCACTCATCACGGATATTGTGCTTGAAGGCTGTTAGGGCCTCAGTGTCCGGACAGTCGACTATTTGATTTTTCTTTGTTAGGAACCGTGTCCAGAATTGCCTGGCCGATTCCTCTGGCTGCTGAATTACGTGACTTCGGTCATCGGTGTCTGGGGGTCGCACATAAGTGCCCTGGAAATTGTGGAGGAATGCGGCTTCCAGGTCCTCCCAACAACTGATTGATCCTGTTGGCAAGCTATTAAGCCAATGCCGAGCTGGTCCTTTAAGCTTGAGTGGGAGGTATTTGATGGCGTGGAAATCATCGCCGCGGGCCATGTGGATATGAAGGAGATAATCCTCGATCCATACCGCAGGATCTGTTGTGCCATCATATGATTCAATATATACGGGTTTGAAACCCTCGGGGATTTGATGATCCATTATTTCGTCGGTGAAGCATAGTGGGTGTGCGGCGCCTCTGTACTGGGCTATATCATGGCATAGCTCCGATGAGCTTTGTCTACTGTGTTCGGGCCTGCCGAATTTGTGGCCGGCGTGACGGTTACCGTCTCGAGCCGTGGGGCGCCCCCGCGATCTGTAGATCGATCTGGTTTGCCTTGCCTTGTCCTCCAACATATCTCGTAAGTCCGACGCATATTCCCGTGCCTTGGTACGGGGTGCGGCTTGAGTGGAGGGCCGAGAGGCCTCTCTGTCGCGGCCACGAGGTGGCCGATCGGCCGCATCAAGTGCTTCCTCCTCTAATCGGGGTAGCAACCTGCGCTTTGGGTAGCTCTTGGAGGGGCATTCAAATTTATGCTCTTCGGCCGCAAGGACTTCAGTCCATCTGTCGACTAGCAAATCTTGATCAGCTCTGAGTTGTTGCTGTTTTTTCTTGAGGCTTCTTGCCGTGGCCATAAGCCTGCGATGAAAATGTTCTTGCTCGACGGGATCCTCTTGCACGACGAATTCGTCGTCGTTGAGGCTTGCCTCATCTTCGGAGGGAGGCATATAATTATCGTCCTCGACCTCTCTGTCTGCCGCTCTCTCATGAGGGTTGGTTTCTCCATCCTCCTGTGCTAATTCTTGCTGGAGGGGGGTTTTCTTCGGCACTTTCCGGAGTATTATTATCTCCCGTGTTGGAATCACCGTATTTGTTTTGGCGGGATTTTGAGCGGCGCCGCTGACGCCGACGCTTAGGCTGTTTCTTGGAGGGGTCATCCTCCGCTGTTCCATCGCCATCTCCATCTTTTGGGGTGTCCACCATGTATATGTCATATGATGAGGTGGCTTTCCAGGGCCTGATAGGCGCTGGTTCTTCATCGTCTCCTTCATCGGCGTCCATACCGTTGATGTCTTCAGAGTCGAAGTCGAGAATGTCGGTTAAGTCGTCGACAGTGGCTACAAAGTGGGTGGTGGGTGGGCTTTGAATTTCTTCATCTTCCGAATCCCAACCTTGCTAACCGTAGTCCGGCCAGGGCTCTCATGATAAAGAGAGAGACTTCAGTGTGTTCGGGATATCACCGAAAGGCGAGTGCTGAAAGATGTCCGCGGCAGTAAACTCCATGATCGGCGCCCAATCGGATTCGATCGGCAGGGCCGCGGAGGGTTCGGAGTCCGGAGAGGAGTCCGGCTCCTTGGAGTCACGAGTCTTGCAGAGTACGGGGCTGGTGTTCAGCTCAATCGCCGTTGAGATCGCAGCCCCCGAGGTGGTGTCCAACCGCCCATCCTCGATCGGCGCAGTTGGCTCCGAATTAAGGGTCGAAGCTGATGCGGGTGCGGCCTCCAGGGCACTGTTCGGCGGCAGAGCTAGATCATGCTCGTCGGGGCAGTGCGGCGCGCTCGGCAGTGGCTCGAATCCGTTGAAGATCAAGTCCCCGCGGATGTCAGCCGTGTAGTTTAAACTTCCAAATCTGACCTGACGGCCAGGGGCGTAGCTTTCGATCTGCTCCAGACGGCCAAGTGAATTGGCCCGCAATGCGAAGCCACTGAAGATGAAGATCTGTCCAGGGAGGAAGGTCTCACCCTGGACTACATCGCTATTGATGATCGTAGGAGCCATCGAGCCTGACGGCGACGACACAGAGGAACTCTCAATGAAAGCACCAATGTCGGTGTCAAAACCGGCGGATCTCGTGTAGGGGGTCCCGAACTGTGCGTCTAGGCCGGATGGTAACAGGAGGCAAGGGACACGAAGTTTTACCCAGGTTCGGGCCCTCTCGATGGAGGTAAAACCCTACATCCTGCTTGATTAATATTGATGATATGGGTAGTACAAGAGTAGATCTACCACGAGATCGGAGAGGCTAAACCCTAGAAGCTAGCCTATGGTATGATTGTTGATGTGTATGTTGTCCTACAGACTAAAACCCTCTGGTTTATATAGACATCGGATAGGGTTAGGGTTACATAGAGTCGGTTACAATGGTAGGAGATCTGCATATCCGTATCGCCAAGCTTTCCTTCCACGCCAAGGAAAGTCCCTCCCGGACACGGGACGAAGTCTTCAATCTTGTATCTTCATAGTCCAGGAGTCCGGCTGAAGGTATAGTCCGGCCATCCGGACACCCCCTAATCCAGGACTCCCTCACTCCTCCTTTATATATGTGGGCAGGGGGCACCCCAAAGCACAACAGACAATCTCTTAGCCATGTGCGGTCCCCCCTCCATAGTTTAACACCTCAGTCATATCGTCGTAGTGCTCAAGCGAAGCCCTGCGCCGGTAGCTTCATCATCACCGTCGCCACGCCGTTGTGCTGACGGGACTCTCCCTCGTCCTCAAGCGGAACAAGAGCTCGAGGGATGTCATCGTGCTGAATGTGTGCTGAACATGGAGGTGTGCTACCTCTTGAGCATGCGTTGGTTTTTCCTTGAAGAGGAAACGGTGATGCAGCAAAGTAGCGTAAGTATTTCCCTTAGTTTTTTAGAACCAAGGTATCAATCCAGTAGGAGACAACGCACAAGTCACCTAGTACCTGCACAAACGATCAAGAACCTCGCAACCAACGCGATAAAGGGGTTGTCAATCCATTCACGGTCACTTGGGAAAGTGAGATCTGATAGAGATAATAAGACAAATATTTTTTGGTATTTTGTTTTATAGATTGGAAAGTAAAGATTGCAAAATAGTAAATGATATGCGATAATAAAAGAGATGCAAATATAATAAGAAAGAGACCCAGGGGGGCATAGGTTTCACTAGTGGCTTCTCTCATGATAGCATGTATTATGGTGGGTGAACAAATTACTGCCAAGCAGTTGATAGGAAAGTGCATAATTATGAAGACATCTAAGGCAATGATCATGAATATAGGCATCACGTCCGTGTCAAGTAGATCGAAATGATTCTGCATCTACTACTATTACTCCACACATCGACCGCTATCCAGCATGCATCTAGAGTATTAAGTTCATAAGAACAGAGTAATGCATTAAGCAAGATGACATGATGTAGAGGGATAAACTCAAGCAATATGACATAAACCCCATCTTTTTATCCTCGATGGCAACAATAATACGTGCCTTGTTGCCCCTACTGTCACTGGGAAAGGACACCGCAAGATTGAACCCAAAGCTAAGCACTTCTCCCATTGCAAGAAAGATCAATCTAGTAGGCCAAACTAAACCGATAATTCGAAGAGACTTGCAAAGATATCCAATCATGCATATAAGAATTCAGAGAAGAACCAATAATATTCATAGATAATCAAGTTCATAAACCCACAATTCATCGGATCTCGGCAAACACACCGCAAAAGAGTATTACATCAAATAGATCTCCAAGAACATCGAGGAGAACTTTGTATTGAAGATCAAAGAGAGAGAAGAAGCCATCTAGATAATAACTATGGACCCGAAGGTCTGTGGTAAACTACTCATGCTTTATCGGACAGGCTATGGTGTTGATGTAGAAGCCCTCCGTGATCGATTCCCCCTCCGGCAGATCGCTGGAAAAGGCCCCAAGATGGGATCTCATGGGTACATAATGTTGCGGTGGTGGAAAAGTGATTTCTTGGCTCCCCCTGATGTTTCTAGGGTATAAGGGTATATATAGGCGAAAGAAGTATGTCGGTGGAGCTCCGTGGGATCCACGAGGGTGTGGGCGCGCCTACCCCCCTAGGCGTGCCCTGCTGCCTCATGGCTGCCTCACGGAGTTCCAGACTTCCACTCCAAGTCTCCTGGTTTGCTTTCGGTCCAATAAAGATCATCGCGAAGGTTTCATTCCGTTTGGTATTCCTTTTCTGCGAAACACTGAAATAGGCAGAAAAAACAGAAACGGGCACTGGGCCTCCGGTTAATGGGTTAGTCCCAAAAATAATATAAAAGAGCATATTAAAGTCCATTAAACATCCAAAATAGATAATATAATAGTATGGAACAATCAAAAAATTATAGATATGTTGGAGACGTATCAAGGTGTCGTACATTCGGTACTTGGATTGGTTGGGTCGTGAAGACGTTCGACTACATCAACTGCGTTACTAAATGCTTCCGCTTTTGGTCTACGAGGGTACATGGACACACTCTCCCGTCTCGTTGCTATGCATCTCCTAGATAGATCTTGCGTGATCGTAGGAAATTTTTTGAAATACTGCATTCCCCAACACAAGTGATGGTGAACCAATCGCATTCTGTCTCATGGCAAAATCATCTAAGGATCAGGTATCAACAAAACACCAAAAATCCATGAATGGATATTCTCATGAATACATTGCCTATGCTAAACTGGTCAAGATTGCAAAATCCCAACATGATGAACTTGAAATGGTTGACGGGAATCTTAGGAAAAACAAAGGATTACTTGTCGAAGAGATGGAGAAGAATCAAAAGTTGATGGAAGAGCATGACGCTTTTTCATCAACTATTGATGATCTTTGTAACAAATATGATTCTCTTTCAGTTGATGAGGGAGTCCTAGATTAGGGGGTCTCCGGACAGCCGGACTATAACCTTTGGGCGGACTGTTGGACTATGAAGATACAAGATTGAAGACTTTGTCCCGTGTCCGAATGGGACTCTACTTGGCGTGGAAGGCAAGCTAGGCAGTACGGATATGGATATCTCCTCCTTTGTAACCGACCTTGTGTAACCCTAACCCTCTCCGGTGTCTATATAAACTGGAGGGTTTTAGTCCGTAGGACAACAACAATCATACCATAGGCTAGCTTCTAGGGTTTAGCCTCTCCGATCTCGTGGTAGATCAACTCTTGTAATACTCATATCATCAAGAATAAATCAAGCAGGACGTAGGGTTTTACCTCCATCAAGAGGGCCCGAACTTGGGTAAAACATCGTGTCCCCTGCCTCCTGTTACCATCCGCCTAGACGCACAGTTCGGGACCCCCTACCTGAGATCCGCTGGTTTTGACACCGACAGTTGACTTCAAGAGTTATCCGATGAACTCCTTAACAGGAATCAAGAACTCGAGTCTCTGAAAGAATCTCATGATGCACTTGCGAAAGAGAAAGCTTCTCTCTTTGTCGAGCAATTTGTTCGGCTTCCTGATGATTTTGTGCCTCCTTGCTTAAAATGCCTAGAACGTAGTAATGCTGATTCCCATGTTGTCATCAAGAATATTGCAACTACTACGAATGATATCACTAACCCCTCTCCTGAGGAATTTGCTATTGTTACCATGGAAAATTGCAGGCTAAAGGACTTGCTTGAGACAGGAATGCTAAGGAGCCTAAAAGGGCATCAAACTCTGTGATGTGCTCAAGAAGTTAATACTACACAAAAATCCTAGAAAGGAAGGGTTGGGTTTTGAAAGAAAACTCAACATTGATGGAACCTACTGGACTCCCGAATAGTATCCTCGAACGAGTTGGGTTCTTGCTAAAATAAAAACGCTCAAACCTGCTATTCTGTTAGGATATGATACTTCCATTACTGTTGTTCCTGATGATTCTGATGACTCAAACTACAAATTTTTCAAACAAAACTATGGTAAGGTTTTCTCTCGATATACTGGGACTAACTACAAGTATGGTTCACCCAAGAGGAAAATCTGGGTGAAGAAGTGCATTATTGAAAATCTATCTGTCACTGCTAACTTGAACATGCAAAGTAATTCTCTTCAAGACAATGATTATCATTTGCAGAATGTCTTAGGCAGTTTCTCAAATGGGTATCGATCAAACCTTCGATAGAAGGAGTATATGTGTACCTCCTCAAATCATTATGATCTCGTCTCTGGAAATAACTTCAATGCATATCCATATAATTAATCTCAAAGTGCACAGGTGTCTTGCAGATCTCACAAAAAGAATACTCCTGCTTAGACGAAGCAAATGAGATCCTCGTTGCCCACGCAAGTGTGGGTTGCAAAAAATAACTAATCCACTCTTGCGGATATTATCCTAGGAATTCCATTCTCTTATTCTTTATCCTCAGATCTATATTGTTGGTGCTTCCTTCTGTTTTTCATTTGTTTTCTTTTCTCTTCGTTGTGTTTGTGTTCTGTTCGTATATCAACTCACTTTGAGCTTCGTGGTTTTGTGTTTTTCTCTTGTTTGGCTGAGTGTTTTGATTCGGTCCCTGTTATCCCTCTATTCTTCCTCGTCCATTCTATTATGTTCGTCCTAAACATGCAATTTGATCAGAAGAAGATTTCAGTCCAACGTCCTTGGTCTCGAATGAAATCAACTTCTAACCTTAATCTATTTTTGGCATTTTCCCTTCTTCAAACCTTTCGGTCTTTCGTCCAGTTTCCGAGATTTTTGCAGGAAATGGCTGCCACATGCCCATGATCTCCACAACTGTTATCATGTCCGTTGAATGTGGAACGTCCCGCATTTGTTGGCCATAGATCTCAGAGAGGTGGTTCAGCGCTCCTGCTATATATACACCTCCACGTGTCCTTTTCCTCTCTAGTTCGTCGTTTCTTCATCCACCTCCTCCCGAGCTCGAGCTCGAAGCAACGTCATCGAAGCGCCTCACCGTGCAACTCCGGTGAAGTCTCGCCATTGTTGGTCACGCTAGTGAAGTAAATCCTATCCTCTGCATTGCCGTAGTCGATCCACGCTGCCAAGTTAGGGTGCGTGGATCTTGAACTGGTCATATCCCTTCTCTATTCTAGGGCAGTCCATACCATCGCATTTTCTTGATTTATTCTCTTGCGATATATCCTTAGGGTTAACTAGGTTATGACTGGTATGGTTTGTAGTTTTTCCCTCATACTAGTTATCCTGGATCTAGGGCTCATGTGTATTCCTCTCGAAAGATTGGAAGTTGTTACTCTGCCACATATGGCATGTTGCAATCTTATCGATGATATCTTCTCAATGTATACCATGGATTCCTTTGTTGCTTTCAAAAAACTTTCTATTTTCAGTCAAAAATGCTTCTGTGCATGTTTGTGACCCTATCCTATTTTCGTCGCATCTATTCTGCTTCACAGGTTGGTCATGGCTCATAGTTCGAAATAGCAGTCTGGTTCTGAAGAAGAAATGCCTCAGTTACCTCCCTTATCCGAACAAAAGAGATTGACTGGTGGAGGAAAAGCATCAAAGCCACCAAAGATATCGAAGAAGAAGTCTGAATCTGAATCCGACAAAGAGGAAGATGATATTCCCTCAGCACACATTCGGCCCGAGGATGAACTAGTCACAGATGCAATGACTCTTTTCTTCGATGGAAATCCAAAGAAAGGTGGTCGTGGCAGAGAGAAGAATACAACAGCAGAAATGTATGATCCCAAAAGCTATAAAACTCCACCTGGAGTTGAAACCACAACTGAGAGAAAAAATAGGCTACAAAGGATTCACCGTCATTGGGTGAAGAAATGGTTCAATTATGAGAATGTTCGAAGGAAATATCAAATTTTGTTTGCGTTCACTCCAGCTTGGAATGATTGTATTAATGATCGAACTAGCTCGGCCTAGATGATGAAAAAGTCAGGCCAGCTCCAACTGAAAATGCTCATCCTGACTCCCTGAAAACAACTGTTGATTTTCCTGAAGAAGTGGAAAAGGGAGCCAAGGCCAAAGCCAAGCGTGAAGCCAAGGCCACGAAGAAAAATCAAGTCGAACAGAGAAACATTGCGCTGACCCAGCAAGACATACAAAAGAAGAAGGATCGTGCCTCTACACGAAAGGAAAGCAAGGCAGGGAAGTTAGATTCCCCTCGAGTGTCCCAAAAGAAATTATTTGCCAGAAAATCCAAGAAGGCAGCTTTTGCCTCATCAAATGAATCCTCCGATGAAGTTACTCCCGAAGAAATACTCATGTATGATCAACGATCTCTTCTAAACAAGCCATACTAAACTCCCTCACAAGTGAAAGGTTCACCCCTGTAGCGACCAGACCTCAAACGGTCCATTCTCTGTGCTCAGGTGTCATCCCTGGATCAGTAATGCTGACACCACACAGTACTTGAAGGATTTATAATAGAGTAGCAATCACACACTTATTACATCAAGTGTCTCAAAAGAGAACTTATTACAATAAATATGGCTTAAGGCCATCTAATGACGATAACAGCGGAAGGCTTGGAAGATAAGTGAGTCCATCAACTCCAACGGCATCACTGAGTATAGAACCACGACCTAAAACTCCTTAATCGTCTTCTAAACAGTCTGCAACATTAACGTTGCAGCCCGAAACGGGTCAGCACATGGAATATGCTGGCAAAGTAACACATAGAGAGTAATGGAATGAAACAGGCTATTCTATATGCATGTTTGGCCAGTGGAAAGCTCTATGGTTATAGTTTTGGGGAAAGCCAATTTTTCCCTACTGCAAAGGAATAATTTTATTTAACTATCATGGTAGTTGTTAAACATTGAGAATGGTTGACAGCATTCTCAATCCCAATTAAGCATCATCATTAAACAAAACCCAACAAAATTAAATTTTAGAGTAACATGTTGAGATTCACATGATAATCCAGGTACTAGATACTCAAGATGTCCATAACCGGGGACACGGCTAACCATGATTAGTTTATACACTCTGCAGAGGTTTGCACACTTTTCCCCCACAAGACTCGATCTCCTCTGTTGGATTTCTCACACTACTGGTGTTTGAGAAATGGATGACCAAGACATAGTCTTTCAGAAGCGCTAGCAACTTACGAACGGGTAGACCGTACCAACCTACATCCCTTACATCTGCTAGTCTACCACTGTAAGAGTTCGCACAACTTAGTCAACTATGCTAGAGCCCATAATAGCTTGTGGCTGCACACGGAAGTTTCTAGCATGAATAACCTCATGATCCCTTTGAGCCTGGGTGGCGGTCCATAAAGAAAAACAGGCAATCGCTGGAATACCCAGGTGCCTCAATCCACCCAGATGTGTATTTAAGTTGCCACCTTAAGTAAACCATTAATTAACAATCTCACATCTGTCATGGATACACTCACCCAATCCACGTCTACTAGCATAGCATGGCATAATAAGCAAACGTAGAAGTAACTCCCAAAGGTTTGATAATAACAGTTAATAGGTACTACCTCAACTACTTCCCAAACCCACAATTTAATTAGATCCTAATCATGCAATGTGTGAGCGTTGATCTAATGCAATAAAACTGGGTAGAGGGGAAAACATGATCAAAGTGTTACTTGCCTTGCTGATGATCCAGGAAACCTAGCGACTCGAAGTAGCAAGCGGCGCACTCCGGGTACTCTATCGCAAACAAACAAGCATACAATAAGTACTCAACTAATGCATAGGTAAAACTCACATAAGAGATCTAACCAAAAAGTTCAACTTAAGAACTCCGGTTGGCAAAAAGATTCAAAACGAACGAAGCAACAAAAGACAAACGGCAAAAGAAACATGCTTCGTTTACTATTCTGGATCTAGGGCAATTTTTACAGTGGCAAAAACTTGTTTAAGTTGGTTAAACGGAAAGAGGGTTTCGAGACGAAACTACAGGCGCTTGAATCGCCTGATTCCCATAAACGAGCGAAAAGTTATACTAAAACAAAAATCGGATCAGAAATCGCGATCAGAAAAATCGCGGATTTAATCCGAGAAAAAGAAAAACGACGAACGTTCGTTAAAACGAACGAACGGGCGAACGCTCGCTATTTAAATAAACCGGAAAACCCGATCTATTTAAAAAACCAAAACTAAAAAAATGAGCAAAACCATCGAAAAACCAAACGTTTTTTCGAGAAAAACCGGAGGCAAAAAAAAACTACCTCCGGCGAACGGCGGCGGCGGCGGTCCGGCGGGCGGCGGCGGCGGAGGCCGGCTAGGGTTAGGGTTAGGGCGGGGGCGCGGCTGGGCTTCGGCCGAGGGCCTCGGAGCACTATAAAAAGGCCCGGCCACGAGGAGTCCTCGCCGGTTACGGCCCAAGGTCGGTTCGGGCTTTTTTTTAAATAATTACGCTCGGAAAAAAACAAAAGAAATACTAAACGGACTCTAAAAATCCCAAAATAAATTTTCCCCAGCTTCTAAAATCAAGCCGCACAGGATGAACATTTATTTGGGGCCTAAATGCAATTTTGAAAAACGCGCATTTTTCCTAAATTCAAATAAATTAGCAAATAAAACCAAAATAAATTCTTGTTTGATTTTTTATTAAATCCTCAATATTTCTTTATTTTGGGAAAATCATTTTATTCCCTCTCTCATATTTTTGTAATAGAAATAATTGAAGATAAAAATAAATCAAATCAAATGATCCTATTTTCAAAATTTGAGACAACTCAAATATGAAAATAACGAAATCCCCAACTCTCTCCGAGGGTCCTTGGGTTGCTTGGAATTTCTAGGATCAACCAAAATGCAATAAATATGATATGCAATGATGATCTAGTGTATAACATTCCAAATTGAAAATTTGGGATGTTACATAACCTACCCCCCTTAAGATGAATCTCGCCCTCGAGATTCGGGTTGGCTAGAAAATAGGTGAGGGTGGTCCTTCAGCAAATCTTCCTCTCGCTCCCAGGTGGCTTCATCCTCCGTGTGGTGGCTCCATTGAACCTTGCAAAACTTGATAACCTTACTGTGGGTGACTCGACTGACATACTCTAGAATCTTAACTGATTTCTCCTCATATGTCAAATCATTGTCCAACTGAATTGCTTCCAGTGGTACTGTATCTCTCAGCGGTATATCAGCCATCTCTGCGTGGCACTTCTTCAACTGGGAAACGTGGAACACGTCGTGAACTCCCGACAATCCCTCGGGCAATTCCAACTTATAGGCAACTTCTCCCATACGCTCCAAAACTTTGTATGGGCCTACAAAACGTGGCGCTAACTTTCCCTTAACTCCATAGCGCTTAACTCCTCAGAGTGGTGATACTCGAAGATAAACTCGGTCTCCGACTTCGTAAACTATCTCCTTGCATTTAGAATCTGCATAACTCTTCTGCCTGGATTGAGCTACCTTGAGCCTGTCACGAATCAATTTCACTTTTTGTTCAGACTCCTTAATCAGATCCGGTCCAAACAACTGATGGTCTCCAACTTCAACCCAAGACAATGGGGTCCTGCACCTCCTTCCGTACAAGGCTTCAAAAGGGGCCATCTTCAAACTGTATTGATAACTGTTGTTGTAAGAGAACTCTGCATACGGCAAATTCTCGTCCCAGCTAGATCCGTAATCTAGCGCACAAGCTCTTAGCATATCCTCCAAAATCTAGTTGACTCTCTCAGTCTGTCCATCTGTCTGCGGGTGGAAAGCTGTGCTAAACTCCAGTCTGGTTCCCAAAGTTTCATGCAACTGATTCCAGAACTTTGAGGTAAATTGGGCACCTCTATCTGATACTATGCTCCTTGGAACTCCATGTAGACAAACGATTCCGGTCATATATATCTTTGCCAACTTTGCATTGGTATAGGTAGTCTTCACGGGAATGAAATAAGCTACCTTTGTCAAACGATCGACTACAACCCATATCGAGTCATAGCCTGAACGTGTTCTGGGCAATCCTGTAATAAAATCCATGCCTAGCTTATCCCACTTCCATTCGGGTATCGGCAATGGTTGTAGCAATCCTGCTGGCTTCTGATGCTCTGCCTTTACTCTTTGACATACATCACAAACTGCTACATATTCCACAATATCCTTCTTCATTCCGGTCCACCAGAATATATCCTTCAAATCCAAATACATCTTGGTATTTCCTGGGTGAATCGAATATGGAGAATCATGGGCCTCCTATAAGATTAACTTCCTGATCTCCGGATCATTTGGTACATAGACACGGTCTTCAAACCATAAGGTATCGTCCTCATCCTCACGAAATCCCTTAGCTTTTCCTTTGCTCATTTTCTCCTTAATAGAAGCAATCTCCTTGTCGGTCCTTTGAGCTTCTCTGATCTTATCCATCAAGGTAGACTGAATCTCCAATGCTGCTACATAGCCTTTAGGAACTATTTCCAAACATAGCTCTCGAAAATTTTCGGCTAACTCCCTTGGTAAATCTCCCGTCATTAGGGTGTTGACATGACTCTTACGGCTTAACGCGTCAGCTACTACATTAGCCTTTCCGGGGTGATAATGCAATTTCATATCATAGTCCTTGATGAGCTCCAACCATCTCCATTGTCTGAGGTTCAACTCCTTCTGTGTGAAAATATACTTCAAACTCTTGTGATCCGTGTACACCTCGCAATGGTTTCCAATCAGAAAATGTCTCCAAGTCTTCAATGCATGCACTACAGCCGCTAACTCCAAATCATGCGTAGCATAATTCAACTCATGAGGCTTAAGCTGTCGTGAGGCATATGAACCAACTCTTCCTTCCTGCATAAGCACTGCTCCAAGTCCTCGACGTGAAGCGTCACAATACACCTCATAATCCTTGGTCTGATCCAGTAAAATCAACACTGGTGAGGTAACCAAACGTTTCTTCAACTCCTGAAAACTAGCCTCACATTCCTCAGTCCATTTGAACTTGGTATCCTTCTTCAACAACTCCGTCATAGGCTTCGCAATCTTTGAGAAATTCTCAATAAACCTCCGGTAGTGTCCTGTGAGTCCAAGAAAACTCCGGATCTCTCCAACTGTTGTTGGCGCTTCCCACTTGGTCACGGTATCAACTTTAGCGGGATCTACTGCTATACCTCCTTCGGATATAACGTGTCCGAGAAATCCAACTTCTTTCAACCAAAACTCACATTTGCTGAACTTGGCATATAGTTGATGTTCTCTGAGTTTACCAAGCACCAAACGCAAATGCTCCTTATGCTCCTCTTCATTCTTCGAGTAAACCAGGATATCATCAATGAACACTACGACGAACTTATCCAAGAACTCCATAAACACTTTGTTCATCATGTTCATAAAATATGCAGGTGCGTTAGTCAGACCAAATGACATAACGGTATACTCGTACAGCCCATACCTGGTGGTAAAAGCCATCTTGGGTATATCCTGTTCTCGAATCTCGGTGGTATCCTGATCGCAGATCGATCTTGGAAAATACCTTAGCTCCTTGCAATCAATCAAACAGATCATTGATCATCGGTAGTGGGTACTTGTTCTTGATGGTTACTTCGTTCAAACCTCGGTAATCAACAACCATCCTTAACGATTCATCCTTCTTTTCCACTAGAAGTACTGGCGATCCCCAAGGTGAAGAACTTGGGCGAATATATCCTTTATCCAGTAACTCCTTAATTTGCTTCTTAATTTCCACCAAATCCTTTGCAGGCATCCTATATGGTCTCTTTGATATTTGCCCTGTGCCTGGCAAAAGCTCAATCAAAAACTCAATATCTCTATCCGGTGGCATGCCTGGCAACTCTTCTGGAAATACTTCAGGGAAATCCTTCACTACTGGTACTTCCTCTTGCACAACTCCTGTTAAACAATTTACTTGAGTCCTCTTCGGCACATGCCGGGATACATACTTGATCCTTCTCCCTTCTGGGGTGGTAAGCAAGATCGACTTACTGGTGCAATCGATGTTTCCTCCATACATCGACAACCAATCCATGCCTAATATCACATCCAATACTTGAGATTCCAACACTATTAGGTCTGAGGGAAATACGTAGTTACCAATCCTTAATGGCAACCGATCACACCATAGGCTAGCCATATATTCTGCTCCAGGCGAGGTTACTAACATGGGTGACCTAAGGGCTTGGGTTGGCAGTTTATACTTATCCACAAATCCCCTTGATATGTATGAATGCGATGCACCAGTATCGAAAAGAACAAGTGCAGTAAATGACTTAACCAAAAACTTACCGATTACTACATCCGGCTGCTCTTCAACCTCCTCCATGTTAACGTGGTTCACCTGTCCCCTGTTGAAAGGGTTCAGCTTCTTCCCAGAGCTTCCATTGCCATTTCCATTCTGTGATTTAGGACATTCATTGGCATAATGTCCGGTCTTCTGGCACTTAAAACAAGTGACTTGGCTCAGGTCCCTCTTGGCTGGGGTCGATGGGTTGGTGCGGTTCTGGCTGTTGCTTCCTCCATTCCCATTACCATTCTTGGTGCCATTGTGATTGTGCGAGCTACCTCCTCCATGGGTATGCTGAAAATGTCCTCCCGGTCTAGGGATAAAATGTGGCTTCTGCTGAGCTCCTGAATTGTGCTTCCCTTGTCCATACTTCCTCTTGCGATTCTCAATCTGTTGCTGCTTCCCTTCAATCATAAGAGCACGATCTACCAACTCCTGGTAGTTGTTGAAGGTTTCTATCATCAACTGCATGCTCAACTCATCATTCAGTCCTTCCAGAAACTTCTCCTGCTTTGTTGCATCCGTAGCAACATCATTTGGGTCATAACATGCTAATTTACTAAAGTCCTCCACATACTGGCCAACAGTCCGTCCTCCTTGGCGCAAGTTGCGAAACTCTCGCTTCTTCATGGCCATAGCTCCTGGTGAAACATGGGCAGTTCGAAAAGTCTGCTGAAACTGGTCCCACGTGACAGTGTCGATGGGGAAAGTGGCTGTGAAATTCTCCCACCATGATGATGTGGGTCCTTCAAGCTGATGTGCGGCAAACTTCACCTTCTCCGCATCCGTGCATCCTGCTGTGGTCAACTCTCTAGCTATCTTGTGGAGCCAATCATCTGCCACTATCGTCTTGGTGCTACTGGAAAACACCAGCGAATTCAGCCTAAGAAAACGGGCTAAGTGATCAACAGGTGGTGGTGGTGGTGGGTTGTTGTTATTGTTCCCCTGATTCTGATTCTGGACTAACAACTGCATCAATGTGTTCTACTGCTGGATCAACTGAGTGAGCTCCGGTGGAAAGGTAAATCCGGGGTCATGTCTCGGAGGCATTTGAGGGTTTAGAAAAGATGAGATTTAAGAATAGAGAGGGGTCTAAAGAGAAAACACTACCCATATGCACATGAGGCAAAAGCAAACAATTCACTTCATTCAATCAAACAAGGGCTTACAATCGATCTAACTATCGCAAAAGTGCTCGGACTACTATATTTACATGGTGGACTACTACTACTGATGAGGTGGTCTCCTAGAAATATTCTTCGATTGCATACTCCATGATATCTGCTCCAGCTTCATCAATATAGTCATCATCGCTATCATCTAGATCCGAGTCGGTGTCGTCGATGATGATGTAGTCTTCCGGGCAAATCTCCTTGGGTTCTTCGTCTTCTTCTACTGGTGTAGGGCCTCCCATAAATATTCCGATCTTCTTGATCAGATCGTCATTCTTCTCCACTAATACTTCTATTTCCTCTTCATAATCTTCACGTGTAGCCTTGAGTTCTTCCTCCAGTTCCTTGATTCTTGTCCTTGCCTTCTTCAGATCTATCATGTCGGCGCACATCTAGTTTTCCTGACGTCGAATGTGCTGGTTTAACTCCTGGATAAAAGCTGCAACTGATCTATCCTTTCTGGTGCTAATCATCTCCCAGTGTTCATCTCGGTGCCCACAAATCTGGTAGATAGTATGCTTGAGATCATTGCGGTAAACTTCTCCAATGCGTCCCATGGCAATGTGAGCTGCCATGCTCTTTCCTAGACTCCAAGTTGGTGCATCAAAAGAAAACTCTATGGGCTCAGTGACTGGCATGAATGTCCTTCCTGGAACTTCAACTTGAATCATCCAGCGCTCCTCTTCGGGTAAAGTGGCGTTGTAGGTTCCGGTGAAGCTTGGTACTCCTATGTTCGGGTATCTAGTGACTTCCTTCAAGTGACGTCCAAAGAGTGTATCTTCATCTGGTTGAGTGAACTTGTTCCTTGCATCCGCCATCCTAAAAGAGTAGAAAAGATGAGAAGTCAGAAAAGAGAGGAGAGTGAGTAGTGATCTAGGTCTTTAGCTTAGTGGTCGTGTCCTACAATCAGCATGTGCTCTGATACCATCTTGTAGCGACCAGACCTCAAACGGTCCAATCTCTGTGCTCAGGTGTCATCCCTGGATCAGTAATGCTGACACCACACAGTACTTGAAGGATTTATAACAGAGTAGCAATCACACACTTATTACATCGAGTGTCTCAAAAGAGAACTTATTACAATAAATATGGCTTAAGGCCGTCTAATGACGATAACAGCGGAAGGCTTGGAAGATAAGTGAGTCCATCAACTCCAACGGCATCACTGAGTATAGAACCACGACCTAAAACTCCTTAATCATCTTCTAAACAGTCTGCAACATTAATGTTGCAGCCCGAAACGGGTCAGCACATGGAATATGCTGGCAAAGTAACACATAGAGAGTAATGGAATGAAACAGGCTATTCTATATGCATGTTTGGCTGGTGGAAAGCTCTATGGTTATAGTTTTGCGGAAAGCAATTTTTCCCTACTGCAAAGGAATAATTTTATTTAACTATCATGGTAGTTGTTAAACATTGAGAATGGTTGACAGCATTCTCAATCCCAATTAAGCATCATCATTAAACAAAACCCAACAAAATTAAATTTTAGAGTAACATATTGAGATTCACATTATAATCCAAGTACTAGATACTCAAGATGTCCATAACCGGGGGACACGGCTAACCATGATTAGTTTATACACTTTGCAGAGGTTTGCGCACTTTTCCCCACAAGACTCGATCTCCTCCGTTGGATTTCTCGCACTACATGGTGTTTGAGAAACGGATGACCGAGACATAGTCTTTTAGAAACACTAGCACCTTACGAACGGGTAGACCGTACCAACCTACATCCCCTACATCTGCTAGCCTACCACTGTAAGAGTTCGCACAACTTAGTCAACTATGCTAGAGCCCATAATAGCTTGTGGCTGCACACGGAAGTTTCTAGCATGAATAATCTCATGATCCCTTTGAGCCTGGGTGGCGGTCCATAAAGAAAAACAGGCAATCGCTGGAATACCCAGGTGCCTCAATCCACCCAGATGTGTATTTAAGTTTCCACCTTAAGTAAACCATTAATTAACAATCTCACATCTGTCATGGATACACTCACCCAATCCACGTCTACTAGCATAGCATGGCATAATAAGCAAACATAGAAGTAACTCCCAAAGGTTTGATAATAACAGGTAATAGGTACTACCTCAACTACTTCCCAAACCCACAATTTAATTAGATCCTAATCATGCAATGTGTGAGGGTTGATCTAATGCAATAAAACTGGGTAGAGGGAAAAACATGATCAAAGTGTTACTTGCCTTGCTGATGATCCGGGAAACCTAGCGATTCGAAGTAGCAAGCGGCGCACTCCGGGTACTCTATCGCAAACAAACAAGCACACAATAAGTACTCAACTAATGCACAGGTAAAACTCACATAAGAGATCTAACCAGAAAGTTCAACTTAAGAACTCTGGTTGGCAAAAAGATTCAAAACGAACGAAGCAACAAAAGACAAACAGCAAAAGAAACAGGCTTCGTTTACTATTCTGGATCTAGGGCAATTTTTACAATTTAAAAAACTTGTTTAAGTTGGTTAAACGGAAAGAGGGTTTCGAGACGAAACTCCAGGCGCTTGAATCGTCTGATTCCGATAAACGAGCGAAAAGTTATACTACAACAAAAATTGGATCAGAAATCACGATCAGAAAAATCGCGGATTTAATCCGAGAAAAAGAAAAATGACGATCGTTCGTTAAAACGAATGAACGGGTGAACGCTCGCTATTTAAATAAACCGGAAAAACCAATCTATTTAAAAAAACCAAAACTAAAAAACGAGCAAAACCGTCGGAAAACCGAACGGTTTTTCGAGAAAAACCGGAGGCGAAAAAAAAACTACCTCCGGCGAACGGCGGCGGGGCGGCAGCGGCGCGGCGCGGCAGCGGCGGGGGCGGGGGCCGGCTAGTGTTAGGGTTAGGGCGGGGCGCGTCTGGGCTTCGGCCGGGGCCTCGGGGCGCTATAAAAAGGCCCGGCCAGGAGGAGTCCTAGCCGGTTACGGCCAAAGGTCGGTTCGGACTTTTTTTTAAATAATTACGCTCAAAAAAAACAAAAGAAAATACTAAACGGACTCCAAAAATCCCAAAATAAATTTTTCCCGGCTTCTAAAATCAAGCCGCACAGGATGAACATTTATTTGGGGCCTAAATGCAATTTTGAAAAACACGCATTTTTCCTAAATTCAAATAAAATAGCAAATAAAACCAAAATAAATTCTTGTTTGATTTTTTATTAAATCCTCAATATTTCTTTATTTGAGAAATTCATTTTGTTCCCTCTCTCATATTTTTGTAATAGAAATAATTGAAGATAAAAATAAATAAAATCAAATGATCCTATTTTCAAAATTTGAGACAACTCAAATATGAAAATAACGAAATCCCCAACTCTCTCCGAGGGTCGTTGAGTTGCGTGAAATTTCTAGGATCAACCAAAATGCAATAAATATGATATGCAATGATGATCTAGTGTATAACATTCCAAATTGAAAATTTGGGATGTTACAACCCCCAGTAAGGATGTCACCAAGACTTGCACCTGCTCCAGTATCTAACAAACCTTCGAGTTTTGTCGCCACGTCTGCAAAGAGGAAGCTACTTCCCAAAGAGAAAGCTGTTGCTTCTGTCAAGAAAGCCAAAACCAGTGTTCCTGCTTCCACGAAGGAATAGAAATATGACTTCGATATCATGATTGGTGTTATTGAAAGTGCTGCTTATGATGCAAAATTAGTTGATTTGAGCAGTTTGGGTCTCCATGATGATGTTACCAAGCTGGTAATGAAACATTTTGCTGAGCTAGGAAAAATTACCAAGAAGCTAAATCGGGCTATTGAGGACAAGAAAACCCTCGAGCAAATGAGGAGAGATGCCGGTATTGAAGCCAAGGAGAAAAGTCTGAACAAGGAAATTGTTGAGCTCGCCAAAGCTCTCAGCCTTATGAGAAATGGCAAAATTGAGTGGCAATCTCGACTGAAAATGGAAGTGTCTCAACTGTGCGACCAAAGGAATGATGAAATTGAACGTCAGGTAGAACTTGCTCGATGGAAAATAAAGGAATAAAAATTTCAGAAGGCTAAGGCAAGAGCCAGCAAGCCAAAGGAAATCAAAGATTGACGCATTTAGAATGTGGTTACTGATTCTCCCGTTGTATCAAGTGCCCCTCTGCAGCAAATACCACCATCCCCTCCTCGCGAGGATGAACTCATGCAGCAAGCTGAGCCTGCAGTGGTTATCATTCCTACCTCTGCTGCTCAAGAGACTGATGCTGTTGATATCTTTCTGAACAAGTCAGATGAAGAAAATGCCCAGACCAAGTAGCAAGCCACTGATGATAAAACTAATGAAGAGATTGAGGTTGAAAAGGCAATTTCATCACCTCCGAAGGAAATGCAAGTTGAGCCTTTTGGATCCTACCAAGAGAAGAATGATAAGATTGAGGGGGAGCAAATTGCTTCTCGATAGAATACCACCCGGTCACCTCATCTGGTGCCCCTACCCAGATGGAGGTTGATCCTGCTCCTGCTTCTACTACTCACCAGTTAGAAGAGGAAGAAAAGAAGTCTAAAGAGCCCATGGCTCACGATGGAGATGTTGCACCCATTGTACCCCAGGAAACCGAGAAAGAAACTGTTGTGACCCAGGCGTTAGAAGAGGTTGTTGTGCCTCCCACCGATGAAAATGCACCAAAAGAAAAGGCCCTAGTGCCAAACAGTCAGAAAGATGCTAAAGGAGTTCCAGCGAAGAAAATTGATGGTCAGATAAGTGCCTCAATGTTGTCTGTGCTAGAGAAGTTGAAAAGGCCCCTTGCTCCACTAAATTCCATTTATGAAGATATGCCAGCATTTGATGATGCTCGACCCAAGGTAGTCAGTAATGAAGAAAATTTGAGAAATCCACTGGAGACATTTCCGTTGTTTCCCGCTGAAGATGGTCCAAATGGCCCTGCATTCAATGAGCAACTTCATCTTTCAAAGCTTGCATTCTTTGGGACCAGTCCTTATGAAGGAGAAAGGACTTCACTGTCACTCAAATTCTGGACTAAAGAACAAGCTGTATATTATGCTCGGATTCAGTTTGGAAAGAATTGAATTTTCAATCACAAGATTCTGAACTTTGCTGAGCTCGAAGAAATGTCCTGCTTCCATCATGCCATCGAGCATATTAAACATGCTTTCCTAAAGGGATTTCTTTGCTTCAATCATGGCTGGAATTAAGAAGTTATCCTTCAGTTCTATGCCACTCTATACATCTCAGGAGAACTTGGAGATAGCTCTACTTGGATCCTAGAATGGATCACTGGAGAAGAAAAGATTAAGTGCTTGGTTGATCAGTTCCTTGCTCCGCTAAATCTTCCTCGATGTGAATTTGATAAAGATCGTGAACACAAGCTGCAGTACTGGGAAGTCTCCAAAGAACAAATTCACAAGCTAATGGACCCCAAACTAGTTGGAGATGAATGCATTGAAATAGATCCTAAGAAATTGGCCTATGGAAACAAATAAGTGATGTTCTACATCCTATGCAATTCTCTCACGCCAACCAACAGACCTAATTCTATCAATGGCATCGTGGGAAATGCTCTGTTAGCCATTTCTCAACGAATTCGTTTTGATGTTCCTGATCTATTCATTCACAACTTGGCTTGTGCTGCTGATAGCCCACAATCATTAAAGCCATATGACATGTGGATCATGTATGCTATTGTGCAACTGCTTGATGAAAAATCCCTCTGCCCTTGTGTGCCGAAAGTTTTCATGCCACCAATTCGTGACACTCTCTGTATGGTGAAGGATATTGGCAAAGGAAAGGCACCTGTTGATGTTGCTGGCGCTTCTTCTGCTTCTGAGACTGCTTCGAAAGTTAAGAAAGCCAAGGTTGAAATCCCTCGAGAACAAAATCCATCTTTGTATGATATTTGCATCCGCCCTCAACAAGCCCTAGAAAGTCACATCAAGCTCGATCGTAAAGAAAAGCTGGAATTGATGTCTGAGCTGAATTTGCTTCATAATTATGCTCACCAAACCCTTCTACTTGAGAAGGAGCAAAAGAAGCGCTCTTGGACTCTTCTAAGGCAGCATTATTCTCGGAAACAAATGGCTGCTAAAGGCATCAAGAAAGAATATGACTACCTGGAGTTATTTGCAGTACCTCGCATACGAAGACAAACCCCTGTGCTCCCTCAGTGTTCTGCATCCATTGATTTGTTGTTTGTCGAACCAGATGATGAAATCGAAGACACAGCTGGAACACTTATCTTCAAGCCAGATGCACCTAATACGTCTCCAACGTATCTGTAATTTTTGATTGTTCCATGCTATTATATTATCTGTTTTGGATGTTAATGGGCTTTATTTTACACTTTTATATTATTTTTGGGACTAACCTACTAACCCAAAGCCCAGTGCAAATTGTTGTTTTTTGCCTTTCAGTGTTTTGCAGAAAGGAATATCAAACGGAATCCAAACGGAATGAAACCTTCGGGAGAGTTATTTTTGGAACAAATGTGATCCAGAGGACTTGGAGTGGACGTCAAGCAATCAACGAGGAGTCCACGAGGCAGGGGCGCGCCCTCCCCCCTCATGGGCCCCTCGTGGCTCAACTGATCTACTTCTTCCTCCTATATATACTCATATACCCTGAAAACATCCAAAAGCACCACAAAACCCTATTTCCACCGCCGCAACCTTCTGTACCCAAGAGATCCCATCTTGGGGCCTGCTACCTCTTGAGCACTGCGTTGGATTTCCTTGAAGAGAAAAGGATGATGCAGCAAAGTAGCGTAAGTATTTCCCTCAGTTTTGAGAACCAAGGTATCAATCCAGTAGGAGGTTGCACGCAAGTCCCTAGTACCTACACAAAACAAATAACTCCTCGCAACCAACGCGATAAGGGGTTGTCAATCCCTTCACAGTCACTTACGAGAGTGAGATCTGATAGATATGATAAGATAATATTTTTGGTATTTTTATGATAAAGATGCAAAGTAAAATAAAAGCAAAGGAAATAACTAAGTATTGGAAGATTAATATGATGAAGATAGACCCGGGGGCCATAGGTTTCACTAGTGGCTTCTCTCAAGAGCATAAGTAATTTACGGTGGGTGAACGAATTACTGTTGAGCAATTGACAGGACTGAGCATAGTTATGAGAATATGTAGGTATGATCATGTATATAGGCATCACGTCCGAGACAAGTAGACCGACTCCTGCCTGCATCTACTACTATTACTCCACTCATCGACCGCTATCCAGCATGCATCTAGAGTATTAAGTTCATGAAAACAGAGTAACGCCTTAAGCAAGATGACATGATGTAGAGGGATAAATTCATGCAATATGATAAAAAAACCATCTTGTTATCCTCGATGGCAACAATACAATACGTGCCTTGCTGCCCCTACTGTCACTGGGAAAGGACACCGCAAGATTGAACCCAAAGCTAAGCACTTCTCCCATTGCAAGAAAGATCAATCTAGTAGGCCAAACCAAACTGATAATTCGAAGAGACTTGCAAAGATAACCAATCATACATAAAAGAATTCAGAGAAGACTCAAATATTGTTCATAGATAATCTTGATCATAAACCCACAATTCATCGGTCTCAACAAACACACCGCAAAAAGAAGATTACATCAAATAGATCTCCACAAGAGAGGGGGAGAACATTGTATTGAGATCCAAAAAGAGAGAAGAAGTCATCTAGCTACTAACTATGGACCCGAAGGTCTGAGGTAAACTACTCACACTTCATCAGAGAGGCTATGGTGTTGATGTAGAAGCCCTCCGTGATGGATACCTGAAAGTGCAACTATCCCTAGGTGGTTTTGGTAATTCCTGACAACATATAGCTCATTGAGCTAATGCTATTCCAAGATTAATATTTCAGGAAAAGCTCAATGAATGGCATGGCATGGATGAGGAAAGTGGACCCCTCAAAATACTAAGGACAAAAAGATTGGCTCAAGCTCAAAGCTCAAGACTCTACATTTTATATTTTAGTGATCCAAGATCACATTGAGTCTATAGGAAAAGCCAATACTATCAAGGAGGGATGAGGTGTTGCTTGATGAGGTTCTTGCTTCATAGTGCTCAGTGATATGCTCCAAAACCTTCAACTACCTTCCCACATCCACATATGACCTAAACCAAAAGTCAAACTCGGCCCCACCGATTCTTTCTATCCGGCGCCACCGAGTTCAGATGTCATAGCCACTGCCACAAACCCTAGGAAAATCGGTCTCACCGATAGGGATCTCGGTCACACCGAGATGGGGTTGTAATCTCTCTGTTTCCCTTTGTAACGTTTCGGTCCTACCAAGATGAGCGATCGGTCCCACCGAGATTGCAATGTAACTCTCTGTTTCCCTTTTGTAACATTTCGGTCCCACCGAAATGAGCAAATCGGTCCCACCAAGTTTACCTGACCAACTCTCTGGTTAGCTTATTACCAAAATCGGTCCCACCGAGTTTGTGTAATCGGTCACACCGAGATTACGTTATGCCCTAACCCTAACCATATCGGTCCCACCGAGTTGCATCTCAGTCCCACCGAAAATCCTAATGGTCACTAGGTTTGCTAAATCGGTCCGACCGAGTTTCTCAATTCGGTCTCACCGAGATTGGTAAATTGTGTGTAACGGTTAGTTTTTGTGTGGAGGCTATATATACCCCTCCATCCACTCTTCATTTGAGGAGAGAGCTATCAGAACATACCTACACTTCCAATACACATTTTCTGAGAGAGAACCACCTACTCATGTGTTGAGGCCAAGATATTCCATTCTCACCATATGAATCTTGACCTCTAGCCTTCCCCAAGCTGCTTTCCACTCAAATCTTCTTTCCACCAAATCCATATCCTGTGAGAGAGAGTTGAGTGTTGGGGAGACTACCATTTGAAGCACAAGAGCAAGGAGTTCATCATCAACACACCATTTGTTACTTCTTGGAGAGTGGTGTCTCCTAGATTGGCTAGGTGTCACTTGGGAGCCTCTGACAATATTGTGGAGTTGAACCAAGGAGTTTGTAAGGGCAAGGAGATTGCCTACTTCATGAAGATCTACCTCTAGTGAGGCAAGTCCTTCGTGGGCGATGGCCATGATGGGATAGACAAGGTTGCTTCTTCGTGAACCCTTCATGGGTGGAGCCCTTCGTGGACTCGCGCAACCGTTACCCTTCGTGGATTGAAGTATCCATCAACGTGGATGTACGATAGCAACACCTATCGGAACCACGACAAAAACATCTGTGTCTCCAATTGTGTTTGAATTCTCCAAACCCTTCCCTTTACATTCTCGCAAGTTGCATGCTTTACTTTCCGCTGCTCATAGACTCTTTGCATGCTTGCTTGAATTGTGTTAAGATTGCTTGACTTGTGCTAAGATAGCTAAAATTTGCCAAAGACTAAAATTGGGAAAAGGATAGACTTTTAATTGGTCAAGTAGTCTAATCACCCCCCCCCCCCCTCTAGACATACTTTCGATCCTACAATACCCCCTCCGGCGGAGCTCCGGAACAGGCCCCAAGATGGGATCTCGTGGATATAGAAGGTTGCGGCGGTGGAATTAGGTTTTTTGCTCCGTCTCTAATCGTTTGGGGCTACGTAGGTATATATAGGAGGAAGGAGTACGTCAGTGGAGCAACAGGGGGCCCACGAGGGTGGAGGGCACGCCTGGGGGGAAGGCGCACCCCCTACCTCCTGGCTTCCTCCTTTTTTTCTTGACGTAGGGTCCAAGTCTCCTGGATCATGTTCGGTGAGAAAATCACGTTCCCGAAGGTTTCATTCCGTTTGATATTCATTTTCTTCGAAACCCTAAAATAGGCACACAAAAAAAGCAATTCTGGGCTGGGCCTCCGGTAAATAGGTTAGTCCCAAAATAATATAAAAGTTGATAATAAAGCCCAATAATGTCCAAAACAGTAGATAATATAGCATGGAGCAATCAAAAATTATAGATACGTTGGAGACGTATCGGGGCCTTTTCTGGAGCTCTGCCGGAGGGGGCATCGATCACGGAGGGCCTCTACATCAACTCCATGGCCCCTCTGATGATGTGTGAGTAGTTTACTTCAGACCTTCGGGTCCATAGTTATTAGCTAGATGGCTTCTTCTCTCTCTTTGGATCTCAATACAAAGTTCTCCTCGATCTTCTTGGCGATCTATTCATTGTAACTCTTTTTGCGGTGTGTTTGTCAAGATCCGATGAATTGTGGGTTTATGATCAAGTCTATCTATGAACAATATTTGATTCTTCTCTGAAATCTTTTATGTATGATTGGTTATCTTTGCAAGTCTCTTTGAATTATCAGTTTGGTTTGGCCTACTAGATTGATCTTTCTTGCAATGGGAGAAGTGCTTAGCTTTGGGTTCAATCTTGCGGTGCTCGATCCCAGTGACAGAAAGGGAAATGACGCGTATTATATTGTTGCCATCAAGGATAAAAAGATGGGGTTTATATCATATTGCTTGAGTTTATCCCTCTACATCATGTCATCTTACCTAATGAGTTACTCTGTTCTTATGAACTTAATACTCTAGATGCATGATGGATAGCGGTCGATGTGTGGAGTAATAGTAGTAGATGCAGGCAGGAGTCGGTCTACTTGTCACGGACATGATGCCTATATACATGATCATGCCTAGATATTCTCATAATTGCTCGACAGTAATTTGTTCACCCACTGTAATACTTATGCTATCTTCCGAGAAGCCACTAGTGAAACCTATGGCCCCTGGGTCTATTCTCCATTATATTAATCTTCCGTCAATAAGCTTTTTCAATTACCTTTTATTTTGCAATCTTTACTTTTAATCTTTATCATAAAAATACCGAAAAAATTATCTTATTATCTCTATCAGATCTCACTCTCGTAAGTGACCGTGAAGGGATTGACAACCCCTTTATCGTGTTGGTTGCGAGGTTCTTATTTGTTTGTGTAGGTACAAGGGACTTGCGTGTGGCCTCCTACTGGATTGATACCTTGGTTCTCAAAAACTGAGGGAAATACTTACGCTACTTTGCTGCATCACCCTTTCCTCTTCAAGGGAAAACCAACGCAGTGCTCAAGAGGTAGCAAGAAGGATTTCTGGCGCCGTTGCCGGGGATTCTAGGCACAAGTCAAGACATACCAAGTACCTATCACAAACTCTTATCCCTCACATTACATTATTTGCCATTTGCCTCTCGTTTTCCTCTCCCCCACTTCACCCTTTCCGTTCTATTCGCCCTTCTTCTGTTCGTCTTTCCATTTGCTTTGATGTCTTACTTGGCTCGTTTGCTCATTTGATTGGAATAGTTGTTTATTTATTGCTAAACAAAGAACCTAAGATATATGGATCCTCATCCGCTTGCTAATATTTTTAAGAGATCCAATTATGATGAACCAATTGCTAGTGAGTTTTGTGCACTAGATTATATTTATGAAGTTCTGCTTGAAATTCGTGAATCTGAAAATTGTGATGAAGTACTTTATGGAGTGATTCACGATGGATCTTTGAATAGAAAGCATGATTGCAATGATGATAGTATAAATTCTATTCATGTCAATTGTGCTTATAATATGCAAAACCCTAAGCTTGGGGATGCTAGTTTTGCTATGTCTACTACTTGTTGCAATGATCATGATTGGGGTGATTCTTCTTATGATCTTGAAAATTTATTTAAGCCCCATGATGAATATGAGATTGATAATAATGTTTTTAATAATATTGAAAGTGGGTTTGGAAGAGTGTCGACTTTAGATCCCACATATTTGGAGAATGTTCAATCTTGTGATTTTTTGGATAAAAGTGGGTTTGGAGAGGTCATGACTTTAGTTAATGTTAATCCCACTATTTTGGAAGAGTGTCAACTTTAAATGCACGTGGATCATGTTGAGAATATTGTATGTGATAGCTATATTGTTGAATTTGATTATGATCTACATGTAATTATAATGAGAAAGGAAAATATGGTTGTAGAAATCTTCATGTTACAAAATTACCTCTCGTTATGTTGAGATTACTATTGTTCCTTTCTTCTTCCTTGCATATGCTAGTTTTTGTTCGCCTTGATAATTTGTTTGCTTATAAAATACCTATGCATAGGAAGTATGTTAGACTTAAGTATGTTTGTCACATGTTTTATGATGCTCTCTTTGTGCTTCAATTCTTGTCTTTCATGTGAGCATCATTAAAATTATCAATGCCTAGCTAAAAGGCTTTAAAGAAAAAACGCTTGTTGGGAGACAACCCAATTTTTTTCCTTGCTGTTATTCAATAAATAATTCATCTAGAATCTGTTTAGATGTGGTTTTATGCTTTTAATTAGTGTTTGTGCCAAGTAGAACCTTTGGGAAGACTTGAGGAAAGTCTTTGCGATCTTGTTGTAAAAAACTGAAACTTTAGCGCTCACGAGATTTGCTGCCATTTTTTTACTAGAGAGTGCTATTTAGTTAATTATTTTTGAAGATGATTAATAGATAAATTTCTCATGGCCAGAAATTTATTTTAGAATTTTTGGGGTTCCATAAGTATTCGAAACCTACAGATTACTACAGACTGTTCTGTTTTATGACAGATTCTGTTTTGCATGTGTTGTTTGCTTATTTTGATGAATCTATGGTTAGTAATAGAGTTTATGAACCATATAAAAGTTGGAATACAGTAGGTTTAACACCAATATAAATAAAGAATGAGTTCATTATAGTACCTTGAAGTGGTGGTTTGTTTTCTTTCACTAACGGAGCTCACGAGATTTTCTTTTAAGTTTTGTGTTGTGAAGTTTTCAAGTTTTGGGTAAAGATTTGATGGATTATGGAACAAGGAGAGGCAAGAGCCTAAGCTTGGGGATGCCCAAGGCACCCCAAGGTAAAATCCAAGGACAACCAAAAGCCTAAGCTTGGGGATGCCCCGGAAGGCATCCCCTCTTTCGTCTTCGTCCATCGGTAACTTTACTTGGAGCTATATTTTTATTCACCACATGGTATGTGTTTTGCTTGGAGCATCTTGTATGATTTGAGTATTTGCTTTCTAGTTTACCACAATCATCCTTGTTGTACGCACCTTTTGGGAGAGACACACATGAATCGGAATACTCTATGTGCTTCACTTATACCTTTTGAGCTAGATAATTTTGCTCTAGTGCTTCGCTTATATCTTTTAGAGCACGGTGGTGGTTTTATTTTCTAGAAATTATTGATCTCTCATGCTTCACTTATATTATTTTGAGAGTTATTTAAAACAGCATGGTAATTTGCTTTGGTTATGAATTTAGTCCTAATATGATAGGCATCCAAGATCGGTATAATAAAAACTATCATAAAAAGTGCATTGAATACTATGAGAAGTTTGATACTTGATGATTGTTTTGAGATATGAAGGTGGTAATATTAGAGTATGCTAGTTGAGTAGTGTGAATTTGAGAAATACTTGTTCTCAAGTTTGTGATTCCCGTAGCATGCACGTATGGTGAACCGTTATGTGACGAAGTCGGGGCATGATTTATTTATTGATTGTCTTCCTTATGAGTGGCGGTCGGGGATGAGCGATGGTCTTTTCCTACCAATCTATCCCCCTAGGAGCATGCGTGTAGTACTTTTTTCGGTAACTAATAAATTTTTTCAATAAGTATATGAGTTCTTTATGACTAATGTTGAGTCCATGGATTATACGCACTCTCACCCTTCCACCATTGCTAGCCTCTCTAGTACCGCGCACCTTTCGCTGGTACCATTAACCCACCATATACCTTCCTCAAAACAGCCACCATACCTACCTATTATGGCATTTCCATAGCCATTCCGAGATATATTGCCATGCAACTTTCCACCATTCCATTTATTATGACACGCATCATTTTTGTCATATTGCCTTGCATGATCATGTAGTTGACATCGTATTTGTGGCAAAGCCACCATGCTTAATTTTTCATACATGTCACTCTTGATTCATCGCAATCCCGCTACACCGCCGGAGGCATTCACATAGAGTCATATTTTGTTCTAAGTATCGAGTTGTAATTCTTGAGTTGTAAATAAATAAAAGTGTGATGATCATCATTAGAGCATTTTCCCATGTGAGAAAGGATGATGGAGACTATGATTCCCCCACAAGTCGGGATGAGACTCCAGACGAAAAAAAAGAGGCCATAAAAAAGAGAAAATAAGGCTCAAATAAAAAAATGAGAGAAAAAGAGAGAAGGGACAATGTTACTATCCTTTTTCCACACTTGTGCTTCAAAGTAGCACCATGATCTTCATGATAGAGAGTCTCATATGTTATCACTTTCATATACTAGTGGTAATTTTACATTATAGAACTTGGCTTGTATATTCCAATGATGGGCTTCATCAAATGCCCTAGGTCTTCGTGAGCGAGCAAGTTGGATGCACACCCACTTAGTTTCTTTTTGAGCTTTCATACACTTATAGCTCTAGTGCATCCGTTGCATGGCAATCCCTACTCACTCACATTGATATCTATTGATGGGCATCTCCATAGCCCATTGATACGCCTAGTTGATGTGAGACTATCTTCTCCTTTTTTTGTCTTCTCCACAACCACTATTCTATTCCACATATAGTGCTATGTCAATGGCTCACACTCATGTATTGCGTGAAGATTGAAAAAGTTTGAGAACATCAAAAGTATGAAACAATTGATTGGCTTGTCATCGGGGTTGTGCATGATTTAAATACTTTGTTTGGTGAAGATAGAGCATAGCCAGACTATATGATTTTGTAGATATAACTTTCTTTGGCCATGTTATTTTGAGAAGACATAATTGCTTAGTTAGTATGCTTGAAGTATTATTATTTTTATGTCAACATTAAACTTTTATCTTGAATCTTTCGGATCTGAACATTCATGCCACAGTAAAGAAAATTACATTGAGAATTATGCTAGGTACCATTCCACATCAAAAATTATGTTTTTATCATTTACCTACTCGAGGACGAGCAGGAATTAAGCTTGGGGATGCTTGATACATCTCCAACGTATCTATAATTTTTTATTGATCCATGCTATTATATTACCTATTTTGGATGTTAATGGGCTTTATTTTACACTTTTATATTATTTTTGGGACTAACCTACTAATCCAAAGCCCAGTGCAAATTGTTGTTTTTTTGCCTATTTCAGTGTTTCGCAGAAAAGGAATATCAAACGGAATCCAAACGGAATGAAACCTTCGGGAGAGTTATTTTTGGAACAAACATGATCTAGAGGACTTCGAGTGGACGTCAAGCAATCAACGAGGAGTCCATGAGGAAGGGGGCGCCTACCCCCCTGGGCGCGCCCTCCCCCCTCATGGGCCCCTCGTGGCTCAACCGACCTACTTCTTCCTCCTATATATACTCATATACCCTGAAAACATCCAGGAGCACCACGAAACCCTATTTCCACCGCTGCAACCTTCTGTACCCAAGAGATCCCATCTTGGGGCCTTTTCCGGAGCTCCGCCGGAGGAAGCATCGATCACGGAGGGCCTCTACATCAACTCCATGGCCCCTCCGATGATGTGTGAGTAGTTTACTTCAGACCTTCGGGTCCATAGTTATTAGCTAGATGGCTTCTTCTCTCTCTTTGGATCTCAATACAAAGTTCTCCTCGGTCTTCTTGGAGATCTATTCGATGTAACTCTTTTTGCGGTGTGTTTGTCGAGATCCGATGAATTGTGGGTTTATGATCAAGTCTATCTATGAACAATGTTTGATTCTTCTATGAAATCTTTTATGTATGATTGGTTATCTTTGCAAGTCTCTTTGAATTATCAGTTTGGTTTGGCCTACTAGATTGATCTTTCTTGCAATAGGAGAAGTGCTTAGCTTTGGGTTCAATCTTGCGGTGCTCGATCCTAGTGACAGAAAGGGAAACGACACATATTGTATTGTTGCCATCGAGGATAGAAAGATGGGGTTTATATCATATTACTTGAGCTTATCCCTCTACATCATGTCATCTTGCCTAATGCATTACTATGTTCTTATGAACTTAATACTCTAGACGCATGCTGGATAGCGGTCGATGTGTGGAGTAATAGTAGTAGATGCAGGCAGGAGTCGGTCTACTTGTCACGGATGTGATGCCTATATACATGATCATGCCTAGATATTCTCATAATTATTCGCTTTTCTATCAATTGCTCGACAGTAATTTGTTCACCCACCGTAATACTTATGCTATCTTGAGAGAAGCCACTAGTGAAACCTATGGCCCCTGGGTATGTTCTCCATTATATTAATCTTCCGTCAACAAGCTATGTCAATTACCTTTTATTTTGCAATCTTTACTTTTAATCTTTATCATAAAAATACCAAAAATATTATCTTATTATCTCTATCAGATCTCACTCTCGTAAGTGACCGTGAAGGGATTGACAACCCTTTTATCGCGTTCGTTGCGAGGTTCTTATTTGTTTGTGTAGGTACGAGGGACTTGCATGTGGCCTCCTACTGGATTGATACCTTGGTTCTCAAAAACTGAGGGAAATACTTACGCTACTTTGCTGCATCACCCTTTCCTCTTCAAGGGAAAACCAACACAGTGCTCAAGAGGTAGCAGCACCACGCTCCATTTATTATGAAGGAGTTCCCGAAGCCATGCTGCAACACCTGCTTTGGTCTCAACTATTCCTTGCTCTGCAAATTCTATTTCGTCAAGCAGTGCTAATTCTGATTCTGAGGATTCTTCGGACGTGTAGTTCCTTGTATGCATTCTCTTTCCTTTTTGACACTTGTTGACAAAAAGTGGGAGAAGAACATCGAGTGATAGATGAACGGGGTATTTGCATGGTGTTTTCTTTTGCCAGTTGCTTTTCATAGTCGAACTCTTTGGTGTTTCTCAAACAATTTGCCTGTTGAACTTATCGAACTGCCTATGGTATTGGAATACTCGATCGCCATGTACTGATTAATAACCCCCCTACAATGCTATTTGCTTCCAACTATCTGTTTGCAGGTCCTATCGAAAGTTTGCTCCCATGCAATGATTATCCTCCATAATTATCTTTCACGCAGGGAAAGTAAAAGTTTTGCCAAGAAGGACATGATTTCAGGCTTATACAGTCAGAGACATTTTTACTCCTTGAATCTATGTGTGTTATGGTTGGATACGCTATTCATTATCTCTCATTTTCTAACCTTGCACACGAAGAAAGTCAGCTACAATTTAAAATCTCTTGAGATTTATCTATATGACTCACAAAGTGTTTTTCCTCACATATATCCTTCGTATCTACTTTGTTACAGGAAAACATTGTCTGAATATTAACTCCTCCGAGCAATATCCTTTATTTCCCTTACTTTGACAATTCTCGAGTATCTACGTACCTTGCAGGGAATTTACATCTCGTGTGGATTCAAATCATGTTCTGAGAAAACCTTAGTGACATATCCTTCGTCACAAATCATTTCAAAGTATTGATTATATCTAATTCTTTTCAAAGATTGTGTGACAGGAACCACCTCAGATAGTGTCGAGTGCATTGAAAGAGACCACGAACGAGATCTTATGTCAATAACACTCATACGAAGATTCACCTCGCTTCCTTCCAATTTAACTACGCACTTAGATGATGCATATCTTCAGGGGGGAGCATGCGTTATCTTCGTAATTATCTCTCGTTGTTCATTATCCTTCGCATTACATTCCATTCATTATCTATCATTCGATGTGTTCAGTTTTGTCAACAATCGTCCAAAAGGGGGGAGATTGTTGGTGCAATACTGCCTTCCTGTGTTTTGGAGATTGTTGACAGAAACAGGTATGGACTGATTTGTTTGCTAGTGCATATAGAGAGAAATAGTCCATACAGAAACTGAAGAGAATGTTGTCTCCGGTGCCAAGTTCGAGTAACTTCACCGAAGTACATTTGTGCTACAGAAAAGAACGAGCTACATCTGGTGAAGATATGTAGACGAGAAGATTGCTGTGACGGAATTATCCCCTCGAATGATTACTGCTGAAGCAAAGCATTTGGTTCGGTGTTGTTGTCCGAAGGAATTGACTGCAGCGAACGGAAGTCGAAGACAAATTGAAGACGTAGTATTCTTTTCATCTTTCTTCCTTTGTTCATTTGAGTCATAGGACCTCTGTACTATTAAGAGGGGTATAGGTTCTCGAAGCTTAGATTCGTTGTGATGCTTAGGCCAAAAACTATGAAAGTTGCGAGAGAACTCTCTTTGTGTCCTGAGCAAATACTTGCTGGCAAGAGACTGTGATCTTCTTCGCCGCGAGAGATTTGTCTCAGACCGAGGAGTTAGCATTACTTGCTCCACAAGCAATATTACCATTGTGCTCAAAATCCTACCATTGGATTCGTGTCGTTCGGCCATTGGATTCTCTCGATGTCCAATTTGGTCATTTCCCATCAGGGAAGGTTGCAGCTATAAATAGCCACCCCGCACCAGCTTTGTCTGGTGGCTGCTCCGCTTAAGATTTTTGAGAAGATTAATTTGAGCACCCCCTCTCCGAGTGATTTGAGTTTAAGATCCACAGAGAGAAAAATCAAGAGCCCAAACTTAGAAAGTGGTTGAGCATCGCAGTAGTTCTGAGTTAGAGTTCTTGTACCTATTACTCTTGAGAGTTACGCACTCTCTAGACGGATAGGTTTCGGCTCGAGTGATTGAAGAGTTATTGTATTCACCGAGCTAGATCTTCGGCAACCAAGAGTGACTGTGGTTTGCGAAGGTCGACCGAAGGTTTGGAGATTGCCGACATGTATGTACCACGAGTGAAATCAACTAGAGTCTGATCAGCTCCGAGTTGAAGGAGAATAGGGTGAAGAGAGTTTATCTTCCGTGTTAAGTCACATCCCCTCCAACCAGACGTAGCCCTTTGGCAGAAGGGTGAACTGGTCTACCAAATTCATCTCTTGCCATCAAGCACCACTAGTTTATTCTACTTTACTGCATTTCATTCAGCAGTTTACCTTCGTGCTCTGTGTTGATAGTTTATCCGATCTTTATCACCTGTTGTATCATTCATTTGCTTCGATCATCTCTGTTGCTCCCCTTTGGTCGATATACTCTCGGTCCTAACAATTGGTATCAAAGCGAGTACTCGCTGTCTCTATTTATTAAAGGCCTAACGTCCTTGGAGTTTTGAGTATGTCATATGCAGGTAAATCCTCGCACTCTGAAAGATTTCCTATCTTCAATGGAAATGACTATATCTACTGGAAGGAAAGAATGAGGCTTAGAATTCAAGCTATCAACTTTGATCCGTGGCAGATTGAGGAAAATGGATACACCATTCAGCAACCGGATGATCCCAATTCTGATGACAAAGTCAATCTGTTGTCGGATGCTCAAGCAAAAGATATCATCTGTAGTAGTCTCTCGAAAGACATTTTCTTTCGGTTCCAAATGCTCGACACTTCAAAACAACTTTGGGATGCTATAAAAAATGCTCATGAAGAATACATTGCCAGAACACACGCTCACACTCAAATGCTTCGTGCCATGTTTGCTGGCTTTAGAAGCCTTCGAAAAGAAAGTGCTATGGAACTCACTGATCGGTTTACAAATATTGCTGAAAGACTTCATCAACGAGGAGTAACTGATATCACCGATAAAGATGTGGTCAACAGGCTGCTCAGTGCTCTTGACGCTACCTTCAATCCCATCATAGCAGAAATCAAGCAAAGACCAGATTATGAAGAACTTCACTATCTAGAGGTCATGACGCTGTTATCACTTCATGAAGAAAAGATGGAACTGGAAAATGCAGATCAAGAATCTTCTTTGGAAGGTGAAGGAGAAATTCTCTCAAACTATGGCAGTTCACACAAAGAAGAAGATATTGAGAATCAACACACCATCACCAGAGAACTAGAGATACTAACAGAAAGGCTAAGTGATCTCAGAAGACAAAATTTATGCCTCATGAATGATGACAAGTTTGACTTGCCTCAATCATCAAGAAGGTTACCTCTGAAAGAAATGAAGTGCTTCAAGTGCAAACAATCCGGTCATCTCATAGCAGACTGTCCCTGCTGGGAAGGAAAACCTAGCAAGAGATGGAAATATCTTCACTGCATTGGATTCACACGAATGGATCATCATACTAAGCTCTCGAAAAAAATGAATCTTCCTCATCTTATTCGACGAGACTAGTCACTGACGTGAAAGCCAGAACAACCATCAAGTCAAATATGAAGAGAATATCACAGCTGAATAAAGCATGTGCTGATATGACCCTAGATTCTGAAGAGGAGGCGAAAGACTCTGAATCAGATGATGAAGAATTTCACAGAAGTATTGGAAGGAGCAACGCCTTCATTGCCTATGAATCATCAGAAAATTCACTCGAATCAGACTCCGATGATGATGCCTCAAGTGATGATGAACCAATCGCATTCTGTCTCATGGAAAAATCATCTAAGGATCAGGTATCAGCAAAACACCAAAAATCCATGAATGGATATTCTCCTGAATACATTGCCTATGCTAAACTGGTCAATATTGCAAAATCTCAACATGATGAACTTGAAATGCTTGAGAGGAATCTTAGGAAAACTGAAGGATTACTAGTCGAAGAGATGGAGAAGAATCAAAAGTTTGATGGAAGAGCATGATGCTTTCTCTTCAACTATTGATGATCTTTCTAACAAATATGATTCTCTTTTAGTTGTCTTCGAGAGTTTATCTGATGAACTCCTTAACTGGTATCAATAACTTGAGTCTCTGAAAGAATCTCATAACACGCTTGCGAAAGAGAAAGCTTTTCTCTTCGCCGAGCAATCTGTTCGGCTTCCTGATGATTTTATGCCTCCTTGCTTAAAATGCCTAGAACATAGTAATGTTGATTCTCATGCTGAAACTTCTAATGTTTTCATCGAGAATATTGCAACTACTACGAATGATATCACTAACCCCTCTTCCAAGGAATTTGCTGCTGTTACTGAGGAAAATTGCAGGCTAAAGGACTTGCTTGAGACAGCATTGCTAAGGAGCCTAAAAGGGCATCAAACTCTATGTGATGTGCTCAAGAAGTCAATACTACAAAAAATCCTCGAAAGGAAGGATTGGTTTCGAAAGAAAACTCAACGTTGATGGAACCTATACTGGACTCCCGAACAGTATCCTCGAACGAGTTGGGTTCTTGCTAAAAGAAAAATGCTCGAACCTGCTATTCTGTTAGGATATGATATTTCATTACTGTTGTTCCTGATGAGTCTGATGACTCGAACTACAAATTCTTCAAACAACAAAATGGTAAGGTTTTCGCTCGATATACTGGGACTAACTGCAGGTCTGGTTCACCCAAGAAGCAAATCTGGGTGAATAAGTGCATTACTGAAAATCTATGTATCACTGCTAACTTGAACATGCACAGTAATTCTCTTCGAGATAATGATTATCATTCGCGGGATGGCTTAGGGAGTTTCTCAAATGGGTATCGATCAAACCTTCAACAGAAGGAGTATATGCGTACCTCCTCAAATCATTATGCTCATGTCTTTGGAAATAAATTCAATTCATATTCATATAATTACTCTCAAAGTGCACAGATGTCTTGCAGATCTCGCCAAAAGAATACTCATGCTCAGACGAAGCAAAATGAGATCCTCGTTGCCCACGCAAGTGTGGGTTGCGAAAAAGAACTAATCCTCTCTTGGAGATATTATCTCAGGAATTCCATTCGTTTATTCTTTATCCTGAGATCTATATTATTGGTGCTAGTTCCTTGTGTTTTTCATTTGTCTTCTTTGCTTTTTGTTGTGTTCGTGTTCTTTCCGTATATCTCATTTGCTCACTTCAGATATCTTTGTGTTCATCCTGTTGTATTCTCATCGCTGTCTTCATCATCTCTGTCATATTTTATGGTTCATCTGTGTTAACTTATTGCAGTTTCCTTTCGATGCTCACTTCATGTTTTATCTCATGTTACTTCATGTGATTGCCTATAGCATTACTATCATTGTGATTAAACCTGTGTTACTGCAAGCCTGTACCATAGTTGCTTCCTACGTATTAGATATGCTCCCCAACATCATGCTTGATTGAGCTGTTTTCCATCATACTTTATTTCCGTTGTTGTGTTTGGGATCTGTTCAAAACATTCAAAAGAATTTTTGAATTTCCCATTCACCCCCCCCCCTTTGGTTGATATACTCTCGGTCCTAACATCTATAGGCATAATTCATTGTCTGTCTAATTAATTAATTCCATTAACGACTCGGTTTCCAAATTGATTCGGTGCGGAAAAAATTGCTATTTAAATGGACATATGTAATTAATCGTCTTGATAATTAATTGCATTGATGGTTTGATTTTCAAAGTGATTCAGCGCTTGATTTCCAAATTATTTTCGCATTAATGGCTACTACGAATGACGACTACTTAAATATTTCCTTTAATAATAGAGATATTACACATTTGACGGACCTCTTAAGTGGATTCATTTCTGCAAGGCTATCGAGTATTGTAGGACACATTTTTCTGAATGATTTTCTTGACGTTTGAATGGACACTCTTGATTTATTGAGAATGTAGCCTCTCTGGCTCACTATATGACCGACAAGAAATATAATATGACCGCCTCCACGAACGCCTGTATCCGGCGGTCCGATGACCCGCCTGCCACCACAAAGGTGGGAGTGTGCAAGGAAGAAAAACCAACATGGAGGGGTGTTGGTGGGAGGTGAAGGCGAAAATAAACCATGAAAGAGAAAATAAAATGTATGTACGGCCTACCAACCCCCCCCCCCCCTTAATAGTAGGGATATATGTGATTTGGTAAGGTGAGAAAATATATGTGATTTTGTAAGATAAGAAAAATATATGTTATTTTTGTTGTATTAGAAAAGTTGTGATTGCCATTTAATAGTAGAGATATTGAAACAATAAATGGCAGCACATTAAGGAGTGTTTTTTTATAAGGTAATCGAGAAAAATCTTATGTCTGTCTTTTAGGAAAGTGATCTCACATATATGATGTTATTTCTAAATTCTTAATTACATAATTGAATTGAATCAGCACATGCCAAAGAAAAAAGGAAACAAGACCTTCCCCTTTAATGAGATTTGATTTTTTTTAATAGGAGGGGGGTGGTGTGAGGTGAGGCAGAAAAAAAATCAGACGAAAATAAACCAGTGGGGAGAAGCTATCAACTCCCTTTTTAGAAGTAGAGATAGAGATTTTAGTGCTATATTATTATCTTCTATACGGTGACTCTCAAATGCATTCTTCACAATCTTGCAAAAGAAGGTTGAATCCTAGCGAGGAGAGTTAGTACATCACTTATCCTAAATTAATGCATAACTTTTCCATGTCTAATCCTACATTAATGCATCACTTATCCTAATTAATGCATCACTTCCTCAAGCTCACCGTACAATGGCCTATAAATAGCAACCCATATGCAGTACTATATGTGATTCAAAACAGAAACATAATACAATATAGAGCAACTGTGCGCACATCTTAGTGATTAGCATGGAGGCCAAGCTTGTAGTCATCCTTGGGGCCTGCTTGTTGATTTCCTTTAGCAACGGAGGTACGCATGTACCCCTCCGTCTGGAAATACTTGTTCTATAAATGAATAAAATGGATGTATCTATAACTAAAATAAGTCTAGATATAACCATTTCTAGAACAAGTATTTCCGGATGGAGGGAGTATACTGTATCATTTCCGCACACAAATACCTGAACACATCGCTACTTTGCATTGAAAATCTTAATATTCTCCATTTCATAAGTATTTCCTCCGTCGCTAACTATTTGTTTTTTAGAGATTTCAAATAAACTATCACATATGATGTACTCTCTTTGTTTCTAAATATTTGTCTTTTTAGAGATTTCAAATGGACTACCACATACGGATGTATGTAGACATATTTTAGAGTGTAGATTCACTCATTTTGCTCCGTATGTCATTTGTTAAAATCTCTAAAAAGACTAATATTTAAAAACGGAGGGAGTATATAGACATATTTTAATATAAATTCATTCAATTCGCTTCGTATGTAATTATTTGTTAAAATATCTAAAAAGACAAATATTTATAAAAGGAGGAAGATCACGTACATGGGAACTAACGAACGGACAATGCAGGAGATGCACAGTGCACAGTGAAAGACCTCGTCGTCGCCCAGACCACGGCGCCGACGCAGCCCGGAGAGACGTACCCGAAGCATGTGGTGACGGTGAAGAACACTTGTGTCTGCATGCAGCTCAACGTGAAGATGGACTGCGCGGGGTTCGACTCCTCTATCGACGTCGTCCCTGCTGACACGATCACGCCGGACGGCGACAATGCGCTCTGCACCCTCAATGGCGGTCGTCCGGTGTATGGAAACGGCACGGTCACGTTCAGCTACGCGTGGAGCACAGACATCAGCTTCCGGCCCGTCTCGTCGTACATGGAATGTTCCGTAGCACCATAATGTTTAAGCACTCATTTCGCAAAAAAAAAACGTTTAAGGACTCTAAAAACCATGGGAAAGTACACAGCTGGTAGTGGAAAGAACGAAGCGCAGGAAATAAATGGAGTACTTGCCGACTCTTATTTATTTATTTTATGGGGAAATTTTTCGGTTTATTCATCAACTGTTAAGCTAGTACAAAGAACACTAAAAGTAAAAAAGTTACATCCTGATTCGTAGACCACCTAACGACAAGCATAAGCACTGGAGCGAGTCGAAGGCGCGCCACATCATCGTCTCTTCCTTACTAGAGCCGGATAAACCTTTTTTGTAATAGACAACCGAGAATTCATTGTGCTAAGGCCTCATAGAATCAGCGCGCAGAAAATTAACTGTCACCAATGAAGAGAATTGTAGATTGGAAAGATCCAATCTATAGAAACACAAGCATGGACGAACGAAAACTGGATCTAAACGGATCCATGGAAGACAAACGCTGACCGGATCCAGCAAGATCCACGAGTAACAAATCTCTGCCTCCACCACTCCTCCCCACGTGAAAGGGCCATCTTGTTGCTGGTGCGCGCATCTCATACCTGATTGACGGCGAGGTTGTTAGCATCACGCTCCTCTCCCGCGCTGCAACGAGCATTTTCCTGTGGCGAACAAGAGCATCTGCCAAAAAAATTTGCAACGGGCTGCATCAGAGGGTGTTGGAACTTTCCAGTCCCATTGTTGCACCCGGCGAGCACCGGTGTTGCGTCAGGCGTTGGGCTCGACAACGGGAATGTGCTGGGTTTGCCCCCTTTTTCTTCAAGCAACACAGATGCTACGACCAGTGATTTGTTTTGCTGGCATGGACGGCAATAATTGCTGGAGTCGGTGACTTTTTTTGCTGAGATCCACAATTGGGAATGTTTTTGCTGCATTCGGCGCAAATTTTGTTGGAACTGGCAAGTATGTTTTTTTGCTGGGGGATCAATAACGGGATTTTTCTTTTGCTGCGTCCGGCGACATTATTTGCTACAACCATTTTTTTTCTAGCACCAGCGGCATTTTTTATAGGAACCAGCGACTTTTTTTGCTAGGATCCGGAATTTGGGTGTTTCTTATTGGAACCAGCCCCAAGTTTTTACCGCCATCTTCAGTTTTTGTTGGAACCAACCCCCATTTTTGCTACTACTGTCTTGTTGGCTTTTGTTGGAACGAAAATGTGCCATAGCACCCAAGTGCACCGACACCCTATTTATCTTGTCCGTCAATGCACACCAAGATTCATGGGTTGTTCTGACCAGCCACAGACCATTTGCAGGGCGAGCATGCTTATACATACCATTGACCGAGAAGTGCATCGATGCATGCAGTGGCATCTGCACGCATCATATCGATGGCGTGCTTCCCAAGATCTAAAATTGATCATAGATTTAACCAACAAAACCGATTACGACGGGAGATTTATGGTCAAATTTAGATCTCGGAAAGTACGGACACATTACACTATGAAATGAAGGGAGTACCTCCAATGTCAATCCAACCCAACCATTCAGAGGGCAGCAGATGTGTGTTTGACTGCGGCTTGGACATGTCGAATGACACATATCTTATTTTGGGTAGATTAATGCCATAACTTTCGCAAAGAGCAAAATGATTCACGGGGGTGAGAGGTCTTCTCGCTTGTTTGCAACAAGGGCCGACCGGTGTCTCTCTTTTCTTGATAGCAGGCTGACATGTCAATCCCGATGTAGACAAGCATGCTGGATTCTTCCTTATGATGAACAGTGTGAGCAGTTAGGCGCCTAGGCCCAGTTTTCTATCAAATAGTCCCTCAGTTTCTTTGTAGTTTGCATATAAGATTTGGTCAAAGTCAAATATTGTCAATTTTGACTAAGTTTATAAAAAAATATTAAGATTCATAATATGAAATTAATATTATTTTATGCATCATGAAATTAATTTTCATATCATATAGCTTTAGTATTGTAGATGTTGATATTTTTTCAAAAAAGTTGGTCAAACTTTACAAAGTTTAACTTTGACCAAATCTTACATGCAGATTAAAAAGAAATGAAGAAAGTATTTGCAGTTTCCCGTCCTAGACCTGCTAATGCAATTTGTGGTACAGGGCCGGGTCCAGATCTCGAGTAGTTGTTCTCTCGACGGACAGGGCTGATAACCGGGTGCCTAGACACCCGGGTATTCAAAATCCATTCTTGTTGGAACCAACATCAACTTTTGCTACCATTGTCTTAGGTTTTGCTAAAACAAGCCCACATTTTTGCTACCCCTAGCTGTGGCTATAACTGACGCTGGCGTCGCCATTGATGTTGCAACCGGGGGTGAGCAGCACCGGCGAGGAAGGGTGTCGCAGTCGGCGTTGTGGAGCTACCATGGATGCAACAGGGAGGCGGCGAAAAAGTTGCTACGGCGAACAGCCTTTTTGTTTTGTGATTGACGATGTCAACTGTCGGGGGCGAGGCAAACGGGCAAGGGTGGCCCGCTCAGCCGCCTGGCACGAGGGAGGGAGCGTAGACACGAGGGAGGGGGCAATCGCCATGGTTTTTTCTCAGGTTCTTTTCAGATGTGGACGAGGGTGAAAGAACGATTGGAAACCAAGCCGTCGGCAACCGGCGTCTATTATTGGCCAATTTTTTAATATTGAAAGCAATAAATGCCAAGACCAAACATTTGTCGTTTAATAATTGCTCATTATTCAAACATTGAATGTTTTTAATGCTAACTTATCTTATACCATGAATCAAATTAATTCTCCCCAATCAATAAAAGACTGCCTCATTTTCACCGTACAGTGGGCTATAAAAGGCAGCCGTGATGCAGAACAGAGACACAATACAATAGTATACATCAACTGTGACAGCATCTCAGTAATACAATTGTAAAAAACTGTGATAACATCTCGGTGATCAGCATGGAGGCCAAGCTCGTAGTGATCCTTGCGGCCTGCATCTTGCTTTCCTTCAGCAACAAAGGTACGTACTCACTTATACAAACTGTTTTTGCACACAAGGAAAGTAAAACAAACACCAGGAACTAACAATTGGGCAACGCAGGCGATGCCCAGCCGTGCACACCGTCGGATCTCCTCGTCAACCAAACCACCATGCCGGGGGAGGTCGGAGGGCGCCCGCACTACCTGGTGACGGTGGAGAACAGGTGCCTCTGCACGCAGCTCGGCGTGAAGCTGGCGTGCGCGGGGCTCAACTCCACCGTCACCGTCGACCCGGCCGGCGTAGTCGCGCCGGCCGGGGACGACGGCGCGCTCTGCACCCTCAACGGCGGCCAGCCGATGCATGCAAACGAGACGGTCTTGTTCGCGTACGCGTCGAGCGCGAAGATCAGCTTCAGGCCCGTCTCGTCGTACGTCGACTGCTCCGTAGCCCCCTCGCCGGCTCCGCAGGCTGCACCATGATGTCTAGATACTTTCTGCGGTCTTTTTTAGTCTACATATAACTTTTGTTTAAAGTCAAAGTATCTTTATTTTAACATAACTTGCAGAAAAAAGTATGAACACTTACAATATCAAATTAATATTTTTAGATTTATTATGGAATATAGTTTCATATATACTTATTAGTATTGTGGTTGTTGATAATTTAAAAATAAATTTGGTCAAACTTTGCAAAGTTTGACTTAATCCAAATCTAATAGGCGGAATAAAAATGACCGGAGGGAGTACTCCGACAGACATGCAACGGCAGATGTTTTTTTAGACGAAGGCGAGGACTCTATGTATTTTTTTAATGGAAACATGCGCACAACTTCCTCTCAAACGGCGTCACAGGGTGGCGCTCTAAACACTAGTTTTGTTTCATTTGTTCGCCCTCGCCATTGCATACCGTGCGTCAAAACTCAAGCGATGACCATGGTCATGGCCAATTGGTCGAAATTGTCCAGCAGACGGTGCAAACATTTTATTTCATTTTTTGAGGAAACAAGAGCTTGTATTTAGGATCACAATTACAATCGCGGAAGAGAAAAGCAGGCTCACGATCACGAGCACCACGAGCATCACAAATTTCGCGCCTTTGGTTTTTGCCCAATGACCATAATCTCACAACCCGCTCAGTCATTTTCTAAAGCGGCACCAAAAGGTTTGGGCCTTTGATTATGGTCGCTGGGCAAAAACCTGCTTCGAGATCCACCATGCACATCTCACAACCTGCTCCAGGACACCACAAAGGGGCACAGTCTATCGCTAGTCCCATGTCACTTGATGACCTCAGTCCTCGACGGGAGACAATCAGGCATAAACTGCCACACGAAGATCTTGATCTTAAAAGGGGATGCGTTTTGCACAAAGGTGTGGACGACACAAAGAGTCAATGCACAACATAGAGTCCGGTATGCCGAGCTGGTAGAGAACACCCCCGACGAGGACAAACGCCAAGATATGGCGCTCGGATAGTTCAAAACCATCGACGGGAGGGGCCGGCCGAAGGGTGACCCAAGCTACGGTTTTCTGGGGAAGACTATAATAGAAGCTGGCCATAGGATAGAAGAATAGAAAAACGAATCTGGACCATCGGATGTCCAATGGGCGCTTCAGATCAGGCACGTGAGAGCTGGTGGGAGGGTCTTTATTGTATATAGCAATTACTCAGGGAGCTTTCCGCAAAAGTACAAAGAATTCACCATCCCTAACATTTCAAATCTGAAGCATCCATTAAGGATCCAACTGCTCCAACTTCATTTTTCTATTCTTCTATCCTATGGTCTGTTTCTATTGTAGTCTTCTCCGGTTTTCTCGGGCCCAAGAGGATGTTTGGATTACGCCAGGGTCCGCCTCGCCAACCGCGGGTACACCAATTTATTGGCGGCCGATTCCGTCGCCTGCGTCTCGCCAATAAATTGGCGCTAGATTGAACTAGTGCGACAGGGCAGGCCATGGCGCACCAATTATTTGGAAGCCATCTAAACACCTACCCTATGCATGGTCAACGCCAATATTTTGGATAGGCATCGATGGGCGTCGATCCAAACAGCCCCTAAATGTCCATAGGAACAAGATGTTCCAATTTCCATTGTGGGCGGCCAAGGCATGCAATATCATCGGGTCCGAGCACATAGCAAAAAAAGTCTAGGAACTCGACAAACAACTGAGATCCACTCCAACCATGTGTCAAACCAGAAGATGGTCCCCGTCTCCATCACATATGAAAACAGATAACCCAAGTTGAGTCTCATGCTTGATCAACTGGATATACTTCCAGAACTCGGATCCCTTCCTACGCTCACAATTAAGAAGAGGACCTTATATGTATTTTGCTTTCATAAGTAGCTCCCCCCTCCCCCCCCCCCCCCCCCCCCATCTTCTCAGATAATCCTCCTTACCCATCTCAGCATAAGGGCCACATTCATGTGACGAGACGTAAGAATACATAGATCCACATGTCCTTGGGCAAGCATATATCCGCCCACTTGACCACATGGTGGTATTTTTTCCGCCTACCCCCCGCCTACAAGCTAGTCTTCATCTCTGCGATCACCCGACCAACCTCCTATGGGAGAGATGGGAGGGTAAGTTTCACATTATCCCCAGCTGAGACCCTAGCGTCGACTAGCCAGAAGTTTGTCACTGAAAAAACTGGCTCGTGGGCTCCGCTGTGAAGAGCTCTTATACAAGGATTAGAAATGTGCAACGATCCCCCCCCCCCCCCCCCTCCTCCAAGAGGACATCTCTCTTCCATAAACAAAGGGATTGAGAATTTTCGTCGCCGCCCATTCACAATGGCATAGAAAAAAGGCGGCGTTGGCATCACCCTTCAAAAGTCAATTCTATATGCTTCTCTGTTGCCAAAAAAGCTCATTGCTGACACTGTATAGGAAAAAAAAGACGAGCATGCAAGTTGAAGCACAAACGACAGAACTAAACACCCTACTTAGCTCTTGAATATCATGGACGACCGATGCGATTTCCATGATGGTTACCTCTGTTTCGAAACCGGTTCGGATTTCCAGATCGTCAGGTTGCAGGCGCGCCATGTGATTTCCGCATGGCGGTGACGATATACTGAAAACCCCCATGTCCCCATCAATGCAGTGAATAGCACACGCATAAAATTGCATCCGCACACGGACCAGTGATATGTTTCCGATAATGCTACCCAATGAACACTTACTGGAGGTGCATGGTAAAAGTGAAACAAAAGTTTTTTCGCGGCAATTTACGTTGCAGGAGCATGACGATTCCTTGAAGCGAGCACGGCGATTTTTCACGGCATAAGACCCTCTCCTCCGAGAAACTGCATTGTGTTTACGAAGAAATCGCCACGCGCGTTATGAAAAAAGAATCATAAGAACGTTCGCAGATGGTATCCTTCTCAGTGAACATTCCACTGGCTGCTGTGGTCCTGTGTTTTTGGTACATACACATCTCCTTTGGCCCGACAAAATTGACCACGACGTTGGTGCTGTAGCCATCGGGAAGAAGAAGAAAAAAAAACGGCCGACCACGCCATCCGAAGGTTCCAGATGCCAGCAGAGACGCACGCCTGACCTGCCACAACGGATTCTGTTCAGAGGCCACCTACGAATCGTGTGCGCCGGTGCACGTCACGTCTTCCACATCGGTCGCAAAGTGGAAACTCTCTCAGATTCTATAATGTTGAAATAATAATCCTACTTTCCCGAAAAAAAGAAATAATAATCATACTGATACTACTACTACTGTATATTAGGAAAAAAAACAATTGCGTAGGAAACCCGGAGTCCGATACGTATTCGCGGCTGGTCCCGCGCGTCGTAGATCCCGTGGGCGGGCGGCTTCCCACCTGACCCGAGCCGGGCCTGCCACGTCGGCGGAGTCCAACGCATTTCCGACGCCGCGGGCCAACGGCGCCGCGCCACGTGGAGCGCGTGCGCCATCACCGCGTCCGCCCGTCCGTCCCCCCACCTCGTAATCATCTCCGACTCTTCTCCCCCCCCTCCCCCATACCCCTACCCCTACCCCGAGGCCTCGGCTCGCTCGTAATCCCGACCCGGACGCGGCGGAATCTCGCGCCGGTCAAACCCTATCGCACGCGCGCGCGCGCTCTCACGGGCTCGGATCGGGAGGACTAGGGTTCGCGCCAGCTGCTGCCCTCCGGCAGTCTCCACGGCGGCGGCGGCGGCGGCGGACAAGAGAAAGAGAGATGGAGGGGCTCCTGCACAAGCTCAAGGGGCTCGACGCCTACCCCAAGGTCAACGAGGACTTCTACAAGCGCACGCTCTCCGGCGGCGTCGTCACGCTCATCTCCGCCCTCGTCATGCTACTCCTCTTCGTCTCTGAGACCAGTAAGCGCCGCCTCTCCTCCTCCCCCTCCTCCTCTTCACCCCGCAATGGCGTCGCCGCGATGCGGAATTCAAGAGTCCACGGTCCTCAAAAAAGATGTTGAATTGCCCTTGCTAGTAGGCGCCTCTAGGAATTAACAGGCCGTTCAACTTGGATTGGGGCGAGGCTTGATTCCAATGACGCGGATTTGGCGTGCTCCCGTAGTTACCCTTCTGCTTGAGATTGAATGCTGCGCAAGATTTTCGAGATGCTTTTGGGGTTTGCCGGCGGTAAAATTCTTTTCGGTTCGACAGAGGTGGTCTATCTGGCCAAGCAATGTCTTTGCCGTCCGGGGAAGGAAAAGCTTCCACTTTTTGGTCAGACATGTCTACCTGTGCTGCGCTGGGCATTGCCGCAGATTGCAATGCTCGAGCAGTTGGAAGATTCCTGAAAAACTTTTCCGTTTTAGTCCATTCTGTTTTGCCAGTTTGGTGGGGGACAAGGCTCAGTTTTTTCATGTCTAAGTGGCCATGAAAGGTTGTGTTTGGTGCTTTGTTCATGTGTGCGCTTCAGATTACGTGTTCAGAAATACTCCCTCCGTTCCTGAGTAGATGGCGTTTACATATTTTGGTGCATACCAAGGCAGGGTGGCCGTGTGTGGTTTGGTGGGCAATTTAACCCTCTCTCGACGCTCGATGCATGGATCGGCGCGTGACACTGGTGTAATTGAGGTCGCGTGCAAGGGTCGCGCTACTACGAACGGGTAATAAGTGCACGTGAGGGGTAATTTTGCAGGATACTTGATTAAATGGCGCCACGAGTTAGGAAGGGTAGTTTTGGAGAATATACCTAGGAACCGCGGTAAAATACACCTAGGAACCGCGGGAAAATGGTGCCACGAGTTAGGAAGGGTAGTTTTGGAGAATATACCTAGGAACCATGGTAAAATACACCTAGGAACCGCGGGAAAATGGTGCCACGAGTTAGGAAGGGTAGTTTTGGAAAATATACCTAGGAACTGCGGAAAATACACCTAGGAACCGCGGGAAAATGGCGCCATGAGTTAGGAAGGGTAGTTTTGGAAAATATACCTAGGAACCGCGGGAAAATACACCTAGGAACCGCGGGAAAATGGCGCCACGAGTTAGGAAGGGTAGTTTTGGAAAACATATAAAATCGGAACGGAAGGAGTAGGTTGTCATTTGGGTTAGCACGCCTGCGCCATCAATATGTTCTTTGGAATGTCTGCTGGTAAAAAGGTTATATTTCTTATTAGTCAACATATTTTGACCAGAATGGGTTTGAAGTTTATAAAGTACTAAAGTTTAAGCATTGAGGTCAGTGCCAATGTTCTGCCAGAAATTTGCAGTTGGAATATGTTGTGGTTTGCTCTGTTGGCCAAGTTGGGTTGTGCGTTTTTGTCCAGTGTCTAGTCATGAAATCTGTTGTGCATTTGGTCTTATCTTTTTTTCCCCTTTTATTTCAATATTGTGACCCTTTATAACCCTAGCCGTTTCCATTAATGCTACATATGCTAGTCTATCTCAATTAAATGAAGTACGAAAATGATTCTAATAGCCACTATTTATGTGTCTGCTATTTTTGCAGGGTCGTATTATTATTCAGCAACCGAGACTAAGTTAGTGGTAGACACATCAAGAGGAGAAAGGCTAAGAGTAAATGTTAGTATTTGCCTTGTATCGATTAGACTTGATTCAGTTTTTTTGCTGCTGTAATTCAATTGTTTCTTTAAAAGGCATACTTCTGTATAATATTTTGGCAACATGGTATTCATATCCATTGTAATACTAAATCTATTTTGCAGTTTGATATTACTTTCCCGAGTATTCCTTGCACCCTTCTCAGTGTTGATACAAGGGATATTAGTGGCGAGCAGCACCAGGACATTGTACGGACTTCAGTCATCTCCTTTTGTGCTAATTCTTGCTTTATCTGCTGATCCGTCATCTTATTCTTTCCATTTCTTCTTGTAGAGGCATGACATTGAAAAGAAGAGATTGGACTCACATGGTAATGTCATTGAATCAAGAAAAGAGGGCATTGGTGGAACAAAGGTTGGTGTCTCAGTTTCACTTAGTATGTCGAGCTCATTACAAATTCTAGGTCTTGAATAGGTGTTCAATTTAGTATCGGTGATGGTGCCTTTGGAGTTGAGGAACATGCTTCAATAGATAACTGTAGAAACTGTGGTTGAAGTACAAGTACTTGAGTAAAGAAAAATCCCTCTTCCTTACTTTCTATGTTAATCACCTTTTTGGGGGAGTGGAACAACCGGAAATAAATACCTATTGTTATTATTTGGTAAGGATTTAGTGTGAATAAAGTGTACATATTTACAAACAGGGTACTGAAATTTGAGAACCATTCTGGCTCCTATATCTTGCACATGTGCGCATACTGTGCATCTGTGTAGTTCTCTGCTGGAACACGGGTTTCTTAAGGAGTTAACAATGAGTAATTGGTACTCAATATTATGTTCACATAGAAATATTTTTTCTATTATACATACCTCGATACAAAATCCTAATATCTATATTAGTTTCCTTGTATAGGCTGTGATATTTGTCATTATTATAAAGGGTTTTCTGTATATTTCCACCTGTACTTTGTGTATTTATGCTGGCCCTTGGCCTCCGGGAAAACAAGTTGCATATTTGCTAACATGGTTTCATAGCCTAGGGTTATGCCCTTCTTTTTCCTCTCCACGTGAGGGTCTTATGTTCAGATCAAAAAATTGTTATCTACGATGAAACTGTAGCTCGTCGAAATTATAAGGCTAACCTAGTCTTAACCAATATTTCTTACTTATCTCAGCAAGTAATCTCTAATCATATGGCTATATTCTACTTTGTCATGTGATGCATATGCTTGATTGATCCTTTTCATAGATCGAGAAACCATTGCAAAAACATGGTGGAAGGCTTGGCAAAGGCGAGGAATATTGTGGCACCTGTTATGGTGCGGAGGAGGTGCGCACGCTTTTGTGTTTTCCCTGTGTTAATCTCATTTTCTGTTATCTGTTTTACCTTTTTAACTTTGCACTGCTTGTGATTTTTTGGAGCCCAGTCAGATGAACAATGCTGTAATTCATGTGAAGAAGTTAGGGAGGCCTACAAGAAGAAAGGGTGGGCTCTTACAAACCCTGACCTAATCGACCAGGTATATGAATCATTTTGGCATATTTATTTGCCTGGGTATATCCAGAAAAAACTTTGTTTTGAGTTTTTGTTTAGGATTAAAAAGAAATCCATTGTATGGTACTATGTTGAAGATTGTGGATACCTTGCTGTGCTCTCTTGAATGACAGAGATGGCCTATCCCTGAAATATTTGCATGCCGTGCACTCTGCTTCATCATGTGCAACTTTGCACATGATACCGTCCCTTCTGTATTGTAGGCTCATAGCTAGTCATCATCCTTCTCTGTTCTTTTTCAGGCGTTAATTTACATACTAGTGGCCAGTTAGACACGTTTTAATGTGTTTGGTAACTCATTTCAGTTTGTATGTAGTCCATATTAAAATATCCAGAAATCTTATAATAGTGAACGGAGAGAGTACTGTTGAAGGGAAATTACATGCTGTAGGTTCTTTTTGAAGATAAAATTGAGGCATGCTCTACTATTTGACAGCTGATTCTGTTAGACCTAATGTTGACAAGACATGATGCTGCAAGCAATAAGCTTGCAGGTGCAACATGCCCCTTGAGTTGTATAATGTATATGCCTCGGATCCTATAATGTCCAACGGAACTTCTTTTTTATGCGCTTTCTCTTTCTGCATGCCTGCTGTTTGCAACTGCTAAGATCTGTTTCTTCAAGAAAAGAACGGCTAAGATTTAATACAGTTTATGATGGCTATCGCAGTGCGCTAGAGAGGACTTCGTTGAAAGAGTTAAAACCCAACATGGTGAAGGCTGTAGTGTCCATGGCTTTCTAGATGTTAGTAAAGTTGCTGGAAATTTCCACTTTGCACCAGGCAAAGGATATTATGAATCAAATGTAGATGTGCCTGAGCTGACTGCTGAAGGAGGTTTCAATGTAAGTAGGTTACATAATTTTTTCTTTCTTCCTTGGTTTATTGAAATGTTTGCCTTCAGTGTTCTCTAATATGCTGTGTGTAATTTTACCAGATTACTCACAAAATAAACAAGCTGTCCTTCGGGACAGAATTCCCTGGTGCTGTCAACCCGCTTGATGGGTAAGTCTACACAGTAATATGGAGCATTCATGTTCCCCTAAGTAAATTTAAATATTTCATATTTTCCTTTATTCTGCCCTCAAGTACTAACCAGTTTCGTGAACACAGTGCTCAGTGGACACAGCCCGCATCAGATGGGACATACCAATACTTCATAAAAGTGGGTGTTGCTGCACTCATGTTTGTTGCAGTTCTATCACTTGCTTCTGCCCTTGGTTTATGCATCTAAGATTTAATGGGTATTCCTTTCCAGGTCGTCCCTACAATTTATAATGATATAAGAGGGCGCAAGATCGATTCAAACCAAGTTAGTAGAGTTCATTGAATGATTACATGCTCAACCTTTCTGTTAACAACCTTGATGATAACTGTTACTTTCATTCACAGTTCTCAGTAACGGAGCACTTTAGAGATGGAAATGTTCAACCGAGACCCCAACCTGGGGTATTTTTCTTCTATGATTTCTCACCTATAAAGGTAAATAATGATGACGTCAAAGATGCACATATGAATTTTCGCAGAAATATGTGACGGTTCTCACCTGCGAGTTTCTATCTTGGCTCTCAGCCTGTTTGCTAATTTTGCTGTATGTCGCTGCATGTGTTCTCACTGCACATGCAACTTGTGCAAATGGCACCATCTGTTTATGTTATTTTTAAAACGCGCGCGTGCGCGCACTACACACACACACTTGAGGACTAAAAACCTAAATCATATCCCTTTTATTTATTTTAGAATGAACAGGGCATTCATGCCCCTCCCAAAATTTTGTTGGGGTCAAGCCTAATGCGCATCTCTATTACTACCCATTATTATGCTGTTATTGCATACCCGCAGAGAGAGTTGCAGGATGAAACTGGACTTAATGAAATCACCTTTAGATCCCGGCAAGTATATGAAGATAGTATTACTGATTTGTGGTTGGAAGGAGCAATGGCTTCCATCTCGTGAGCTGAGAGTAAAATAATATACCGAGATACCTTTGTGCCTGTGGTGTGTGCATATGAGTGCAGTAAATCCACAATTTGCCAAGTTAACTCTTGTGTAGCTTGTATACATTTTGTTTAGTTTAGCCATTTGTAACATGCACAAGCTTGAAAGCTACTCTATTGAGCTCTTCATGCCTCGGAGCAACTATGATTGAGTTTTGACTCCGGCTGTATGGCTAAAATGTCTTGTGCAGGTGATATTCACAGAGGAAAATAGATCCTTCCTCCACTACCTGACAAACCTGTGTGCTATTGTTGGAGGTATGAACACTGCCTATGCACAAACTACCTTATTCTATCATATCATATCATGTTAAAGATTGTCATCTCTTTTAGTACAGAAAGTGTCCTTATATTTGTATTCTGTTGCGTTCTGTATAAAACTGTGTTGAGTTTTTAGTCGAGGTCTCCACGTAGTGTGCCTTATTGATCTGTTTTCTGCCTGATCCTCAGGTATCTTCACTGTCGCGGGCATCATCGACTCGTTCATATACCATGGACAGAAGGCACTTAAGAAGAAAATGGAGATAGGCAAGTACAGATGAAACCTAGGCAATATTTTCCAAGTTGTGTGGCTTGTAAGGAGGTGGATCCGGCATATGCGCGCCAAAAGACGACGAGACCCCAAAGGGTTACAAGGCAATCGAAAGTGATGATGCTGCACATTAGTTGATGAAAACTTGTAAAAAAGGAAGACAGAATAGGCTGGGTCTTGGGGGCAAGTGCTTTCATGTCCATCGATAGAGACTCTAGTTGACTGGCCTGAACTGGCGCAATGCTTACTGTACTTGGAAGTTGGTGCATCACAGAATGTTTCTCGTCAATCGCTTCACTCATTGTGTGTCACATCTTCGTTACTGTGTGGTGCTGATTTTATTTTGTTTTGCATTTTAGCGCTTTGGCAGAGATATATAGCTGACTTGAGCTCTTATGAAATCATATTTGTAATCCATTTTCCTTTGATTGCAAATGCGAGTCTTTTAGGACATGATATATGGTATTAAAGGCTTTGGCCAACAAATTTTATGCAGACAATATTGTCTCACATAGAACTGGTTATATAAATTGAAATTTGTAAGTGGCATATCTAATTGTTTTTGCATTCATTTTTGCCGAACGTAGTTGACGCCGTTCGATCCAGATCGTGACAACGCAAGTACGATAGTCAACCCGCAAGCAAGTGCCTTTTATTTATTGTGCTATTTTATGATCGTTTGGTATTTTTTGCAAACTGCCACACATGTGCCAGGTATCACATTCATACAAGTACCTTGTAGGAGTATAATGCTAGTACTCCCTTCGATCCATATTAATTGTCGTCGGAGGGAGTAATATCAATTTGACATTTTGGATCAATTTGACATTTTGGTTGTATGATTGTCACTTAGAAATGTATGATTGTTATAGAAAGAATTTCCATTATATTTGATTGCCATTATAATTCAAGGCGGGGTTCCAGGAACAGAAAGGCGGGAAATACCACTTTGTATGTTGCTGACAGCTATAGGAGAGAAGATCCTCATCCAAAAGAATGCGTAACAAAACTGTAGCTTTTGAACACTTCAAATGCAAAAAAATAAATAAAATATGTTGATCCATGAAGCTCTGACCCAGAAACTGCTATAGAATGTCCTGTGCAAGCCTATGATAGTATTTCCAGAAAAAAGAAAAAGCAATAAACCGTCCAGCAGGAAAATTGGCTGGCTCTTGTCTGCTCTCAAACCTTCATTCTAAGGATGTATCTAAATTGACTTTGCTGAAGAAATTGACTTAACATATCGATTTTTTTACATTCAGAACTGGAACAGATCTGATAAGCCTCCCCTGTGGATAAAAGATTCGCCACTTGCACCGGGATCAGATCAACGCAGGATGTGCCAGTCTGACAACCAGGTGCGCATAGCTCCATCTTATCCACTCAGCTTCCAGATTACACATAATACACACGATCTGATCTGATCTGATCAAACCACTAGGAGAACCATATCAACGGTAACTATCTCATACTCTTGTTAATCCAATGTTCTAAATATAGTTAAAAACACTTCTACTCACACCATCTCGCTTATTATGGCAATGGCTCTAACTAGGCATAGATAATTTGATTATTTTGGCAGTAGAGGTAACTGTTCAAATAACACAGAAATTCATGGTCTTCTCAAAGAGAGAGAAAAAAAGGTGTTCCTAGTTTCCGATCGATCTTTTCGCGGGGAATTGCTAAAAGAAAAACAAATCCTTCTCAAAGAAAGATGCAAGCTAGCTTTACCATGGAGCTACAGAAACTATATCGCATTTGTAAATCATAAGATCAATCATACATTAGATGTTCATTTAACTTCTTAAAAAGAATAGGCCACCAAACAACCAAAATACGTGCAACTTGAACTTAACTGAAAAACAATTAGGTGGCTGAAAGTGCATAATCTACTAACTTATTTCCAAAAAATACACACTTGAGATGGCAGGCATGTACTGATGTACATTATCCAAAGATTCTCCTAAGTCATGATCGGTTTAGCTTATTCACAAGTACACATGCCAGCTTATTATTTTTAGGGGAAGTACACATGCCAGCTTAATATTTTTAGGGTAAGTACACATGCCAGCTGAATCCAAATGCTGTATATGTAGTCATTCTTGTGCCAGCCTTACAAATGACCCCACTAAAGATCCCAAGGCCTCAATTATTGACAAAAACAATGAGCAAATTATTGCTGTAACCACATAAGAATGGATACAGCACGTTCATGTCTTCTGAAGCATTCTTGTAAGATATTCCACTGCAAAATTATTTATGCAACTGGATAATGATCCGAGTCAAACAGGATGGGTTGAGTCTGCATCTTGGCATTAATGGCATGGCCAAGGATAATTGACCAATGAGAACTAATCTGACAATGCAGTTGTTTTTACCAACATACTCCATAAGCTAGATGAACTCGATAGAACTATATCCATAAAACCTAAGGAGATAAGAGTAGGCGTAAACTAACAAATTAGGAAAGTCAACTTCAGGAAACATCCTGGCAACTGTAACTACGGTATCAAAATGAATACACAGATCAAAATCAGCATCAGATTAGTACTTCTCATTTTTTAGTCCCAAATGGATAACATCTACCTGGAAGAAGAATCAGTCTGGTCTCTTTTAATGCTGCCTCGTGCATGCTTCCTTCTATGAAACTGCTGTGAAGTTTGGACCAGATGTCCTGAAAGCATGCCAGAAGTTGTGAGAAAATTATTTTTACCCCTGCAGTGTGGTACAGACACAAGCTCAAACCACTGATCGAATCTGAATCTGAAGCTCCCATACAGACAATGGATAAATACAAAGGGCAAGCAATGTCATTAGAAAGAGGAAACCAACACTACATGTGGTTTCTCAGCCGGACAGGTCTTCTCGCTTACTTTGGCAATAGATGTAACTTCTCAAACTAGGTAACTGTTCAAATAACACTGAAATTCAGGGTCTTATCAAAGAGAGAGAAAAATAGGTGTTCCTGGTTGTTTCCTATCGATCCTTTCACAAGGAACTACCAAAAAAACAAATCCTTCTCAAAGAAAGATGCAAACCTTGCCATGGAGCTACAAAAACCAAATCACATTTTGTGAATCATAAGATCACTCGTGCATTTAAATTTTTAAACAAATAGCCTGCCAAGCAAACAAAAATAACGCCAAACTGAACATAACTGCGCAACAGTTAAGTGGCTAAAAACATAAAATCTAACTTATTTCCCCCAAAAACATACACACTTGAGACATGTAGTACATCATCCAAAGATTCTCCAAAGTCACGATCAGTTTATTCACAAGTACACATGCCAGCTTATTAATTTTAGGGGAAGTACACATGCCAGTTGAATCCAAACGCTATACATGTAGGGAATCATTTTTGGGCCAGCCTTACAAATGGCCCCACTAAAGATCCGAAGGCCTCAACTATTCACAAAGTTGTAACCTCATAAGAATGGATACAGCACGTTCACATCTTCTGAAGCATTCTTGTAAGATATTCCACTGCCAAATTATTTATGTGCTCCTACCTTTTATAGATGAAAATGATTGATGTGTTCTTACTAACTGGATCGTGATCCGAATCAAACGGGATGGGTTAAGTCTGCACCTTGTCATTAATGGCATGGCCAAGCATAATTGACCAATGATAACTAATCTGAAATTGCAACTGCTTTTACCAACGATACTCCATAAGGTAGATGGAGATGAACAGAGCCATATCCATGCAACCCAAAGGAGATAAGAGTAAACAAGTAAGTAGTAGTATACCCAACTTATTAGCAAAGTCAACCTCAGGAAAGCATCCTGGCAACCGTAACTACAGTTTCAAAATAAATACGCAAACCAAATCAGGTGGCAGCTGTTCCCCTGCACGAATTTACCAGTCAGCATCAGATTAGTCCTTTTCATTTCTCAATCCTAGATGGATAACATAACATGTACTACCTGGAAGAAGAATCTGGCTGGTCTCTTTTAATGCTGCCTCGTGTATGCTTCCTTCCATGAAACTGCTGTGAAGCTTGGACCAGATTTCCTGGAAGCACAAGAGAAGTTGTGAAGATTTTGTTTTTACACATGCAGCTCAAACAAATGACTGAATCTGAATCTGAAGCTCTCACCTAGTCACAATGGATAAGCACAAGGGCCATGCCACTGGAAAGAGGAAACCAACGCTGCATGTGGTTTCTCAGTCGGACAGATATTACTTGATGTAGTTTGGCTAAAAAAAGTAGAGGCATCAAATGTCAAAATGCACATTGCCTCTTCAGATATCTCAACTGGCAGAATCCTTTTGTGGGAGTGAAAAATCAGCTTTGCATTAACAAAAAAAAGCAGCTTGTATGAAGGTTAGATCACATCAGAGTGTCATTAGAGAGGGGAGCAATGAGAAAATGTACTAATTTGATATGTTTTTCATATAGCTAACCAAATGTCACCACTGTACAAAGAGAGCTAACACACCAGACAACAAGCACAGACTATTACACAGACCAAAAGTTAAAGCAGCCAAACGACCCTTGCTTGCACCAGCAAGCAGATACCCAGGAAGGACTCCTAGAAGCCATTCATCTCCAGAAGGTATGTGCGCCTCTTCATCAGCGCCTTCGCAGCGAATTTGAATGGCCCATCAAATGCTCCAGATATGAACGCGTCCGTTTCCTTGCGGCTGACATGGCCACCATTGCTTCCCTCGGTGGAGGGCTTGATCGCAACCAGTGTAGCACCCTGCAGCGCGATTCCTCCGGGCAGCTCGAGATATGGCGCGTATTTCAGCTTCATGTTGCAGGCCGGGACCTGGGTCCTGTTGGAGCATGCTGAGGCCGACAGTTGGTTCTCTCTGAACTCCTTCAGCTGCTCTGCTCCCATGGTCAGCGTGCCCTGGCCATCGGCATCGGTCAGCACCAAGCTCACAAGTGTGGGGTGCTCCTTGATGATCGACCGGAGAAGATAATGCCTCGTCGACGCAGCGATGAGGGAGCTGATCGTCCACACGACGCGGAGCTTGAGCCCGCCGTTGGTATAGAAAGACTCCGGCATGCTCCCGTTGTCCTCCGAAGACGGCTCATGCTCTGCGCCAACAGGCTTGCGGTCAACCCTGGTGCCCCCAAGGATCACACAGTTCTGAAGCGTGCTCCCGTACTCCGCCCGCCATTTCAGGAGCACCCCGTCCTCGGTCCCGACATCCCCGGAAGGGAGCTCGATGTGGAGGTTCCGCACGTGCGTGAAGCTCCGGAGCACCTGCGCCGGCGAGTGGTGCGCGAGCTGCGGGAAGAGCGGCCGCCCGGCGCCGTTGGGGCCGCGCGCGCTGTGGAAGGGCTTGATGATCGTGAAGAGCATCAGCTTGAGGAAGTGGGAGAGGATGTTCCGGGGCTTGGGCGAGGTTAGGTTGAGGGCGTCCTCGCCGTCGCCGTCGACGGACACGACGCGGTCGATCTTGACGCACACGTCGTGGACGTGGGGCACGAGCCCGTTGAACCGCTTGGACGCCGCGGAGCAGCGGCCGAGGGAACGCACGTCCTCCACCTTGTTGAGGATGAGCAGGACGAGCGAGTCCGGCAGGCAGTCGAACAGGTCGAGCTCGAAGTCGAGCGCCGGGTCCGCGTGGATTCGGGCCTTGGGAAGCATCGCGCCGCCGGAAGGTCACGCCTTCTGCGCCGCCCACCCACCCACTCAGCGGAACAAAGGGCACCGAGAATGCCGGGAATGGCAGGAACGGGCTGCTCGACCCTGGCTCTTCGGATGGCTCGCGCAATGGCAGCAACGGCCCGCCAAATCGACGCGACGCGACGCGGCCGCCTGAAGGGAAGGAGGAGGGGAACAGCTCAGAACACGGACGGGAAACATTAGAGACATGGATGAAGCAGAATCACCATCAATAATCAAAGGGAACCTCAAATGAGGAACCGGGCGAGTGGAATCACCAATCTTTTACATACCTCAGTCGCCGGTCGCCACCGCCGCCGCAGCCGCGTCAACCAGCCCAGGCAAGCAAATCGGGGGCGGAGCCGAACCGAGACCCGCGCTCTCCTCCGGAGCAGGGCCGGATCCGACGCCGGCGAGCGCCTGGGAGGCCAGGGAGTAACCCGAAAACTCGCCGCAATTCCCCGCCCAACCGACAGCTCCTCCGCCTCCGGCGGGCCGACGCTCCCCAAGGCTCCGATCCGGCGGGCTCCCGGCGGCAATCCGGCGAGGCTGCTGGCTAGGGTTTATCGGAGGCGAGGCGAGAGAGATTGGGGATATTTTTCTCCTCTGCTCTCCTCCCGGCGGCAGTTGTTTTTTTCTGGCTCGTGCGGTCGCTTCTGCTCTGCTCTCCGGCACCACTCGACGGTGGGCGGCTTTTAATATCGGCCCGGAGGACGGGGGCGGTGGCGCCGTCAACAGGTAACGGCTCCCCGCAGTTAAGCCAAGCGGCGGTGGCGCGCCGTTGGTTGATGGGTAACGGCGGGGGAGCCGTTAGTCCCGGTCCACGTCAGCGCGGGGGAGGGTGGTGTGTGGTGCGACAAAGCACTCACAAGTCACAATTTTTCCAGAGAAATATAAACGGAGGCACCCAATTTAAACATTCGTACCTATGAACGTTCGCGCACACATCATATCTCTATGATCACCTTCAAATGGTCGAGCCGACAAAAAATTACCGCATTCTCACCTCTCAAACTAGTTTGAACCGTCGTTGCATCACCCACGCATCATCATGTATCGAACCTTGAACAGAAATACTTTAGTCGCCTCCTTCCTAAGAAAAGCCTAGGGTTTCTTTGCCTTCCACAGGCGCCGCCGCGCGGTCTGCCTTGTCTTCGGTGGCCTTAGGGCCATGGCGGCGTGGTGGTCCCAGCCTTTGCCGGCGGGAGGGCTCTATTTTAGATGTTCCTTCGAGTTTTGTTAGGGTTTGTGTTCTCCTCGAGAAGATGAGCCGGCGACGGCTCCCTGAAGATGAAATAAGGTTCTCTTGCCTAACCCCCGTTCCGGTGGTGTGTCTAGCATCATAGGTGGGCGTGTGTGTCTCCGGCGGATCTGTACTTGGTGGATTTTCTCGGATCTGATCGTAGTTTTTTTATGTTCATCTGTCTTCGGGTTGGGCCCTTCCGATCTATAATATTCTTCAACGGCAGTGGTTGTTGTTTTGTTGCGTTGGTTCTATGGGGTCTTAGCACGACGACTTCCCGACTGTCCAATATAATTTGCGCAACTTTGGTGAGGAAGGGACGATGACGGCGACACGCCTTCGGCTTGCTTCACTGCTTGCACTCGTCGTCAGGTGGTCTATGGATCTGAATATAATTTTTATTATTTCTGCTGCTTTAACGTGTAGTCATGATTGGAGATGGATAGATCGAAGCCTTTATATTTATATTAAAAAATTGTACCAAACCTTGAGGTTGTCAACTTTGACATACGAAGGAATTGAAATTTCTCGACAACTTCATGTGCTAATTACTCCGAGAATATTAGCGCGTAAATGTCACTGTTTCAGCCTCTACGCCACACACAAAAACTTTGAACTGGCCTCCTCGTGCATCTCCTCTACCCACATAGCCCGGACAGGGCTCTACCGGCGCTCACGGTCAACACATCCATAACGCTCGGACTTGTGTTAACGGCAATTGTTTTTGTTGACTTGCACAAACGGTTGATCTAATATGCCATTTGATCCGACGGCAAAGGTAGGACGAAGGCAGAAAGAGTCGCCGTGAATCGTGATACACAAGACGCAACGCCCAGCAACCTAATTGGAGATGAGAAGACACGGTGTGAACCCGAGGGCCCAACGAATATTAGCACGGAAAAGACACGCGCCAGCAACAAGCCAGGCCGGTCAAAAGCAAGGAAAACATCAGCATGAGCCGTCGCGACCCTTGTTTTTTGCCGTGACACTGACAGCGAGGTGGATTCTTCTACTAGTGTATACGACCTGAAGCCGACACGGGGAGGGAGCGGCGGAAACCACCAAGGCGTCGTTTTTGTGAATCCAGTGAGGTGTGCGGCGGATCTAGCCGTGAGGCGCACATTTCTCTTTTTATCTCCCTGCTCGTCGCGAGGCGTGTCGTGTACCGTCGGGAGGTCACGTTGCGTCGGCACCTACGTTGCTGGCAACGGACAAAAAGCTAGCTATCACGCGGGAGACACGGACAAAATAGCAGAGATGCGACGGTGGTGTGCATGTAGGTGTGGCTAGCTTGGGATTCTCGTGGTGGTGTAGTACAAGGGAGTGGTTGGAGAACGAGCTCCCGCATTTTCCGGAATACACTAGGCGCGGACGTACCATGTAGCTAGGCATGTGCATGCACGCACAAACTACCTGCTTCCATTTGGCGGCACGTTGGTTCTCCTGACGAGCCTCTGAAATCACTCTACTTGTTACGATTGTGATGCGTGTGTGTGCCTTGAAAGTGCTTTTCTGCTCGCCGAGCTCAAATGCACCTTTGATGAACGGTACAATCCAAAAGTCTAAATTTTATTAGGCATTTTCATGGAACGAAGCACTTGGAAGTTTTCCTTCAAGGTTTGTTTCTTTAGAAAACTTCCTTCATGGTTTGCTTCTTTAGAGGCAAAATCTCACCTATGTCACTGATATAATACTGAACTCACATTCATCGAAATCACAAAAGCAAATCTGGGAAAGTTTTGGAGTGGTGCAATACATTGTGTATGAATCTGATATGACATAGCACAGCAACGTTAAATCGACACAAATTCAAGGTTCAGTGTATCATGGTGACAAAATCGGACAAGTTAATTTTGCTCTAGAAATAAGGAAAATGTGGTTAATTTGTGTTCCTGATGCTATTGTTACTGTAGACCAAGATTGCAACAGGCTGACAGACAAGAGCACGGGCGGCTGACTTGGAAAAGCCGGGGAGCCCTCTGGATCAAATTCTTCACCTGGCTAGCGCTTCAAGATCGGTGCTGGACTGCGGCACGCTTGGCCCGTCACGGCCTGCCGCACCACGCCCTCTGCCTACTATGCGACCAGGCGACCGAGCCCATGGAGCACCTTCTGATGGGCTGCCCATTCTTGAGACAGATTTTGGCACAACTGCCTAGCTTGGTGCTACCCCCATGCTCACGCACCATCAACCACACATACATGCGATTCCTTGACTGGTGGCACAATACCACGTTGAGTGCCCCGGCAGCGCACCGGAAGGGTCTCTCTCTCCTTGCTCATCCTGCTCACTATCTGGTCTATTTGAAAGCACCGTAACTCTTGCGTCTTCGACGGCGGCACTCCCTCCTCCGCCCAATCTTGACATGACATTTGAGAGGAGGCGCGCTCCTAGATCAATACAGGGGTCAAGGGTCTAGCGCCCATCGCACCGTAGGTGTTCTATGCTTGTATTGGGGCTGAGCATACCCATTCTCTATCATGCTCGCGCTAGCGACTACACCATCTTTGTGTACGTAGCTCTCTAGCGGCCCTTTCCCCATTCACTTGTATGCTCAATACTCTACCTCTCAATGAATGATACGCAAGCTTTGCGTATAAAAAAAAGGGTTTGTAAATCATTTCTCTACCCTGCAAAATATGACATCAGCATGGCAATAGCTCGATTGGCCACATTTATATGTGAGCGTAGCGCGAGGACAACTCCAAAGAAGAAGTCACCACAGATAGGGCATGAAACGGGGAGGGCTAATCCATACTGTACGTGTGAAAGGAGGACAGGCCAGGCATCGCGTGGGATCCATAGCGTTCCACACAGTGCTAGTAAGGTCTAGGCCATTTGCAAGGTGGCATGCAGATTCATGAACCAGGTCAGGTTCCTGCTAATAGCCCGGAGAAGATAAAGCCAAACGTCTACCAACTACGCACACCACACGGGTTGCAGGATGCAAAGTCGACGGGGGAGAGCACAGCACAAGCAGCCAAGAACCGGCCACCTGATCTATCATCTACTATGACACAAAGTTGGCGGCTGTGGCTATTGTTAACGCATGCCTATCTTCTTGCATGTGTGCCGACAACGGGCTGGTGTCTTGCTTAGCCGACTAATATAAAAGTGTTTAGAAATTCTAAACGTTTTTATATTAATTTACAGAGGGAGTACTTGTGATATAAACGCTCATATATTTTTTTACGAAGGGAGTAATCTTTTTTTGGATTTTGTTTTTAATCTGTTACCATCTATTATCTAATCACCTAAAGCAATCAGAGCTCAGTTTCACCATTTCAAATACCATGGGGTGTTGGGGTTGCTTAATGAGTAGTTACCAAATTAAGCCTTATAAAATAAAAAAATTAAAATTTTAAAATAAACCCTATAAATCGGAAAAAAGAGAGTAGCGGTGGAAAGGTTTTCACATGTTGCCGATCGACGGAAGAGGAGGAAGAAGGAGCGGTCGGCACGAGTGCATGTGGGTGGTAAGGATCAATAACGGCCGCCATGGGGTGAGGTGGCGAGAGAAGAGATAAATAAAGGGGAAGTGGGAGGAAAATATTACGGCCACGTTAGCATGCAAAACCACGTGCTGGCTCTCGGATCAGCATGTTATCATCCTTCACTTTCGCGAGCTGGTCTACTGCAACGGAGGAAAATCAAAGGTTTTCATCGGAGTAATTTGCCACTGCCAGGGTCGATCAGTGTGCATGTTTCCATGTTTGGCGCATGCACGCCTCGCAACGTCTGCGACCCTGTTTCCCTCAGATGCATGCAGAGAAGATGGGCAGCAAATAGTACTAGTAACAGTTTCACTGTGGCAGGCATTCCTTTTGACCCGGGTTGATTTCTTTCTCCCGGTTTCTTTTCTTTCCTTCTTTCTTTGTCTTTCGATTTTTGGTCGAGCTTGCTCGCCGTCTACTCGCCTTGTGTACGCTTGTAGCTCGATCGTTTCCTCTCTCTAATCAATGAATTTGGTAGACGTCGCTACCAACATTCAAAAAAAAAAGTCCGGCGCCTCTCTCTCTCTCTCTCTGGGTCTACTACCGGGGTGAGAGATCAGATACTGCTATCCAGAGATGGATGGATTTACGCGCATGGTGCCAAGCCGGGAACTGCTGCCCATGGCAGGCGCGGTACATGGGGCGTGCAGGCTTTGTTGGCGATCCGGGGCCCCCTCGCCGTAGATATTTGTGCGTGCCGTGGCTGACATGGTGGGCCGGCCGCTTGTAGATGGCAGGGTAGCTGCGCGCATTTGCTCTACTGCCACCGATGACTGTCGCACAGGAACCGAACTGCCAAGAAAACTGTTACGGATTCTGTGTCGACGTGAGATCCAAACAAATATTTTGCCTCTATTCGAAATTTAACTGTCGTTGAAATGAGTAGTACACAGTACTTACGAGATTAGTCAAAGGACACACCTCCGAAACAAATGTTAGTGAGGATTTAGATACTCGGAACGTGAGATTCATTCATCAGATGAATGGACGGATACACCACCCTCGGAAACTGAACACGTACGCCTGGCCGCTGCCACATGCATATGCATGCTGCCGCTGTGGCGCTGTCCGTTCCGTCCCCTACGGGGATGTTTCTTGGACCGGGATTAATTAGCCCCAGCACTGAAGTTAGTCAAAGGATAATGCCTGTCACCCTTGACGGATTAACCGTACTAGTGCTACGGTTTATGCGTGCGTCTGTTGCCCAGCTGCTACGAGAGCGAGCGATACAGCAGGCAGGCAGGCAGGCAGGCAGCACAGCGATTGAGCGAGCAGACACCCATGGTTCTTTCTTCAGGTGCTCTTACAAACGTCCACGTACGTATTATATTCCGTTGATCATTTTGACGCCATTAATTAACTGGCGTATTGGGGTAGTAGTAATATTTTTCTACACTGTAACATCTGCTGACCCCATTGATTATTTTTCCTCGTTCCGTCCGCCGTACGGCCGCATCAGCAGTTGATTGTATCACCTGATGAAAGCAGAAGAAGAACGTGTAACTGGGCATGTTTACAAAGCATCGAGCATCGTCAAGAAGGGCTTCTTCAGGATGAGAGGGAATTCATAGTCAAGCAAGTTAGGAGAGAACATAACATTGTTAGTCATTTTTTAGCAGACTATGATAGAATAAAGAAGCGCACTGCAGTGCGGCTTCGTTCAGGACCAGATGAGGTACCCGATCTTTGTAATGCAGACTTGGTTGCCATTTGATGAATGAATTCTCTTTTCCTCGTAAAAAAAGAGAGAAAGGCTTGCCAAGGTCTTGACATTTCAATAGAGATTTTTTTACTTAGATGGTATCGTACAATAGAAAAAGTAGATGGGTCCTGCTGACTGACATGAGTGTATGTACTAATAGTTGTGTGCATCGTCTTTTTTCGCGTGAGATAATGTATTACTTAACTTGAAAAGTTCATACAATCAATCCCAGCTACTTTTGTGGCAACCAAAGGCCCCGAAGCAATCCAAGTCATGGTTCTGCCTTCTAAGGACATCTTCAACAACGATTCGCAAATTTTCTTCCGCATCCCGGGACACGGATGCGGGAGGCCACCATTCAACCGTAGCTGCACACATTTCAAATACTTTTTCAGTAAACCGGATGAAATTCATGCAAACACATCGGATTTCATATAAACATGACGAATTTCATACAAAACAGACGAAACGTTTACATTTTAAACATATTTTAACTAAAGGGGTAAAACTATGTGCACATAGGGTCGCGCCGAGCTCCACTCCCACGACATAGATACACCACACTAGTCTACGGCCGGTCGCAACGGATCCCTTTGTCTTCCCCATGTCCGGCAGCCCGCTCACCGGACTGCCGGGAGCCCGGAAGGTATATGCTTCAGCGCAAAAGGAGGCTCGCTTCCCCACCGGTCATCGATGTGGAACCGTCGACTGATGCTTCAGCCGGAGGGGAAGGGGGGAACCTCCGCCTCTGTGGAGCCCAGGCTTGGGGCGACGATGTTCTGCGCTGAAGAACCAGGCAAGTCACTAGCGACACGCCGGCGGTGGCCTTCCTGGGACCCAAGCGACGACAGCCTCCCGTGTTTTACTTTCCCTCGATGTTGGGCGGCAGACGTGGACGCACGGGCCACCGACTCATCGACCTCCGCGCAGCCGGCTTCTTTCTCTGTCAGCAGGCGCGATTACGCGCACGTTGACGACGGATGACGCGGTACGTGTAGCTGGAGTAGGTTTCTTGGCTTCCACGCGGGTTTAATGGAGGCGTTTGAATGCGGCGAGGAGGCGTGTTCAGCCGGGCGGTGCCCTCGGCTGGCGCGTTGCTTCAATAGCGGAGGTAGTGGGAGGTCGCGTCTGCTCTGAGCCGTCTTCAATGTGAAGCATTGCACTTTTACAATGACATGAATGCGGGCAGCTAGCGCAGGGCATAAAGTGCGCGCGGGAGGAAGGAGGGGTTTTGGGTGAGCCAGGCGGTCAGAAGTGGGTGTGGTAGCGGCCTGGATTCCCGCAAAGTCCCCCCCCCCCCCCCCCCCCCCCCCCGCGCGCGTCTGTCTCCGGTTTGCCGGTTTGTGGAAGAAAGTATGTCCAAACTGCACCGCAGACCAATACATGACCGTGTTTGATGGTTTTTACGGTTCAGATGAATGTGGAAGGTTTGAGAGTGGGCTTTGGAGATGCCCTTAGAGTTGCTCCTAGAAATGTCCAGACCACGTACATTGGTTTTGACACATTTAATTAGCGTATCAGGGTTAAGATTTCTACACTGTACATATGCTGAACCACATTGATTATTTTTCCTGGCTCCGGTGCCGTACCAGCGGTTGATTATTCGATTCGATGGCTTGGATGTCGATCGTTTGATTCGTTGGCATTTTGCCGTGGACAATGTTTTGCCCTCACAGGAGAGCTTTAGGTTGGGGGTAAAATAAATAAATAACTGAGCAAGTTATACAAGAGCATCGCGAAGAAGGGCTTTGATCGTATCGTATCTAGTCAGTGGCAAAGCTACATATATTCTATGATGTCAAGTATATCTGGCCATGGGATACCTGGTCCGACCCTGAAAAAGCCTGACCTAACCTGGCCTGGGCTTACCTGTGGGCTGGGCCTGGGCCTAGGTTTTAAGCCTGAAGGCCAGGTCGGGTCGGGCCTAGGCCCGCCATATTTACAATTGAAAGAAGTATAGAAAACACCCCAAATCCAATCCAACGGAGCCATAACCCCCTAAACTTAATTTTAATATGATTTAGACCCTGAAGTTATTAAAACCTGGTTAATATGGCCCTGTGGCGGTTTTTGTCACATCTAAGGTGGTTTTGGCCATGTTCGGCTCTGGATTAGACGAGTAGGCAAGAGTGAGTCCCACAAGTATAGATTGTGTCCTCTTCGGCGCCCCGTGCTCTAGAGCTCATCTTCCTCGTCGGGCTCGCCCGGTCACACCATGCGGGTGTCGTCCGAGATCACCTGACAACATATATTTGTTACAGAGCAGAGCGACGCCGACCTTCGCAAGACGCTCATGCGCGCCCTCGTTTAACAAGTGTGTCGTTCATGCTCATGCATGAACGCTATTGAGGCGCAAGGTTCATGCAATACATGTGTTCGGCCATTCGACCAATGAAGCTCCAGCGATAGCTGGAGTTTCCTAAGTTCACCAACAACGGCAAGCACCACCAATGGCAGTGGGTGCTTGGCGGCCTCCATGGTCATGCATGCTCTGGTTCCACTTCTCCGGCAGTGGGTGCGAGGGGATACCTGGCTTGCGTTGAACACCGTCTTCAACATATCGCTGCTCACACTTTTTCACCAGGCTGTCTTCCAGCAACATGTCACCAGCGAGCAAACCGAGCCGTACTTCACCGACGTGGCACTCGGGGTGCTCACGGAGGTGGCGGTCGACACCGGCGCCAACGCGAGATAACCATAACCCCCGTGTACGCGTGCGTGTTCTCGACTGCTCTTGGTGAGATACGTGACGTGTCGGAGTAGCTTTCGCTTGACTAATTTGAGTGGCATCGGAAGCGCGACACGGACGGCACCGCGATGGATTGTGCTATGTCTTTGGAGCTCACCACCGGCAAGATCGTTGCCGAAAACGCGCCAGCCAGTATGCTGGACATGGATCAGAATTCGTTGCTCCGGCCACCAACACGAAGCACCGGTTTGATCCTGGTGACGTGACTCAAAACCGGGCCACCATCATCTCAATGCTAAAAATCTCAGACAAAAATCGTCTCATTGCTGAAGATGAGAGCAGGATCTCCGGTCAAAACTGAGCTAGCACAGAGTCAAAGTCGAGTCATCATCATGAAACTCGAAACCGCTTATGACATGACTCAAAACCGGAATTGGTGTGAGTTGAAACCACTCAGGGGGTTATTAATCTGGTTTTACCAATTTCAGGGTCTAAACTAGACCAAAATCGAGTTGAGGGGGATATAGCTCTATTGGAGTGGATTTGAGGATGGTTTCTAACGCCCAGCCAGATGCCCGACGGTTTTTCCGTTGATGGGCCTGGCTCGGGCCTGGATTCTAGGCCAGAAAATGTTCTTAGCAATCTAATCCTAACTACTCCCTTCATAGAGGCGTTTTAGTGAGTTTGTTCACTCATCTCAGCCGGTACGTGGTCGGTACTAAATATCCAAAACATCTATTTTTTAACGGAAGGAGTATATTCAAGTTTATATGTTTACGTATATATTTTTTTCCGGGAGCGTGACAGTGAGGCACGACATTTTATGGCCAGATTGCAAGAACGGCGTGTGGCAGAAGCTACTACTTCTGCTGCTCCTTGAATCGAGTGAACATTTTTATGGCCTCGGCCGAAGAAAGTTCTGAAGAATCTGATCGCGAGACGGGGCAATCGGTCATGCACGCAAGCAAGATTTGGATGGTTTGGGCGCTTTCTTCTGCTGCTCCTTGAATCGAGTGACCAAAGATGAGAACTTTTTGTCACTGAAGCAACCGCGTGCATGTGTGTGTGTGTAGCTTCTGACATTGCAGCCGGAGCTGAAGAAGCTAGTAGAGTAGCATGCTTGCTTCCAGCTGGGGAAAAGAATCTTCAGACCACGGGCCAAGAGCTTCACAAGTTCCAACTCTTGGCCGCTGCTCTAGATAGCGTGGGTCCACATCGCATCTGAGCTGGAGAAATTCCGGTAAAAAGCAAACAAATAATCAGGGTTGAGAATTGGATAAGGATATTCAGCAATCTCCAACAGACACAAAGATTATGCTCTTTCCATTTCATTTCATTTGGAACAACTTCACAAGGCCTATTGACGTTCAAAAAATGGCATCTGGAACAGTACTATGATGTTTCTATCCAATTGCACTCACAAAATGTACAGGCAAAGTTTTGTATGCTTGCTTCCAGCTGGGGAAACGAATCTTCTTCAGACAGACCGCAGGCCAAGAATCTCACAAGTTCCAAGTCTTGGGCGGGGGTTGCTGGCCACTGTTCTAGACAATGTGGGTTCACACATTGCATGGCAGCTGGGAAACTTCTGCTAAAAGCAAACAGGAATCAGGGTTGAAGATTTCATAAGGATATTCAACATTCTCTAGGATGGAATAACCTGTAACATACACAAAAATTGTTCTCTCTCTCTTTTCATTTTTTGGAACTTCACAAGGCCTATGTTCAGAGAATGGCAACAGGAACAGTGCCATGTTTCTATCCAATTACATTCACAAAATGTACAGGGAAAGCTCTGTGCTTCGACATCACTTGATCAGAAGATTCAGAGCCTATGTTGCAGCATTGCACACTGGCTCAGGCTCCATCCCACTGGCGACAGCGGCATTCAGAGTTTCATCACCCACAAAATCAACCGTGTCTGGGCATTTGCTTCCAGCATTTCCAACATCACCTTCCTGCCTTAGCAGCTCTGGCGACGTGTCCCCCAAAAGGACATCCTTTTCGACGAGGTCGCTGCGGTCCTCTTGATCGGCGACCGACGAAATGATATCAGATTCAGTAACGACGCTCTGCTTCGACACGCTCTTGTCGCTGAACTGCCTCTGGAAGTACCAAAGGAAATCCTTATTGAAGTCGGCGCGTTCCTCCTGATCGGCGACCAAAGAAAGGGCATCGGATTCAGAAACAACGGTTACTTTCGACATGCTCTTGTCACTGAACTGCCTCTGGAAATACCAGAGGAAGTCCTTATTGAAGTCGCTGCGTTCCTCTTGACCGGCGACCAAAGAAAGGGCGTCAGATCCAGAAACAACGCTCAGCCTCGACATGCTCTTGTCACTGAACCACCGCTGGAAATCCTTTTTGACGAGGTCGTTGCATTCCTCTTGATCGCCGACCAAAGAAAGGGTGTCAGATTCAGAAACAACGCTCAGTCTTGACATGCTCTTGTCACTGAACCACCTCTGGAAATCCTTTTTGACAAGGTCGTTGCATTCCTCTTGATCAGCAGCCGAAGAAAGGGTATCACACTCAGATACAGCACTTAGTTTTGACACACTCTTGTCACTGAACTGCCTCTGGAAACTGCCCGTACTTTCTTCCTGAATATCCATTGCATCCAGCACGAAACATGGCTTAAATCGAGAACGGTGTCTCTCTTGGCCGCCAAAGTTGAAGGTATCATGCCTCTTGAAGACCATGTCTCGGCGGGAACCTGTCATGATTTCTTGAGAGTCCAAGTTATCATGTGCAGATGTACCATTATCATCTGATTGTTCAGAAGGGGGTTCAAACAGGTTACTTCGCCGATGCATGATTGACGGAGCCGAGCCAGGAATGGCTGCCTCATCAGGATCAGAAGCAAGGTCAAAAGGGTTTCTCCTTGATACTGAAATAGGCTGAACTTGCATGCGGAAACGTGAAAATCTATCTGCTCTCTGACAAGCATCATTTCCATCAAGATCAAATATTATGTTCTTCCTTGATCTTCTCTTAGCCATCATGAACTCCAACCTGCGACTCCTTTCCACCTCAGAGTACCCAAGATCCATGGCATTCTGACCTTCATCTGCTGTCCCAGGAAATCCAGGCTTATTCCCAACATCATCCTTCTCTTCTCCATCCTTAGCATCATTTTCAGCTTTGCTAGTGTCAGCCTTGTTGTTATTATCACTGTCCATTTGAGATTCCTGACGGCAGAAGTTGGAACCGGATCCAGAATCATCATTGCCAATGGGATCAGGGCTATGGAATTCGTTGCCTAAAGGAGGATCAATCTCATCAAGCATTGGAGCAACATCAGCCACAGTGATATCACAAGAGGAACTCTCTAGCTTAAAAGAATCATCATTGCCTAAAGGAGGATAAATATCATCGAGCATTGGAGCAACATCAACCATAGTGATATCAGTAGAGGAACTCTCTGGCTTACCAGAATCAAAACCTGACGAAACATCATGGTGGCCAACTCTTGCACATGGTGAAACTAGAGAAGAGTCTATTTGGCTGCTGAAATCAACATTGATAGCCTCAATCTTTATGCCATCAAGCTTCTTCCTCTGACGGACGGAAAAAGCACGGCCCCATTTGCAAGCACCAGCCTGTTTTTTAGCTGGTTTATCTTCTGAAACCTCTCCCACATTATCACTTTGAGAATCTGTTAACTCTTTACCTTGATTTTCCTTTGCCACCGTTTCACCATTTTCCCTATCATTCTCACTGGAAGAGCATAAGCCAAATGTTGCCTCCTTCTCATCAACTCTTTTTTGACCAGCATCCTCAAACAAGCTAGCATAGTCAGTACTCTTATCATTGCTGCAAAATGGATCTTTGGACTCCCGTTCATGTTTAGTCTTCATGAATTCCTCCAAACCAACCTTTTGCTGCAGTGTCACCACAGAAGGAATAGAAGTGAACACGTCAGCGAGTCTATCATGTGCATAAACTCTCTCATCTCCTTGATCAACTGATCCCTTCAAAAGAGGAACAATCTCATCCCTGACCTTGCCAAAACTTGGGTTTCTGACTTCCCAACATTTAAAGCCAACTGTGCTCTCCTTAACTGCAGGCACTGAAAACCCCTGATGTGCTTCAAAATGAATATTTCTGGAAAAGCATCCAAACTTGAGAGCTGAACAATCTGTGTCAGTCTTCCGGTCTTCAACGGACTCAGGAAGATGTGTGCTCCCATAACTTAGCAGTATACCAAGAAGAAGGGTGGCGCATATAATTACAGGGGAAGTGGAGAGAAGGAAAGCGAAGAGACCCGGTGAAGATCTGTACAGCAGGTAAAGCAGTAGGGCTAGAGTGAAGAGAGCCCGGTGTTCAGAGGCACATTTATAGCTTATTCTGATAGAGCACCTCAAAGCTTTCTTGATGCCTAATGTATCATGCTTGGCCTGGACACCCATGGCCACTCCCCTCTCACCAGCCAGCACAAACCTAGCAGAAAAAACACAGTAGCAACATCAGCTCATTGAATGAATTCTACCAGAGGTTTATAAATCTACAGAAACTTGTGTTACAATTCTAAACCATATCAAAGTTTGTTGTGGCTTTTAATTCTAAAAACCATATATTAGACTAAACTGGAAATGTGGGAGCACGTTCAAGAATTCAATTCACATGATTACTCTGGAGACGCTGAATTCTCAGCGGCATAATCACGATGTTACAAACGGATACAAAAATTAATACTGGATCGGCAGCCTCAAAGTTGGTACCTTTAAGCGGACGCCGATCGGAGCCCGAGATCCGAGGGGCGGGGCAAGAACAGAGGACCGGGGCCAGCGGGGGACTCCGGCGGCAGGCAGGCAGCAGCGGCAGAAGATCAAAGGCAGGCCAGGAACAACCGAACAAGAAAAGGCTGGCAAGCTAGCGCGATTGCCTCTTGGGAAGTTCAGATGGGATCGCCGGCAGTGACGCGCAGATGTAACGCAGGCAGGTGAAGGAAAGGAAAATGGTGATCCGAGCTCAAGAAAGTGAAGGAGTCTCAAAGTGAAGCAGGTGGCGGACTGACCGACCGACTGGCGAGCCACGAAGTGGGAGCGCGGCGCGGCGCCGATCGCTGGTAGTGGGGGAGGGTGGCGGGGGCCCCGGGCCTCATCACACCATCTCTTCTGCTGGTACTTCCGCGGGGCGGTAGTTGTCCCCGGCCGTCGCCGGACACGGGTGAGGCGGTGGCACGTGCGCCCACGCCGGCGGTGGGGCCGCCGAGCCGAGCCAGCGGGGCGGGCGGTGGGTGGGATCCCTTTCCCGCGTGTTTGGTCGTGGAGGGGGAGCCGCGCTGGTGGCTGTCACCATTGCATTTGTGTGTGATCTCGAATTCTCGATCCGCGTCTGCCGCCGCCGCTTTCATGCCAAGACTTTTCCGGGCCCGGATGGACGGACCCATGGACGGTGCCGGAAAGCTTCTTTCCGGACTCTTTTCTTTGGTCCCTGTGGTGGTGTTCATGATGGTAACAGCTCGGTTCCTGAATTTTCTCCTCTCAAAACATCAGGTCGGTTCTTTAATTGGTGCACCGAATTTAGTTGCGTCAGAGCAATGCCTTTTTTGAGAAGATATTCTTTTTCTCTCCGGTGTTAATAAGTTGTTCACATGACAACATCATGCTTCTTTATAAATATAATGATGATATAATAGCAATGCTTAAACCAGTGATGAAGTTAGTTACTACTTCCTCCGTTCCTAAATACTTGTCTTTCTATGCATTTCAACAAGTGACTACATACGGAGCAAAATGAGTGAATCTACACTCTAAAATATGTCTACATACATCCGTATGTAGTAGTCATTTGAAATGCCTAGAAAGACAAGTATTTAGGAACGGAGGGAGTAGATGACTGCAATGATGTTTCATTTATAATACTATTGGGCTTGTGAAATCCATGCTTAAACAGTCAAATGGATAATGAGTTTGGTGCGTTCTGTACACTGCCTGTGTTCCAAACAGGTCCAAAGTAGGTCTTGACTCCTGAATTTCAGAGTCCAATGACTTTCATAGCAACTCATAACCTTTCCTATACAACAGCCTCAGAGGGTAGTACCCAGAAACCTCAAAATTATACATGGGAGAGAGGCTTTTATGCTCATGTAAAACCCCATCTGTAAATACCATTGATCGATCTAGCACAACCCAGTGCTGCTCTTTGCTGCGCATACAAAAACTCGGCACAGCGAGAGTAGGCGGAATCACACAAAAGAACAGAAAGAATACCTACTTAAACCTGTATTCTACCATATATCTATCTATACAGCATATGCGATCCAAACTCACGATGATCACCGAATCTATCATATGTACAGATACTCATCTGACTGTACAATCCTAATAAGCTCCCGCAGATTACCAAATGCATTCCTCCCAGAACTCTCTGCTCCGATGTAGTTCAAGAGCTGCTCCGTATCCTAACCACCCATCATTGAAAATGTGGACAGCAAGAAGTCTTAGTTTGCTTGGGAGACTGGATTAAACAAAGATTGCAGCGGCAAACAGTGAAAATGTCAGACTGTATGGAGAAGTGAACACACACCTTTTGCAACAAGTAAATGGCGTAGGATGCCTTTGTTGAGTCGTCTTGATACTCCAAGAAAAGGGGATAATCTGTTAGTTTTGAGTCAGCGCTGTCGACGGTTCGATGTTCTGTTGAAGCCATGGATGATGCTTCAGCTGAAGGCAAACGATCACTGACATAAGATCGTGATCCTCCAAAGCGCAAAGGATATCGGAGGGGAATGTCAAGATATGAGGCAATAAGCAAGACTGCCTACAGGAAATTAACAAAGTAAGTAACTTGTGATTTTAACTCTTTTGAACGCCACACAAAATTAACATGGTAAGCAAGTAGTGATTTTAACTCTAGTGGCTGCACCTATAAAATCTAGTGTGCAGATGCAGGCAGATAACTTACACTCCTATCATAGTTTAGGCTTGATACCATGAAACCACTAAATCTGGAAGGGCCACAATTTATATTGTATTCCAAACTAATGCATGAAAAACTCAATGCTCTTCTTTTTTGATCTTTACCACTGGATCTATTAAAAACTATACCAAAAAATCGGCAGCCCAAGAAATATTTTTTGTATTTTCTTCTTGAAGCATGACAACTGGCCTAGCTAGGCTGGGATATATGTGCTACATCAAATGTACTGTCTATTTGTCTTAATATTTTGTTGTGCAGGAGCATTGGGCAGACAAACTTACATGTGCTGCATATCCAAGCACAGCTGCTGACCTCTGAAGCTCCTTGTGACTGTAACTTGGCTGCTTTGTCTTGGGCTTTCCAATTTGCCAACCAAAAAATGTCAAGGGGCCAACATGTGGAGATTTGATAATGCTGAGTAAATGTGTTCCATTTCCATTCATTTCTTGCGGAAGTGCCCCATTCTCTTCCGAAGGTGTTCGGCACTCTCCTGAAAATGTGGTGTCATTTCATCATGAACGGTTACATGAAGTGAGATATAAGGATCGACTGTGTTTTTAATTAGCTGTCTGACTCGTATAAAAACCAGAGCAAAAATAAAATAAAATTCATGTGACAACATGATTGTCCATTGCTTATCTATGGGCCTATGGGGCATATACGCTAAAATCATGCACATCGTATCAAGCATTGTTGCTCAGGGGAGGCACATGAGTACTGAATTCTCACCATTGGTACGGGAATGGTGGTTCTCTGCAGCCGGCAGGTCTCGGAAGACCCTGACAGGGTACAGGGCGGCGACCTGGGCTACCATGGACTGCTGCCTCATCCTGAGCAGCCTCTGCAGATCCCCAAGCCGCGCCTTCTCCGCGGATTTCAACTCTTTGGCTTCCTGCGATCAATCAGGAGGAGACGGATTAGATATCGGACCAAACGCAGGCAGCCAGAATACCCAATGCATTCCGGTGTCGCGTGGAGAGGAAGAAACGGGCGGGCGGGCAGGTACCTGCACTTGGCGGTGCGCGGCGGCGAGGGCCCTGGAGAGCGGCAGCACCCGCTCGATCTGCGCCTGCATCTGCTCCTTGCGCCGCTCGACGCCCTCGGCTGCTTTCCTCCTGGCGACGGCGAGCTCGTCCGCGCGCGCCCGCCGCCGCTCGAGCCGCCGCCTCATCTCGTCCAGCGCCGCGCCCTGCCGCACCGACTCCCTCCTCACCTTCAGAATCAAGCCATGGTCAAGAAAAGGGGGCGCGACGAGCGGGGCAAAAGCAAAGCGAGCGAGCGAGGAAGCATTCTCACCTCGAGCGCGGCCTCGAGGCGGCGCGCCAGGCGTGCCCGTTCCTCCGCCGCGGCCGCGAGCTCCGCGGCGAGGGCCCCGGCCCGCTCGAGGCGGCCGCGGAGGTCCGGCCACGCGACCGACTTCTCGGCGCCCGGATCCGGCGGGCTCATCGCGGCGGACACCGGCGGCGGCCCGCTGCGGCGGCGGCGGCCATGGCCCAGGCCCGCCGTGACGAGGCCGGGGCCGAGGCGTGTGCCGTACTACTGGTAACTGGCGGCGGCAGGAAGCAAGCGAGCGAGCGAGGCGAACCCACGCAAGGGAGAAGGGCTCGGTCGGTCGGTCGGTGGCGTCCGAGGAGAGGGGGCAGCGCCAGCGCGTGCGTTTTTTTTTGTTTTTTGGGCTGGGAGTTTGTCTCGGCGACGCGGCCGCGGGCGGGCCGTGGGGAAGGTGGAGGTGGAGGGTGCCGACAAGCGTGCGCGCGGCGTGCCGCTGCCCCGTCAGCGCGCGGGGCCCGGCCAGCGAGGCGGACAGGTCGACCGCCCGGAATTAACTGCGGAGTGCGCGACGATCGGGCGCCACGTGCCGATTTCTCTCTCGCTCGTCGCAGCGAGTAGTGGCCCGTCGACCCTGCGTGCGCGGTGTCACGGCGAGTCGGCGACGGCGACGGTGCCGACCGACTGAGCCAAGTTGGTGATGTTGTGGCTTTGTCATTGATGGAGTGGCACCCCCGTAGCTGTCCTGTCACCGTCCGGGGCGACGCCTCGAATGAAGGAGCTCCTCACCGGCAAAAAAACATCACCCTCGACCCCCTCGCACAAACTCTCCCTGTCAAGAAGTGGTGCACAACACAACCAGCGCGCCTTCTCCTCTCCCAGAATGCACCAACGCGGAACCAATCCAGAGGAGGAGAGAGACAGAGTTTTTGTTTTTCCTTCTGGAAATTTAAGTCAAGAGGAGGTGGTTGCGTCCACGACTCCGCGGCAAGCCAGCAACAGCACGTTTCATTTCGTGCCGGGGAACGTGACACGAATCTACCACTGTGTATAGTACTCCTGGCAGCATAATAAAGATGCGGATCTCTTCCTGTGCGTTCCCGGCGCGCTAGACTACTGATCTTCTCTTCCTTCCGATGTGAACTCCCGGATCTTCTGACCGACGTCCGGCATTCGCGATATCATAGAGACCAAACCACTGGTCTTTGATTTCGCAGATATAATCATATAAAACCTCAAAGGGATAACATCACAACATGCTGGCACCGTGTACAGCCGTGCTACGTGGAATAGAATAAACCAAGGAATGTTCAAGCGTACACACCAGTGTTACAGGTACAGGCAGAGGCAGGCGACGGAGGTGCCAAAGTTCTGATGATAAGAAAAATGGGAGTGAAACCACTCGCAGTCAGTCGACATGCGCCAGGCGCTCACTTTGGCCATCCGGCTTTGAAAATGTCCAACCTACTCATCCAACCTGGTAAAAAGAGGGTCAATACGGTCCAAAGCGACGCCTTTTGCCCACAGGCAGACACCCTGATGGAGGAGACGGAGAAAGAGTCAAGGCCACCACTTTCCGCCCATGTGGGCATCCTACTAGGTGCTCTCCTTCCTCCGTCTCCTCCAGAAGCATGCCAGGTGGGCAGCAATGTGCCAGCTTGGCGCACGCTTGGACAACAATGAACCTCCTTACGTACTTCAGTGGGCATTTTGAAGGTTGGCCAAAGTGAGCGCGTCTTGCAGGTTGGCTGAACACGAGGGAATTTTACTCGAGATAATGGAACAAAGAACAACTGACTCTTCTACAGCTTTATTGGAGGCCAGTTGGAGATTTCGTCTGGTTCGAAGGGATGCCGCTCACGGATACCTGCCTGGACCAGGAAGAATAGCGTGTCAGTCAAATGCAAGTTCAACAATTGCATAGCTCACAGGTGGCTCGGTCGGTACCTGCACCATTGTAGACCCATTTGAATCACATCACTGGAAGATGGGCGGCATCGCGTTCCAATGGGAGAATGCGTCTGCCCCGGAATCTTCAGGATGAGGCAAGAGAAATCCTTTTTCGTATTGCAGGATTGTTGGTTCATCTGATACAAACACAGGGCTCGCTGCTGCAAGTGAACTCAGTATTGATTAAACTAGTGAAATCTCGGTGAACTAGCCATAGTATCATCAGTAGATGGAGAAAATGGAGTAATCACTAACCAGATGAAAAATCGGAGCACGGTAACTCATCAGGCGATGCTTGGCAAAGAGGCGAGGCGGGCGAACAGCTGTTGACAAGAGCGTACAGGTTGGGGTCCCGCTCCAAGAAATGAAGCTCTGATGTTTCCACCATAGCATCGCAGGGTGAGCCAGTAGAGGCACTCGAACTCCCCACGGACAGCTGCTGGTTCTCTGCAGAGCTTACTGCATGAGCTTCTGGAAGCGGCTCTTCCAACTGACCGCTGTTCCCTGGTATCATGCACATGTGCTCAAACTTAGCTGATGCCATTGCCGCTGATGAGCGCATGCAGGGATCAGCAAAGTTGGCACCCTGCGCAGCACAGGTCCTTGAGTATGCGGACCAGTTGTTTGGGTCAGATCCAGCAAATTGGAATGAAGGGAGCTCCATCTTCCAGGGACCAGTCATGGGCCTAGAAGTAGAGAAGTTGCCATTTGAAAAGGCATGGCTGCCATCGAAGGTACCTGCACAAGGTGATGCACTCTTATAGCTGAAGTTGGTCACACAAAAATCATGATACAAGCTTCTCAGACTTTGAAGGATTCATCAACTGAGGAAAACGTACCATTGATGGCCGCGTTCAACCAAGGAAATGAAATCTCAGATTCTTTCAGAACTTCTGCTTGGTTTACTTGATCCATGAAGCCATGGTTTTTTGACTCAAAGTACAGACCAGGTAAATTGCTGAAAGAAATATCTGGAAGCTGGGGCGCATAAGACAAAGCTTCTTGGTCATCAATGAAATCGCCCCACATTGAACTGGGATCATATAAACCATTTCCATGGAGGAGATCATTGGCCAGCTTCTCGCTAAAACTGAAGTCAGCGGACTCATGCTGATCTTCATTTGAAGCCTGTAGGCATATTTCAGCAGGATATATAGGCGTAGAGGTGCGCTGGCATTTCTTTATTCGAGTGTTCCAGTAGTTTTTTATTTCATTATCAGTGCGCCCTGGCAACTGAACATGTTCTGAAGGTTAGTGGCGATTAAAGAGAAGAAATGTGTGTATAAGAGATAAGTTACTTTAAGGACAAATTACCAAAACAGGTATGTACATGCAACCAAGACAAATACCTATTCAAAAAAATTCGGTAAAACTTTGATCAATCTCTAGCTCTGGATTTCCATGGAAATACACTATATAGCTGTATGATAGAATGATGCCAAAGTACAAGAATGCTACCAGGTGGACATGCTTTTTAACACAATTACTTTCGTGCATACTTTTGCCAGTCAAACAGAAAGGCTGCTTATTGTCTTACAGTCCTAGTTGTAGTTGAAACCACAATATGCTCTCGTTATTCTATTGAAGATTATGTCGAAAAGATAGAACTGCCTATCATATGATGCAACAAATAAGTGAGATGGAAGGAAGTTCAGAGATACGTATAAGAATACGAATGGTCGGAGTCTGGAAATGCTGATACCAAAATGCAGAATGTATCAAATGGAGTACATCAATTTAACAGACAAAGATCTAAAGAAAATGTATAGGATATATTATTTGTGCAATATAATACTGTTATGTTATCTAATTATGTTTTGGTAACAGCATCGCTAATTGAAAAACAAACTAATAGCTTTGGCATAAGGCAGTACCACAAAACTCACAAGGAACATAATTCAAGTCACAGAACTGACAAGTGGTCAACTGGTCATATAAAATAAATGGAAAAAAGAGACGATAATACTAGGCAAAATTTTGGCCAATAAGCCTGATATGCTGATCATCAGATATCCAAGCAGACGGTAATACTGGATTAGTGGACGGGGTTGTGGGGTTAAAAAATCTAAGCAAGGGGTTAGTGGGAATGGGGAAATAAATTATTTCTGAAATTAACAAAATAACTTAATTTGAACCACAAGTTTGGTACTTTATTAGGTTGCACCAAGAAAATAATCAGGCTTCATATAATGGACAATACCTTCAGAATCATAATGAATGATAAGTTAAGATATCTGAAACTAATACCAATGTTCTGTTCTTAATAAGAACTATGAAACTACTCCTTTCGTTCCTAATATTTAGGAGTGGAGGGAATAATATTTACTGTTCTTAATAAGAACTATTACAAACTCAAGAAAAAAATTTCCAACAGCATAAAACATATATTCGCAACATTAAATTCATGCATGAGAAGATCAAAGAAGCATATCACGCAAAATATCAGGATCTTAATAACTCTACTAAGGATACTCTGACATCCAAATCAGATGCAAGATTAAATAGCATATGCAATCTATTAAATTAAATATCAACTCTCATGAGAGAAGCATGAGAACAAAATTTGATGAATGCTGAACCTGAAAAACATGAGCTTGAAAGTGAACTTACACGGGCAGCCATTCGAGCCCACTTATTCCCCATTTTGGAATGGAGCTTAATGATTAGGTTCTCCTCCTCTTTGGTGAAAGTGCCCTTCTTTAGGTCGGGCCTCAGGTGGTTTGCCCAGCGGAGACGGCAGCTCTTGCCGCACCTTAACAGCCCAGTGTCCTTCTGCACCACATTCCAGTTCTGCACACCATGCTTCTTAACATACGCCTCCAAGATGGCATCCTCGGCCGGTGTCCAAGGGCCTTTCTTCAGTTGTGGTCCAGCTCTCCTACGTGGTGACTCCCTCGCGCTATCATCATCGTGGGATGCCAAGTCAACCTGGTCCGGACCAGGCATCACCCGGTCGCTCTCGCTCTTAGCCCGAGTCATCTCTCAGAAACACGGTGCTGAGTTATGCAAAAAAGACTGCAAACTTTAAACGGATGGCCATGGAAATGTATAACAGCAGAAGCTAACCAAGACATGAATGAGACAGAGCGCTTGTGAAAAATACATCAATAGGTGTGTGCTTTTTCCCCCCGAATTGAGGAGCTCTTGGCTCCCCATTTTCATTGCAGAAAGCAATAACACAACACAGGTTCATAACAGTTTACATACCACACTCAGGCTCGCGATCAAAAACAGTCATCTACATGTCCAACTAAAACTCCCAGGAACACACTCCCAGAGAGCAAAGCAACTACCTTATTGCAGCAATCATACCACCAGCAACACGACAGCATCGAGGTGATTTCACATAAGTCAATACTCAATAAACGTGTGTTTATAACACGTTTGAAACTGCACACGACGCATCCATAGCTGAAGCATCGGAAGAAAAAAATTCTACGATTTGGTAACGAGCCAGGTAATCAGTACCAGTAGATCAGAGCTACTTTCTCCCCCAAATCGAGCACGGCAAAACCCATGACCTAACTAAGATCAGATTCAACCACGCAACCTCTCTCGATTTCTACGTCTTCCCGAAAACAAAACAAAAAATTCTGTCGATCCGTGATGCACGCACGCGAGAGGAAGTAAAACTACAAAGCCAGCCTATTATTTGGAGGTGATTACGCGGAACAGCTCTCGCAATTCGCAGATCAAACCACGGAACAGAACCCTACACCACGAGCACCGATCACCAATCCCCCCGCCGTCCCCCGGAAACGGAATTCCCATCCCGAACCCGCCACCAAACCCAGCCCTCCCGACGACCAATCCCTTGGCGCCTCGGATCACCCGCCCGGGAGCCCGAGGAAAGCAGCGATTCCGCGGGCCTCTGCCGTTACCTGACCGGAAAACCCGAGCTGGCTGGGGGAGGGGTGACCGGAGCGGGAGCCAGGCCGGCCTGATCGAGCCGCGCCGCCGCGACCTCCCCCCGCCGTGCGCTCCTGGATCGGGATTGGGCGGGGGCGCCTGGGATTGGGTGTGGCGGCGGAGTGGAGATCGAGTTCGTCTGCCAGCCTCCGCTGCTGACACACTGGAGTGTGGGGGGTTGGACTGGGAACGGGGAGGGGAGGGGAGGGGATTTAGCGAGGAGAGATCCCCAGCTCTTGCGGAGCGACACGTGGGGACTTGGCATTGGGCCCATTTGGTCCAACTGGGTTCCGATACGGGAATATTATCTTTCCGATTAATTTTTTAAGAAAATTTTCCAGATCTAATCAAAGTTCAACATAAGTACAAAGCATTTCGAACATAATACAAATAATACAAATTACATTGAGATTTCAAGACCCTCAAACAACCACTAATGTCGTCACAACGAGTTGCCGACGCGTCGCTATCAGCGCTCCCCTACGGCCCTACCAGAGCCGGCCTAACCTTGTCGATGACAGCCGTAAAGTCTTTGTGCATGTGCCCCTATATAAGGAATAGTGCGCTGGAGCCGCAGTCGTCGTCGTTGAACCCTTGCATAGATCTGAAGCACCTGACACCAATGACGAATCCAGCACGAAAATGGCGGGTGGACTCCAAGTTAGTATGATACTTTTTTAGAAAAATGTTAATGCAAAAAAAAAGGTTTGTTTGAAGAAAAAAAAACTCCATCTTGTATTTCCTTTCTTCAAATAAGCTGAGATTTTCCCAGGCTACTACTGGGAAAATGTAGTATCTGCTGGAATGTTTCTATTTTTCAAAAAATAATAATTTTTGAACCAAATTTTGAATATTCTTAGCTAAATAGCCATAATTTCCTAGTCCATTTGTCCAAATATGCTCAAATTTTCCGAGAATACTAATAGAAACATGTACTCCATCCGTTCCTAAATATAAGACTTTTCAGGGATTCCAACATGGACTATGTACGAAGTAAAATGAATAAATTTACACCTATGTACAATATATCTATATACATCTGTATGTAGTTCATATTGAAATCTCTAAAAGGTCCTATATTTAGGAACGGTCCTAAATATAAGACTTTTTAGATATGTCAAGAAGAATTACATATGGATGTGTATAGATATATTTTAGAGCGTAGATTCACTCGTTTTGCTCTCTATGTAATATATATTGGAATCTTTAAAAAGGTTTGTATTTAGGAACGGAGCGAGCGGTACTTACTGAAATTTTTGAACCAAATTTTCAATCTTCTTAGCTAAATAGCCATAATTTCCTAGTCCATTTGTTCAAATGTGCTCAAACTTTCCGAGAATACTACTAGAAACATGTACTCACTCCGTTTCTAAATATAAGACCATTCAGGGATTCCAATATAGACTACATATGACACTGCCTAACAGCTACTGGACTCCTGTTTAAGCCTAGCTATTAGACTCACCACTGCCTGACAGCTGACACCAAATCTTGCCCAAGACAAGAAACCCTAACCTCACTGCCCCAAAGAAACAACAATAATCTACTCCGGAGCTCCCTTGACTACATCAAGAAAGATGAACTCGAGGAAGATCGGAGCCCGGAGGACAAACTCGAAGAAGTAGCATCGCCATCCGCCTGAGCACCACATCTGCGAGGACTAAAAAACCCTAACCTGTACTACTAACCGGAATGGAGGAGCCAGGATTCCCCTACCCGCTAACGGCCATCGGAGCGGCATGCAGAGAGGAGGCGAATCCATGGGCTTGCCGGTGAAGCTTGGAGAGAAGAGTTTGCCCTAACTGCCTAGGGTTAGGGGGAAGGAAAACGAGAAGAGAGAAAGAGATGATCATCAATACTCCTAACCATGATGATCTAAAATGAAAAAGCTTACCATGATGGTCTTCCTAAAAAAATAGCTTGCTAATGTTTAAAGCTAACTACGAAATGCGTACGTGCAAGGGCTTCTATTTTTCGTCACTATCAAGGAATATTGTGATGCACCCCATCAGAAGGTTAATTTGCAGAAATTCTCAATACCATTTTGCAAGGGTGTGTAAAGTCTATTATGAACATTGTTAAAACTATTTTGACGGTTCCCAATGAAATTTTGACCGAAGAGTACCTTGGTTTGCTATCCAATGTGGGGAGGGCCAACATGATAACTTCAAATATCTTAAGGATATTGTTATTGAAAGTTAATGATGGATTGGGAATTGTATGGCGGCAGCAGGGAAGGAGATCCTTATCAAATTGGTAGCTCACGTTATTCCAACGTATTCTATGCCATTTTTCTTGCTACCGAAAGGCTTGTGTTCATAAATTTATAAAACTAGATGATACTCCGTGCGTTGCTGTAGAGCTATATGGTACAAATAGTATCTTTGATCATTATTGCACTTCATCACAATAAAACATCCAGTGGAAAGGCATTGTACACACCCCAAAGATATTGAGTGCAGTAATGTTACTAGTCATTGATGTGTTACATTTAACAAAATAATTCTCACCAAGCACATTAAAATCTCGAGTTCCATTGTTGTACTGAATTAAAAGGATTAACCATCCAAATTTTGTCACTATGAGTGAGAAAATTGGTGTTCCAAAACTATTGTCCATAATTGTATCACTATTCCACACATTCAACCAAACAATATTGAAGCCAGACAAAATTCCTAAGTAATCTTTCCCTAAAGGTGATCATTATCTAAAGGTTGCCCAATGTGCCCGGCATGTAGACATCTCCTATCACCAATTATCAATCGATTACACCTATAAAATGCATAAATCTAAAAAAATAGTGATTGTTAATCAACAGTACTATAAAATAGCTACACAGAGACTCTAATACGTCTCCAATGTATCTATAATTTTTTATTGTTACATGCTATTATATTATCCATTTTGGATGTTTTATATGTATTATTATGTTATTTTATATCATTTTTTGGGACTAGCCTATTAACCTAGTGTCCAGTGCGAGTTGTTGTTTTTTCCTTGTTTTTGTCTTTTACAGAAAATCAATACCAAACGGAGTCCAAATGGACCGAAACTTTTTGACGATTTTTCTTGGACAAGAAGACACCCACGAAGCTTCGGGAGGAGGCCAGAAGGCCCACGGTGAGCCACGAGCTCACCAGGCGCGCCCTAGGGGGCGCCCTATGAGCTTTGTGGGCCCCCTGCTCTTCTAACCCCAATCTCTGCTCTACAAATATCCAAATATTCCCCGAAGACCAGAGGGCACACCCAAAAAACTTTTCCGCCGGCACAAGCTTCTGTCCTTGTGAGATCCCATCTTCGGGCCTTTTTCGATAGTCTGTCGGAGGGTAAGAGATTATAGAAATAGGTTGTTTCCAAGTGACCAACAACCATAACATCATTAATCAAGGTCTGAAGGAAAAGCAATGACGAAGAGCGGGAAGGAGAGTGGATCTCCTTGCCTCATGCCTCTTTTATATTTTAAAGTCTTCTAAGGGACACCATTTAGGAGAGTTGGGGAGCTGGATTCGGGGGTCCTCGGGTGTCCGTCCTATTCAAGCATGGGCCGTGAAGATAGAACTGAAGATTATTCCCCATGTTCAGATAGGACTCCAGGATGCGTGGAGGGCAAGATTGGAGACCGGATGTATTGTTTCCTTCCCTTGCAAACCGCCTCTGTACCCCTCTGGTGTATATATAAACCGGAGGGGCTAGTCCATAGGGATCATCAGAATTCATGTAGGCTAGACATCTAGGGTTTAGCCATTACGATCTTGAGGTAGATCAACTCTTGTAACTCCTATATTCATCAAAGACAATCAAGCAGGAAGTAGGGTTTTACCTCCATTAAGAGGGCTCGAACCTGGGTAAAACATCATGTCCCCTTTTATCTCCTGTTACCTCTGATCATCAGACGCACAGTTCGGGACTCCCTACCCGAGGTCGGCCGGTTTTGACACCGACATTGGTGCTTTCATTGAGAGTTCCTTTGTTTTGTCGACAAAAGGATCGATGGCTCGCCTTATCATTAATGACGATATTTCTTCTGGAGGGGCCTTAACTCCAGGACAGGTCCTCTAGCTCGGCGATTTTACCATAGGCGCTCCCTCGGCCGTCAAGCCAACGACGGCCTTGTTGGGGAACGCAATATTTCAAAAAAATTCCTATGATCACGCAAGATCTATCTAGGAGATGCATAGCAACGAGAAGGGGAGAGTATGTCTACGTACCCTCGTAGACCGAAAGCGGAAGCGTTATGAAACGCGGTTGATGTACTCGAACGTCTTCGCGATCCAACCGATAAAGTACCAAACGCACGGCACCTCAGCGATCTGCACATGTTCAGCTCGGTGACGTCCCTTGTACTCTTGATCCAGTTGAGGCCGAGGGAAAGTTTCATCAACACGATGGCGTGATGACGGTGATGATGAAGTTACCGATGCAGGGCTTCGCCTAAGCACTACAATGATATGACCGAGGTGGAATTCTGTGGAGGGGGGCACCGCACACGGCTAAACAATCAACTTGTGTGTCTATGGGGTGCCTCCTCCCTCGTATATAAAGGAGTGGAGGAGGGGAGGGTCGGCCCTCTCTATGGCGCGCCCAAGGGGGATTCCTACTCCTAGTTGGAGTAGGTTTCCCCCTTTCCCTAGTTGGAGTAGGAGAAGAAGGAAGAGGGAGAGAGAAGGAAAGGGGGGTCGCCCCCCTCCCAATTCAGATTGTACTTGGGGGGCGCGCCCCCACCTTGGCCACCTCCTCCTCTCTCCCACTAAGGCCCAATAAGGCCCATTGACTCCTCGGGGGGTTCCGGTAACCTCCCAGTACTCCAGAAAATGCCCGAACTCATCCGGAACCATTCCGGTGTCCAAACACAACCTTCCAATATATCGATCTTTATGTCTCAACCATTTTGAGACTCCTCGTCATGTCCGTAATCACATCCGGGACTCCAAACTACCTTCGGTACATCAAAACACATAAACTCATAATACCGATCGTCATCAAACGTTAAGCGTGTGGACCCTACGGGTTTGAGAACTATGTAGACATGGTCGAGACTCACTTCTGATCAATAACCAATAGCAGAACCTGGATGCTCATATTGGTTCCTACATATTCTACGAAGATCTTTATCGGTCAAACCGCATAACAACATACGTTGTTCCCTTTGTCATCGGTATGTTACTTGCCCGAGATTCGATCGTCGGTATCTCAATACCTAGTTCAATCTCGTTACCGGCAAGTATCTTTACTCGTTCCGTAATGCATCATCCAGTAACTAACTCACTAGTCACATTGCTTGCAAGACTTATAGTGATGTGCATTACCGAGAGGGCCTATAGATACCTCTCCGATACACGAAGTGACAAATCCTAATCTCGATCTATGCCAACTCAACAAACATCATCGGAGACACCTGTAGAGCATCTTTATAGTCACCCAGTTACATTGTGACATTTGGTAGCACACTAAGTGTTCCTCCGGTATTCGGGAGTTGCATGATCTCATAGTCATAGGAACATGTATAAGTTATGGAGAAAGCAATAGCAATAAACTAAATGATCATAGTGCTAAGCTAACGGATGGGTCAAGTCAATCACATCATTCTCTAATGATGCAATCCCGTTCATCAAATGACAACTCTTGTCCATGGCTAGGAAACTTAACCATCTTTGATTAACGAGCTAGTCAAGTAGAGGCATACTAGTGACACTCATTTTGTCTATGTATTCACACATGTACTAAGTTTCCGGTTAATACAATTCTAGCATGAATAATAAACATTTGTCATGATATAAGGAAATATAAATAACAAATTTATTATTGCCTCTAGGGCATATTTCCTTCAGTCTCCCACTTAGAGTCAATAATCTAGATTACATAGTAATGATTCTAACACCCATGGAGTCTTGGTGCTGATCATGTTTTGCTCATGAGAGAGGCTTAGTCAACAGGTCTGCAACAGTCAGATCCGTATGTATCTTGCAAATTTCTATGTCTCCCTCCTTGACTTGATCGCGGATGGAATTGAAGCATCTCTTGATGTGCTTGGTTCTCTTGTGAAATCTGGATTCCTTTGCCAAGGCAATTGCACCAATGTTGTCACAAAAGATTTTCATTGGAGCCGATGCACCAGGTATGACACCTAGATCGGATATGAACTCCTTCATCCAGACTCCTTCATCTGCTGCTTCCGAAGCAGCTATGTACTCCGCTTCGCACATAGATCCCGCCACGACGCTTTGTTTAGAACTGCACCAACTGATAGCTCCACCATTCAATAAAAATACGTATCCGGTTTGTGACTTAGAGTCATCCGGATCAGTGTCAAAGCTTGCATCGACGTAACCGTTTACGATGGGCTCTTTGTCACCTCCATAAACGAGAAACATATCCTTAGAGTCATCCGGATCAGTGTCAAAGCTTGCATCAGGATATTCTTGACCGCTGTCCAGTGATCCACTCCTGGATTACTTTGGTACCTCCCTGCTAAACTAATAGCAAGGCACACATCAGGTCTGGTACACAACATTGCATACATGATAGAACCTATGGCTGAAGCATAGGGAATGACCTTCATTTTCTCTCTATCTTCTGCAGTGGTCGGGCATTGAGTCTGACTCAACTTCACACCTTGTAACACAGGCAAGAACCCTTTCTTTGCTTGATCCATTTTGAACTTCTTCAAAAATTTATCAAGGTATGTGCTTTGTGAAAGTCCAATTAAGCGTCTTGATCTATCTCTATAGATCTTGATGCCCAATATATAAGCAGCTTCACCGAGGTCTTCCATTGAAAAATTCTTATTCAAGCATCCTTTTATGCTATTCAGAAATTCAATATCATTTCCAATCAACAATATGTCATCCACATATAATATCAGAAATGCTACAAAGCTCCCACTCACTTTGTTGTAAATACAGGCTTCTCCAAAAGTCTGTATAAAACCATATGCTTTGATCACACTATCAATGCATATATTCCAACTCCGAGAGGCTTGCGCCAGTCCATAAATGGATCGTTGGAGCTTGCACACTTTGTTAGCACCTTTTGGATCGAAAAAACCTTCTGGCTGCATCATATACAACTCTTCTTTAAGATATCCATTAAGGAATGCAATTTTGACATCCATTTGCCAAATTTCATAATCATAAAATGCGGCAATTGCTAACATGATTCAGACGGACTTAAGCATCGCTACGGTTGAGAAGGTCTCATCATAGTCAACTCCTTGAACTTGTCGAAAACCTTTCGCAACAAGTCGAGCTTTGTAGACAGTACCATTATCGTCAGCGTCAGTCTTCTTCTTGAAGATCCATTTATTCTCTATGGCTTGCCGATCATCGGGCAAGTCAACCAAAGTCCACACTTTGTTCTCATACATGGATCCCATCTCAGATTTCATGGCCTCAAGCCATTTTGTGGAATCTGGGCTCATCATCGCTTCCTCATAGTTCGTAGGTTCGTCATGGTCAAGTAACATGACCTCCAGAACAGGATTACCGTACCACTCTGGTGCGGATCTTGCTCTGGTTGACCTACGAGGTTCAGTAGTAACTTGATCAGAAATTTCATGATCATCATCATTAGCTTCCTCACTAATTGGTGTAGGAATCACTGGAACTGATTTCTGAGATGAACTACTTTCCAATAAGGGAGCAGGTGCAATTACCTCATCAAGTTCTACTTTCCTCCCACTCACTTCTTTCGAGAGAAACTCCTTCTCTAGAAAGGATCCATTCTTAGCAACGAATATCTTGCCTTCGGATCTGTGATAGAAGGTGTACCCAACAGTCTCCTTTGGGTATCCTATGAAGACACATTTCTCCGAGTTGGGTTCGATCTTATCACGTTGAAGCTTTTCACATAAGCATCGCAGCCCCGAACTTTAAGAAATGACAACTTGGGTTTCTTGCCAAACCACAGTTCATAAGGTGTCGTCTCAATGGATTTCGATGGTGCCCTATTTAACGTGAATGCAGCCGTCTCTAAAGCATAACCCCAAAACGATAGCGGTAAATCAGTAAGAGACATCATAGATCGCACCATATCTAAGAAAGTGTCGTTACGATGTTCGGACACACCATTACGATGTGGTGTTCCAGGTGGCGTGAGTTGTGAAACTATTCCGCATTGTTTCAAATGAAGACCAAACTCGTAACTCAAATATTCTCCTCCACGATCAGATCGTAGAAACTTTATTTTCTTGTTATGATGATTTTCCACTTCACTGTGAAATTCTTTGAACTTTTCAAATGTTTCAGACTTATGTTTCATCAAGTAGATATACCCATATCGGCTCAAATCATCTGTGAAGGTCAGAAAATAACGATACCCGCCACGAGCATCAACACTCATCGGTCCAGATACATTAGTATGTATAATTTTCTAAGAAGTCTGTTGCTCGTTCCATTGTTCCGGAGAACGGAGTCTTAGTCATCTTGCCCATGAGGCATGGTTCACAAGCATAAAGTGATTGATAATCAAGTGATTCCAAAAGCCCATCAGCATGGAGTTTCTTCATGAGCTTTATACCAATATGAACTAAACGATAGTGCCACAAATAAGTTGCACTATCATTATTAAACTTATATCTTTCGGCTTCAATACTATGAATATGTGTATCACTTCTATCAAGATTTAGTAAAAATAGACCACTCATCAAGGGTGCATGACCATAAAAGATATTACTCATGTAAATATAACAACCATTATTCTCTAATTTAAATGAATAACTGTCTCACATCAAAAAAGATCCAGATATAATGTTCATGCTTAATGTTGGCACCAAATAACAATTATTCAGGTCTAAAACTAATCTCGAAGGTAGATGTAGAGGTAGCGTGCCGATGGCGATCACATCGACTTTGGAACCATTTCCCACGCGCATCGTCACCTCGTCCTTAGCCAATCTTCTCTTCATCCGTAGCCCCTATTCCGAGTTGCAAATATTAGCAACAGAACCAGTATCAAATACCCAGGCGCTACTGCGAGCATTAGTAAGGTACACATCAATAATATGTATATCAAATATACCTTTCACTTTTCCATCCTTCTTATTCGCCAAATACTTGGGGCAGTTCCGCTTCTAGTGACCAGTCCCTTTGCAGCAGAAGCACTCAGTCACAGGCTTAGGTCCAGACTTGGGTTTCTTCACTTGAGAAGCAACTTGCTTGCTGTTCTTCTTGAAGTTCCCCTTCTTCCCTTTGCCCTTCTTCTTGAAACTGGTGGTCTTGTTAACCATCAACACTTGATGCTCCTTCTTGATTTCTACCTCCGCAGCCTTTAGCATTGCGAAGAGCTCAGGGATTGTCTTATCCATCCCTTGCATATTATAGTTCATCACGAAGCTCTTGTAGCTTGGTGACAGTGATTGAAGAACTCTGTCAATGACACTATCATAAGGAAGATTAACTCCCAGCTGAGTCAAGTGGTTGTGGTACCCAAACATTATGAGTATATGTTCACTAACAGAACTATTCTCGTCCATTTTGCAGCCGTAGAACTTATTGGAGACTTCATATCTCTCAATCGGGCATTTGCTTGAAATATTAACTTCAACTCTTGGAACATCTCATATGCTCCATGACGTTCAAAACATCGTTGAAGTCCCGGTTCTAAGACGTAAAGCATGGCACACTGATCTATTGACTAGTCATCAGCTTTGCTCTGCCAGACGTTCTTAACGTTGTCAGCAACATCTGCAGCAGGCTTGTCACCCAGCAGTGCTTCCAGGACGTAATTCCTCTGTGCAGCAATGAGGATAATCCTCAAGTTACGGACCCAACCTGTGTAATTGCTACCATCATCTTTCAACTTAGCTTTCTCTAGGAACGCATTAAAATTCAACGGAACAACAACACGGGCCATATATCTACAACAACATAGACATGCAAAATACTATCAGGTACTAAGTTCATGATGAATTAAAGTTCAATTAATCATATTACTTAAGAACTCCCACTTAGATAGGCATCCCTCTAATCATCTAAGTGATCACGTGATCCATATCAACTAAACCATGTCCGATCATCACGTGAGATGACTAATTTTCAATGGTGAACATCACTATGTTGATCATATCTACTATATGATTCATGCTCGACCTTTCGGTCTCAGTGTTCCGAGGACATATGTGCATATGCTAGGCTCGTCAAGTTTAACCCGAGTATTCTGCTTGTGCAAAACTGGCTTGCACCCGTTGTATGTGAACGTAGAGCTTATCACCCCCGATCATCACGTGGTGTCTCGGCACGACGAACTGTAGCAACGGTGCATACTCAGGGAGAACACTTATACCTTGAAATTTAGTGAGAGATCATCTTATAATGCTACCACCGTACTAAGCAAAATAAGATGCATAAAGGATAAACATCACATGCAATCAATATAAGTGATATGATATGGCCATCATCATCTTGTGCCTTTGATCTCCATCTCCAAAGCACCGACATGATCACCATCGTCACCGGCTTGACACCTTGATCTCCATCGTAGCATCGTTGTCATCTCGCCAACTATTGCTTCTACGACTATCGCTACCACTTAGTGATAAAGTAAAGCAATTACATGTCGATTGCATTTCATACAATAAAGCGACAACCATATGGCTCCTGCCAGTTGCCGATAACTGTGTTACAAAACATGATCATCTCATACAACAATTTATATAATCACGTCTTGACCATATCACATCACAACATGCCCTGCAAAAACAAGTTAGACGTCCTCTACTTTGTTGTTGCAAATTTTACGTGGTTGCTACGGGCTTAGCAAGAACCGTTCTTGCCTACGCATCGAAAACCACAACGCCGTATAGTGACTACTTTTTGATCTTCAGAAAGAACCCTGTTCATTGAATCCGATTCAACTAAAGTTGGAGAAACAGACACCAACTAGCCACCTGCGTGCGAAGCACATCGGTAGAACCAGTCTCGCGTAAGCGTAAGCGTAATGTTGGTCTGAGCCGCTTCATCCAACAATACCGCTGAATCAAAAATCAACTATTGACGGCAAGGAATATGTATATACCCATGCCCACAAATCCTTTGTGTTCTACTCGTGCATATAACATCTACGCATAGACCTGGCTCGGATGCCACTGTTGGGGAACGCAGTATTTCAAAAAAAATCCTACGATCACGCAAGATCTATCTAGGAGATGCATAGCAACGAGAAGGGGAGAGTATGTGTACATACCCTCGTAGACCGAAAGCGGAAGCGTTATGAAACACGGTTGATTTAGTCGAACGTCTTCGCGATCCAACCGATCAAGTACCGAACGCACGGCACCTCCGCGATCTGCACATGTTCAGCTCGGTGACGTCCCTCGTACTCTTGATCCAGTTGAGGCCGAGGGAGAGTTTCATCAACACGCCGGTGTGATGACGGTGATGATGAAGTTACCGATGCAGGGCTTCGCCTAAGTACTACAACGATATGACCGAGGTGGAATTCTGTGGAGGGGGCACCGCACATGGCTAAACAATCAACTTGTGTGTCTATCGGGTGCCCCTTCCCCCGTATATAAAGGAGTGGAGGAGGGGAGGGCCGGCCCTCTCTATGGCGCGCCCAAGGGGGATTCCTACTCCTAGTTGGAGTAGGTTTCCCCTCTTTCCCTAGTTGGAGTAGGAGAGGAAGGAAGAGGGAGAAGGAGAGAAGGAAAGGGGGGATGCCCCCCAATTCGGATTGGGCTTGGGGGGGATCCCCCACCTTGGCCACCTCCTCCTCTCTCCCACTAAGGCCCAATAAGGCCCATTGACTCCCCGGGGGGTTCCGGTAACCTCCGGTACTCCAAAAAATGCCCGAACTCATCTGGAACCATTCCAGTGTCCAAACATAGCCTTCCAATATATTGATCTTTATGTCTCGACCATTTCGAGACTCCTCGTCATGTCCGTGATCACATCCGGCACTCCGAACTACCTTCAGTACATCAAAACACATAAACTCATAATATCGATCGTCATTGAACGTTAAGCGTGTGGACCCTATGGGTTCGAGAACTATGTAGACATGACCGAGACTCACTTCTGGTCAATAACCAATAGCGGAACCTAGATGCTCATATTGGTTCCTACATATTCTACGAAGATCTTTATCGGTCAAACCGCATAACAACATACGTTGTTCCCTTTGTCATCATTATGTTACTTGCCCAAGATTCGATCGTCAGTATCTCAATACCTAGTTCAATATCATTATCGGTAAGTCTCTTTACTCATTCCGTAATGCATCATCCTGCAACTAACTCATTAGTCACATTTCTTGCAAGGCTTATAGTGATGTGCATTACCGAGAGGGCCCAAAGATACCTCTCCGATACACACAGTGACAAATCCTAATCTCAATCTATGCCAACTCAACAAACACCATCGGAGACACCTGTAGAGCATCTTTATAGTCACCCAGTTACGTTGTGACATTTGATAGCACACTAAGTGTTCCTCCGGTATTTGGGAGTTGCATAATCTCATAGTCATAGGAACATGTATAAGTTATGGAGAGAGCAATATCAATAAACTAAATGATCATAGTGCTAAGCTAACGGATGGGTAAAGTCAATCACATCATTCTCTAATGATGTGATCCCGTTCATCAAATGACAACTCTTGCCCATGGCTAGGAAACTTAACCATCTTTGATTAATGAGCTAGTCAAGTAGAGGCATACTAGTGACACTCATTTTGTCTATGTATTCACACATGTACTGAGTTTCCGGTTAATACAATTCTAGCATGAATAATTAACATTTATCATGATATAAGGAAATATAAATAACTATTTTATTATTGCCTCTAGGGCATATTTCCTTCAAGCCCCTCCAATCGCCAAGCATCATCCCCACGTCAGCCTTGAACACTCCGAAAAGATGGATCCAACAGATGTCTCGTCCTTGAACGAGCTACTAGATTGCATCGCCACCCTCACGGTCGCAACAGACTATGATTGGATTGGGCTTAAACCCGATCAGAGGGAAATCAAGTCCCCACCGGTCACCCACCTGGTAGCGGCTGTTGAGGAATGAGCGGAGAACGCCTCTCCCCCTAAATTAAGCACTAGATATGCTCGGATTTCCGAACCCTGCGAGCCGGATACCCATCCTCGAGAAGAGACCTCATGTCCTCCGAACACAGGATCATGCATTATGTCCAGAAGTCTTCAGGACCTTACTGATCCTGAACTGGTGACCTTGGAGATTCTTCAAACTCCGGATCCAATAGTGGGTCAAGGTTCGGATTTCAGCCCGCCCACCCACCACAAGCAATATTTCCCAAGCAATTCAGGTCCTCCAAACGTATGACCTAATGTATGTATGACAACAATCTTAGGAAACGGTCCATCACTTCTGGGCCAGGTTCCTCCTTATTAAAAACAAGATTAAAGATTGCTGCGACGACGACTCGGTTTTAGTTTTTTTGCCGCAACTATACGGACGAGGGAATCCTCAATGCCCTCAACCGCCACCGCATACTACACTTTGTAGATTTGGCACACATAGTACAGAAGTACTGCACAATGGAAAGCGCCTGGGAAGCCCAGATAGCCCGGTGGGAACATCCTGCCTTTAAGCAGCCCACTGGATGGGCAAAAGGGATGCACTCTTACGGGGCACCCGATCATCGGCCTATTGACAAGAAAATCAAGCCCTTCATGGGACATAAAACTATCCTCGATGAATTGCTCGACAAGCCCTGTCAGATACACACGACGCCGAATACCGAACCAACACATAGCCTTTGAGCATGTTGGGTACTCCGGCAGGTGGCTAAGAGCGGCGAGGCCATCCTCACCAACACTACCCCAGAGAAGCACTCTTCAAAGGATGATGATCTCAATGTCTTTACAGTCTTCGAGACCTTTTCTTCAAATAATCAGCGCAAAAGGGCGCTCTGTGACCTCGCCAAAGTTAACCAAGTAACTGCAATAAATCCTTGGAACGATACGACAATAACTTTACCATCAAGGACGAACCAAGGGCCGATCAGTCCGAGCACCAGCCGCCTTGGTCTTAAACCCAATTGTGGATGGCTTTCGATTCACCAAAGTGCTCATGGACGGCGGCAGCGGACCGAACCTCATCTATGAAGACACGCTAATAAAATGCAAATGGACAAGAGTCGCATTGCTACCTCTTGAGCACTGCGCTGGTTTTCCCTTGAAGAGGAAAGGGTGATCCAGCAGAGCAGTGTAAGTATTTCCCTCAGTTTTTGAGAACCAGCGTAAGAGGAAAGGGCTACGCACGAGTCCCTCGTACCTACACAAAAAAATAAACTCCTCGCAACCAACGTGATAAAAGGGTTGTCAATCCCTTCACGGTCACCTACGAGAGTGAGATATGATAAGATAATATTTTTGGTATTTTTATGATAAAGAGAAATAAAGATACAAGTAAAATAAATGGCAAAGGAAATAACTAAGTATTGGAAGATTAATATGATGGAAAATAGACCCGGGGGCCATAGGTTTCACTAGAGGCTTCTCTCGAGAGCATAAGTATTACGGTGGGTGAACAAATTACTGTTGAGCAATTGACAGAACTGAGCATAGTTATGAGAATATCTAGGTATGATCATGTATATATGCATCACGTCCAAGACAAGTAGACCGACTCATGCCTGCATCTACTACTATTACTCCACACATCGACCGCTATCCAGCATGCATCTAGAGTATTAAGTTCAAGAGAACAGAATAACGCTTTAAGCAAGATGACATGATGTAGAGGGATAAACTCATGCAATATGATGTAAACCCCATCTTGTTATCCTTGATGGCAACAATACAATCCGTGCCTTGCTGCCCCTACTGTCACTGGGAAAGGACACCGCAAGATTGAACCCAAAGCTAAGCACTTCTCCCATTGCAAGAAAGATCAATCTAGTAGGCCAAACCAAACTGATAATTCGAAGAGACTTGCAAAGATAACCAATCATACATAAAGAATTCATAGAAGATTCAAATATTGTTCATAGATAAACTTGATCATAAACCCACAATTCATCGATCTCAACAAACACACCGCAAAAGAAGATTACATCGAATAGATCTCCACAAGAGAGGGGGAGAACTTTGTATTGAGATCCAAAAAGAGAGAAGAAGCCATTAGCTAATAACTATGGACCCGTAGGTCTGAAGTAAACTACTCACACTTCATTGGAGAGGCTATGGTGTTGATGTAGAATCCCTCCGTGATCGATACCCCCTCTGGCGGAGCTCCGAAAAAGGCCCCAAGATGGGATCTCGTGGATATAGAAAGTTGCGGTGGTGGAATTAGGGTTTTGGCTCCGTATCTGGTAGTTTGGGGGTACGTAGGTATATATAGGAGGAAGGAGTACATCGGTGGAGCAACATGGGCCCCACGAGGGTGGAGGGCCCGCCTGGGGGGGGGGGGGGTAGGCGCGCCCCCCTACCTCATGCCATACATGAGCGTGAGCCATGGACATAGGACTATAGGTGGAATAGAATGGTGGTTGTGGAGAAGACAAAAAGGGAGAAGATAGTCTCACATCAACTAGGCGTATCAACGGGCTATGGAGATGCCCATCAATAGATATCAATGTGAGTGAGTAGGGATTGCCATGCAACGGATGCACTAGAGCTATAAGTGTATGAAAGCTCAACAAAAAGAAACTAAGTGGGTGTGCATCCAACTTGCTTGCTCATGAAGACCTAGGGCATTTTGAGGAAGCCCATCGTTGGAATATACAAGCCAAGTTCTATAATGAAAAATTCCCACTAGTATATGAAAGTGATAGCATAGGAGACTCTCTATCATGAAGATCATGGTGCTACTTTGAAGCACAAGTGTGGAAAAAAAGATAGTAGTATTGCCCCTTTTTATTTATTCTTTTTGGGCCTTTTTTTATTTGGCCTTTCTCTCTTTTTTGGAAAAATACTCTATGAATGATGATCATCACACTTCTATTTATTTACAACTCAATGATTACAACTCGATACTAGAACAAAGTATGACTCTATATGAATGCTTCCGGCGGTGTACCGGGATAGCAATGATGCATGAGTGACTTATATGAAAGAATTATGAACGGTGGATTTGCCACAACTAAAATGTCAACTACATGATCATGCGAAGCAATATGAAAATGATGGAGCGTGTCATAGTAAACGGAACGGTGGAAAGTTGCATGGCAATATATCTCGGAATGGCTATGGAAATGCCATGATAGGTAGGTATGGTGGCTGTTTTGAGGAAGGTATATGGTGGGTTTATGATACTAGTGAAAGGTGCGCGGTATTAGAGAGGCTAGCAATGGTGGAAGGGTGAGAGTGCGTATAATCCATGGACTCAACATTAGTCATAAAGAACTTACATACTTATTGCAAAAATCTATTAGTTATCGAAGCAAAGTACTACTCACATGCTCCTAGGGGGATAGATTGGTAGGAAAAGACCATCGCTCATCCCCGACCGCCACTCATAAGGAGGACAATCAATAAATACATCATGCTCCGACTTCTTAACATAACGATTCACCATACGTGCATGCTACGACAGTCACAAAATTCAACACAAACATTTCTCAAATTCACAACTACTCAACTAACACGACTCTAATATCACCATCTCCATATCTCAAAACAATTATCAAGTTTCAAACTTCTCATAGTATTCAACACAATCATAAGAAAATTTTATTATTAATCTTGAATGCCTAACATAATAAAGCAAATTACCATGCTGTTTTGTAGGACTCTCAAAATAATCTAAGTGAAGCATGACAGAAAAATGGTTTCTACAAAACAAATCCAGCAACGTGCTCTAAAAGATATAAGTGAAGCACTAGAGCAAAAATTATATAACTCAAAAGATATAAGTGAAGCACATAGAGTATTCTAACAATTTCCGAATCATGAGTGTCTCTCTCAAAAAGGTGTGTGCAGCAAGGATGATTGTGGAAAACTAACAAATAAAGACTCAAATAGGACAAGAAGCTCCAAGCAAAACACATATCATGTGGTAAATAAAAATATAGCTCAAAGTAAAGTTACCGATAGAAGTAGACGAAAGAGGGGATGCCTTCCGGAGCATCCCCAAGCTTTGGCTTTTAGGTGTCCTTAGATTACCTTGGGGGTGCCATGGGAATCCACAATCTTAGGCTCTTGCAACTCCTTGTTCCATAATCCATCAAATCTTTACCCAAAACTTGAAAACTTCACAACACAAAACTTAAAGTAGAAAATCTCGTGAGCTCCGTTAGCGAAAGAAAACAAAACACCACTTCAAGGTACTGTAATGAACTCATTATTTATTTATATTGGTGTTAAACATACTTTATTCCAACTTCTCTATGGTTTATAAACTATTTTGCTAGCCATAGATTCATCAAAATAAGCAAACAACACACGAAAAACAGAATCTGTCAAAAAGAGAACAGTCTGTAGTAATTTGTAGGTAACGCAAGATCTGGAACCCCAAAAATTCTAAAATAAATTTCTGGACGTGAGGAATTTATCTATTAATCATCTTCAAAAAGAATTAACTAAATATCACTTTCCAAATAAAAATGGCAGCAGTTCTTGTGAGCGCTAAAGTTTCTGTTTTTTACAGCAAGATTAAAAAGACTTTCCCCAAGTCTTCCCAACGGTTCTACTTGGAACAAACACTAATTAAAACATAAAAACTCAATCATAACAGAGGCTAGATAAATTATTTATTACTAAGAATGAGCAAAAATCAAGGAATAAAAATAAAATTGGGTTGCCTCCCAACAAGCGCTGTCGTTTAACGCCCCTAGCTAGGCATGAAAGCAAGGATAGATCTAGGTATTGCCATCTTTGAAAGGCAATCCATTAGTGGCTATCATAATAGATTCATAAGTTAATTTAATTTTCTTTCTAGGGAATTGTTCCATGCCTGTCCTTAATGTAAATTTGAATCTAATATTCCCTTCCTTCATATCAATAATTGCACCAATCGTTCTAAGGAAAGGTCTACCAAGAATAATCGGACATGAAGGATTGCAATCTATGTCAAGAACAATAAAATCAACGGGCACATAATTCCTATTTGCAACAATAATAACATCATTAATTCTTCCCATAGGTTTCTTAATAGTGGAATCCGCAAGGTGCAAGTTTAGAGAGCAATCATCAAAATCACGGAAACCTAGCAAATCACACAAAGTCTTTGGAATCGTGGAAACACTAGCACCCAAATCACACAAAGCATAGCATTCATGATCTTTAATCTTAATTTTAATAGTAGGTTCCCACTCATCATAAAGGTTTCTAGGGATAGAAACTTCCAACTCAAGTTTTTCTTCATAAGATTGCATCAAAGCATCAACGATATGTTTGGTAAAGGCTTTATTTTGACTATAAGCATGAGGAGAATTTAGCACGGATTGCAACAAGGAAATACAATCTACCAAAGAGCAATTATCATAATTAAATTCCTTGAAATCCAAAATAGTGGGTTCACTAAGATTAAAAGTTTTGACTTCTTCAATCCCACTTTTAACAATTTTAGCATCAAGATCTAAAGACTCAGAATTTTTGGAACGCCTTCTAGGTAAAGGTGGATCATATTCAGTCCCATCATTATCAAGATACATATTACAAAACAAAGATTTAATAGGGGACACATCAATAACTTTTAGATCTCATCTCTATTATCATGAAAACTAGAAGAACACGCTTTTATAAAGCAATCTTTCTTAGCACGCATCCTAGCGGTTCTTTCTTTGCACTCATCAATGGAAATTCTCATGGCTTTGAGAGACTCATTGATATCATGATTAGGAGGAATAGATCTAAGTTTCAAAGAATCAACATCAAGAGAAATTCTATCAATGTTTCTAGCCAACCCATCAATCTTAAGCAATTTTTCTTCAATCAAAGCATTGAAATTCTTTTGCGAGGTAATAAATTCTTTAATATTAGATTCAAAATCAGAGGGTATCTTATTAAAATTTCCATAAGAACTGTTGTAGAAATTACCATAATTATTAGAGGAATTACTAGGATACGGCCTAGGATTAAAGTTTCCTCTATACGTGTTGTTACCAAAATTATTCCTACCGACAAAATTCACATCCAAAGATTCATTATTATTCTCAATCAAAGTAGACAAAGGCATATCATTAGGATCAGAAGAAACACTTTTATTAGCAAATAATTTCATAAGTTCATCCATCTTACCACTCAAAACATTAATTTCTTCTATCGCATGCACTTTCTTATTAGTAGATCTTTCAGTGTGCCATTGAGAATAATTAACCATAATATTATCTAGGAGTTTTGTAGCTTCTCCTAAAGTGATTTCCATAAAAGTGCCTCCCGCGGCCGAATCTAAAAGATTTCTAGAAGCAAAATTCAATCCGACATAAATTTTTTGTATAATCATCCACAAATTCAAACCATGTGTAGGGCAATTACGTATCATTAATTTCATCCTCTCCCAAGCTTCTGCAACATGTTCATGATCAAGTTGCTTAAAATTCATAATATCGTTTCTAAGAGAGATGATCTTAGCGGGAGGAAAATACTTAGAGATAAAAGCATCTTTGCACTTATTCCATGAATCGATACTATTTTTAGGCAAAGACGAAAACCAAGCTTTAGCACGATCTCTAAACGAAAAAGGAAATAGCTTCAATTTAACAATATCATTGTCCACATCTTTCTTCTTTTGCATATCACACAAATCAACGAAGTTGTTTAGATGGGTAGCGGCATCTTCACTAGGAAGGCCGGAAAACAGATCTTTCATGACAAGATTCAGCAATGCAGCATTAATTTCACAAGATTCAACATCGGTGAAATCATTGTTGTTGGTATTGGTAAAGTCACACAATTTGGTATTATCTTGAGCCATCGTGACAAGGAAGCAATCCTACACACAAGCAAACAAGAAACAGGCAAAAAGAGGCAAATAGAGAAAGAGAGGGAGGATGGAGAGAGAGAGAGGGCGAATAAAACAACAAGGGTGAAGTGGGGGAGAGGAAAACGAGAGGCAAATGGCAAATCATGTAATGCGGGAGATAAGGGTTTGTGATGGGTACTTGGTATGTTGACTTTTGCGTAGACTCCCCGACAACGGCGCCAGAAATCCTTCTTGCTACATGTTGAGCACTGCATTGGTTTTCCCTTGAAGAGGAAGGGTGATGCAGCAGAGCAGCGTAAGTATTTCCCTCAGTTTTTTAGAACCAGGGTATCAATCCAATAGGAGGCCACACACGAGTCCCTCGCACCTACACAAAAAATAAACTCCTCGCAACCAACGCGATAAAGGGGTTGTCAATCCCTTCAGGTCACCTACGAGAGTGAGATCTGATAGATATGATAAGATAATATTTTTGGTATTTTTATGATAAATAGAAATAAAGGTACAAGTAAAATAAATGGCAAAGGAAATAACTAAGTATTGGAACATTAATATGATGGAAAATAGACCCCGGGGCCATAGGTTTCACTAGAGGCTTCTCTCAAGGGCATAAGTATTACGGTGGGTGAACAAATTACTGTTGAGCAATTGACAGAATTGAGCATAGTTATGAGAATATCTAGGTATGATCATGTATATAGGCATCACGTCCAAGACAAGTAGACCGACTCCTGCCTGCATCTACTACTATTACTCCACACATCGACCGCTATCCAGCATGCATCTAGAGTATTAAGTTCAAGAGAACATAGTAACGCTTTAAGCAAGATGACATGATGTAGAGGGATAAACTCATGCAATATGATGTAAACCCCATCTTGTTATCCTCGATGGCAACAATACAATACGTGCCTTGCTGCCCCTACTGTCACTGGGAAAGGACACCGCAAGATTGAACCCAAAGCTAAGCACTTCTCCCATTGCAAGAAAAATCAATCTAGTAGGCCAAACCAAACTGATAATTCAAAGAGACTTGCAAAGATAACCAATCATACATAAAAGAATTAAGAGAAGATCAAATATTGTTCATAGATAAACTTGATCATAAACCCACAATTCATCGATCTCAACAAACATACCGCAAAATAAGATTACATCGAATAGATCTCCACAAGAGAGGGGGAGAACTTCATATTGAGATCCAAAAAGAGAGAAGAAGCTATCTAGCTAATAACTATGGACCCGTAGGTCTGAAGTAAACTACTCACACTTCATCGGAGAGGCTATGGTATTGATGTAGAAGCCCTCTGTGATTGATACCCCTCCGGCGGAGCTCCAGAAAAGGCCCTAATATGGGATCTCGTGGATACAGAAAGTTACGGCGGTGGAATTAGGGTTTTGGCTCCGTATCTGGTAGTTTGGGGGTACGTAGGTATATATAGGAGGAAGGAGTACGTCGGTGGAGCAACGTGGGCCCCACGAGGGTGGAGGGCCCGCCTGGGAGGGGGGGTAGGCGCACCCCCTACCTCGTGCCTTCCTCGATGATTGCTTGATGTAGGGTCCAAGTCCTTTGGATCATGTTCGTTTCAAAAATCACTTTCCCGAAGGTTTCATTCCGTTTGGACTCTGTTTGACATTCTTTTTCTGCGAAACCCTAACATAGGCAAAAAAACATCAATTCTAGGCTGGGCCTCCGGTTAATAGGTTAGTCCCAAAAATAATATAAAAGTGTATAATAAAGCCCAATAATGTCGAAAACAGGATATAATATAGCATGGAACAATAAAAAATTATAGATACGTTGGAGACGTATCACGCATCGAGCAAAGCAGTACCACCTTTCGAGGCATTATCCCCAGTCAAGAAGCACGATGCTCGAGGAAAATTAAACTTGATGTAGTATTTGACACGCCGGAGAACTACATGTCCAAAGAGTTGCTCTTCCACGTGGCACCTTTCAATAGTGGATATCACGCCCTGTTGGGGCGAGAAGCCTTCACATGCTTTCAAGCCATACCCCATTATGGGTACATGAAGCTCAAAATGCCAGGGCCCAACGGAGTTATCACTATCACCAGTGATCCGGATATGGCACTTCGCACCAAAAATAAAACTGCATCCTTAGCCCTCGAGGCACTATCCGAGGCCCTCGCGGCCGAGGAGCTAACCACTCTGCGTTCCACAGTGGACAAAGACAATGTAATCCTCGACAAGAGGCCCAAGTCCACTTCTTTCAAGCCAGCAGACGAAATAGTCAAATTTCAAGTACACCTGATGGATCCTAACAAGACAACCTCCATTGGAGCACAGCTGGATCCGACGGTCGACATCGCCTTACGAGCATTCCTGCGTGAAATTGGGACGTCTTTGCCTGGCATCCTTCGGATATGCCAGGAATCTCATGTAGACTAGCCGAGCATAGCCTCAACATAATAAAGGGGTTCAAACCAGTCAAGCAAATGCTGCAGCGATTTTCTAAACCCAAACGACAAGCTATGGGGGAGGAGCTAGCCAAACTACTTGAAGTCGGGTTCATCAGAGAGATCAAACATCCGTACTGGCTAGCGAACCTGGTGATGGTGCCGAAGAAGGATAAATCCTGGCGCCTTTGTGTCGATTTCAAGGACCTCAATAAGGCTTGCCCTAAGGACCCCTTCTTGCTGCCCGCATTGACAAAATAATTGACGCAACCGCAGGACACGACTCATTGTGTTTCCTCGACGCATACTCCGATACCATCAAATTAAGATGAAGGAGTATAACCAGGCCGCAACGGCATTCATTGCCCCGTATGGGCCTTTCTGCTTCAACACTATGCCTTTTGGACTCAAAAATGCTAGCGCCACTTACCAACGCATGATTTAAACATGCCTGGAAAAGCAAATTGGCAAGACAGTGGAGGCATACGTAGATGATGTCGTCATCAAGACTAAACACGTCGAATCATTGGTGGATGATCTACGCGTCACATTCGACAACCTCCGAACATATGATATACGGCTCAATCTGGAAAAATGTGTTTTCGACGTTCCAGCCGGAAAACTACTCGGGTTCATTGTTTCCAATAGAGGAATCGAAGTGAACCCAGCCAAAATCCGAGCCTTGTCACAATTGGCAATGCCAATAGAATTAAAGCAGGTCTAAAAACTAGTTGGGTGTGTGGCAGCCTTGAGCCGCTTTATCTCCAGATTAGGAGAAAAGCCGCTGCCACTTTATCGACTGCTCCAACGCACCGACCACTTTGAATGGATGGATGCGACTACAGTCGGATTGGAAGAAATAAAAACTTTGTTAGCAAGCAACCCAATCCTTACCGCACCAAGTGTTGGCGAACCTATGTTGCTCTACATATCTGCGACTCACTAGGTGGTGAGCGCGGTACTCATCGTCGAATGAGAGGAAGAGGGACACAAACTGCCACTCCAGAAACCAGTGTACTATGTAACGGCGGTTCTTACACCATGCAAATCTCGATACCCACACTATCAAAAGATAGCGTATGCGGTCTTCATGGCATCCCGGAAGCCGCGACACTACTTCCAAGAGTGTTCTATCATGGTGGCGTCCGAAGTACCACTCAATGACATCATAAATAATCAGGACGCCATCGGCCGCATAGCCAAATGGGCCATCGAGCTCTTACCATTTGAAATAACATACAAGCCACACCGGGCTATTAAACCTCAGGTGTTGGCCAACTTTCTCGCCGAATGGACGAAAGCCGAACTCCCTAAAGAGTACAACACATACTCCAACTGGGTAATGTACTTCGACGGCTCTAAAATGTTAGCCGGATTGGGGGCTGGTGTCATCTTAACATCCCCTACAGGGGACACAGTCCGCTACGTATTACAGATCATGTATACGGACTCCAACAACGCGGACGAATACGAGGCACTACTGCACGGTCTCCGAATGGCTGTTTCTATGGGCATACAACGCCTAGAGATGCATGGGGATTCGAACCTCGCAATATCCCAAATAAATGGAGAATTCGATGCAAAAGATCCAAAGATGGCGGTTGATGGCAGCTGGAACTACGTCGGTATTTCCCCGGAGAGGGAGGGATGATGTAGCACAACGGCGGTAGGTATTTCCCTCAGTTATGAAACCAAGGTTATCGAACCAGTAGGAGAACCAAGCAACACGACGTAAACAGCCCCTGCACACAAATAACAACACCTCGCAACGCAACCCGACGTGTTAAAGGGGTTGTTAATCCCTTTCGGGTAACGCCGCCAGAAATTGGTGCGTGACGGTAAAAAGGTTGTAATAGATTGGATAAATAGATCGTAGGTAAAATAAAGTGCAGCAAAGTATTTTTGTATTTTTGGTTTAATAGATCTGAAAATAAAAGCAAGGAAAAAGGTAGATCGCAAAGGCAACTATATGAGGAATAAGACCCGGCGGCCGTAGGTTTCACAAGTGGCTTCTCTCAAGAAAAATAGCAAATGGTGGGTAAACAAATTACTATTGGGCAATTGATAGAACTTCAAATAATTATGACGATATCCAGGCAATGATCATTACATAGGGATCACGTCCAAGATTAGTAGACCGACTCCTGCCTGCATCTACTACTATTACTCCACACATCGACCGCTATCCAACATGCATCTAGTGTATTAAGTTCATGGAAAAGTGAAGTAATGCAATAAGTACGATGACATGATGTAGACAAGATCCATTTATCTATATGGCGGTAGATATAGATCTCATCTTTTTATCCTTAGTAGCAACAATACATACGTGTCGGTTCCCTTTTTGTCACTGGGATCAAGCACCGTAAGATCGAACCCACTACCGGGACCTCTTCCCATTGCAAGATAAATAGATCGAGTTGGGCAGACAAAACCCAAATATCGGAGAACAAATATGAGGCTATAAGAGATCATGCATAAAAGAGATCAAAGAAACTCAAATACTTTCATGGATATAAAAACATAGATCTGATCATAAACTCGAAGTTCATCGATCCCAACAAACACACTGCAAAAGAGTTACATCATATGGATCTCCAAGAGACCATTGTATTGAGGATCAAGAGAGAGAGAGAGAGAGAGAGAGAGAGAGAGAGATGACGCCATCTAGCTACTAACTACGGACCCGAAGGTCTATAAAGAACTACTCACGCATCATCGGAGAGGCACAAATGGAAGTGGTGAACCCCTCCATGATGGTGTCTAGATTGGATCTGGTGTTTCTGGACTATGCGGCGGCTGGATGAATATTTCGTCGACTCCCCTAGGATTCTGGGATTTTTGGGGTATTTATAGAGCAAAGAGGCGGTCCGGGGGGGGGGGGGGGTACCAGAGGTGGGCACAACCCACCAGGGCATGCCAGGGCCTCTTTGCATGCCCTAGTGGGTTGTCCCCTCCTCGGGACTCCCCCCCCAGGCGCAACCATGGCCCATCTGCTTCCTTTTGGCCCATAAAAATCATCGTAATGTTCCGTGCCATTTGGACTCCGTTTGATATTGATTTCCTGCGATGTAAAAAACATGGAAAAAACAGGAAGTGGCACTGGGCACTATGTCAATAGGTTAGTACCAAAAACGATATAAAATGACTATAAAATGATTATAAAACATCCAAGATTGATAATAAAACAACATGGAACAATCAAAAATTATAGATACGTTGGAGATGTATCAGCATCCCCAAGCATAACTCCTACTTGTCCTCGAGTAGGTAAGTGATAAAAAACAGAATTTTTGATCTGGAGTGTTGTTCATCAAGTCATATCATATTCTTTTCTTTATAGCATGGACATTTGGACTTTTATGTGATTCAAAGCAATAGTCTAGTTTTGACATAATAATTTAGATACTCAAGCATATCAACAAGCAACCATGTCTTTCAAAATATCAATGCTAAAATAAGTTATCCCTAGCCCATCATGTTCAAACATTTATCCATTCATGAAACACACTCGAATATTAATTACACCCAATACTTGAGCACGGTCATATTGCCTCCTAGTTGGTGCTTTTTATAAGAGAAGATGGAGACTCAAATTTCAAAATAAAAATTGCATAAAGTAAAAGAAAGTCCCTTCACAGAGGGAAGTAGGGATTTGTAGAGGTGCCAGAGCTCAAAGCAAAAAAATTGAGATAAAACATTTTGGGAGGTGTATCCATCCCACCAACGAAAACGACTTAGAGTTCCGAACACTTTCCATGCTAGATATGCCATAGGCGGTTCCCAAACAGAAAATAACGTTTATTCTTTTTTCCACCATAACTTTCACTTTCCATGGCTAGCCGTATCCACGGGTGCCCTCCATACCAACACTTTCCAAGTAATTTATTATTTGACAACATAAAGTAAATTCATTTTTGTTTTTGCATTTTGGGACTGGGCATCCCTAATACCTTTGCCTTACTCTCGTGCAATGACAAGTGAATAAACACTCATCTTGAGACTAACACATCTAGCATGGAAAATATTAGCCACACGTTACCGTTCCGCGAGCGAAACAAACACACAAAAGAGAAGTTTATTTTGAAAATTAGAGATGGCACATGCAAATTTGCTTAGAACGACAAAAGAATACCGCATATAGGTAGATATAGTGGACTCATGTGGTAAAGCTGGTTTAAAGGATTTTGGATGGACAAGTAGAAGTCATACTTAGTGCAAAATGAAGGCTAGCAAAAGATTGGGAAACGACCAACCAAGAAACAAATAATCTGATAAGCAAGCATTAAGCATAATTAACACCGAATAATGCACCACAAGTAGGATATAATTTTCATTGCATGACTATTGACTTTCATACTTGCATAGGGAATCACAAACCTTAACACCCATATTCTTACTAGAACACAATTACTCATCAACATAACTCACATATGACATCATCATATCTCAAAACTATTACTAAGAATCAAGTTTATTTTGTCCAATGATCTTCATGGCATTTTCTTTACTTTATCCTTCTTGGATATCTATCACTTTGGGACTAATTTTCATGAGTTGCTTTTCATAAGCTCAACCAAATATAAGTGAAGATCATGAGCATAACAAATTTTCTTTCTCTCAAAATAATTTAAGTGTAGTAAGAAAGAATTTCTTAAAAATTTTACTAACTCTCAAACAAATCTAAGTTAAGCAAGAGAGAATTTCTTCAAAAATACTAAGCACACCGTGCTCAAAAAGATATAAGTGAAGTACTAGAGCAAGTCCTAGCTCATAAAAGATTTAAGTGAAGCATAGAGAGCAATTCTAACAAGTCATGACATAATTTTGGCTCTCTAAAAAGGTGTGTCCAGCAAAGATTGATAACTTAATACACAAAATAAAACAAGCAAATACACATATCATACAAGACGCTCCAAGCAAAACACATATCATGTGACGAATAAAAATACAGTTTTGAGTAAAACACCGATAGTTGTTGGAAGAAAGCGGGGATGCCACTCGGGGGCATCCCCAAGCTTAGTTGGTTGCTCATTCTTGAATAATAGCTTGGGATGATGGGGCATCCCCAAGATTAGGCTCTTAAATCCTTCCTTCATCCACCGTAAGATAACCCAAAACTTGAAAACTTCAATCACACAAAACTCAACAAAGCCTTCGTGAGATCCATTAGTATAAGAATAATAAAACACTACAATAAGTGTTGTATAAAACCAATTCATATTTTGTTTTTTGTATTATATCTACTGTATTCCAACTTTTCTATGGCAAAAAATCATCAAAGAAAACCATAGAGCCATCAAAATAAGCACACAACACAAAGAAAACAGAATCTGTCAAAACAGAACAGTCTGTAGCAATCTGACTATTTCGAATACTTCTGTAACTCCAAAAACTCTGAAAATTAGGATGACCTGAGAAATTTTTATATTGATATACTGCAATTGGAATGGGTATTTTATTTCTCTATGGTAAAAAACGAAAATTAATTTCGTGAGCGCAAACTTTCTGTTTTTCAGCAAGATCAAACAACTATTACCCAAGAAGATCCTAAAGGCTTTACTTGGCACAAACACTAATTAATACATAAAAACATAATCATAATAGTAGCATAATTGTGTAAACACACAAGAACAGGAAGCAAAAAGCAAAAATAAATTTATTCATTGGGTTGCCTCCCAACAAGCGCTATAGTTTTACGCCCTTAGCTAGGCATAAAGCAAGGATCTAAGTTTTGTCATCTTTGGTTCGAGATCCATAAGATGCCCTCATGATTGATTCATAAGGTGGCTTAATTCTAGTTCTAGGAAAGTGTTCCATACCTTTCCTCAAAGGAAATTGGAACTTAATATTGCCTTCTTTCATATCAATCACAGCACCGATAGTGCGTAAAAACGGTCTATCAAGAATAATTGGACAAGACGGATTGCAGTCAATATAAAAAACAATAAAAACTATGGGCACATAATTCCTATTTGCAAGAATAAGAACATCATTAATCCTTCCCATAGGCTTTTTAATAGTAGAATCCGCCAAGTGCAAATTCCAGGAATATTCTTCAAGATTGGTAAGACCAAGCACATCACATAAATATTTTGGAATTGTGGAAACGCTAGCACCCAAGTCACACAAAGCAAAACATTAATAATTTTAATGTTGACTATGATAGTAGGGTCCCATTCATCATACAATTTTCTAGGAATTAAAACTTCTAATTCCAATTTTTCTTCAAGAGCTTTCATCATAGCATCAACAATATGTTTAGTAAAAGCTTTATTTTGTTCATAAGCATGGGGTGAATTTATCATGGATTGCAACAAAGAAATACAATCAATCAAAGAGCAACTATCATAATTAAAGTCTTTGTAACCCAAAATAGTGGGTGCATCACTAGCTAAAGTTTTGACCTCTCCAACCCCACTTTCATCAATTTTCTCAACAAGATTTTCACCCTCCGAAATATTGGGACTCCTTCTACCTAAAGTTGACTCTTCTCCAGTCCTTTTTCATCATTCTTAACTTTACTAAACAAGGAATCAATAGAATAAACACCAATCACTTTAAGATCTTCATCACTTTTGCAAGAATAATCACTAGAAAAAGCCTTTTCCAAAAATTCTCTTTTAGCTCTAAGCATAGCAGTTCTTTTCTTACTTTCATCCATAGAAACATAAAGAGCTTTAATTGATTCACCTACTTTAGGCACAAAAGTTTTCATATTGAGATTTTCCACATCATGAGCTAAAGGAAATATGCCCTAGAGGCAATAATAAAGTTATTATTTATTTCCTTATTTCATGATAAATGTTTATTATTCATGCTAGAATTGTATTAACCGGAAACATAATACATGTGTGAATACATAGACAAACATAGTGTCACTAGTATGCCTCTACTTGACTAGCTCATTGATCAAAGATGGTTAAGTTTCCAAACCATAGACATGAGTTGTTATTTGATCAATGGGATCACATCATTAGGAGAATGATGTGATTGACTTGACCCATTCCGTTAGCTTAGCACTTGATCGTTTCTGTTTACTGCTATTGCTTTCTTCATGACTTATACATGTTCTTATGACTATGAGATTATGCAACTCCTGAATACCGGAGGAACACTTTGTGTGCTACCAAACGTCACAACGTAACTGGGTGATCATTAAGGTGCTATACATGTGTCTCCGATGGTACTTGTTGAGTTGGCATAGATCAAGATTAGGATTTGTCACTCCGATTGTCGAAGAGGTATCTCTGGGCCCTCTCGGTAATGCACATCACTATAAGCCTTGCAAGCAATGCAACTAATGAGTTAGTTGCGGGATAGTGCATTACAAAACGAGTAAATAGACTTGCCGGTAACGAGATTGAACTAGGTATTGGGATACCGACGATCGAATCTCGGGCAAGTAACATACTGATGACAAAGAGAACAACGTATAGTGTTATGCGGTTTGACCGATAAAGATCTTCGTAGAATATGTAGGAACCAATATGAGCATCCAGGTTCCGCTATTGGTTATTGACCGGAGACATGTCTCGGTCATGTCTACATAGTTCTCGAACCCGTAGGGTCCGCACGCTTAAAGTTCTGTGACGATCGGTTTTATGAGTTTATATGTTTTGATGTACCGAAGGTAGTTCGGAGTCCCGGATATGATCACGGACACGACGAGGAGTCTCAAAATGGTCGAGACATAAAGATTGATATATTGGATGCCTACATTTGGACATTGGAAGAGTTCCGGGTAAAATCGGGATTTTGCCGGAGTACCGGAGGGGTTATCGGAACCCCCCGGGTGCTAATGGGCCTTGTTGGGCCATAAGGGAAAGAGAGAGGGGCCGGACTAGGGCGGGCAGCGCGCCCCCTCCCCTCTATCCGAATTGGACTAGGAGAAGGGGGGGTGCCCCCTTTCCTTCTCTTTATCTCCCTTCCTTTCCCCCCCTAGTAGGAGTAGGAAAGGGAGGAATCCTACTCCTACTAGGAGGAGGATTCATCCTCCTGGCGCGCCAACAAGGGCCGGCCGGCCTCCCCCTTGCTCCTTTATATACAGGGGTAGGGGCACCTCTAGACACACAAGTTGATCACAAAGATCTCTCCCAGCCGTGTGCGGTGCCCCCTCCACCATAATCCACCTCGGTCATACTGTAGCGGTGTTTAGGCGAAGCCCTGCTGCGGTAGATTCATCAACATCGTCACCACGCCATCGTGCCGACGAAACTCTTCCCCGAGCTCTACTGGATCGTGAGTTCGTGGGACATCGCCGTGCTGAACGTGTGCTGAACACGGAGGTGCTATACGTTCGGTACTGAGGATCGGTCGATCGTGAAGATGTACGACTACATCAACCGCGTTGTCATAACGCTTCCACTTAACGGTCTACGAGGGTACGTGGACGACACTCTCCCCTCTCATTGCTATGCATCACCATGATCGTACGTGTGCGTAGGATTTTTTTTTGAAATTACTATGTTCCCCAACATGAGCAATTCTATCAACACTTCTAGACAAATCATCAATTTTGTTCAACTTTTCTTCTATGGAAGTGTTGAAAACTTTTTGTGTGTTGATAAATTCTTTAATATTATTCTTAAGATCAAAGGTGTTCCTATTATTATTATAAGATTGATTTCCATAGGAATTACCACAATTATTAGAGGAATTACTAGGAAAAGGCCTAATGTCGGTGTCAAAACCGGCGGATCTCGGGTAGGGAGTCCCGAACTGTGCGTCTAGGCCGGATGGTAACAGGAGGCAGGGGACACGAAGTTTTACCTAGGTTCGGGACCTCTTGATGGAGGTAAAACCCTACGTCCTGCTTGATTAATATTGATGATATGGATAGTACAAGAGTAGATCTACCACGAGATCAGAGAGGCTAAACCCTAGAAGCTAGCCTATGGTATGATTGTATGTTGTGATTGTTGTCCTATGGACTAAAACCCTTCGGTTTATATAGACACCGGAGAGGGTTAGGGTTACACAAGGTCGGTTACAAAGGAGGAGATATCCATATACGTATTGCCTAGCTTGCCTTCCACGCCAAGTAGAGTCCCATCCGGACACGAGACGAAGTCTTCAATCTTGTATCTTCATAGTCCAACAGTCTGACTAAAGGATATAGTCCGGCTGTCCGGAGACCCCCTAATCCAGGACTCCCTCAGTAGCCCCTGAACCAGGCTTCAATGACGATGAGTCCGGCGCGCAGTATTGTCTTCGGCATTGCAAGGCGGGTTCCTTCTCCGAATACATCACAGAAGAATTTGAATAGGAGGATAGTGTCCAACCCTGCAAAATAAGTTCCACATTCCACCGCAGAGAGAATAATATTTTCGCAGATCTAATCTGCTGGCTTGTTTTGGTAGCATGACGTTATGTCATGGCCCGGTGATTATTCGAACCGTTCCTTTTAACCAGCTCCGCACATAACACGAGGCAGTTTTTTGACACGTCTTGTCAAAGCAGAGATCGTGTCCCCTTATTACGGGATTCTCATCAATACGGGCGTGGGTAACCCAACCACGCCATCAATTGCGGCACTTGGGGGATAAGCGAGTTTTATCAGGCGAGTGGGGACGCTTAGTTTCGTCCACTCATATAAAGGGATAAGGATTCACCTTTCTATCCATGCCTTCTTCCTCCTTTGCTCATCCGTTTTCGCACACTCGAGCTCTAGCGCCCAAGCCCACACTTCCGCCTCAACCTTCTCCAACCATGTCCGGAGCGGGAGGCAAGTGGATGGTCTCCTCCGTCACGGAGGGAGACATCAAGAAACCGAGGAGAGCCGGATACCTGCCCGACGACATCGCGCACCGGCTCCCCGATGAGGGGCAGCTCATCCCCACCCCCAGGCCCCATGAGAGGGTAGTATTCCTCACCCATTTCCTCCGTGGACTAGGATTCCCTCTCGATCCCTTCATCTGGGGGCTCATGTTTTATTACGGCCTGGATTTCCATGATCTGGCCCCGAACTTCATCCTCAACATCTCGGCGTTTATCGTCGTGTGCGAGGCCTTCCTCCGCATCAAGCCCCACTTCGGCTTATGGCTGAAGACCTTCAATGTCAAGTCGAAGGTGGTGGGCGGCCGCCAGGTGGAGTGCGGAGGCGCCATGGTGGGCAAGATGCCCAACATAACATGGCTCGAGGGCTCCTTTGTGGAAACTATAAAGGGGTGGCAATCGGGGTGGTTCTATATCACCGAGCCGCGCGACCCTGCATGGGCAGCGGCCCCCGAGTTCCGATCTGGCATCCCCACGCGGCTCACCTCCTGGAAAGAGAAGGGCCTGTCCTGGGGTAATTCGAAAGAGCTGACTGGACTCCAAACATGTATTCAAAACATGGAGGACAAGAAACTCAAGCTCGTCAACATAGTCCAAGTCATGCTCATCTGCCGGATACTCCCGTGCCAACAACAGGAGTTCAACTTGTGGGCATTCAATCCGGCGCAGCACCGAACTCTAAATAGGCTCTTCGACACGACTCATGAAGACACATGGAGGGTGCTGTTTAAAAGTGCTGAGGTCCCTCCCCCCTATTACGAAGGATCGCGGATTCAGCGCGAAGCGCCAAACCAGTGCGGTAAGTTGCTCTACCTTTCACACGATACTTATTTTTTCATATAGATTGACTTTATGCGGGATCTAAACTCCCATACCTTTGACAGGACTAGCAGAAGATGGCCGGACAGATCGACTATCCGACTCCTTTGCCCGAAGGCCCCGCAGACGCTCTTCTGGCGAAGATGTTGACTTCGGCCCCTTATAAGGTTCCGAAGAAGACCAAGAAGGCCAAGGGAACTCGAAAGAGTTCCCGACGCCAGGCGTCGTCGGACTCACCGTCCGGTGACTCTGCGGCGCACTCTTCCCCCGAAGACGAGGAAGAAGAAGAAGATGCCCCCCCACCGACTGGGGGAGACAAGAAAAGGAAGGCCGCCCCAACTGGGGAGGCCGGAGGGTCCAAGAAGGGAAGGACTCTCCTTCCGGACAGCTCCACCGCCGCCGATGAAGGCGAAGACGAGTGGTTGCCCAGGGTCAAGCCCCCAGGGGGATCGTAAGTATTCGGATACCAGAGTAACTCATAGGATTCCTTTGTCGCACTGCTTTCCCTAACGCCGAACGCAATTATGCAGGCTGCCACGAGCCAGTATTGATGTATCATCGGACAACTCCTTAGGCTTGTCGCACATGGATAGCGATCCAGTCCCGACCGCCACCTCCCCTCATCCCGCCGACAACGCCGAGGTGTTGTCTCAAGAGGCACCAGATCGAGGGGAGATAGTCCCGGAGGTGCCTCAAGGCGACCTTCCGGACTCTGGGAGCCGAGGGGACGGGCCCCCCCGAGAGCTCCAAGTTCGGCCCTCAGCCGAACACCGCGCCGGACCCTCCAGCGGTTCCGGGCTCAGGCAGGCGGCCTCCATCTAAGAGGAGCAAGACGCCTGTGCCGGTGACCTCTGTCCATCCAGAGGCGCCGGACAATCTGCTGGAAGCGCTTCGCAGCGCTTCCATCGACGAGGAGCACCGCACTATCATGAGTGCGGTCATCCAGAAGGTTCAGTCCGCCAAGAGTGGATTGACTGAAGCCTGTGCCAGCCTTCTAACAAGCTTCGAGGTAAGTGTTTCAAAATGTAGTAGAAATACTACCGCATAGACAGTAGCCCCTGATGCTTTGTTCAGTGTTCACAAAGAAAAGCCGAACAAAGGATCAAATAATATCGCAGGAGTCTAATATAGGTGTGTCAATATGCGTATGCAGGCTTCACTGCTGGCATCCGCTGCACTGACTGCGGAGGTCGCCGTACTGAAGCAGGACCTCGAGGGGTCCAAGAAAGAGCTCGGCCTTGCCAAGAGGCAGCTCGAGGAGAACAAGGCTAAGTAATACCCCGTCTATAGATATGTAAAAAAGGATGTGATTGTAAAAATGACAGGATCATCGTATGTTTGTCAGGGGCCACGACCGAGGTGGCGACCCTGAAGCAAGCGCTAACCAAGGCCGAAGATACAGCGGCCAAGGAGCGCACCGAGCGAGAGAAGCACGAGGCTCGGGTGGGCGAGGTGCAGCAAGAGCTCCAGGCTCTCGTGACAAAGCATGAGGCGTTGGAGCTTGACTTGAAGACGCGAGAGTCTGAGCTTGCCGCGGCCCTTGAGAGCACAAAGAGTGCCAAGGCCAAGGCCCAGAAGGCCCTCCAGTAGATCGACGCAATGAAGAAGATAGCGGCGGGTAAGGCTTTCTATATGCAAAGCAAGCATGTAAAAGTAAATTACCGATTACTTACCCAGATCCGGAGCTCATCAGGAGCATTCGCAGATTTGCCCCGCAGTGTATTTGATGCCGCACAATTTTACCAGGCCAAGGACGAAAGCTCGACGGAGAAGCTGTTCTGGTCTCAGTATGCTGAGGCCGAACATCCGGTGCCGATGAGCGAGCAGCTGAAGCAGATGGTCGAGCTACATAAGGCGGCCGATCAGGCCATGAAGGGCTTCATAGTCTGGCTGTGGCCTGACGACGCCCTTCCGAGCAGCTTCTTCGGCCTGGTGAGGCGGCTTGTGGATGCCTGCCCATGGCTAGAGGTCGTCAAGCGATCCGTCTGCATTGAAGGTGCACGCCGGGCTTTCGCCCGTGTGAAATTGCAGTGGGTCAAGCTAGACGCCGTGAAGCTGATCAAAGAGGGGCTGCCGGAGGGCAAGGAGCACCGCCACCCCGAGATGTACTACGAGGGTGTTCTGCCGGGTGCCCGTCTTATCGCGGATGAGTGTTCAAAAGACGTAATATTTGAGTAAACTCGCTCGTTTTATCCTGTATTTATGAAAACATGTTTCATATGCGCTATGCAACGCTTGTTTGAATTTAAAATATTACCTTATGTTTGGCTGTTTATCCAATCCGAGAGATGGCTAGTCCTCGGCTTCTGCCCCCATGCCACGAGTGCTGGGGTGTTCGGGATAAACCTGAGCACTCTTGTTCCCATATTTGGGTCCTTCGAGGGAGGTGCTCAGCACAATGAACAAGGCAACTAGACTAATAATGCTTTATCACTCTCACTTAGCCATAGAATTCTATAATTTTAAATTTTGGCGAAGCCCGTGGTATTCGGAAGGCCGAATTCAGGGCGCGATACACGCTTGTAAGCCAGACAGGGCCGGCCCCTTGCCCTAAGCGGCATAAGTCTTTAGGGACTCAAAAAACCTCGCCGAACAGCGACCAGTCTCTCGCCTTATCATGACAGTCAGTTTTAGCTTTCTCTACTGAGGTGCTGAACCCAGCATAACCGGGGCACAATCGCAGTAGTTCTCCTAGCGCTACCTTAGCCGATAGAGCAGAACGTAAGGTACCAAAACATAGGAGCCGGGCAAAACCAACATTTGACCAAAGACATGATTCGGAGCTGATGCATATAATGCAATAAGTTCGGGGTGCCGCACTTGTGAAAGTGTTCGGACTTTTCACACCACATTGTGGGGTACGTAAGCCCCTGGTGTATTGGCCATACCAGAGTGTACGGTTGCAAGGCGTCATTAATGAACACATAGGTATATATATATATATAACAAGAATGTAATAATAGTCGTAATGTCATGCATTGTTTATTGAAAAATTGCGTTAAAGCAGAATGATACATTTAGTGCGATAAGCAAAGAGTAGGACTATGTCCCTTCCAAGGGCAAGCTGAGGAATGATATGAAATCGAATATTTCGCTTGTTACTATAATCAACCTGGGAATTCTGTGGTATGACGTAGCTGTCTGCCTCCTTGGTTGCCCCATCATGTGTTCGGCAACAGTGCTGCCGGACAGTGTTTCCAGAGATTAAGGTCCTGAAAGAAAAAGAAAAATAACCAAACGGGAAGCCCCTAGTGTGGTTTAGGCCGCGTTTTGGGGCGTGCCGCAGTTGTGCCACCCTCCCCACCTGTGCCCATGGTATTTTTAATGCGTAATTATGTATGCGTGGAACGAGTTTCGCCACTGGGCTGGGATTGGGTTGGCCGCCGTATTGCTACGCGAGCTCAGATCGCGCCAGGCGGTCTATTTGCCGGTTGTCCCGAGCGCGCTTGAAGGTGTCCGGGCTTTGAAGCGCCGAACTGGTTGATTGCCTTGAGAGGTTGCTTTGCGCTTCTGCTGCGAGGGCCGCGGTGTGCTCATCTGTTCGGAGAGAGCGCTCTGTGTTTCCATTGACTGTAATAACTCCGCGAGGTCCTGGCATCTTGAGCTTGAGGTATGCATAATGCGGTACCGCATTGAATCTAGCGAATGCGGTTCGCCCGAGCAGCGCGTGATAACCACTGCGGAACGGGACTACATCGAAGATTAACTCTTCGCTTCAGAAATTATCCGGGGATCCGAAGACCACTTCCAGTGTAACCGAGCCTGTGCAATGGGCCTCTACACCTGGAATGACGCCCTTAAAGGTCGTTTTTGTGGGTTTGATCCTTGAGGGGTCTATACCCATTTTGTGCACCGTGTCCTGATAAAGCAGTTTCAGGCTGCTGCCGCCGTCCGTAAGGACTCGAGTGAGGTGAAATCCGTCGATGATTGGGTCTAGGACCAGTGCGGCGAATCCGCCATGACGGATACTAGTGGGGTGGTCCCTGCGATCGAAGGTGATCGGGCAGGAGGACCAAGGGTTGAACTTTGGGGCGACTGGCTCCAACGCATATACGTCCCTGAGTGCACGCTTCCGCTCCCTCTTGGGGATGTGGGTTGCGTATATCATGTTCACCATCCGCACTTGCGGGGGAAACCTCTTCTGTCCTCTAGTGTGCGGCTGCCGGGGCTCCTCCTCGTCATTGCTATGCGGCCCCTTGTCCTTGTTTTCGGCAATTAACTTGCCAGCTTGCTTGAACTCCCAACAATCCATGTTGGTGTGATTGACTGGCTTGTCTGGGGTGCCGTGTATTTGACACGAGCGATCGAGTATACGGTCCAAGCTGGACGGACCCGGCGTATTTTGTTTGAATGGCTTTTTCCGCTGACCGGGTTTAGAGCCTTTGAATCCGGCATTGACTGCCGTATCCTCAGTATTTTCGCTGTTAATGCGGCGCTTATGTTTGTTGCGACGTGACCTGTTATTGCCGTCCTTGGTATCTGAGGTACCATGGTTCTTTGATATGTTATTACCGCGAGCCAGCCAGCTGTCTTCTCCCGCACAAAAGCGGGTCATGAGTGTCGTGAGAGATGCCATAGATTTTGTCTTTTCCTGGCCAAGGTGCCAGGCTAGCCACTCGTCTCGGATATTGTGCTTGAAAGCCGCTAAGGCCTCTGCATCCGGACAATCGACGATTTGATTTTTCTTTGTAAGGAACCGAGTCCAGAATTGCCTGGCCGATTCTTCTGGCTGCTGAATTATGTGGCTCAAATCATCGGCGTCTGGTGGTCGCACATAAGTGCCCTGAAAGTTGTCGAGGAATGCGGCTTCCAGATCTTCCCAACAGCTAATGGAGTCTGCTGGCAAGCTGTTAAGCCAATGCCTCGCTGGTCCTTTGAGCTTTAGTGGGAGGTATTTGATGGCGTGTAAGTCATCGCCGCGGGCCATGTGGATGTGGAGGAGGAAATCCCCAATCCATACTGCGGGATCTGTTGTGCCGTCATATGATTCAATATTTACAGGTTTAAACACTCTGGGAATTGATGTTCCATTACTTCGTCTGTGAAGCATAAGGGGTGTGCAGCGCCTCTGTATTGGGCTATATCGCGACGCAGCTCGAATGGGTCTTGCCCCCTGTGTTCGGCTCGGCCGGATTTTCTTCTGTATCCGGTGTGACGTTTGTCGTCTCGCAGAGTGGTGCGCCCTCGATATCCATAGATCGATCTTGAATGCTTTGCCTTGTCCTCCAATATGTCTTGCAGGTCTAGCGTATCTCCCCATGCCTTTTTATTTGAATGGTGTTGGGGTGGAGACTAAGCTTTTGGCTGGAATGCCTCTCTATCGCGGCCACGAGGTGGCCGATTAGCCGTATCATACGCTTCTTCCTCCAGTCGGGGTAGTAACCTGCGCCTTGGGTAACTCTTGGAGGGGCGCTCGAGTTTATATTCCTCGGCCACGAGGACTTCAGTCCATTTGTCAGCTAGCAGATCTTGATCAGCTTGAAGCTGCTGCTGCTTTTTCTTCAGGTTATTTGCCGTGGCCATAAGCCGGCGCTTAAAGCGCTCCTGTTCGATGGGATCCTCTGGGACGGTGAATTCATTGTCGCCAAGGCTTGCCTCGTCTTCGGAGGCGGGGGGGGGGGGGTGTAATTGTCATCCTCCTCCTCTCCATGTGCCGCTCTCTCAGGAGAGCTGGCTCCTTCATCCTCCTACTCTAAATCTTGCTGGAGGGGATTGTTGTTGTCTTCGGCACTATCCGGAGTATTATTATCTCCTGTGCCGATATCACCACTTTTGCTTTGGCGGGACTTAGAGCGGCGCCGCTTGGGTTGCTTCTTGGAGGGGTCATCCTCCGCTATCTCGTCGCCATTGCCTTCGTTGGGTGTATCCACCATGTATATGTCATATGACGAGGTGGCTTTCTAGTGCCCTATAGGCGTTGGTTCATGTTTGTCTCCTACATCGTCGTCCATACCGTCGATGTCTTCGGAGTCGAAGTCGAGCATGTCGGTTAAATCATCGACAGTGGCTACGAAGTGGGTGGTGGGTGGGTGTCAAATTTCTTCGTCGTCCGCATCCCAATCCTGTTGGCCATAATCCGGCCAGGGCTCTCCTAACAAAGAGAGAGACCTTAGTGAATTCAGAATGTCGCCAAAGGGCGAGTGCTGAAAGATATCCGCGGCGGTGAATTCCATGATCGTCGCTCAATCGGATTCGTTTGGCAGGGGAGCGGATGGTTCAGAGTCCGGAAAAGAGTCCGGCACCTTGGAGTCACGGGCTGCGCAGAGGGTTAGGCTGGTGTTCAGCTCGATCACCGTTGAGACTGCAGCCCCTGAGGCGGTGTCTAACCACCCGTCCTCGACTGGCGCAGTTGGCTCCGAGCTAAGGGTCGGAGCTGATGCGGGCGCGGCCTCTGGGGTACTGCACGGCAGCAGAGCTAGGTCATACCCATCGCGACAGTGCGGCGCACCCGGCTGTGGCTCGAATCCGTCGAAGATCAAGTCTCCGCGGATGTCAGCCGTGTAATTCAAACTTCCAAATCTGACTGATGACCAGGGGCGTAGCTTTCAATCTGCTCCAGATGGCCAAGCGAATTAGCCCGCAGTGCAAAGCCGCCGAATACGAAGATCTATGGGGGGAGAAAAGTCTCACCCTAGACCGCATCGCTATCGATGATAGTAGGAGCCATCAAGCCTAACGGCGACGACACAGAGGAACTCTCAATGAAAGCACCAATGTCGGTGTCAAAACCAGCGGATCTCGGGTAGGGCGTCCCGAACTGTGCGTCTAGGCCGGATGGTAACAGGAGGCAGGGGACATGAAGTTTTACCCAGGTTCGGGCCCTCTTGATGGAGGTAAAACCCTACGTCCTGCTTGATTAATATTGATGATATGGGTAGTACAAGAGTAGATCTACCACGAGATCAGAGAGGCTAAACCCTAGAAGCTAGCCTATGGTATGATTGTATGTTGTGATTGTTGTCCTACGGACTAAGACCCTTCGGTTTATATAGACACCGGAGAGGGTTAGGGTTACACAAGGTCGGTTACAAAGGAGGAGATATATATGTATTGCCTAGCTTGCCTTCCACGGCAAGTAGAGTCCCATCCGGACACGAGACGAAGTCTTCAATCTTGTATCTTCATAGTCCAACAGTCCGGCTAAAGGATATAGTCCGGCTGTCCGGAGACCCCCTAATCCAGGACTCCCTCACCTAGGATTAAAATTACCTCTATAAGCATTGTTGTTGAAATTATTTCTAGAGATAAAATTCACATCAATGACATCACTATTTTGCTCAATCAAAATAGACAAAGGCATATCATTAAAATAAATAGGGCACTTTTTACTAGCAACCAATTTCATAAGAGCATCAACTTTATCACTCAAAGAAGAAATTTCTTCAACCGAATTAACTTTTTTACTATTAGGAGCTCTTTCGGTATGCCATTGTGAATAATTTGCCATGATATTATCGAGCAATTTGGTGGCTTCACCCAAAGTAATTTCCATAAAAGTACCACCTGCAACAGAATCTAAAAAATTACGAGAAACAAAATTCAATCCCGCATAAAAAATTTGTATGAGCATCCAAAGATTTAACCCACGAGTTGGGCAATTCCTCAGCATCACTTTCATCCTTTCCCAAGATTGCGCAACATGCTCATGTTCAAGTTGCTTGAAATTCATGATCTGGGTTCTAAGGAAAATATTTTTTGTGGGAGGAAAATACTTAGTGATAAAAGCATCTTTGCACTTATTCCAAGAATTGATACTATTACGAGGGAAAGAAGAGATCCAAATTTTTGCAGAATCACGCAAGGAAAACGGAAATAATTTCATTTTGACAACATCATTGTCCACATCTTTTTTCTTTTGCATATCGCATAATTCCATGAAGGTATTAAGATGGGACGTGACATCCTCATTAGGAGTACCGGAAAATTGGTCTTTCATAATAAGATTCAGCAAAGCAGTATTAATATCACAAGTCTCCGCACTAGTGGCGGGAAGAGCAAGGGGAGTGCCAATAAAATCATTGTTGTTGGTATTTGAGAAATCACACAATTTGGTGTTCTCTTGAGTCATGATGACTATACAACAAGATTGCACTCAAAAACAGATCCGGCAAAAAGGGTGAACGGAAAAAGAGAGGCGAATAAAACTGCAAATTTTTGTGAAGTGGGGGAGAGGAAAACGAGAGGCAAATGGCGAATAATGTAAATTGCAAGGAGATGAGATTTGTGATTAGGAACCTAGTTATGTTGAAGATCCTCCCCGGCAATGGCGCCATAAATTCTCCTTGATGGCAGCTGGAACTACGTCAGTATTTCCCCGGAGAGGGAGGGATGATGCAGCACATCGGTGGTAGGTATTTCCCTCAGTTATGAAACCAAGGTTATCGAACCAGTAGGAGAACCAAGCAACACAACATAAACAACCCCTACATACAAATAACAACACCTGCAACCCGACGTGTTAAAGGGGTTGTCAATCCCTTTCGGGTAACGGTGCCAGAAATTGGCGCATGACGGTAAAAAGGTTGTAATAGATTGGATAAATAGATCGCAAATAAAATAAAGTGCAGCAAAGTATTTTTGTATTTTTGGTTTAATAGATCTGAAAATAAAAGCAAGGAAAAAGGTAGATCGCAAAGGCAACTATATGAGGAATAAGACCCGGGGGCCGTATGTTTAGTGGCTTCTCTCAAGAAAAATAGCAAACAGTGGGTAAACAAATTACTGTTGGGCAATTGATAGAACTTCAAATAATTATGACGATATCCAGGCAATGATCATTACATAGGCATCACGTCCAAGATTAGTAGACCGACTCCTGCCTGCATCTACTACTATTACTCCACACACCGACCGCTATCCAGCATGCATCTAGTGTATTAAGTTCATGGAAAAATGAAGTAATGAAATAAGAACGATGACATGATGTAGACAAGATCTGTTTATCTATATGGCGGTAGATATAGATCTTGTCTTTTTATCCTTAGTAGCAACGATACATACGTGTCGGTTCCCTTTCTGTCACTGGGATCAAGAACCGTAAGATCGAACCCACTACCGGGCACCTCTTCCCATTGCAAGATAAATAGATCGAGTTGGCCAGACAAAACCCAAATATAGGAGAAGAAATATGAGGCTATAAGAGATCATGCATAAAAGAGATCAAAGAAACTCAAATACTTTCATGGATATAAAAACATAGATCTGATCATAAACTCGAAGTTCATCGATCCCAACAAACACACCGCAAAAGAGTTACATCATATGGATCTCCAAGAGACCATTGTATTGAGAATAAAGAGAGAGAGATGAAGCCATCTATCTACTAACTACGGACCTGAAGGTCTACAAAGAACTACTCACGCATCATCGGAGAGACACCAATGGAAGTGGTGAACCCCTCTGTGATGGTGTCTAGATTAGATCTGGTGTTTCTGGACTCTGCGGCGGCTAGATGAATATTTCGTAGACTCCCTAGGGTTCTAGGATTTTTGGGTTATTTATAGAGCAAAGAGGCGGTCCGGGGGGTACCCGAGGTGGGCACAACCCACCAGGGCGCGCCAGGGCCTCCTGGTTTAACTTTATATCTGTACTCAGATATTGTTGCTTCCGCTGACTCGTTTATGTTCGAGCACTTGTATTCGAGCCCTTGAGGCCCCTGGTTTGTAATATGATGCTTGTATGACTTATTTTACTTTTAGAGTTGTGTTGTGATATCTTCCCGTGAGTCCCTGATCTTGATCGTACACGTTTGCATGCATGATTAGTGTACGATTGAATCGGGGGCGTCACAAGTTGGTATCAGAGCCGACTGCTTGTAGGAATCCCCCTTCCAAACTGTTTGGCCGAAGTTGAGTCTAGTCATTGCAAAACTTTTAGTAACATGGCTGTGTGGCTTACGGGCCCATGTCGCTGTTGGGTGGTATTAGGATATTTTATTCCTCGATCTTTACTCTGGGAATCTGATCTCTCTTCTATTCGGGTTAAATGGTTTTACTAACTCGGACTCTAGGTTCTTGTAACTACTTCCTCCCGGAGAGCCCCTCACTCTAGATGATTACTTGGTGCACCATAAGATTCCGAAGATACTCTTCGATGTTCTCTCGAGACTTTGTGCCCACCGCTTTTGCAATTCCCTACCACTGTTATCTGATGTCTACTACACAACCTTCTTCTTGTAGACGTTGTTGGGCCTCCAAGTGCAGAGGTTTGTAGGACCGTAGCAAATTTCCCTCAAGTGGATGACATAAGGTTTATCAATCCGTGGGAGGCGTAGGATGAAGATGGTCTCTCTCAAACAACCCTGCAACCAAATAACAAAGAGTCTCTTGTGTCCCCAACACACCCAATACAATGGTAAATTGTATAGGTGCACTAGTTTGGCGAAGAGATGGTGATACAAGTGCAATATGGATGATAGATTTAGGTTTTTGTAATCTGAAAATATAAAAACAGCAAGGTAGCAAGTGGTAAAAGTGAGCACAAACGGTATTGCAATGCTAGGAAACAAGGCCTAGGGTTCATACTTTCACTAGTGCAAGTTCTCTCAACAATAATGACATAGTTGGATCATATAACTATCCCTCAACATGCAACAAAGAGTCACTCCAAAGTCACTAATAGCAGAGAACAAACGAAGAGATTATGGTAGGGTACGCAACCACCTCAAAGTTATCCTTTCTGATCAATCTATCATAGAGTTCGTACTAGAATAACACCTTAAGACACAAATCAACCAAAACCCTAATGTCACCTAGATACTCCAATGTCACCTCAAGTATCCGTGGGTATGCTTATACGATATGCATCACACAATCTCAGATTCATCTATTCAACCAACACAAAGAACTTCAAAGAGTGCCCCAAAGTTTCTACCGAAGAGTCAAGACAAAAATGTGTGCCAACCCCTATGCATAAGTTCACGAGGTCACATAACTCGCAAGTTGATCACCAAAACATACATCAAGTGGATCACGTGATATCCCATTGTCACCACAAATAAGCACATGCAAGACATACATCAAGTGTTCTCAAATCCTTAAAGACTCAATCCGATAAGATAACTTCAAAGGGAAAAATCAATTCATCACAAGAGAGTAGAGGGGGAGAAACATCATAAGATCCAACTATAATAGCAAAGCTCGTGATACATCAAGATCGTTCCGAATCAAGAACACGACAGAAACACATAGCTATCGGTACATACCCTCAGCCTCAAGGGTGAACTACTCCCTCCTCGTCATGGAGAGCGCCGGGATGATGAAGATGGCCACTAGAGAGGGATTCCCTCCTCCTGAGGGTGCCGGAATGGGTCTATATTGGTTTTCGGTGGCTCCGAGGCTTCTGGCAGCGGAACTCCCGATCTAGGTTTCTTTCTAGAAGTTTCAGCATATATAAGAGGTTTTGGCATCGAGAACAAGTGAGGGGGGTCTCCAGGCTGTCCACAAGGTACGGAGGCAGCCCGGGACTCTTCTGGCCCAACTCTTTTACTCCATGGCCTTCTTTTGGTCCAAAAATAAGTTCCGTGAAGTTTCAAGTCAATTGGACTCCGTTTGATTTTCCTTTTCTGTAAAACTCAAAAACAAGGAAAAAACAGAAACTGGCACTGGGCTCATATAAAATAGCATATAAATGCATATAAAACATCCAAGGTTGATAATATAATAGCATGGAACAATCAAAAATTATAGATACCTTGGAGACGTATCAAGCATCCCCAAGCTTAATTCCTGCTCGTCCTCATGTAGGTAAATGATAAAAACAGATTTTTTGATGTGGAATGCTACCTAACATATTTATCCATGTAATTCTCTTTATTGTGGCAAGAATATTCAGATCCATGAGATTCAAGACAAAAGCTTAACATTGACATAAAAATAATAATACTTCAAGCATACTAACTAAGCAATTATGTCTTCTCGAAATAACATGGCCAAAGAAAGCTTATCCCTACAAAATCATATAGTTTGGCTATGCTTCATTTTCGTCACACAAAAATGCTCTCATCATGCACAACCCCGATGACAAGCCAAGCAATTGTTTCATACTTTAGTAATCTCAAACTTTTTTCAACTTTCACGTAATACATGAGCGTGAGCCATGGACATAGCACTATGGGTGGAATAGAATATAATGATGGGGGTTGTGTGGAGAAGACAAAAAAAGGAGAAAGTGTCACATTGACGCGGCTAATCAACGGGCTATGGAGATGCCCATCAATTGATGCCAATGCGAGGAGTAGGGATTGCCATGCAACGGATGCACTAGAGCTATAAATGTATGAAAGCTCAACAAAAGAAACTAAGTGGGTGTGCATCCAACGTGCTTGCTCACGAAGACCTAGGGCATTTGAGGAAGCCCATTGTTGGAATATACAAGCCAAGTTCTATAATGAAAAATTCCCACTAGTATATGAAAGTGACAAAACATGAGACTCTCTATCATGAAGATCATGGTGCTACTTTGAAGCACAAGTGTGGAAAAAGGATAGTATCATTGTCCCTTCTTATTTTATATTTTTTTCCTTTTTTATTTGGCCTTTCCTTTTTTATTCGGCCTTTGTTTGGCCTTTCCTTTTTTTTATTTAGCCTTCCTTTTTTTTACTTTTTGGTACAATGCTCTATTAATTATGATCATCACACTTCTATTTATTTACAACTCAAAGATTACAACTCGATACTAGAACAAAATATGACTCTATATGCCTGCCTCCGGCGGTGTACCGGGATGGGCAATGAATCAAGAGTGACATGTATGATAAATTATGCATGGTGGCCTTGCCACAAATACGATGTCAACTACATGATCATGCAAGGCAATATGACAATGATGATGTGTGTCATGATGAATGGAACGGTGGAAAGTTGCATGGCAATATATCTCGGAATGGCTATGGAAATGCCATAATAGGTATGCACCGGCGAAGTTTGCACCAACTCTCGAGGTGAGAAAGGGCAATGCACGGCACCGAAGAGGCTAGCAATGATGGAAGGGTGAGAGTGCGTATAATCCATGGACTCAACATTAGTCATAAAGAACTCACATACTTATTGCAAAAATCTACAAGTCATCAAAAACCAAGCACTACGCGCATGCTCCTAGGGGGATAGATTGGTAGGAAAAGACAATCGCTCGTCCCCGACTGCCACTCATAAGGAAAGCAATCAAAGAAACACCTCATGCTTCAAATTTGTCACACAATGTTTACCATACGTGCATGCTACAGGACTTGCAAACTGAGGGAGTCCTGGATTAGGGGGTATCCGGACAGCCGGATTATATCCTTTGGCCGGACTGTTGGACTATGAAGATACAAGATTGAAGACTTCGTCTCGTGTCCGGATGGGACTCTACTTGGCGTGGAAGGCAAGCTGGGCAATACGGATATGTATATCTCCTCCTTTGTAACCGACCTTGTGTAACCCTAGCCCTTTCCGGTGCCTATATAAACCGGAGGGTTTTAGTCCGTAGGACAACAGACAATCAGACCATAGGCTAGCTTCTAGGGTTTAGCCTCTCCGATCTCGTGGTAGATCAACTCTTGTAATACTCATATCATCAAGAATAAATCAAGCAGGACGTAGGGTTTTACCTCCATCAAGAGGGCCCGAACCTGGGTAAAACATCGTGTCCCCTGCCTCCTGTTACCATCCGCCTTAGACACACAGTTCGGGACCCCCTACCCGAGATCCGCCAGTTTTGACACCGACATTTGTGCTTTCATTGAGAGTTCCTCTGTGACGTCGCCAGAAGGAAGGATGTATCGTCTTGTCTTTAAAGACGGTAGTACTGTTGGGGGAGCTGTGGCTGTCGGCCAAACTCTCCGGCTAGGCGGTTTCATCACGACCGCCTGTTCGGCCTCCGCGCCGACGATGACTTCTCGGGTCATCAAAAATAGCCTCCACGTCAAATCAGCACTCGCCGAACAGATGGATCCGGTGGAGCTCGCCTACCTAAACGAGCTCTTGGATTGCATCGCCGCCCTGGGAGTCACTACGGACTATGATCGGATTGGGCTTAAACCCGATCAAAGGGAGATTAACTCTCTGCCAGTCACCCATCATATTGTAGTGGTGGAGGAACAATGCGGCGACTTCTCCTCCATATTTAGGACCAACTATGTCCAAATTCCTGAGCTCTCCGAGCCGGATACCCATTCGCGGGAGGACAACATCCAATCCCTGAACTTAGAGTCAGGCAGCGGGCCAGGATTATCAGGCAACACCCCGGAACCAGAATTTCTAAAATTGGAAATTCCTCGGCCCCTGGATCCCAGATTGAGTAAGGGTTCGGATTGAATTCCACCCACACACCCAAACATAAGCGATCTTTCCCACATCAGGCAAGAGCCCCAGGAATTAGTACATCACTATTGGGCCAGATTCCTCCTTGCGATGAACAAGGTTAAGGACTGTCGTGAGGAAGACGCAGTCTTATTTTTCTGCAATAATTGCACGGACAAGGGAATCCTTAACGCCATAAATTGCCGTGAGATATCATGCTTCGCTAACTTGGCTTCCATAGTACGAAAGTACTATGCGCTGGAAAGTGCCTGGAAAACCGAAACAAACTTTTGGGATAGTCCGGCCCTAAATACGAACCCAGTCCGAAATAAAAGGGTGCACTATCAAAAGACACCCGGGTCAACTACCAAAAAGCAAAAACCCTCTATAGGGCATGGAACCGTACTGGAGGGATGGCTCAATGGACCCTACAAAATTCATAGTACAATGGATACAATACCAACGCACAACCTTAGAGCATGTTGGATACTCCGGCTGGTGGCCAAAAGTGGTGAGGATCTTCTTATCCCAAATGCCACAGAGCACCATCCCGTGGATAACAATACGGTGTTAACAGTCTTTGAGACATTTGCGTCAAATAATAGGCGGAAGCGAACACTCCGCAGCATGTCCGAAATCTGCCACGTAGCAGCAATAAATCCATGGAGTGACACGGCTATTACCTTCAATGCCAGTGATGAACCTTCCGTACAGCCCGAGCACTAGCCGCACTGGTCCTTAGTCCAATTGTGGACGGCTTTCGACTCACCAAAGTACTCATGGACGGCGGCAGCGGATTAAACCTCATCTACGAGGAAACTCTTCAAAAAATGGAAATAGACTGGAACCGCATTGAGCAAAGTAGCACAACCTTCAGAGGATTCATACCCAGTCGAGAGGCACGATGCGCTGGGAAAATCACACTAGATGTGGTATTCGGTACGCCAAAGAATTATAGGTCCGAAGAAATTACATTTCAAGTGGCCCCGTTCATCAGTGGATACCACGCCCTTTTAGGACGTGAGGCGTTCATGATCTTCCAAGCTGTACCCCATTATGGGTACATGAAGCTCAAAATGCCCGGGCCCAATAGAATCATCACTCTCGCCAGTGATCCGGACACAACACTCCGCGCCGAAAACAAAACAGCCGCACTGGCCCTCGAGGCATTATTCGAAGCCCTCTCGGCCGAGGAATTAACCACGCTACGCTCCATAGTGGACAGGGACGACGTGATACTCGATAAGAGATCCAAGTCCACCTCTTTTAAACCAGTGGATGAAATAGTCAAATTCCAAGTCCACCCAATGGACCCTACAAACACAGCCTCCATCGAGGCACAGTTAAACCCCGCCATGGACGCCACACTACGAGCGTTCCTGTACGAGAATTGGGACATATTCGCCTGGCACCCCTCAAACATGCTAGGAATCCCACGCAGGCTGGCCGAGCATAGCCTCAATATCCTAAATGGATTCAAGCCTGTCAAGCAAGCTCTTCGGCGTTTCTCCGAACCTAAGAGACAAGCCATGGGAGAGGAACTAGCCAAGTTATTGGAGGCCGGATTCATCAGAGAGATAAAACACCCGGACTGGCTAGCAAACCTGGTGATGGTACCAAAGAAGGATAAATCCCGGCGCCTTTGTGTCAATGTCAAGGACCTCAATAAAGCTTGCCCAAAGGATCCCTTCCCCCTCCCCCGCATCGATCAAATTATCGATGCTACCGCAGGACACGAGTCATTGTGTTTCCTCGACGCATACTCAGGTTACCACCAAATCAGGATGGCGGAGTCCGACCAAGCCGCAACGACATTCATCACACCATACGGTCCCTTCTATTTCAACACAATGCCTTTTGGGCTCAAAAACGCCGGCGCAACATATCAACGCATGATTCAGACATGTCTGGAAAACAAATCGGCAAAATAGTAGAGGCATACATAGACGATGTGGTCGTCAAAACCAAGCACGTCGACTCTTCGATAGACGACTTGAGGCTCACATTCGACAACCTCTGAACATACGACATCAAGCTCAATCTGGAAAAATGCGTTTTCGGCGTACCAACCGGAAAGCTCCTGGGTTTCATTGTCTCCAGTAGAGGTATTGAAGCTAATCCGGCCAAAATCCAAGCTTTGTCACAGTTGGCTACCCCAACAGACCTCAAACAAATCCAGAAGTTATCTAGATGCGTGGCGGCTCTAAGCCGCTTTATCTCCCGCTTAGGAGAAAAGGCTTTACCCCTTTATCGCCTCCTTCGGCGCACCGAACACTTTGAGTGGACGGACGCTGCCACAACCGGATTGGAAGAAATAAAGGCCATTTTGGCAACCAACCCAATCCTGGCCGCGCCAAACATCGGCGAACCAATGCTGTTGTACATTGCGGCAACTCATCAAGTTGTAAGCGCAGTACTCGTCGTCGAACAAGAAGCTGCCGGACATAAATTCCCTCTTCAAAAGCCGGTATACTATGTATCAATTGTCCTCACTCCATGCAAATCACGGTACCCACATTATCAAAAGATAACCTATGTGGTATTCATGGCATCCCAGAAGCTGCGACACTACTTTCAAGAGTGTTCGATTACAGTAGCCTCGGAAGTGCCACTTAATGATATTATAAACAACCGCGACGCTACGGGCTGGATTGCTAAATGGGCCATTGAGCTCCTCCCATTCGACATAACATACAAACCTCGACGGGCCATTAAGTCGCAAGTATTGGCCGACTTTGTCGCCGAATGGACGGAGGCCGAACTCCCTAAAGAGTACGGCAGATACTCCAATTGGATCATGCACTTCGACGGTTCTAAAATGCTGGCTGGTTTAGGGGCTGGCGTCGTCCTGACGTCCCCAACCGGAGATACCGTTCAGTACGTACTGCAAATATTGTATACAGACTCCAACAACGCAGCCGAATATGAAGCTCTGTTGCATGGTCTTCGGATGGCAGCCTCCATGGGCATTCAACACCTGGAGGTGCGTGGGGATTCAAACCTTGTAATATCCCAAATAAATGGAGACTTTGATGCCAAGGATCCAAAAATGGCGGCCTACCGAAACGCCATCCTAAAAATGTCAGCTCGGTTCGAGGGACTCGAATTTCACCATGTGGCTCAGGAAAACAATCAAGCGGCGGATATCCTCGCCCGCATCGCTGCAACACGCGACGCGGTCCCCCCCCCCACAACATATTTCTGGAAAGGCTGTTCAAGCCATCCGTAGTATGGGAAGGGGATACCGGTAACAATAGTCCGGACCCGGCCAAAATGTCCGATACCGAATACTCTGACACAATCGGAGGCTCCGCCACCGAAATAACACCTTCATCCCACGTAATAATGGCCATTATCGCCCTGTGGACAGAACCATTCCTGGCCTACCTAACTAGGCAGGAACTTCTGGAGGACCAAAATGAGGCACGCTGCATAGTGCGGCGATCTAAGGCCTACAGGGTCCACGAGGGAGAATTGTATAAAAAAGCACTACCGAAGTCCTTCAAAGGTGCATCTCTGAAGAGGAAGGGTGGAACCTTTTGGCAGAAATCCACGCCGGACTCGGCGGTCACCATGCCGCAGCCCGGGCTCTTGTAAGTGATACGTCTCCAACGTATCTATAATTTTTGATTGCTCCATGCTATTGTTGGAAATATGCCCTAGAGGCAATAATAAAAGCATTATTATTATATTTCCTTGTTCATGGTAATTGTCTTTATTCATGCTATAATTGTGTTATCCGGAAATCGTAATACATGTGTGAATAACAGACACCAACATGTCCCTAGTAAGCCTCTAGTTGACTAGCTCGTTGATCAATAGATAGTCATGGTTTCCTGGCTATGGACATTGAATGTCATTGATAACGAGATCACATCATTAAGAGAATGATGTGATGGACAAGACCCAATCCTAAACATAGCATAAAGATCGTATAGTTCGTTTGCTAGAGTTTTTCCAATGTCAAGTATCTTTTCCTTAGACCATGAGATCGTGTAACTCCCGGATACCGTAAGAGTGCTTTGGGTGTACCAAACGTCACAACATAACTGGGTGACTATCACTAGTAGAAAAAGGGTCAAACGTGAAGCGCATTAGTGCCGGTTTGTATTTGAGCCGGCACTAATGTGCACATTAGTGCCGGTTCGTGGCGGCGATCAATAGTACCGGTTGGTGGCGAACCTTTAGTACCGGTTCATGCCACGAACCGGTACTAAAGAGGCTGTGTCATCCTGCGGTCAGGCTATGGCCCCACCATCACCATTTAGTGCCGGTTCGTACCATGAACCGGTACTAATGAGCGGTGCCGGTTTACGGCAAGCTGTTTTTAGTCCCACCTCGCCAAGAGAGAGGCAATATGAGCAGTTTATAAGCCGTGAGTGCACAGACAATGACGAAGAGTTGCAATGCTCACCTACATGTTGATTTGCTTCAAGCCTTGCGGAATAGTATAGATTGCACTGAGCTATGTGCAGTGGCTTAGTGCAATCTACACTATTCCGAATGGCTTGAAGCAAATTAACCAGCATTGCACCTCTTTTTTTATTTTTAATAACTTATTTAAACTCCGGACTTCTTTTGTGTTCAGTATGCAGCATTTAAAGCTTGTTATGCCTCAAGGTTGTTGTGGTTTGGAAATTATGGATTTGACAACCATGAATCATAGCTTTTTGTGTAAGTGACTTGGGAAACTCAAGTTTGGCAAACTCTATTGACTAGTAGAAAAACGGTCAAATGTGAAGCACATTATAGTGCCGGTTTGAATTTGAGCCGGCACGAATGTGACCATTAGTGCCGATTCCAATGGCTAGGCGGGCTGCTACCATTAGTACCGGTTCGTTGCCAATCTTTAGCACCGGTTCATGGCACGAACCGATACTAATGTTCATCCCACCAATCAGGAAGAATCACACGGATCGTGTGTTTCTTTCTAGCTCTTGCGAGTCGTTGGATCAAGGGTGTGTTTCTTCCTAGCTCATGTGAGTCGTTGGATCGAAACTATCACAATCACTTTGTGAGCCAGATGACCCTATATATAGCCCATCTCTCGCCTTCGTCCCTGCATAAGTCTTTCAGTTCATCGACTACATACATCTACCAGTTCATCGACTACATACATGTACCAGTTCATCGACTGAATACAAATCATTCGGATTCGCCATCATACGCCCAACCGTACATTCGATATGCATATATATGCATCACGAGCCACGGTAGGGCTGTATGATGGCGATACCGATTGGTTTGTTCTAGATCCGACATAAAAGGTTTGATACAACTTATTTTTTGTGACATAAGATCTAACATTGTTGCTTCTAGTAGTTCTGTTGATTCCACTAACGATTCTCTTAGCCAAGTTACACTTGAGCAAGAAAATAGCTTATTGAAGGGAAGAATCAAGGTGTTGGTTTTGAACGAAAGTTCAATGCCAATGGAGTTGAGTGGGAAGAAGATCAATACCCCAAAGACAAAGTTTGTTCCTCAACAAGAGAAGTATCCTACTTCCTTCAAGGGGACACAAGCTCAAGATGATCTTCTACATGTTGATTAGCTTCAAGCCTTGCGGAATAGCATAGATTGCACTGAGCTATGTGCAGTGCAGTCTACACTATTCCGAATGGCTTGAAGCAAATTAACCAACATTGCACCTCTTTTTTATTTTTAATAACTTATTTAAACTCCGGACTTCTTTTGTGTTCAGTATGCAACATTTAAAGCTTGTTATGCCTCAAGGTTGTTGTGGTTTGGAAATTATGGATTTGACAACCATGAATCATAGCTTTTTGTGTAAGTGACTTGGGAAACTCAAGTTTGGCAAACTCTATTGACTAGTAGAAAACGGTCAAATGTGAACTCTGTTACATGGCCACACTTCAATGTTTTTTAAACTTATTTGAACTCCGGACTTCTTTTGTGTTCAGTATGCAGCATTTAAAGCGACGTCATCAATATCCAACATGTTCGGACATCATTTGTTGTTTTTCGGTCATTTACCTAGCTAATTGTTTAGAGAGCTAAATGACCGTGAAATTGAAAATCAGTACAAAATGAATCCTGAAAATGTTGAAACTTGGCATGGTATCATCATATCACCCGCATAGCATGCGTGAAAGAGTAGAGAGGGTCACGGCAAAAACTGGACGCACTTCATGTACAAACTGTACCTACTCTTTCCGAGTATCAGGGTTTCGGACGAGAACTCATCTGTTACATGGCCACTTCAATGTTTTTTATACTTATTTGAACTCCGGACTTCTTTTGTGTTCAGTATGCAGCATTTAAAGCGACGTCATCAATTTTCAACATGTTCTGACATCATTTGTTGTTTTTCGGTCATTTACCTAATTGTTTAGAGAGCTAAATGACCGTGAAATTGAAAATCACTACAAAATGAATCCTGAAAATGTTGAAACTTGGCATGGTATCATCGTATCACCCACATAGCATGCGCGAAAGAGTAGAGAGGGTCACGGCAAAAACTGGACGCACTTCGTGTACAAACTGAACAAACTCTTTCCGAGTATCAGGGTTTCGGACTATGCAAAAATGAGTAATGCAGAAAATAAAAGAGCTATACAAAAAAATTACTCAAAAATAAATAGAAGAAAATAAATAATGCAGAAAAAAACTATATAAAAAACTACTCAAAAATAAATAAATAAAAATAAGTAATGCAGAAAATAAAAAACTATATAGCAAATTTGTTGGCGCACTGCCCTGTGGGTCTACCAGACCTAGGGTGTGCAAATGCAGGCCCAGAAGGGCCAGCAGACTCACAGGGCAGCGCGCCCTAATTAATTAGGCCTAGAAGCCTGCTATATATAGGAGTTCGAAGAGGTAGCCGCGGCTTGGTTTATAAACCAGTGCGGCTGCCCTTCACCGGGCGAGGTGGGACTAAATTTTGGGGTGGTAGCGCAAACTCTAAATACAGCAAAAAACAACTAAATGAAAAAAGCCCACCTACTGGGCCACAACGGCCTGCATACGACTAGAAACCCAACCTATTGTTTGGCCAGGATGCAGGCCCGCAAGCCCAATAGGCCCCACAGGGCAGAGTAGTAGAGGTAGGCCCAGAAGGCCTGCTTTAGAGAGGAGCTCGAGACAGCAGCGGCGGCGGGGCTTATAAGCAGGTGCGAGTGCCCCTCGGCTAGCGAGGTGGGACTAAACTTTTGTGCACCGCGGGTGGCAGCGCACCCCCTTTAGTACCGGTTCGTGTCTCCAACCGGTAGTAAAGGGGGGGGGGTCTTTAGTACCGGTTCGTGGCACGAACCGGTACTAAAGGGGTCGTTTCCCGCCGCTTGGCCTGGGGAAAATAGGCCTTTAGTACCGGTTCGTGCCACGAACCGGTACTAAAGGCCAATCCTATATATACAGCACGTACGAAAATTTCAGTTTCAACTCGCCACTTCGTCTCCAACCTCCGCCGCGCGCGCCGCTCGATCCCATCGTCGCCGTCCGTCGTCATCGTCGCTGTCCCCGCTGCCGCCCGTCGTCGTCGTCGTCTCGCGCGCTGCCGCCTCGAATGCCGCCGCCGTCCATCGTCATCGCTGCGGACGTACGTCTCTCTCTCGCTCCCGGCCGCACACACATACACACACATACACACACAACGGCGGCACCCCCGCCCCGTACGCCGGCGCCCCCGCCCCGTACGCCGGTGCCCCCGCTCGTACGTACGGGGCGGCGGCACCGCACACACACACACATACCACACATGCACACATCACACGCATACACACATACACACATACGTACACACATATACGTATATATACACACATGCATACACACACACATACACACACACACACATTTTTTTACTTATTTTCTGTTTTTTAGAAAAGTTAATTAGATGATCGAATGTTAGATTAATGTCGAATGTTAGATGAATTAGCTAGCTAGATAGAAAAATTGTCGAACTAGAGATTAGAACTAGCTAGTTGAATAATTAATATAACTAGTTTATCTTTAATAAGGAAATTTAGGTATATGAGATTAGAACTAGTTGAATAATTAATATAACTAGTTTATTTTTAATAAGGAAATTTAGGTATATGAGATTAATTAGAACTAGTTGAATAATTAATATAACTAGTTTATTCTTAGTAAGAAAATTTAGGTATATGAGATTAGAACTAGTTGAATAATTAATATAACTAGTTTATTTTTAGTAAGAAAATTTAGGTATATGAGATTAGAACTAGTTGAATAATTAATATAACTAGTTTATTTTTAGTAAGAAAATTTAGGTATATGAGATTAGAACTAGTTGAATAATTAATATAACTAGTTTATTCGTAGTAAGAAAATTTAGGTATATGAGATTAGAACTAGTTGAATAATTAATATAACTAGTTTATTTTTAGTAAGAAAATTTAGGTATATGAGATTAGAACTAGTTGAATAATTAATATAACTAGTTTATTTTTAGTAAGAAAATTTAGGTATATAGAAAATTTAGGTATATAATTATTATTTGTTAATGAATTAGATAGAAAAGTTAAATATATAGTAATGTCAATTGAATATATAGTTAGATATATTAATGTCAAATGTTAGATGAATATATATATATATATATATATATATATATATTTGGCTAGATATATGTGTTTAATGTTTCACCTATATGAACATAGGAAATGTCATCTGACGACGAAAAAGATTTTATTATGTGCGAACACTGTGAAGACCAGCGCGGCCTGTGCGACCAAAATTTCCTTGTTGATGGTAGGCGCTTCAGCATCAAGCTGGATGAGACATTCGAAGTTGATACAGTAAGTCACTTTGTCAATTATTATTTGAATGCAAAACTTATGCTTCATTTGCTTCAACTTATAATTTTAAATTTTCACTATTCTACTAGCGCATCCCCTGCCATGCAAGAATTTTTGTCTTGGATAAGATAGGTTTCAGTGCTATAGATGATATGGAGGTAAAGAGAGTTTACTTGAAGACGCAGCATGGGTATACTTTCAACGTCAAATTATATAATGGAGACACATACACCCATTTTGAATGCAAAACTTGGCAAGCACTATGCAAGGCTTATGCATTTGAGCCTGATATGGTTATCACCTTTGATATTCGTCCGGAAGATGATATTGAAGGTAATATAGACATCTGGGTCGATGTGCAAACGCCTCCAGTTCTACCATTTGGTGAGTTTTTCTCAACCATGCATGCATATGTTTATGTCTTTCGTACAGTTTATTCAAAAATAGTTGACAACTATTTTGTATTGTCAGCTTATTTCGGTTCAAGCAAACATGTCCGGCGCTTGGTAGACAGGACCTACTACTGCCTCGGGGCTCAACTAAACTGCGAGGAGATAAGTCATTATGTTTCATGGCTTGAGGATCTTAATACTGTCAAGACAATTTTTTTCCCTACACTTAGAAATGTTAGTACTCAAAATGTGCGACCAATGGTGATCGTATTGAACTACGGTCACATCTATAATCAAAAGATGGTAAGATTTTAAATATTTGTCCTTAATTTAGTGCATCTTTTGCATACATTATTTTTGAAGCTAAACTTTCATTGCTTAGTATATTAATTACTATATGATGTTGTTCAACAGGGACTTCCGATGACAGTTGTGCCCCAGTGGATCGAGACAAAAGGTCGCATGTCAATGGTTAGCTTACGACCAAGATTTCCTACATTGCACATGAGTGCATTCAGGATTTCTAAAAGCGAAGAATGCTTAATAGTGAAAGATTGGAGCAAAATTGTTAACGATCGCAGAGAAGTACTAGGGGGCAGTACGGAGAAGCGCAACCCAAGATTAGGAGACAGATTCATCTGCATGCTCCAGTATGATGAATCAGGAGAGCTATACATGTTCTATGCTATTCTACCTGAGAGGGAGCAACAGGATCAGTAACTACTCTTCATGCTCTCAATTAGTACTTGTCTCATGGATCCGTGTCCTGAACTTCGATGTTGGTGATGATTATGTTGAACTTGATGATATCTCTTTGCTTCTGTTACAAAGTGAATGTTTCCTCTTTAAGCTAGCCAACGTTGATGATGAATTACATAGCTAGCGGTAATGACTATGATGATTAAATAGTGGTAATTAGACGACCATGATGATTTTTAGCTAGCTAGAGTTTATTTATTTATTAATATGCGATGATGATGATGATGATGACGACTACAACTCATTATAACGTAAACAATCCTAAATTAAATTGATAACACAAATTAAATTGAAAAATACAAAATAAAACAAAAACCCACAACCATTTAGTACCGGTTGGTTTTACCAACCGGTACTAAAGGGCTCCCGGCCCCCGGAGCTGGCTCGTGCCACGTGGTACCCCTTTAGCACCGGTTCGTGCTGAACCGGTACTAAAGGGGGGGGGGGCTTTAGTGCCGAAATAATAGTGCCGGTTCCATAACCGGCACTAAAGGCCCTTCCGAACCGGTGCTATTGCCCAGTTTTCTACTAGTGTATAAAGGTATACTACGGGTATCTCCGAAAGTGTCTGTTGGGTTGACACGGATCAAGACTGGGATTTGTCGCTCCGTATGACGGAGAGGTATCACTGGGCCCACTCGGTAATGCATCATCATAATGAGCTCAAAGTGACCAAGTGTCTGGTCACGGGATCATGCATTACGGTACGAGTAAAGTGACTTGCCGGTAACGAGATTGAACGAGGTATTGGGATACCGACGATCGAATCTCGGGCAAGTAATATATCGATTGACAAAGGGAATTGCATACCGGGTTGATTGAATCCTCGACATTGTGGTTCATCCGATGAGATCATCATGGAGCATGTGGGAGCCAACATGGGTATCCAGATCCCGCTGTTGGTTATTGACCGGAGAGTCGTCTCGGTCATGTCTGCATGTCTCCCGAACCCGTAGGGTCTACACACTTAAGGTTCGGTGACGCTAGGGTTGTGAAGATATGTATATGCAGTAACCCGAATGTTGTTCGGAGTCCCGGATGAGATCCCGGACGTCACGAGGAGTTCTGGAATGGTCCGGAGGTAAAGAATTATATATAGGAAGTGCTGTTTCGGCCATCGGGACAAGTTTCGGGGTCACCGGTATTGTACCGGGACCACCGGAAGGGTCCCGGGGGTCCACCAGGTGGGGCCACCTATCCCGGAGGGCCCCATGGGCTGAAGTGGGAAGGGACCCAGCCCTTAGTGGGCTGGGGCGCCACCCCTAAGGGCCCATGCGCCTAGGGTTTAGGGGAAACCCTAAAGGGGGGCGCCCCCTTGCTTGGGGGGCAAGCCCCCCACCCCTTGGCCGCCGCCCCCCAAGGAGATTCATCTCCTAGGGCCGGCGCCCCCCCCTTGGCACCCCTATATATAGTGGGGAAGAGGAGGGACTTGAGGCTACGGCTTTTGGTGCATCCCTCTCTCCCTGTTACGTCTCTCTCTCGCATAGTATAGGCGAAGCCCTGCTACTGTGACGCCCTGCATCCACCACCACGCCATCGTGCTGCTGGATCATCATCAACCTCTCCTCCCCCCTTGCTGGATCAAGAAGGAGGAGACGTCTCCCGTCCCGTACGTGTGTTGAACGCGGAGGTGCCGTCCGTTCGGCACTTGGTCATCGGTGATTTGGATCACGTCGTGTTCGACTACATCATCCCCGTTCTTTGAACGCTTCCGCACGCGATCTACAAAGGTATGTAGATGCATCTGATGACTCGTTGCTAGATGAACTCCTAGATGGATCTTGGTGAAACGAGTAGGAAATTTTTTGTTTTCTGCAACGTTCACCAACAGTGGCATCATGAGCTAGGTCTATGCGTAGTTCTTCTTGCGCGAGTAGAACACAATTTGTTGTGGGCGTGGATTTGTCAACTTTCTTGCCGCTACTAGTCTTTTCTTGCTTCAGCGGTATTGTGGGATGAAGCGGCCCGGACCAACCTTACACGTACGCTTACGTGAGACCGGTTCCACCGACTAACATGCACTAGTTGCATAAGGTGGCTGGCGGGTGTCTGTCTCTCCTACTTTAGTTGGAACGGATTTGATGAACAGGGTCCTTATGAAGGGTAAATAGAAGTTCACAAATCACGTTGTGGCTTTCATGTAGGTAAGAAAATGTTCTTGCTAGAACCCTAATTCAGCCACGTAAAACTTGCAACAACAATTAGAGGACGTCTAACTTGTTTTTGCAGCAAGTGCTTTGTGATATGATATGGCCAAAGTTGTGATGAATGATGAATGATCTATATGTGATGTATGAGATGTTCATGCTATTGTAATAGGAATCACGACTTGCATGTCGATGAGTATGACAACCGGCAGGAGCCATAGGAGTTGTCTTTATTTTTTTTATGACCTGCGTGTCATTGAGAAACGCCATGTAAATTACTTTACTTCATTGCTAAACGCGTTAGCCATAGTAGTAGAAGTAATAGTTGGCAAGCAACTTCATGGAGACACGTTGATGGAGATCATGATGATGGAGATCATGGTGTCAAGCCGGTGACAAGATGATCATGGAGCTCCAAGATGGAGATCAAAGGAGCTATGTGATATTGGCCATATCATGTCACGTTTATTATTTGATTGCATGTGATGTTTATCATGTTTTTGCATCTTGTTTACTTAGAACGACGGTAGTAAATAAGATGATCCCTCATAATAATTTCAAGAAGTGTTCCCCCTAACTGTGCACCGTTGCGACAGTTCGTTGTTTCGAAGCACCACGTGATGATCGGGTGTGATAGATTCTAACGTTCACATACAACGGGTGTAAGACAGATTTACACATGCAAACACTTAGGTTGACTTGACGAGCCTAGCATGTACAGACATGGCCTCGGAACACAGAAGACCGAAAGGTCGAGCATGAGTCGTATAGAAGATACGATCAACATGAAGATGTCCACCGATGTTGACTAGTCCGTCTCACCTGATGATCGGACACGGCCTAGTTAACTCGGATCATGTTATACTTAGATGACTAGAAGAAGGATGTCTATCTAAGTGGGAGTTCATAAATAATTTGATTTGATGAACTTAATTATCATGAACTTAGTCTAAAATATTTACAATATGTCTTGTAGATCAAATGGCCAACGTAGTCCTCAACTTCAACGCGTTCCTAGAGAAAACCAAGCTGAAAGACGATGGCAGCAATTACACGGACTGGGTCCGGAACCTGAGGATCATCCTCATAGCTGCCAAGAAGGATTATGTCCTACAAGCACCGCTGGGTGACGCACCTGTCCTCCCTGCTGAACAAGACGTTATGAACGCTTGGCAGGCATGTACCGATGACTAATCCCTCGTTCAATGCGGCATGCTTTACAGCTTAGAGCCGGGGCTCCAAAAACGTTTTGAGAGACACAGAGCATATGAGATGTTCGAAGAGCTGAAAATGGTTTTTCAAGCTCATGCCCGGGTCGAGAGATATCAAGTCTCCGGCAAATTCTTCAGCTGTAAGATGGAGGAAAACAGTTCTGTCAGTGAGCACATACTCACTATGTCTGGGTTGCATAACCGCTTGACTCAGCTGGGAGTTAATCTCCCGGATGATGCGGTCATTGACAGAATCCTCCAGTCGCTTCCACCGAGCTACAAGAGCTTTGTGATGAACTTCAATATGCAGGGGATGGAAAAGACCATTCCTGAAGTATTTGCTATGCTGAAATCGGCAGAGGTAGAAGTCAAGAAGGAACATCAAGTGTTGATGGTGAATAAAACCACTAAGTTCAAGAAGGGTAAGGGTAAAAAGAACTTCAAGAAGGATGGCAAGGAAGTTGCCGCGCCCGGCAAGCAAGCTGCCGGGAAGAAGCCAAAGAATGGACCCAAGCCCGAGACTGAGTGTTTTTATTGCAAGGGAAGTGGTCACTGGAAGCGGAATTGCCCCAAATACTTAGCAGACAAGAAGGCCGGCAAAACAAAAGGTATATGTGATATACATGTAATTGATGTGTACCTAACCAGTATTCGTAGTAGCTCTTGGGTATTTGATACCGGTGCAGTTGCTCACATTTGTAACTCAAAGCAGGAGCTGCAGAATAAGCGGAGACTGGCGAAGGACGAGGTGACGATGCGCGTCGGGAATGGTTCCAAGGTCGATGTGATCGCCGTCGGCACGCTGCCTCTTCATTTACCTACGGGATTAGTTTTAAACCGCAATAATTGTTATTTAGTGCCAGATTTGAGCATGAACATTGTATCGGGATCTCGTTTAATTTGAGATGGCTACTCATTTAAATCCGAGAATAATGGTTGTTCTATTTATATGAGAGATATGTTTTATGGTCATGCTCCTATGGTGAATGGTTTATTCTTAATGAATCTCGAGCGTAATGCTACACATGTTCATAGTGTGAATACCAAAAGATGTAAGGTTGATAATGATAGTCCCACATACTTGTGGCACTGCCGCCTTGGTCACATAGGTGTCAAACGCATGAAGAAGCTCCATGCAGATGGACTTTTAGAGTCTCTTGATTATGAATCATTTGACACATGCGAACCATGCCTCATGGGTAAAATGACCAAGACTCCATTCTCAGGAACAATGGAGCGAGCAACCAACTTATTAGAAATCATACATACTGATGTGTGCGGTCCAATGAGTGTTGAGGCTCGCGGTGGCTATCGTTATGTTCTCACTCTCACTGATGACTTGAGTAGATATGGGTATGTCTACTTAATTAAACACAAGTCTGAAACCTTTGAAAAGTTCAAGGAATTTCAGAGTGAGGTTGAGAATCAACGTGACAGGAAAATCAAGTTTCTACGATCAGATCGTGGAGGAGAATACTTGAGTCACGAATTTGGCACACACTTAAGAAAATGTGGAATAGTTTCACAACTAACGCCGCCTAGAACACCTCAATGTAATGGTGTGTCCGAACGTCGTAATCGCACTCTATTAGATATGGTGCGGTCTATGATGTCTCTTACCGATTTACCGCTATCTTTTTGGGGCTATGGTATAGAGACTGCCGCATTCACTTTAAATAGGGCTTCGTCGAAATCCGTTGAGACGACACCGTATGAATTATGGTTTGGGAAGAAACCTAAGCTGTCGTTTCTAAAAGTTTGGGGATGCGATGCTTATGTCAAGAAACTTCAACCTGAAAAGCTCGAACCCAAGTCGGAAAAATGCGTCTTCATAGGATACCCTAAAGAAACTATTGGGTATACCTTCTACCTCAGATCCGAAGGCAAGGTCTTTGTTGCCAAGAATGGATCCTTTCTAGAGAAGGAGTTTCTCTCGAAAGAAGTAAGTGGGAGGAAAGTAGAACTTGATGAAGTATTGCCTCTTGAACCGGAAAATGGCGCAACTCAAGAAAATGTTCCTGAGGTGCCAGCACCGACTAGAGAGGAAGTTAATGATAATGATCAAGATACTTCTGATCTAGCTCCTACTGAAATTCGAAGGTCCACAAGGACACGTTCCGCACCAGAGTGGTACGGCAGCCCTGTCTTGGAAATCATGTTGTTAGACAACAGTGAACCTTCGAACTATGAAGAAGCGATGGCGGGCCCGGATTCCGACAAATGGCTAGAAGCCATGAAATCCGAGATAGGATCCATGTATGAAAACGAAGTATGGACTTTGACTGACTTGCCCGTTGAACGGCGAGCCATAGAAAATAAATGGATCTTTAAGAAGAAGACAGACGCGGTTGGTAATGTGACCATCTATAAAGCCCGGCTTGTCGCTAAGGGTTATCGACAAGTTCAAGGGGTTGACTACGATGAGACTTTCTCACCGGTAGCGAAGCTAAAGTCCGTCCGAATCATGTTAGCAATTGCCGCATTCTACGATTATGAGATATGGCAAATGGACGTCAAAACGGCATTCCTTAATGGTTACCTTAAGGAAGAATTGTATATGATGCAGCCGGAAGGTTTTGTCGATCCTAAGAATGCTGACAAAGTGTGCAAGCTCCAACGCTCGATTTATGGGCTGGTGCAAGCATCTCGGAGTTGGAACATTCGCTTTGATGAGATGATCAAAGCGTTTGGGTTTACACAGACTTATGGAGAAGCCCGTGTTTACAAGAAAGTGCGTGGGAGCTCTGTAGCATTTCTCATACTATATTTAGATGACATACTTTTGATGGGAAATGATATAGAACTCTTGGACAACATCAAGGCCTACTTGAATAAGAGTTTTTCAATGAAGGACCTTGGAGAAGCTGCTTATATATTAGGCATCAAAATCTATAGAGATAGATCGAGACGCCTCATAGGTCTTTCACAAAGCACATACCTTGATAAGATATTGAAGAAGTTCAATATGGATCAATCTAAGAAGGGGTTCTTGCCTGTGTTGCAAGGTATGAAATTGAGCTCGGCTCAAAGTCCGACCACGGAAGAAGAAATAGAAGAGATGAGTGTCATCCCCTATGCCTCAGCCATAGGTTCTATTATGTATGCCATGCTGTGCACCAGACCTGATGTAAACCTTGCCGTAAGTTTGGTAGGAAGGTACCAAAGTAATCCCGGTAAGGAACACTGGACAGCGGTCAAGAATATCCTGAAGTACCTGAAAAGGACTAAGGAAATGTTTCTCGTTTATGGAGGTGACGAAGAGCTCGTCGTAAAGGGTTACGTCGACGCTAGCTTCGACACAGATCTGGATGACTCAAAGTCACAAACCGGATACGTGTATATTTTGAATGGTGGGGCAGTAAGCTGGTGCAGTTGCAAGCAGAGCGTCGTGGCGGGATCTACATGTGAAGCGGAGTACATGGCAGCCTCGGAGGCAGCACATGAAGCAATTTGGGTGAAGGAGTTCATCACCGACCTCGGAGTCATACCCAATGCGTCGGGGCCGATCAAGCTCTTCTGTGACAACACTGGAGCTATTGCACTTGCCAAGGAGCCCAGGTTTCACAAGAAGACAAGGCACATCAAGTGTTGCTTCAACTCCATTCGTGAAAATGTTCAAGATGGAGACAGAGAGATTTGTAAAGTACATACGGACCTGAATGTAGCAGATCCGTTGACTAAACCTCTCCCTAGGGCAAAACATGATCAACACCAGAATTCCATGGGTGTTCGATTCATCACAATGTAACTAGATTATTGACTCTAGTGCAAGTGGGAGACTGTTGGAAATATGCCCTAGAGGCAATAATAAAAGCATTATTATTATATTTCCTTGTTCATGGTAATTGTCTTTATTCATGCTATAATTGTGTTATCCGGAAATCGTAATACATGTGTGAATAACAGACACCAACATGTCCCTAGTAAGCCTCTAGTTGACTAGCTCGTTGATCAACAGATAGTCATGGTTTCCTGGCTATGGACATTGAATGTCATTGATAACGAGATCACATCATTAAGAGAATGATGTGATGGACAAGACCCAATCCTAAACATAGCATAAAGATCGTATAGTTCGTTTGCTAGAGTTTTTCCAATGTCAAGTATCTTTTCCTTAGACCATGAGATCGTGTAACTCCCGGATACCGTAAGAGTGCTTTGGGTGTACCAAACGTCACAACGTAACTGGGTGACTATAAAGGTATACTACGGGTATCTCCGAAAGTGTCTGTTGGGTTGACACGGATCAAGACTGGGATTTGTCGCTCCGTATGACGGAGAGGTATCACTGGGCCCACTCGGTAATGCATCATCATAATGAGCTCAAAGTGACCAAGTGTCTGGTCACGGGATCATGCATTATGGTTCGAGTAAAGTGACTTGCCGGTAACGAGATTGAACGAGGTATTGGGATACCGACGATCGAATCTCGGGCAAGTAATATATCGATTGACAAAGGGAATTGCATACGGGGTTGATTGAATCCTCGACATCGTGGTTCATCCCATGAGATCATCGTGGAGCATGTGGGAGCCAACATGGGTATCCAGATCCCGCTGTTGGTTATTGATCGGAGAGTCGTCTCGGTTATGTCTGCATGTCTCCCGAACCCGTAGGGTCTACACACTTAAGGTTCGGTGACGCTAGGGCTGTGAGGATATGTATATGCAGTAACCCAAATGTTGTTCGGAGTCCCGGATGAGATCCCGGACGTCACGAGGAGTTCCGGAATGGTCCGGAGGAAAAGAATTATATATAGGAAGTGCTGTTTCGGCCATCGGGACAAGTTTCGGGGTCACCGGTATTGTACCGGGACCACCGGAAGGGTCCCAGGGGTCCACCGGGTGGGGCCACCTATCCCGGAGGGCCCCATGGGCTGAAGTGGGAAGGGACCCAGCCCTTAGTGGGCTGGGGCGCCACCCCTAAGGGCCCATGCGCCTAGGGTTTAGGGGAAACCCTAAAGGGGGGGCGCCCCTTTGCTTGGGGGGCAAGCCCCCCACCCCTTGGCCGCCCCCTAGGAGATCCATCTCCTAGGTCTGGCGCCCCCCCCGGCACCCCTATATATAGTGGGGAGAGGAGGGACTTGAGGCTATGGCTTTTGGTGCATCCCTCTCTCCCTGTTACGTCTCTCTCTCGCGTAGTATAGGCGAAGCCCTGCTACTGTGACGCCCTGCATCCACCACCACGCCGTCGTGCTGCTGGATCATCATCAACCTCTCCTCCCCCCTTGCTGGATCAAGTAGGAGGAGACGTCTCCCGTCCCATATGTGTGTTGAACGCGGAGGTGCCGTCCGTTCGACACTTGGTCATCGGTGATTTGGATCACGTCGTGTTCGACTACATCATCCCCGTTCTTTGAACGCTTCCGCACGCGATCTACAAAGGTATGTAGATGCATCTGATGACTCGTTGCTAGATGAACTCCTAGATGGATCTTGGTGAAACGAGTAGGAAATTTTTTGTTTTCTGCAACGTTCACCAACAACTATATTATCTACTGTTTTGGACTATATTGGGCTTTATTTTCCACTTTTATATTATTTTTGGGACTAACCTATTAACCGGAGGTCCAACCCAGAATTGATGTTTTTTGCCTATTTCAGTGTTTCGAAGAAACGGAATATCAAACGGAGTCCAAACGGAATAAACCTTTCTGGAACGTGATTTTCTTCCCGAATATGACCCAGGAGACTTGGACCCTACGCCAAGGAAGCTTCGAGGTGGGCACGAGGTAGGGGGCACGCCCTATACCCCCAAGCGCGCCCCCACCCTCGTGGCCCACCGAAGCTCCACCGACGTACTTCTTCCTCCTATATATACCTACGTACCCCCAAACGAATAGGGACGGAGCCAAAAACCTAATTCCACTGTCGCAACTTTCTGTATCCATGAGATCCCATCTTGGGGCCTGTTCCGGAGCTCCGCCGGAGAGGGCCATCATCACGGAGGGCTTCTACATCATTATAGCCTCTCCGATGAAGTGTGAGTAGTTTACCTCAGACCTTCGGGTCCATAGTTATTAGCTAGATGGCTTCTTCTCTCTTTTTGGATCTCAATACAAAGTTCTCCCCCTCTCTCGTGGAGATCTATTCGATGTAATCTTCTTCTTTTTGCGGTGTGTTTGTTGAGATCGATGAATTGTGGGTTTATGATCAAGTCTATCTATGAATAATATTTGAATCTTCTCTGAATTCTTTTATGTATGATTGGTTATCTTTGCAAGTCTCTTCGAATTATCCGTTTGGTTTGGCCAACTAGATTGGTAGTTCTTGCCATGCGAGAAGTGCTTAGCTTTGGGTTTGATCTTGCGGTGTCCTTTCCCAGTGACAGAAGAGGCAATAAGGCACGTATTGCATCGTTGCCATCGAGGATAACAAGATGGGGTTTATTTCATATTGCAAGAATTTATCTCTCTACATCATGTCATCTTGCTTAAAGCGTTACTCTATTTTTAACTTAATACTCTAGATGCATGCTAGATAGTGGTCGATGAGTGGAGTAATAGTAGTAGATGCATAATCATTTCGGTCTACTTGTCACAGACGTGATGCCTATATACATGATCATGCCTAGATATTCTCATAACTATGCTCAATTCTGTCAATTGCTCAATAGTAATTTGTTCACCCACCGTAGAATACTTATGCTCTTGAGAGAAGGCACTAGTGAAACCTATGGCCCCCGGGTCTATTCTCATCATATCAATCTCCATCACTTTAATCTTGCTTTGCTTTTTTACTTTGCCTTTTACTTTTCACTTTGCATCTCTATACCAAAAACATTATATCTATCAGATCTCACTGTCGTAAGTGACCGTGAAGGGATTGACAACCCCTAATCGCGTTGGTTGTGAGTAGCTATCATTTTGTGCAGGTACGAGGGACTTGAGCATGGCCTCCTACTGGATTGATACCTTGGTTCTCAAAAACTGAGGGAAATACTTACGCTACTCTGCTACATCATCCTTTCCTCTTCGGGGAAATCCAACACGGGCTCAATAGGTAGCAAGAAGAATTTCTGGCGCCGTTGCCGGGGAGTCTATGCAAAAAGTCAACATACCAAGTACCCATCACAATCCCTATCTCTCGCATTACATTAGTTGCCATTTGCCTCTCGTTTTCCTCTCCCCCACTTCACCCTTGACGTTTTATTCGCCCTCTCTTTCCCAATCTCCTTCTCCTTCTCCGTCTCTCTTTTCCGTTTGCCTTTTTCTCTCTTGCCTTTTTGTTTGCTCGTGTGTTGGATTGCTTGTTTGTCGCAATGGCTCAAGATACTACCAAATTGTGTTACTTCACCAATACCAATAATAATGATTTCCTTAGCACTCCGATTTCTCCTCTCGCCAATACTGAATCTTGTGAAATCAATACTGCTTTGTTGAATCTTGTTATGAAAGATCAATTCCCGGCCTTCCTAGTGAATATGCCGCTACTCATATGAATAGCTTCGTTGATTTATGTGATATGCAAAAGAAAAAATATATCGACAATGATGTCGTTAAATTGAAGCTATTTCCTTTTTCGCTTAGAGATCGTGCTAAAGCTTGGTTTTCGTCTTTGCCTAAAAATAGTATTGATTCTTGGAACAAGTGCAAAGATGCTTTTATCTCTAAGTATTTCCCTCCCGCTAAGATCATCTCTCTTAGAAACGATATTATGAACTTTAAGCAACTTGATCATGAACATGTTGCACAAGCTTGGGAGAGAATGAAATTAATGATACGTAATTGCCCTACTCATGGTTTGAATTTGTGGATGATTATACAATTTTTTATGCCGGATTGAATTTTGCTTCTAGAAATCTTTTAGATTCGGCGCGGGAGGCACTTTTATGGAAATCACTTTAGGAGATGCTACTAAACTCCTAGATAATACTATGGTTAATTATTCTCAATGGCATACTGAAAGATCTTCTAATAAAAAAGTGCATGCGATAGAAGAAATCAATGTGTTGAGTGGAAAGATGGATGAACTTATGAAATTATTTGCTACTAAGAGTGTTTCTTCTGATCCTAATGATATGCCTTTGTCTACTTTGATTGAGAATAACAATGAATCTATGGATGTGAATTTTGTTGGTAGGAATAATTTTTGGTAACAACGCTTATAGAGGGAATTTTAATCCTAGGCCATATCCTAGTAATCCTTCTAATAATTATGGGAATTCCTACAACAACTCTTATGGAAATTATAATAAGATGACCTCTGAATTTGAGAATAGTGTTATAGATTTTATGAATTCACAAAAGAATTTTAATGCTTTGCTTGAAGAGAAATTGCTTAAAATTGATGATTTGGCTAGGAACGTTGATAGAATTTCTCTTGAGGTTGATTCTTTAAAGCTTAGATGTATTCCTCCTAAGCATGATATCAATCAGTCTCTCAAAGCCATGCGAATTTCCATTGATGAGTGCAAGGAAAGAACCGCTAGGATGCGTGCTTCCAAAGATGCCTTTATTAAAGCGTGTTCTTGCAATTCCTATGAAAATCAAGATGAAGATCTAAAAGTTATTGATGTGTCTCCTATTAAATCTTTGTTTTGCAATATGAATCTTGATGAAACTGAATATGATCTTCCTTCACCTAGAAGGCGTTCTAAAAATTCGGAGTATTTTGATCTTTATGATGAAATTGATGAAAGTGGGATTGAAAGAAATAAAAATCTAGATGTTGCTAAACCCACTATATTGGATTTCAAGGAATTTAATTATGAAAGTTGCTCTTTAATTGATTGTATTTCCTTGTTGCAATCCGTGCTAAATTCTCCACATGCTTATAGTCAAAAGAAAGCCTTCATCGAACATATTGTTGATGCCTTGATGCAATCTTATGAAGAAAAACTTGAGTTGAAAGTTTCTATCCCTAGAAAACTCTATGATGAGTGGGAACCAACTATTAAAATTAAAATTAAAGATCATGAGTTTTATGCTTTGTGTGATTTGGGTGCTAGTGTCTCCACTATCCCCAAAACTTTGTGTGATTTGCTAGATTTTCGCGATTTTTATGATTGCTCTCTAAACTTGCATCTTGCGGATTCTACTATTAAGAAAGCTATGGGAAGGATTAATGATGTTCTTATTGTTGCAAATAGGAATTCTGTGCCCGTAGATTTCATTGTTCTTGATATAGATTGCAATCCTTCTTGCCCTATTATTCTTGGTAGACCTTTCCTTAGAACGATTGGTGCGATTATTGATATGAAGGAAGGGAATATTAGATTTCAATTTCCATTAAAAAAGGGCATTGTCGGTGTCAAAACCAGCGGATCTCGGGTAATGGGTCCCGAACTGTGCGTCTAGGCCGGATGGTAATAGGAGGCAAGGGACACGAAGTTTTACCTAGGTTCGGGCCCTCTCGATGGAGGTAAAACCCTACGTCCTGCTTGATTAATATTGATGATATGGGTAGTACAAGAGTAGATCTACCACGAGATCAGAGAGGCTAAACCCTAGAAGCTAGCCTATGGTATGATTGTTGTTGTGTATGTTGTCCTACAGACTAAAACCCTCCGGTTTATATAGACATCGGAGAGGGTTAGGGTTACATAGAGTCGGTTACAATGGTAGGAGATCTGAACATCCGTATCGCCAAGCTTGCCTTCCACGCCAAGGAAAGTCCCTTCCGGACACGGGACGGAGTCTTCAATATTGTATCTTCATAGTCCAGGAGTCCGACTGAAGGTATAGTTCGGCTATCCGAACACCCCCTAATCCAGGACTCCCTCAGTAGCCCCTGAACCAGGCTTCAATGATGACGAGTCCGGCGTGCAAATTCTCTTCGACATTGCAAGGCGGGTTCCTCCTCCAAGTACTTCATAGAAGATTTTAAACACAAAGATAGTGTCCGGTTCTGCAAAATAAGTTTTCCACATATTGCCATAGAGAGAATAATATTTACACAAATCTAATCTGCTGACGTATTCCGTGGTGCAACACACCACGGCCAAGCCTTTATCCGAGTCGTTTAATTATCCCACCTCAGCGCGTCATGCGAGCCGGTTTCCTTGGCACATCTTGTCAAAGTAGAGATCGTGCCCCCTTATTCCGGGATTCTCATCAATACGGGCGTGGGTAACCCAACCACTTCTAGGACTCCTAGATCATAGGCAAGTCCAAATGGACACGGAGAGGACGCTCGATATCCACCCTCTTTATAAAGGGACGAGGCCTTTTATTTTTCCCTCCCGTGCTCAATCGAATCCTTCCCCCACCTCAAGCTCAAACGCCCAAAGTTCAGGTCAGGTGCTCGAACCTTCAGTCATGTCCCGATCTAGCCTTCAAGGCCGATGGGTGCCTTCTTTCGTCACGGAAGAAGACGTCAAAAAGTTGAGGGAGGCCAGATATCTGACCACCGAGATTCTGCATCGGCTGCCTCCCCGGGGGCAGGCCGTGCCCTCCCCCAAACCCAACGAGGGCATCGTGTTCGTCTCCCACTTCCTCCGAGGTCTAGGCCTCGCATTGGATACTTTTGTCAGGGGCTTGATGTTTTAGTACGGGCTAGATTTCCATGATCTAGCTCCGGACTCCTTTCTTCATATCACGACATTTATCGTTGTGTGCGAGGCCTTCCTCCGGGTTACCCCTCACTTTGGCCTATGGCTCAAGACCTTTGAAGTTAAACCGAAGATGATCGAGGGGCAACATGCGGAGTGTGGAGGTGCCTCAATACGCAAGATGATGGGAGCTGCATGGCCCAAAGGTTCCATTCCAGAGGTGTCTGAATTGTGGCAACAGGAGTGGTTCTACATCACGGCTCCTAGAAGTGCCAAGTGGGCGGCCGCCCCTGTCTTCCGCCCGGGCCCTCCACCACAACTGATGTCATTGATTAGCAGAGGATTGAGCTGGGGTCCGGCCAAGGACGTGCCTATACTGCAAAGCCGCATTCAAGATCTCTTTGATGGAGATTTCAGTTTGGTTGCGGTAGCACAAGTTATGCTGGTTCGCCAAGTCCAGCCTTGCAACGCCGGCCCCTTCGCTTGTGGGACTTCAATCCCGAGGGACCGCGTGTCATTCAAAATTTCCTCGGTTTGACGCACGAGGAGATGTACAAGTCATTCTTCGGACCTTAGGTAGAGTGTCCGAAAATCACCGAGGACGTGGGCCTGAGCAGTACCCGCACCGCCGAACAGGTAAGGAATCTTCCGGCTGAACATACCGTCTCTCATTTGTTACAAACTTATTTCTGAGAGTTCGCTTTTTGATCAGGACTGGCTAGCAAAGGCAAAGGTGATTCGGTGTTCGGCCCCCCTCCCTGAGGGTTTGGAAAATCCGGTCCTGGAAAAGATGCTCCAGATCGCACCTTGCCCAGAGCCCTTGAAGGAAGATACTGCGGAGGATAGTAAGGGTGGACGCGGGCCCCCAACGCTGCCCATTCTAACCGAGGGAGCGGGCGTCTCCATGAAGGAAGATGACCGGAAGAGGAAAAGGACCGCGCCCGGGGATTCGGAAGCCGAAGCTTCCAAACGGGAGAAGAAGTCTCCCACCGAGGGTCCTACCTTGGGGGTGCTGTTGCCGCACAAAGTCCGCGGGGGGATCAATTCTCCCGCGAGTCGTAAGTGACCCGGAATAATTTAACAGTATAGATATGCCATCTTTTTCTTCTGAGAAAATAACCACCGCATATATCTTAGCAGTTCGGGCCTTAGCCCCTCTCAAATGAGCTCGTCTTCGGGGGATCTTCTTCCAGAGATGATGGAGAGTGAAACGCCTCCTCCGAACTCCTTCGCTCCGGAAGCGGGCGACCCTGAAGTGTCGTCGCGGAGGGCCTCTCCGAGTCCGGCGAGGCCAGAAGATAATCCCACCGATCCCCGAAGCTCCCAGTGTCCGGCTCCCGAAGAGAGCAGACAAAAGAGTTCGACACCGTCTAGTGTGCGATCGGATGTTCTGAGGGAGTTGGTGGGGCGAGCGGCCATCTCAGATGAACACCGTGTGCTGATGAATACGGTGATGGAGAGCATCTCGTCCGCCGAAAGCAGATTGCATAAAGCTTTTATGAGTCTACTGACAGGCTTTGAGGTACGTAAAATAATGTATGATAGTCCTACACATACTAGGTGTGCCCTGTGTAGATAGTAGCCCCTGAGACTCTGGTCGTCGTCGGAAACGACGATGAACAGAGGATCATATTCCAAGGTAATAACCACACTGCCTTTATGTGCAGGTGATGGAAGCTCCGGTGGCTAGCCGGGCTCGCGAGTTTGCCCATTTAGAACGGCAGTTGGATGCGGCAGACGCCGACATCGAGCTTGTTAACAAAAGGCTTGACGAGGCCCAAGGTAAGTGTCATTATCTGGTAAACGCCACATAGGAAGAGTAGCATGATGCCAGTATCTTTAATGTGTTGTGACTGCAGATGGAGCTGCCACTATTGAAGCCTTGCGGGCAGAACTTGCCCGAGCCAAGGAACAAGCGAGGTTGGGTAATGTGGCTGCTTTGAAGGTGGCCAAAGAGTTGCAAGCCGAGAAGGCCGCGCATGGCGAGAGCCGAGATAAGATGGCCAAGATGGCCATAGAATTAAAAGCCGCCACCGACCGTTGCCGGGTTCTTGAAAAGGAAAACCAGGCGAAGGTATCAGACCTTGAGAAGGCTGCTACCATGGGAAAAGACCTCTGCTCTGCAATGAGGGCAAAGAAGGAGGAGCTGCGGGAAGCTGGGGATATTGTAGCCGGGAAATCCTTTATGCTGCAGAGGAAGTTCGGAGATCCACGGTATGCCCCTCTGGATCGGCTATGGAGTTCGGAAGATGTGTATATGGATTTGGCGGCGAGCGCTGCCGATGCGGCCAAGTACTTCCAGAGTCAGACGGACCATGAAGTAGACCTTCTGTTTTGGAAACAATTCCTTTCTCCCAAGCGCCCGCTTTCATTGACGGACCAATTAGCCGAATGGGCCGAACTAAATAGGTTGTCCGGACTCTCCATGAGGTCTGTTGTGGATCAGCTATGGCCGGAAAGGTCAAAACCGAGCAGCTATTTCAGCTTGGTGCAGCAGTTCCTTGACGTGGTGCCACGCATAAATGCGATGAAGAGGTCGGCATGCATAGAAGGCGCACGAATGGCATTTGCCCGTGCTAAAGCATACTGGGCAGAGATGGATGCTACCACTGTTGCAGCGCAGGATTCGGTCATAGGTCGAAGGGCTGCTGAGCACTACTTTGACGAAGTTCTTGAGGGTGCTCGTTTGATAGAGACCTAGTGCTCAAAAAATATTATGTTTGAGTGACATGTAATCTCATTGTAAGCGAAATGCTTTTATAAATTTTCATAAGGCTACTTTTATACTTTTGCCTGAAAGTATTGTGATGCCTCCTGGGCGGCCGTTTATGTATACATGTGTATAACCTGAAAGATTGCAGTCGTCGGCTTCAACCCCCACGCATATAATGCGGAGGTGTTCGCAGAAACACGTGTTCACACTTAACCCAACGTCTTGGTCCTATTAAGGAGGTGATAGCGGAGCGAGTGAGGCAACCGAACTATAATGCTTTAACACTTTCACTTAGCCATAGGAGTTTGACCGTGGGGCTACTAGATAGCCCCTGGTGGCTCCGCACTCTCCCGATCCTGGGGTGCGTATATGCCTGGCCAGAAAGCGGCCCTTCATTAAGGCGGGGGAATTCTAACATTCCCATGGGTCATCAAGTGGTTGACCAGTCTCGCGCTAGATCATGACAGTCAGTTTTCGGCTTCCTCTACTAAGGTGCTCGTCCGGATGAACCAGGGCACAATCGCAGTAGTTCTCCTGGTGCTACCTTAGCCGGTAAAGCAGAACGTAAGGCACCAAAACACAGGAGCCGGGCAAACCCAACATTTGACCAAAGACAATGATTCGGAGCTGATGCATATAGGGCCAAACTCGCGACGCCGAACACTCCCTAAGGTATTCGGTCTTTGTGGTATAAACCGGGCCTAAATAATGGCCTTCGTAAGAAGCCCCTTATGTCCAGGTACGTGCATTGGTCTGGCGTGGCCACATGCCAAGACGCCAGCATCCTTCTCAACGGTGGATATGTATCAACAAGAGACAATAAAAAAGGTTTACGCAGGGTCTTAATCTAAAAAGAATCCTTGGAGCGGGTCCCTGCTGCACGTCTGCGCCTGTGTCTCCGTTGTGCCGTATCCTGGACGGGTGTGGCACGATGATCGTCTGTAAAAGAGAGGAATTTAGGTGAAAAAGGTTGTCATGCAAAAAGATAGTTAAAGAAACTATGCATAATTCAAGATGGGGAGGAATGGCCACATGTTTGCGCGTGTTGAGCCCCTTGTATTGATGACTAGGGGTGTGACCATTTATTCGGTATAAGTAGCGGCGCCGGACTCGATTAGTTGTGTCTGAGGTCTTGACGACCTATGGGGTGTTTTGGCTAGTCCGGGCGCCTTTAGTGTGTGGCTGCCAAGGCAGTCTCATTCTCTTTGGCGCGCAGAGATCGCTTGATATTTCCATGCACTGAAATGATGCCGTGTGGACCAGGCATCTTGAGTGTGAGGGAGGCGTAGTGTGGTATTGCATTAAAGCGAGCGAAAGCTTCACGCCCGAGCAGTGCTTGATAGCCACTTTGAAATGAAGCGATGTGGAAGGTTAAATGCTCTCTACGGAAGTTATCGGGGGAGCCGAATATAACTTGTAGTAGGAGGGAGCCCGTACAACGAGCCCCTGGGCCTGGCGTTACTCCTTTAAAGGTAGTATTGCTATGGTGAATTTGTGTTGGGTCTAACCCCATCCCGCGGATTGTATCCTGGTATATTAGGTTGAGGCTGCTGCCGCCGTCCAGCAAGACTCGTGTGAAGTGATATCTGCCAATTACTGGGTCTAATACCAGGGCAGCCCATCCTGCGTGTCGGATACTTGCTGAGTAACTGCGACGGTCGAAAATGATCGTTTGAGACGACCATTGGCAGGACTTCGCGGTGACAGGCACTTGGGTATATTTTCCTGGGGGTGCCGCATTGTTTTTTCCCTTGATCATGTGTAGTACGTTTACTGTTTTGACTTCTGGTGGGAATTTCTTTTGTTCCCCAGTGTCTTGCTTGGGAGGCTCGTCCTCGTCTTCGCTTGGTGTATCCTCCCCCTTGTGTACGGCATTGAGTTTGCCAGACTGCTTAAAGACCCAACATTCTCTGTGGGTATGATTAGCGGGCTTGCTAGGGGTACTATGTATCTGACATACCTAGTCCAGAATTTTGTTGAGGCTGGACGGTTCATCCCTGGGGCCTTTAGTGGGCGGCTTTTATCCTGGCCGGGAGCTTTTGAATCCGGCATTTACTGTCGTGCCCTTCATGCTGTCTTTATTCCGGCATTTGCTATTGCTGTTGCGCCGTGATTTCCCGTTTCCATCTCTAACTTCAGATGTACTAGGGTCGCTGGTGCTGCATCTGGCTAGCCAGCTGTCCTCACCCGCGCAAAAACGGGTCATGAGGTTTGTTAATGCGGCCATCGTTCTCGGCTTATTTTGGCCGAGGTGTCTGGCGAGCCATTCATCACAGACGCTATGCTTGAAAGCTGCCAAGGCTTCGGCGTCCGGACAGTCGACAATCTGGTTCTTTTTAGTGAGAAACCTGTTCCAAAGCTTTCGGGCTGACTCTCCGGGCTGTTGAGTTATATGACTCAAATCGTCCGCATCCGGAGGTCGGACATAAGTTCCTTGAAAATTTGCCCGAAAGGCGTCTTCGAGCTCTTCCCAACTTCCAATGGAGCTTTCAGGGAGGCCTTTGAGCCAGTGACGAGCTGGCCCTTTGAGCTTGAGGGGTAAGTATTTGATTGCGTGGAGATCATCTCCTCGAGCCATATGGATATGAAGGATATAGTCCTCAATCTAAACCCCATGGTCTGTTGTCCCATCGTATGTCTCTATGTTTACGGGCTTGAATCCCTCTGGAAATTCATGGTCCAGCACCTTGTCGGTGAAACATAGGGGGTGTGTGGCACCCCTGTAACTGGGTGTACCGCATTGCTCTGATGCTTGTTGTGTTGCATTGTATGCTGGGGCGCGCTTGCGTGGTCCATAGATGGATCTTGTTGCGCCGTCCTTTGGGTGCGAGCCCTCGCATGGGCCGCGTGTTGTATTGTGAGCAACATTGTATGCCATTCTGTGTTGATAGAGGGGTCATCTATCCGACCAGGTGGTTGCTTTGATATTTGGTTGTGGGGGGTCGGAGGCCTCCTCATCGAATTCGGGTAGCAGCTTCTGCTTTGGGTAGCTCTTTGAGGGGCGCTCATCGCCGTACATTGCTGATGTATTAAGTATTTTACTCCATCTGAATTGGAGTTTGTTTTGCGCGGCCTTGAGCCTTCGCTTCTGCTTTTTAAGGCTCCTTGCGGTGGCAACGAGCCTTTCGCGGGCATTCTGATGCTCTGGGTGCCTGTCCGGCGTTATGTCGTTCGGACCATTATGCCTGATGGGATTTGTTTGTTCGGTTTGAATATCCGGATTGCCGTTGTCCGGCAGCGGTTCGCCCTGCTCCAGTGCTGGGTCTGTGTGATCGCTATTTCTGTCGAGGCAGGATTTGGGGCCGCGCTTGCATCGCTTTTTGACTGCTTTTCGAGGGAACAGGCCTTCGGTGCGTCCATCCGCTCCTCATCGTCATCTTTTGGTGCGTCCACCGTGTATACGTCATATGACGCGGTGGCGTTCCAGGGCCCAACAGGCGCTGGTTCTTCATTGTCCCCTTCATCGGCGTCCGTACCGTCGATGTCTTCGGAGTCAAAGTCGAGCATGTCAGTTAAATCGTCGAAAGTGGCTACAAAGTGGGTGGTGGGTGGGCTTTGAATTTCTTCATCGTCCATACTCCAACCTTGCTGACCGTAGTCCGGCCAGGGCTCTCCTGATAAAGAGAGATACTTCAGTGACTTCAGGATATCGCCGAAAGGCGAGTGCTGAAAGATGTCTGCGGCAGTGAACTCCATGTTCGGCGCCCAATCGGATTCGACTGGCAGGGGCGCGGAGGGTTCGGAGTCCGGAGAGGAGTCCGGCTCCTTGGAGCCATGATCCTCGCAGAGTACGGGGCTGGTGTTGGGCTCAATCGCCATTTGGATCGCAGCCCCTGAGGTGGCGTCCAACCGCCCATCCTCGATCTGCGCAGTTGACTCCGAACTAAGGGTCGGAGCCGGTGTGGGTGCGGCCTCCAGGGCACCGTTCGGCGGCAGAGTTAGATCATGCTCGTCATGACAGTGTGGCGCGCTCGGCAGTGGCTCGTATCCATCGAAGATCAAGTCCCCGCGGATGTCACCCGTGTAGTTTAAACTTCCAAATCTGACCTGACGGTTAGGGGCGTAGCTTTCGATCTGCTCCAGACGGCCAAGTGAATTGGCCCGCAGTGCGAAGCCGCCATAGACGAAGATCTATCCGGGGAGGAAGGTCTCACCCTGGGCTGCATCGCCATTGATGATCGTAGGAGCCATCGGGCCTGACAGCGACGACACAGAGGAACTCTCAATGAAAGCACCAATGTCGGTGTCAAAACCGGCGGATCTCGCGTAGGGGGTCCCGAACTGTGCGTCTAGGCCGGATGGTAATAGGAGGCAAGGGACACGAAGTTTTACCCAGGTTCAGGCCCTCTCGATGGAGGTAAAACCCTACGTCCTGCTTGATTAATATTGATGATATGGGTAGTACAAGAGTAGATCTACCACGAGATCAGAGAGGCTAAACCCTAGAAGCTAGCCTATGGTATGATTGTTGATGTGTATGTTGTCCTACGGACTAAAACCCTCCGGTTTATATAGACATCGGAGAGGGTTAGGGTTACATAGAGTCGGTTACAATGGTAGGAGATCTGAACATCCGTATCGCCAAGCTTGCCTTCCACGCCAAGGAAAGTCCCTTCCGGACACGAGACGAAGTCTTCAATCTTGTATCTTCATAGTCCAGGAGTCCGGCTGAAGGTATAGTTCGGCTATCCGAACACCCCCTAATCCAGGATTCCCTCAGGCATGGAACACTTTCCAAGAAACAAAATAAAATTGCCATATTAAACTATCATGAGAGCCACTTATGGATTGCCTACCAAAGATGGCAATACCTAGATCTATCCTCGCTTTTATGCCTAGCTAGGGCGTTAAACGATAGCGCTTGTTGGGAGGCAACCCAATTTTATTTTTATTCCTTGATTTTTGCTCCTGTTTAGTAATAAATAATTTATTTAGCCTCTGTTTTGGTTGTGTTTTTGTGTGTTTAATTAGTGTTTGTGCCAAGTAGAACCGTTGGGATGACTTGGGGAAAGTCTTGTTGAACTTGCTGTAAAAAACAGAAACTTTAGCGCTCACGAGAACTGCTGTAATTTGTATTTGGAGAGTGCTATTTAGTTAATTATTTTTGAATATGATTAATAGATAAATTCCTCACGTCCATAAATTTATTTTAGAATTTTTGGGGTTCCAGATCTTGCGCTAGCTACAGATTACTACAGACTGTTCTGTTTTTGACAGATTCTGTTTTTCGTGTGTTGTTTGCTTATTTTGATGAGTTCTTTATGACTAATGTTGAGTCCATGGATAATATGCACTTTTTCCCATCCTTCCACCATTGCTAGCCTCTCTAATACCGCGCACTTTTCGCCGGTATCATACACCTACCATATACCTTCCTCAAAACAACCACCATACCTACCTATTATGGCATTTCCATAGCCATTCCGAGATATATTGCCATGCAACTTTCCACCGTTCCGTTTATTATGGCACGCTCCATCATTGTCATATTGCTAGCATGATCATGTAGTTGACATCGTATTTGTGGCAAAGCCACCGTTCATAATTCTTTCATACATGTCACTCTTGATTCATTGCATATCCCGGTACACCGCCAGAGGCATTAATATAGAATCATATTTTGTTCTAAGTATCGAGTTGTTGAGTTGTAAGAAAAATAAAAGTGTGATGACCATCATTTTTAGAGTATTGTCCCAAGTGAGCAAAGAATGATGGAGACTATGATTCCTCCATAAGTCGGGATGAGACTCCGGACAAAAAAAGAAAAAAAAGGAAAAAAGGCATAAAAAAGAGAAAATGCCCAAATAAAAAAATGAGAGAAAAAGAGAGAAGGGACAATGTTACCATCCTTTTACCACACTTGTGCTTCAAAGTAGCACCATGATCTTCATGATAGAGAGTCTCTCGTTATGTCACTTTCATATACTAGTGGGAATTTTACATTATAGAACTTGGCTTGTATATTCCAATGATGGGCTTCCTCAAAATGCCCTAGGTCTTCGTGAGCAAGCAAGTTGGATGCACACCCACTTAGTTTCTTTTGATGAGCTTTCATATACTTGTAGCTCCAGTGCATCCGTTGCATGGCAATCCCTACTCACTCACATTGATATCTATTGATGGGCATCTCCATAGCCCGTTGATACGCCTAGTTGATGTGAGACTATCTTCCCCTCTTTTTGTCTTCTCCACAACCACCATTCTGTTCCACATATAGTGCTATATGCATGGCTCACACTCATGTATTGTGTGAAGATTGAAAACGTTTTGAAAAAGTTAGAGCATGAAACAATTTCTTGGCTTTTCATTGGGGTTGTGCATGATTTAAATACTATGTGTGGTGAAGATAGAGCATAGCCAGACTATATGATTTTGTAGGCATAACTTTCTTTGGCCATGTTATTTTGAGAAGACATAATTGCTTTGTTAGTATGCTTGAAGTATTATTATTTTTATGTCAATATAAACTTTTGTCTTGAATCTTTCGAATCTGAATATTCATATCACAATTAAGAAGATTTGCATTGAAATTATGCCAAGTAGCACTCCGCATCAAAAATTCTCTTTTTATCATTTACCTACTCGAGGACGAGCAGGAATTAAGCTTGGGGATGCCTGATACGTCTCCAACATATCTATAATTTTTGATTGCTCCATGCTATATTATCTACTGTTTTGGACTATATTGGGCTTTATTTTCCACTTTTATATTATTTTTGGGACTAACCTATTAACCGGAGGCCCAACCCAGAATTGATGTTTTTTTGCCTATTACAGTGTTTCGAAGAAACAGAACATCAAACGGAGTCCAAACGGAATAAACCTTTCTAGAACATGATTTTCTTCCCGAATATGACCCAGGAGACTTGGACCCTACGCCAAGGAAGCTTCGAGGTGGGCACGAGGTAGGGGGGAGCGCCCTATACCCCCAGGCGCGCCCCCACCCTCGTGGGCCCACCGAAGCTCCACCGATGTACTTCTTCCTCCTATATATACCTACGTACCCCCAAACGAACAGGGACGGAGCCAAAAACCTAATTCCACCGCCGCAACTTTCTATATCCACGAGATCCCATCTTGGGGCCTGTTCCGGAGCTACGCCGGAGAGGGCCGTCATCACGGAGGGCTTCTACATCATCATAGCCTCTCCGATGAAGTGTGAGTAGTTTACCTCAGACCTTCGGGTCCATAGTTATTAGCTAGATGGCTTCTTCTCTCTTTTTGGATCTCAATACAAAGTTCTCCCCCTCTCTCGTGGAGATCTATTCGATGTAATCTTCTTCTTTTTGCGGTGTGTTTGTTGAGACCGATGAATTGTGGGTTTATGATCAAGTCTATCTATGAATAATATTTGAATCTTCTCTGAATTCTTTTATGTATGATTGGTTATCTTTGCAAGTCTCTTCGAATTATCCATTTGGTTTGGCCAACTAGATTGGTAGTTCTTGCCATGGGAGAAGTGCTTAGCTTTGGGTTCGATCTTGCGGTGTCCTTTCCCAGTGACAGAAGGGGCAGCAAGGCACATATTGCATCATTGCCATCGAGGATAACAAGATGGGGTTTATTTCATATTGCATGAATTTATCTCTCTACATCATGTCATCTTGCTTAAAGCATTACTCTATTTTTAACTTAATACTCTAGATGCATGCTGGATAGCGGTCGATGATTGGAGTAATAGTAGTTGATGCAGAATCGTTTCGGTCTACTTGTCACGGACGTGATGCCTATATACATGATCATGCCTATATATTCTCATAACTATGCTCAATTCTATCAATTGCTCAACAATAATTTGTTCACCCACCGTAGAATACTTATGCTCTTGAGAGAAGCCACTAGTGAAACCTATGGCCCCCGGGTCTATTCTCATCATATCAATCTCCATCACTTTAATTTTGCTTTGCTTTTTTACTTTGCCTTTTACTTTTCACTTTGCATCTCTATACCAAAACATTATATCTATCAGATCTCACTCTCGTAAGTGATCGTGATTGGATTGACAATCCCTAATCGCGTTGGTTGCGAGTAGCTATCGTTTTGTGCAGGTACGAGGGACTTGAGCGTGGCCTCCTACTGGATCGATACCTTGGTTCTCAAAAACTGAGGGAAATACTTACACTACTTTGCTGCATCATCCTTTCCTCTTCGGGGAAATCCAACGCAAGCTCAAGAGGTAGCAGTAAGCAAGGCCTGTCGTACATGATTCTATTGGCCAATGGCCCGGGCAGATGCATAGGACTTGGTCCAACATTGCGCCGGTTGCTAGCTCTTTGCAAATCAAAGCCACATGCCACCCACCGCCCTCCAAACAATCCCCATTACATGGCCCTTCGTAGTCTGGGGGCTTGACATGGTTGGACCCCTTAAAGGGGGAACCCACAAGAAAAAATACTTACTGGTAATGGTGGATAAATTCACCAAATGGATAGAGGCCAAACCTGTTAAAACAGCCGAATCCGGACCAGTGATAGACTTCATATCTGGGGTCGTACACCGTTATGGCGTCCCCACAGCATCATCACTAACAATGGCACAAACTTCACAGCCGATGAGGTAAAACTCTGGTGTAGCAAAATGGGCATTAAGCTCGATTATGCTTCAGTCTATCACCCACAAACCAACGGTCAAGTCGAGCGAGCAAACGGTCTTATAATGAGCGGCATTAAACCCAGATTAGTGTGTTCCTTAACGGAGTCTAACACGCACTGGGTAGAGGAGCTGGACTCCGTACTCTGGGGGCTGCGGACCATGGCGAATTGTAGTACCAGATATACACCATTCTTTATGGTGTACGGCGCAGAGGCAGTCTTTCCGTGTGACATAATTCATGACTCACCTCGAGTGCGCATGTACGAAGAAAGAGAAGCCGAGTTCGATCGGCAGGGCAATCTGGACACCCTGGAGGAGGAGCGCGACGTAGCCAAAGCCCTTTCCGCATTTTATCAGCAACAGGCTCGCAGATACCAAAGCAGAGAAGTACGGGCCAAAACTTATAATGTTGGCGAACTAGTTCTATGCCTGCCGGATAAGAAAAAGAACAAGCTCGAGCTCAAATGGGAAGGTCCCTTCATTATTGACCAAGTTCTGACCAATGGAATGTACCGACTGTGGGATGCATCGACTAGTCAATTCGAGCCGAACCCATGGAACGCGGCCAGGCTTCGAAGATTCTACGCCTAGCGCCGGACCCTATGTTCGTCCCCTCCCTTTGTCCATTTTTTGCATGTACAATATCTGTCTTGTTTTTCTTTCTTCCTTTATGTTATTATTTCTCTAGGCCTTTAAGGGCCAACTTGTGCCTCGCTTGCACATTCTAGATGCGCTAGCCACGCTCATAATACCTGGGGGCTTCTTTCACAGAAGCTTAATTGTTTATCTGGGCCTCAGGCCCCAAACATGTGTCATGCTTCCGCATGTACCTTTTTCCGCCATTATATGCATCGATATGACTTAAGTTTTGGCCAAGCTGGGTTGCCTGACTCTTCTATTTATGCCCGACGTTCCCGTTAATTCGGTTAGGACATAAGGGGAGCACCTCTGTGATTGTTACTGCCGGGTCAGCCGGACGTGTACCTCAGACTGGGTGAAGCCGAAAGCTAGCGTTCTCAAGGGAGTATTCGGTCGGTGAACAAAAGATAATTTTTATTTATTGTCTATATATGCCCCCAGATGTTTTTCCTGCGTTTCCTATCGCAGTCCGGACATGCACTTTAGGGCATGTTTACCCAGGGAAAGGAACCCTTAACGGAACTGTTCTCCCTGGAAGATGTTTCTTACTACCCATGTAATATAACATAACTAGTTGGGCACTTTTCTGTTCAAGCACTTATGACCCCTACACTTGGTCTCCACGCATGCCTCGGTTCTTATATAACTGTGTGGGGTATTCGGATACACTCCGGACTATCGGGTCCCGAGGTTGAAGCGAAAAGGTCCGCCAAGACAAATGATCTACAATCCGGCTAGAAGGCATTATACATGTCACTTTCATTACATAGTCATGCAGACTAACTAAATTCCTCTTCTATACCATCCAACAAGCGGTCTAGCTTACAATCCTATTGGGAATACTTTGCGGCTAATTATACTTGCCCATAAACTGAGCTAACAGGGATCTCTTTTCCGTCGGGCCCCACAGGTCCGACCTCGGCCATGTGATTTGGGTCTGCCTTGGTATACCGCGTCTTCACCATGGCCCAGGCTTCTCTGGCACCCTGTCGGCAGGCTGATATCTTCCATAATCGGAAGAGCCGCCGTGCTCCCTTGAGCTTCTCCGCAAGCTTTGCAACGCCCTCTAGCAGGGAGACGGACGGCCACAAGGCCTGGGCAACACCCTGCATCACCTGCCGAACTTGTTCGTGCAGATGTGATAGCTCGGATAGAAGATCACTCACAGACCCCGGCATTTCCTCCGTGGGACGACCCGTCAGCATACCTACAGACATAACGCTGTTAGTCGGCTTCTTCACTGAACTCCTTTAAAAGGATTCGTTCAAGCACTTACTGAAAATGCCGCGCCGAAGCCGCTTATTCTCCTTCTCGGAGTCTGCAAGCTGGCCCCGAACGTCTTTTAGTTCCACACTCAGCTTAATATTGGCGTCTTGGAGATTGTTTTTCTCCCGCCTAACCTCAGTCAGCATGCGCTTGCCAGCCTCTAGTTGTTGCATAACATGCTGGTCCTCCGGATTTTCTCCAGATTCATCTGCAACATCTGTTGTTAGATCTGCAGCCATGCCGGACATTATATGGTAACCATCATTCTTTAAAGTAAATGTTACCAGCAGGTGACTTTTTCGGTTCCTGCAATGTGGCCACAGCAGCCCATAGTTGGGTCTTGCATTCCTCTAGCTGCTGTGACAGCCTAGTATTCTTCTTTGTAAGAACCTGCACAATAAAGATGATACTTAAATCAGTTCTGCTAACTATTTCAAGTCTCAGGGGCTACTGATACACATAAATCGTCAGATTTACTTACCCATACATCCTTTACATACTGATCCGTGGCTCTGGCTAGACCATCTTGAGCAGCTCGGAGGTACGCCTCTCCAGAATTGAAGGCATCAAATGCCTCTGGTGAGAAACAAGCGTCACGGAGTACGGCCCGGCGGTGCCTATGATTCATGGCGCTTTCCACCTATGAGTTTGTAGCGGATAATCTATCTGCATCCTCTTTAGGGGGATTATCTGGCGCCCGCCCCATATCGGCTTCCGCCTCTATGTCTGGTCCTGGCGCCCGGCTGGTGGAAGCGTGATTAGTAACATCGCCGGACATATTCCGGCGAGCGTTTTTTCTGTTAAAGAAACATGGGCGTCATTATATTTCGAGAAAGATGACAACCACGGAGCAGGGTTTGTTATACCTTTGCGCCGGCATCTCCGTCCTGACCGGCTTTCTTTTTGGCCTGCCCGGCCTCGGTGCCTCCTGTTGGTGTGTTGCCGCGGGTTCGGCAGGGCGTCCCGAATGCCTTCCCTGTAAAAATGCCATGTGTATATGGTGGGTGAAGTGTCCAAAAGGGGATCCTAGTTTTGGAGTTGGGATTTTTGGTTTTTTCCTACGTGCGATGGAGGGAGCAGTCCGGGATAGTCGGCCGTAATGGCCACCATGGCATCGTCGCAGCTTAACTGATAGAACTGCCGGTCTATCAGCTCCATGAATATAACCGAATCTTCTTCAAGTCCGGAGTTGAGGGCCCGGTCAGGGTCCTCTGGTTGTGGAGAAGGGTTGCTGACCTCCTTTATGGCTTTTCGCAGTTCCTGCCGCAAAGTGGCAAGGTGAATACTTACGACAAAGAATGCGGGAAAAATGGGAGCATGGAGATATAACTTACCCAGCTTGGAGGATTGTACATGGAGAATCCATCCCGTGGCTTGATGCGGGTGAACTCCTCTTCCTCACCCTTGAACAACTCAAACAGAATTTTCGCTAAAGCGGCAGCATTGTCAGGACCCTTACGCCCGCAGCGGGTGGCATCATCCGCCCCGTTATAACACCACAAGGGGTGCCCACGATATTGAAGTGGTTGCACTCCCCGCATTATGCAAATCGACATAACTTCGACTACTGTCAATCCTGATCGAGCCAGTGCTTTCATTTGGTTCATCAAATAGAGGACTTCTCCATTGTCTTCCACCTGGGGGCTCCGTGGGCACCAACTTCAGCGTTTCTTCAGAGGAGCATTGTTGAACTCAGGAAGACCCCGCCGAACAGGGTCCAGAAGGGGAATGTCCTCCATATAAAACCATTCTGAAGGCTAGTCTTCGGGTGACTTCTTCGGAGTACCGGACAGGTATCTGGTATCGGCAATGCGCCATATTTCGGCTCCGCCCACTTGATAAAGTGACCCCCTCTGTGTGCGAGGGACGAGGCAAAATAGCCTTTTCCACAGCTCGAAGTGAGCCTCGCAGCCCAGGAACAACTCGCAGAGAGCCACATAGCCGGCGATATGTAGGATGGAGGCGGGGGTGAAATTGTGTAACTAGAGGCCGTAGAACTCCAGGAGCCCGTGGAGGAACAGATGAATTGGAAATCTGAGTCCCCTTAATAGATAGGGGACAAGGCAGACCCGTTCCCCCATAGAGGGATAGGGAAAGCTCTCCGCTTGCTCCCCGCCATTATAGGTGGCGAGCCCGGCTCGAACGGGCACCATGTACGCCAGAGGGAGAAATCCCTTAGTCTGCAGTTCGACTAAACGACCGTGTGGGACTGAACACCTCTCCCAATCACCGGGCTTAGGGCTTTGGGGGCGGGAGGAGGAGCTGCGGAGGTTGGCCATGCTGGAATGGATCTTTCCGAAACGCGCTCTGATGGACTCTCGCTGGGGGAGGCTGGTATGGATCGGATCTAAGGATCCCCATCCCTTTAATAGACAATTCATTTATCTGGCTAGGGGGGCAAATGTAAAAACGCCCTGGCGCCTCGTATTCATTCGACGCGTGGGAGAAAGCCCTTATTGGGCATAGAAGCCAAGAGGTCCAAACATTTATGGGACCAGACACTGCTTTACAAACGTTCGAAAGATGGAGAAGAACCCGCCTTGCAATGCCAAAGACAATACTGCGTGCCGGACTCATCATCATTGAAGCCTGGTTCGGGGGCTACTGAGGGAGTCCTGGATTAGGGGGTATCCGGACAGCCGGATTATATCCTTTGGCCGGACTGTTGGACTATGAAGATACAAGATTGAAGACTTCGTCTCGTGTCCGGATGGGACTCTACTTGGCGTGGAAGGCAAGCTAGGCAATACGGATATGTATATCTCCTCCTTTGTAACCGACCTTGTGTAACCCTAGCCCTTTCCGGTGCCTATATAAACCGGAGGGTTTTAGTCCGTAGGACAACAGACAATTAGACCATAGGCTAACTTCTAGGGTTTAGCCTCTCCAATCTCGTGGTAGATCAACTCTTGTAATACTCATATCATCAAGAATAAATCAAGCAGGACGTAGGGTTTTACCTCCATCAAGAGGGCCCGAACCTGGGTAAAACATCGTGTCCCCTGCCTCCTGTTACCATCCGCCTTAGATGCACAGTTCGGGACCCCCTACCCGAGATCCGCCGGTTTTGACACCGACACAAACCTCAACACAAGTATTTATAAAATTCACAATTACTTAACTAGCACGACTCTAATACTACCATCTTCATATCTCAAAACAATTATCAAGTATCAAACTTCTCATAGTATTCAATGCACTTTATATGAAAGTTTTTATTATACCCCTCTTGGATGCCTATCATATTAGGACTAATTTCATAAGCAAAGCAAACTACCATGATTCTCTAAAAGACTCTCAAAATAATATAAGTGAATCATGAGAGTTCATCTATTTCCATAATATAAAACCACCGACGTGCTCTAAAAGGATATAAGTGAAGCACTAGAGCAAATGACAAACTACTCAGAAAGATATAAGTGAAGATCAATGAGTAGTCGAATAATTATGTAACTATGTGAAGACTCTCTAACATATAAGAATTTCAGGTCTTGGTATTTTATTCAAACAGCAAGCAAAACGAAAGAAAATAAAATGATGCTCCAAGCAAAACACATATCATGTGGTGAATAAAAATATAGCTCCAAGTAAAGTTACCGATGAACGAAGACGAAGGAGGGGATGCCATCCCGGGCATCCCCAAGCTTAGGCTCTTGGTTGTCCTTGAATATTACCTTGGGGTGCCTTGGTGAAAGCACAAGTGCTCCCTAGGTGGTTTTAGTAATTAATGACAACATATCTCTTGTTGGACTAACACTTTTACCTAGTATGTTTCAGATAAAGTTCAGCAATGAAGTGGCATGGACTATAGGATGTGGAACCCCTTCAAAATGCTAAGGACAAAGGATTGGCTCAAGATCCAAGCTCAAGACTCCACATTTTCTATCTTAGTGATCCAAGATCACATTGAGTCTATAGGAAAGCCAATACTATTAAGAAGGGATGAGGTGTTGCTTAATGGCTTGCTTGCTCAAAGTGCTTAGTGATATGCTCCAAAGCCCTCAACCACTTTCTCACTTCCAAATATGTCCTAAACCAAAAGTCAAACTCGGCCCCACCGATTCTTTCTATCTAGAGCCACTGAGTTTAGTTCAAATAGCCACTGCCAGAAACCCTAATCAGTTCGATCTCACCGATGGGATCTCAGTCTCACCGAGATGGGCTTGCAAACTCTCTGTTACCTGTTGCAATATTTTTGGTCCCACCGAGATATGCAATCGGCCCCACTGAGTTTGCTCGGCCAACCCTCTGTTTCGCTTATTACCCAAATCGGTCCCACCGAGTTTGAGTAATCGGTCAAACCGAGTTTTGGTTTTACCCTAACCCCAACACATCGGTTCCATCGAGTTGATCTAGTCGGTCCCACCGAAAACCCTAACGGTCACTAGGTTTGCTAAATCGGTTCGATCGAGTTTTTCACTTCGGTCTCACCGAGATTGGTAAATTGTGTGTAACGGTTAGATTTTGTGTGGAGGCTATATATACCCCTCCACCCACTCTTCATTCGTAGAGAGAGCCATCAGAACATACCTACACTTCCAATACACATTTTCTGAGAAAGAACCACCTGCTCATGTGTTGAGGCCAAGATATTCCATTCCTACCATATGAATCTTGATCTCTAGCCTTCCCAAGTTGCTTTCCACTCAAATCTTTTTTCCACCAAATCCATATCCTGTGAGAGAGAGTTGAGTGTTGGGGAGACTATCATTTGAAGCACAAGACCAAGGAGTTCATCATCAACACACCATTTGTTACTTCTTGGAGAGTGGTGTCTCCTAGATTGGCTAGGTGTCACTTGGGAGCCTCTGACAAAGATTGTGGAGTTGAACCAAGGAGTTTATAAGGGCAAGGAGATCGCCTACTTCATGAAGATCTACCGCTAGTGAGGCAAGTCCTTCGTGGGCGATGGCCATGATGGCATAGACAAGGTTGCTTCTTCGTGGACCCTTCATGGGTGGAGCCCTCTGTGGACTCGCGCAACCGTTACCCTCCGTGGGTTGAAGTCTCCATCAACATGGATGTACAATAGCACCACCTATCGGAACCACGACAAAAACATCCGTGTCTCCGATTGCGTTTGAATTCTCCAAACCCTTCCCTTTATATTCTTGCAAGTTGCATGCTTTACTTTCCGCTGCTCATATACTCTTTGCATGCTTGCTTGATATGTATTGTGTTTGTTAAACTAGTGCCTAAACTCCACTTCAACTTAAAGAAATTAAAAACTGCAACTTTTGGCACTTAGTGTCTAATCACCCCCCCTCTAGACACCTCTTCTTGATCCTTTCAATTGGTATCAGAGCATTGGTCTCCATTGCCTTGGTTTAAACACCATTGGAGGAAGATGGATGAGTCTACTTTGGGGAGTCTTAGGCGTAGAGTGTCTATTCTTGATGGAGAATATTTTCATGTGTGGAAAAATGAAACGCTTGAGATTTTCAATGAATATCACTTGAACAAGTATATTGCTAGCACTTGTGCTCCTCATGTTGATCCCATGCATCCTACCCTTGAGGAGTCAATTGACATGATTCGCAATCTTAGAACTGTTAATCTTATCACTAGAGGCTTGCCTAGAAACTTGATTGGATGTTTGCCTACTCTTAAGTGTGCCTACACCATATGGAAATTTCTTGAGGAACTCTTTCCAAATTATTCCTTGAAAGATCTAGATGAAATTCTCCATAAGTCTATTGCCTTGATTAAGATGAGTTCAAATTATCCCAAATTTGGTGACTGCTTATTTGAGCTTACTAATCTTACGAGTGCCAAAGGAGATGTTGGAATCATTAGCAATATCATTTCTAGAGCTATTAGAATTCATAAGGATAACTATAGAAATGATCATTTATCTAATGAATTGCCCTCTCTAGGAATTGATCAATCACAAGATGATGTTGAACATGAATACTCGGATGAGGATGATGATGATAGTGCTATCATCTCGATGATGCGATGAGACACTTTGGTCTTATGGCAAATCTTCGCGGCTACATGGCTGGAGGAAAGGAATGGGTCCTTGATAGTGGATGTACTGATCATATGACTGATGACCCACAAGTATAGGGGATCTATCGTAGTCCTTTCTATAAGTAAGAGTGTCGAACCCAACGAGGAGCAGAAGGAAATGATAAGTGGTTTTCAGCAAGGTATTCTCTGCAAGTACTAAAATAAGTGGTAACAAATAGTTTTGTGATAAGATAGATTGTAACGAGCAACAAGTAAATAAAGTAAATAAAGTGCAGCAAGGTGGCCCAATCCTTTTGTAGCAAAGGACAAGCCGGAACAAACTCTTATAATAGGAAAAACGCTCCCGAGGACACATGGGAATATCGTCAAGCTAGTTTTCATCACGTTCATATGATTCGCGTTCGATACTTTGATAATTTGATATGTGGGTGGACCAGTGCTTGGGTGATGTTATTACTTGAACAAGCATCCCACTTATGATTAACCTCTATTGCAAGCATCCGCAACTACAACAAAAGTATTAAGGTAAACCTAACCATAGCATTAAACATGTGGATCCAAATCAGCCCCTTACGAAGCAACGCATAAACTAGGGTTTAAGCTTCTGTCACTCTAGCAACCCATCATCTACTTATTACTTCCCAATGCCTTCCTCTAGGCCCAAATAATGGTGAAGTGTTATGTAGTCGACGTTCACATAACACCACTAGAGGCTAGACAACATACATCCTATCAAAATATCAAACGAATACCAAATTCACATGACTACTAATAGCAAGACTTCTCCCTTGTCCTCAGGAACAAACGTAATTACTCACCAAGCATATTCATGTTCATAATCAGAGGGGTAATAATATGCATATAGGATCTGAACATATGATCTTCCACCAAATAAACCAACTAGCATCAACTACAAGGAGTAATCAACACTACTAGCAACCTACTAGCACCAATCCCGGACTTTGAGACAAGAATTGGATACAAGAGATGAACTAGGGTTTGGAGATGAGATGGTGCTGGTGAAGATGTTGATGGAGATTGCCCTCTCCCGATGAGAGGAGCGTTGGTGATGACGATGGTGATGATTTCCCCCTCCCGGAGGGAAGTATCCCCGGCAGAACAGCTCTGCCGGAGCTCCAGATTGGATCCGCCAAGGTTCCGCCTCGTGGAGGTGGAGTCTCGTCTCGAAAAGTTCCTTCTTATTTTTTTCTCATCGAAAGACTTCATATAGGAGAAGATGGACGTCAGAGAGCCACCAGGGGGCCCACGATGTAGGGGGGCGCTCCCTAGGGGGGGCGTGCCCCCACCCTCGTGAGCAGGGTGTGGGCCCCCTGGCCTTCATCTTTGGCGAGGATTTTTATTTATTTATTTTAAGATGTTCCGTGGAGTTTCAGGACTTTTGGAGTTGCGCAGAAGAGGTCTCTAATATTTGCTCCTTTTCCAGCCCAGAATTCCAACTGCTGGCATTCTCCCTCCTTATGTAAACCTTGTAAAATAAGAGAGAATAGCCATAAGTATTGTGACATAAAGTGAAATAACAGCCCATAATGCGATAAATATCGATATAAAAGCATCATGCAAAATGGACGTATCAACTCCCCCAAGCTTAGACCTTGCTTGTCCTCCAGCGAAAAGCCGATAACAATAAATATGTCCTCATGTTTAGAGGTAGAGGCGTCGATAAAAATAAAATACGGACATGAAGGCATCATGATTATTCTCATAACATCAACATATATAGATTTTGTCATATGATTACTTATGTTCAAGTGATGATCTATTCACAATGCAAAAGTATAAATCATAAACCTTATTGGGCTCTGACAAACTATAATCTCAGTCATTGAAACAATTGCAATTTATCATAACATCGGAAAGAGTCTATGTCAGAGCTAAAAAGCAAGTTCACATACTCAACTATCATTTAGTCCTCCATAATTGCTAACACTCACGCAATACTTGTGGTTACGGAGTTTTAATCAAACACAAAGAAAGATAGGGGCTTATAGTTTTGCCCCACAACCTTTTACCTCCAGGGTAATGTCAACAATAATGGTTCATGCTGTAGGATCGAAAGTATGTCTAGAGGGGGGGGGGGGTGATTAGACTACTTGACCAATTAAAAACTTAGCCTTTTCCCAATTTTAGTTCTTGGCAGATTTTAGCTATCTTAGAGCAAGTCAAGCAATCGTCACACAATTCAAGCAAGCATGCAAAGAGTTTATTGGCAGCGGAAAGTAAAGCATGCAACTTCCAAGAATGTAAAAGTAAGGGTTTGGAGGATTCAAACGCAATTGGAGACACAGATGTTTTCCCGTGGTTCAGATAGGTGGTGCTATCCTACATCCACGTTGATGGAGACTTCAACCCACGGAGGGTAACGGTTGCGCGAGTCCACGGAGGGCTCCACCCACGAAGGGTCCACGACGAAGCAACCTTGTCTATTCCACCATGGCCATCGCCCACGAAGGACTTGCCTCACTAGCGGTAGATCTTCACGAAGTAGGCGATCTCCTTGCCCTTACAAACTCCTTGGTTCAACTCCACAATCTTGTCGGAGGCTCCCAAGTGACACCTAGCCAATCTAGGAGACACCACTCTCCAAGAAGTAACAAATGGTGTGTTGATGATGAACTCCTTGCTCTTGTGCTTCAAATGATAGTCTCCCCAACACTCAACTCTCTCTCATAGGATTTGGATCTGATGGAAAGAAGATTTGAGTGGAAAGCAACTTGGGGAAGGCTAGAGATCAAGATTCATATGGTAGGAATGGAATATCTTGGTCTCAACACATGAGTAGGTGGTTCTTTCTCAGAACATATGAGTAGGAATGGTGTATGTGTTCTGATGGCTCTCTCCTCGAATGAAGAGGTGGTGGAGGGGTATACATAGCCTCCACACAAAATCCAACTGTTACACACAATCTACCAATCTCGGTGGGACCGAATCAGAAAACTCGGTCTGACCAAAATAGTAAACCTAGTGACCGTTAGGAATTTCGGTGGGACTGAGATGCAACTCGGTAGGACCGATTCGGTTAGGGTTTGGGCATAACGTAATCTTGGTGAGACCGATCGCACAAACTCGGTGAGACCGAGTTTGGCAATTAGCTAACCAGAGAGTTGGTCAGGCAAACTCGGTGGGACCGACTTGCTCTTTCGGTGCGACCGAAAAGTTACAAGAAGGAAACATTGAGTTTACCTTGCATTCTCGGTGGGACCGATTCGCTCTTTCGGTGAGACCGAAAAGTTATGAAAGGGAAACAGAGAGTTTGCAAGCCCATCTCGGTGGGACCGAGATCCTAATCGGTAGGATCGAATTGCTAGGGTTTGGCAGTGGCAAATGACAAGTGAAACTCGGTGGCGCTGGATTGAAAGAATCGGTATGACCGAGTTTGGCTTAGGGTTTAGGTCATTTGTGGATATGGAAAGGTGGTTGAGGATTTTGGAGCATATCACTAAGCACATAAAGCAAGAGGCTCATTAAGCAACACCTCATCCCTCCTTAATAGTATTGGCTTTTCCTAAAGACTCAATGTGATCTTGGATCACTAAAATATAAAATGAAGAGTCTTGAACTTTTGAGCTTGAGCCAATTCTTTGTCCTTAGAATTTTGAGGGTTCCACTTTCACATCCATGCCATGCCAATCATTGAGCTTTCCTGAAATAATCATCTTGGAATAGCATTAGCTCAATGAGCTATATGTTGTTATGAATTACCAAAACCACCTAGGGGTTGCACTTTCAATCTCCCCCTTTTTGGTAATTGATGACAACATATAGATCAAAGCTTCGACAAATAATAATAATCATGAAATACATCATCGCTTTGAGAAGTATGTGATAAGTAAGAGCTCCCCCTAAATTTGTGCATATTTAAATTTGCTTTGGACTGCAAATGCACAAGGAGTTAGAATCATGGGTTACTCTTCCATGTCACATACATCTTGGTGGAGCGCTAAAAAATGATAAGATTGAAATACATGCACTCATCACCAAGAATAGTGAATGATCACAAACGATAGATAGAATGATAATATTTAACAAGCATTAAGCAACCATTAAGTGTAACTTATGATCAAACACATGATCATCGATGTCTCACAAGCATATGGACGTAGTATCTCACACACAAGCAAACAAAGTTCAAAAAACCACCAAATAAAACAAGAGAGAATAAAAGCAACACTCTCTCTCGAAGCCTATGATATATACATCTTCTCCCCCTTTTGCAACAAGTTACCAAAAAGTTCCTAGAAAATGCATAGTGCTAAGTCTACGCTCAGGCTTGATCTTCAGGTGGTGGTGGAGTCCGGAGCACGCCAAGGACGAAGCCTTCAGTAGAAGTGGTCGGAGTCGAGGCTGAAGTGGATGCTGGAGCTGGTGGAACGAAGGCTGTAGCTGGTGCAGACGTTGTAGCTCTAGTGTCAGCAACTGGCAGTGCAGACAACCTCGGACCTCGTGGCACCCTCGCAAACGCATCAGTTGTGGTCCTGCCTCTCCTCTCGTTCATGTCCTCCTGAAGCTGCTCCACGGCGGTCTGTATTTCTGTCACCTTGATGTCCATGTCATAGAACCTCTGTTCCATGATCCTCTCTAGGCTCGCCTGGTTCTGATTCAGGGTGGCAAGTCCTTGCTCAATACGCAGGGTGGACGCTATCAGGTAACCGAGCTGCTCTTGTTTGGTCTTCAAGAAGTATTCAGATGCCTCTGCTTGAGTAGGCATCCTGGCAGCTTTCTCCTTCTTCGCCTTCTCCTTCTGAGCTTGTGCATGGGCAGAAGAGGGTTCATTCTCAGTCATAACCACTTGGTTATCCTCAAAATCTGGGCGGATGGGTAGGTGTTCCTTATCCAATAAATACACGCCCGTGCCCATCTTGGAGTTGATGAGCTCCTGAATCTGTCGGGCATACCCACAACTCCTCTTCTGGTCTGCAGCTGTCCTCTTGATTGTTTCCACAATGAGACTCATGACCTTGAATTTCTGAGGCACGTCAAAGACATGAAGCAAGTTGATCGCGTGACCTCTGATCATCTTGTGATCTCCAGATTTGGGCAGAAGGGTGTGCCTAAGGATCCAGTTGATCGTAGGCAATCCTGAGAGTAGATAGTGCACTGAGCCAAACTTGAACGTGTCAAGCGCTTCATTCGGGATCTCCTTGTACATGTTGGACATGGAGTTGTGATCCATCTTTTTCTTGGCATAAATGTCCAAGTCATCCGCTTGCTCCTCTGGGGCATTGATCAACTTCGCCCATTCTTCCACAGTGGATTGGTACCTTGTACCCTCTGACATCCATGTGATCCTGCCATCCAGATAAAAGTGTGCTGTGGAGTAGAATTGCATGATCAGCTCCTCGTTCCACTTTGTGAGCTTCTGCCCAACAAAGTCTGCAACTCCACAAGCACTAAAGCTGTCAAATACACCGGGGTAGTACTCTTCATTGTCCTTGATGTAGGTCCAGTCAACCCATCTCATGTCACAAATGATCGGCTTCTTGTCAAGCAAAACAGTCTCATAGAAGTCTTGCTGCTCCTTGGTGTGAAATCTATAATCCACAGCAGTCCTTCTCCTAGAAGCATACGGATCTGCTTCTCTCCATTTCCTCAGCCCTGAATCTCTCCTGAGCTTCATATCCTCAGCCACAGGATGAGCATCGTTGTGGTCTGGGATCTTGGGCTTGAGCTTCCGAAGGACACTCTCTTCCTCTTCTTCAATAGCTTCAGGCACTGGGGCCTTGTTCTTTTCCGCAGCTGGGATGCTTCGTGTGTTTCTCTTGGGTGCACTCTTAGGCTTAGATGCAGCCTTAGGTGCTTCCTTGGGCTTGGATGCAGCTGTTCCTGACCTTATAGCATCTCCCATGAATTTGGCTGCCTTGGGTGCTGGTGCAGCAACCTCTTCTTCTTCTTCTTCTTCCTCCTCATCTACCATGATGGAGGCCTTCCCAAGCACTCTGGCTACAGTCTTCTTGACTCTCTCTTTCCTCTTCTTGCCCTCAACAGCAATGGGCTCAGTGGGAGCAGGCTTCACAGTTGAAGCCCTAGCCTTTGACATGGGCTGCTTGCCTGTTGGCCTTTTGATTTTCAGGCCTGGCTTTGTGCCTGCTGCTAGCTCAGCTCTCTTTGATGTGGCCTCTTCCTCTGCCACATAGTCTTCATCCTCAGAATCAGACGTTCTCTTCTTCCTTTGACGTGTGGCAGCCTTAGGCAGATTGCTGGGGGTGCTCTTGCTGCCATCATCAGAAGAACTTGAGGGGCTAGTGCCCTCACTCATCACAACTTGCTGCTCAGACACATTCTGGCTGTCACTTTGATCAGACATGTTGCACACTGACTGCTGACCCTGTGAATAGATTATGGATAAGATAGAGTGGATGAGCATCACAAAAAGCAGAGATTTTTGCAAAAGATTAATTCAAAAACTTAGTTTTAGTTTTCCACAGAAAGCATCTCGGATCTACCGATTTTCAAACTCGGTGACACCGAAGCAGTTTTGGCACCAGAACTGGTGAACTCGGTGAGACCAAGTCACAGTTCGGTGGCACCGAGACTGCTAGGGTTTCACAGAATTCCAAAATCGGTCGCACCGATAAGTTATTCTCGGTCAGACCGAGTTTCACTTGTGCAATGGCAAAAGCCAGATTGGTGGGACCGAGTTTTTCAACTCAGTGGGTCCGAGATGGTTTCGGCGGAAACCTAACCCTAAATTTTTTGAGTTAAACCTATTCTACGAGATCATTGACTGGATAGGAGTGTTTCAATCGTGGCAAGAATCATAATGATCACAATGTGCTAGGAATCGGAGTGGAGAATAGCACAAAGATCGAGTCCATACCCTAGTTCGGCGGAGACTCGCTACGGCGGCAACGGAGGGGCAGAATTCCGTTGACGGCGGCGGAGACCAGCGACTGGAGGCTGCTGGCGGCGAGAAGACGATCCGGAGACCACGAAGGCAGAGCAGGCTATCGCGCGGGCGAAGAGGTTTCGGAGAAATTTTCAAAAATTTGCCCGTCACTATATATAGCCCGACCCTGTCGGTGTGACCGAGTGGAACAACTCGGTGGCACCGAGATGCAAAACTGTGTGCAGTTATTGCAACTCGGTGTGACCGAAAAGTTCAAATCGGTTGCACCAAGATCGAAAACCTAGATCAACTTAATGAACTCGGTAGGACCGAAAATGGAGTATCGGCCAGACTGAGATTCATAAAGAGGTTTTGGAGGTTTAAGTCTATGACGAATCGGGGACTTCGAGCGCTCCTCACACAGAGTGGTTCGAATCTGACTTGATCAAGTTTTGTGATGCAGCATGAATAGAGTTTGAGACGAGAAAAGCATAGATAGCTAGAGGAGGTTCTTAGGCATTCTTGTCCATCCACTTGGCAAAAGAAGAAAGCCAAACAATCAAAACAACAAGTGGATGTCCTTGAGTGAGTAAAATATGCAACCAACATGCTCACACAATAAGATGGCAAATGAAATATGTGGCAAAGCATGCACAACCAATTCTAGCATTTATCAAGCAATTTGCGATGACTAGGTCATCTATATATGAGTATATTGACTTAGGAGTCAAGTGAGAACACTTGATCGTAGGTCATACTCATCGTTTAAGCTCAAGTGGGGTTACCACTTTTACATAAAGCATTGTTGTATTCACATCTTTAGAGTTGCTTTAGCTCAAGTCTTAGAGTAAAGCTCCCCCTAGATGTGATATCCCCCCTAAGAGGGATGAACTAACCTTGGGTTTTGTCGATGATGACTTCATGTAGATGTTGAAGATGTGGATGCTCAATGATTATGTAGATCACTTGGAGCTATCCATTTGAGTGAATTGCACTTTCAATACCTACATGGGTTAGTCCCACAAGGAACAAACAAGGATATCCATAGACATAGAGTGATGCACACACAAGATGATGTCCATGAAAACTTAAGGTTACCTTGTCCCTTGTCTTACCAACAAGAGGGTTTGTGACTCCTTGAACTAGTGCAAGATGTGGAAGTTGATTGCACTTGTTCTTGCCAAAATGATAAGAGTGAAGTATGTTGGCGGAGTCACCCTCAAGAACTCTCTAGTTCTTCTTATTTTGGATCCACACCATCTTGATGGGAATCCTTGGAGTTGTAGTCGTACTTGATGTAGTGGAACTTGAATTAGTCTTGGGAATCCACTTGACTAAGGTCTTAGGAGCTTCTTCAAATGCATCAATCTCCTCTTGAAGCTTGTCCTTGCCTTTTTGCTTGTAGTCTTGTGTTGGAAGATCATCTTGAGCTTGTGTCCCCTTGAAAGAAGTGTCATACTTCTCTTGTTGAGGAACAAACTTTGTCTTGGGGTATTGATCTTCTTCCCATTCAACTCCATTGGCATTGAACTTTCGTTCAAAACCAACACCTTGATTCTTCCGGTGCATTCCTTGCTTGCGCACAATTTCCTCGAATTGCTTACTTCCGGCAAGGCTCTTGTAAACACCTTTCTCTATAATTCCCTTCAATAATCTATTTTCTTGCTCAAGTGTAACTTGGCTAAGAGAATCATTAGTGGAATCAAGAGAACTACTAGAGGAAACAATATTGGATTTAGCATGATCATTGTTACTACTAGAGGAAGAATCTTTCTTATTCTTGTTACTAGTCTTGACTTGAGGCATGTAGGTGGATAAAAGTAAACGCTTGGCAATGTGAGAAGAACTTTTCTTGCAGAGATCATCATTGATTGCTTTTAAGAACTCATGCTCTTGCTCAAGATTGAGCTTTTCAAAGCGTAGTTTCTCATGAGCTCTTAAAAGTTCTCGATGATCTTCGAAGATAGTTTCATGGGCTAACTTAAGAGTGTTTAGTTCTTTAGTTAGAGCCTCAATCTTCTCCTTATCATTGTCATTCATTTTAGCATGATTAATTGATATTTCACCATAATATTCTTCACTAGAGTTGTCAACAAGCAAATCATCATCACCTAACAAGTCATCTTCATCACTATTAAAGTCAACATACTCGGGGTGTGTTACCTTCGGACCTTTGGCCATGAAGCATCTTCCAATTCCTTCATTTGTTGAGTCAAATATGTCGTAGCAGTTGGTTGACACAATTGCTAGACCGGCAACACCTTCATCTTGAGTATCTTCGGAGTCGGAGTGATAACTTCTCTCGGAGTGGCTGTCAGAGTCGGAGCCGGATACCCATTCACCAACATGAGCTTGATGTCTTCGTCTTGTATAGCTCCTTGATGATTTTTCCTTCCTTTCCAAATCCTTGCTTCTCCGTGAGTATCTTCGTTCATAACGATCATCTCTACCCCTTCTCTCTCTTGGTGGAGATTCTTTGCTTCTTATTTTTGGAGAATCTTCTCTTCTCTTGTAGGGAGCCGTACACTCATTGGAATAGTGTCCGGGTCTTCCACAATTATAGCAGTTTCGCTCTCGACTAGAAGATCTTTTGTCATTGTAGGACCTTGACTTGAAGCTTCTATCTTTGTTTCTACTCTTGTAGAACTTGTTGAAGTTCTTCACCATTAAGCTTAATTCTTCATTGAAGTTTTGTTTCTCACTTGATGATGTGGGGACTTCACATGACGCTTTGTAGGCACCACTTGATTTATTATGAAGTTCCTCTTTATCCTTGAGTGACATCTCATGAGCAACAATCCTTCCAATTACTTCCGTTGGCTTGAGATCTTTGTAGTTGGGCATCATTTGGATTAATGTGCACACGGTATCATATTTCCCATCCAAGGCTCTTAGGATCTTCTTGATGATGAATCTATCGGTCATCTCTTCACTTCCTAAGCCGGCAATCTCATTTGTGATGAGAGCAAGCCTAGAGTACATTTCAGCGACACCTTCACCATCCTTCATCTTGAACTTGTCAAGTTGACTTTGGAGCACATCCAACTTGGATTCCTTGACAGAGTCGGTACTTTCGTGCATATCAATCAAAGTATCCCAAATTTCCTTTGCATTCTCAAGGCGGCTGATTTTGTTGAATTCTTCGGGGCACAATCCGTTGAAGAGAATATCACAAGCTTGAGCATTGTATTGCAACATCTTCAACTCATCCGCGGTAGCTTCACGGTTTGGTTCCCTCCCATCGAAGAAATCACCTTGCAAACCAACACAAACAATAGCCCATACAGCGGGGTTATGTCCAAGAATATGCATTTTCATTTTATGCTTCCAACTAGCAAAATTAGTGCCATCAAAGTAAGGACCTCTACGGTGATAGTTTCCCTCACTAGACGCCATACTCTCCTAGGTTGTGAAACCAAGGCTATGGCCACCAAAAGCTATGGAGATCAAAGCCAAATGGAGACCAAAGCTCTGATACCACTTGTAGGATCGAAAGTATGTCTAGAGGGGGGGGGGTGATTAGACTACTTGACCAATTAAAAACTTACCCTTTTCCCAATTTTAGTTCTTGGCAGATTTTAGCTATCTTAGAGCAAGTCAAGCAATCATCACACAATTCAAGCAAGCATGCAAAGAGTTTATTGGCAGCGGAAAGTAAAGCATGCAACTTGCAAGAATGTAAAAGTAAGGGTTTGGAGGATTCAAACGCAATTGGAGACACAGATGTTTTCCCATGGTTCGGATAGGTGGTGCTATCCTACATCCACGTTGATGGAGACTTCAACCCACGGAGGGTAACGGTTGCGCGAGTCCACGGAGGGCTCCACCCACGAAGGGTCCACGACGAAGCAACCTTGTCTATTCCACCATGGCCATCGCCCACGAAGGACTTGCCTCACTAGCGGTAGATCTTCACGAAGTAGGCGATCTCCTTGCCCTTACAAACTCCTTGGTTCAACTCCACAATCTTGTCGGAGGCTCCCAAGTGACACCTAGCCAATCTAGGAGACACCACTCTCCAAGAAGTAACAAATGGTGTGTTGATGATGAACTCCTTGCTCTTGTGCTTCAAATGATAGTCTCCCCAACACTCAACTCTCTCTCATAGGATTTGGATCTGATGGAAAGAAGATTTGAGTGGAAAGCAACTTGGGGAAGGCTAGAGATCAAGATTCATATGGTAGGAATGGAATATCTTGGTCTCAACACATGAGTAGGTGGTTCTTTCTCAGAACATATGAGTAGGAATGGTGTATGTGTTCTGATGGCTCTCTCCTCGAATGAAGAGGTGGTGGAGGGGTATATATAGCCTCCACACAAAATCCAACCGTTACACACAATCTACCAATCTCGGTGGGACCGAATCAGAAAACTCGGTCTGACCGAAATAGTAAACCTAGTGACCGTTAGGAATTTCGGTGGGACTGAGATGCAACTCGGTAGGACCGATTCAGTTAGGGTTTGGGCATAACGTAATCTCGGTGAGACCGATCGCACAAACTCGGTGAGACCGAGTTTGGTAATTAGCTAACCAGAGAGTTGGTCAGGCAAACTCGATGGGACCGACTTGCTCTTTCGGTGCGACCGAAAAGTTACAAGAAGGAAACATAGAGTTTACCTTGCATTCTCGGTGGGACCGATTCGCTCTTTCGGTGAGACCGAAAAGTTACGAAAGGGAAACAGAGAGTTTGCAAGCCCATCTCGGTGGGACCGAGATCCTAATCGGTAGGATCGAATTGCTAGGGTTTGGCAGTGGCAAATGACAAGTGAAACTCGGTGGCGCCGGATTGAAAGAATCGGTATGACCGATTTTGGCTTAGGGTTTAGGTCATTTGTGGATATGGAAAGGTGGTTGAGGATTTTGGAGCATATCACTAAGCACATAAAGCAAGAGGCTCATTAAGCAACACCTCATCCCTCCTTAATAGTATTGGATTTTCCTAAAGACTCAATGTGATCTTGGATCACTAAAATATAAAATGAAGAGTCTTGAACTTTTGAGCTTGAGCCAATTCTTTGTCCTTAGAATTTTGAGGGTTCCACTTTCACATCCATGCCATGCCAATCATTGAGCTTTCCTGAAATAATCATCTTGGAATAGCATTAGCTCAATGAGCTATATGTTGTTATGAATTACCAAAACCACCTAGGGATAGTTGCACTTTCACATGTTCCCCTACATCCAGTTATATATATATATATATATATATATATATATATATATATCATGTTCTTTCCAACATGCTGAGCTTGCCAAAGGATAAAATGAAAAAGAAAAGGTGAAGATCACCATGACTCTTGCATAAGGTAGAAGATAATTATAAAGGATAGGCCCTTCGCAAAGGGAAGCAGAGGTTGCCATGCGCTTTTATGGTTGGATGCATAAAATCTCAATGCGAAAGAACGTCACTTTATATTGCCCCTTGTGATATGAACCTTTATTATGCAGTCCGTCGCTTTTATTACTTCCACATCACAAGATCGTATAAATCTTATTTCTCCCACACTAATCAATCATACATATTTAGAGCAATTTTTATTGCTTTGCACCGATGACAACTTAGTTGAAGGATCTTACTCAATCCATAGGTAGATACGGTGGACTCTCATGGCAAAACTGGTTTAAGGGTATTTGGAAGCACAAGTAGTATTTCTACTTGGTGCTGAGAATTTGGCTAGCATGAGGGGGAAAGGCAAGCTCAACAAGTTAGAGGATCCATGACAACATACTTTATCTCAGATATACGAAAGACATAACTCATTACGTTGTCTTCCTTGTCCAACATCAACTCTTTAGCATGTCATATTTTAATGAGTGCTCCCAATCATAAAAGATGTCAATGATAATATATCTACATGTTAAAACCTATCTTTCCTTATTACTTCCTATTAATTGCAACAATGACCAAAGCTATGTCTACCAACTCCCAAAAACTTTTAATCAACATACTCTCTCTATGTGAAGTCATTACTCTCAATAAGATCAATATGAACTCTTTGTTTCTTTTTATTCTTTTTCTCTTTTCTTTTATTCACCCAAGATCATGGCAAAATAATCAAGCCCTTAACTCAACACTAATCTTTATTATATATAACTCACGGACTCGATTACAAAGAGAGATCATAAAGCAAAACTCAAAACTAGATCATGCCATAAACTTTATTCTACTAGATCAAGATACTACTAATAGGATCGAACTAAGAAAAACGATAAAGATAGGAGTTGTGATGGTGATACGATACCGGGGCACCTCCCCCAAGCTTGGCAGTTGCCAAGGGGAGTGCCCATACCCATGTGATTATATCTCTTTTGTCGGTGAAGAAGGTGGAGGTGTTGTTGATGATGCAAGCTTGTCATCCATCTTCCAAGGCATAGGTTCACCATCATAGAAGGATGATCGAGTCTCCGGAATCCTCGAATCTGCAGCCAAACTCATTCTTTTGAATCTATATTCATACTCACAGTTTTGGTTTTGCAGGTCATAGATTTGAGCTTGGAGATGGTCGATCTTCTCATATAGCTTGAAGATGGCACCCTTGGTGTTCTTGGAATCCGGCTTGTAGTTGTTAGTGAACTCCGCGAGCATCGTGTGGCTAGTGTTGATTCCACGCTCCACCATCCCCTGGCACTTGAAAACTTGTTGCTCCATTGCTTCGAGCCTCGTCTCCACGCTTCCGGTTCCCTTTGGTCCCTCAACATCGCGGATGTGCAACAACCCATCACGCATCTCAATGGTTTGAGGGTGTCGCAGCACCTCCGCGAGGTAAGGGTCGACGACCTTCTCGAAGAACTTGTCCTTGGAAGCACTTGGGGACGTCATGATAATCTAGATCTGTCAGAAAAACAGCTCGAAACAAGAACAAATAATAATTGCGTGATACAGGAGTCAAAACCTTTGGGAGAATATATAATGAATTTTTACCGACCAAAATACGTAACGTGCAAGAAAACGGAGTCCGGAAGGCACAAGAGGTGCTCACGAGGTAGGGGGGCGCGCCCAGGGGGGTAGGGCGCGCCCACCACCCTTGTGGGGCCCTCGTGTCCTTCCCGGACTGCTACTTATTTTTTCTATTTTTCTAAGTATTCCAAAATGGAGAAATATTGCCTTAAAAATTGTTTTGGAGTCGGTTTACTTACCGTACCAAATACCTATTCCTTTCCGGAGCCTGAAATGTTCCGGAAAGTGTCCCTTATGTATTCCTCCGGGGTTACGGTTTCAATAATATTGGTTTCAACATTTACGGAATTACCTGAGATATAATGTTTAATTCTTTGACCGTTTACCACCTTCGGATTTGTGCCCTTGAAGTTGTTGATTTTTATGGCACCGGAATGATAGACCTCTTCGATAACATAGGGGCCTTCCCATTTAGAGAGGAGTTTGCCTGCAAAGAATCTTAACCGAGAGTTGTATAGCAATACATAATCACCTACATTAAACTCACGCTTTTGTATCCTTTCGCCATGCCATCTTTTAACTTTTTCTTTAAACAACTTGGCATTTTCATAAGCTTGGGTTCTCCATTCATCAAGTGAGCTAATATCAAATAACCTCTTCTTACCAGCAAGTTTAAAATCATAGTTGAGCTCTTTAATAGCCCAATATGCCTTATGTTCTAGTTCGAGAGGTAAGTGACATGCTTTTCCATAAACCATTTTATACGGAGACATACCCATAGGATTTTTATATGCAGTTCTATAAGCCCATAATGCATCATCAAGTTTTTTGGACAAATTCTTTCTAGACCTATTAAGAGTCTTTTGCAAAATTAATTTTAGCTCTCTATTGCTCAACTCTACTTGACCACTAGACTGTGGGTGATAAGGAGATGCAATTCTATGATTAACATCATATTTAGCAAGCATTTTACGAAAAGCACCATGAATAAAGTGTGAACCACCATCAGTCATTAAATATCTAGGGACTCCAAACCTCGGAAAAATAACTTCCTTAAGCATTTTAATAGAAGTGTTGTGATCAGCACTACTAGTTGGAATAGCTTCTACCCACTTAGTAACATAATCAACAGCAACTAGAATATGTGTGTATCCATTCGAGGCAGGAAAAGGTCCCATATAATCAAAGCCCCAAACATCAAACGATTCAATAACAAGAGAATAATTCATAGGCATCTCTTGACGTCTACTAATATTACCAATTCTTTGACATTCATCACAATACAAGACAAACTTACGGGCATCCTTGAAGAGAGTAGGCCAATAAAAACCAGATTGCAATACCTTATGTGTTGTTCTATCTCCAGCGTGGTGTCCTCCATAAGACTCGGAATGATACTTGCGTAGGATCTGTTCCTGTTCATGCTCAGGTACACAACGTCTAATAACACCATCTACTCCTTCTTTATAAAGATGTGGGTCATCCCAAAAGTAATGTCTCAAGTCATAGAAAAACTTTTTCTTTTGCTGGTATGTGAAGCTAGGTGGTATAAATTTAGAAACAATATAATTAGCATAATCAGCATACCAAGGAGTACTACAAGAAGTACTTATAACATTTAATTGTTCATCAGAAAGCTATCATTAATAGGTAGTGGGTCATCAAGAACATTCTCTAACCTAGACAAGTTGCCTACAACGGGTTTCTCAGCTCCCTTTCTATCAACAATATGCAAATCAAATTCTTGTAGCAAGAGAACCCATCTAATAAGTCTAGGTTTAGCATCTTTCTTTTCCATAAGATATTTAATAGCAGCATGATCAGTTTGAATAGTTACTTTAGATTCAACGATATAAGATCTAAACTTATCACAAGAAAATACAACTGCTAAAAGCTCTTTTTCAGTAGTAGCATAATTTCTTTGAGCATTGTCTAGAGTCTTACTAGCATAATGAATAACATTTAATTTCTTATCAACTATTTTCCCTAGAATAGCACCTACAACATAATCACTAGCATCACACATAATTTCAAATGGTAGGTTCCAATCAGGTGGCTGAACAATAGGTGCAGTGTGAAAGGATCGAGAAGAGGTGTCTAGAGGGGGGGGGGGTGATTAGACACTAAGTGCCAAAATTTACAGTTTTTAATATTCTTAAGTTTAAGTGGAGTTTAAGCACAAGTTTAACAAACACAATACATATCAAGCAAGCATGCAATGAGTATATGAGCAGCGGAAAGTAAAGCATGCAACTTGCAAGAATGTAAAGGGAAGGGTTTGGAGTATCCAACGCAATTGGAGACACATATGTTTTTGTCGTGGTTCCGATAGGTGGTGCTATCGTACATCCACGTTGATGGAGACTTCAACCCACGGAGGGTAACGGTTGTGCAAGTCCATGGAGGGCTCCACCCACGAAGGGTCCACGAAGAAGCAACCTTGTCTATTCCATCACGGCCATCGCCCACGAAGGACTTGCCTCACTAGCGGTAGATCTTCACGAAGTAGGCGATCTCCTTGCCCTTACAAACTCCTTGGTTCAACTCCACAATCTTGTCGGAGGCTCCCAAGTGACACCTAGCCAATCTAGGAGACACCACTCTCCAAGAAGTAACAAATGGTGTGTTGATGATGAACTCCTTGCTCTTGTGCTTCAAATGATAGTCTCCCCAACACTCAACTCTCTCTCACAGGATATGGATTTGGTGGAAAGAAGATTTGAGTGGAAAGCAACTTGGGGAAGGCTAGAGATCAAGATTCATATGGTTGGAATGGAATATCTTGACCTCAACACAAGTGTAGGTGGTTCTCTCTCAGAAAATGTGTATTAGAAGTGTAGGTATGTTCTGATGGCTCTCTCCACGAATGAAGAGTGGGTGGAGGGGTATATATAGCCTCCACACAAAATCTAACCGTTACACACAATTTTCCAAACTCGGTGGGACCGAATGGTTAAACTCGATCGGACCGATTCAGCAAACCTAGTGACCGTTAGGATTTTCGGTGGGACTGAGATGCAACTCAGTAGGACCGATATGGTTAGGGTTAGGGCATAACGTAATCTCGGTGTGACCGATTACACAAACTCGGTGGGACCGATTTTGGTAATAAGCTAACCAGAGAGTTGGTCAGGCAAACTCGGTGAGACCGATTACACAAACTCGGTGGGACCGATTTTGGTAATAAGCTAACCAGAGGGTTTGCATTGTAATCTCAGTAGTACCGATTGCTCAAACTCGGTGAGACCGATTTTGGTAATGGACATACACAGAGAGATTACAATCCCATCTCGGTGGGACCAAGATCCCTATCAGTGAAACTGATTTGCTAGGGTTTGTGGTAGTGGCTATGCCATTTGAAACTCGGTGGCGCCGGATAGAAAGAATCGGTGGGGCCGAGTTTGACTTTTGTTTTAGGTCATAGGTGGATGTGGGAAGGTAGTTGAGGGTTTTGGAGCATATCACTAAGCACTTTGAGCAAGCAAGCCATTCAGCAACACCTCATCCCCTCTTGATAGTATTGGCTTTTCCTATAGACTCAATGTGATCTTGGATCACTAAAATAGAAAATGTAGAGTCTTGATCTTGAAGCTTGAGCCAATCCTTTGTCCTTCGCATCTTGAAGGGGTTCCACATCCTCTAGTCCATGCCACTCCATTGTTGAACTTATCTGAAACATACTAGGTAAAAGTGTTAGTCCAACAAGAGATATGTTGACATTAATTACCAAAACCACCCAGGGAGCACTTGTGCTTTCAATCTCCCCCTTTTTGGTAATTGATGACAACATACATCAAAGATTTAGATAAAGATATAGAGAATAGCAAGTAAAGCTTTGGAAAGACATGTAACATGCATAGGCTCCCCCTACATGTATGCAATCATGTGAATATTGAATATAGGAGCATGTGAATGCGTAAACATGACAGAGTAAGCAATGTATTACATGTATCTTGGCTATATGCATCAGAGAAAATGATGTGAATGTGAGAAATGTACCTTCATGCTCATGAGTCCTTCTTGCAAATAGTATGTACATCAGCAAGAACTTATCATTCACATGACTATGATGCATATACTTACCTTGTGGTCTTGAGTTGGCTTAGGATGGGATGAACCTGCGCAAACAAGGTTAAATAACACAGATACACCTACTGACCAGAGCAAGCAAGAGAAACCACAAGAGAACCAAGACTGGGATGACACGTAGAGTGAGTACTAAGTACCACATTGGATATAGACATGTCTCCAAAGGTAAAGATATGCAATAAAATCAGAGATTTCCTTCCCTTAGATGTCTTGCTCCCCCTGAATCTGCATGGGATATTGGGAGAAGATAGGGAACAGAAAATCAGAGCAACAAAAAGGAAACAATAGAGCTTGAGCTAAAGCAAGCAACCAAACATGTCTTTCCCCTCTTAAAGACATGTGACATCTCTCCTCTTGAACACCAAGCATCTGGGGTCTTTGATGATATTACTTTCTCCTAGTTGAGAAACTCTCTCCCCCTGAGTATTCTCTCTTTCTCCCCCTATAGGAAGGATTAAGCTTTTGATGTGATCTCTCTCTCCCCCTTTGACATCAATTTCCAAGAAGGGCTCTTCTGGACATGTGATACAAATGGGTTGGTCCTTGAGTCACAGAGCAAAGCAGCATGTCTAATATGATACTGGTAGAGGACAAGAATCATTGAGTGGAGCTGGAGCAAACCGAAATCAGGAATAAGTGGAAAGTTGGTTTTCCTGTGATGGAATCGGTGACTCCGAGTTGTGTGCTTCGGTTGCACCGAAAGATTTTGGTTGGGCCGAAGAGAACAAACCGGTGTGACCGAGTTCATCAGAGTGAAACCACTTGTCACCTCAGCTCACTAGACAAGTAAGATCTCACAAGGATATGCAAGGAATTTACTGAAAGATTTGCAATGAATTGGATGCAGAAAATGCAGAACAAAAAGGAAAGAAAAGAAACTAAAAGTTCCAGATGAATTTTTTTTCAAAGCGGAAACAAATATGAAAATGCAAAAACACGGAGAAACACTAGAGAACTTCATCTAGAAATGGTCGGTGACAAAGTCACCTATGTTAGAGTATATTGACTTAGGAGTCAAGTGAGAGCACTTGATCATAGGTCATACTCATCGTTTTAGCTCAAAATGGGGTTACCATTTTCGTTTAAGCCTTTTGATGTATTCACATCTTGTCGAGTTGCTTTGACTCATGACTTGGAGCAAAGCTTCTCTAAGATGGAATAACATACCTTGGGTGGTGGTGTTGATCTTGCACATGTAGTTGAACTTGTGTGGGTTGCTCAAGGTTGATGTAGTTCATCAAGGGTTGGGAGCACCACTTGGAGTTTGAGTTCATCTACCTACATGGGTTAGCTTTGCAAGGAAGAGCACTTGTGTATCGAACATGACAATCATGAGACTCAACATAGAATTTGCTAAAGGATATGTTTGAATGGTTTCGTGCTTCCTTGTCTTCAACCACCATTGTGTAGAGACTTGGTGATGTAGAAATTGCTCAAGATGTGAGTGTGTGGCAATCTCATAGATTTAGATTCATCCAAGTACCTACATGGGTTAGATACCATGCAAGGTACAAATATATCCAAGACATATGAATAGCATCATAAGAGAAATATCGAGGATTAGTCATAGGCTCATGCCCCGCCTGTATCAAATGGAGTTCCTACTCCAAGTTTGAAGCATCAATGATGTTCAATTCACCTCTCAACCTGCAAAACACTTTCTCATCAAGTGGTTTAGTGAATATATCCGCCTATTGCTTATTGGTGCAAACGTGCTTAAGGTTAATGTCCCCTTTTGCAACATGATCTCGAATGAAATGATGACAAACTTCAATATGCTTAGTTCAAGAATGTTGCACGGGATTGTGAGCAATCTTAATAGCACTTTCATTGTCACATAGCAATGGAACATGTTTCACATATATCCCATAATCTTTAAGAGTTTGGGTCATCCAAAGTAATTGAGCACAACATGAACCAGCGGTAATGTACTCCGCTTTTGCGGTGGATAAGGATACCGAGTTTTGTTTCTTGGAAGACCAAGACACAAGAGATCTACCAAGGAATTGACAAGTACCTGAAGTGGATTTTCTATCAAACTTATCTCCGGCATAGTCCGAATCGAAGTAGCCAACAAGATCAAAAGAGGACCTCTTAGGATACCAAATACCAAAATTTGGTGTATGGATTAGGTATCTCACTATCCTTTTCACAGCCTTAAGATGGCACTCTTTAGGAGCAGCTTGATATCGTGCACACATGCACACACTTAGCATAATATTGGGACGAGAGGCACATAGATATAACAATGAACCTATCATAGAGCGATAAACCTTTTGATCAACCGGTTCACCATCTTTAGTCAAATCAAGATGTCCACTAGTAGGCATGGGTGTAGTCATACCTTTGCATTCTTGCATATTGAACTTCTTGAATAAGTCATTGGTGTACTTTGTTTGAGAGACAAAGGTACCTTCCTTAGTTTGCTTGATTTGCAAACCGAGAAAGAATTTGAGTTCACTCATCATAGACATCTCAAACTTCTCCGACATTAGCTTTCCAAACTTCTCACTAAAATGAGGGTTAGTTGAACCAAATATAATATCATCAACATAAATTTGGCACACAAATAGTTCTCCATTAGCCCTTTTAGTAAAAAGAGTAGAATCAATTTTACCAATTTCAAAGCCTTTTTCAATAAGGAACTTGTTCAAACATTTATACCATGCTCTAGGAGCTTGTTTAAGAGCATAAATAGCTTTGTGAAGTTTGTAAACATGATTAGGTTTCTTAGGATTGACAAAGCCGGGAGGTTGCTTAACATAAACTTCCTCCTCGAGTTTGCCATTTAGAAAAGCACTTTTAATGTCCATTTGGTACAAGGTGATATCATGGTGATTAGCATAAGCAAGTAAGATGCGAATGGACTCAAGTCTAGCAACGGGAGCATATGTCTCACCATAGTCCATACCTTCAACTTGTGTGTAGCCTTGGGCGATGAGACGTGCTTTGTTGCGAACCACTTGTCCATCTTCATCTTGCTTGTTGCGAAACACCCATTTGGTACCAATGATGTTATGGTTGTTGTCGGGCTTCTCGACCAATGTCCACACTTGATTTCTCTCAAAGTTGTGTAGCTCTTCATGCATAGCGTTTATCCAGTCCGGATCCTCCAATGCTTCTTCAACCTTCATAGGTTCAATGCTAGAGATGAATGAGTAATGTTCACAAAAGTTAGCTAAAGGAGTTTTAGAGTGAGTGATTCTCCCGGTTTGGATATCATTATAGATTTGCTCGACGGGATGATCCTTAGCAATTCTTGCTCGAACTCGTGAAAGCTTTTGCTTGGGTCGGGGTGGAACATCCACTTCATCTTGTGCTTCTTCTTGGCCTTCTTCATTGTTGACGTAGTCGTTCTCTTGTCGTGGTGGAGAAGGAGGTTGTTGATGTTCATCTTGGTGCGCTTCCTCGTTTTCTTCATCTTGGCGTGTTCCACTTGTGGATGCTTCCGTATCAACTCTTGGTTCACCTTGTCATGAGGTAGAAGCTTCCACTTGGACGGACGAGGTACTCTCCTTCACTTCTGTTGGACGAATCTTGCCAATGGAAAAGTCTTGAATTGCTTTCGAAGGGTCTTTGTCTCCTACATCAATTGGCAATTGCTCTACTTGCAAGCCGTTAGATTCATCAAACTTCACATCTACCGTCTCTTCAACCTTTCGGGTGAAATTGTTGTAGACACGGTAAGTGTGAGAGTTTGAGCCATAACCAAGTAGGAAACCTTCATGAGATTTAGGAGCAAATTTAGAACAACGATGCTTATCAAGAATGTAGCACTTTGAGCTGAATACTCGAAAGTATCCAACTTGGGGTTTGTTATCGGTGTGGAGCTCGTATGCTGTCTTGCCGAGTAGCTTGTGAAGATACAAGCGATTTGTTGCATGACAAGCTCTCTCAACCGCTTCCGCCCAAAAGTGCTTTGGCGTTTTGTACTCATCAAGCGTCGTTCTTGCCATCTCGATAAGAGTCCGGTTCTTCCTTTCAACAACTCCATTTTGTTGAGGTGTGTACGTAGCCGAGAACTCGTGTGAAATCCCTTCTTCGTCAAGAAAGGTGTCCACATTTGCATTCTTGAACTCCGTTCCGTTGTCGCTCCGAACCTTCTTGATCTTCACGTCAAACTGATTTTGGGCCTTCCTAGCGAAGTTTTTTAAGATCTTTTGGACCTGCGATTTGTCATCAAGAAAGAACACTCCCGTAAATCTTGAAAAATCATCAACTATGACTAGACCAAATGAGTTACCACCGAGACTCTTGTAGGCATTTGGACCAAAGAGATCCATGTGAAGTAGCTCGAGTGGTCTTCTTGTGGTCATGATGTTCTTCGCGCAGTGACTTCCTCCAACTTGTTTCCCTGCTTGACAAGCACTACAAAGTCTATCCTTGTCAAATATGACATCTTTTATTCCAAGGATATGATCACCTTTAATAAGCTTATCAAGATTTCACATACCAACATGACCTAGTCTTCTATGCCACAACCAGCCTTTAGAAGATTTGGTAATTAAGCAAGTTCTAGGTTGAGCCTTTTTAGTCAAATGAACATTGTAAAGATCTCCTCTACGTATACCGGTAAAGACCATTTTATGATTGTCTCTATGAAACACTTGGCAGTCTACTTCAGTAAATAGGACATTGAAACCGAAATCAGCAAGTCTAGATACTGAAAGTAAATTGTATCCAAGGGATTCAACGAGCTTGACATTTTGTATGGAGCTATCATGTGAGATGGCCACCTTACCAAGGCCAACCACCTTACCCTTTGAATTATCACCAAAAGTGACATATTTTCGAGGGCCGTCGTTTTCAGCAAGCTCACGGAACATATCTTTATCTCTGGTCATATGATCAGTACATCCACTATCAAGGACCCATTCCTTTCCTCCAGCCATGTAGCCGCGAAGATTTGCCATAAGACCAAAATGCCTCATTGCATCATCAAGATCATAGTCACTATCATCATCTTCATCATAGTATCCATGTTCAACATCATCTTGTGATTGATCAATTCCTAGAGAGGGTAATTTATTAGATAAATGATCATCACAATGGTTACCTTTATGAATTCTAATAGCTTTGGATATGATATCGCTAATGATTCCAACATCTCCTTTGGCACTCGTAAGATTAGTAAGCTCAAATAAGCAGTCACCAAATTTGGGATCATTGGAACTCATCTTAATCAAAGAAATAGACTTATGGAGGATTTCATCTAGATCTTTCAAGGAGTAATTTGGAAAGAGTTCCTCAAGAAATTTCCATATGGTGTAGGCACACTTAAGAGTCGACAAACATCCAATCAAGTTTCTAGGCAAGCCTCTAGTGATAAGATTAACAGTTCTAAGATTGCGAATCATGTCAATATCTTCATCTAGGGTATGGTGCAAAGGATCAACATGAGGTGCACAAGGGCTAGTAATGTACTTGTTCAAATGATATTCATTGAAAATCTCAAGCATTTCATTTTTCCACTCATGAAAATACTCTCCATCAAGAATAGGCACTCTATGTCTAAGACTCCCCAAAGTAGACACATCCATCTTCCTCCAATGGTGTTTAAACCAAGGCAATGGAGACCAAAGCTCTGATACCAATTGAAAGGATCAAGAAGAGGTGTCTAGAGGGGGGTTGATTAGACACTAAGTGCCAAAAGTTGCAGTTTTTAATATTCTTAAGTTTAAGTGGAGTTTAAGCACAAGTATAACAAACACAATACATATCAAGCAAGCATGAAATGAGTATATGAGCAGCGGAAAGTAAAGCATGCAACTTGCAAGAATGTAAACAGAAGGGTTTGGAGTATTCAAACGCAATTGGAGACACGGATGTTTTTGTCGTGGTTCCGATAGGTGGTGCTATCGTACATCCACGTTGATGGAGACTTCAACCCACGGAGGGTAACGGTTGCGCGAGTCCACGGAGGGCTCCACCCATGAAGGGTCCATGAAGAAGCAACCTTGTCTATTCCATCACGGTCGTCGCCCACGAAGGACTTGCCTCACTAGCGGTAGATCTTCACGAAGTAGGCGATCTCCTTGCCCTTACAAACTCCTTGGTTCAACTCCACAATCTTGTCGGAGGCTCCCAAGTGACACCTAGCCAATCTAGGAGACACCAGTCTCCAAGAAGTAACAAATGGTGTGTTGATGATGAACTCCTTGCTCTTGTGCTTCAAATGATAGTCTCCCCAACAGTCAACTCTCTCTCATAGGATATGGATTTGGTGGAAAGAAGATTTGAGTGGAAAGCAACTTGGGGAAGGCTAGAGATCAAGATTCATATGGTTGGAATGGAATATCTTGACCTCAACACAAGTGTAGGTGGTTCTCTCTCAGAAAATGTGTATTGGAAGTGTAGGTATGTTCTGATGGCTCTCTCCATGAATGAAGAGTGGGTGGAGGGGTATATATAGCCTCCACACAAAATCTAACTGTTACACACAATTTGCCAAACTTGGTGGGACCGAATGGTTAAACTCGGTCGGACCGATTTAGCAAACCTAGTGACCGTTGGGATTTTCGGTGGGACTGAGATGCAACTCGGTAGGACCGATATGGTTAGGGTTAGGGCATAACGTAATCTCGGTGTGACCAATTACACGAACTCGATGGGACCGATTTTGGTAATAAGCTAACCAGAGAGTTGGCCAGGCAAACTCGGTGAGACCGATTACACAAACTCGATGGGACCGATTTTGGTAATAAGCTAACTAGAGGGTTTGCATTGTAATCTCGGTAGTACCGATTGCTCAAACTCGGTGAGACCGATTTTGGTAATGGACATACACAGAGAAATTACAATCCCATATCGATGAGACCGAGATCCCTATCGGTGAAACCGATTTGCTAGGGTTTGTTGTAGTGGTTATGACATTTGAAACTCGGTGGCGCCGGATAGAAAGAATCGGTGGGGCTGAGTTTGACTTTTGGTTTAGGTTATATGTGGATGTGGGAAGGTAGTTGAGGGTTTTGGAGCATATCACTAAGCACTTTGAGCAAGCAAGCCATTAAGCAACACCTCATCCCCTCTTGATAGTATTGGCTTTTCCTATAGAATCAATGTGATCTTGGATCACTAAAATAGAAAATGTAGAGTCTTGATCTTGAAGCTTAAGCCAATCCTTTGTCCTTAGCATCTTGAAGGGGTTCCACATACTCTAGTCCATGCCACTCCATTGTTGAACTTATCTGAAACATACTAGGTAAAAGTGTTAGTCCAACAAGAGATATGTTGACATTAATTACCAAAACCACCCAGGGAGCACTTGTGCTTTCACAGTGACTAATGCTTTCTTAAGTATTTCAAATGCTTCTACACAATCATCATCAAAGACAAATGGTATATCTTTTTTGCAATAAATTAGTCAAAGGCCGAGAAATTTTTGAGAAGTCCTTAATGAACCTCTTGTAAAATCCGACGTGACCAAGGAAACTTCTTATACCTTTGATGTCCTTGGGACATGTCATCTTTTCAATAGCATCAACCTTGGCTTTATCAACTTCAATACCTCTTTCAGAAACTTTGTGCCCCAAGACAATACCTTCATTAACCATAAAGTGGCACTTTTCCCAATTCAAGACAAGATTAGTTTCTTCACATCTCTGCAAAACTCGATCAAGATTGCTCAAGCAATCATCAAAAGAGGAACCATAGATGGAAAAGTCGTCCATGAAAACCTCACAAATCTTTTCACAAAAGTCAGAGAATATAGCCATCATGCATCTTTGAAAGGTAGCAGGTGCATTACATAAACCAAAAGGCATACGTCTATAAGCAAAAGTACCAAAAGGGCATGTAAAAGTAGTTTTTGATTGATCTCTAGCCGACACAGGTATTTGAGAGAAACTAGAATAACCGTCTAGAAAGCAATAGTGTGTATGTTTGCATAATCTTTCTAGCATTTGATCAATAAAAGGTAAGGGGTAATGATATTTCTTAGTAGCTTTATTTAATTTGCGGAAATCAATTACCATCCTATAACCCGTGATAATTCTTTGTGGAATCAATTCATCTTTATCATTAGGAACAACAGTAATACCTCCCTTCTTAGGGACACAATGGACAGGACTTACCCACTCACTATCAGCAACAAGATAGATTATACCTGGCTCCAGAAGCTTTAGTATTTCTTTTCTTACCACTTCTTTCATTTTAGGATTGAGACATCGTTGAGGATCACGAACTGGTTTGGCATCTGCTTCCAAATTTATTTTATGTTGACATAGAGTGGGACTGATGCCCTTAAGATCATCAAGAGTATATCCAATAGCAGCACGATGCTTCTTCAGAGTTTTCAATAATCTTTATTCTTCATGCTCTGAAAGGTTAGCACTAATAATAACAGGATATATCTTCTTTTCATCAAGATAAGCATATTTAAGATTATTAGGAAAAGGTTTAAGCTCAAACACGGGATCACCCTTGGGTGGAGCAGGATCCCCTAAAATTTCAACAGGCAAATTATGTTGCAGAATAGGTTCCTGTTTAAAGAATACTTCATCTATTTCCCTTCTTCCATTCATGAACATATCATTTTCATGGTCTAGCAAATAGTGTTCTAAAGGATCACTAGGAGGTACGGCAATAGAAGGAAGACCAATAATTTCATCCTTACTAGGTAATTCTTCCTCACGATGTTGTTTACTAAATTTAGAGAAATTAAACTGATGAACCATATCATCCAAGCCAATAGTAACAACATTCTTTTCGCAATCTATCCTAGCATTAACAGTGTTCAAGAAGGGTCTACCAAATATAATGGGACAAAAGCTATCTTGCGGAGAAGTAAGAACAAGAAAATCAGCAGGATATTTAGTTTTCCCACACAAGACTTCAACATCTCTAACAATTCCAATTGGTGAAATAGTATCTCTATTGGCAAGTTTAATTGTGACATCAATATCTTCTAACTCAGCAGGTGCAATTTCATTCTTAATTTCTTCGTATAATTCAATAGGTATTACACTAGCACTCGCACCCATATCACATAAGCCATGATAACAATGATCTCCTATTTTAACAGAAATAACAGGAACGACTACCACATGTCTATGTTTATCTTTATCACAAGGTTTAGCAATTCTAGCAGTTTCACCTTCGAACTGAATAACATGCCCATCAATATTATCAGACAAGAGATCTTTAACAATAGCAATATTAGGTTCTACTTTAACTTGCTCAGGAGGTGTATAAGTTCTAATATTGCTTTTACGAACAACAGTTGAAGCTTTAGCATGATCCTTTATTCTAACAGGGAAATGTGGTTTCTCAATATAAGAAGTAGGAACAATAGGATCATTATAAGTGACAGTCTTTTCTTCAACTTTAATAGGTGCAACTACTTTTACTTCTATGGGAGGATGATATTTAAACCACTTCTCCTTAGGGAGATCAACATAAGTAGCAAAAGATTCACAGAAAGAAGCTACTATCTCAGAGTCAAGTCCATATTTAGTGCTAAACTTACGGAAAATATCGGTATCCATAAAAGATTTAACACAATCAAACTTAGGTGTCATACCTGACTCCTTACCTTCGTCGAGGTCCCAATCTTCAGAGTTGCGTTTAATTCTATCCAATAAATTCCATCTGAATCCAGTAGTCTTCATCATAAAAGAGCCAGCACAAGAAGTATCGAGCATGGTGCGATTGTTATCAGAAAGCCGAGCATATAAATTTTGAATAATCATTTCTCTTGAGAGCTCGTGATTGAGGCATGAATATAACATTGATTTAAGCCTCCCCCAAGCTTGAGCGATGCTTTCTGCTTCGTGAGGCCAGAAATTATATATATATATATATATATATATATATATATATATATAATTGCGATCACGATGAACACGATGCATAGGGTAATACTTTCGATGAAATTCCAGCTTCAATCTTTTATAGTCCCAGAATCTCATGTCATCACATAGCATATACCATATCAATGCATCTCCCTTCAAAGATAAAGGGAAGACCTTCTTCTTAGCAACATCATCGGGTATACCTGCAAGCTTAAATAATCCACAAACTTCATCCACATATATTAAGTGCTCATCAGGATGCTTTGTTCCATCTCCTGTAAAAAAGTTAGCTAGCAGTTTTTCCATCATACCCGAAGGAAATTCAAAAGGAGTTTCATTTTCAATAGGTTCAGTAGGTTGAGGAGCAACTCTTTGCTCTACTAGACGGGGTGAAGATACCCCGAAAAAGCCCCTCAGAGAATTACTTTCCATAGTAACAAGTGACAGTAAATTTCAGCACACTATATAAATTTTTCCTTACCAAATTCCACCTACCAAAGGCGCTACATGCCCCGGCAACGGCGCCAGAAAAGAGTATTGATGACCCACAAGTATAGGGGATCTATCGTAGTCCTTTCGATAAGTAAGAGTGTCGAACCCAATGAGGAGCAGAAGGAAATGATAAGCGGTTTTCAGCAAGGTATTCTCTGCAAGTACTGAAATAAGTGGTAACAGATAGTTTTGTGATAAGATAGATTGTAACGAGCAACAAGTAACAAAAGTAAATAAAGTACAGAAAGGTGGCCCAATTCTTTTGTAGCAAAGGACAAGCCGGAACAAACTCTTATAACTGGAAAAGGGCTCCCGAGGACACATGGGAATATCGTCAAGCTAGTTTTCATCACGTTCATATGATTCGCGTTCGATACTTTGATAATTTGATATGTGGGTGGACTGGTGCTTGGGTGCTGTTCTTACTTGAACAAGCATCCCAGTTATGATTAACCTCTATTGCAAGCATCCGCAACTACAACAAAAGTATTAAGGTAAACCTAACCATAGCATGAAACATGTGGATCCAAATCAGCCCCTTACAAAGCAACGCATAAACTATGGTTTAAGCTTCTATCACTCTAGCAACCCATCATCTACTTATTACTTCCCAATGCCTTCCTCTAGGCCCAAATAATGGTGAAGTGTTATGTAGTTGACGTTCACAAAACACCACTAGAGGCTAGACAACATACATCTTATCAAAATATCAAACGAACACCAAATTCACATGACTACTAATAGCAAGACTTCTCCCTTGTCCTCAGGAACAAACGTAATTACTCAAAAAGCATATTCATGTTCATAATTAGAGGGGTAATAATATGCATATAGGATCTGAACATATGATCTTCCACCAAATAAACCAACTAGCATCAACTACAAGGAGTAATCAACACTACTAGCAACCTACTAGCACCAATCCTGGACTTTGAGACAAGAATTGGATACAAGAGATGAACTAGGGTTTGGAGATGAGATGGTGCTGGTGAAGATGTTGATGGAGATTGCCCTCTCCTGATGAGAGGAGCGTTGGTGATGACGATGGTGATGATTTCCCCCTCCCGGAGGGAAGTATCCCCGGTAGAACAGCGCTATCGGAGCTCTAGATTGGATCCGCCAAGGTTCCGCCTCGTGGCGGCGGAGTCTCATCCCGAAAAGTTCCTTCTTATTTTTTCTCATCGAAACACTTCATATAGGAGAAGATGGATGTCGAAGAGCCACCAGGGGGCCCATGAGGTAGGGGGCGCCCTAGGGGGGTGCCCCCCACCCTCGTGAGCAGGGTGCGGGCCCCCTGGCCTTCATCTTTGGCGAGGATTTTTCTTTATTTATTTTAAGATGTTCCATGGAGTTTCAGGACTTTTGGAGTTGCGCGGAATAGGTCTTTAATATTTGCTCCTTTTCCAGCCCAGAATTCCAGCTGCCGGCATTCTCCCTCCTTATGTAAACCTTGTAAAATAAGAGAGAATAGCCATAAGTATTGTGACATAAAGTGAAATAACAGTCCATAATGCGATAAATATTGATATAAAAGCATGATGCAAAATGGACGTATCAATGACCGGAGATAAAGACATGTTCCGTGAGCTTGCTGAAAATGACGGCCCTCGAAAGTATGTCACTTTTGGTGATAATTCAAAGGGTAAGGTGGTTGGCCTTGGTAAGGTGGTCATCTCACATTATAGCTCCATACAAAATGTCATGCTCGTTGAATCTCTTGGCTACAACTTACTTTCAGTATCTAGACTTGCTGATTTCGGTTTCAATGTCCTATTTACTGAAGTAGACTGCCAAGTGTTTCGTAGAGATAATCATAACATGGTCTTTACTGATATACGTAGAGGAGATCTTTACATTGTTGATTTCACTAAAAAGGCTCAACCTAAAACTTTCTTAATTGCTAAATCTTCTAAAGGCTGGTTGTGGCATAGAAGGCTAGGCCATGTGGGCATGTGAAACCTTGACAAACTCATTAAAGGAAGTCATATCCTTGGCGTTAAAGATGTCATATTTGACAAGGATAGACTTTGTAGTGCTTGTCAAGTAGGGAAACAAGTTGGAGGAAGTCATCGCACTGAGAACATCATGACCACAAGAAGACCACTTGAACTACTTCACATGGATCTCTTTGGTCCAAATGCCTACAAGAGTCTCGGTGGTAACTCATTTGGTCTGGTCATAGTTGATGATTTTTCAAGATTTACGTGGGTGTTCTTTCTTGATGACAAATCGCAGGTCCAAAAGGTCTTCAAAAACTTTGCTAGGAAGGCCCAAAATCAATTTGACGTGAAGATCAAAAAGGTTCGGAGCGACAATGGAACGGAGTTCAAGAACGCAAATGTGGACACCTTTCTGGACGAAGAAGGGATCGCACATGAGTTCTCGGCTACGTACACACCTCAACAAAATGGAGTTGTTGAGAGGAAGAACCGGACTCTTATCGAAATGGCAAGACCGATGCTTGATGAGTACAAGACGCCAAAACACTTTTGGGTGGAAGCAGTAGAGATAGCTTGTCATGCAACAAATCGCTTGTATCTTCACAAGCTACTCGGCAAGACGACATACGAGCTCCTCACCGATAACAAACCCCAAGTTGGATACTTTTGAGTATTCGGCTCAAAATGCTACATTCTTGATAAGCATCGTTGTTCTAAAGTTGCTCCTAAGTCTCATGAAGGTTTCCTACTTGGTTATGGCTCAAACTCTCACACATACCATGTCTACAACAATTTCACCCGAAAGGTTGAAGAAACGGTAGATGTGAAGTTTGATGAATCTAACGGCTCGCAAGTAGAGCAATTGCCAATTGATGTAGGAGACAAAGATCCCTCGGAAGCAATCCAAGACTTGTCTATTGGCAAGATTCTTCCAATGGAGGTGAAGGAGAGTACCTCGTCCGTCCAAGTGGAAGCTTCTACCTCACGACAAGATGAACCAAGAGTTGATACGGAAGCATCCATGAGTGGGACACACCAAGAAGAAAACGAGGAAGTGCACCCAGACGAATGTCAACAAACTCCTTCTCCACTACGACAAGAGAACGACAATGCCAACAATGAAGAAGTCCAAGAAGAAGAACAAGATGAAGAAGATGTTCAACAAAGACCCAAGCAAAAGCTTTCATGAGTTCGAGCAAGAATTGCTAAAGATCATCCCGTGGAGCAAATCTACAATGATATCCAAGTCGGGAGAATCACTCGCTCAAAAACTCGTTTAGCTAACTTTTGTGAACACTATTCATTTATCTCTCGTATTGAACCTATGAAGGTTGAAGAAGCATTGGAAGATCCGGATTGGATAAATGCTATGCATGAAGAGCTACACAACTTTGAGAGAAATCAGGTGTGGACATTGGTTGAAAAGCACGATAACAACCACAACATCATCGGTACCAAATGGGTGTTTCACAACAAGCAAGATGAAGATGGACAAGTGGTTCGCAACAAAGCGCATCTCGTCGCCCAAGGCTACACACAAGTCGAAGGTATGGACTATGGTGAGACAAATGCTCCCATTGCTAGACTTGAGTCCATTCGCATCTTACTTGCCTATGCTAATCACCATAATATCACCTTGTACCAAAATGGACATTAAAAGTGCTTTTCTAAATGGTGAAATTGAAGAGGAAGTTTATGTTAAGCAACCTCCCGGCTTTGTCAACCCTAAGAAACCTAATCATGTTTACAAACTTCACAAAGCCCTCTATGGTCTTAAACAAGCTCCTAGAGCGTGGTATAAATGCTTGACCAAGTTCCTTATTGAAAAAGGCTTTGAAATTGGAAAAATAGATTCTACTCTTTTTACTAAAAGGGTTAATGGAGAACTATTTGTATGCCAAATTTATGTTGATGATATTATATTTGGATCAACTATCCCTCATTTTAGTGAATAGTTTGGGAAGCTAATGTCGGAGAAGTTTGAGATGTCTATGATGAGTGAACTCAAATTCTTTCTTGGTTTGCAAATCAAGCAAACTAAGGAAGGCACCTTTGTCTCTCAAACGAAGTACACCAATGACTTATTCAAGAAGTTCAATATGCAAGAATGCAAAGGGTGACTACACCCATGCCTACTAGTGGACATCTTGATTTGACCAAAGATGGTGAACCGGTTAATCAAAAAGTTTATCGCTCTATGATTGGTTCATTATTATATCTATGTGCTTCATGTCCCGATATCATGTTGAGTGTGTGCATGTGTGCACGATATCAAGCTGCTCCTAAGGAATGTCATCTTAAGCCCGTGGAAAGGATAGTGAGATACTTAATACATACACCAAATTTTGGCATTTGGTATCCAAAGAGAGCTTCCTTTGATCTTGTTGGCTACTCTGACTCGGATTATGTCGGTGACAAGGTTGATAGGAAGTCCACTTCGGGTACTTGTCAATTCCTTGGTAGATCTCTTGTGTCTTGGTCTTCCAAGAAACAAAACTCCGTATGCTTATCCACCGCTGAAGCAGAATACATTGCTGCGGGTTCATGTTGTGCTCAATTACTCTGGATGACCCAGACTCTTAAAGATCATGGGATATATTTGAAACATGTTCCATTGATTTGTGACAATGAAAGTGCTATCAAGATTGCTCACAATCCCGTGCAACACTCTCGAACTAAGCATATCGAAGTTCGTCATCATTTTATTCGAGATCATGTTGCTAAGGGTGACATAAACCTTAAGCATGTTCGCACCGATAAGTAATAGCGGATATATTCACCAAACCACTTGATGAGAAAGTGTTTTACAGGTTAAGAGGTGAATTGAACATCATTGACACTTAAAACTTGGAGTAGGAACTCCATTGGATACATGCAAGATTTGAGCTTACGACTAATCTCTTGATATTTCTCCTATGATGATTATCTTATGTCTTGAAAATTTGCATCTTGCATGTTATCTAACCCTTGTAGGTACTTGGATGAATATAATTCTATGAGATTGCAATTCACTCACATCTTCAGCAATCTCTACATCATCAAGTCTCTGCACAATGGTGATTGATGACAAGGAAGCACGAAACCTTTCAAACATATCCTTTGACAAATTCTATGTTGAGTTTCATGAATGTCATGTTGGATACATAAGTGCTCTTCCTTGGGAAAACTAACCCATGTAGGTAGATGAACTCAAAATCCAAAGGGTGCTCCCAACTCTTGATGGGCTACATCAACCTTGAGCAACCCACACAAGTTCAACTACATGATCAAGACCAACACCACCACCCAAGGTATGTTATTCCATCTTAGAGTAGCTTTACTCCAAGTCATGAGTCAAAGCAACTAGACAAGATGTGAATACATCAAGATACTTAAACGAAAAATGGTAACCCCATTTTGAGCTTAAACGATGAGTACGACCTATGGTCAAGTGATCTCACTTGACTCCTAAGTCAATGTACTCTAACATAGGTGACTTTGTCACCGCCCAACTCTAGATGAAGTTCTCTTGTGTTCTTTTTGTGTCCTTGCACTTGTCTCATGCATATTTGTTTCCCCTTTCCAATCTTCATCTAGACCTTTTTGTTTCTTTTCTTTGTTCTTTGTTCTGCATTTTCTACATCCAATTCATTGCAAATCTTTGTGAGATCTTATTTGTCTAGTGATCTGAGGTGACAAGTGTTTTTCTGTGATGAACTCGGTTCCACCGATTTCATGTTTCCGGTCTAACCGAAGATTTTCGGAGCAACCGAAGCATACAACTTGGTGACACCGATTGCACTACAGGAAAAACATTTTGCCATTTATTCCTGCTTTATTCTTGATCTAGCTCCACTCAATGAATCTTGTCCTCTACAAGCATCACATTTACCTTAATGCTTTGTACTATGATTCAAGGACCGAACCCATTCACAACAAACTCCAGAAGACCCTTCTTGGAAATTGATGTCAAAGGGGGAGAGAGAGATCACATCAAAGCTTAATCATATCTCTAGGGGGAGAGATCTCTAGGGGAGGGAATACTCCAGGAAAGAGTAATCTTCAAGGATCCCAGATGCTTGATGTTCAAGAGGAGAGATGCCACATGTCTTCTTGGGGGAAAGACATGTTCACATGTGCTTATTTGCATTCGCTCTATTCATTTGTTTTTTTGAGCTCTGTTTTTCTGTTCCCTACCTTCTCCCAGTATCCCATGCTAGATTCAGGGGGAGCAAGATATCCAAGGGAAAGAAAATCTTAAATTCATTGCATATCCTTCTCTTTGGGGACATGTCAATACCTATCGTGGTGCTCTGTACTCACTCTACATGTCATCCCAGTCTTGGTACTCTTGTGGTTTCTTTTGTTTGCTCTAGCTAGTAGGTGCATCTGTGTTATCTAACCTTGTTTACGTAGGTTCATCACATCCTAGCCAACTCAAGACCACAAGGTAAGTATATGCATCATGGTCATGTGTATGAGAAATTCTTGCTGATGTACATACTGTTTGCAAGAAGGACTCATGGGCATGAAGGTAAATTTCTCATATTTTCATCACTTGCTCTGATGCATATAGCCCAGAGATATGTAACACATTGCTACTCTGTCATGGTTATGCTCTCACATGCTTCTATATACCATATTCACATGATTGCATACATGTAGGGGGAGCCTATGCTTGTTACATGTCTTTCCAAAGCTTTACTTGCTACTCTCTATATCTTTATCTAAAGCTTTGATGTATGTTGCCATCAATTACCAAAAGGGGGAGATTGAAAGCACAAGTGCTCCCTAGGTGGTTTTAGTAATTAATGACAACATATCTCTTGTTGGACTAACACTTTTACGTAGTTTGTTTCAGATAAATTTCAACAATGAAGTCGCATGGACTAGAGGATGTGGAACCCCTTCAAAATGCTAAGGACAAAGGATTGGCTCAAGATCCAAGCTCAAGACTCCACATTTTCTATCTTAGTGATCCAAGATCACATTGAGTCTATAGGAAAGCCAATACTATTAAGAAGGGATGAGGTATTGCTTAATGGCTTGCTTGCTCAAAGTGCTTAGTGATATGCTCCAAAGCCCTCAACCACTTTATCACTTCCAAATATGTCCTAAACCAAAAGTCAAACTCGGCCCCACCGATTCTTTCTATCCAGAGCCACCGAGTTCAGTTGAAATAGCCACTGCCAGAAACCCTAATCAGTTCGATCTCACCGATGGGATCTCGGTCTCACCGAGATGGGCTTGCAAACTCTCTATTACCTGTTGCAATATTTTCGGTCCCACCGATATATGCAATCGGCCCCACCGAGTTTGCTTGGCCAACTCTCTGTTTCGCTTATTACCCAAATCGGTCCCACCGAGTTTGAGTAATTGGTCAAACTAAGTTTTGGTTTTACCCTAACCCTAGCACATCGCTTCCACCGAGTTGATCTAGTCGGTCCCACCGAAAACCCTAACGGTCACTAGGTTTGCTAAATCGGTCCGACTGAGTTTTTCACTTCGGTCTCACCGAGATTGGTAAATTGTGTGTAACAGTTAGATTTTGTGTGGAGGCTATATATACCCCTCCACCCACTCTTCATTCGTAGAGAGAGCCATTAGAACATACCTACACTTCCAATACACATTTTCTGAGAAAGAACCACCTACTCATGTGTTGAGGCCAAGATATTCCATTCCTACCATATGAATCTTGATATCTAGCCTTCCCAAGTTGCTTTCCACTCAAATCTTTTTTCCACCAAATCCATATCCTGTGAGAGAGAGTTGAGTGTTGGGGAGACTATCATTTGAAGCACAAGAGCAAGGAGTTCATCATCAACACACCATTTTTTACTTCTTGGAGAGTGGTGTCTGCTAGATTGGCTAGGTGTCACTTGGGAGCCTCCGACAAAGATTGTGGAGTTGAACCAAGGAGTTTGTAAGGGCAAGGAGATCGCCTACTTCGTGAAGATCTACCACTAGTGAGGCAAGTCCTTCGTGGGCGATGGCCTTGATGGGATAGACAAGGTTGCTTCTTCATGGACCCTTCATGGGTGGAGCCCTCCGTGGACTCGCGCAACCGTTACCCTCCGTGGGTTGAAGTCTCCATCAATGTGGATGTACGATAGCACCACCTATCGGAACCACGACAAAAACATCCGTGTCTCCGATTGTGTTTGAATTCTCCAAACCCTTCCCTTTACATTCTTGCAAGTTGCATGCTTTAATTTCGGCTGCTCATATACTCTTTGCATGCTTGCTTGATATGTATTGTGTTTGTTAAACTAGTGCCTAAACTCCACTTCAACTTAAAGAAATTAAAAACTGCAACTTTTGGCACTTAGTGTCTAATCACCCCCCCCCCTCCAGACACCTCTTCTCGATCCTTTCACTTGGGCATCCCCAAGTTTAGGCTCTTGCCAATCCTTATTCCATAGTCCATCGAATCTTTACCCAAAACTTGAAAAGTTCACAACACAAAACTTAACAGAAAACTCGTAAGCTCCGTTAGTATAAGAAAATAAATCACCACTTAGGTACTATTGTGAACTCATTATAAATTCATATTGGTGTAATATCTACTGTATTCCAACTTATCTATGGTCCATACCCTCCGATACTACTAATAGGTTCTTCAAAATAAGCAAACAACACAATGAAAACAGAATCTGTCAAAAACATAACAGTCTGTAGTAATCTGTATCAAACGTATACTTATGTAACCCCAAAAATTCTTAAATAAATTTTTTGATTTTACTAATTTGTCTATTAATCATCTGCAAAAAGAATCAACCTAATCTCGCACTCCAGTAAAAAATGGCAGCAAAACTCGTGAGTGCTAAAGTTTCTGTTTTTTACAGCAAGATCGCAAAGACTTCATGCAAGTCTTCCCAAAGGTTCTACTTGGCACAAACACTAATTAAAACATAAAACCACATCTAAACAGAGGCTAGCTGAATTATTTATTACTAAACAGGAGCAAAAGGCAAAGAAAAAAAATAAAATTGGGTCGCCTCCCAACAAGCGCTATCATTTAACGCCCCTAGCTAGGCATGATGATTTCAATGATGCTCACATAAAAGATAAAAGTGAAACATAAAGAGGGCATCATGAAGAATATAACTAGCACATTTAAGTCTAACCCACTTCCTATGCACAGGGATTTTGCGAGCAAACAATTTATGGTAACAAGAATCAACTTGCATAGGAAGGTAAAGCAAGCAAAACTTCAAGATTTTCAACATGTAGAGAGGAAACTTGATATTATTGCAACTCCTACAAGCATATATTCCTCCCTCATAATAATTTTCAGTAGCATCATGAATGAATTCAACAATATAACTGTCGGTGTCAAAACCGGCGGATCTCGGGTAGGGGGTCCCGAACTATGCGTCTAAGGTTGATGGTAACAGGAGACAGGGGACATGATGTTTACCCAAGTTCGGGCCCTCTCTATGGAGGTAATACCCTACGTCCTTCTTGATTGATATTGATGAATACGAGTATTAAAAGAGTTGATCTACCTCGATATTGTAATGGCTAAACCCTAGAGGTCTAGCTGGTATGGCTATCGTAATGAGTATCCCTCCGGACTAAGTCCTCGGGTTTATATAGACACCAGGAGGATCTAGGTTTACACTAGGTTAGTTACAAAGAAAGGAATCTACATATTTAGTCGCCAAGCTTGCCTTCCACGCCAAGGATAGTCCCATCCGGACATGGGTGTAGTCTTCGGTCTTCGTATCTTCACAGCCCATCAGTCCGGCCCATGGCTAACAGGCCGGACGCCCGAGGACCCCTTAGTCCAGGACTCCCTCAGCAGCCCCTGAACCTGGCTTAAATGACAAGGTATCTGACGCATAGGCCTATCTTTGGCATTGCAAGGCGGGTTCCTCCTTCCGAACTCCAAAATAGTCTTCGGACGTATCGACGTGTCCGGACCATTTTTCGTCTACCGCTCCACGTTTCGGGGCATAGTTTTTATTGGCACGTCTTGTCGAAGCAGAGACTGTGTCCCCTTATTGCGGGATTTTCATCAATACGAGCATGGGTAACCCAACCATCCTATGGGAAATATTCCTTAGGAATAGGCAGGTTCTTAGGCTTAGGAGGAGGCGTTCAATACCCACTGCCTTTATAAAGGAACCAATGGCCGTCTTTTTTATGCCAAACTTCTCCTCGGCCTTCCCAACCTCGAGTTCTAGCACCCAAGGTTCGACCTCATTGCTTCAAGCCTCCCCATCATGTCTGGACCCAGCCCTCAAGGCCGGTGGATAGCTTCCTCTGTTACAGAGGAGGATATTGCAAAGCTTCGGGCGGCCAGATACTTGACCGCAGAGATACACCACATGCTTCCTGCTCAAGGACAGGTTATTCTGGCCCCCAGATCTGGCGAGAGGGTCGTATTCATCTCCCACTTCCTCCGAGGGCTAGGGTTCGCTCCTCACCCCTTTGTCCGGGGGCTAATGTTTTATTACGGACTAGATTTTCATGATCTAGCTCCGGACTCCTTCCTCGACGTCTCGGCGTTTATCATCACATGTGAGGCCTTCCTCCGATCTCCCCCACACTTCGGCTTATGGCTCAAGACCTTTAGTGTGAAGCCGAAGGTAATTGACGGGGAACAGGCAGAGTGCGGTGGTGCTATGGTGAGCAAACTTACCAACACTCCCTGGCCAAAAGGCTCTTTCACCGAAACCTCCAACCAATGGCAGCGAGAGTGGTTTTATGTCACGGAACTCCGTAGTACCAAGTGGGCAGCTATACCTGTGTTCTGTTCCGGTCCTCCACCATAGCTTGCAACATGGATTAACAAGAGGTTGGACTGGGGATCAGTTGATGAAGTGCAGACTCTACAGAGCCGCATCCGAACCCTCCTTGAGAGAGACATCGATCTTGTCAACGTGATTCAAGTGATGCTAGTTCGCCGAATCCTGCCATGCCAATGCAGGTCTCGCCGTATGTGGGAGTTTAATCCAGAAGGATCACGAACCCTCCAACACTTCTTCGGCACTATGCACGAAGGGATGTGGAAGTTGTTTCTCGGGAAGCGAAAACATTGGTCGGACACTACTGAGGATGCTGGCCTTAACTGCAACCGTCCGGATACCCCGCCAAGCACTTGTCTCCCGAACACTTTTGTAATTACACATACCGTAATATGGTACTAAGCAAGCTATCTTCTTCCAGGGCTGGAAAGAAGGCGGAACTAATTATGTGTTCGACCCCTCTTCCCGAAGGCCCGGCGAATCATGTTCTAACAAGGATGCTGGCCCTGGCACCACACCAGATGCCTGTGAAGGAGGGTGAGGCGGAGAGTAGGACAACCAAAGACGGCCCCTATTCCAAGGGTACATCAGACATTGTGTCCCGAGGAATCAAAATTCCCTCATCCGAAGACAAAAGTAAAGGAGGGGCCACTGTCTCCTCCCCTCATGGGAAGAAAAGGGCCGCCTCCGAAGATTTGGAGAAACAGGCTCCTAAGCGAGGCAAGATGCCTCTGTTGGGTGGCTCAGGCTTGGAGGACGTCGAAGCACAGTCTCATGATGGGGACAAGCCTCAGGCCAAATTGTAAGTGAACAAGGATGTTTTAAACATATCCTGTTCTTTTCTTGTAATGCCTGGAATATATGTTTTTTGCAGCTCGGCATGCAGTCTTCTACAACAATCCTCTTCTTCGGGGGACCTTCTCCCCGAGATGATGGAAAGCAAGACACCTCCACCGGTTTCTCCGCCCAATAGGGCGGACGATTTTGAGGTGTCGTCGCGGAGGGTCTCCCCCGACCAACAGGTGGTGCAAGGGATGATGAAGACATTACCCGAAGGTGATACTTCGGTGGCCCAGGGTCCGGGGACCAATAATGAAGGCCCCGAACAATCCGGTATACAACCGGATATGAATAAATGGATCCCTTCAAATGGTGTCCGTACTCCTACGACAGCCTCCAGAGACCCAGAGGCGCCGGATATCTTGACGAACATGCTGCGGCAGGCGTTCTTCTCAGAGGAACATCGTACCTTGATGGGCATGATTGTTAAAAAGGTCTTGTCCGCGAAGAGCGGATTGAATGAGGCCTTTGCGAGATGATACGTCTCCAACGTATCTATAATTTTTGATTGCTCCATGCTATATTATCTACTGTTTTGAATGTTTGTGGGCTTTATTATACACTTTTATATCATTTTTGGGAGTAACCTATTAACCCAGAGCCCAGTGCCAGTTTCTGTTTTTACCCTGTTTTAGGGTTTCGAAGAAAAGGAAAACCAAACGAAGTCCAATTGACCTGAAACTTCACGGAACTCATTTTCGGAAGGAAAGAAGACCAGAAGACTTGGAGTGCATGTCGGGGGATCTACGAGGAGGTCACGAGGCAGGGGGGCGCCCACCCCCTGGGCGTGCCCTCCACCCTCGTGAGCCCCTCGTGGCCCCCCTGACGTACTTCTTCCGCCTATATATCTCCATATACCCTAAAAACATCGGAGAGAAGATAGGTCGGGAGTTCCGCCACCGCAAGCCTCCAGAACCACGAAAAACCAATCGGGGCCCCTTTCCGGTACCCTGCCGAAGGGGGGATCCATCTCCGGTGGCCATCTTCATTATCCCGGCGCTATCCATGACGAGAAGGGAGTAGTTCACCCTCGGGGCTGAGGGTATGTACCAGTAGCTATGTGTTTGATCTCTCTCTCTCTCGTGTTCTCTCTCGTGTTCCATCTATGGCACGATCTTGATGTATCCCGAGCTTTGCTATTGTAGTTGGATCTTATGTTTCTTCTTCCCCTCTACTCTCTTGTGATGAATTGAGTTTCCCTTTGAAGTTATCTTATCGGATTGAGTCTTTTATGAACACTTGATGTATGTATTGCCGTGCTTATCTGTGGTGACAATGGGATATCACGTGCCACTTGATGTATGTTTTGGTGACCAACTTGCGGGTTCCGCCCATGAACCTATGCATAGGGGTTGGCACACGTTCTTGATTCTTCGGTAGAAACTTTGGGGCACTATTTGAAGTACTTTTATGTTGGTTGGATAAATCTGAGATTGTCTGATGCATATCGTATAATCATGCCCACGGATACTTGAGGTGACAATGGAGTATCTAGGTGACATTAGGGTTTTGGTTGATTTGTATCTTAAGGTGTTATTCTAGTAAAAACTCCAGGGTTGTTTGTGACACTTATAGGAATAGCCCAACGGATTGATTTGAATGAATAACTTTGAGGTGGTTTCGTACCCTACCATAATCTCTACGTTTGTTCTCCGCTATTAGTGGCTTCGGAGTGACTCTTTGTTGCATGTTGAGGGCTTGTTATATGATCTATCTATGTTATTATTGTTGAGAGAACTTGCAGTAGTGAAAGTATGAACCCTAGGCCTTGTTTCCTATCATTGCAATACCGTTTACGCTCATTTTTACCACTCGCTACCTTTCTGTTTTTATATTTTCAGTTTACAAAAACCTATATCTACTATCTATTTTGCACTTGTATCACCATCTCTTCGCCGAACTAGTGCACCTATACAATTTACCATTGTATTGGGTGTGTTGGGGACACAAGAGACTCTTTGTTATTTGGTTGCAGGGTTGCTTGAGAGAGACCATCTTCATCCTATGCCTCCTACAGATTGATAAACCTTAGGCCATCCACTTGAGGGAAATTTGCTACTGTCCTACAAACCTGTGCACTTGCAGGCCCAACAACGTCTACAAGAAGAAGGTTGTGTAGTAGACATCACAAGCCTACTAAGAGGCTTCGAGGTTTGTAATGTTTTCAACTATATTTTATTTGCAAAGATGCATCTGTGTATAGGTAGTAGCCCCTGAGACTCGGCTTGGCTTCCCGTGGGAGGCGAACGGAGGATCAAGAATAAATATTCAAGGACTAATCTGATTAACTTAAAGACAGGCTGCTTCCCCATGGCTACTTCCCAGACTACGGATATTGCCGAGCTGTAGCGGAAGCTTGATGTGGCCGGGGATGACATTGCATTAATCAATATGCATCTTGACGAGTCGCAGGGTATGTATTCGTGGTAGCCCCTTCACATACATTTTTATGATATAAGCATGACGCTGAAAATTATATACTGGAATATGCATGGCTGCAGATGGTGCCGCCGCTATTGAAATTCTTCGGGCGGAGCAGGCCCGGGCCAAGGAGCAGGCCCGGTTTAGTAATGCGGCTGCCAAAAAGGCATCGGCTGAGTTAAAAGCCAAACAAGCTGCTCGGCGCCAAGACGAGGAGAAGATATCCACGATGGCGCTCGAACTAAAAAATGCTGCTAGCCGCTGTGAACTTCTTGAGACGGAGAATGAAGCCAAAACGGCTGAACTTGACAAGGCCCTAGAGAGGTGAGTGAAGCGCAGTCTGAATCCAGAGCAACCCGTGAGGAGATCCGGCAAGCTGGGGAGATTGCGGCTGGTAAGCCCTTTTTGCTACGGACTAAGTTCAGTGATCCGAACTATGCTCGGCTTAACCAAGTGTGGAGTTCTCCGGACGAGTTTTTAGACTTGCCGAAGAGTTCTTCCGATGCGGCGCAGTTTTACCAGGCGCTAGAGGGGTATGCAATGGAGAAGCTTTTCTGGTCACAATTTGGCGCGTCGAAGCGCCCTCTGTTGCTGAATGAACAGATGTCCCAATGGGCCGAGCTTCATAGGATATCTGGCGCTGCCATGAAGAATGTCATAATCCGGTTGTGGCCAACTGAGCTTGTTCCGAATAGCTACTTCGGCTTGGTGTAGTGGCTTGTTGATGCGGTGCCACGTATCGAAGTTGTGAAGTGGTCGGTGTGCATTAAGGGTGCACGGATGGCCTTTGCCCGAGTCAAGACATTCTGGGGGAAGATGAAGGCCATCGATGTTGTGGCGAAGAGTCGACCCAAGGGCAAGGACCGTTACGAACCGGAGCATTATTTTGAATACGTCCTAGAGGTTGCCCGCTTGATAGAGGGTCAATGCTCAAAAGACATAATGTTCGAGTGAGGTGTAAAAGACAATTTTATAGTTTAATCTATTTTATATTTTTCTCGAAAGCTTGTGTTCCTCCTGTGCGGCCGTTTTAATATAATCTGAAAGTTTTCCAGTCGTCGGCTTCAACCCCCTCATAGGAAGTACGGGGGGTGTTCGGAAAAGCATTTACTCACTCTTGACCCAATGTCTTGGTCCATGAAGGAGATGATAATGCGGCGAACCAGGCAATCAGACTATAGGGCGTTAACACTTTCACTTAGCCATAGGAGTTTTATAGGGGGGCTACGATATAGCCCCTGGTATGCTTACGGCTTATTCCAATATGGTGCGTTACATATATGACCTGAAAAAGGGTCCTTCGTGTGATACAGAGGGAATCGCGATAGATTCCGATAAGTCATTGAGTGGTTAACCAGCTCTCGCAGCATCATGACAGTCGGTTTTCGACTTTCTCTACTAAGGTGCTTGACCAGATGAACCGGAAGCACAATCGCAGTAGTTCTCCCTTTACTACCCTAGCCGATAGAGCAGAACGTAGGGTAGCAAACAAAGGAGCCGGGCAACCCAACCATTGACCCAAGACATGATTCAGAGCTGATGCATATATGGCCAAACTCACGACGCCGAAGTACGCTATAAGAGCTGTTTGGACTTTGTTGGCAACTCATTTGTTCCTGTACCGAGCCCTTGGCAAGTTAAGCCAGGGTATATCTGTGAAACAACCATAGGAGGTGTATTCATTTGCGGAAAGACGCGGATGATTAATTCAGATAATGTTTACTGGGACCTGAGCGATATGCCAACGATTACTTAATATACATAAAGGCCACAACCCTGGCTATTTGATATGCCCTAGGTCGAGGGAGGAGGAAAAAGGCATGTTACATGCTCGAAAAAGAGTGCAGTGTACAAAAAGTTATTTTGGACCTCCTGTCGCACGTCTGCGCCGCCTGTCCTCGGCGAGGGGAGTCCTTGACGGAAGTAGCCCCTTCGATGAGTGTACAGATCCGAACTCTGATGGAGTCAGTTTAGATGTTTGTCCATTGTGTCACCTATTTTTAAGAGATAATAAAGAAAGAAAAAGGAAAGTAGAAAAATGTTACGGGAATGCTTGCGGGCTTGTCCGTATTGTGCTTCCACCAATGCCCAAGGTATCTGAAGTGCGTAGTGATGTATGCGTGGTACAAATTTTGCGGGTATATGAGGTGGGCAATGGAAGCTGAACTGCTATTTCCGCTCCGGGATTGATTGATCCTCGGGGGGAAATTGCTTCCGACCCCCGGTATTTGGTTGGTGAACCTCTCCGTCGTCCCTATCACCTGGCGACATCCTCCCCTTATGTTCGCCCTTGAGCTTGTCGGCCTGCTTGAAGACCCAGTGGCTTCTATTGGTATGATTAGTTGCTTTATCGGGGTGTCCGTGAATCTAGCAGGGTCGGTCCAATATCCTGTCTAGGTTGGATGGTCCGTCTCGGTTCGCCTTGAATGGCTTTTTCCATTGACCGGGTTTGGGATTGCTGAATCCGGCATTGACCGCTGTGTCGTGTGATCTTTCATTATCGTTGTGACTGTTGTGTTTGCTTCGTCGTGGCTTGCCATTGCCGTCTCAGATTTCGGAAGTGCCCGAGTCGCTGGCGCTATTGCTTCTACGAGCGAGCCAGCTATCTTCTCCCATGCAAAAGTGAGTCATTAGAGTGGTAAGGGCTGTCATGGATTTAGGTCCTTCTTGACCGAGGTGGCGTGCAAGCCATTCATCCCAGACGCTGTGTTTGAAGGCCGCAGGGGCTTCCGTGTCCGGACAGTCGACGATTTGGTTCTTTTTAACTAAGAACCTAGTCCAGAGCTTCCTGGCTGACTCTCTGGGCTGCTGGACAATGTGACTTAAGTCATCGGCGTCCGGTGGCCGGACATATGTTCCTTGGAAGTTGTCGCGAAAGGCATCTTCCAAATCTTCCCAGTTGCCAATAGAATTTTCCGACATACTATTTAACCAGTACCGAGCTGGTCCTTTGAGTTTTAGTGGTAGGTATTTGATGGCATGGAGGTCATCTCCGCGGGCCATGTGGATATGCAGGAGGAAGTCCTCGATCCATACTGCGGGATCCATTGTTCTGTCGTATGATTCGATATTCATCGGTTTGAACCTGTCTGGGAATTCATGCTCCATTACTTCGTCTGTGAAGCAAAGAGGGTGTGCGGCGCCTCTATGTTGGGCCACACTGCGACGTACCTCCAATGGAGTCCATTTGCGGTTTTCGGGCCGGGCGTGGCTAGGTTTGTCACGTCCAAATAGGTAGCCGTCATTGCATGTCAAGGCATGTCCCCGCGATCTGTAGATCGATCTTGCGTGTCCTGCTCTACTATCCAAGTCATGTTGAAGGTCGTATGTACAACCCTAAGCTGTTTTATTCTTGCCTTTATGGCGAGGTGGGTGGTCTGATGTTCGGCTTGAGTTGCTGCTTTATCCGGACCAAGTTGTGGTCGACCTGCCACATTGTGCGATGATGGTACGGGCTCCAGCGCCTTGTCGTCGCACTGAGGTAGCAATCTATGCTTCGGGTAGCTTTTGGCTGGGCCACTAAGGCCGTATTCTTCGGTAGCCAGGACTTCGGTCCATCTATCATTGAGCAGATCTTGGTCCGCTTGAAGCTGCAGCTGCTTCTTTCTCAGGCTCCTTGCAGTGGCTATTAGCCGGTGTTTGAAGCGCTCCTGCCCGAGAGGTTCCTCGGGCACGATGAAATCCTCGTTACCGAGGCTCTCCTCTTCCTCGGAGAGCGGAAGATAATTATTGTCCGCTGAGTCTCCGTGTATGGCCTGTTTATCAGGGCTAACTTGCCCATTTTCCCGTTCCCCCCGTTCGAAGGTTACCTTGATGGGTCTTCATTATTTTCGGCATCGTCCGAGTATTATTTTTTCCGGTGCCCGTACTGCAGTCTTTGGAACTACGTGACTTAGAGCAGCGTCGAGGAAGCTGGCGCTTGGGCTATTTCTCAGGAGGTTTATCCTCAACTAGATCCTCTTTGTCATCGTTGTTAGTTTTTTCAGGCGTGTCCACCATGTATACGTTGTGGAAAGAAGTGGTCGTCTGTCGTCCAGTGAATGGTGGGTTTTGGCCTTGCTCCTTGTCGGCATCGTCGTCCGTACTGGCGATGTCTTCGGAGCCATAGTCAAGTATGTCGGTTGAATCCTCGACAGTGGCTATGAAGTGGGTGGCAGGTGGGAAGCAAAATTCCCCATCATCAGCCTCTAGTTCGAACCATACATAGTTCGGCTGTGAGTCCCCCGCCAAGGACAAGTTCTTTAATGAGTTCAGCACATCGCCCAGGGGCGAGTGCTGGAAGATGTCTGCGGCGCTGAACTCAAAGATCGATAAACGATCAAGTTCGGTATCCGCGGACTCGCATGGTTCGGAACTCATACCCAGAGAAGAGTCCGGAGTTCCGGTGACACAAGCACTGCGTGAGATTAAGTCCATGTGCGGCTCCAATGCCGGCGAGTCTGTGGCCGTCGTGGTGGGGTTGAACCTCCAATCCTTGGATGCCGCGGTGTGCTCTGGATCTAAGGCCAGAGCGGTCACAGGAGCTATCTCCTGGATGCGGTCTGATGACAGTTAGGTCATGTTCGTCAAGGTGACCGGGAGCGGTGGCCGCGGTCTCGAATCCGGCAAAGATCAAATATCCACGGATGTCTGCAACGTAGTTCAAACTCCCAAATCTGACCTGATGGCCAGGGGCGTAGCTATCGGTCTGCTCCAGGTGGCCAAACGAGTTGGCCCGCAGCGCGAAGCCGCCGAACACGAAGATCTGTCCGGGGAGGATGATTTCTCCTTGGACATCGTCACTATCAACGATTGAAGGGGCCATCGAACCTTTTGTCGATGACACAGTGGAACTCTCAATGAAAGCACCAATGTCGATGTCAAAACCGGCGGATCTTGGGTAGGGGGTCCCAAACTGTGCGTCTAAGGTCGACGGTAACAGGAGACAGGGGACACGATGTTTACCCAGGTTCAGGCCCTCTCTATGGAGGTAATACCCTACATCCTGCTTGATTGATATTGATGAATATGAGTATTACAAGAGTTGATCTACCTCGAGATCGTAATGGCTAAACCCTAGAGGTCTAGTTGGTATGGCTATCGTAATGAGTATCCCTCCGGAATAAGTCCTCCGGTTTATATAGACACTGGGAGGATCTAGGTTTACACAAGGTCGGTTACAAAGAAAGGAATCTACATATTTAGTCGCCAAGCTTGCCTTCCACGCCAAGGAGAGTCCCATCCGGACACGAGTGTAGTCTTCGGTCTTCGTATCTTCACAGCCCATCAGTCCGGCCCATGGCTAATAGGTTGGACGCCTGAGGACCCCTTAGTCCAGGACTCCCTCAATAACCATCACATAAAGCATTCTTTTCATGATCTACAAGCATAGAATTTTTATTACTCTCAACATAAGCAAATTTCTTCTCATGAATAGTAGTGGGAGCAAACTCAACAAAATAACTATCATGTGAGGCATAATCCAATTGAAAGTTAAAATCATGATGACAAGTTTCATGGATATCATTATTATTTATAGCACACGTGTCATCACAATAATCATCATAGATAGGAGGGATGCTTTCATCATAATAAATTTTCTCATCAAAACTTGGGGGACAGAAAATATCATCTTCATCAAACATAGAATCCCCAAGCTTGTGGCATTGCATATCATTAGCATCATGGGTATTCAAAGAATTCGTACTAATGACATTGCAATCATGCTCATCATCCAAAAATTTAGTGCCAAACATCTTAATACATTCTTCTTCTAACACTTGGCACAATTATCGGAATCCTTATTTTCACTAAAGACATTAAAAATATGAAGCATATGAGGCAACCTTAAGTCCATTTTTTAATTTTCTTTTATAGACTAAACTAGTGATAAAACAAGAAACTAAAAGATTCGATTGCAAGATCTAAAGATATACCTTCAAGCGCTAACCTCCCCGGCAACGGCGCCAGAAAAGAGCTTGATGTCTACTACACAACCTTCTTCTTGTAGACGTTGTTGGGCCTCCAAGTGCATAGGTTTGTAGGACAGTAGCAAATTTCCCTCATGTGGATGACCTAAGGTTTATCAATCCGTGGGAGGTGTAGGATAAAGATGGTCTCTCTCCAACAACCCTGCAACCAAATAACAAAGAGTCTCTTGTGTCCCCAACACACCCAATACAATGGTAAATTGTATAGGCACACTAGTTCGGTGAAGAGATGGTGATACAAGTGCAATATGGATGATAGATATAGGTTTTTGTAATCTGAAAATATAAAAACAGCAAGGTAGCAAGTGGTAAAAGTGAGCACAAATGGTATTGCAATGCTAGGAAACAAGGCCTAGGGTTCATACTTTCACTAGTGCAAGTTCTCTCAACAATAATAACATAGTTGGATCATATAACTATCCCTCAACATGCAACAAAGAGTCACTCCAAAGTCACTAATAGCAGAGAACAAACGAAGAGATTATGGTAGGGTATGAAACCACCTCAAAGTTATCCTTTCTGATCAATCTTTCATAGAGTTCGTACTAGAATAACACCTTAAGACACAAATCAACCAAAACCCTAATGTCACCTAGATACTCCAATGTCACCTCAAGTATTCGTGGGTATGATTATACGATATGCATCACACAATCTCAGATTCATCTATTCAACCAACACAAAGAACTTCAAAGAGTGCCCCAAAGTTTCTACCGAAGAGTCAAGACGAAAACGTGTGCCAACCCCTATGCATAAGTTGACGAGGTCACGGAACTCGCAAGTTGATCATCAAAACATACATCAAGTGGATCACGTGATATCCCATTGTCACCACAGATAAGCACATGCAAGACATACATCAAGTGTTCTCAAATCCTTAAAGACTCAATCTGATAAGATAACTTCACAGGTAAAACTCAACTCATCACAAGAGAGTAGAGGAGGAGAAACATCATAAGATCCAACTATAATAGCAAAGCTCGCGATACATCAAGATCGTTCTGAATCAAGAAAACAAGAGAGAGAGAGATCAAACACATAGCTACTGGTACATACCATCAGCCCCGAGGGTGAACTACTCCCTCCTTGTCATGGAGAGCGCCGGGATGATGAAGATGGCCACCGGAGAGGGATTCCCCCCTCCGATAGGGTGCCGGAACGGGTCTAGATTGGTTTTCGGTGGCTACGAAGGCTTCTAGCGGCGGAACTCCCGATCTAGGTTTCTTTCTGGAAGTTTCAGTATATATAAGAGGTTTTGGCGTCGAGAACAAGTCAGGGGGGTCTCCGAGATGTCCACGAGGTAGGGAGGTGCGCCCCCCACCCTCGTGGGCATCCCGGGACTCTTCTGGCCCAAATCTTTTACTCCATGGCCTTCTTCTGGTCCAAAAATAAGTTCCGTGAAGTTTCAGGTCAATTGGACTCCGTTTGATTTTCCTTTTCTGTAAAACTCAAAAACAAGGAAAAAAACAGAAACTGGCACTAGGCTCTAGGTTAATAGGTTAGTCCCAAAAATCATATAAAATAGCATATAAATGCATATAAAACATCCAAGGTTGATAATATAATAGCATGGAACAATCAAAAATTATAGATACGTTGGAGACGTATCATTATCCCTATGGATAATTACATACACCTATCAATTTTTTATTTTTCTTTCATTCCTAGTTGCCCTTGTTAAGATACATCGAACTATTCTCTGACTTTTTAAGGATCCCTTGTCCCACTGCCTTACAGATCTTCGCTGCATGAATACCCCTATGACTAATTCCTCACACTTATTGAGGATTGGTTCATTCCTAGTTATTCATTTGTTTCACAAAATTCTTTGAAATACTATTCGATTTTTGAAAATCCTCAGCAACCTATTACTTTTGTATTCCTTGCCTTCCTGTATTAGGGTTAATTCCATATTTCTAGTAATATCCATTGACATACTCTGTCACAATCACTTCGAGTCCCTTGATTCAATATGTTGCGGATGCTCGCAATCCCTAATCATATCCTAGAATTCATACTTCGAGCTCGGACGTCATTTTACACACGAGCTGGATCTCGACCAATCACCTGGCTGGAAGGTGATGTCATGCCTAGCACACCTGGCTGGAAGACTATTGTTATAGTTCCTTTTTAGCAAAGTTTAGCCATTCTTCCATGAGGAAATTATAAGACTTATTGTACTAGTTGTCCTGATGGATGCTTCATGTATCCGAAGTCTGACATTTGCTTGAAGACCATGCTAATGCTATCTCTAAGCATGTCTGCGGTGCTCCGATTTTCAATAAGTACATTGGAAGCGCAATGTTAAATGTTTCTTAATTGATTATCCAAACACCATTGTATGGGTAACATCATGAAATCCATTGCCCCTTTACTTAATTGGTCATCTACTTGTTGTCCCGACATGGATGGGAAAGTTATACTCTTGATACTCGAGTATAACCACATTTTCCCTCCATTGTTCTGCTTAGTATACTAATCACTTTTCCTTTCCATTGTCTTGTTTAACCTTTCTTATAATCTGACTTAACTAACACTACAAAAAAAGACACATCCGTGACATTTTGGGCCGAACAATTTTTTTCTGTCATACATATGACACTTCTATGACGATAATTGTGACAAAACCCGGTATCATCATAGATGTGGTGGGCTCCTACTTCTAAGACAAAAAATCATGACAGAAAATGGGCTTTTCGTCCTGGGCGGGCCGGAGACGCAGGTGCATGACATTCTTTGGGTCGTCCATGACGGAAAAAATAGTGGTAGAAGCGAGCGGGAGGAAAATTTCGGGGAGTTCCCGGTTACGGTGGGAGGTCGGGGGCCGAGAGATGCGCGTTTCTCTCGTACATGTACGCGCGTGTGTGCGAGGTATTGGCTCTAACTGAACCCGAGCGAGGCGTTGGGCTCTAACTGAACCCGAGCGATTGCACTGCATGCTACGCATTACTGAGCCCGAGCGATTGATCGATGGCTGTTAACTGAACCCGATCGAGCGATTCCTTCGCTACTGCTGCTAAGTGAAGCCGATCTATTGGATGAACAGTGAGCGTTGCGGGGGGGGGGGGGGGGGGTGGATGAACAGTGAGCGGTGGTGTTGCCTCTGGATGAACAGGACCCCGTGGTGTGGTGGAGGGCTGGATGAACATTAGACGGTGGAGGGGTGCCCGTGGAGGGGTGGTTGAACTGGACCCCATGGTGTGGAGGGCTGGATGAACAGTAGACGGTGGAGGGGTACCCGTGGAGGGGTGGTTGAATAGTAGTCGGTGGAGTAGCGCGCGGTGGAGGCTGGATGAACAGGAGCCCGTGGAGGCTGGAGGAGGTTGACGGTAGCCTGTGGTGGCTGGAGGAGGTCGACGGTGGAGATGAACAGTATCCCATGGAGTCCCGTTTTGCGGTACGCCACACCCCTCCCGATGAACAGGACCCCCGTTTCGACCGTAGCGCTCCAACACAAGTCCGCTTCGTCCGTTTTGCAGTACGCCACACCCCTCCCAATCAACAGGACCCCCGTTTCGACCGTAGGAGGTCTGTTTTGTCCATTTTGCGGTACGCCACACCCCTCCCGATCAACAGGACCCCCGTTTCGACCGTAGGAGGTCCGTTTCATCCATTTTGCGGTACGCCAGACCCCTCCCGATCAACAGGACCCCGTTCCGAACGTAGAAGGTCTGTTTCCTCCGTTGTGCGGTACGCCAGGCCTCATTTCCATCGCCTGTTCCATCCAAGCCCTCCCGATGAACACGACCACGCATTTCATTCCGACCCAGCCGGTCGGCCCCACGTGTTCCGTTGCCTCCCGATGAACATGATGCATTCCGTTGCCTCCCCATGAACGCGACGCATTCCGTTGCCTCCCCATGAACACGACAACGATGTTGTTTCTCTGTTCCGACCCAGCCATGTACACGAGCCCTGGCCGTACGTATGCGCGAGTAGGCGTTCGAGACCCCGCCCGTATGTACACATACATGGCCATATTTTCTTTCTTGCACCCTGGCCACTGTACGTACGTGTACATGCTACGTGCGCGCCTCTACTACGACACGTACGCGCCTCTACTACAACACGTGCGCGCCTCTACATCCACCAGTATATATGTACGTACACGTTCGCGACCAGAATGACAATGCTACGTACGCTTCGACCAGGTGGGTCCCGACTGTCAAGCACTTCCTTGCGTGCGAAGATGTAGCTGGTGGGTCCGAGCAGTTAGGGAGGAAACTTTTTTCGCGAAATACGGTGGCCCGTCCGGTGGGTCCCCGCTGTCAGGTGGAGGAATAATTATTTTGCACATAATAAGGAGGCACTTCCTTGCTGCGGCCGTGGACCCAGCTGTCAACCTCTCCACGTATAGTCCACGTCTGATGGAAGTCGTTCCTTGACAACGTTGACCACGCCGCGCCGAGAGCACCAGGGCGGTGGACGACGGCGAGGCCTAGGAAGGGGACGACGCGGAGCCGGGGAAGACGCGGAAGTGGATGCCCACGCATAGAGGAGTATGAGGGTTCACTGGTTCGCTGCAGTGTGAGACTGTCGTCACCACAGAATAACAGGGGGTGTGGGTGAGTAGAGGGATGGTCTGGCCAGCGGTGGGAGTGGTAGGGGGTGGTGAGGCCTCCGCCGCATCGCAGCCGGCCACGGGAGGCAGGAGCACGAGGCACGACCGACGCTGGTTTGGGCGGCTGGAGCAAGAAGACCATAGGTTGAAGAAGCACTACGGCCGTTGGATGGACATCGTACGGTCACTAGAGCTAGAATCGTGCATATTGACTAAGTTGACAAAGCCCTCCGTCCCCGTCAACTTAGTAGGCCCACAAGTCAGCCTGCCACTATACTGGGTCCCAGCTAACAAGGGAAGTATTCATTTTTTCGTGCATAATAAGGAGTCACTTCCTTGCGTGTGAAGATATAGCTGGTGGGTCTGAGCTGTCAGCGGCGGTAACATTTTTTCCCTGAAATACAGAGGCCCTTTCGGTGGGTCCCTGATGTCAGGTGGAGGAATCATTATCTTGCGTGTAATAAGGAGGCATTTCCTTGCGTGCGGTCGTGGACCCAGCTGTCGGCCTCTCCACGTACAGTCCACTTCAGATGCATGTCGGTCATTGACCACATTGACCAGGCCGCGCCGAGAGCACCAGGGCGGTGGACGATGGCGAGGCCTAGGAAGGGAACGACACGAAGGCAGGGAAGACTCGACAGTTGTTTCCCACGCGGAGGGGAGTACGACTGTACGAGGGTTTACTGATTTTTCTGTCGTTGCCGGAGAATAACAGTAGGTGTGGGTGAGTAGAGGGATGGCTAGGCCAGCGATGGGAGTGCGGTGGGGGGTGAGGCCTGCGCGGCAGCAGAGCCAGCCATGGGGAGGAGGGAGTAGGTAGTCCCGTCGGCGCTTGTTTGAGCGGCTGGAGCAGGAAGAGCAAAGATTGAAGAAGCACAACGACCGTTGGATGGCCATCCAACAGTCACTGCTTGTGCGTCAACCTTTTTTTAGGAAAGCCTCAAATCTGTGGAAAACAGCATACAACCCATCTGCCATTATTTCTAATAATTTACAGCCCGTTTGCTAATTATAAAGGTTTTTTGGAGCCCATATTTTTTTTGTTAGCATTACAGCCCATATTGTGGCCACGGTTAAAAAATTATATGAAATTTTGCATATTTCTGTGCGGTCCGAAGTGTTTTTAATCCCGAAATTTCGACTCACATTCAAACTGATTTTGAAAATAAATGTATATGAATATCAAATCCAACAAATTCTCCACGCATAAAAATTAATGTAATTTAAAATCTCGAAATAAAAAAAGATATTTGAAACTAATTGCCAGTTTGATGTGTTTTAAAAATGTACAACCCATTTTCTCATTACTGATGGGCCATTTTCTCAGCCAGCCGAATGAAAGCTCTCCTCGTCTTGAAATATTTGCAGCCCAACAGGCCTGACAAAGCGACTTACTTGGCAAATCACAAAAAACTGGGCTGTGGCCGTGGACCTAGCTGTCAGTCTCTCCACGTAGAGTACTCTTTCGATGGAATGTCGTTGACCATGTTGACCACACCGCACCAAGAGCACCAAGGCGGTGGACGACGGCGAGGCCTAGGAAGGGGACGACGCGGAGCTGGGGAAGACGCGGCAGTGGATGCCCACGCGGAGAGGAGTATGAGGGTTCACTGGTTCGGCTGTGGTGTGAGGCTGCCGTCGCCACGGAGCCTGGCTAGCGGTGGGAGTAGTAGGGGGCGATGAGGCCTCAACGGCAGCACAGCCGGCCACTAGAGGCAGGGGCACGCGGTCTCCCCAATGCTGGTTTGGGCGGCTGGTGCAAGAAGAGCAGCGATTGAAGAAGCAGCAGGACCATTCGATTCAAATCCAACGGTTACTGCTGCTAGAATCATTTGTTGACTAAGTTGACAAGCCCTTTGTACGCGTCAACTTAGTAGGCCCACAGGCCAGCCTCCCAACCGGCGCGTCCCAGATGTCAGTGGGAGGAATCATTTTTTCGCGTAATAAGGAAGCAGTTGATTGCATGCGGCCAGGCCAGCGGAGGGAGTAGGGTAGGCCAGGGAAGCCTGCGCGTCATCACAGCGGGCCACAAGAGGAGGGAGCAGGTAGTCCCGCCGGCGCTAGTCTAGGCGGCTAGAGGAGGAAGATCAGAGATTGAAGAAGCATGTCGGCCGTTGGATGGACATCCAACAGTCACTGCTGCTAGAATCGTGTGTTCACTGATAAAACCTTGCATAAAAAAGTCAGCCTCGAAATCTGTGGCGTGTACAACCCATTTTCTATTATTTTTATAATTTTTACTCATTTTCTAATTCATATGGAATTTATTGAAACCCGTTTTCCATTTTTAGAATTGCTGGCCATTTTCTGGTCAGTACCAGGGTCAAAAAATTAACTAAATATGTGGGAAATTTTGAAAATTTGCAAATTTTTGCTGGGGAACGAAATATTCTTAATCCAAAAATTAATAGCCGTACTAAAACAAATTTAAAAATAAATTAGTACTATGCCATGTTAAATCCAATGAAATACGTATAAGATATCAGTGAAGAACAAAAACAAAAAAAAGAAACTTATATCCCATTTGTTATTTTCTTTTGGAATTTTCAACCCCTTTTCATATTAATTTTAACAGACATTGACCATGCTCTTAAGCCAGGCCGGAATGCATCCCTCCTCGTCTTGAAATATTTGCAGCCCAGTAATTCGGAGAAAACAAATAGGCCTAGCTTGGGTATTCTTCAAAAAGAAATACTTGGCTACCTATTTTCTCAAAGAACTGGTGCATGAGCATTTAGCTTTATTTATTTATTTACTTATTTATGTTTAGGGGACCATGAGCATGTACCTGGGCCGAATTCATGTGAGAGCCTCCCTTCTAGTTAATTATGGGATTCTCTATTGGGCCTTCATCAGTGGGTTGCATGTTATCAACAAGTGGAAAATGTGTTCCGTACGAAAAATAGTATACGCTACATACGGTACGGGGCACTAAAGGATCGAACCGTGCAACGATTTCCAAAACATTGTGTTTGTCGTTCTAACAACACATTTATTCAACCAACAGACGAAATATACTACTGATTGTACATTGAAAACAACAGTAGCAGCAACCAGGGCTGGGGGTGCAACAGAAGCAGTAAGCAGGCCAGAAGAGTGAAGACGCAGCTCTCTCTTCCAAACCAAACATCAGCCATCATTACAAAAGGGCTACCAAAAAAGAACAAGTATGCATCAAACTAAATAAAGATCCTACTACACCAAGTGTACGGATCTAACTAACTGGCTTAGTTAGACGTTACTATTTATTAAGCTGTGGAGATTGGCTGATGGCTTGAACCAGATGGGTGCCTGACGAGGGAAACTCCAGCCAGCAGGTCGAAGTCTGATACTTGCGACCCTCTCTCCTACTTTGGGCTGCAAAGCGTGGCGGCACATATCAGGGTATGGTGCATGCAGAGACGCATGGTACGCTGTGTACACACAGTTTTGCCTGATGAACGAAACCACGCTGCCATCATGATCCTTGCCGTCGGTTATCTCTTGGTTAATCGAATAATTTAGTCTGACAAATAGAGAGCGTGTACCAAGGCTACTTACCAGACTCCAGTCAAAAATTCCTAAAGGTCCATAGAAGCTGGGATCCTGCTCAAAGACCTTGCAGTGACTGTGATTGTATTCCGCGAAACAACATGTCCGGTACGTGCGAACGATCATCAATCTTTCGTCGTCATCTGATCGAGCCAAGAACCACCTGCAACTGCCATGCCGCTTTTCTTTGAAAGGTTCTGGGATTAGGAAGGGAAGGGACACCAGGCGGCCTACAACATCATATCAAGTTGGAGTCAAATAAAAAAAGGCTCTTGATTTTGTCAATCTTAAGAATAGCATGTTATGAGCATGAATATTTTTTCAGCAAATGTTGAGAGTAATATAAGCAAGCCATCATGATATCATAGGAAAGTAACATACTGCTATAACAGCCGTTTGTAGCGATGACTGGAGTAGGCCAGCAATACGTCCAGCCATAGAAGGAGTCGACAATGTAAATGAAGCCCTTGTGTTCAATGGCATCAGAGAACCATGGAGGATGTATGATCCTGCGATGGACGTGCAGATTTATCCACTTACCGCAGTGACCTGTCAGATAGGCGAGACCGTGGTTGAAGAACACAATTAGCCTAAAGTCTTTATAATTCACAGATGTTGTGGGCACTTGGCAGATTACAACCTTCAGCAAATCAAACTTGGTATCATGTTCGCTACTGTAAGATTCAGAGTATTCTGGGCCGCGGTGCCAAAGCAGTGCAGTGTTAATCGAAGGAAGGGGGATCAATCCTCGGGTGTAGACCTCCACGAGCATCCAGCTGCCGCGACCGTCGACGAGCACCATCCAAGACATGTTCATGCCGACCCAGTACATACCGTTAATGTAGTTGAGGCTGACGGGGATTGGATCGCAGTCAAGGGGGTTGATGCTCGCCACCCTATGATCGTTATGCTGCGTGACACGCCGTTTCTGAAGATCAGGCGGCATTAGCAAGCAAGGAGTTGGCTTGGCCTAAGGGCTTCGAGTAAACGGTACAGCCTCGACGAACACGCGGCGAGCGGCATGGTACTGAGATTGTCCACACGTGAAACAATGAGCTTGATTACCTCTGTGGGGAGCGAATTCCAGCCACTCTTTCGGCTGACGCTGCTCGGTTCTGCCATTGTTAGTGCTTGGGTTTTGGACGAGGGGCGGGGCGCCTTAGCGGGGATGGAAGATTGGACGAGATTACGTGCGGACAAAGATGGAGAAGCGAATATGTGCTACGGGAAGTGGACAGGTGATGATGACTACAACATGCCGCTTGACTTACGAGACACATACCGGCAGCGTAGGGTCATGTGGATGCCAGACAACTTGCTTGAGTGATCACAGTACTGGTACTCCCTACAGTGCTATGCCCTAACTTGCTTGAGTAGAGTAGTAGAGTAGGACTCTGCTCTACTACTAGCACCGGAGGAGTAGTATATTCTAATCTAAAATAGTTACAAACTCCAATGCCCGAGCGTGGAACGACTACGAACCATGCTCAAAGACCGTGTCTATGTGGTGTTTGGACATGGTGTCGGGGGTGCTGATCCCACGGACACCTATGGGACCACGGCGGACCGGGGCCCCTTTCGGTTCGGCAGGGGGGCGGAGAGTGCACGAAGAGCAGATCGAGACGAACGCACGAGCGACGCGATCGGTTTACCCAGGTTCGGGCCGCACGGATGCGTAAAACCCTACTCCTGCTTTGATTTGTATTGTGTTCTTGCTCGGGAGCGATGAACGCTACAGTACCCTTGGATGGCTAGCGAGACCGAGCGTCCGAATGATCGTCCCCTTTTCTCTGTTGTGCATGGGCCTCCTTTTATATGTCAAAGGGGTCACCGACAGGTGGCAACAGAGATGAGGGTAAAAAGGTAAAAGAGGTGGTAGTTGGCGCCACCGCTTTCTACAGTTGTATCATACCTAACCCTGACGGCGGGGGACAAAGGCATTAAATGCATGTCTGTGTCGCCTAGACGGTGCGGAAAGGGACCGTCAGGGGCGCCACCGTTTGCCACGATGGCTATCTTGTCAGCGCCAGCTTGCCACCGCATGCCCCTGGCTGCACAGCCTCCCGCCATGTGCGCCAGGAACGGTCCCAGAGCGACACGTTGGTGGGTGAGCTGGAGCGCAGGCTGCGGAGTAGTAGCTTGCCGCGGCAAGCGCCTTGCCGCGGGTGTTGTCTTGTCGCGTCCAGGAGCTTGTCGCTCACTGGGTCTTGTCGCGTCCGGGAGCTTGTCGCTCACCGGGTCTTGCCGGGACACGTGGCATGCTGCGGCGAGTTCCTTGATATGTCTTGATTGGCTTCCCCGGCAAGCTCCTCTTGCCGGGGTCCTGTTTCCTTCCCGGCAAGCTCCTCTTGCTGGGGCCTTGGATACTTTGTTCTTGAATGGCTCCAAAGGAACCACGGAGGACCTTGGCGGCCACCCGGCAAGCCTTGCCGCGGGACGCTGCGACTGCCCGTGCACAAGTTCGGGGTACTAAGGTACCCCTACTTTAGTAGATCGACAGGAGCCCCCGGGCCTGGGCCACACACGGTGCCGAGCGCTGTTGGGCCAGGCCCAAAACAGTGCACGGGCACGCGCGGCCTGGGTCATGCCGTATCTGACTCTGCATTCACCGCACCGTCCTCGCACGGCACACGTCGAACGCGGCGTCGTGCGTGACATGGGCGGCGTGCGCGGGGCTGAGTCCCGCGTGCATGCGTTATGTCGTGGTAAAGGGGACGGTTCGCGCCCTCCCCCTATAAGCGGAGGGAGGTGTGGAGGCATGGTTCATCTACTGGACGGGGCCGATGCGCGGTTTTCGAGACGTCCACCCCCCACGATCACGGGGTGGGGAGAGGTCGCCTCATCCGTCGCCTCGGTTCTGCACACCTGCCACGTGGCTCCCATGCGCTTGGGGTCGCGGACGATGGAGGCGAGAGACTGGGTCGTCGCGGGTCGAGGCAGCGGGTCGGCCCCAGCTCCCTGGTCTTCCCGCGTCTTGATTCGCTGAGCGGGGCGGCCGAGCCCCCACCTCGCTCCTTTATAAAGAGCGGGAGGGGAGGACGGAAGCCCGCATTCTCTCATCTCCTCCTTCCTTCAGCTTCTGCTCCCCTTTCTCTCATTCGCCATGGAGAAAGGGAACCCTGGTCCTTCATCGGTGGCGGCGAGGGTCGCCGCCAGACAGCGCATCCCTCCCTCTCGCGCACCCGTGGTGGCAGAGCCAGCCGCAAGAGGAAGAGGGAGGGGGCGAGGTTGTGGACGAGGTCGAGGACGAGGTCGAGGCGCTCGGGGAAGAGGTGGACGGGGCGGCGTGCCGGCTTCGCCTCCGCCGGCGGTTCCTCTTCCCACGGGGGTCCATATTGGGGACGACCCTTGCGAGTTCTTTGTCAGGCTGCGCCGTGCGCCTCGTCGTCGCCTCCGACTCCCAGCTCCGTTTGCGAGCGCGATGGAGTTGGACCCGCCCGAGACACTGAGACTGCACATGAGGGGCTGTGGGATCAGCGGCACGCGAGTCCGCGTTGAATTCCCAGCCCCTAATGTGATGTATCTTAGTCGAGGGTGGAAGACGTTCGCCCGTATCCACAGCTTGACGGGGGGCTCACCCTCCATTTTAAGTTGATGGAGGGCGATCTCCTCTCCGTCAAGGTCTTCGGGTGCTTCGGCACTCGGGCAAAGTGCTGCGTAGACAGCTCCTCCGATAGCGAAGGCTCCTCCTCGAGCGAGAGTGACGAGGAGGAGAGTGACAGCGACAACGAGGTTAGCGGGCGGCAGGATGGCGGGTCCGACTAGGTGTCGGGCGCCGCTCCGTGCGGCACCAGCAACCCCATCATCCGTGTCGCCGGCTCCTTGAACTCCCCGGGGTCGTCTCCTTGGGCGGCTAGCATAGGGAGGCTGTGGAAGAGGAAGGGGGCTGGCGGCAAGGTCGTCAAGTCGGAGTACGGGGGCGTGGTGCCCTCGACAGCATGCTGACGTCCTGCCGCCTCGTCTTCGAGCCCCGCTTCCGGCGCCGCCATCACCGTCCAGCCTTCGGACGGCCCCCGGGACGTTCTCTTGGTGTCTTCTGGCACCTGTAGCTCGCCTAGGCGCACCTTTTGCCCTTTTCACCTCCTTGACCTACCTCCTGAAGAGAGGGACAAGAAAGGGATTACGGGCATCTTATCTTTTTAATTTGTAAGCCTTCGGGCCTTAGTTGCATTTAAAACTTGTAATCCTCTCTTTCATGTTTTTCATCCTCTATGGACTGTACCTGAGTGGAATGTTTTTTAATGAAAAGGGGATGCTTGCCGGGTCATTTGTCTCGCGGGTAGAACCCACGTCAAGGAGCAAATCCTTGGTATCTTTCAGATAGACACTTCTTCCCCCAGCAACAGGCCCTGCCGTCTTCCCACGTCGCTCGACCTTTCTCATGCTTTTGACGAAGGCAGGGATGAGGCAGGTGCCGGCCCCTCGTCTCATCCCTTTGCTACCGCGACTACGACCAAACTTGGCCCCAGGAACGAGCCCCAGGGCCTAGAGTTAAGGGAGCACGGTAGTTTTCAGGAAGAAACGAGGTTTTCGTATTCCCCAGTCCATAAGAGAATGCATGATGAGGGATGAAAGACCTATCTGAGATTGCAGCCCCCGGCAACTCTGGCTTGCCGTGGGTGAATCTTGGTACTTGCAGCCCCCGGCAACACTGGCTTGCCGGGGTCCAGATGCCAGTACGTCCTTCTTCTCCTTTTCGTCCTCAAGCGGTCCGGCAAGGATATGCGAGCCCTGCGAACCAAGGGAAACGAAAGAAAGGCAAAGGGACGCACACCCGACCTCTAAGCTAGGGGTTAGCCGCTGTTAAGCACTATCAACCCTAACTAAGGACGAGACTCGATCTAGCATGCATGCTATAACTCAGGGCGCCAGCGCTTCATTTACTTGTGCTCAGGGTCTGCGCCTGGCTTTGTACAAAGGATTACATGCAACAGTGGCAAGACTTGTACAAAAGGGTGGTTGTCGGACAGGGTCCGACAACCGCGCCTTACGAGTAAAACTTACGAAGATGCTCAATATTCCAGGAGTTGCTCACCGGAATGCCATCTTCGGTCTCTAGGCGGACAGCGCCAGGCCTAGTGACTCATTTCACCCGGTAAGGGCCTTCCCACTTCGGCGTCAACTTGTTGGAATTCTTGGCGGACTGAACGCGCCGAAGAACAAGGTCGCCTTCCTCGAAGCTTCTAGCTTTAACTTTGCGTCTATGGTAGCGGCGCAAAGCTTGCTGGTAGCGAGCAGCTCGCACAGCAGCCTGAAGATGATCCTCCTCAAGGAGCAGCGCGTCATCTTGCCGCAGCTGCTCTTGCTCAAGCTCATCGTAAGCGAGCACTCGAGGTGACCCGTATACGAGTTCCATGGGGATAACTGCTTCTGCTCCATAGACTAGAGCGAAGGGTGTCTGGCCGGTGGCTCGATTTGGCGTCGTCCTGATCGACCAAAGAACCACCGGCAGCTCCTCGATCCAGTTTCTTCCGCACTTGTGCAGCCTGTCGAAAGTTCTGGTCTTGAGCCCGCGCAGCACTTCAGCATTTGCCCTCTCCGCTTGACCGTTGCTTTTCGGGTGAGCAACAGAAGCGAAGCAGACCTTGGCGCCAAGATCTTGGACGTACTGCATGAAGGTGCGGCTCGTAAATTGTGTACCGTTGTCGGTGATTATCCTGTTAGAGATCCCGAAACGGCAAACAGTCGACCTGAAGAACTTGACTGCTGACTGTGCCGTCACCTTCCTCACTGGTTCCACTTCCGGCCACTTTGTGAACTTGTCGATTGCAACGTACAAGTACTCAAAGCCCCCGACAGCTCGGGGAAAGGGGCCGAGGATATCGAGCCCCCAGACCGAAAATGGCCAGGATAAAGGGATCGTCTGGAGAGCTTGAGCTGGCTGGTGTATTTGCTTGGAATGGAACTGGCACGCTTCACACTTGGTTACTTGTGCAGTTGCATCCTGGAGGGCTGTCGGCCAGAAGAAGCCTTGCCGGAATGCTTTTCCGACAAGAGCTCTTGCGCCAATGTGGTGACCACATATGCCTCCATGTATCTCCGCCAACAGCTTCTGTCCATCTTCCTGGGGAATACACTTCAATTTCACACCGTTGAGTCTTCTTCTGCACCGTGTGTTATCAACAAACTGGTACATACTAGACTGCCGGGCTACTCTTTCCGCTTCTTCTTGCTCTTCGGGAAGTTCTCCTGTTTGAAGGAAACGGACGATCTGCTGCGCCCATGTTGGAGCCTGTGGCTCGACAACAAGGACTAAAGGCAATTCTGCTGCTGCGGGAACATCTGCTTCCACGGCAAGAGCCAGCGGTTCTGCCGGAGCTCGATGTTCCCCGGCAAGCTTGCCAGAGCAAAACTTGTCGGGACTGTCTGCTTCGACGGAACAAACCCTGGGGCTTGCCGGAGCAGACTGCTCCTCAGCACTGGATCTTGGGGACTTTCTTGGCGGCGGCTTCGGGAAGCTCTGCCGGAAAATAGTCGCCAGAAACCAACTTCCTCTTCTTGTTCTGTCTAGTTGATGGTGTTACGGACGGCTGAGTCAGCTTGAGCACGAAAATCCCTGGTTCCACAGGTAATTTAAGTGCAGCGCACTTTGACCTGCCATCGGCAATGTCATTCTGAGCTCTGGGGACATGCTCCATCTGCAGGCCGTCAAAGTGCTCTTCTAGCTTTCCCACTTTGTCGACGTAAGCTTCCATCAAAGGACTCTGGTAATTCTTGTTCACTTGGCGGACGACAAGCTGTGAGTCACCCCTGACTATGAGCTTCTTAATCCCAAGTTCTGTCGCGATCCTGAGACCGGCAAGCAAGCCTTCATACTCTACAGTATTGTTTGTCGCTTGCTCCTTGGGAAAGTGCATCTGTACTATGTACTTGAGGTGCTCTCCGGTGGGTGCGACAAGCAGTACACCAGCACCGGCGCCTTGCAGTGAGAAGGCACCGTCAAAGTACATGAGCCACTCTTTGTTTGCTTCCTTGGCGGGGATGCTTGTCTCCGGAATTTCTTCGTCTGGAGTTGGCGTCCATTCTGCTATGAACTCTGCCAATGCTCTGCTTTGGATTGTTGATGTACTCTCAAATTTGAGGCCAAAGCTTGACAGTTCCAGTGCCCACTCGACAATCCTACCTGTTGCTTCTAGATTTTGCAATATCCTCTTCAGCGGAAAGCGAGTGACAACTGTGATTTCGTGTGCTTGGAAGTAATGGCGCAGCTTTCTCGAGGCCATAAGAAGGCCGAAAAGCAACTTCTGCACACCAGAGTACCTTGACCTAGCCCCCTACAAAAGGGAACTGACAAAGTAAACTGGGCGCTGCACCATCTTCTTCTGTATCTCCTCTTGCATCTGCGCAGATCCTTGCTTGTCGGGACCAGAGCTTGTCGGGGAAGCCCCCTGCTTGTCACTGGATGTGCTTCCCGCGGTTGCTGGCTCGTCATCTGCCTACCTCTCCGCTACTAGCGCAGCACTAACTACTTGATTGGTTGCCTCTATGTACAGCAGTAACTTCTCTTGTGGTTTAGGTGCGACAAGTGTTGGAGTGGAGGACAGGTATCTCTTCAAGTCTTGCAGCGCAGCCTCCGCTTCTGTAGTCCATTTCATTGGACCTGCCTTTTTCAAAATTTTGAAAAACGGTAGGGCGCGCTCAGCAGACCGAGAGATAAACCTGCTGAGAGCAGCCACGCAGCCGGCAAGCTTCCGTACATCCTTGACGCACTTTGGGGCTTCGATCTGCTCGATGGCCTTGATCTTGTCGGGATTGGCTTCGATTCCCCGATGAGACACAAAGAACCCGAGAAGCTTGCCGGAAGGGACTCCAAACACACACTTCTCAGGGTTGAGCTTGAGGTTGATCTTGCGCAGATTTGCAAAAGTCTCGTCTAAATCTTGGATCAGAGTTGCCCTGTCCTTGCTCTTGACCACTATATCATCCATGTAAGCTTCTACATTGCTGTGTATCTGTGGCTTCAAAGCGACATGGACTACTCTGGCAAATGTTGAACCAGCATTCTTTAATCCGAAAGGCATCCGTACGAAACAGTACGTGCCACATGGAGTAATGAATGCGGTTTTCTCCTCATCCTCTTCTGCCATGAAGATCTGATGGTATCCTGAATATGCGTCAAGAAATGAAAGCAAATCACATCCGGCTGTGGAGTCAACAATCTGGTCAATGCGCGGCAAGGGAAATGGGTCTTTGGGACAAGCTTTATTAACATTACTGAAGTCAATACAAAGCCTCCATTTTCCATTTTCCTTGCGCATGACTACAGGATTGGCTAGCCACGTGGGATGGAGCACTCCTCTGACAAGGTCTGCTGCTTCCAACTTCTTGATCTCTTCTGCTATGAACTCTTGGCGCTCCACTGCCTGTTTCCTGACCTTCTGCTTGACGGGCCACGCATGAGGACAAACGGCAAGATGGTGCTCAATTACTTCCCTGGGAACACCGGGGATATCAGACGGTTGCCACGCAAACACGTCGATATTCGCCCACAAGAAAGTAACGAGCGCGCTTTCCTATTTAGGGTCAAGCATGGCACTGATGGTGAAGGTACCACCAGCGCCGTCCTCCTTGGCGGACACCTTCTTGGTAAGTGGCGGAGCTGCCATAGCCTTCTTACACTTGCCGGTGGAGCTCGATGGTGCCTCCTCGACGGCAGCGCAGCACTCCGAAGAGGTGCGCTTGCCGGAGTGGGCATCAGAGCTCTTGCCGGACTTGGTCTTCTTCTTCCCCCCGGGAGCTTCAGCGGCAAGTGTCCTGTGATCTGTCGCAGCAGCTGCTTCCCGGTAAATCTTGTCGGCGCAGATAAGGGTATCTTTCTTGTCGCCAGGGACAGAGATGACACTTATCGGGCCTGGCATCTTGAGCATGTTATATGCATAATGAGAGGCTGCCATGAACTTGGCGAGCGCTGGACGGCCAAGTATGCCATTGTAGGGCAGCGGGAAATCGGCGATGTCGAAAGTGACCTTCTTCGTTCTGAAATTCAGCTCGCTGCCAAATGTCACCGGCAACGTGACCTTCCCTTTCGGCTTGCTCCTTCCCGGGTTAATTCCTTGGAACATACCGGTCTCTTCGAGCTCACTGTACGGGATCTGGAGTTTCTGGAGCACAGCGGAGGAGATCAGATTTAAGCCGGCCCCGCCATCAACTAACATCTTGGTGACCTTGAGGTTGTGGATTGTTGGCGAAACCAACAACGGCAAGCACCCAACCGCAGTTGTGCGATCAGGGTGGTCCTCAATGTCGAAGATGATAGGCGTGCTGGACCATTTCAGAAGTTTGCGCGACTCGACGGGTGGTTCTGCCGCATCAACCTCCCGCAACCACTGTTTGAGTTGGCGGTGGGAAGTATGCAGAGAAGCACCGCCGTCAACGCACAAGACTTCCGTAGCTTTCTGAAACTCCTGCTCACTGTTTTCAACATCATCCATGTCCTCGTCGTCGTCTTCGTCTTCATCCTTGTCGCGGCCGCGGGGAGGTCTGTCTCCTTGCCACTGCTTGGCCTTGCCGTGGCGTCCTCCCTGGCCAGCGCGCTTCTTGCCGGCCTCTCCACCGCCTCCTTGGGCTCTCTCCTTGTTGCGCCGCTCGTACTCAGCTTTTTATTGCTAGACAAGCTGCTCGACTTTCTTGCAGCTCTGGAGATCATGGCCCTTGGTGCGGTGGATCTTGCAGTACTGTTTGTCGGAGCCGTCCTGCTTGTCGGCGGCCGCCACAGCTTGGCAGTTGGTGCATGCGGCAACCTCCTTGCCGGAGCTACCGACTTTGGCTTGCTTGGCGCCACCGTCGTTGCCGGACTGCTCAACGACTAGTACCTCTCCGCCTTTCTTCTTCCTGTTGCGCCTCCGGTTTTTCTTTGCTGGGGCAGCATCCTCACTGTGAGATCCTTCTGCTGCAGTATTCTCTCCGGGGAGTTTCCTCCCTTCTTCGGCACGTGCACACTTGTCGGCCAGGGCGTACAGCTCGCTGACGTCTCTGATCCTGCTCATCGCCATCTCCTCCCGCATCCTGCGGTTACGCACGTTCTGATGGAACGCGCTGATAACCGCGGCAGGGTGGATGTCTGGGATGTTGCGCTGCACACGGCTGAATCTCTGGATATACTTGCGCAGGGGCTCTCCTTCCTTCTGGGCAAGCAGGTGGAGGTCACTCTCTTGGCCATGTGGTTTGTGGCCGCCCATAAAGGCGCCGACAAACTGATGGCACAAGTCCGCCCAAGAGGATATGGAGTTGTCCGGCAAGTGCATGAGCCAGGACCTGACTTCGGGCTTGAGTACCAGTGGGAAGTAGTTGGCAAGGATCTTGTCGTCTCGCCCCCCGGCAGCTTGCACCGCAATGGTGTAGATGCTGAGGAACTCTGACGGGTGCGACTTGCCGTCGTACTTCTCCGGTACGTCTGGCTTGAAATGCTTCTGACTGGGCCACTAGACTTGCCGCAGCTCACGGGTAAATGCAGGGCAACCTACCGCGTACGGCAAGTCGCCTGGTTCTCCGGGCGCGTGCATGTCAACAGAAGGCCCAGCGCGCAGGTCTGATTGACGCCGCGCTTCCCTTCGGCGCTCGATGCGTGTTTGAGCGTCTTCTTGTTGTCGCTCGTGAATAACTTGGCGCTGATCGCGGCGAGCTCGCGGATCTGACGACGCGGTGGAGCCGCTGTCGTGGTGGATCCGGCAAGTCGGCGATCTTGGCCTTCGAGGCGGAGAGTGCACAGTGGTTGCACCCTCGCCGGTCTTGTCGCCACCGGCTCGCGCCTGGCTGACTTGCCGCGGCAGCGATGCGCTCGGCTGCCGTGGGTTGTCACCGTTGGCGAAGCCGATGAGGCTCTGGATAGTGGCCCTCCAGTCATCGATCTTCTCTGGCGCTGGAGGGTAATCTAGTAGCAGTTGGGCCTGTGCCAACGCTTCTGCCGGAGTGGCGGGCGGCGGCGGCGAACTGTGCGAGGAACGGGACATGCTTGGACTTCTAACTACGTTAGAAGGAGCAATATCTCGTCTGGGCGACCGTGCCATGCTTGCGCCAGCATGCTGGCGTGCATGCTGGTCTCGAGCACTCTGGGATCCGCCAGCTTGATCTTGGCCCAGCAAACGTATGGCACCGTGAGTACCATGACGCTGCTGGTCCCGCGCCTCCTGAGACGGGCGCGGTGCGTGTACGGACGCCGAGGTCTTGGAGTGCGCCCGGTCGTTGTGGGAGCCGACCGCGCCGCCAATGTGCAGCGCAGCCTTGTCCTTGGACCTGGCAGTACCATGAGCCTCCTCGTCGGCGCCCGTTCTTCCGCCGGCGCCTACTCCACCAGCCGTTCGCTCCGGCGATGGTGGGCTCGGCGCAGACGGAGCAGCTGCCTCTGAAATCTTCTTCTTCGGTGGCATGTTGATTAAGATGATGAAGATCTGGCTCGCGCGAACGCCGGATCAGGTTCGCACAACCTCGACGCCCCCTACCTGGCGCGCCAAAGATGTCGGGGGTGCTGATCCCACGGACACCTATTGGACCACGGCGGACCGGGGCCCCTTTCGGTTCGGCAGGGGGGCGGAGAGTGCACGAAGAGCAGATCGAGGCAAATGCATGAGCGACGCGATCGGTTTACCCAGGTTCGGGCCGCACGGATATGTAAAACCCTACTCCTGCTTTGATTTGTATTGTGTTCTTGCTCGGGAGCGATGAACGCTACAGTACCCTTGGATGGCTAGCGAGACCGAGCGTCCGAATGATCGTCCCCTTTTCTCTGTTGCGCATGGGCCTCCTTTTATATGTCAAAGGGGTCACCGACAGGTGGCAACAGAGATGAGGGTAAAATGGTAAAAGAGGTGGTAGTTGGCGCCACTGCTTTCTACAGTTGTATCATACCTAACCCTGACGGCGGGGGACAAAGGCATTAAATGCATGTCTGTGTCGCCTAGACGGTGCGGAAAGAGACCGTCAGGGGTGCCACCGTTTGCCACGATGGCTATCCTGTCAGCGCCTGCTTGCCACCGCATGCCCCTGGCTGCACAGCCTCCCGCCACGTGCGCCAGGAACGGTCCCAGAGCGACACGTTGGTGGGTGAGCTGGAGCGCGGGCTGCAGAGTAGTAGCTTGCCGCGGCAAGCGCCTTGCCGCGGGTGTTGTCTTGTCGCGTCCGGGAGCTTGTCGCTCACTGGGTCTTGTCGCGTCCGGGAGCTTGTCGCTCACCGGGTCTTGCCAGGACACGTGGCGTGCTGCGGCGAGTTCCTTGATATGTCTTGATTGGCTTCCCCGGCAAGCTCCTCTTGCCGGGGTCCTGTTTCCTTCCCGGCAAGCTCCTCTTGCCGGGGCCTTGGATACTTTGTTCTTGAATGGCTCCAAAGGAACCACGGAGGACCTTGGCGGCCACCCGGCAAGCCTTGCCGCGGGACGCTGCGACTGCCCGTGCACAAGTTCGGGGTAGTAAGGTACCCCTACTTTAGTACACCGACCCATGGGCGACAACCTCAACGCCAACGGTGCTGCTCCCGTTGCACCATATGTGTTTCTGTCCTTCCTGTTCGAAATCGTGGTAGAATTCATGCTTCTACTCTGTATCCTACTACTATGCTAGTCCACATGATTAGTTTCATCTCTGTTATAGCCGTCATGATTTATTTTGTGCTTATTCGGATTAAATCTCGTAGTAACTTGCTCATATATTTAACTGGCGCAACGTCCCCTACAGCCACTCCTGTTTCATGGATGGCCCGGTCGATGCCTCCAGGGAGCCCTTCGTCCACTGCTATGAGTGCCCGTTGCCGTTTTGTGGCTCACCGGCGGACATGGTGCATCACCTCACGGATGCGTGCAGCGGTCACTGCTGGCCCTTGGCGGAGAACATCAAGTACGAGACGTGCTACCCGTTCACCATGCCAGAGTCGCTGGAGGATCATCACCGCCTGCTAATCTCAGAGGAGAACGGCATCGTCTTCCTCTTGATTGTGGGCACCGGCGAGGCCCGCGTAGGCCGCCTCCCCGTTTCTGTAATGTGCGTCAGGGGAGACGCCGCTGATGCTGACACTGACATGAGGCCGATGTACGGGTGCTCGTGGCGCGGCAGTAAAGCCGTCATATCACAAAACCCAACCACTCCCAGTAATAAGTGGCCTGGTAAAATAAACGGACAAGCAACCATCACATCCCTCCGTCTTTTTTGCATTTCATCTCTCTGCATTTACTTTCTCCGGTTCATCTCGCACACTCGATCCCTAGCTACTACTCCTAGGGCCAGTTCTTTTGGCGGCTTCCTCAACTTTTCCCACAAGACTAGTCACAGTGGACAGTAACAATAAGGCGCCTCACTCATTTATTTGGGCTTCTAAACTACTACTCCGTCCTGATTTATTCCTCACCATTGTAATTTGTGCTAAATTTTGACCAAAGATTTAACTGGTTTATTCCTCACCATTGTAATCCCTCCGTCTAGGTGTGTAAGTCATCTTACGAAAACCAAATAATCCCAAAACACTTAGGCGCGGTGCATTAAATTCTACCTCGTTTCTTGTTTCTTGACATATCAACCAATAAGAGATAAAGAGTGTGCATGCTTTTAATGACTTGAGATATCAAACACAACATGCAGTGGTTAGTTCATTGCATGCAATACTATTAATTAGCAAATAAACATTAACGTTTCTCGTTTTCTCCTCCTCCTTGGTCTCGGTGCACATCCTAAGATGACTTACTCGCCTAGACGGATGGAGTAGTGCATGTGACATGCATTAACATTTCATTAGTTAAATTTATGATCAAAATTTGACACAGATTACAATGGGGACCAATAAACCAGGACGGAGGTAGTAGTTATGGGGATTACTAATCTAGAAGCCTAAAAGAACTGGCCCCTAGTACTCCTACTAGTAGTAGTACTCAAGTTGGAATTCCAATTGCACGGCACAACTTGTTAGGCAAAAAATTCGATACAGATCAATAACCACAGAGAAGGAAGCTAAAAGTAAACAATCAAACGAGCATTTTTGCATTTGTTTTGCATTGAATCGTTTCACAAGCTTGACTAGTGTTGTTTTTCTACTTTTACAAAAACCGCATTGTAATGTTAAAATGTGCATTTGCACGTACTCCCTCTGTCTGGGGTTATTAGGCCTAAAGACAACTTCTCTTAGACCAATACACATAGTAATTTGCTCACATTAATTCGTTCATTCCACTCCCAATGCACTTTCTCATATGCATGCAGCCAATAAAAAACACGCATGAAGTGTATTAACTTTTCAGCCATGGCACCAACAACAATAGCTTTCAATACAACCAATGAAATGGTTGCATGCATGCACCTTTCCAACGCGGGGCCTTATAAAAGGGGACATGCTTGTGATGCTGAGAGGCCGCAGTACTCCCTCCGTCTAGGTGTATAAGTCTTCCCTCCTTCTTGGTCACGATGCACAACCAAAGATGACTTATTGACCTGGACGAAGGGAGTAGCACAGTCTGCAAGCATATATCGAGAGAGACGTGTAGTGCGATAGTATATAGTAAAGTTTGTGCTATATGCACGCACTTGCAAAATGTGTATGAATACACAAGGTTTCCAAACTTTCCCTTTTACATACTTAATTAAGGACGCTAAAAATTCTTGAACGTTCGGGATTTATCATTTGCGTCCCAAAACTAATGAGATCGCCTTACGAAACAAAAATTATACTCCTCCTAAAAGCCACGGCGCTCGCAGGAGCGCTTGCGGTGCGCCACAAGTGCCCTAGTGTGCGGCTGTTTCCCAGCGCACCGACACAACGCCTGTTCCTCAGCCTCGCAACTCGCGAGGTGTTGATTGGCGGCTTGCCGGTGGGCGAGCGCGATCTCACCGGTGTGGTGATCCGGCGCCAACAGGTACTCCTCCTCGCTGGAAGCGTGCACCCGGTCCACGTACCGCCAAGCATAGATGAGGCGCTTGGGCCTGACTGCATTTAGGGCATCGGCACGGGCGTCCTCCGCCACCCTCACGGCCCTTGCACGAGCCTTCTGCCAAAGAGCCAATTGCCTGACTCTCTCGGGTGCGACATCGGCCTCCCAGGCAGCTTGTTCCGCGGTGCGCTTCTCTTCCTCGGCCTTCTTCTCCACCTCTATTTTGGCGCGCTCTGCTGGAGGCAAAGCCTCCCACAAGGCGACATCCATTTCTTTCCAAAGCTCCTCAAGGCTGGGGGGCTCGGCGGGCGGCGCGACGTTCTCCTCGTAGCGGGGAGCCGACGCGTCCTCCGACGCGCGTGCTGGCGAGATTGGGAACACCAACGCGTCCACCTCGACGCGTCGCGGCGAGGAGCGGAACGCCGATGCGTCCTCCTCGACTAGTGACGGTGAGGAACGGAACAGCGACGCTTCGCGTCGCGGCGAGGAGCGGAACGCCGACGCGTCCTCCTCGACTAGTGGCGGCAAGGAACGGAACAGCGATGCGTCGCGTAGCGGCGAGGAGCGGAACACCGACGTGTCCTCCTCGACTAGTGGCGGCGAGGAACAGAACGATGACGCGTGACCATCCGCGCGGTGCAGCGAGGGGCTCCTAGGGCTTGGGAGCGGCGATGCCATGGTGGTCGACATGAGAGGGAGGGGGAGGAGATAGCGATGAACGTGAATGTGAGGGGGGGAGATAGCAATGTCGTGGGAGGCGCAGTATTTATAGCGAGCAATGGCACACCTACGTAAGATATGGACTGAGCTGCACTGACTTAACTGCAGGTCCAGTTGTGTCACTGATATGTGGGCCAGACCCCTGTTGGGCCCATATATCAGTGACCCAATGCACCTACAGTTAAGTAACAACTACGTGGGCATATTTGTTGGAGTAAATTATGGGTGAGCGAAGGGGTGGAAATATTGCTGGTCACAACGGATTGGACGAGCGTGGGGGAGGAGAGTCATGCATGCAGATTTTTTCACACGGGCTTCCTGCGGGTATGGGGAACAGTGCATAATAAGTCATCTTGCATGCCGGGCTAGGTATAGTCTCAAGTCATTAAAAACATACACGCCCCACACATGTTCATATTTCAAGGTGCACTAAATTATTGCATGCGATGATTAAGGCTGGCCATAATGGTGGTGTCTTAGCTGGTATCATGCACACGGGAATAGCAAACATGCTGATGTGGCAAAGAATTAAAGAAGAGAGGGGGGGTTAGATCTAAACCATAGTATTTTCCCTAGAACTACCAGGTTCAACATCTCGCAACATAAACCCATACAACCTCCACCGCAAGAAAAAAAAAACCATACAACCATACGCCAAGGAGGTACGTAGTACTATGAATTCCATTTTCGCTCCATACCAATCGTTCTAAAAACTACTTACTACTTATAACGCGCCATTGAAAATCGGAACTCTTAACCCCGCTAAAAAATGATATTTTAAACGTGGCTACTCGATCTGTGGCAACTGGTGAGCCACCGCGCTCCAAGTCGTTCACCTGTGGTCCCGACCATCAACTCCTACGGATCAAATTATCATGCGAGCTGACTATTCCTACAAAGGTGCTCCACCACGTACCCGGTACCCGCGAATGCAGCAATCGTGCACCTAGGGTTTTAGGATTTATTTGTTAACATCGCCTTTACGTAACACTCATGTGTGCGAGACAGCGAGAGGCCGACTGCGTGTGTGCGCATCTTCTCTTCGTATATGTACTCCACCATTTGTCTGGTGTCGAAAAAATTATAATAACTACTAGCAATGTGCCAATGCGTTGCCACACGATCAAAGTAGATTAATACATATTCACCGATTTGATAGAAAAAAGTCTAGTTTTGAATTACGTATATCACTAAAAATATGTTATGTTTCACTCAAAATATATTCCTTTGGCGGTTTTGATGAGATAAGGGAGGAATGTTGTTGGTTTCAAGATTTGAGAAGTGGTATATGTCTAACTTCTACTCTTACTAGCAAGATGCCTGTGCGTTGCATGGAACATCAAGATCTTGTGGGAGAAAAGGATGAACGAGGGAAGGCCTTATCTGCAAATATGGTGAAGAGTGCGGGTAAATTGCCATATTTTCCTTCCTATTCGTCAGATATAAATTGGACGACCTACATTGCAGGATGGCAGGCCCACCATCATCACCAACTCTATTTTTTTATCCCTATTCTTATAAAAAGCATTGTCGGTGATGATCGTGTGCCTGCCGTCCTGCAATATAGGTCGTCTGATCTATATCTGACGGATAGGAAGGAAACTATGGCAATTTTGCAAAAAGATACCCACACCCCTCTCCACATTTGCAAATAAGGCCTTCCCTCGTTCATCCTTTTCCCCCACAAGATAAACTACTCATACAAATGCATCTTGATGTTCCGTGCAACGCATGGGCATCTTGTTAGTTGTTGCAAAAAGCCCATGTGTGTGTGAGAGAGAGGGAGAGTGGAGGAGGACGGAGTGCATGAGTGACAAAGACACAGGGAGTGTGTGTGAGATAGGTATCAGCTTAAAATGAGGCGATAGTGTGTGTGTGTGTGTGTGTGTGCATGATCGAGAGGGCGTGTCTCAAGAAGGGAAGAAAAATTTACATAGATACAAGGAGCGGGAGAGAGACATGTATGCGATGGTGGAAGCACGATTGTGCGGGTGTATAAACCTATCTAGAGGCTAGCTAGTCGATAAATGTTTGTGAGAGAAATACGAGTCAGGGTGCGAAAGCGAGAGTTTTGTGTGTGTGTGTGTGTGTGAGAGAGAGAGAGAGAGAGAGACGGTAGTCGGGAAGAGGAGTGGAAGAAGGAGTTGTGTGTGTCTGTCTGTGAGAGAGAGAGGAGACGGTAGTCGGGGTTATCTGATCGGTAAACAAATGAATAACGTCAGTTTGGGATGGAGACGAAAAGGAGACCGCAACAAATGTTGTGTCTACAGGAGAGAGAGAGAGAGAGAGAGAGAGAGAGAGAGAGTAATTTTAGTGGTATGAGTCATATGTAGAGACATATAGGGTGTGTGAGAGAATCCCATAGAGAGAAAGACAAAGTGAAAGACGAGTGGAGACTGTGTGTGTGGCGGTGAAAAAGAAAGCTTAGGTACCGAGTGATACCAGAGAACAGTAGAGACGTGAGAGATAATGAAAACCATGTAATGTATAATGATCGGGAGAGTGTGACACTTCTCAAGGGAGACGTCGAGAGACCATGTTTGCGACGATAGGAGAAACATGAAGTGAGCGTGCGGGTGAGCTGGAGAAAAGAGAGTGATAGCTACCTGAAGGAGCATGCATGCGAGAGAGATGGGCGTGAAAGGAGTGAACAAAAAAGGGATCCAAATATTTGAATTCGAGATGATGATACATGTAATCCATACTCGGATCAAAATTGATCTATCAAACATGCATACTCATATGAATTCACGCACATCTATGTTATTTAATATGTAGATATTACTGATCCATACATTCTAGTAGAACATAATTTGGTTAAAAAATTTCGAATTCAACCTTAAAATTTCGAGATCATTGTATTTGTAAATCATATTATACATATAAAGGAGCAGAATTCTTTGTTGTGCTTTTGAAAGTATATATAAAAAATGATGTATATAGAATGTAATTCCAGTTGAAAATGGACCCCGCCCAAAAAAATAGAATACAAACGGGATTTAAATTGAGTTGGCACGGTAAACATGCACTCTTCAAAATTTGAACGAAGCGAGGAAAGTCGCAGTAACCGCCCGAAACCAAAATCTGCGAGATGGAAATCACTACTGCCTATCCCTGCCACGCAAAGCCTATCTGCTGGATTTCTATAGGTTTCGATAGGGGTAGGTTTGTAATTTCACCCAAACGTGACGTAACCGCCTCTCACCCGGATTCATACACGGTGGGCGCCAAAACACAGTGTGTTCTCGGCCGAAATCGACTCCCTCCCCGATTCATATTCATACACGGTGGGTGCCAAAAACAAACTCTCATCGGCAAATATTTGGTGTATGCGAAATTACCGTCCTATCGCCAACCGACTAATGTTGCTGTGATGTAGTAGAAATTTGAAACAGGGGCTAAGTTTGTAAATTTCCTCGCAATTGAGACAAGTGCGCCCTGAATACATGGTTCCCCCTTCCTCTCTACCTCCCTTTTCCCCATTCGTACTCCGTGGGCGCCAAAACACCCTCTCCACCCCACCCTCCTCCGTTCGCCACCCCATCCACCGCCATCCTCCTCCACCATATCGGAGCTGATACCCCGACGCCGCCGTCCATTACAAGAGATCGACCTCTCTCATCCACGGCTTCGGACCAGGATCCTTGCATCCCGTCCTCTCGCTTCATCCCGCCGTCGTCCACCTTGTCGGCGCCGCTCCTACGACCGTCTCGTCCACCGCGCCCCGCCGCCACCGTCTACCCCCCTAGATATGCTTCCACGCCGCCGACAGCCATCGCTACCGCAGCACCGTCAAATTCTCAGCAAATGCGTACACGGCGCCGCACCAGAGGCGGTACTCTTTCGTATTTGCTCAACTTATTCATCACAGCAAGAAAATAGATCGCCACTGCTTTACTCTGATTTCTTGTCTTGGTTGCGAAGTTTTCTTTGTCCGGTTTGCACCTTAGATCCGCCATGGCACGCTCAACACTATACTCCCAATGCTTATGGTTTTCCCCATTTATATTCCACACTAGTTAAATCACAGTAGACTAAATTTCAAAATTGGGTCAGTCGATTTTTCAGAGCTCGCCTGAGTTCGCCGGTGCGATCAAAGGGGCTCGGGTAGTTGTGGGGCCTCGCCGAACAAAGAAAACTCGACGCAGGTGGGGGTTGGGGCAGGGTGGGGGTGGGGTGGCGGAGGAACACAGGCGATGGGGCCGGTGGTCCGGCCGGCGGCCCGTGCGGTGTTCTGTATGGGAAGAATCAGAGACGAGGAAGAAGAAGGGTTAGGAGACGTAGGATCTTCATCCAACCACCTGAAATGGTCAAGAGACAGCTAGGAGTTGCATTCTTAATGCGCTCTGGTTCATCATGTGTGGGCACTGCGCAACCAACATTTTATTATCCAAAATCTGCTTGCTCTTCTTTACCATGTTCCTCTTCCATTCTTCTTTAATATGTACTCTCTCCGTTCCTAAATACAAGTCTTTGTATAGATTCCACCATGGACTACATATGGAGCAAAATGAGTGAATCTACACTCTAAAATGTATCTGGATACATCTGTATGTGATCCATAGTGGAAATCTCTACCAAGACTTATATTTTGGAACGGAGGGACTATGATAGTAGTACAATATGTTCCTTGTACTGAAGATGAGCAGGGTCATTTGCAGTGTAGAGGTCTATACGGTCGGTTGTGATGGACACTTTGAGCCTCTTTGATTCGTAGGATCTTGTAAACATAGGAATAGGATTTGTAGTGGTCTGCCCACTTGAATCCTATAAGAATAGCAAGGAAATGCGGGGAGCTGTGTCGCCTTTGAGAGTTACACTGATATTAACAGTACCGCGCCTTCACTTGAAGAGAGCTGGTATCCGAAGCCTTTCTAGCTATACTAGCAATACTAGCACATATATTCCAGCAAGTTCCACTTTGCTGATTTTACTCTGATGCTTAAGGTTTTCTTGTTATATTTACACTATGATCTATGTAGCTGCTTTGTGTCGCACTAGCAGCAGTCCACTCTTGAAGCTAAACACTGCAATGACTTACAAAATTGGCACCAAGGCATTGAGTGCCATTCTGGATGCAATGAAACTCATACGCTCCCCACCTGTTGATTCTTGTTCAGAATATGATCCTAATGACTATTCTAACCTCGAGGAGTCAAAGGCAGATGGCCTGTCCTGTTCACCCATCAAGGTGCCTGTTCTAATTTGGCAATGTTTTATTGATTACGGGTATCTTGCATATGTTGTCTTGCATTTATTCTACTTTGTTGCACCGCCATCTGCTTAGTTTACTCATCATATATGTCGAGATGCCATGCCCATCCATTATCAATACATATTCCATCTGTCATCATACCATGTTTTTTCACTCAAATGTTGTTCTTGTGCATCAGACATCAAAAAGGAAGAGGGTGATTGCCGAACCTGAAGGAGCACCAGCAAAGTCCTTGAAAAACGTGGTGCTGCCGGAGAAATCAGACAGCATCCCACTTATATTGGCTGTACAACCAATGACACAAAACGTAGGACCGACTCCAGCAGACTGTACCCATACTTCACTGGCCACACCACTAGCCCCACCACACAGGACCTGCACTCCAGCAAAAGGTATACCGATTTCATTTGCCATAGCACCAGCTGTACCACAGAAAAATCCCACTCCAGCAAAAAGTACAGCAAGTCCACCGACCAAAGACCTATCCCAACTGCAAAGACGGCCAATTCCTGCAGATTGGAACCCAATTCCATTTATTCCCAGTTTAAAATATAATGCTTTCAATGTTGTTAGGGAATACATGCATATATTCCCATCATGGGAAGATTATTGTGAAGACAAACACCATTTTCACATCTTCCTATCCAACTTACGTGTAAGTGCTATTATTCATGGTTATTATTTTCCTGTTTTCTGCTGATTGAACACATCAATGATTTACATTACATTGTTATAACTAGGCGAGGGTCAATCTGGATAGTCATGACGAGCAAAGCTTGCTTGTGCTTTTCAAGGAAGCATTGCAGCAGTATCGGTGTTACCTGAGGAAATCACAATTTGATGGCAAGTCTATAAACGAATTTCCGGTGAAGTCTCTTGTGCTAAATTTAGAAGACATTGAATGGAAAAACCTTGTTATGCGTTGGTCTCGTTCCCAGGATGAGGTACTGTCTATGAAATCACATGACAATTTGAACTTCTACTTTTCCGCATGTGCCTTACGGATCTTTTTTGCAGGAAATCTGCTCGAAGAAGAATTCCAGTTTGACAAGAACGACAGGATATCGCAAATATGCTGCCCGCTGCTTTGCTCTTGTTAGTACCTGTTGTCCTGTATCACTGTACTCGCATACATACCTGGTTCATTATGTGACAGCAGTATGCATGATAGCTTGCTTATCAATTGTTCGCTCCAAATTATCTGATCTGTATAAATGGTTACATTAGTGTAGAATATATCCAATGCCAATGTTTTTTAGTTCTGCATTGTTCTTGTAAGTAGATGTTGTCCTTTATCAGTGTACTTATAATGAAAGGTAGTCGTTCATGTACCATCACTCTGCAGCTTAATTTCCTTTACCCTCCATTTTCTACACATCAGATCTATATTTACTCTTACCATAAGGTTGGTACTGAAGAAGTTTAGCTGTGCATTGCTCTTGGCTGTACCTTTTGCCTGTATCGCTGCACTTACATTTATAGCTACTTGGTTATGTAGCAGCACTCTTCATCTTATCTTAAATATTCTCCATTTTTCGTATATTATCACATCTATATTTACTCTTAACAAAATGTAGAATAAAGGCAATGCTTTTGAAGAAGATTCTATGGTAAACTTCTTGAATTGCCCCCCCCCCCCCCATCAGCATGGACAAGGCCTTTATAGAGTCTGTCTTCACCAATAATGTAAGTTTGTCCATCTCAAGCCTTCAAACTTTGTTGTATATATTTGGTTAGGCATGACTGTAACAGCTATTTATTTTTGGTGTTTCCATCAAATTGCTTGTTTAAAGTTTATTATGTAGTTCATAAAAAAAGTTTGTCATTTCTCAATTTAAGTTTTCAGTTGTACAACCAAGTTCCTTCATACCATGTAAATTAAACTATACAGAGCAAGTGATCTTCTTTTGCACTGCATGTATGCTTCTATTCTTCATCCGTAATCCAGTGGTGTGGTGAACCTACCCACTACAGCACAATGTCATATTCTGCAATGTCTTAACTATGAACAATGTCTTATCATTCTACTATTATTTAAACCGTCTCTTTATTTGCCAATCTGAAATGGTATAAATTGACAGTACACTAACCATTGATACTTATGAGTTCTTGATCTGTAATCTAGTGGTGTCGTGAAGCTGCCAACTCCTTCACAATGTCATTTCCTGCCATGTCTTGACCTGAACAATACCATACTGTGTTAATGCAATTTTAAACTGTGTCACTTTATTCGTCAGTAAGAAATGTGATGAATTATCAGCACTGATACTTTTATGTGCAAAACATGTCATCTGTCTGCTTGTTTATCTTTCAGAGTGAGGAAGATATAAGTGTTGAACAAGCGCAGTCTCATCATCTTCCTCAGTTGCTTGCGCTGCAGCTCCCCAGCAGGGCTAACCTTTCTTGAACTCTATTGAAGTGCTGTCGGTTTTGTATATTATTTTGTCGGCGTGTTTATTTGCACTGGTGGCGATCTTTCATGCCCAGTGTATGTAATCTGCTGTCTACTTGTGCTTTATTATCATAGTGGCGAACTTTGATGCCTAGTGGATGTAATATGCCGTAATTTCTTTATTGTATAGTCTAGGTTTTTTCTTATTCACGATGCTGTAGTTATTTAACTGTATATATATATCATGTCTTCGTAGTAAACCGGCCAAACCGTAAAATTACGGTACATAATCGGGCCGTCATGCAATCACGATGTAGGTTGGGCCTGAAACGTGCCGAATAGCTCATGGGCCAGCAGCAGCCCGAAATGAACCCCGGCCCATGATTGTGCGAATCAAATCACGGGCTTTTAACAGGCCAAAATTGTCTCGGTCCTTGTTTGGCCCAATCAGATATCGGCTGCGAGCAGGCCGGATGCAAACTGGACCGTAGTTAGGCCCAACTATATGATGGGCTTTTAACAGACCGAAATTAATATAGGGCCGAAATGTTAAACAGGCCCTTAACAGGCCAAAAGTAATATCAGGCCCAGTTACTAAGTGGGCCTTTAGCAAGTGGGCCCAAAAGCATAGTGTCCAGTTGACGGGACGAATCTGATATGGGCCATAATTGAGCCCAAAGCCTCTTAAAGGGCCGGACCTGATCTGGGCCGTAATTTGGCCCAAAACATGGTAGGCTTTTAATGGGCCGGATCTCATATGGGCCACTATTAGGCCCGGAGCGTGGCAGACCATTAATGGACCGGATCAAATATGGGCCGGCATTTGGCCCAAAACATGGCAGGCAGTTAATGGGCCGGCCTACTAGGGTCCTCAAAATCTTGTGGGCCTACAGCTGGGTCGGCCCATTAATGTCAGCAAAATCTCATGGGCCTTTAGCTGGGCCGGCCCATTATGATCCGCAAGAATCTTGCGGGCCTTTACCTGGGTCGACCCATTATGGCACACAAAAATCTTATGGGCCTTTACCTGGGCCCGCCCATTATGGCCCGCAAAATCTTGTGGGCATTTAGCTGGGCCAGCCCATTATGGTCCATAAAATCTCATGGGCCTTTAGCTGGGCCGGCCCATTATGGTCCGTAGAATCTTGTGGGCCTTCAGTTGGGCCGGCCCATTTAAACTTGATGGGCCGGTCCACGTGTCAACATATCATAGGCGCGTCTCGCCCATTGGATGAGTGACACCTGCGCCAACGCGGACCTGACATGTGTCTCCTCCAGCCAATGATGATTTTACACGTGGAAAATCCCCATTGGTCGGGGCTGTTAACGGGTTATCGGATCCAAAACCCGACCCAATAGCTTAACGGCGTTCCTTTACGGTGGATGCCACGTGTCGGTCACACTTGACGAAAGCACTTCTGTGACGCGTGATTTATCGTCATGGAAGTGGACACTTCCGTGATGATAATTTTGGTAATGTCATGGAACACTTCTACGACAGCACAGGTATGACTATCTTGATTCTGTCATAAAATTGTCATGGATGTACATGCATGACAGAAAACGTGACCTACTGTGACAAACACGTATCATCACGGAAGTGTATTTTTTTGTAGTGTAAGCACTGATAATTCCCTGCTTAGGTAAGCACCTCGTGTACAACTCTGTCAATAAGACCCTGTTACTATTGTTGATGACATTCTGGTAGCCACCCATGGATGAGAACCTTGCCTATTGGTCCGCCTTGTTCAACGAGCAGGAAAATGGTTCTCCTCATCCCTCGCCCTTGGTACCGATGTTGATGCCGACATAACTGACAGGCTATTCCCTGACATGTCTTGCTATCATGACCATGCAAGATGTCGTTGACCCTCTTACTTTAACCCACATGATGGGCCCATAACCCATAGTTCCACAGGATCAAAACCTGACTCTTCTGTATATCCCTGTATCCAAAGTTATTTCTTGAGCCTGGCTATGTATGTAATTCACGGGCACCTTCCTAGTGACCCATTCTGGTATCAGACGCAATACTTATTTTCATTGCCCTGAAACCCTTTCACCTTCTGATTAGGCATCGAGCGATTTCCTATCCATTTTAAACTTCTCATGGTACCTTCTTACTTTGCTCTCGTTATCTTCTTAAGTTTCAATTCGAGAGATACTTACGCTTCTTCCCCTGAGTTAACCGTCTGATGCTCAATCTCGTTAGAATCCGTCCTTATAGAGTTTTTCCCTTATTACCCTTTCGTAAGTACGATGAAAATCCTGAAGGAAGGATGACAACTTCATCATGATGACCTGAAGCAGAAAAATGATGACATCAACGTAATGTATCGACCTCTTCGAGAAGAGCAACTAAGAACGAGAACACTCGCTAGAATTTCGTAACCAGAACCCCCTCTTATGCCTCCTAAATCTCGGGACGAGATTTCTTGTAGTGGAGGAGAATTGTGACACCCGGGTAATTAAGCTACAATAACCCCCTCCTAATGATGCCACGTCACCTCGGTTACTATTGATAAAATCGCGTTGATTCGAAACTGATTCAAATTCAAATTCAAAATCAAGGGAAACAACAAAAGTTTTCAAATGTTAAAACTAAAATGTCCGAGTTGTGACAAATATTGCATAGGTAGTTATGGTGAAGAACCCATATTTAAATAAAATATTTAAATGCACGATAGTAGATAAAACTGCGACAAAACAATTATTCAAATGCTTTTAAATATTAAAAAAATATTTAGAGTATTCCAAATAAATTGTAACTTGGAGGTCTAGCTCAGCGCACTGCCTAATATAGGTGTGCCATATTTCATGCTCAACTAAATTCATTTAGTTTATAGAAGAATGCAAAACACTAAAGAAAATAATAAACATCAAAGTATAAAAGGAAAAGGCCTGACTACTACTGTGTTAGTGGGCTCCAGTGGCACTTTGCACCTTGGCCCATCCAGCAACAATAGCCAGCCCAACCCACCTCACATATCCTTCCACCTCCAGTTATAGGAGCAGGGGAGCCGTGGCGGGCATCCATGGTGCCCTGGCCACGTGCCGGCCATCCCCGGCACCCCCTGACGGATAAAAGCGACGCCGTTGACCCCCAAGCAACCCTAACCCCCGGTTCCCCCACTCCCTCCTCGCCATCGCCGTTTTGCTTGCGCCCGAGTACGTCGTCGCCATGGCTGAGCTCAACTGCATGGATATCGTGTTCCCAGGCACGTGAATACGCTGTCGAGAAGCCTCCTCGTCATCGTCTCCTTCGTCTTCGTTGCTGGATCGAGAGTTCGAGACTAACACACCGCATCATTGTCGCTGCGTCGGTCGTCTTCAACCTCGGTGCCGTGCCATCCGCCGCCGTCGATCTGCGTCACCTCGTCCACCCCGGCCTCCCCGAGCACGCCACCGACCTCCACTGTGAGCCCCTCCTCCGATTCCCGGCCCTTACTCCGTCGATCCGTCGCCGTATGCCGCACCCCCACCGCCATGGCCGGACCTCACTCTTGCCGCACCCGAGCTCTTGTGCGCATTCGTCCCGTGCTCGACGCCCCTGCTAGTCCAGCCGCACTCCCACATGCGGGGTTCGCCCTTGGCCGCCCCCCTGTGTTGCTCGTCCGCTCGCCCCGCGCCCGCTTTCTCTTCTGTCGACTACTGTCGCTGCTCCCGGCCATCCTCTGCTACTTCTCGCTGCTGCTCCTTGGGTCGCCGATGCTGCTGCCTGGCGTACCCGCACAGTTGCCCACACCTGTAGCCGCCTCCGCGACCGCTCCGCCCGGACTCGCCTGCCTGCGTCGCGCTCGCTCGCCTAAGCCCTGCGTCCGCCCGCTGACTGCTGTCGTTCGCCGCGCGCCGCGCTTGCCGCCGCCGTCGGCCACCCCCGGCCACACCACCTGCCCCACACCGCGTCGGCCCTCGTCGTGGCCTGGCCGTCGTGCCATGGCGTTTACCATGGCCGAGGCGTCGAGCGCGCGTGCGTGTGACCAGCTGGGCCACTGCCCAGTGGGGCCCAGCCCGGATTAATTAGGGATAACCCTCATTAGCAATAACCCCCCGCCTTTATAATAGACTATGACATGTGCGCCCTTTCAGTTAACTAAGTGCTTAAAATAAGTCTAATTTATATTCGGTCTATGACAGTGGGGCTCCACCACTGTTTAGATAGAGTTAAAAAAATCTATTAAACACTATGTCACTATGACATTTGGACCCCTCTTTGACCCCGTTGACCAGTCATCTGGGACTTTTGACTGCTATCTCAGCAGTCAACAGGTCCCACCTGTCATACACTTGCACACACATGATACATGTGGTGACTAAAGTCGGGTCGGCTCGTAGAGTACCCGCAAGTGATTCTGATGTGGGGGCTGAAAGGACAGGTGGTTCCATCCTGGTAGTGGTGGGCCTGAGTTCCCGACGGTCCCTGACTATTACTTTGTGGCGGAGCGACAGGGCAGGTTGAGACTACCTAGGTGAGAGGTGGGCCTGGCCCCTGGCCGGCATCCGCAGTTACATCAATTAACACGCTTAACGAGATCTTGGTATTTGATATGAGTCTGGTCACTTGTCTATACGCACTAACCAACTACGCGGGAACAATTATGGGCACTCGACGTCGTGGTATCAACCGAAGCCTTCTTGACATCAGCGACTGGAGCGGCGCACGCCGGATTGGACTGGAATGCCTGCTCTTGTATTAGGGAGGCTAGGTCTGTTTACCGGCCGCGTTCGCAACGTGCAGGTGTGCAATGGGCGATGGGCCCAGACCCCTGTGCGCATAGGATTTAGACCGGAGTGCTGACCTCTCTGTTGTGCCTAGGTAGGGTTGCGACGTGTTGATCTTCCGAGGCTGGGCATGACCCGGGAAGTGTGTCCGGCCAGAGGGATCAAGCGTGTTGGGTAATGTGGTGCACCCCTACATGGAAGTTTATCTATTCGAATAGCCATATCACTCGGTAAAAGGACGACCCGGAGTTGTACCTCAACCTTATCACAACTAGAACCAGATGCTAAATAGAACACACCCTTCCAAGTGCCAGATACAACCCGGTGATCGCTCTCTCACAGGGCGACGAGGGGAGGATCACTGGGTAGGATTATGTTATACGATGCTACTTGGTGAACTTACCATCTACTCTCTCCTATATGCTTCAAGATGGAGGCTACCAGAAGCGTAGTCTTCGATAGGACTAGCTATCCCCCTCTTATTCTGGTATTCTGTTGTTCAGTCCACAAATACTATCCATTTCATTGATACCAATGCATATGTGGTGTAGACCCTTACTTGCGAGTACTTTGGATGAGTACTCACGGTTGCTTTGCTCCCCCTTTTCTTTCCTCTTGGTTGTCGCAACCAGATGCTGGAGCCCAGGAGCCAGACGTCACCGACGACGACTCCTACTACACCGGAGGTGCCTACTACTACGTGTAGGCTGCCGACGACGACCATGAGTAGTTTAGGAGGATCCCAGGCAAGAGTGGCCTACGCCTCTTTCGATTTGTATCCCAGTTTGTGCTAGCTATCTTATGGCACCTTGTTTAACTTTATGTCTGTACTCAGATATTGTTGCCTCCGCTGAATTGTTTATGTTCGAGCACTTGTATTCGAGCCCTCGAGGCCCCTGGCTTGTAATATGATGCTTGTATGACTTATTTTACTTTTAGAGTTGTGTTGTGATATCTTCCCGTGAGTCCCTGATCTTGATCGTACACGTTTGCGTGCATGATTAGTGTACGATTGAATCGGGGGTGTCACAGTTGTGTTGCTTGGTTCTCCTACTGGTTCAATAACCTTGGTTTCATATCTGAGGGAAATACCTACCGCCGTTGTGCTGCATCATCCCTTCCTCTTTCGGGAAATACCGACATAGCTTCAAGCGACATCAGATACTTCTTCTTCCGGTCGACCAGTTAACAGGCCTACAGCAACAGAGGCATGCCATTCCTAAATATGGACTAAACATGGGCCCCTAGGGTGGTATTAAATAAGAAAGGAAGACATACCGAACATGCCGCCCTTTAGCTTCTCATTTTCTTTCTGTGTGGCCGATAACTGGGCCCTTAAGCTCTCTATCTCTTCGGATTGTTTGTCTTTTTCCTCCTCATGTTTTTTCTTCCCGGATGCGCTCATTGTGGCCTTTTTCATTTCCGCCAGTTCAGCGGTGACGGCATTTAGCTGCGTCTGATTTATCTTTAGCTCCTAGGATAGCGGAGTATTCTTCTGTTTGAGAACCTGCGGGACATATCGATCCTTAAATCGGTTTACCTCACCGCTTCAAGTCTCGGGGGCTACTGGCATATGAGTATCAAAATTGCATAAACTTTTACCTTTATATCCTTCGAGAACAACTGAGTGACTCCGGCAAGTCCGTCTCGAGCGACTCAGATATATGCATCCACCGAGCTGAGTGCGGTAAACTCTTGCTCGGAAAAGGTCGGAGCGTGCATGGCCTCTTTCAATCGATGGTGATTCATCACGCTCTCCACTTCAAAATTCGTGACAGATACGTCATCCGAATCCTCATGAGGCAGCGGAACTTGCATTGCATCGGCTCTCGTCCTAGTTGGCGAGTCCGACACCGGATTGGCGAACATTTGGCTAACAGGGCGTTTTCCCACCGTCTGCCATGTGTTTTTCCTGACATCAAGGATAAAAGGAAACTTTAAACAATCCGGACTCATGCCTAGGCATGTATTAAGCAGACATACCTCTTGGAATACTATGGGGTTTCTGCAACGCTCCCGGTCCCCTTTCGTTTGGAACGACTACCCTGCGTAGGGGCCGCCCTTGAGGAGGTACGGTCCGCCGAGCGCCGATCCTATTAAAGTTTAGATCGGTATAATGGATAAAGGTGCAAGTAGGGACTTCCTTTTAAGAGCCCTCCGAATACTTACGATGGAGAAGGGATAGGGGCAGGGGTAGTCAGCGGTGATAGCCACTTCCGAGCTGTCAAGGCTCGCTTGATAAAATACCCCATCATCAAACTCTATGTACATATCTGGATCCTCGCGAAAGCCAGGGTCTTCATCGCGATTATGGTCCTTTGGCTATGGGGCAGGACAGTGAACGTCCTCAATCATCTTTCGCCATGACTGTTTTAACAAAGAATAAATTGGACTAGCATGTCGTGAAAACAATAAGGCAACACAGATAATTGACGTCTTACCCATTCAATGGGGTTGTACATGGAATAGCCTTCCTGATAGTTTAAGCAGAGGAAATCTTCTTTTTTCACCCTTATACATATTGGCCAAGATTGTGGCTAGATCGGCAGGGGTATCTGGACCCTTCCGTCTGTAACGGGGCGTGTCATGATCTTCTCTGTTGTAACACCATAAGGGAGTTACTCTAGATTGGAGAGGATGGACGCACCTCTTTATTGCAATAGCCATAACCTCGACTACCGAGAACTCAGTATGGGCTAGTAACCTGACCTTGCTAACCAAACTTTTTATTTCCGCACTGTCCTCCTCCTTGGGACTTCGGGGACGCCAGTTGAAACGCTTCTTTAAAGGAGCACTGGAAAATTCAGGAAGGCCGCGCCGAACTGGGTCTGGCAGTGGGACATCATCCATGTAGAACCATTCCGAAGACCACTGTGGGTATACATCTTTGGGAGTTCCTATGAGGTATCCGGATCCGGCTATATGCCATACTTCGGCACCGCCCACTTCAAATATGGAGCCTCCTCAATGGCGGGGAACGAGGCAAAAGAACTTCCTCCATAGTTCAAAATGGGCCTCAATGCCTAAGAACAGTTCACAGAGGGCAACGAAACCTGAGATGTGCAGAATCGAACCTGGGGTAAGGTTGTGCAGTTGGATGCCGTAAAATTCCAATAGGCCCGTGAGAAAGGGATGTATTGGAAATCCTAAGCCCCACAACAGGAATGGGACGAAGCACACCCTCTCCTCCTTATTGGGGTTGGGGAAATTCTCAGCCATCACATTGTTGCTGATTGAGGCCAATCCCGCTCGAACAGAGACTAGATCTGCGAGGGGAAGATAGCCCTGCGTCTGGAGTCGACTCGGCTGAAGATGAGGCACTGGGCAACTCTGCCAATCACCCTCTTGAGGGCCATGGGGGCATGAAGAGGAGCCTGGGGCATTGGCCATGTTGGAAGGCTTTTTTCATAGCTAATCTTGACGGTTTTTCTTTTGCACGATGTGAGATGGCATTTGGGGATCTAAATCTCCTTATATAGATGCCGTCCGAGCGTGATGAGGGGCTTATTTGCAAAAAATCACGGACCGTTCATATTCACCCGGCGCGTGGAAATCGAAGCGACAACAGGAAGGAGTCATAAAGACAGAACATAGAGGTCAGAACCAGACTGTCGTTGGTCCAAAGTATACTGAAGAACTCGCCTTGCAAAGCTGAAGACATAAGCCGGATACTACGTCGTCATTGAAGGCAAGTTCGGGGGCTACTAAGGGAGACCTGGATTCGGGGTCCTCAGGTGTCCGGCCTGATGGGCCGGGCTGATGGGCCGTGAAGATAGAACGGAAGATTATTTCCTGTGTTTGGATAGGACTCCTGGATGCATGGAGGGCAAGATTAGAGATCGGTTGTATTGTTTCCTTCACTTGTAAACCGCCTCTGTAGCCCTCTCATGTATATATAAACCGGAGGGGCTAGTCCATATGGATCATCAAAATTCATATAGGCTAGACATCTAGGGCTTAGCCATTACGATCTCAAGGTAGATCACCTCTTATAACCCATATATTCATCAAAGAAAATTAGGCAGGAAGTAGGGTTTTACCTCCATTAAGAGGGCCCGAACCTGGGTAAAACATCGTGTCCCCTTTGTCTTCTGTTACCTCCGACGGAGGGGGGAGACTGTCATTGCCTGAACATCCAACTCTGGATACTCAGGAGACAACAATCTTAAAAACATCATCTCGCCCTTTGTTATTTACATTATCTCTTATCCCATTATCATGCAAACAATTTTGTTTAATGAATCTCCACACTTGGCATTGAGGCTGAAACTTGCTTATCATGGTTCCCACAAATTTGGCTTTGGCAATGACCTCAACATGAGCGATGGCATAACTCAAAAGCATATTTGGCATTGGTATTTGGCATACATCATGGATGTACATTTTTAACCAATTCTTAAATAAAAAATGCTAAACCTACGAGTGTTTTCTAGTCAAATTGCCATGGATATTTTTCAATAGAGAAAACTGATACGTCTCCAACGTATCTATAACTTTCGACTGCTCCATGCTATTATATTATCTATTTTGGATGTTAATGGGCTTTATTTTACACTTTTATATCATTTTTGGGACTAACCTACTAACCAGAGGCCCAGCCCAAATTGCTGTTTTTTGCCTATTTTAGGGTTTCGAAGAAAAGGGATATCAAACGGAATGAAACCTTCGGGAACGTGATTTTCGTAACCAACGTGATCCAGGAGACTTGGAGTGGGCGTCAAGAAACAACGGAAGAAGCCACGAGGCAGGGGGCGCGCCTACCCCTTGGGCACGCCCTCCACCCTCGTGGGCCCTCCGTTGCACCACCAACGTACTTCTTCCTCCTATATAAGTCCACGTACCCCCCAAACATCCAGGAGCACCACGAAAACCTAATTCCACCGCTGCAACCTTCTGTACCCAAGAGATCCCATCTTGGGGCCTTTTCCGGAGCTCCGCCGGAGGGGGCATTGATCATGGAGGGCCTCTACATCAACTCCATGGCCTCTCCGGTGATGTGTGAGTAGTTTATTTCAGACCTACGGGTCCATAGTTATTAGCTAGATGGCTTCTTCTCTCTCTTTGGATCTCAATACAAAGTTCTCCTCGATCTTCTTGGAGATCTATTCGATGTAATCTTCTTTTGCGGTGTGTTTGTCGAGATCCGATGAATTGTGGGTTTATGATCCAGTTTATCTATGAACAATATTTGATTCTCCTCTGAATTCTTTTATGTATGATTGGTTTATCTTTGCAAGTCTCTTCGAATTATTAGTTTGGTTTGGCCTACTAGATTGATCTTTCTTGCAATGGGAGAAGTGCTTAGCTTTGGGTTCAATCTTGCGGTGTCCTTTCCCAGTGACAGCAGGGGCAGCAAGGCACGTATTGTATTGTTGCCATCGAGGATAAAAAGATGGGGTTTATATCATATTGCATGAGTTTATCCCTCTACATCATGTCATCTTCCTTAAAGCATTACTATGTTCTTATGAACTTAATACTCTAGATGCATGCTGGATAGCGGTCGGTGTGTGGAGTAATAGTAGTAGATGCAGAATCGTTTCGGTCTACTTGTCGCGGACGTGATGCCTATATACATGATCATACATAGATATTCTCATAACTATGGTCAATTCTATCAATTGCTCGACAGTAATTCGTTTACCCACCGTAATACTTATGCTCTTGAGAGAAGCCACTAGTGAAACCTATGGTCCCTGGGTCTATCATCCATCATATTAATCTTCCAGTACTTAGTTATTTATTTTGCCTTTTATTTTACTTTGCATCTTTATCATAAAAATACCAAAAATATTATCTTATCATATCTATCAGATCTCACTCTCGTAAGTGACCGTGAAGGGCTTGACAACCCCTTTATCGCGTTGGTTGCGAGGTTCTTATTTTTTGTGTAGGTGTGTGGGACTTGAGCGTGATCTCCTACTGGATTGATACCTTGGTTCTCAAAAACTGAGGAAAATACTTACGCTACTTTGCTGCATCACCCTTTTCTCTTCGAGGGAAAACCAACGTAGTGCTCAAGAGGTAGCAAGAAGGATTTCTGGTGCCGTTGCCGGGGAGATTCGTGCCAAGTCAAGTCAAGACATACCAAGTACCCATCACAAACTCTTATCCCTCGCATTACATTATTTGCCATTTGCCTCTCGTTTTCCTCTCCCCCACTTCACCTTTGCCGTTTTATTCGCCATTTTTTCCTCTCGCTCTCTCTTTCCGTTCGCCTCTTTTCCTCTTGCTTCGTCGTTATGGATAGTCCTTTATCTACTCATTTGTCTCCCGAGAATGAAGTTCCTAATTTTAAACAAAGGGAGGGAGAAAATCTAGAAGATGCTTGGTACAGAATTTGCAATGCGCAAAATAGATCTACTAGGAAGCAATCTACTTCCGTTCTTCTTTGCAATTTTTATGTAGGCGCTACTCCTTGGTATAGATATATTCTTGATACCATTACCGGAGGGAATTTCTTGGGTAACCATACTTTTGATTCTTATAATTCTATGATAGATTTGTTTGGCTCACCACCTCTTTTGGTTAATGGAACTATGTTAACTTTGGAACATGTGATGCAAAGGCTTGAAATCATTGAGAATAAAGTTGCTACTGTAGAGTTTATTGAGAATTTGGATAAAAAGATCCACAACCAAATTACCCAATATGGATCTAAGGTGGGAGTTACTCTAAAAAGTTTTAAGGAAAAAGAACCCATGGTTAATGAAAGAATATATCAAGATTCTACTAGAATCGATAAACTTGAGGGAATTATCACCAACTTGGAGTCCGCTTTCTCTTCTGTTAAAAATAATCGAAATCCTCCTACCAAAATTTCCAAGCTTGTTTATGTTCCTAAAAATAAGGGTGAATCCTCTAGTAAGGAAACTACGGATTTAAAATCAATAAGTGTTCATCCCAATCTTTTTGCTATCATTAAAGAACCGTTTGCTACAAATGATTTTCTTGATTTCGTGCCTAGGAGTTTGATAATTAATAAAAATAAATAAATTCCTAAGAGTTATAGGTGTATTATTGAAGAATTACCTACCAAAGATGGCAATACCTAGATCTATCTTTGCTTTCATGCCTAGCTAGGGGCGTTAAACGATAGTGCTTGTTGGGAGGCAACCCAATTTTATTTTTATTCCTTGCTTTTTGCTCCTATTTAATAATAAATAATTTATCTAGCCTCTGTTTTGGTTGTGTTTTTTGTGTTTAATTAGTGTTTGTGCTAAGTAGAACCGTTGGGAAGACTTGGGGAAAGTCTTTTTGATCTTGCTGTAAAAAACAGAAACTTTAGCGCTCACGAGAATTGCTGCCATTTTTAGTTGGAAAGTGCTATTTAGTTAATTATTTTTGCATATGATTAATAGATAAATTCCTAACGTCCATCAATTTATTTTAGAATTTTTGGGGTTATAGAAGTTACGTTAGCTACAGATTACTACAGACTGTTCTGTTTTTGACATATTCTGTTTTTCGTGTGTTGTTTGCTTATTTTGATGAATCTATGGCTAGTAAAAGAGATTATAAACCATAGAGAAGTTGGAATACAGTAGTTTTAACACCAATATAAATAAATAATGAGTTCATTACAGTACCTTGAAGTAGTGTTTTGTTTTCTTTCGCTAACGGAGCTCACGAGATTTTCTATTTTGAGTTTTGTGTTGTGAAGTTTTTAAGTTTTGGGTAAAGATTTGATGGATTATGGAACAAAGAGTGGCAAGAGCCTAAGCTTGGGGATGCCCATGGCACCCCAAGGTAAAATTCAAGGACACCAAAAAGCCTAAGCTTGGGGATGCCCCGTAAGGCATCCCCTCTTTCGTCTTCGTCTATCGGTGACTTTACTTGGAGCTATATTTCTATTCACCACATGATATGTGTTTTGCTTGGAGTGTCTTGTATGATTTGGGTCTTTGCTTTTTAGTTTACCACAATCATCCTTTCTGTACACACCTTTTGAGAGAGACTCACATGATTTGAAATTTATTAGAATACTCTATGTGCTTCTCTTATATCTTTTGAGCTATATAGTTTTTGCTCTACTGCTTCACTTATATATTTTAGCGCACGGCAGTGGTTTTGTTTTATAGAAACTATTGATCTCTCATGATTCACTTATATTATTTTGAGAGTCCTTTAGAACAACATGGAAATTTGCTTTAATATAAAAACTTTCATAGAAGTGCATTGAATACTATGAGAAGTTGGATACTTGATAATTGTTTTGAGGTATGGAGATGGTGGTATTAGAGTCATGCTAGTTGAGTAGTTGTGAATTTGAAATACTTGTGTTGAAGTTTGTGATTCCCGTAGCATGAAAGTATGGTGAACCGTTATGTGATGAAGTCGGAGCATGATTTATTTATTGATTGTCTTCCTTATGAGTGACGGTCGGGGATGAGCGATGGTATTTTCCTATCAATCCATCCCCCTAGGAGCATGCGCGTAATACTTTGTTTTGATAACTAATAGATTTTTGCAATAATTATGTGAGTTCTTTATGACTAATGTTGAGTCCATGGATTATACGCACTCTCACCCTTCCACCATTGCTAGCCTCTCTAGTATCGCGCAACTTTCGCCAGTACCATAAACCCACCATATACCTTCCTCAAAACAACCACCATACCTACCTATTATGGCATTTCCATAGCCATTCCGAGATATATTGCCATGCAACTTTCCATCGTTCCGTTATTATGACACGATTCATCATTGTCATATTGCTTGCATGATCATGTAGTTAGCATCGTATTTGTGGCAAATCCACCGTTCATAATACTTCATACATGTCACTCACGCATCATTGCACATCCCGGTACACCGCCGAAGGCATTCACATAGAGTCATACTTTGTTCTAAGTATTGAGTTGTAATTCTTGAGTTGTAAGTGAATAAAGTGTGATGATCAATATTATTAGAGCATTGTACCAAGTGAGGAAAGGATGATGCAGACTATGATTCCCCCACAAGTCAGGATGAGACTCCGGATGAAAAAAAAGAAAAGAGGCCAAAAAAAAGAAGGCCCAAATAAAATAAAATAAATAAGAGAAAAAGAGAGAAGGGACAATGCTACTATCATTTTTCCACACTTGTGCTTCAAAGTAGCACCATGATCTTCATGATAGAGAGTCTCCTATGATATCACTTTCATATACTAGTGGGAATTTTTCATTATAGAACTTGGCTTGTATATTCTAATTATGGGCTTCCTGAAAATGCCCTAGGTCTTCATGAGCAAGCAAGTTGGATGCACACCCACTTAGTTTCTTTTGTTGAGCTTTCATATGCTTATAGCTTTAGTGCATCCGTTGCATGGCAATCCCTACACACTCACATTGATATCTATTAATGGGCATCTCCATAGCCCGTTGATACGCCTAGTTGATGTCAGACTATCTTCTCCTTTTTGTCTTCTCCACAACCACCATTCTATTCCACATATAGTGCTATATCCATGGCTCACGCTCATATATTGCGTGAAGATTGAAAAAGTTTGAGAACATCAAAAGTATGAAACAATTGCTTGGCTTGTCATCGGGGTTCTGCATGATTTAAATATTTTGCGTGGTGAAGATAGAGCATAGCCAGACTATATGATTTTGTAGGGATAACTTTCTTTGGCCATGTTATTTTGAGAAGACATAATTGCTTAGTTAGTATGCTTGAAGTATTATTATTTCTATGTCAATATTAAACTTTTATCTTGAATCTTTTGGATCTGAACATTCATCCCACAATAAAGAAAAATTACATTGAGAAAAATGTTAGAAAGCATTCCACATCAAAAATTCTTCTTTTATCATTTACCTACTCGAGGACGGACGGGAATTAAGCTTGGGGATGCTTGATACGTATCCAACGTATCTATAATTTTTGATTGCTTCATGCTATTATATTATCTATTTTGGATGTTAATGGGCTTTATTTTACACTTTTATATCATTTTTGGGACTAACCTACTAACCGAAGGCCCGGCTCAAATTGTTTTTTTCCTATTTTAGGGTTTCGAAGAAAAGGAATATCAAACGGGGTCCAAACAGAATGAAACCTTCAGGAATGTGATTATCTCAACAAACGTGATCCAGGAGACTTGGAGTGGGCGTCAAGAAACAACGGAGGAAGCCACGAGGCAGGGGGCACGCCTACCCCCTGGGCGCGCCCTCCACCCTCGTGGGCCCTTCGTTGCTCCACCGACGTACTTCTTCCTCCTATATAAGTCCACGTACCCCCCAAAGATCTAGGAGCACCACGAAAACCTAATTCCACCGCCGCAACCTTCTGTACCCGAGAGATCCCATCTTGGGGCCTTTTCTGGAGCTCCGCCGGAGGGGGCATTGATCACGGAGGGCCTTTACATCAACTCCATGGCCTCTCCGGTGATGTGTGAGTAGTTTATTTCAGACCTACGGGTCCATAGTTATTAGCTAGATGGCTT